>OZ012735.1:646222369-647502369 GCA_963859935.3 Lathyrus sativus | reverse complement strand
TTGACTCTTACCAAGGATTCAAGTGAGAGAAGGAGGTTATATGCTTGACATCATGTTCATGTTTTGATATGGTATCGAGTAGTGTTGGGTGTTGATGTTTCTTGTGGGTGAATCAAGTGTGAGTTTGTGGTTAAAACCCCCTTGAATGCCATCGTCTGCTAAATTTCTACTATCATTGTTGGCCGAGCTTTGGAAAACGAAAGGTGAGCTGCCTCGCTACCTCCTCATCGGACGACCGTGACAGAGTTATAGGGGATTGCTTTGTCTCTTGTTTGGAGTGTTTCATCTGCATGTGTTAGCCTTATTCTATGTTACCTTATGTTAATTATCATGGTTGGTGAGTGTTATGCAAGTTAATGCAAGACAAATTGATGGTTTTGAATTTGGAATTCCTTGAAGGGTATGGCGTAGTTAACCATCGGCTTAGACTTCAAGTGAGTTTGATGTTTGGGGAAACAATCTAGTAAACCATACTCTGTGTGAGTAAGACTTGAATGTATCACTATTATGACTAATGAGATTCATAAGGAGTGAAGTTAGAAGAGACTTACAAAGTGATGATCTTGCAGAGAATGATTCATTATTTTGTATATGTATTAGTAAGGTGTAAGTGGATAGTCATGGTATGGCATTTGGACAATTCACCCAGATACCTGGTGCTGAAGGTATACTCTGTGGGAGTGGTACCGGATGTGTGTAGTTATGCTTTACCAATTCGGAGGGATTAGTGAGTTGTATTTCCTAAGGAGGAATGCGAATGAGAAGTCTCAGAGTTTAAACATGTGACTTGGATCGTACGTGAAAGAAATCACAAAATGGAGTTACGTGAAATGGAATAGGACGATTGAGAGGGGTGAATTTAGATAGGAAGTGTAATGTGATCTCCAAATGTGTGCGAATCAGTGAGTAGTACGGAAACTCCCAGCTACATCTTAGATGGCTTAAAGTTTTGGTAGTGGTGACTCGTGAATGATTGAAGTTCTGTGATGGTATTATGTTGTTATTGGTTAAGATCTCGTGTCAACAAAAACCTTGATGAGTCAGAATCCTATAAGAGGATTTGATATGGAATGTAGTCACTAAAACTGAGAGTTCTCAAGCTATTTTGCGTAAATTGTTTTGAACTCATGATGAATTTAAAGGTTGTATAATTTTTGGTCGTAGTCATATGACTCGTGTATATTTATCGTCTGGAGAATTTTGAACCTATTCTAACGTTTATCTGTTAGCAAAGAAAGTTATTCTACTAATGGATGTCAGTAAAATTCTTGTACTGTTTGGTTAGTGGGCACTCCGGTGGACAAGTGTGGTTTACGCAGACTGTTATTTACCTAGTAGTACTTGAGAATTCGAGGTGTCCCACTGTTGGGATCAGAGTAGCAGAGTGGAAGGTGATGGATGAAAGAGCTCAATCAAGTTAATAAAAATCAGAAATATAGTTACCTATGAGAAGGGAAGTAAGACAATTTCGTACTAAGAGTGTTATCTTATTGGTACAATACGAAAAAGGCGAAGCATCGGGTGTGAACGGTTGCAATATATAGTATTGAGACAAGAGATGTTGAAGGATTTATAAGAGGATGGTCGTCAGTATTACATGTAGTCAAGGAATTTGTGGATTATCTCGTGGATATTTGATGAGTGTTAATTATTCCAAACCAAGACGAAGTGTTTCGATTATGTTTTGTGACTTAGTAGAAGAATATGGAATTGTACATTTCGAAAGCGGAATGTGACCAAGTGTTTTGGAATGGCATGACAGATGAACTAAAGAAAAGCAAGTTAGAAGTTAACTAGACATTAGAACAAGAGTATGCTCGAGACCAGAAAGTTTTGAGAATTTGTAAAGAGAAGGAAATTTTCCAATAAAGACAAGTTGAAAGATTAAGTATGATAGAGAATTAACTGAAGCAAGGTCAAGTGTTGACCTGGAAAGGTGATGCAAAAAGTGTTTATTTGTTGAGTGGAGAAAATTCGGGGGCGAATTTTAATTTAAGGGGGAGAATGTAATATCCCATATTCACTGAAATGCTCAATTGGGTGTCAGTTCAGATTAACTGAGTTCCGATGTACTCTATCTTTTGTCAGTTGGAACAATTTGAGTTTCTAAGTGCTCTAAATGTTGTCCGTTGGGACAAATAGAGTAACCAGTAAATATTGAAGAGATCAATCTGTATTAAAAGAGACTGGCCTTTATTAATAAGTGTAAGAGGAAACATTTTTGGTAACATTAATAATTGGTCAATTGGTACTACAAAATATCAATTTGGATATTTTATATCATTATATAATATTATATATTATATTTATATAGTATGTATATTGTGTGGTAGTAAAGAAAATAAAGAAAGATAAGGATAAAAGAAGAAGTAGATAAGAGAGAAAGAGAATTGGTAGAGTTATCAGAAAGAAAGAGAAGAAAAGAGGAATAGAGAAAAGGTAAAGGAAGAGAGAAAGAGGAAGAGAAAGAATGGGAAAAAGAAGAAGAAACTCATGGAGGGAGCTACATATCATCGTATTCACCAACTTCATCTCTATTTCATCATCTCTGTCGTCAATTTATTTTCTTCTTCAACAAGGTGAATTCCATAGATAGAACTAGGTTTGGGAGGGGGATATTTCATGCTTTGAGATTTCTAGGGATTGTGTTGATTCTATGTTGTTGTTGTTGTTGTTGTTGTCTCTCTTGATTGTATGTGTATTGTATGGAGAATGTGATTAGGGTTGATGGGGAATGGGTTGGAAGTATGTTGTATGGATAAAAAATGGTATTTTTCAGCCTACCTGTTGTGGTAATCGATTACCACATACTGGTAATCAATTACCACAAATTGAGTGGAATAAAATGGAGGTTTAGAATCATTGTAAATTGAGAATCATAACTCGAAATGAGGCACACGGTCGGAAGCGTTGGAAAGCTATTATAATGATCTATGTGATATTGAAGTAGGAACATAGGTATATGCCATTTATTAATAGGATAGAAATGAAAATGGAATGAATGTGAATGGTATGGTTCTTGTTCCTACCGTAATACATGAATCGAGAATTCAATTGAAATGGAACTTAAGGAATGGGAATGATAACCCAAAGGGGGTATTCATTGGTGATGTGGTACCATGACTTGACCAACGATGCTTAGTAGAGGATAACAATGATTCATATGCCATAATGTTGTATGGGAAATACTTGTTTCATTATGTGTGACTTATTTGTGTATAACTATTTGAATATGCCTAAGAATTTGTTGTGCATATATATATATATATATATATATATATATATATATATATATATATATATATATATATATATATATATATATATATATATATATATATATATATATATATATATATATATATATATATATATATATATATATATATATATATATATATATATATATATATATATATATATATATATATATATATATATATATATATATATATATATATATATATATATATATATATATATATGTGTGTGTGTGTGTGTGTGTGTGTGTGTGTGTGTGTGTGTGTGTGTGTGTGTGTGTGTGTGTGTGTGTGTGTGTGTGTGTGTGTGTGTGTGTGTGTGTGTGTGTGTGTGTGTGTGTGTGTGTGTGTGTGTGTGTGTGTGTGTGTGTGTGTGTGTGTGTGTGTGTGTGTGTGTGTGTGTGTGCACGGGCGTGTGTATATATATATATATATATATATATATATATATATATATATATATATATATATATATATATATATATATATATATATATATATATATATATATATATATATATTTGTTGGATGTTTGTTGTGTGAAAACATGCTTAAAACACTATGGAGATGAGTGAGGAAACCTAGGATATAACTAGGTAATAGAATTAGAAAGATAATTAGGTCATGGAAATTGACATGAATGGCGATGCTTGGACACACGGGTACCTTGGTATGTGACGGGGACAAGTAGTTGTTAGAACCATAGTTTAGTAATAAAGTAATGTGATTTGTATGGAACATGTGGAATAATATGTGATGGGTGAATATGATCACCTATCTATTGTTGAATAATTGTAAATCTGTTAAGCGTAATGCATTCAATGGAGGCTAGGAGTGTCGTTGGCCATATCTAATGGATGGTGTATTCGTTAGTGGAAGCTAGGGATATTGATTGTCATATCTGAGATGGATTGGTTATCACCACACAATGGAGGTTAAGGGGTACTGGTGGCCATATCCGGTAGATAGTGTATTCTACATGGTGGAGGTGAGTACTATCGTTGGCTGTATCTGGTGGTAAATGTTAATGCAGTGGAGGCTAGGACTACCGTTTTCCATATTTGATGGATGGTGTGACCTATTCAGTGAAGGCTAGGACTACCGTTGGCCATATTTGACGGATAGATCTTCGTGATCGGTTTGGGCTAATCACCCTTGCGTTACAGATTGCAACTACCAATTATTATTGTTTGAGTTGATGAACTCAAGAAACAAGTTTTCACACATTGCAAGATTTGTGAACTCAAGTCTTGTCCCTTTTCCCTTTTGACTTGAGTTAGAATTTGAATAAAACTCTATAGAGCCGAGTGAACCCATAGGATAGGGGAACTGATTGAGATTATTATCTCACCCCATTATTGTTGTTTCTTTTCAGGTATTTTGTTTGCAGTACTAGTTGGGAAATGGAGTTATGCATGAATGTTTCAAGAGAAACTCAGATTGTAATCTTTCCACTGTGTTCTGTGTATATCATACGATGAAGGATATTGTACCTTGATCTTAGATTGTATCTTGCTTTGGAACTTTCCATATTTTTTACCATAGGTTGTTTTGATGTTTAGAAATGGTCAAGTATGTAAATGTTGCCAATAAGCACTTATGATTGTGTTAGTACCAAATAATAACATTTGTATGATATGATTCTAGATATATATTATATTGAATGTTACACATACAAATGTTTTTGAAAAGCCTTAGGGATGGACTATACATAAAAAAAACCAAGTTACTTGTGAAAACACAGCTACACAAGCCGACCTATACGTACTCAGGACGACCTATAGAAGTTTTTGCTTCAGTACAAGCGTAATGCAATCTCTCATACTGAGTATGAGAAGATTACTAACAGAGATACTGCTCATGACATGTTTGAGTCACTCAAAATGACTCATGAGGGAAATTCTCAGGTTAAAGAGACCAAGGCTCTGGCGCTCATACAGAAGTATGAGGCATTTAAAATGGAAGAGTCTGAAAATGTAGAAACTATGTTTTCTAGATTTCAGATTCTTACAGCTGGTCTGAAAGTTCTGGACAAGGGCTACTCAACGTCAGATCATGTCAAGAAGATCATCAGAAGTCTTCCCACCAGATGGAGACCAATGGTGACTGCTTTGAAGATGGCAAAAGATCTGAACAAGATCTCTTTAGAAGAACTTATCAGTTCTTTGAGAAGCCATGAAATTGAGCTGGAGGAAGATGAACCCCAGAAGAAAGATAAAGGTAAATCCATAGCTTTAAAATCTAACAAAACTGCTAAAGCTTTGCAGGTTATTCAAGAAAGCTCTGAAGAATCTTCTTCTGAAGAAGAAGATGAGTTATCCATGTTGTCCAGAAGGATTAACAAACTCTGGAAGCACAAGGGAAAGAAGTTTAACAACTTCAGAAGATCTGATAACAAAAAGGAATCTTCTAGTCACAGAAGATCTGCCAAGAAAGAAGTGGTGTGCTATGAGTGCAAAGAACCTGGGCACTACAAGAATGACTGTCCCAAACTTCTGAAAGAAAAACCTAAGAAGAAGTTCAACAAAAAGAAGAAGGTTTTGATGGCAACATGGGATGACTCAGATGAGTGTGAGTCATCTTCTGAATCAGAAGAAGAATGTGCAAACGTTGCACTGATGGCCAGGACAGAGGATCAAGAAGAAGGTACCTCAGGATATGAATCAGAATCTGAATCTGATGATGATGCAGAAGAGGTAATGGCTAAACTTACCAAAGAAGAACTCATTAAAGTTTTAACAGAAGTTCTTAAAAGTTATAACAACATCAAACTCAAATACAAGAAGCTGAAAAGCAATCTTGAATCTGAGATTGATCTTCTGAAAACAGAACTTGTTGAGCAGAAAGAAATAAATTTAAAAATCAAAAATGACTTTGATAGAACTCAACAAGAATCTGATTCTGAGACTAAGTCATGTGAAAATATTTTAGAAAAATATGACTCTAGTTTTCAGAGGTTTCTCACTAAGAGTATAGACAGAAGCAAGATGGCTTCCATGATCTATGGTGTTAGTGGAAACAACAGAAGAGGCATTGGATATGAGTCTTCATCTGGAAGCAATCCAAAACCTGTTGACAAACTTTTCATCAGGAAGACACCTTTGTATTCTCAATTCAAATTTGGTCACTTGAATGACATTAAACACACAAGCTCTGAGAAGAGTACTTATGTGTTTAAACCAAAGGCAAGTCAGAATAAACATTATGTTGCAAAACAGAAGTTTAGACAAACCTACAAACCAACTAACCCCAAAGGACCCAAGAAGATCTGGGTACCTAAAAACAAAATAATTCATGTTGCAGATGTTCTTAGCAGCAAGGTCAGGACACCAATCATGGTACCTGGACTCTGGATGCTCACGACACATGACAGGAGAAAGGTCTATGTTCCAAATCTTGGAACTTAGATCTGGAGGGGACGTGAAGTTTGGAGGGAACCAGAAGGGCAAGATCATTGGATCTGACACTATTGGAAATGGTAAACTTCCCTCTATTACTAATGTTCTGTTAGTTGAAGGATTGAAACATAATCTATTGTCCATGAGTCAATTAAGTGACAATGGTTATGATATAATCTTTAATCAAAAATGTTGCAAAGCTGTATGTCAAAAGGATGGTTCTATCCTATGCAGTGGAAAGAGGAAACACAACATTTATAAAATTAACCTTTCAGAACTTAAAGTTCAACATGTAAAATGCCTCTTATCTGTGAATGATGAGCAATGGTCCTGGCATAGAAGATTGGGGCATATTAATATGAGACGTATATCTCAGATTAATAAACTCAATCTGGTCAGAGGACTTCCTAAGTTGAAGTTCAACTCAGATGCTCTGTGTGAAGCATGTCAAAGAGGTAAATTTTCAAAATCTCATTTTAAATCAAAAAATGTTGTTTCTACCTCCAGACCATTGGAATTACTTCACATTGATCTGTTTGGACCAGTGAAAACTGCATCCATCAGAGGCAAGAAGTATGGGTTAGTCATTGTAGATGACTACAGCAGATGGACATGGGTAAAGTTTCTAAAACACAAGGATGAGTCTCATTCTGTGTTCTTTGACTTCTACAATCAAGTCCAGACTGAAAAAGATTCCAAAATTATTAAAGTCAGAAGTGATCATGGTGGAGAATTTGAAAATAAACATTTTGAAAAATATTTTTCTGAAAAAGGCATTGCACATGATTTCTCCTGCCCTAGAACTCCACAACAAAATGGAGTTGTAGAGAGGAAAAATAGAACATTGCAAGAAATGGCCAGAACCATGATCAATGAGACAAATCTGGCAAAACATTTCTGGGCAGAAGCAATTAACACAGCTTGTTATATTCAGAACAGAGTGTCTGTAAGACCTCTTATGGAAAAGACTCCCTATGAATTGTGGAGAAACAGAAAGCCTAACATTTCTTATTTTCATCCTTTTGGATGTATTTGTTTTATGCTTAATACTAAAGATAATCTGAACAAGTTTGATTCCAAAGCACAGAAGTGTTTCATGCTTGGTTATTCTGAACGCTCTAAAGGCTACAGAGTATTCAATACTGAAACACAGATTGTTGAAGAATCTATTCATGTTAGATTTGATGATAAGCTTGGCTCTGAAAAGCCAAAGCAGTTTGAAAGTTCTGCAGATAGAGAAGTGATTCTCACAGACTCTGAAGACTCAGAGGCAGAAAAGGCAAAAATCAAAGAATCTGAAGCAACCCCAGATGCTACACCTTTGACCTCCCAACTAAACAACTTGCATATTTCTGAAAGACCAACTGTCAGAGGATCTTCTTCCAGAATCAAAGCTTCTCATCCAGAAGATGTGATAATTGGAAAGAAAGATGATCCAATAAGGACAAGATCATTTCTCAGAACTTCTGAATCTTTTTTATTTGGCTTAGTGTCAATAATAGAACCAACATCTGTAGATGAGGCTCTGGAAGATAATGAATGGATTATAGCTATGCAAGAAGAGCTGAATCAATTCACCAGAAATGAAGTTTGGGATCTGGTTCCTAGACCTAAAGGATTCAATGTTATTGGAACAAAATGGGTCTTCAGGAATAAGCTGAATGAAAAGGGAGAAGTAGAAAGGAATAAGGCAAGGCTGGTTGCTCAAGGATACAGTCAGCAAGAAGGTATTGATTACACTGAGACATATGCTCCAGTGGCAAGGTTAGAATCTATACGCCTTCTTATTTCTTTTGCTGCACAGAATAACATCACTCTGTATCAGATGGATGTTAAAAGTGGCTTTCTTAATGGCATTATAGAAGAAGAAGTTTATGTCCACCAACCTCCTGGTTTTGAAAATGAAAAACTTCTAGATCATGTTTTCAAATTAAAGAAATCTCTATATGGATTAAAACAAGCTCCCAGAGCTTGGTATGAGAGATTGAGTAATTTTCTTCTGGAAAAGAATTTTATCAGAGGCAAAGTGGATACAACTCTATTCTGTAAAACCATAAAGAAAGATCTTCTAATCTGCCAAATCTATGTAGATGATATTATTTTTGGATCAACAAATATTATGCTTGGAAAGGAGTTTGCTACATGTATGCAGGCAGAATTTGAAATGAGCATGATGGGAGAACTCAGATTCTTTTTAGGAATCCAAGTTAATCAAACTCCAGAGTGCACCTACATACATCAGACAAAGTATGTTAAAGAACTTCTGAAGAAATTCAACATGTCTGACAGCAAGCTGGCAAAGACTCCAATGCATCCTACTAGCTCTCTTGGCAAAGAAGAGGTAAGTAAGAAAGTAGACCAGAAGCTCTACAGAGGTATGATTGGCTCTCTTCTTTATCTTACTGCTTCTAGACCTGACATATTATTCAGTGTTTGTCTGTGTGCTAGATTCCAATCAGATCCTAGAGAATCACACTTGACAGCTGTCAAGAGGATTCTAAGGTATCTGAAAGGTACTTCTAATGTGGGTTTGTGTTACAGAAAATCTGATGATTTCAAATTAGTTGGATTCTGTGATGCTGACTATGCTGGAGACAGAGTGGAAAGAAAAAGTACTTCTGGAAGTTGTCAATTTCTAGGAAGAAATCTAATCTCCTGGTACAGCAAGAAGCAACCCACAATTGCACTTTCAACCACAGAGGCTGAATACATTGCTGCTGCTGGATGTAGCACGCAGATGCTCTGGATGAAAAGTCAACTAGAAGATTATCAAATTTTTGAGAGTAACATTTCTATCTTCTGTGATAATACTTCTGCTATATGTTTGTCCAAGAATCCCATTTTACATTCTAAGGCAAAACATATAGAAATTAAGCATCATTTCATCAGAGACTATGTTCAGAAGGGAATCATAAATTTAGCTTTTGTTGATACAGATCATCAATGGGCAGATATTTTTACAAAACCCCTTGTTGAAGATAGATTCAATTTCATTCTGAAAAATATTGGTATGGATTTTTTTCCAGAATGATATTTATCAGAAGCAAATTGTTCCAGATGCAAAATGCTTAATTCTTCTGAAGTATTTCTTCTGTTCATTCATTCTATTCTGTTTAATATTTCTGATGAGAAAATCTGAACTAACCATCTTTAGAAGATCTGAACGTTGGCTAACGTTTCATTTCTTGAGAGAATTCAGAACAGCATGCAAGCAAACACGTGTCCCACAAAATCTGAAGAGGTGGCGTGTTAACAACTGAAAAGACGTTTGAGGTGAAATTTGAATAGTAAATATCTTGGTTTTCCCCCCAAAATTGTCAGAAGCATTTGTTATTTGAAATGATTTTATTCTCTTCATTTAATGCTGCTCAAACGTGCGTTCTTTCTGTCTTTTGGTGTGCCTATGTGATTAGTATAAATACCTGTTGTGTATTCACTTTCACACTTTTCACTCTCAGAATTTACATGCGTTTTCATCTTTTGTTCTCTCTGCATAAAAACTCAAAACCTAAGTGTTCTAAAAAGCATTCTTCAATGGCGTCTTCTTCATCAACAACTGCACAGTTTCAATCTACAATGGCTGCTGTGACTTCAGATAACCTAGGTGCTGCTCCATATTCTCCTCCAAAAAGAACTCTTCTCACACCTGTTGATAAGTTAGAAGTGTTGTGTGAATCCATGGTTGAATTTGATTCTTTGGCTGACAATGGGTTTGATTTTCGCTCCATTGTTAGAGCTCAAGGTTGGGTGAAATACTTTGATAGATTGTTTGGACCAGTTTACCCTCTACTTGTGAAGGAATTCTGGATTCATGCATTTGTGTATCCCAAGTTTATACTATCATCTGTGTTGGGAAAGGAGATTATCATCACAGAGGATCTGATTAGAAGACTGATTGGTTATGAAGAAACAGATGGTGTTTCCCACCTGCCAGCTGGGCGTGTGGATATGGATGAAGTTTATGAGGAAGTTATGACTGCTGGACAAGCCTCTAACAGATTCAAAGATCTGGAGCCTGATTACAAGATCTGGGCCAAGATCTTCATGGGATGCATACATCACAGAAAGTCAACAAATTCCCCAGATTATGTCAACAATGAACAGATCTATTTTATGTACTGCCTTAGTCAGAGCAACAAGGTAGATCTGCCTTACATTTTGTTCATGCATCTGTGGAATCACATCAACGCATCCAGAGAATTTGTAAAAGAAAAAGGCCAGAAGATCAGGACTTGGATACCTTTTGGAAGGTTGCTCTCAGATCTTCTCACTGAAAATGGTTTAGTGGCTGCTCTGTATGATGCTGGTGTTACAGAGGAACTAGAGTTCATTATGGGAAAACCTCTGAACGCTAAAAGTCTTCTGAGACTTAAGATTGTAGATGAACTTACTACTGCTCCAAAGAGGTTAAATATGTCTGATTTGAATAAGAGAGTTCCAGTATCTGACTTTCCTCTATTCTTTGCTGAAGAACCTAGACACATTGTTCTGATGTATATAGAGGAATGTAAAAAGGAAGGAGTGTCTGTTCCAGCCAATGTATTTCAACTTGTCAAGCAACCACTGCCAGATGCAGGAGAAGAAGAAGAAGAAGAAGTTCCTCTTCAGAGGAAAAGATCTCAGTCTGCAGCAGAATCTGAACCTGTCCAGAAGAAGGCTAAGATTGCTGAGAAACCCAAGGATCTTCTAAAGAGAAAGGATTCTGGAGAAGCTGCCTTTGTATCTGCTAAGAGGATTAAACTCAAAGGTACAAAGACTTCTGCTATTTCTAAAAATGTTGTTATTAATGATTCATCTATTAAGTCTGTTCCCAAACCACCTGTCACTCAAACAACATCTGTTGCTGCCCCTAGTTCTGTCTCACCTCAAAAACAAACCACTGCTTCTGTATCAAAACCACCTCAACCCAAAATACACATCAAACACTTCACTCCACGTCCATCACCAACAGTTCCACAACCAACAGAACCACAACAAACAGAACCACAACCATCAGAACTACCACAAAATTCTGATAAACAAAACTCTGCTCAACCACAAACAGAAAATCAACCAAAAACTTCTGATCATCCAGAAAAACAAACCACAGAAGATCAACCAGAAAAAGACTCTGTCATACCATCATCACAAATTCCATCTTCTGAACCTGTAGCACCTGTTACTTCTGAACCCACTAAAGTAACTTCTGCTCCTGTTTCATCAGAACCACCATCACAACAATCTGATATTCCTTCAGAACCATCTCATATCCCTAAGACAGAAGTTCTTGATATCACTCCATTAAAAACAGTGTTTCAAGTTTCTTCTACCTCTTGTACACCTACAACATCCTCCAATTCATCTGAATCAGAAATTCATCCTGATTTTCTGATTAATCCATCTGACAAATACCCTGTGTATGAACCTGAACCTGAATCAACCTTACCTACTAAAACTTCCATTTCAGACCCTATGCCTCCACCTGCACCTTCATCTGAGATGATTGTTCCTACTTCCAATCCATCATCATCTGGAATATCTTGTGCCCAAGTGTCTTCTCTTTATCATAATTTATCTTATGGTTTCAAACTGAAAGATTTTTATGATAGAGTTGAGCCTTCTGAACCTTTGAAACCTCTTAAACCAAAACTCAGACAGGACCTTCCATCTGTAATCATTTCATATATTCAATCTATGAACAATGAAGGATCCTTAGCCACCATATCTGCTACATCTGGTAAAGCTGTTGTTTCAGCTCTGCATCCTGCATCTGATAACACAGTTGCATCTGATAAACCATCAAACTCTGCTTTCGTACCATACTCCAATGCATTCTTTGATGTTGTTTACCCACGCACAGGACCTCAACCAAATCTGCTTAATGCTTTAAACAGATCCTTACCACAAAAACCAGAGATTCCTTTCATTCCATATTATCCCCCTCCTCTGATTTCCATTCCAAAATCACTGATACCACCAACTCCTAAACCTAAACAAATGACTCTGGAAACCTTGCTTAAACCACCACCCAGACTTAATATTGAACATTTATTTCAAACGTTTTTGCAAGAAATACAGATGTCTTTAGGTACTGTTCAGAAGAGATGCTCTGAAACTATGGATGCAAATGAGACTGACATCATCTGGAAAGGATTTCTCAATAGATTCAACACTGTAGCTTCTAATCTGAAGAACATCTGTTCTGATGATGCAAAGCTCAGAGCTGAAAGAACTCAATTCTGGATTGTAAATAAGACTAAACCTCTGCTTTGTTTGGATGCTCCTCCACCTCCTCCTCCACCAGAACCAACTGCCACTGCATTGACTATGACTCTGGTAGAACCCTCTTCAGGATCTCCAGACCATATGGCAATTGACTCTGTTCAGGCTGCAGAACCTCCATTTCCTTCATTAGAGACCAAGACAGAAAATCCAGATTTTGGAGACAAGATTGCTGCTCTGGAAGCTGGTCAATCTGAAATAAGATCTTGGATGGCGAAGCAAGACAAGAAATCTGAGGACATGTCAGAGTGGATGTCTAAACAAGATGAGAAGAATGAGACAATAACTAAGTTCATGTCAAAGCAAGAGCAATCACAATCTGAGATCACAGACCTATTGAAGATGCTTTTGTCAAAACACTCTTAGTTTTTTCATGTTTGTGCATCTGTTGTTTTGCATCTGAATGTTATTGTTATATCTTCTGATATTTTCCAATGTACTTTTGCTCTGTTATGATTAAATGAATCATCTTGTTATTCTCCATTGAATTATCTGCTCTTGTTCCTTTTATTTGTCTCTATTAAAAGTTTTTACTTTTTGCTTATGACAAAAAATGGGTAAAAATAAAGATCTGAACTATTTAATATAATTTCACTAGAATGAATCTTCAGACATATCTACTTTTTCTAATATCTAAATTGACTATTTCAGAACTTTTGATAAGAACACTCTATAAAAGAATCTCTGAGTTTCTCAGATCATTTATCTTTTATCAAACTCTGAATCTCATATCTGCAAGATAGTCTGACCCTTGATTATTACATGACAAACAAGATCTGACTCCGAAGATTACTCAAGATAAAAAGGGAAGTTTCTATTCCTTTTTCATATTCAACTCAGGGGGAGATTCATCATCTCAGGGGGAGTTATAATTCTTTATGTTCAATTAAATAAAATTTCTGATACTTTTTGTCATCATCAAAAATGGGGAGATTGTTAGAACACAGATTGGTTCTTAATAATTACTCTTTGTTTTGATGATAACTGTTAGGAAATTTATATTTAAGAATTATATACTCTAAAATTTGTTTGAGAGTTTTACTGCAGATTAATATTTTATTAACTCTCTAGAAGCAAATCTGCCTTGAATACAAGAAGCTATTCTGACTCTGAAGCGCCAGATGCACCTTACAGAAGAATCTGTTTGCTTCTTACAGAAGATCCTGAGCATAGTCTCCAGAAGGATCTGAAGAAAGAAGCTCCAGAACATTCTGAGTCAGAAGCATCTGAAGATAGTCAGAAGCATCTGAAGATAATCAGAAGCATCTGAAGCTGAAGCATCAGAAGTATAGAAAAATATTGATTGAAGAGTTTCTCAAAGCATTAGTCTACAGAAGTTTCTGAAAGTACCTACGCTGCCAAGTACTGAAGTTCTGTGTCAAAATGCTCTGATGATCAACACGCTAGAAGCACACACGCTGCAGAAGACTCTGATACAGCATAGTTCTGAATCTCATTAGAAGACTCTGATCCATTCAGACTCTGAAGAATTTGCTGAAAGCTGAAGAAGTATTTTCAAGAATATATCCGTTGGAGCTATTCAACGTCTCTTTCCTTATTTGTGCTAGACACACTTACACAGACAAAAAGGATTTTTCTGTGCCATCTATTTCAAGGAAAGGTCAGTGCATGTGAAGACAAAAAGGCTCAGACCTTTTGAGACTCTCTTTTCAACGTTCAGCTTGCATGATTCAGCTGCCTATAAAAGGAGATCTTCACTTCATTCTTCAGTTACACACCTGCTGAAAAGAAATCATAATATTCTATAAGCTCTCAATCTTATTCTTCATAGAATCTTATTGTACTTAAACTTAAGAGAAAAATCACTGTTGTGATTAAAGCTTTATAGAAGCATTAAAAACTCTTGTATTTAATTTACATTGATTGTAAAGGATATTCCTTAAGAGGATTCAGTTAGAATCAGTAGCTCTTGAGAAGACTAAGAACTGTAGTTCTTAGGTGATACTATTGTAATCAGTTTGATTTAATAGTGGATTAAGTCCTTGTTGAGAAAGGCAAATCACTCTGGAAGGGTGGACTGGAGTAGTTGTATAACGAACCAGGATAAAAATAATTGTGTGATTATTTTCAAGTCTAAATTTTCCATACTTATTCAACCCCCCCTTCTAAGTATTATCTCACCTTCACTTTGCTATATGGCAAACAACGGAGAGAAAAAATTTGTAAGTCACTCTAAACTTTAAGCTTCTCATGATTTAGATTTTACTCAACTTCAAGAATCTTTTGAAAATCCAAAAAGGTGAGTCATAGATGCTTTCAAAAGATTAGCTTAAAATAAACATATTATTTCACATTTAGAAGCTAATATCTCAGAAAATAAAAAGAATATGGAAGCACTAATGAAATCCATGTTAGATATTCTAAGGGATCAAGATGAGGATCCTATATCCTTCTGGTTTGGTTGTGAAGCTTGTCACATTTGGAAAAAGGAGTCAAGGAATCTTAAAGCTAAATTAGATAAGGCTTTGCAACCTAAGGTTGATTTTGCTATAAATACTTCCAAATATGAATTTGGTGTCCCACATTTTCATTTTTATATGGTTTGTTACTTGGTCTTGGTTTGTTTGACCAATTGTTTAAGATGTTTAATGGTTGTACTATATGTTCCTTTATAAATCTTATGTATGCTGTTGTCTGATTTATTAAGCTTATGTTCTTTACGTATGTACTGTATGTGAGTGCACCTCTTATTCTTTGCAATATCCTCTGTGTAGTATATATTGTATGTGAATTTTGCATCTGTGTGATGCTTTTAAAAAATTACTTCTTTTTCTCTTTTTGATGTTGTCAAAAGGGGAGAAGGTTATGAAAAGGATCATGCACAAATTCAGGGGGAGTTATTGACGGTTACACACAACTTTAGGGGGAGTTATTCAGTGTACCAAAGAGAAACACAATGGCTATGAGATTCAAGTTTTGCCATCATCAAAAGGGGGGGGGGGGGGGGGGGTTATGTGAGTGCATTCTTCAACTTAACAATATTTTGAATGATGTCAAAGTTAGGAGTAAGACTTAGACTTAGCTTTTTTGTATATTGGATGGTATCAACCAAAATTTAGATGTGCATTGAGTCATTTTAGCCCTAGGATGAATACAAATGTTTTTGAAAAGCCTTAAGCATGGACTATGCATCAAAAACCAAGTCATTTGTGCAAACACAACTGCACAAGCCAACCTATACATGCTCAGGACGACCTATAGAAGATTTTGCTTCAGTACAGGCCGACACATACAATTAAAGGTTGCTCCCACGCTAAAATAATGAAGCCTGTAGATTCTGTTCATAGGTCGCCTTCTTCAGGCCGACACTGAAGACCTTGACAGGCCGACCTATTGCTTTCATATGCTGACTTGTAGCCTTTAAAAACAGAAAAAAAAAATTCATATTATTTTTTCTTGCATTCCTTTTTCCTAAAATCCACTCATGTACCTTTATCTAAATTAAAACAATGTACTAGTGAATACCTATATGAAACCAGATTACAAAGAATTCTCATCTGTCGTAACACGAAAGACAACCGGCAGAAGAACATAAGAGTCGCCACCGAATGTTATTTATCCCAATGGGGGAAGGAAACGATCGAAGAAACCTCAAAAGGGAAAAGACATGGTCTCACAACCAAATCCCGGGTTTGGGAGTCGATTACGCGAGAGGAAGGTATTAGCAAGTCCTCGCATCCGTTGTACTCAACAGGATCCACTCTTGTTGTTCTAATCAAAGGGTATGTCTTATTTGAAGCCTACTTGCTAAACGAGAATGAAAAGGAAAATGAAAAAAGGACATTAGATAGGACTTCTCCGTCCTAGGCCTACATATTCCCTTGTGTAATGGGAAAGTCAGAGTCAATGAAGTTCGGAGGATTACGGGTGAATGAGGGGAAGGTTGCTCGTCACGACATCGTCGTCTTATGCCTATGTATCTTCATTCAGACGAGAATGAAGAAGTCAGAGCACTCATAGTTCGGCAGACTAACCACAGATTGGTTAAGTGTTTTTTATGAGCGACGTGAGGTTCGCGTTCCAGCAGTTAGGGTCGATGACTGTTTGCGGTAGAATGGAAATAACATGCTCCTTTTTGAAAATAATTCGACGAGCAGTCCCGAAGGATAAACAGATTTGTATTTGGTTTGTGGGTTTTAGACAGAAGTGAATCAAGTTAGTTTGGGACTCGTATTGCACTAAAATCTATGACATATGAGCATTTCCAAGACGAGATGTATGCAAAACACCCAAGATAAGGTAAGGAGAGACTCCCGCTTATCACTTCCCATGTATTTAAGGCTCATGGTGTACAGTACTTGTCGTATTTATTAAGTGTTTTGATTTTGTTTTGAGATGATAAGAAAGAGGACTCAAAGGTTGAAAAGAAAACAACTAAGGGAAACTAACTCCTAATGTTGTTATGCACAATGGTCCTAAGGTT
This sequence comes from Lathyrus sativus, assembly GCA_963859935.3. NCBI lineage: Eukaryota > Viridiplantae > Streptophyta > Magnoliopsida > Fabales > Fabaceae > Lathyrus > Lathyrus sativus. The sequence goes on along the minus strand of OZ012735.1, from coordinate 647,485,006 downwards.
GGAATAGAAAAGGAACTCTACCTAATGTTAACTTGCAAAAAGATAGGCCTAAGGTTAGGCTGAAGGGGAATACGATGCATACACAATATTAACATCACACAACAAATGAATCAAAACATAAATTGAAAACAAAAATGCACGAATACCACAATAAATTTAATCGACTATAATCATAACGATATTGGATCGTCAAAAATTAACACAAATTAAAAAAGTACAAATTGCTACCGCGTAAGCGGTCATCGCAAATTGTATCAAGAAATAACAAGGTAATAACAAATCACAAATTGCAAGAGGGACCAAAATTGAAATAGTTACTATGCTAAACCGTTGAACACGTGTAAAATTGAAATACAAGGATAAATAAATATAGCATATTGCACGTAAATCGATAAAAACCACCACTAGCTTTCTACACTAAACGTGACCATCGCAAGAGGGACCAAAAATGATGCGGAAAAAATAAAACAAAACGAATTTTAGAAGTGCTAATAAAATAAAAAGCCAACAATATTGCTAACGCAAAAATGCGATCATTGCAACCGGATTCAACTCGTGTGGACATAAATTTATAAAAAAGAAACGCAAAAAAAAAAAGGAATTTTAAATGTCATAAAATCTCAACAATGTTCCTAACGCAAAAACGCGATCATCGCAACCGGATCCAAATTGTGCGGACATGAATTTATAAAAAATAAACACAAATTTTTTTTTTAAATGTGATAAAAACTCAACATTGTTGCTAACGCAAAAATGCGGTCATCGCAATCAGACCAAAACAAAATAAATATCACGCATCATGCACACCAATATACAAACAGCATATCAGCATAATTCGATCCGAATAATTAAAAAAAGAATTAATAATAATCTAAAAAAGGAGTTAATAATATATACCAAACGTTATATATAAACAAAACGTTAGTAAAATAAAATTTCTAATATTTACAAATCGTTATGTCATATGATCTTTAAAAAAAATTAAAATAGAATTAACATATCAGTATAACATATTCTTGTGCAAATATATATAATACAAAACGTTATCATATAATCTAAAAAGTAGAATTATTAGTATAACAGTATAACAAATTCTTATATAAATACATATAAAACAAAACGTTTATATATCTAGGTTAGAAATAGCAATGAATTAATATATATATGTATCATGAAACTAGTAGATCATGAAATCAAAGTATGCGATAAAATTTCTAATCTCTTACACTATAAAGTGTTGTACCGCGCCGCTACGTTTTATTCTTTTTTTCGGTTTCCTTTTTCTCTCCCATCCAACAAATACAACTTATGTTAGGTATATATAGATATTAAATTAAGGTTAACTCTAAATTATCAATAATATCTCTAATGCTCATTTTAAAGCTCAAATTAAATAATTAATTAAACATAAAATAAAATAAATATTTAAAATAAAATTAAAATTAAAACACTAATTATCCTATTTATTTATTTTAAATATTTAGACAAAAATGTAATAAATAAATGGAACCAAAATAAATAAAAGTTGGACGCTCAAGTGCTCGAAAAAATAAATCGAGTATACCAAAATGATCAGCGCGAAATATACGACTCAGAAAAATACAGCGTTTGGTATGATATTAAAATAAGTTTTGACCCTTTAAAACGCCAAACTGATCAAAATGCAACGAAAAATGGTCGAAAATTAAAACGAATACGTCAGGTTAAACTACACGAAACGTAGATCAATATAATTGACGTCTGCAAGCTCAATTTTAAAATTTTTCGTCCACCAATTTTACGCATCGTTGAGATTTAGTTTGACCGATCTGTCTGTAAATCCGAGAAATTATTCTGGTGATATTTTAGGCACTATGCGAGATAAAATACCACTACTAGAAATGTTGACTTTAGCCTCGGCCATTTTCCGACACTATAAGGCAAAAAAACCGCCGCTACTAGCCAATTAGCCTCGGCCTAGCGTCGGTGTCGGGGATAGGCTAAAACGATCGAAGCTAACATTTAGCCTCGACCAAGAGTCGTGGCTAAATGTATCCTCGGTCTAGCCGTGTCTAATTTAGCCTCGGTTTAGCCATGCCTACTTTAGCCTCGGTGAAGCCGTGTCAAAAAAACAAAAAATAGCCTGGGCCTGACCGAGGCTAAAGTCAAACTCCATAAGCTCACGTGCTACTTAGCCTTGGTCCTGGTCGAGGCTAAAGGAACATTTTGCCTCGACCTTTTTCGAGGATAAGTTCAAACTTTATAAGTCAACAAAATATTTAGCTTTGGTCTAACCGAGACTAAAGTCAAATTGTAAAAGTCAACAAAATTATGCCTGCTTTCCAATTGTATAATCTATATATGCTGACCATGTTTTCCAATAATGACAATTATGTCATGTCCTGTTCTCCTTCAATCATTTTATCAAGATCATAAATAATTTATCAAAACATATAACACATATGAAGTAAGAGTTACCAAAATATTACATAAATTGAAACAACAACAAAAAATCTTGACTCCATTGCAAAATCAACACATGCTTGTTTGGAAGGACCATGACTATTCTTCTGTCATATATATTTGGTATGGCAATGTTGTCTACTTAGGAAAGTACCAGGACTATTCTTTTATATATATATGTGCACACGCGTGTACCAGGACTATTCTTCTATATATATGTGCACACGCGTGTACCAGGACTATTCTTTTAATAATAATACAAGCCTGTCAAGATTGCTATATTATAATTGGGCAGACGATAGCATGTGAATTTTTTTCTTAAAACTATATATGACCACTTCAGCTGTTATTATATAAGAATATGATTCAACCAATATGATGTTTTCTACTTGTAAGATTTTAGCACATACATGATACCTATTGCTTAATCCCTTTTGTTCATACTTCAGTATTTAGACTCTTACATGTTGTATCATGTATATGGAACACAATGAGTTAGTGAAGCTGCAGAATTATGTGAATTTTAAGTTCTTGAATGTAGTTAACCTTTCAAGCTTCGTAAAGCATTCCAACTTCCATCCGTTGCTTTAATGAAACTCCTAGAGCAGGTAGGCCAGATCTACAGTTATTGTGCATGACTTCGTAAAATGCAAGCATAATTTTATCAAACCAGCCACAGTTCAAGCCGATATAAAATCTTGTCTTTCCGCGAACATGAACAACACCAGCAAGTCGCGCTTCTTCTAAGCTGAAGACCTCTTCAAACTTTTGAGAATCAGATAAAAGATTGTCGGGGCAGTTCTGTATATGTATTTTCAAATTATTTATGACAACACCTGCAACAAACGTTATACCATCAATGAGAAGATTGCAAAGACTAAATAGTTCCAAACAATAAAATAGAAGACAATCCTAATGTCACTATATGGCCAAAAGCTATGTTTATTGGTAGACATGAGTAATAATCCTAGAATTTTAGGATTGAGAAGAACCACCAGATTAATGATAAGAGAACCTTTTTATTCATCTATTATGTGTCAGTTGCCAAAATTCAAATTCAAAAGAGTTGCTAAACAATGTTATGTAGTTGATGATGTGAATAAAAGAGTATTGTGTTCTCTTAATCAGGTGATAGGAGATTGATGTTATTATATGTCAAAAGAGCAATGGGTTTCAGAAACTGCCATACCGAAAGCATTTCCAATATCTTTTCCATCTCCAAATATAAGTATGACAGCAACACAAAGGATCATACGGATGTAGTTCACTTCAGGGGAGTAAACTTCTCCTTCAATATTAGGAGATGTGTGTACAATCTTCACTCGAGGAAAATAATCGAGTACTATAGATTGCTTGATCACAGAAGAGGTGGCTGATATCAATGACTGGCTAGCAACAATTGCAGCCGATGTTGCAATGATAAAGATAGGCCAGTAAACTGGAGTTGGTATAAATTTGTAAAAGCCATCATTATGATCATTGGGATTTTTAATCAGGTATGCTGTCTGCCCCGCATAAGTCAGAACTAAAGATGGGTAGATTGTGAATATGAAAGTTATCTGTTACCAAAACTAACAAAGAGAAAAGACCATTACTTGCTGAAAAGGAATCACAATTTGGAAGTAGAGGCCAAAAATCATAAAAGTTACCTGAATGGACCGCGGATTGAAATGACCAAGATCAGCAAACATTGCCTCAGAACCTGTCAAAGGGAAGAAATCAACAAAGAACCCAACTTTTATAATAGATTTTTTCAATTTTGCCCAGATAAAAAATTGTTGAAAATTGAACTATGTGATCCAAATTGGTTATACTAAATTATTGATTGTATTGATTGACTCATGCATGTATAACACAACTTGAAGTTGTTTGTGATTCCTCACATGAAACCAATAAGTAAATTGCTCACTCTTATCAATATTAAGTCATGCTATTCAAACAGTATTTTTTTTTATTTCTAGAGCCAGATTTGGTGTTTTTATTGTGATTTTTGTGTGTAAGATTTCAAAGATTCTTAGCTTCCTAGTCTCTTGTGACTTCACTGATATTGAGGAGGTTTTTTCTTTAATCCTAAATGATTATTCATTAATATTTATTATTTTTTATTCAATTTCTGAGATAGATGGGTGTCATTAATGGGTAACAATGAAAACAAAACAGAAGTTTTTTTTAAGGGACAAGACAGAGGCTTTAAAAACACATAAAAACTAAATGAGCAAAAGATATAATACAACAAAAATATATGATATTTCTTAATGAGATCATTGTGTATAAAGAAATGGATGATAGTAAGTTCAAAACATTTGAATGACATGCACGGAAGTACAGAATTGTACAGCAATAAAATGACTTGAAGAAACTTCTGCATAGCTAGGGACTAACCTCTAGCAGTAGATGGATGAAGCTCACGACAAACCTTTTTCCCATGTCTTTGTTGTCTCTTCTCAACAACATTTTCACCACCAGTCCCTCGTTCACTAAACTTAACTGGGGATTGATGACTTCCCTCAGGTTCTCCAACATCAACTAAATGTCCAGCAAAATATACCATCGAACCAGCTTCTATAACTTCATATTTCTTTAGAAACCTGCGTTCTAAAGGTATTTTGCTCAAATCATACAGTATGACCTGGAAAGAGAACATTAAAAGGAGAACAACTAATAAATATAACATTGTGCCAAGATAATGTGTGTTTAAATAAGGTCTATGTCATTAAGAAAAGTCGAATAATCCATTACCATGGAACCAGTTTCAAAATAAACAGAAAATCAAACAAATTGATGACAGATAAAGAAATATGTGGCGATACAAACAGGAAAATGAAAATGATAAAAAGAAAGAAAACTAACCTGTCGCCCAAGGGATCCACAAAATTCTAGTTGTAAAAAGCCGTCATGATACTTCTTTGCTTTTTGAGTTAATTGTGTTGTGTATAGGACCTTCCATTCTATATTGGAAAATAAAGAGATACACAGGTGAACGCTGAACAGTTAATGAAGATGAAAAAACTGAAGACAATCAAAGCAAAAAACAAATGCAACCAATAATAGACTTCAAAAGAAACTGACTATATACAAGCAGAAAGGAATCCATAAGAAAGAAAGAATAAAGCCCATTAATTGATTCACTTATTGGTTTTCGTTGATTCGTGATAAAACTATAAATACGATACATTTGTATGCGTGAGTGTGTGTGTGTGTGAACGTGCGCGTGAGTGAGAGTATGTGCGTGTGCGCGTGAGTGTGTGTATGTGTGGGGCGCGTGTGTTTTCACGGAATTCTGTATATCAGCTTCAATTTTAAAATTTTGTAAATTGATCTTTTGAAACTCAGTTAACATGGCTTGCATAAACATTCATTGGGAAAATAATCACCATTCAAATGTAAGATCTCGCATAGTAAAACCAGTACTCTTTTTGTTATTTTTTGAAAAGGCAAAGTACTCTGTCAATTAGAAGTGAAAATTCTGTATTTTAGATCCAAACATCGTCATAAAATAGAACAGCTACATGCATTATGCAAATCATATTTGACTCATTAACCAAATCATATTAGTGACTGGCACATAAAGACTGCACTCTTTTCTTCTATATTGGTATTCTTCCTTCAATTTTAAAACTGCTATAAGTTACAGAACTGAGTAATAAGAAAGAAAATTAGTGTAACTAGGAATTTATTGGAAATAGGAAATGCCAATGAAATCTATAATCATCCTACTAAGTAAAAATACAAATGGAAAAAAAAACTGATGCAACTAAAAACAACTGGCCAAATACAGCATGTTTTCAAAACAATAAGTATAACTGTCAACTAACCACGTTTTCCAACGGTCACATGGCTATCAATGTCAAGAGAAGCTTTCTGCCTGTCTATCTTCTCCATTCTCTTTATATTAGTGCAATTCTTTCCCTAAACACTGGAATCTGGTGTATGACTTACTTGATCCTTACTAATGTCAACCAAATATGTATCAAATGCAATTGATTCACCGGGTTTTATTACATCATCTTTTTTAAGGAACCTGCTATCTAAGAGTTTCTGCTTGCATCAAACAGCCTAACCTGAAATACAGACAGAAGAGGGACGGATAGCCATTTATTAAACCCCTCACGTAATCCTGACTGCAACTGGGACATTTTAAGATTTAGAACTTGTTTGGATAAATATTTGTACAAACAATTATAGAAGCCAGTTGAAATGATATTACTTGTTTGGATCAGCATGTTTTGTATTCAAAAATAGCTTGTAATCAAAATATCACTGCTATCTAAAGGTTTCCAGCTTGACCTAAAATATAGACAGAATAAGGGGGAGTAGACCATATATTGAGCACTTTGTTTATTTTCTGACTACAACTAATATCTGACTACTAGTAAGGACATTTAGTATTGTATTACCATATTTTGTATCCAAATAGCATGTATTCAAAATATTACTGTGTGAGTTTCTTCTTCTTTTCGGGAGGGGGACATGGATCAATTTTCATTAATATTTAAGCTAATCCGAGTGTGCCATTGATCACAATACAAGAAGAAAAAATAAACAAAAAAAGGATTCAACGTGTATGCAGTAAAATAACCTCACCAATCATATCCTAAAATCAAAGCATATATTGAACTTTTGATAAAAGAAATAGACGTTTGAAAGTTAACATGTGCCCCCTGAGATCCGCATGAATCAAGTCCTAAAAAACCATCATGGTACTTCTTTGCCTTCTGAGTCATTTGACTGGTGTATAGAACTTGCCACTCTAATTGGATATAGAAAAAGTTCTAATAGTTAGAAGATAAAACTCATTATGTTCTACAACATACTGTCATGTTCCACATGTATCTCAACTTTGAATTTAAGAGACAGTAACTAGGCAGAATCAATGTTGCATTGCCATATTTTGCACCAGAATGACAGAAAAAGACAAATAAGGCAAGCAAAGCAGAGTGAACCCAGCAGTGGTGAGGGAATGCATATCCAATTACTTACCATCAGTTGGTTTAGCTTCAATAATAGGTATAGCTTCTTCATCATTGGCACGGTCATATCCATGTCTCTGTTTCCAGGTTCCAGATTGGTCATCAAAAACAACTTTGTCCTTCTTCCTATTCTTAATGCCTGCATAATAATACACAAAAATTCTCATCCGTATACACACACGTGCAAAGCCATGACCCAGATTCAACATATCACGCAGCCAACCATGACGTTTGCCTTCAAATATAATCTCCAAGCCAAATCAGTAACATTTTTTCGTACCAACCTACCATGAAACACACGTATCATATGAAGCCATCACCATTCGCAGCGAACCATTACATTATGCAAATACTCCAAGCAGTACCTGAAAAACAACAAACAAAATCTCAGTGAATCTTCCAAACGGTTACGCAACTTTTCACAACAACTTCTCTCAAAATATCCAATTCACCCTCAAGTTTCTCCTATAATAACACCTTCCTTCACTCTCAGAGACGGGGGCACGAATATCATCATCTTCATTTTTCTCAAACGCCAAAAAAACCTTCATTCAACCCAAACCTTCATTTGATTTTCATTCGCAAATCTTCCAAAAAAACACAACATCTCAACCTTCTTCAAATCACCATACACCAAAAAACTCCAAAACGAAATAGATCCAGAAATCCAGAATCGAGAGATGAGGTAGAAGAAAGAGATAAAATCGAAACAAGCTCAAAACCGTGAACTACACAAACCTAATTTGAGACGAAACCCAAGTCTGAAACTTGAAGCTAACGAGTGAGATCGAGGAAGAGAAACACGATTCAATCCTGGAGAGTGTAACGAAATTCATAGAGAAGGTCCAAATGTTTATTCATGACTTGTTTGATTTTAGGGATTTTTATCTTCTATTTGGTTTAATTTTATGGTTCTCTGAAAGGAGTTAAGAGGGAAACATGAAAAACAAGGTGGGAAATAGTTAACCTCGGCTCATCCGTGTCTATGAGATAAAATAAATATATTCGAAAAAAATAAAAAACGTTAGCCTCGGTTGATCCGTGTCTATCAGATAAAATAGATATATTAAAAAAAAATTAAAAACGTTAGCCTCGGCTCATCCATGTCTAATATTTAAAAAAAATAAAAAAAAAACTTAAAAATGGAGTTTTTGCGTTTAAGTAGTCTCAGTATCGTCAAGGCTAGTTAGTCTCGGTGTCAGAGGCCGAGGCTAAGTTCGCAGCTTAAAATAGTTAGCCTCGGCTTGACCGTGTCTAATATTTAAAAAAAAATTCAAAAATTGAAAAATATATAGCCTCGGCCTAACCGTGTCTAATGAATTAAATAAAAATAATTGTAAAAGAAAAACTTTATAATGGCTTTTTTTGCGTTTGAATAGCCTCGGTTTTGTCAAGGCTAGTTAGCCTCGGTGTCGGTGGCCGAGGCTAAATTCGCAGCTAAAATGAAGTTTTCTAGTAGTGTACATGCTATGTAAAGTAAAAATAAATTTAGATGAATGAAAAAATTAAAATGTCTGGACAAAATTGGGGTATGACCACACTTGACTCGAAATCAAAATTCTTGCCCTTGAGTGCACACTGATCCTCTTGAAGAATCATGCAAAAAATGACCTTGATATTTGATAAGCCTCGGTAAGAAAGATAACCATGATGTTGGGAACTCAACCTTTGTCTCAACTCGAGTGCAATAATCAGATAAATTACTTATGAATAGGGAAAACTCAAATCACAGGAAAATGCCTTGATCCCATGTCTTAGGAGCTCAATAAAAATGAAAGGATGCAAAGTTATAACCCAATGAAAACACAAATGAACGTGAAACACAAGCCAATTATGATTAGAAATAAGACAGGGCAAATTTTAGGGTGCAACAGCTGCCCCTATTCAATCTACTTGGATCTGAAGGAAGGACAACAACAAATTTTAGACATTCAAGGTAACAGGAGATTGAATACCAAAAGAACCCAGAAATTTGCAACATGTGGAGAGATATATGATAAAGTGATTGCCAGCTGAAGGTGGACTTAAAGTAAGGATGCCACTCGAAAGCAGACTTAAAAAGGAATGTTGGCCGAATGCAGACTCACATCTGTAAGACAATATCTGAACACAAATTTTTAAGAGGGGATGTCGACCGAAGGCAAGCTCACATCCAAGGGTATCAACCGAAGGTGAGCTTTAAGAAGAATGACGACCGGAGGAGGACTCATACCAACGTAAGAAAAATTTTCCAATCGAAGGCGGACTCACAACCAAATGATACTACAGGAAAGCCGACCAAAGGAGGACTCACGACCCAACAAAGGTTTACCGACCACAGTCGGATTCACAACCAAAATATTCAAGAAGGAAATTCGACCGAAGAAGGACTTACAACCCAACAAAGGTTTACCAACCAAAGGCGAATTCACAACGAAAAGATTCAAAAGAAAAGCCGATCAAAGGCGGACTCACGATCCAAGAAAGATTTACCGATCGAAGGTGGATTCACAACCAAAAGATTCAAAAGGAAAGCCAATCGAAGACAGACTCACGGCCTAAGAAAGGTTTACCAACCGCAGGCGGATTCACAACTAAACGATACCAAACGAGTGCCGACCATAGGCAGACTCACATCATCACAATAAAAGGAATGTCGACCAAAGGCGGACTCACGACCAAAGGATAATAGATGAATTCCGACCACGGGCGAACTCACATCATCGTAAGAAAAGGAATGTCGGCTACAGGCAGACTCACAAACAAAGGATAATAGATGAATGCCGACCATGGGAGGACTCAAATCATCACAAGAAAAGGAATGCTAGCCACAAGCGAACTCACGACCAAAGGATAATAGATGAATGTCGACCACAGGCAGACTCACATCATCGCAAGGAAAGGAATTCCGACCACAGGTGGACTCACAACCAAAGGATAATAGATGAATGTCGACCACGGGAGGACTTACATCATTGCAAGAAAAAGAATATCGGTCATATGTGGACTCACGATCAAAGGATAATAGATAAATGTTGACCATGGGCAGACTCACATCATCGCAAGAAAAGGAATGTTGGCCATAGGTAGAATCACAAGCAAAGGATAATAGATGAATGCCAACCACGAGCAGACTCACATCATCTCAAGAAAAGGAATGTCGGCCACAGGAAGACTCACAACCAAACAAATGTTTATCGACCGCAGGCGGATTCACAACCAAAAGATTACCACCCAAAGATGGAATTTCAAAAGGGATGCCGACCAAAGGAGGACTCAAATCCTAAATGGGACAGAAGATGACTCCACTAGGGAAAAGAGAAGCTTAATTAGACGACTCTGCAAGGGAGAATAAGTAAGATGAACAAATTCATCAGTGATTTCACTAGAGATAAAGTTAGACAAAATCTCCTGAGTTACGCCAATTTCTGCAAGGGAAACGTCTAAAAAAGATGATATCAAACCTGACTTATGCTTCAAATGCATTTTATATGGTGTAATGCTCTATACGAAATGGAAATGCTACGCATTTTTTAAAGGATACAATGCATAGATACTTATGATATGAAAAAGGACACTCCACCGAGAGAATTATTGAGAAAACCGAAAATAAATCCACTTGGGAAGACAAACTGAACTGCCTTTTAGGTTATAACCTCTGCTGGAGAAAACCAAATGAACTTCAACTCTATTGGAGGGTAGAAATAACAGACATCTACTGAGGAAACACCCCTTTAATTTTAATGAAGAAAAGTGCCAATGATCATTGGCCTTTAAACCTGTTGGTGATATCAACCACTGCTGATTACCTACAAACTCTGCTTAGGGAGACGATACTGGCCTCACTCCTCTGTTGCGGAGTTATCCTCTACCCTTACTCTATTGGGGATAAAGGAAACACCGCTGATGGAGATGCATACATTATTATCTTGAGACAAGCCTTGCAACTGTATGCGATTGGGAGCCATGTTAAGATTGTAATCATACTGCTTCAGAAAAGCTTTAGCTAAGTCCAACCATGATCGTATGCAACTTCTTTCTAACTATATGTACCATCTTAAAGAAGTCCCACTCAAATTGTCCTGGAAATAGTGGATCATTAGCTTATCGTTGTGAATATTAGCTTATCGTTGTGAACATACAAAGTCATTCTTCTGCAAAACATCACCAAATGTTGCTTTGGGCAACTATCCCCCTTGTACTTCTAAAACCTTAGTGCTTTGAAACTTGGAGGTAAGACTGAGTCGGGTACTAGGCACATGTTTGAAGCATCTAAATCAAAAGCATCCTGACCTTCCATGGATTTGAGTTTCTCATCCAATACACGATATTATTCAGCAAACGCAATAGCTCTCGGGTCCTTGTTTTTCATCATCGGGACCTCCCTTTGGGAATTCAACACAGAGAATGAAAAACCACGATAGTCTGTAGTATCAAGAGAAGAGGAATGTCCACTTTGGACAACAGATTATTCATATAAATCCTGATTCTCAACAGAGATCTGCACAGACTGAGCTTGAGTAAGATTTTTAACTTGTGGAGGATCATCATTAGGAAGAAAACTATATAGTGGGTTAGTCATCTGATAACACGAAATCGTATATATATTTTGATGCATAATTCAACTGAAGTTTAACTGTTTTCGATCCGATTTCGGGTTATTTCCGTGTTATTTGTCTGATGTTTTGCAGGTATTTGATGATCACGTCTAAACAAGGCAATATGAAGAAAAGAAGCAATCTCAGATGAAATATGGACGAAAACCGGATGAAAACAACATGAAAAATGCAGAATGCTGATTTGCTGTTGTGACGACCGTCACAGCTCCATGACGACCGTCACACGGGTGAAGACCGTCACACATTGTGACGACCGTCATGCAGGCAAAAACGCCCCACTTCAAATGCACGTGAAAGAAGCAGTTCCAAGTCCCAAATAGTGGACCACTACTCCCTGATAATTCTGCCTCAAAGTCCACCTTCTTCAAGTTATAACCGTTAGAATTCCATCTCTATAAAAGGGGAAGAAGGGGGACTCAGAAAGAGAGTCGCATTCATACAAATAAGTGCTGCCCAATTCCATTTCCAGAGCAAAAGTTCAGTTTTATTTTCTTTCCTATTTTTTTGTTGCCTTTCATTCCTTCTGTAATTTTTATTTCCGTTGTACGATCAAATTGGCACAAAGACCAGAATCCTGCCAACATCTGTGGAGGATCTGCCCAAAGGTCAATTGGAATATTTACAGGTTTCTCATTTCAATCGTAATTCCAGTTTTTATTATGATGCATGCTATTATTTATTGTTTTTATTTATGTTTTACGTTTCCCAAATCCATGTCTAGCTAAATTTAAGTAATCGATATGTAGTAATAATTCGAAAGGGATTTGATAATAACCGGTTGAAAACTGTCTTTTTCAAAGGTCGTTTATGGTCTGAGTGTTTAAAATTAATTTACTGAATAAACTTCGTCGCGAAAGCGAGAACTTATTTAAAAGTAGTTTTGCCACGAAAGTGGGAAATTAATTAAGATACGAACCAACAAGCGAAAGCTGCGGCAAGATCAGATAGTAAACACTAGTCATTCATTTTAAAAACAGCGAAAGCACTTTAAAATGAATTAGAACTTAGAGATTTCCAAAAAATAATTTAAACCCCGAATGGGATACGAAAGTGTACGTTTGGCCCTTAGAATTATGATTAGCGTCAATAACCATCTTGAGGCGAGAGTCTTCAGATCACCATTTTCTGCTTAAATAAACTCTGAAAAATATTTCATACACCGGTAACTTGTCAAATCCCCGAAGAACATAATTACTGCATATCGATTCAAATTAATTATACTTTAATTTACATTCTTAGTTCCCTTTAGTGACAATCTTATTCCCCCAAACATTATCTACCTAGCTAAACATAGTAACTCCCGAGAACACTAGTTTGATTACGAGTCCCTGTGGGATCGATATCTATTATTACTACGCGATAGACTGTGCACTTGCAGTTAGGTTGTATTAGACATAGAAAGTCGCGATCAAGTTTTTGGCGCCGTTGCCGGGGACCCGTTTAGTCAATAGTGTAACCTTCTGTTACGCCGTATAGACTAGGTTAATTATTTTCATTTTTCCTTTACTAGTGCTGTCGATTGTATGCCAAGTGATCGCCCGCAAGGCGATATCTTGAAACCTTCAGTCGCAGAACTAGAACGCTTCTTACATCTAAGAAGCCGAATCATTGAGTACCAACTCAAACATAACATTCCCGATCCTCTCACTCCCATTCCCAAATCCGAAGAAGAATCAAACATGGCTGAAGGACCTCCAAACAAACCGCTGAAGGCATACGCTACACCCTCTCAGATAGAGCCTAGAAGTAGCATTGCTGCCCCAGCTATTACTCGAAATGATTTTGAGCTGAAACCATCATTGCTGTCAGTTGTACAACAAAACCAATTCTCAGGAAATGCAACTGAGGATCCAAACGAACATTTAACGAAGTTTGTACAATACGCAGACACAGTGAAAGCAAATGGAGTAACTCGAGACGCGATAAGACTTCGTCTTTTCCCATTCTCTCTTAGAGACAGAGCGTGGACATGGTTACAATCTTTACCATCCAAATCCGTTACGACGTGGGAACAGTTGAAGAACGTCTTCTTAGCGAGATATTTTCCGCCAAGCAAAACTGCTATGCTTAGAGCTCAAATCAACGGATTTCGATAGAAAGATACTGAATCTCTTTACAAAGCATGGGAACGATTCAAAGATATGATGAGGACATGTCCTCACCACGGTTTATAAGACTGGGTGACATTCCATACTTTTTATAATGGGCTTTTATACAATACTAGATTGACAATAGACACTGCCGCGGGCGGGGCACTTATGGATAAGCCATACGACGAAGCCTATCAATTAATCGAAAACATGTCTCAGAACCACTGCCAATGGGGAGGTGAACGCACTCCAATAGAGAAAACCACAGCGAAAGGTGGGATGTACGAAATCAGCAGCCTCGAAAAGTTCAACGCTAAAGTAGATGCTCTAGCACAGAAGATTGATAGTCTGACCGTTAACCCCACTGCAACCGTCGTTGTCGTAACTCCAAATTGCGAGTTATGCGGAAGCACCACTCATAATGCGCCCGAATGCCCATTGCTAGCCGGAATCCCACCAGACCAAGTAAATTATGCTCAAGGAAACCCTTACGCAAATACCTACAACCCAGGTTGGCGAAATCATCCAAACTTTTCTTACAAAAGCGAAAATGCATTGCAAATGCCTACTGCTCCACCAGGATATCAGAAACCAGCTGCTGCTCAGACTGCACCTAGGAAATCAAACCTCGAATTGATGATGGAAAAATTCGTAGCTACTCAAGCTCAAACAAACAAAGAATTCCTGAATCAAAACATACACGCTAGCGAGCAAATTAAACAGTTGAACGGAAAAGTAGACGCTTTAGCCACCCACAACAAAATGTTAGAAACACAGATATCACAAGTGGCTCAACAACAAGCCTCTGCTGCCGCACCCGCTGGCACATTTCCTGGACAACCCGAACAGAATCCAAAAGGCCAAGCAAATGCTGTAATACTAATAAGTGGAAAAGAATTGGACGAACCGATCGATCCGAGGACCGACAAACTCATCCATGCAACAAAAACCAACTGAACAAGCAGAAAAGGAATCCGAGTTAGAGAAGAAGGAAGACAACGAGAAGGAGGATACCGCAAGTGAAAAAACTCAAGCACCTCCAGCGCCATATAAACCACCTATCCCTTATCCGCAAAGATTAATAAACTCCAAAACTTCAGGACAGTTTAAGAAATTTGTAGAGCTCCTTAAACAGCTGAATATTACTATTCCTTTTACAGAAGCGATAACTCAAATGCCGTCATACGCTAAATTTCTCAAAGAAATCCTGTCGAATAAGAGAAAGATCGAGGATAACGAAACAGTTACACTTACTGCAGAGTGTAGCGCCATTATTCAAAACCGCATGCCTCCTAAATTAAAAGACCCAGGTAGTTTCTCCATACCCTGCGTCATAGGAAAGTTTGTAATAGACAAAGCTCTATGCGATTTAGGAGCCAGTATCAGTGTTATGCCTTTATCTATATGCGAAAAGCTGAATATGGGAGACCTCAGACCAACCAAAATGTCCATACAATTAGCTGACCGATCAGTAAAATATCCAGTCGGAATACTGGAAAACGTTCCAGTACGCATAGGACAATTCTACATCCCAACCGACTTCATAATCATGGACATCAAGGAGGACACTGTTACCCCAATTATTCTAGGAAGACCATTCCTAGCTACAGCCGGAGCTATTATAGACGTGAAGAAAGGAAGGCTAACATTCGAAGTAGGAGAAGAAAAGATAGAGTTCATTCTCACCAAGTTCTTACAAGCATCAGCCATAGACGATACCTGCTATTTAGTAGACGAAATTGACGAATGCATAAGAGAACTTGAAAATGAAGAGACCACGTATTCAGAAATAATAAAGATTCAAATACCCAATATTTCTGAAGACGATGATTGGCGTAAACCGTATAAAGACGACAACCTAAGCGAAAGCTTAACACTGACCCCAAACCATATGCCAGGTCCGAAGAACCCATCTTTAGAACTTAAAACAGTACCCAAAAACCTTAGATATGAATTCCTAGACGATGAACTAAAAAGACCAGTGATAGTCAACGCCGACTTAGGACAACCAGAAACCGAAAAGCTATTAGAAGTCCTAAAGAAGTACCTCACCGTGTTAGGCTATAACATAAGAGATCTAAAAGGTATAAGCCCTTCAATCTGTATGCATTGAATTACAATAGAGGAAGACTCTCAAACCTCTAGAGAGCATCAGAGGAGACTGAACCCCATCCTAAGCACTGTAGTCAGATATGAAGTAAAGAAATTGCTAGATGCAGGAATTATCTATCCAATCTCCGATAGTGAATGGGTCAGCCCAGTTCATGTCGTACCAAAGAAAGGAGGAGTCACAGTAGTTAAAAACGAAAAAGGCGAATCAATAACAAAAAGAGTCGTGACTGGAAGCAAGATGTGTATTGATTATAGAAAGCTTAACAAGGCCACACGAAAAGATCACTTCCCGTTACCCTTCATAAACCAAATGTTGGAAAGATTAGCCAAACATTCATATTTCTGCTATCTAGATGGTTATTCAGGATTTTTCCAAATTCCCATTCATCCTGATGACCAAGAAAAGACTACATTCACCTGTCCTTATGGTACTTTTGCTTACCGCCGAATGTCGTTTGGACTCTGTAATGCTCCAGCAACCTTCCAAAGATGCATGATGGCAATCTTTGCAGATTTCATAGATAACATCATGGAAGTATTTATGGACGATTTCTCGGTATGTGGACAAAGTTTCGAAGGATGCCTACAAAACTTAGAAATGGTATTAGAACATTGTGTAAAAGTGAACCTCGTACTAAATTGGGAAAAATGCAATTTTATGGTCCGACAAGGAATAGTTCTAGGACATGTCATATCAGATAAAGGAATTGAGGTCGATAAAGCTAAAATAGAGATTATAAAAGATCTTCAACCTCCAAAATCCGTACGAGAAATGCGGAGTTTTCTAGGACATGCCGGTTTCTACAAAAGATTTATAAAAGATTTTTCAAAAATCACAAAACCTTTGACCGGGCTGTTGATGAAAGATGCTGAGTTCGTCTTCGACGACGACTGTCTAAAAGCATTCGAAACATTAAAATCAGCCCTTATCACCGCACCGATTATGCAACCACCCGATTGGCGACTACCGTTCGAAATCATGTGCGATGCGAGTGATTATGCCGTAGGCGCAGTTCTAGGACAAAGGAAGGACAAGAAAATCCATGCCATCTACTATGCCAGTAGAACCTTAGATCCTGCCCAAATGAACTACGCTACCACAGAAAAGGAACTTCTAGCAGTTATATTCGCGCTTGACAAATTCCGCTCTTACTTAGTAGGAGCAAAAATTATCATATACACAGACCACGCTGCCATAAGGTACCTAATAAGCAAAAAGGATGCCAAACCAAGACTATTGAGATGGATCCTGTTATTACAAGAGTTTGACTTAGAAATCAAAGATAAGAAAGGAACCGAGAACGTTGTTGCAGATCACTTATCCCGAATAGAAGGCATCAAACATGAACCAGTACCGATAAATGACGATTTCCCGTACGAACGTCTGATAGCCAAATTAGAAAGTGACATGCCTAACTCAATCTCGGAAGATCCCGAATTCGAAAAAGCCGTAGAAGCCGTCTATGCCCAAGTCACATTACCTTGGTATGCTGACATCGTTAATTACCTCGCTGCAGGCGTGCTTCCACCGGATCTCACTTATCAGCAAAAGAAGAAATTCTTCCACGATCTGAAACACTATTATTGGGATGAACCTCTACTCTTCAAGAGAGGGGCCGACAACATATACCGTCGATGTGTCCCAGAGGAAGAAGTAGAAAATATCATTTCCCAATGCCATTCAGCACCATATGGTGGTCATGCTAGTACATCCAAGACGTGCGCTAAGATTCTCCAAGCCGGCTTAGTCTGGCCTAACCTCTGGAAAGACGTTCACATCGCTGTGCAAAAATGCGATAGATGCCAACGAACTGGCAACATCTCACGACACGATGAAATGCCTCAAAAAGGAATCTTAGAGGTAGAAATCTTCGACGTATGGGGAATAGATTTCATGGGACCATTCTCACCTTCTTTTGGTAATAACTACATACTCGTCGCTGTAGACTATGTGTTTAAATGGATAGAAGCCATTGCTGCTCCAACAAACGACGCACGAGTAGTAATCAAACTCTTCAAAAACACAATCTTTCCTAGATTCGGTGTACCCAGACTCGTCATAAGTGACGGCGGATCTCACTTCATATCGCGAATATTCGATAAACTTCTTTCTAAATATGGAGTCCGACACCGAGTAGCTACACCTTATCATCCGCAAACTAGCGGACAAGTAGAGGTCTCGAACAGGGAAATAAAACAGATATTGGAAAAGACTGTCGCTACCTCAAGGAAAGATTGGTCATCAAAGCTACATGAAGCTTTATGGGCTTATAGGACCGCCTTTAAGACACCAATAGGTACTACATCCTACAAATTAGTTTACGGTAAATCCTGCCATCTCCCTGTAGAATTAGAGCATAAGGCCTTCTGGGCCATTAAGACACTCAATTTCAACTACACCGAGGCAGGAGAAAAGCGAATCTTGAACTTGCACGAATTGGAAGAACTTCGATTAGACGCTTACGAAAATGCCCGTATCTACAAAGAACGAACTAAAAAGTGGCATGATAAACGTTCAGTCAAGAAACAATTCAGTGTGGGAGACATCGTATTGCTATTTAATTCAAGATTAAAACTCTTCCCAGGTAAACTAAAATCTAGGTGGTCTGGACCTTATGAAGTGACTAAAGTACTTCAGAGTGGAGCTATCGAAATTACCGATAAGACGAATGCACCGTTTATCGTAAACGGGCAACGTCTAAAACATTATAATAAGAACGAAAACAGCCCTCAAGTCTGTAGTATAGCATTGCTTGAGCTTCCAGCTCAAACACCCAAATAGCTTGTCACCAAGCTATCGTCAGGCTTTAGACGTTAAAAACAGCGCTTACTGGGAGGCAACCCAACTTTTCCCGCATTTTTCCTCGTTACTGTATTTCATTTTTTATTTAAAATTTTACTTTGAAACTTTAACAAAAATTCAAAACTTAAAATTACTACTATTTTCTACTTTCGTTTGTTTTCATATTTATATTTTTATTTTATTTTTCTCTTTTGGTCTTTTGTTTTTACTGCTTTTTGTTTTTAAAAATCCTGACTTCAAACTTCTGTTTTAAACTTTTCAGGATTTTAAAAGTCTTCAAAACATTCCTCCTGTTTTCTCCGACTTACCTGCGAGTATGGCCGAGTACGACTTCACAAAGGTTCATTTTCGAGGACTAGCTCAAAAGGCAAGATTTGCAGCACTAACTGAAAGAGAAATCGCCTTAACGCTGTATTATGATAAGTCTACCATGGATAAACTAGGAATCACGGATAGCATTCAATACCTGTTCAATCAACTGGGTTGGGAGAACACTGCTTTGAAAACACGTTTTGCTACCTATAAGGATCTCACCTATGAATTCCTTAGTTCCTTCAGATACCTACCCAACTATGGTTTTGGATCCAACACAGAGCTGATTACCTTTCGAATGTTTGGAATGGACCAAACCCATAGTCGGATGTCACTAGCTAACCTCCTAGGATTTCCTAGCGGACCACATGTGTTCATCAGTGCAGAAGATGATGATATTGATTTTGAACTCGACCAATTCTGGGGTAGAATCACAGGCAACTATCACCCTGAACCAGACAGAATGTATAATAATGATATTCATAACCCAGCTTTCAGATACTTCCATAAGATACTAGCTCACACCCTTTTTGGGAAAGAAGAAAATATTACTACAATATCTAAAGAGGAGTTATTCATCATGTTCTGTGCTTCTCAGGGACGTACAGTAAATGCAGTGCCTTTCATGATGAGATCTTTCAGAAGCCTCACTCAGGAACCACAGTCACCTATTCTTATAGGAGGCCTCGTGACAATGATTGCCCACGAGCTCGGCTTTAGATTCCACTTAAATGCAAGCACTCGTTTTGGCACCATCCGACCCATGAATATACAGTTCTGCTTTAACAGGCGCATTTTAGGAACTATGGGACCTGGACCTTATGAGTACCTCATCAACGAAAAAACTGTCCAGCTATTCACACTGCCTAATCATCTGATGACAAGTATCCACAACAAGGACAACTGGCTTTATGAATTGGATGAGCCTATGGGACCTCTTTCACCTCAGTCAACACCACATAACTATATGTACGACAGTGACCACATCTCTGAGGCACACGACTATATGTACTTTGAGGATGCTGTATCAGAAGCTGAAGTGGACCCTACGACTCCTCCTCATTACAACACCTATCCTGAGCCTATCCCTGAGGAGACCACCGACAAAATGGATACTGTTCTACTCCGATTGGACAACGTTGATGCAGCTCTAACTACTATAAAAATGACATCGCAGGCATACACAGCGAACTGGTAGTCTTCATGGACTTAGTCTGTGACCAGCTCGACTACTACGCACGGAAGTTCGATGAATTGAAGGCACGAAAAGACTAGATACTAGTTTTAGCATTAGATTTAGTTTAGTTTAGTTTTTTTTACTTTCCGTTCATTTTCAATTGTTTTGATTTTTTCATTGTTAATTTCTTTATGTACTACATACAATCATTCTAATTTCTTGTTATTTCAAATTATAGTCTTTATCCATTTATTCTGTTTTTACATTATTCTTCGTTTATTGGCTGCTATAATACATTGCCATATCAATACTAGGCCTAAAAGTCACTGCAAGAACCCTCAGAGCAAAATTCTGCGTTCTGCAGATTTTGCTGCTGTGACGACCGTCACAGGATCCTGACGAGCGTCACGCGGGTGACGACCGTCACAGCAACGTGACGACCGTCACGAACCCAAAACTGTTATCTGATATAACAGGGGTTGCATTTTCTCTTCCACTCCCCTCCTTTCAACTTCCAATCATCAGAAACTCCCACCCCACTCCAATTTCTCGTTTTCCCCACCTTGCACCATATATTCCAACTCCCATCTCAACTTCCTACCACACTTCTGTTACATTTCCCCCCCCTCAGAACCACCTCAATCCTCCAACAATGGCGAGAAACCACGAAACCCCTGACCTCAGCAACATTGTGTTCAGCGACGGTGACTCAGGCGAACGACAACAAGCCAACTACATCGCATTCCATCAACGGTCGCTCCAGCCGACTCATTATCCACATATCCCATCGCTCACGGAGCTCGGACTCCTTGACGGCGTCACTTGGATGCTTCAAAGAGCCGGCATCTGGAACCTATGCACCAATCCACTGCCGACATACGAACAACTCACTCTCGAGTTCCTGAGTTCGTTTACCTACGTCACTTCCAGCGGCGACCTCAGCCAACACTCCGGTGCCGCATGCTTCCAGATGTTCGGCACAAACTATCAGGTGAACCAGAACCAGATTGCCGCCATCTTACAACTCCCTCGAGGCGACAATGCTCACTGCCGCCTCACCGATCAGTTCCAGCACGAAGCCTTCGCGCTCTGGTACCAGTTGACCGGCATCAATGCCGATGGTTGGGATTCTCTGCACGCAACGCATATCCATAACCCGACCATCCGGTACTTCCACCGAGCATTGAGCAACACAATCTTCGCCCGGGACAGCAACCATAAGGTGAACTCGAAAGAGCTTTTCTTCCTCCACTGCGTCTTCAACAATGAGCCTATGAACGCCGCTCCGTTCCTCCTGGCCCACATTCAGGCCAACTGTAACCGTGGCTCCAAGCCATTTTACTTTGGCGGGATTGTCACTGCCATTGCACTTGGGCTGAACCTAGGCGACCGCCTCCAGCACCTCCATGCCATCCCCTCGGTGTTCCTTGACACCGACCACTGCAGAGCCTCTCACCTTATCCGTTCCAGAGCCGATGGCAAGTACCACCCGGTAGTGCGTGGCAAAACCGTCCGAAGCATCATCCTTCCATCACGCACCCGGACACACCCAGAGGATCGTACCAACTGGTTATTTGACCTCACTGCCCCGCCTGCTGCCGCTGCTCCAACTCAGGACCACACCCAAGGTTCTGACGATGAAATCCAAGCTGAGTTGGACAGGCCGGAGCAACCGGAGGCATCGAAGCATCTTCCTTCCGAAGGTACATCCTCCCGCCGCCGCCGCCATCGTCCAGTGCCCGACTACTCAGAAGAGGACCTCCGCCGCTCTCTCGACCAGCAGGCCCAGATACTCGCTATGCGGCACAGCAGAATCAACGAGCAGAGCAGTTCGAAGCTTGGCATCGGACCCAAATGCAACAACTTCAAACCGGCCAAGCAACCATTACTGAGAACTTGGCGAATCTGACCTTGCAGGTCGAAGGACTCCGTGACACTGTCTACCACACCAGAGCTATGAGTTTTGAGGACCGAGTCACCCTGGTCAGAGCCAGAGGACGCGAGCGAGGACGTGACCGAGGCAGAGGACGTGATTAGTTACCATTTTTCTTATTTGTTTACTATATTTTCAGTTTCTATGTACTTTCATTTCCGTTGTACCTCCCTCTCGCATTCTTCCAAATCAGTGGGGACACTGATTGAGATAGTGTGGGAGCGGAGCGTTTATTTCCCATTCCTGTGTACTTTGAGTTTCGTAATTTCTATTTAAACATTTTCTATTTTTAGCAAATAAAGCTCGTTTATATATCCTTTTTCCGTTACGCAAACATCCCCACGTTATTCAACGTAAACAAAATTTTTTCGTTCGCTCCTCAAAAGCAAAAGCATCACGAGAATGCGCCCGAGTTCAAACCAAGTTTCGAAACTCCGAGGAGACGACAATTCTAACAAAACCAGTACCATCCTGACACCTTAGATCTCCGGTTTATGCGAGTCGGTTTCACTACCTACGTGTACCAAAGTCTCAAGTGTCTACGCAAACTCAACCCCAAGTAGTTTATACTAGTAGTCAGCACCATCCTAAAGCACTTCTAAGCGAGCGACCGATGCAAATAAGTGCATGATCTCCAAAAAGATGAAAAATCATGAAAAGAAAGCTAGATAGCCAAAAATATAAAGACATGTTTCCTTCTAAGTTAGGTGCTCCTCACCCGAGCATTTAGCCCAACGGCACGAAAACTCATTGAAAAATCAATGATATAAGCTTATGATCAATGAAGAAGATCAAAACAGAAATGAGATCATATTCACTAACAGGTCGACTTGCCATGAAAGTGTACGGACAACGGGCTTAATGTGATTGCGCTAGAACAAACAGGGTGAACTTGCCGCGAGAACCTTGACACCAAGCTACAGTAGCATGACTGGGACCGATTTGCATAAAAAGGAGACCTCCGAAGACTTGTAGTCCAGTGTCGTCATGGTACTCGTTTTGTTCTTACCAAGAATCCCGGTTTTTCCCAACTTTGCGAACGAAGAAGCTGCCTCGTGCTTGCCGACCTTTTCCTGTTTTACTTGAGGACAAGCAAAGATTCAAGCTTAGGGGAGTTTGATAACACGAAATCGTATATATATTTTAATGCATAATTCAACTGAAGTTTAACTGTTTTCGATTCGATTTCAGGTTATTTCCGTGTTATTTGTCTGATGTTTTGCAGGTATTTGATGATCACGTCTAAACAAGGCAATATGAAGAAAAGAAGCAATCTCAGATGAAATATGGACGAAAACCGGATGAAAACAACATGAAAAACGCAGAATGCTGATTTTGCTGCTGTGACGACCGTCACAGCTCCATGACGACCGTCACACGGGTGACGACCGTCACACATTGTGACGACCGTCATGCAGGCAAAAACACCCCACTTCAAATGCACGTGAAAGAAGCAGTTCCAAGTCCCAAATAGTGGACCACTACTCCCTGATAATTCTGCCTCAAAGTCCACCTTCTTCAAGTTATAACCGTTAGAATTCCATCTCTATAAAAGGGGAAGAAGGGGGACTTAGAAAGAGAGCCGCATTCATACAACGAAGTGCTTCCCAATTCCATTTCCAGAGCAAAAGTTCAGTTTTATTTTCTTTCCTATTTTTTTGTTGCCTTTCATTCCTTCTGTAATTTTTATTTCCGTTGTACGATCAAATTGGCACAAAGACCAGAATCCTGCCAACATCTGTGGAGGATCTGCCCAAAGGTCAATTGGAATATTTACAGGTTTCTCATTTCAATCGTAATTCCAGTTTTTATTATGATGCATGCTATTATTTATTGTTTTTATTTATGTTTTACGTTTCCCAAATCCATGTCTAGCTAAATTTAAGTAATCGATATGTAGTAATAATTCGAAAGGGATTTGATAATAACCGGTTGAAAACTATCTTTTTCAAAGGTCGTTTATGGTATGAGTGTTTAAAATTAATTTACTGAATAAACTTCGTCGCGAAAGCGAGAACTTATTTAAAAGTAGTTTTGCCACGAAAGTGGGAAATTAATTAAGATACGAACCAACAAGCGAAAGCTGCGGCAAGATCAGATAGTAAACACTAGTCATTCATTTTAATAACAGCGAAAGCACTTTAAAATGAATTAGAACTTAGAGATTTCCAAAAAATAATTTTAACCCCGAATGGGATACGAAAGTGTACGTTTGGCCCTTAGAATTATGATTAGCGTCAATAACCATCGTGAGGTGAGAGTCTTCAGATCACCATTTTCTGCTTAAATAAACTCTGAAAAATATTTCATACACCGGTAACTTGTCAAATCCCCGAAGAACATAATTACTGCATATCGATTCAAATTAATTATACTTTAATTTACATTCTTAGTTCCCTTTAGTGACAATCTTATTCCCCCAAACATTATCTACTTAGCTAAACATAGTAACTCCCGAGAACACTAGTTTGATTACGAGTCCCTGTGGGATCGATATCTATTATTACTACGCGATAGACTGTGCACTTGCAGTTAGGTTGTATTAGACATAGAAAGTCGCGATCATCACAGTAAAGCCTGGTAGGGGATCAATATTATGAAGGTTGTCCCCTGACATAGCTATTAACAGCTCTCAACTTGACTTTACTTCTCGACACTACTTGATCTTACCTCAAACACTTTATCGTCTTTCAACAATCACTACTTGTTCCGAACGAGTACCGGGGAATCAACTGGCTGGTCACAGACAAAGGCGGAATGAGAGTTTTGGATGGTTGAAGAATGATATGCAAAATGATAAGTAGATGTTCATGTTATGCAATGCAACAAACATGGGATCAAAGCTTCTATAAACTCAGAATAAATGTTGTGTTACTGACTGAATAGGTTCAAAATTTTGTATTGATGAGAAATCCAGAATACCAGAATAATTAGAATACTAGTATTATAAGTCCACACTGATGAGAAAACCACAAAACCGAGTAGGTTGAAGGTCAAGGTTTCCTGCAAAACCCATCCCCTCTCACATGTGGGTTCTAGTCTTGGATAAGGCATCCTAATAGGTCCTCAACATCACAGGCTCTCAGGTCGAGAAATGATGATATGTTCACCATTTTTTGTTTGGCATCATCATCAATCAAGGAGGCCTCAACTAATTTCCCATGAACGGTCTCCAGAGTCATAAGCTCTCTCAGTCAACATCCTGACATATGCACAAGACACGCAAGTCATAATATCTCTCAAGAAAACCTCGTCTGAATGTGGGTCTCGTGTCAACCAAATGTACCAAGATGCTACACAGGTCACACGACTATCCACTATAATCCTAAGTATGTCCTCAATCTTTGGTAGTGGGCTTATCTCTCATGGGGCCTACCTACCTGTTGCACCCTAAAATTTGCCCAGCCTTTTCTTAACCTGGTTTATGATTCATTTCATTTTCTTCTAGTATTTGCATTACATAGCATTGTTCATTGAGCAGGGAATCAAGAGGTTGTGCATGGAAAGAGGAGGTTACCCAGAGTGTTGAGCTCAAGAAAGGGGTGTTACTCAAGCATGATTGGTCATCAATTCATCAAGAAGTGGTCAAAGTTTTGTGAAAGAGTTGATGGGTGTATGAGGATCAGCTTCTAACTTGGAGACCAGTTGAAGATCATCAGAGGATTGTGAATTCACAATTATGGATATTGGATGTTGAGAAAGCTCATTGAGTTCTTTAAGAGCCATGTTGGAGCTTTTTCAAGTTGTTGTGTCATGTGGAAGAAGCCACAATCATAGGTGTTGCATCTAGGGTTTTCATTTGGTCAACCCTCAGTCAATTGTGAAATTGAAGGAGATTAAGACTCAATTCCAAGTCTCTATGGTCATGGAATATTGTGTTGAGATGCCTAATATATAATTTCAAGACCAAATCAAGAAGAATCAAGAGTGTGAGAAGTTACTAAATTAGGGTTCTCAGAGTAAAATCCCTTGTTTAGTGTCTAACTTCAAGACCATCTATCTAAAGATAAAAGTCTCATCTTATCTTTACCCCAACATGAAACTTGTAGAGCATGTTTATAGCTTTCTTTTTAGTACTAGAAGTCATTTATCTAATTTATAGAACTCAAGTTATGATGCTGGCAAGTTACCGGTCCTCAGATGAATGTGATTTTGGTCAACAAAAGTCAATCAACTTCCAAGCCACTTTTTACCTAGAAGTATGTTTCTCCTCACCTTGACCTAAACATGAAAGTTTTTCCTCATGATCTTAGCTTTCCAAAGAGTACTAGAAGTCCTTCATCTGATTTGTAGAACTCAAGTTATGAGGCTTGCAAGGCAGGGGTATTTTGGGAAAGAAAGATTACATGTCATTTTCATTATAGGTGCATTTCACCACTTTGCATACTTCAAATGAAATTCTTTCCAACATCAAATGTTCTCCAAATATGGTCATTGTCTCAACTAAATATCAAGTTGTCATTGATTTGGTTTGAATTGAAGAATTAGTTTGAAACTTTTCCATGAAGAAAGCTTAAAAGGGGGAAATTGCAATTACTTGATTCTTAATCATTTCAAGACATGTTTATACATTTTTTGAGTCACAAAGATGTAGTAAACAAGATGCACACATTGAATTTCAGTTTTGGTATTATTTTCATGTGGTTTTCAATTGCCATTTCAAGTGAAAAATTGACATTCCAATTTCAACCATGTGATCAATTCAAGGCTTAAATCCCATCCCCATGATCAGAGTAAGTTACTAGCAAGCATTTTGGATGAAAAAACAAGGGAATTTAGTGAGTTCTCAGTGTGCATGAGCATGGCAAATTGAATTTGGGCATTTCTAAAATTTACCCAATTGAGCTGCAATTGGGCCTCCATTACCTCACATACCCATCATATAAATTGTTCAAATGAAATTTGAGCAAGGAGAGAAGCATTTTCGTGACCTAGAAGCAAGAACACAGTTGGAGTAAGAGAACAAAATTTCAAAATCGTGAAAGGAGATTCAAGCTTTCTCAAAGTAATTCAAGGTCAAATTCATCTCTAGTAAGCTTCATTGAGTGATTCTGGAGAGTTTCATCAAGCTTCTTCAAGTGTAGAAGGCTCAATGGAAGCTCTCCACTAGGTAACCTTCAAATCACTTTTACTCTCTGTTTGTGATGCTTTAGCACGCCATTTTTGCATGATTCAGACCTAGGAAGTGTGTAGATTAATTATAACTAAAATGGACTGGCATTGATGATGATTTGTGTTTGAAGCTTCAAACTGTTTAGCTTTGATTTGGCTTGTGTGTTAACTAAAAATGAAAACTAAATACATATTTGAGATCCACGTGATGTGAGGATGATTTTTGACTTTGAGTTTGCTTGATTTGGTTAAGTGTATGTTCATCTTCATTTTTTGGCTCGCCGGAGAAGGTGACCGGAGCCACCGTGCTCCGGCCACCTGGTTTTCCCTTCATTCTCATGTTTAATTGAAGAAGATGATTACATGTCTGTTTGTTGTCCCTCTGATCTATTTACTTTTGATCCAACGTGCTAGATTAAGATCTACCATGCGCGTGTTTTGACTTGCCTTACTTGATCCAGTTGAAACGATGTGTTTCATTTAATTTGCTTGCCTGAGCCACGTGTGTGTGTGTGCGTGGACCTTTTGATGTGCTGACTGATTTGATCCAATGGTCACTAAAGCGTCTCACCGTGTACGCATGTTGACTTACCACACCCAATCCATTTGACTTCAACGCCCCTTTGGACCTGGGCTTGGACTGCTTTTCACACCCCCTTTGCTTGTGGCCCACTATTTTATGCATGTTTCAGCTGCTATTTACACCTTGGTTTTTTTTCTTTTTTCTTTTATTTTTATTTTGTTTTGAATCTGTTTTGATTTAATTCATTTGAGAATACTTCCAATGATCCAAAACTTCCACAAAAATAGTTTCTGGACACTTTGAGATGTCTATTATTTTTAGAAAATTTTTATTTTATTTTTTGATTTTATTTTGAATTAAAATGGGATTATTGGATTGGAAGTGTTTTAATTTAACTTTTTCTTGACTTGTTTTAGTTCTTGTTTTGTTTCTCCCCATTATTTTTGATCCAATGACTGAAAATTCATCCTCATATCCATGATGAGTTGATGAATTTTTTAGGACCATTTCCCCCCTATTTGGTTGACTTTTGAGTTGACTTTTGTTGCATTTTATTTGACCCTCAACAATCCTCATTCACAATGGAACACCCTTGTGAATCAATTTCTTTGGTGGTGTTGTGAATTGATTTTGATTGTGATCTCTTGGCTTCTGCTTTCCAACATGTTTATGGCCTTTGTGCATTTTATTTGATCATTTTTGAACCATTTTTCTAATTTTGAGGTAACTTGCAAGTCAAGTTACCTCCAAGGGAGGTTCATACATACACATTGACCTAGTTTGTCTTGGAGATGACATTTTTGGATCCTTTGAGCCCCCAATTCCTTTTGATTCATGTTGCTAACATGTTAAGGATGATGTTTGCTCATTTTTAGGTCATAACATTTGGTTTTGCTTGCTCATTTGGTTGTTTTCTTTTGAGCTTTTAATTAGGGTTTCTAAGTGATGCATGCTTGCTTTCTTTGGTGTGTATGCTTGCATTTTCCTTTGATTGTGTTTGCTTTTTTTATTTTGAGCTCTCTTCTCTCATCTCCCATTTCTGTCCCATGACCTTGGAGTCTCATTTAAGGTGTCTTGGTCCCTTCTTTGGAGGTATTTGAAGCATACCTAAAGTGATGAATCCTTGAGGACTTTCTTTGTGTTCTTTGTGCTTCTTTGATTTTGGTTGGTGATGCTTATGGTTGAGTGCATATTATGGGGTCCTTGTTGTCCTCATATAGCCTCCCATCCTCACTTTGTTTTAGGTTTTCTTTACCTTTCATTTGTGTTTGGTTTTTGCATTATGGTTGATGTTGTTTGGTTTAGGCCATTTCATCCCATTTTTGTTGCTTTGGTGTGTTTGCTTTTGGTGCATCTTCTTCTCCTTTATTCTTTGCATTTCCCATATGCATGCTTGGTTGAGATGAGCTTGTGGAAGCTACTGCCCCAAACTATTTTCCTCCCACTTTCATTCTCACTTGTGCATTCTATGTGTGCATTCTTGCATTTTTATGTTCTTTCTTTCTTCTTCTTCTTTTGGTTTTCTTTGCCATGTTCCCCATAAGTTCTCTAACCTTTTGAGGTTATGATAGACATTAGGTGACTAACCATGCATGATAACATTAGGTAGTTCCCTTGTGTATCCCAACTTTAAGTCTACTTTGCATGATAACTTTTAGGATTGATTAGTCTCCCATTAGTGTCCTTTCTTCTCTTCTCATCTTCAAACATTCATAAAACACTTAATAAAGAATGACAAGTGTTGTACGCTACGAGCCTTAAGCTACTTGAGAAATGGTGATTGGGGGGCTTCATCTCAATGACCTAGAGTGTTTAGTGTACACCCTTTGGGTGATATACGACGCATTCGCTCTTAGGTCATAGTCTCTAGTGTGACATGAGTTACAAATCAAACTCAAAACACTTCTTCTCTAAAAAACACAAAAACACTTCAAATCGTTTTTCATCCTTCGGGATCTTAATTAGGAAAACCTTTTCAGATAAAAGAGTGTTGTTAAATTTTAGTTCTACCGCAAACGGTAACGCCTAAGTCTCCAATGGTCGAGCTGCATACACCAACTGCTAGAACTACTTGTTAACCCTACTCGGGCCTAAAAACTTTTGAACCAATATGTGGTCTTTTTAGCCCGAACTACGTTTGCTCTGATCTTTCATACCAGATGAAAGTACGTAGGCACAAGACGTGACGTCTTGGCGAGCAACCTTCCCCCCTTTCACCCATTGTTAGCTAGACTACGTTGACTCTGACTTTCCCATTGCACGAGGGAATACGTAGGCACAGAGCAGCGATGCTCTGCCGAGTCTCCTTTTATTTTTCTCTTATCCCTTGACCTTTAGCTAGATAGATGATCACCATTTTAGATAGATAACAATGCATGGATCCCGTCGAGTACGACGGACTTGAGGGGTGCTCATACCTTCCCTTTGCGTAACCGACTCCCGAATCCAGACTTGGTTGTGATGACCTTGTTTTTCCCTTTCTCGTTAGGTTTTTCTAATCGTTTCCTTTCCCTCTCTGTGGGATAAATAACGAAAGGTGGCGACTCTTCTGTTTTCCGTCGGGTGTTTTTCGCAGTTGCGACACTACCAAACAGCACAACAGCAATAACATAGTAAGATAACAATAATCAAGTGCACTAAAATGCTAGCAAAATATAGTTATATACAACAAATAATGTACAAAAGATACAACATATAAATGCACAGAAATAAACATCCGATGAAAAAGAAACAAACAAGCACTAGGATTGACTCATGTAGGGAACCAGAGTCACCAGCTGTCGCAACGCGAAAAACAACCAGCGAAAGAACAGAAAAGTCGCCACCAAACGTTATTTATCCCAACGGGGGAAAGGAAACGATTGAATAAATCTCAAAAGGGAGAAGACATGGTCTCGCAACCAAATCCTGGGTTCAGGAGTCGATTACGTGAGAGGAATGTATTAGCACCCACTCGCGTCCGTTGTACTCAACGGGATCCACTCTTGTTGTTCTAATCAAAGGGTATGTCTTATCTAAAGCCTACATGCTTAACAGAAATAAAAAAGGAAAAGGACAAAAGGAGACTCGATGGGACTTCGCCGTCCTAGGCCTACGTATTCCCTCGTGCAATGGGAAAGTCAGAGTCAATGTAGTTCAGAGGACTACGGGTGAATCGAGGGAAGGTTGCTCGCCAAGACATCGTCGTCTTGTGCCTACGTATCTTCATTCGGGCGAGAATGAAGAAGTCAGGACGCTCGTAGTTTGGCAAACTAACCACAGATTGGTTAAGTGTTTTTTATGAGCGGCGTGAGATTCACGTTCCAGCAGTTAGAGTCGATGCCTATTTATGGTAGAACGGAAATAACATGCTCTTTTCTGAAAATGATTCGACGAGCAGTCCCGAAGGATAAAAAGGTTTAGATTTGGTTTGTGTGTTTTAGACAGAAGTTAATTAAGTTAGTTTGGGACTCTTATTGCACTAAAGTCTATGACATAGAAGCGAATGCTTCAAAAGACCGAACCAAGACGGGACGTATGCAAAAAACCCTAGACAAGTTAAGCAGAGACTCCCGTTTATCACTTCCCATGTACGTAAGACTCGTGGCGCATAATACTCGTCGTGTTTATTAAGTGTTTTAATTTTGTTTTGAGATGAGAAGAAAGAAGACTCAAAGGTTGAAAAGAAAACAATTAAGGGAAACTAACTCCTAATGTTGTCATGTACAATGGTCCTAAGGTTGGGATAGAAAAGGAACTCTACCAAATGTTAGCATGCAAAGAGATAGGCATAAGGTTAGGCTGAAGGAGAATACGATGCATACACAATACTAACATCACGCAAAAAATTAATCAAAACATAAATTGAAAAGAAAAGTGTACGAATACTACAACAAATTTAATCGCCTGTAATTATAACGATATTGGATCGTTAACAATTAGCATAAATTAAAAAAAGACAAATTGCTACCGCGTAAGTGGTCATCGCAAATTGAATCAAGAAACAACAAGGTAATAAAAAATCACAAATTACAAATCGAGACGCGAATCAGTAAACGCAAAAAGTGGATAGCTACTACGCTAAACCGTCGGACGCATGTAAAATTTAAATACAAGGATAAAAAATGTAGCACATTGCACGTAAATCGATAAAAACCACCACTAGCTTGCTACACCTAACGTGATCATCGCAAGAGGGACCAAAAACGGTGCGGAAAAATAAAATAAAAGGAATTTTAAAAGTTCTAATAAAATAAAAAGTCAACAATATTGCTAACGCAAAAATGCGATCTTCGCAACCGGATGCAAATCGTGCTGACATGAATTTATCATAAAGAAACGCAAAGCAAAAAGAATTTAAACGTGATAAAAACTCAACAATGTTGCTAAAGTAAAAATGCGGTCATCACAACTGGATTGAAGTAAAACAAATGTCACGCATCATGCACACTAATATGCAAATAGTGTATTAATATGATTTGATCTGAATAATCTAAAAAAAATTTAATAATATATACTGAACGTTATATATAAATAGAACGTTAGTAAAATAAAATTACTAATATATATAAATCGTTATGTCATATAATCTTTAAAAAAAGAATTAAAATAGAATTAACATATTAGTATAACAAATTCTTTTATATATATATATATATATATATATATATATATATATATATATATATATATATATATATATATATATATATATATATATATATATATATATATATATATATATATATATATATATATATATATATATATATATATATATATATATATATATATATATATATATATATATATATATATATATATATATATATATATATATATATATATATATATATATATATATATATATCATGGAACTAGTAGTAGTAGATCATGAAATCAAAGCCTGCGATAAAGTTTTCAACATGTTGTACCGCGCCACTTTGTTTATTTCTTTCTTTCGGTTTCCTTTTTCTCTTCCTTCCAACAAATATAAGTTATGCATATATAGGTATCAAATTAATAACTCTAAATTGTCAATAATGTCTTTAATGTCCATTTTAAATCTTAAATTAAATAATTAGTTAAACCCAAAATAAAATAAATATTTAAAATAAAATTAAAATTAAAACACCAATTATTCTATTTGTTTATTCTAAATATTTAGAAAAAAATGTAAAAAAATTAAATGGACCCCAAATAAATAAAAGTAGGACGCTCAAGTGCTCGAAAAAATAAACAGAGTACATCATAATGATCAGTGCGAAATATACGACTCGTTAAAACGCTCAAACTGATCAAAATGTGACGAAAAATGGACGAAAAATTAAAACGAACATGTTAGGTTAAAATACGCAAAACGTAGATCAATAAATTGACATCTGCAAGCTCGATTTTACAATTTTCCGTCCACCAATTTTACGCACCGATGAGATTCAGTTTGACTGGTCAGTCTGTAAATCCGAGAAATTATTCTTGTGACATTTTAGGCACTATACGAGATAAAGTGCATGTTATGCAAAGTAAAAATAAATTCAGCTGAATAAAAAAAATATAAATGCCCGGACAAAATTGGGGTATGACATCTTGATCATGACTGAACGACCACACTTGACTCGAAACCAAAATTCTTGCCCTTGAGTGCACACTGATCCTCCACAGGTTTCCTATCACCATATGTCTAAACTTGTCTTCCAATATCTTCTGAAACAACCATTCGTGATTCCGAATTCATCAAAATTGCGGATTTCGTAGCTTGTTTGGCACGGTCCAGCTGTGCCTGGTCGACTTGTCTAGAAGTAGCAACTGCGAGAATCTCATTATCTGCAATATCAATGGCTTTTGACACAAAATCTGAACCTGTTGTGACTTGGATGCCAGTATCATTGTAAATGTTGTTGAATGCTGAAATTGAATGAACTTGTGGATACTCATTCAGAACACGGAGATACAGCCGTGAATACATCCCTTTACCAGGCCCGCCAGCTGAGAATGATCCACTGACTCCCAATAGCATCTGAAGAACAGTCAAAACTATGGCACCCTTCAAATTATGCCAGCCGCCGAGAAGTTCAAATGCAAGAGCAAAGTGAGTCCTCCCTGTTTCAGTTTGACAACGATAATCACCACCAGTGTATACTGATTTGAAGTATGGCGGATAAAAGATTATTTTGATGATATATTTGTGTTTTGTCCTATGTGTGGCATGTCAAATATGGAAGGAGTTCTTCCCTTTCTCTTGTTATCTGGCACAACATTTGTTTTCTTTATGAGATTGAAAATTCCCCTGCTGTTTTCATCTTCAAGTGATGTTGATTCATTCAATCTTGAACCACAATTAAGTTTTTGGAGTAGATTATCCATCCCAGTTGTATCCTGCTGCTCAAGCCATTGCTGGTGAAGTTGTTCACGCTTTTCTCTATCAATTGGCTCTTCTTCATATTCAGTTGCCATCATATCATTAAGTTCCTCAATATCATCATCATCCTCATCTTTATCATTATCTTGGAAACGTTGTAGATCATTGTCATTGTCATCTTCCTCTGCAGCTTCTTCATCAACAAAAGCCTTAACAGGGTCGCCATGTGAAGGTAAAGTCACATCAGCTGACCCTTGTAAATGTGGTACTGTGTTCTCCTTGGTATCGCCAGACAATCCTCTATTGAAAGTCTTTTCTTTTGCTTTGGTGCAGAGAACTCTCCGATGCATAAACGCCTCAGTCAGAAGCCCACAATCAGTCCTTACCCGCACTGCCGTGACAGCATCCCTAAGTGAATTCATTTGTAGTCCACCATCTCGCCCAGACCATCTCAAAACCATGAGAGCAATATCAGGACTACCCCTTTTCTAAAAGTACTTCAGCAATTTTAGGATGGGAAGTTGGACCAGATATCTCAGGAAGAATGCGACACGCTTCCTGTAAAGCTTCATCTATATGATCATCAAGAAGGTAAAAAGTCAAAGACTCAAGTAAAGAGTGCCTGCTTATACTAAATGTAGCTGCAAAGTCCTCTAATATGTCTCTCCATTCTTCATCAGGAATGGTCCAGTGGCGATCGTACAAATAATACAGAAAAATTGCTTGTTTTGCAATCACCATATCAGAACTTCCATGCAAGAAGAGTAAGTCAGCAGCTGCTCGAAGATTTTTTTTTTGAAGGGATAACAACTCAGCACCTGATCAGTATTGGACCTGAAAATTGATGCTTCATCTTCCTATGAAATGTACAGCTGAAACTAAAGTATTTTTCCTGACTTGAAGCTTATAAGGATTCCTTATCTTTGGATACAAACCACCATTGTGTTCAGTTTTATCCATTACGTCAACAATTCCATAAGGGGAAACCATTGGGTGCTTCCAATATTCCGGTGCCAGTGACCTAGGAGATTTTTCACTCAATAGAGATTGATTTGCATTATTTTGGCCTGTTGAATCGGTATTTATATCAAGCTCTTTCTTGTAGGTTTGCGCTGGAATTGTGTGAATCTGTGACGTGGCCACGGTTGAAACGAGGCTAGGGACGAGTAGATGTTGGATGATGATGAAAGGTTGTGCTGCCACTGCTTGGAGAGTCGTTTTTATCATTCTTTTTTTTTTCTGCAATTTCTTTTGTCTGTTGTAGTTATGCTGCAATTCAAATTGTGAATTGGTGCAGGCTGCCGTATTGGGTAGGGTCTTGTGTTGATGCTGCTGTATGGTTTTGCAGAGTTGGTTTTGTAGTGTAACATATCCTTGTTCTGTCTTAGGCGGAACTTCGCTGATATTCATTGATGGAACAACAGTTGCTGATGCAGGAGGACAGGCAAAAGCTGTGTGGAGTGGAGCGTACAAAGGAGGCAGTCCATGAGCTGTCCACCATGCAGTTGCAGTAGCAGTAATAGCTGCTACACTCGGAGGTGAACCAATTTGTCTAGATGGAAAACCTCCTTGAGAACAAGCAGGAGAATCAGCTGAAGATTCTACATTTGCATAGGGCCAAAATGTAGCAACAAAACTTGCTGCAGCATGGTAGAGACAATCAGACTTGAAAATGTAGAAGACATGTTGAGAAAGGATTGGTAATCGTCGTGATCATGTTGTGAAAAAGGGAGGACAAGAAGGAAATGATTGATGAATAGATGACCGTGCCGTGTTATTTTGACTATCACTTGTGTTTGATGCAGCTGAATTTGTGAAAAGATTAGGTTTCCCATTAATTCCTCCTACATCTGATTTTCATTCTCTGTGGTAGGAAGAGATTCATTTGTTTCATCTTGAGTTGTTACATTTTTCACTGAAGGTGTAAACTCCCTTAAGATGCAGCAATTTGTCTGTGGTACTGACATTGAGATTGAACTCTTGATTGCTGAGGATACAGATGAACAAGGTGCCTCCTTGAGGATTGTAAATACTTTTGAGCAAGTTTCATCATTATTTTCTTTGTAAACATGATCTGCTTATTTCCCCTACTCATTGAAAATATGTCAGTTCTGATCATGACTGTTTTTGATGGTTGTAGGGTCACGTTGTTCCTTTGGCTTGGTAATGACTTCACAGTGAAGTTATACACTGGATTCATCACCTGGCAAGCACCTTAGGGTCGTTGTAACCGCTGGCCATGAAAGCTGGTGTGGGACTGCCCTGCACAAGAAGTCCAAGATATCGGTGCCCTGCTTTTATTTGCCAATTTTGTAATTAAAGTGTGTTGATAATGGCTTGAATCATGTTGGATGGGCCCTTTTTTTATTTTGTAGAGCTTTTGGTAATTGGTGATGGACTTGAACATTGGACCATAATTTTGTACACACATTGTTTTTGAGTATTGATTTAATGACATGGGCATGTTTTTTCTTGTACTAATTTTGTGACAATTCTTGTAAAGAATGGGCTTGGGATGCTAGCAATTGTAAATGGGGCCTCTTTTTCTTCAAAATAGCTTGTAATGTGACATAATGGGCCAAAACATCCTTATGGCCTTTTGTTGTTGTAAAATAACGAATAAAATGGGCTTTGTAGAAACTTGTAATATCGGCACCCCACGATATTTGGTCTCAAAGCTGTGATTTGATAACAAATTTGAAATTTTGATTCTTGACTTAAAATGTTACGATAATTAATCTTGACCGCTCGTTAAAAATCAAAACTCCCATATTCTCAATTTTATCATCTGAAGAAAAAGTGACTCAAAACTATTCTTGACGAGCGAAACGTGAATCCATCTCTAATTTAGATCCCTAAATTAAAATGAATCCATCACCAAATCAGTCTTGAACTCAAAGTCCCTTTTTTTACCACCAGATCCTTGAATCAGAAAGCAAACTTGATTTTTCTTGGGTTGATAACAAGTGTAATAACCACATAATCAAGCCTTGAATATGCAAAAAAAATGCTATGCAATGTAATGTTTTATGCAATATGCTGATGCAATGAAATGAAACATAAGCCAAAGAGCCTGGTCAAATTTTGGGGTACAACAGCTGCCCCTATTCCAGCGACTTGGACCTGAAGGTAGGAAAAGCGAACAACTTTCGAACATTCAGGTAAAAAGACGGTTGAATACCCAAGGACCCGGAAATTTGACAACCGTGAAACGAACTTCTGACATCGCCGCCAGGCACACATATTAAGTGAAATGCCTGACCTCGCCGTCAGCGCTTTTAATAGCATCTAACCTCGCCGTCAGATTTCAGCGTCAAAATTATAAATCAAATGATTTATCTTGTAGGTCCTCAATATTTTCTGACCTCGCCGTCAAAATTTTTAAAAAAAAAAATCGTCTTCTGACTTCACCGTCAATCCTCAGAATAATTCTGGCCTCGCCGTCAACACAAACTTCTCAACATCGCCGTTGAAGAATCAAATCTCTTGACATCGCCGTCAGAACAAATATTCAGCGTCACCACTGAAAGACTAAATCATCTGACATTGCCGCCAACACAAACTTCTCAACATCGCCGTTGAAGAATCAAATCTCTTGGCCTCGCCGTCAACACAAACTTCTCAACATCGCCGTTGAAACATGAAATCATTTGACATCGCCGCCAAAACAAATATTCAGCATCATCGCTGAAGAATCAAATCATCTAACATCGCCGTCAGAAACAAACTTCTCAACATCGCCGTTGAAACATCAAATCATTTGACATCGCCGCCAAAACAAATATTCAGCATCACCGCTGAAGAATCAAATCATCTAACATCGCCGTCAGAAACAAACTCTCAACATCGCCGTTGAAGCATCAAATCATTTGACATCGCCGCCAAAACAAATATTCAGCATCATCGCTGAAGAATCAAATCATCTAACATCGCCGTCAGAAACAAACTCTCAACATCGCCGTTGAAGCATCAAATCATTTGACATCGCCGCCAAAACAAATATTCAGCATCACCGCTGAAGAATCAAATCATCTAACATCGCCATCAGAAACAAACTCTCAACATCACCGTTGAAGCATCAAATCATTTGACATCGCCGCCAAAACAAATATTCAGCATCACCGCTGAAGAATCAAATCATCTAACATCGCTGTCAGAAACAAACTCTCAACATCGCCGTTGAAGCATCAAATCATTTGACATCGCCGCCAAAACAAATATTCAGCATCACCGCTGAAGAATCAAATCATCTAACATCGCCGTCAGAAACAAACTCTCAACATCGCCGTTGAAGCATCAAATCATTTGACATCGCCGCCAAAACAAATATTCAGCATCACTGCTGAAGAATCAAATCATCTAACATCGCCGTCAGAAACAAACTCTCAACATCGCCGTTGAAGCATCAAGTCACTTGACCTCGCCGTCAAACCTTCGCTAAATATAAGCGAGCAACAAGATTTAAACGAAACTAAGACCATCCATTAGTGACAATCACAAAAGAACTCCGTTGGGGAAACAAAATGAGTCTGGATCTAGCCAACACACGGGCGGAGATACTAATCACTTGCAAGATTCACCGGAAACAAAAGGGTAACGACTCGGCTTATGTTTCACATGCACATGTTTGAATATGACGAAATGCTTCATGCGAAATGGAAATGCTTCGCGTTTGGGTAGATGTTATGCATGTATGTAGATGCAAATGAACCAATTTAGCAAAATAAATGCTAAAGAGAAAGAGCCAACTCCGTTGAGTCAGAGCTAGATACGCTTAGCGCAAACAAACTCGTGCCGAGGAATACAAGCCCTGGATGGCCTCCGAGAAAAACTTCTGGGTAAAAACTGCTCTGCTAAGATCAAAACTACTCCGCTGGGGGATCCTAATCAAACTCTGCTGCGGAGAACGTCCCGGATGGCCTATCAGCCTACAACTCTTCTGGGGATCAAGCAACTTGGCTGGAGGCAACAACTCCATTCTACCGGGGAAATCAGCTATGAATGGTTAGCCAGAATAACTCTACTGGGGAAACACAGCTGAGCGCTGTGAAATAACTCTCTTCTGCCGGAGATTGAATCCGCTATCTGCTAGGGATGTTGAATAAGATTTACCGGGAGGATTATCCCACACTCTCTCTGCTGGGGATGGAGATGAACGATCTCTCAGTCAGTTCCATTCTGTGGGGAAGAAAATTAACTCTGTTAACTTGGCTGTGGATTAGATAAGGAAGGAATCATCATCAATCTCTGCTTGGGGAAAGTGACAACAACTAGACAAATGTGTTGTACATCTGGCACCAAATTATCACTTATGTTTTCATTTAAACAAATATCTTGATTAATAGTTAGCAAAGCCCACAAGTTTATGTATGCAAGGTTTTTTCATCAAAAATATCAGGCGTTTCTTGCAAACAAAACGGTAAAAGTTAAAACCAGAACGAAACTTTTTCTAAATAGTATATTTTATTGATAAAAGGCCTGAAAATAGGCAATTTTACATCGGATGCAACTCCTGAAAAGAGAAAGCTGCGCAAAGAGACAATCGCAAGGAAAATATACAAAAATGTCGGCAATGTGGTACAGACAAACACCATGTGACAACTCATCCATGACTCGCGTGGCTTTGACGCTTCCCGATACTTTAACTTCTGAAGAGACTGATTTGAATGGTCGATCTTCGCGTTCTCCCTCGAATCTACTATGCTTGTGATAATCAATGCGCAGGCCGCAGTCATTTGCTTTAAAATCCCTAATTTTTGCCTGAATCGCCCTTGCGGGTTTTCGATTCACCAGGATACCCATTTTTGCCAAAGTTGCCCTTTCAGGTTTTCAACTTTGCGGGTTCACATTTTTCTTATATCCCTAATTTTTGCCCGAACCCATCCCTTTATGGTTCGCCGGGATGCCCCATTCTTGCCTGGATACTCTTTTTCTTTCCAGCGAGCTTTCTTAAGCAAAATATTTTTTGACCGCGCCTGCGTTCACCGGGGATGTAAAATCTTCACCATCCATAGTTGAAAGTAGCAAGGCTCCTCCTGAGAAAACCTTTCGTACCACATAAGGACCCTCATAGTTAGGAGTCCATTTGCCTCTGTGATCATTCTGCGGTGGGAGAATTCGCTTTAACACCAAGTCGCCTGCCTGAAAGCTCCGAGGACGTATCTTTTTATCATAGGCGCTCTTCATCCTCTTATGATACAAACGACCGTACGCGAGAGACGCCAATCTTTTCTCATCCATCAAACTGAGTTGATTCAACCTGTTCTTTACCCATTCTGCTTCATCTAGTTTGACATCTGCCAGTACTCTTAGAGAAGGGATCTCGACCTCCAATGGCAGAACAACTTCCATGCCATACACCAACGAGAAAGGAGTTGCCCCAGTTGAAGTACGCACCGAAGTGCGATATCCATGTAAGGCAAAGGGCAACATCTCGTGCCAATCCTTATAAGTTATCACCATCTTCTGTACTATCTTCTTAATGTTCTTGTTGGCCGCTTCCACGGCGCCATTCATTTTCGGGCGATAGGGAGAAGAATTGTGATGCTCGATTTTGAAACTCTGGCACAGTTCCTTCATCATCTTATTATTCAAATTAGAACCATTGTCAGTAATGATCCTCTCGGGTATCCCATATCGACAGATGATATCTCTTTTGATGAATCGGGCCACTACCTGCTTTGTGACATTGGCATAAGAGGCCGCTTCGACCCATTTGGTGAAATAATCAATAGCCACTAAGATAAAACGGTGTCCATTGGACGCGGTCGGCTCGATTTTTCCAATCATATCAATGCCCCACATGAAAAAAGGCCACGGCGACGACATGACATTCAAAGGACATGGTAGTACATGAATCTTGTCGGCATAAATTTGACATTTGTGGCATTTCTTGGCGTACTTGAAGCAATCTGACTCCATAGTTAACCAATAATATCCTGCCCTCAACAATTTCCGAGACATGGCATACCCGCCTGCATGTGTTCCGGAAGCACCTTCGTGGACCTCTTCCATAAGCAAATTTGCCTCTTTTTCGTCCACGCATCTTAGTAGCACTAAATCATGGTTTCTCCGATAGAGCGCACCGTCCGGATTCAGATAGAAATTGCCGGACAATCTTCTCAAAGTCTTCTTATCTTGGGTAGATGCCCCAGGCGGGTACTCTTGGTTCTTAAGAAAGTTTCGGATGTCATAAAACCATGGTTTACCATCAGGAGCTTCATCTATTGCGAACACAAATGCTGGTCTATCGAGCGGCGAAATGACAATTATTGGAGCATCGTTCCAGAAGTTAACTTTGTACATCGAGGATAGAGTAGCCAAAGCATCAGCCATATGATTCTCTGCTCTTGGCACATGGTGAAGCTCTACTCGATCGAAAAAAGGTAGCAACCTCCTTGCGTAGTTCATGTATGGGATCAGATTTGGCTGGCGCGTTTCCCACTCCCCCTTGATTTGGTTGACCACTAAGGCTGAATCTCCATAGATATCAAGGTTCTTGATTCTCAAGTCGATTGCTTCTTCAATACCCATGATACATGCTTCGTACTCGGCCTCGTTATTGGTGCATGGGAATGTTAACCTTGCGGTGAATGGTATATGGGACCCATGGGGAGTTGTAATGATTACCCCAATCCCACTACCGTATGAGTTAACAGCGCCGTCAAAGATCAACTTCCACTGGGAACCCAATTCCGGTCCCTCGCCCGGCAACGACTCGTCGCAATCTTTCATTTTCAAGTACATAATGTCTTCGTCAGGAAAGTCAAACTTCATTGGCTGATAATCATCGACTGGCTGCTCTGCAAGGTATTCTGACAGAACACTACCTTTAATAGCTTTTTGAGATACATATTGAATATCATATTCTGTCAGAATCATCTGCCACCTAGCGATCCTTCCTGATAGCGCCTGCTTTTCGAACACGTACTTAATT
Organism: Lathyrus sativus; assembly: GCA_963859935.3. Lineage (NCBI taxonomy): Eukaryota > Viridiplantae > Streptophyta > Magnoliopsida > Fabales > Fabaceae > Lathyrus > Lathyrus sativus. Next base: position 647,442,661 of record OZ012735.1, on the reverse strand, counting down.
GGGTCCATCTTTGAAATCAACATGGTTGTGTGGTTTAGCATATACTGCCTTAGGCACTTGGCGGCCCAAGCAAGTGCGCAACAAGTCTTTTCTAACATTGAATATCTGGATTCACAGTCCGTGAACTTTTTACTCAAGTAGTAAATTGCGTGCTCCTTTCTTCCAGTCTCGTCGTGCTGACCGAGAACACAACCCATAGAATTCTCAAGAACTGTTAAGTACATTATCAACGGTCTCCCAGCCACCGGGGGCATCAGTATTGGGGGTTCTTGTAGGTATTCCTTTATTTTCTCAAACGCCTTCTGACAATTCTCGTTCCAAACGACCGCCTGATCCTTCTTCAGAAGTTTAAACAATGGCTCACAAGTGGCAGTGAGGTGAGATATGAACCTTGCAATATAGTTCAATCTACCTAAGAAACCACGAACCTACTTCTCGGTCTTTGGTGCTGGCATTTCTTGAATTGCCCTGATCTTCGCGGGATCAACCTCAATACCTTTCTCACTAACGATGAACCCCAACAGCTTTCCTGACCGTACGCCGAAAGTACATTTGCTTGGATTCAACCTCAATTTGAACTTCCTCAACCTCTCAAACAATTTTAGAAGATTTACCAGGTGCCCCTCCTCCATTTGGGACTTTGCAATCATATCGTCGACATAAACTTCGATTTCGTGATGCATCATGTCGTGGAAGAGTGTGACCATTGCTCGTTGATAAGTTGGCCCTGCGTTCTTCAACCCGAAAGGCATTACTTTATAGCAAAAAGTCCCCCAAGGTGTGATAAAAGTCGTTTTCTCCATATCCTTCGGCGCCATCTTAATTTGATTGTATCCCGAAAAGCCGTCCATGAAGGAAAACACTGAGAATTGCGCGGTGTTATCAACAAGCACGTCAATATGGGGAAGCGGGAAATCATCCTTTGGGCTTGCTCTATTCAAATCCCTATAATCAACACACATCCTAACTTTGCCGTCCTTTTTAGGCACGGGTACGATGTTAGCGACCCAAGGAGGGTAGTTGGCCACAACAAGAAATTCGGCGTCTAACTGTTTCTGAACTTCTTCCTTGATCTTTACTGCCATGTCTGGCCTTGTCCTTCTCAATTTCTGTTTGACAGGAGGACACTCTTCACGAAGAGGCAGACAATGAACCACAATGTCCGTGTCGAGTCCTAGCATATCCTCATATGACCAAGCAAAAACATCCTTGTACTTTTGGAGTAACTCAACCAATCGTTTCTTGACATTATTTTGTAGCGTAGCCCCTATTCTGACCTCCTTCTTATCTTCTTCTGTTCCCAGGTTGATAACTTCAACTTCCTCCTGATGAGGCAGGATGACCTTCTCCTCTTGCCTTAATAATCTGGCAAGCTCCTCAGGCAGGTCTTCGTCTTCTTCGATCTCTTCTTCGGCTTGAAAGATCGGATTGTCAAAGTCATACTGAGTCATAGACGAGTCTGAGTCGGTGGCATCTGAAATGTGTAACCTGCGATGATGATGATTTTATGCTTTTAAATGATATGCAAACAAAAAACACAAACCACATTGCCATTTTATTGTTAAAGATAAAAACAAGAACAACAAAGATCACAAAATTCTGAATGAAAAGACGCCTTTTTAATTGATGATAAAAAGACTGTTCACATGCATAAAGATAGGGCCCTACAAACAAAGTCCATTATGCCTTGGGCAGAGCATATAGAAATAAATTAATCAAGACAAATCAATTACTCTTCATAAGTCACTGTGATAACTTCCTCCATGCTCCAATTCTTCAAGCCCTGGCCAGGGATGCATGGCTGGATCCACGCATCCATATCACAGTCGTTGTCTCCTTCCTCATCTGATATGGCATTAATTTGATCGAAAATGACTCCACTGCTAGTAAATTGGACAGGACCTTTGTAACGTGGAGTGCTTTGTGAAGATGATCCATGTGGGCTATATCCCAATCCGAACTTATCTTGCTTGTTTGGGACGCTTACCACCTGTCCCCATCCTTGTGTTGACCCGGATTCCACCACGGCCCGTGCTTCCTTGTATGACGACATGGCAACTTCTGGAGTCTTGACCTCGACCAGCGCCTTCTCCTTAACTTGGACAGTCTCAAAGGCCTGGCACAGCGTTTCTTGAATTTCGCCGTCGACTTCCACATATTTGAATGAAGACAGATGGCTCACCATGATGTCTTCTTCCCCGCAAACGGTCACAATATTCCCATCCACCATATATTTCAATTTCTGGTGCAAAGTCGATGTTACAGCGCCTGCTAAGTGTATCCAAGGCCGACCTAAAAGACAGCTATAAGCAGGCTGGATATCCATGATGTAGAAAACTGTTTCAAACACCTCTGGGCCTACTTGGATAGGCAGAGTTATCTCCCCAAAGACAGATCTTCGGGTTCCATCGAAAGCCCGCACAACCAAATCACTGGGCGTACAATATAGACCCTGATGATCGATCTTCATCAATGCCTTCTTTGGCAACACATTCAAAGACGACCCTGTATCAACAAGTACATGTGACATCATTGTTCCTCGGCATTCAAGTGAAATATGCAGAGCCAAGTTGTGGTTCCTCCCTTTTGGTGTCAAATCACGGTCAGTGAACCCCAACCCGTTACCTGCATTGACATGGGCCACCACGCCTTCCAACTGATTAACGGATATCTCTTGAGGTACATAAGCATTATTCAAAACTCTGAGCAAAGCATTCCTGTGAGCCTCAGAACATAACAACAATGACAAGATAGAAATCTTTGAAGGAGTTTGTTGTAAATGATCCACAATTTTGTAGTCACTCCTTCTTATCAAGCGCATGAATTCCTCCGCATCCTTCAGCAAAGTTTCCTTTTCTCTAGCCTGAGAATTCTCTTCCGCTACAACCTTCCCCTTACCTTTATCAGCCCTTTTTGTACTTACTTCGGGAGGTGCAAATACTCTCCCGCTCCGAGTCATTCCTCCAGTTCCCACCAAATTATCAACAGAATCCAACGGCGAACCTCTCAGTTCCTGCTTTTGACCATTGCAGTAGACCTCGGCCCCATAGTTCCAAGGAATTGCTTTAGAACTTTCATAGGGTACGGGCCCTGCCTTTGTGAATATAATAGTGGGCCTCGTCGGAGGTGCAGAAATTGTAATTGTTCTGTATGTAATGGATATGGTGGCCACCTCATCCTTATCTTCGATGACTACCTCTTCAGCATTTTTCTCACAGATTCTATCAAATTGCAACAAACCGTCACCCATCATGTGCTGTATATGGTTCCTCAGGTTCCGACATCCTTCTGGACAAATCATACAGTCTTCGCAATCATTTCCACAGCCTGGGAATACCCCTCCTTCTAACAACTTGCTCTTCACGAAACTTAACGGCGTCTTCAAATCCTCTACTCTGGACACCAAGTTCAGGCCTTCCTCACTGTCAATAGCGTTCACGCCACCACCCCTACCATGGTTAGGCATGGGATTTCGATCCACGCTTGGCGCATCCTGATTGAAATTGATAGCTTTACTGTCAATAAGGTCTTGTACCTTATGTTTGAAGGCTTTACAGTTGTCAATACTGTGGCCGGGGGCGCCAGAGTGGAATTCACACCTAGCGTTGGCGTCATATCCAGGAGGTGGTTGGCCAGTTAGAGGTGCCATTGTCCTTTTCTGGACCAACTGCAGTTGAATTAAGTGTTGTAGCAACTGAGCGTATGGCATTGGCGGTGTGTCAAAGTGTCTATCCGCCACCCTTCTCCTATCCTGGAATTGTCTCGGTGCATAATTCTGTTGTTGAGGTCGTTGCTGCTGTTGTTGACGTGGTTGTTGTTGCGGAGGCTGTGTCGCTGGGATGGCAATACTTGCTACTTGTGACGGTTGCTGGTAATACGGTTGCTGCTGACGCTGATCCAGGTATCTTTTTCGGTTGTTAAAGCCGTACACTGCATTTGTTTCATTATCCTTTTTCTTCGCACCAAAAAACTTTCTTCCACCTCCAGATGAGGTCCCTTCCGCTGCTTGAATTTTCCCCATTTTTATACCGTTTTCAACTCTTTCGCCCGTGATAATCAAGTCCGAGAAGCTTCCTGACATGTTACTCACCAACTTCTCGTAGTAGATTCCGGGCAACGTGGCCACGAATAAATCGATTAGTTCTCTTTCCACCATGGGAGGTTGAACTCTAGCGGCGAGCTCTCGCCACCTTTGAGCGTATTCTTTAAAACACTCATTGCTCCTTTGGGATAAATTCTGCAACTGCACTCGATTTGGTGCCAAGTCACTATTGTACTGGTAATGCTGGACAAAGGCCTCTGCTAAATTCTTCCAGCTCCGAATATTGGCAGGTTCCAAACCCATGTACCACTCTAGAGAAGGCCCTGACAGACTATCTTGGAAGAAGTGCATAAGCAACTTCTCATCATCAGAGTATGCCGACATCCATCGAAAATAGGAGCGGAGATGCACCTTTGGACATGTCGTTCCTTTGTATTTATCGAAATCTGGTACTTTGAACTTTGGAGGAATCCTAAGTCCCGGAATCAGTCCCAGATTGGACATGTCAAGTCCCATAGTGTTCTGGTTTTCCGGAATGCTCTTCATCTTTTCTTCTATTTCATCAAACCTTCTATTAGTGTCAGATCGTAACCCTCCCCCAAGGTCTCTCATGGAGAAGATGTCATCCTGTTCATCTTGGTCCCATTGAGGATTCACGCTAGTAGGTATGGCGCCTGCCACAACTGGGATGGGGATTCCAGTTTGTTCTCTTCCGCCCGGAAGGTTGACTATAGTTGGGCCACCGTTGACTTGCGAGGTTCCACCATTAACAGGAGGGGGAACAGCAGCAGCCCCACCGTGCAAAACGCCACTTCCATCCACTTGAGCTATTAAAGGTTGAACCAATGTCCTTAACTGGTCCTGTCCATTGGCCACCCCCTGCATCATCTCCATGAATTGCGCCATCTTCTCACGAAACTCCAAAAGCTCGGCTTGAACCTGATCCATAATTCTTTGCTGATTTCCCTGCGTGTTGTAGGAGTATTGAGAAGTCAGCTTGCTCTTTCTCTTTCCCTCTCTTTCTCTCTGAAATGGCAAGCGGTGTGAGGTCGAGTTTCAGGGAATGCAAAATGATGCGCAAGTTCATGCGAATGCTCAAGAGACTTTCGAAACCTATGATTATAACCGGTATTATAGAATTGCGAATGAACAAATAATAAAGAAAACATGATTAGACCAAAAGCAAACTCTCATTAATTTGGGAAGATTCAATACAAACATTTGCTGACTATGCCGGATAACAATTCTCATTACAAGGAAAACACTAAATGACTGAAAATCAAGAGTACTAAAAACTAGAATTTCTCCTTTTGGAGACGCTCTTCAAGCTTCTTCGTCTCGAACATGAACCTCCTAACCATTTGGTCGCAGAGCTGGATAAAGTGGTGAACAGAAGGGGGGATATCATTTCCTTCCAAATCTTGAATGGCGCTTTCCAACCTCCATGGGATATCACGGATCATGAGGTTGCAATGCTCCACCAAATTGTTGTACCTAGCACGACACGTATCTAGAGTCGACTGGTAATAACAAATAGAATCCACATGGGTGTCCAACAACTCATTGAGCTGAGCCTCTTTCTCGAGCCACTACGCACTATCTCTTTGCAAAGCCTCAAAGCGATTTCTCCACAGAAGGGCTGTTTCTTGGGCAGTTTCCAATTCTTGACATTTGTTATTCCACAGGTCAGATGTGACATATGAATCTTTCAATGCCTCCTCTTTGAGTCTTCGTTCATCTTCCACTAGGGTCAAGGCGTTTCTCAGTCGTTCTTCAAGATCCCCAATATCAGCCTCAAGATTCTCTCGTATTTCCTTCTTTTCGGCAGAGGCTATCTCAAAGAAGTGCCATGCCCTATCACAAGAAGCTTTGGTGTCCTTTAAGCGTTGTCAGAGAGTTGTTAATGATGCATCAGCCCCTTCGTAACCCTGTTGGTACCTGACTCTCAGATCCGTTTCTAATTTTAGCTTCTTGCTACTCTCAGCCGCTTGATCCTGTTCAAACTCCACCTTTCTTTTGTACTGACCGCTCTCCACATTTGCTTGGTGGACTTCATTCTGAAGGTCCTGATTCTCCTCAGTCAATCTCTCCACTATTAGCTTCAGTTTTTCATATTCTTCTATGGATACATGAGTGGGAGCAGGAGGTGCTTCTCGCATAGAGGGCTCTAAGGGAAATGGTAACGACCTTTCAGCTACTCTAGCTAGTAACCACCGATTGTATGGCTCCTTTGCCACACAATTCTTCGCTTTTAACTCCATCCTCCCCTTTGTATGAATCTTGCCCCAAGCCTTAGCAATCTTTCTGACAAACGCAGGGTCTTCTGATGTAGCTAGCAAAAAGAAACTCTGAACCTTCTCTGCTTCGGGCTCGCCCTCCATAGCATAGCCCAACTGACGTAATGCCATGACTGGGTTATAGTTAATACAGCCGGCCCTACCGATCAAAGGTACATTACTGAATTCTCCACAACTAAAGATGATTTCCACCTCATAGTACTCATGAGAGTACCAAGCAATATCACTAGCTTCCAGAGACATGATGCGTTGAGACCATTTCAATTCCTTCTTGTTTTCCACGAACGGTCCTTTCTTGGGCAAATGAGAAGCATACCACTTGTATAGTAGGTGAGAGCAGCATTGGATCATTCCCGCCTTCTTTTCACTCCTCCAATGAATAGAGTGATAGACATCGGCAAGGAGTGTAGGGATGGGAATCTTCTGCATGAAGAGAACGATGGCAGTGATGTCTATGAAATTGTCCACATTTGGAAAGAGGACAATCCCATAGATCATTAGAGCAACGCTTATACCGAACTTTTCCCAATCTTCATCAACCTTGTACTGAGCGCCCTTTTCTAGCAGAAACTTCAACGGAAAACCCTAAACACCCTCTTTACTGGTTAGACCCTTCTTGACTTCTTCTTTGGTCATATGAAGAGCGAGAGCAATGACAACAGGCTTTGGTTCTTCTTCCAAACCAGTATAGACAGGTTGATCCTTAATCTTAATGTTCAAAATGTGAGAATACTCTTCCAAGGTGGGAGCCAACTGGTAGTCTTGAAAAGTGAAGCACCGAAGAGGCGCATCATAAAATTTAGCCATAGCATACAAGGCCCAAGTATCAACTCTAGAGTGGAGAAGATCAAGCAATTTCCCATGTTTCCCTTGAAAGTTGATCTTGATAACTTTCGGCACTTCAATCAGAAGGTCTTGAATTGATTCCAACTTCGGTTCCCTAAACTTTATGGAATTTGTGCTTCTCTTTCTTAGATCAGCCATTGAGTTCACCAATACCTGAGATAATCATAGCTTCTTAAGTCTCTTGGTATGCAAAATGATATGCAATGCAATGTTTTATGAATGCATATGATAATATTCACACATCGAGATCAAAGTCACAAATCCTGCAAGACAACATCAAAAGGTATCTTCTCCAACGAGTGGGCAATCTACTGGTGTACAAAAGGGTATTCCAAAGGCCTTTCAAACAAAGTCCCATGTACTAACCTTCAAAAGTTTCCCATCATAACGAGTACTCGTAAGACGGTAATCCTTTCAAAAGGATGAACACGGAGTTATATTTCAGCAACCTTCGGAATAAAGGTTCTACAAAAGGTCCTCAGAATCGCGGACTCTCAAGTTGAAGATAAGAACGCCATTACGACTACACGTAAGACATAATCATTCCAACGGAGTCTCATCTGAGCGGTGAGATTCAATCCAACTCAACGAGTCCTAAGTCTCACAAATCAGAAAGAATCCACCTCCTAACTTAGTGTGTATGCTCGAAAACCAAATCAAATAAACCCAACAGTTAGAAAATAAAGCATAAATAAATAAAACAAGTAAAGACACAAACACGATAAACAAAATAGGCCTGGCTTGCTAGGAGTTGTGTCCCCAGCAGAGTCGCCAGCTGTCGCTACTCGAAAAATGCATCGCGCAACGACGGGGAGGCGAAAAGAAAGGACAGAAGAGTCGCCACCGAACTTTATTTATCCCATGAGGGGAAAGGAAAATATCGAGAAAACCTTAAGAAAGAAATGGATAAGATGGTCTCGCGACCAAGAACGGGTTCAGAAGCCGGTTATGCGAGGGGAAGGTATTAGCACCCCTCGCATCCATCGTACTCGATGGGAACCTTTTGTTTGTCGATGTGTGAATTTATTTGCTAAAAATATTATGCTATAAACAGTGTTCCACTGGGTAAAAGGAAAGGGATTGAGACAGGGAAAATGAGAGGTTAGGAGGAATGAGAGAACGGGGGGAGAAAAGAGAAAGAATGGACTCGGTAGGACTTCGCAGTCCTATGCCTACGTATTCTCAATGGATGTGAGAAAGTCAGAGTCGACGTAGTTCGGGGAACTACAGATATAGGGGGGGAGTGTGCTCGGCAAGGATTGTGGCCCTTGTGCCTACGTATCCTTACTTGAACGAAGTAAAGAATCAGAGCAGCCATAGTTCGGCCTACGGTTTGTTGACGTATTTTATGGATGATACTATCGTGCGCATTCTAGCAGTTAGGTGTTTCGCTGCTCGCTCGTTGGAGACTTAGGCGTTACCTGTTTGCGGTAGAACGAACGTAACATATCCTTTTGAAAGATTGGTTAGTTTTCGCCGCGCGGGGCAAGAAGTCACGTTTGATTGATTGGATTGTTTTTAGGGGGGCGAGACATGTCCTCGGATAGTAACCCCTACGGGTAGTACCCAATTCGTTGTCTCAAAGTTTTTGTTATAAAAAGGTGTGGCGAACGAGGCGTCTTCGTATTGAAAGACGAGCGTCGAAACCACCCTCACTACAGTGGGCATCCCAACACTCGGAGAGGAAGAGGTCTACACCCAATCCTCTCTCTTTAATTCAACATAAAGAGAGCTTCGTTCTCTTATTAAGTGTTTTTGGTTTTGAATGGTAAGTGCTTTGCGATAGAGAACCCTACGGTAAACGTCAGCACTCGGGATAGGAGAAGGCCTACGCCTAACCACTCTACGACCATTCAAATTTTTGTTGCGAAAATAATTTGAAAATGCACTCGGTACGGGACCGAGGTTTTAGGTAAGAAAGGTTTCGGGAAAGAGTTGTGAAAGGGAGAGGTGGTGGATATAGGCGCGTCTTCGTATTGAAAGACGAATGTCGAGACCACCCTCACTACAGTGGGCATCCCAACATTCGGAGAGGAAGAGGTCTACACCCAATCCTCTCTCTTTAATTCAATACAAAGAGAAACGATTCCTTATTAAAGATGTTTTTGAAAATGCAATCGGCGCGGGGCCGAGGCTTTAGGAGAAAAATGGCTTGAAAATGTACTCGGTGCGAAGCCAAGGTTTTGGGAGAGAAGGATATGGATGAGTGCGAAGAATACGAGCGTCTTCGCATTGAAAGACGAGTGTCAAAACCACCCACACTACAGTGAGCATCTCGACACTCGGAGAGGGGGAAAGTCTACACTTAATCCTCTTTTTTCAATTCAAAATGAATATAACTCGATTCCTTTATTGAAGATGGTTTGATAGCGTCAATGAATCAAATCGTGACAAGAAATGAAGAAAGAAAGGAGGTGGCCTCGGATCCAACGATACTTATCAATATATTGACTTAGCAATCGATTTATGGAACTTTCGTCATCGGCCTAAAACATATGCAAATGGGACAAAAATGCCCAATAACAAATGAGAAATGGAATTTAACTTCTAAAAAAATGAAAATGAAATTCTACATATACAAAACTTCTAAAAGAAATAATAATAAAATATACATAAAGTTCTCAAACTAAATATAATATATATATAAACAGAATTATATTAGAGATAGCTAATATATATTTAAAAATAATAATTTACATAATAAAAATAAATTAAGAAAACAAAACATACTGGGGTTTGTTAATGAAACAGGGGGGTGTCAATAGTTCACACGGTCCATGGGCTCAGCCAGCCCAACAACAGTAATAGCAGAAAAATAAACAAAACAAAAGAAATCAAAATCAAAAATCCCCAAAATCTCCTTCTTCTGAAAATCGTCGTTTTACCCTCTCTCTCACTCCCTCAAACTTCAGCTCTCTCAATGCTCACAAAATGACAAATCGCCGAGGAAAAAAAATCACCACGCCCTAACATATTATCGACCGTGGCAGTAAAGATCTGTGAGATTATTTGAAGGTTCAATAGCATGTGTCGGATCTGATGTTGAATGAAGAAGAATGGGTTTTAGGAATGAGGATGGGTTTTCGGTGGGTGTTGTGTAGTGGCTCTGAAGGGTCGTTTTTGTGGTGGGTTAAAGTTTTCGGAATGGGTTATTGTTGAGTTTTGGCAGAGGAAACACGCTGTTGATGGTGAGATTTGGTTGGATGTTGGAGAGTTAGTTTCTGAGAAACGAGTGGGTTAGGAAAAAGATGGAAGTTGGATATTGTGGTACGAATGTGAGTTGGTCGGATTTGCGTTTCCGGGTTGTGGGAGCAATATTGAAATCGATGGAGGGAGTTAAACTTTGTGGAAGAAGACGGTTGGGATTTGGGTTGTTGAATGATGAAGGTCAAAGGTGAGGTTGAGAAATCTGGGTAAGTTGTACTGGGAGATTAGGGGTTTGAAATGGTGGATTTTCGGATGAATATTGAGGATGCGGATCTGGGTTTTCTGCGGTGAGGTTAAATGGGTTTGAATCATTGGCGGATGAGTTTGCAGAAATATGAAATGGGTTAGTAGGTTTTGAAACCTCTGAGTTTGATAATGGTGATGAAGTGAGTATTCTGGGTATGGATTCCGAAGTTGAAGTTGGAGAAGGTTGGGCGGAAGGGTATAGCCTTAGGTGGAGCTTGTGCGTTCGAAAAATGGAGGTTGATGAGTTTTTGAAACAATTGTTGTTGAAGACATTGAAGGTTGGAGGAAGGTTTGAGTGGTTATGTGAAGTTCGGTTATGGAGGTAGTTTCGTGAGCATGGTGACTTTGGGTTAAAGATGAGGTGAGTTAAGAAGAACATTGACGGTGTTTGAGGATTTTTCGGCAAGATTATGAAGACTATGAAGACAGGAAACAAGACAATCCAAACAATACAGACCAAGACTATGAAGACAGGAAGAGTAACAGAATACTTACAGAGTAGGAGCAATACCACCAGATTGTTGATACAGAACACAGGTGAGCTCCTTCTTCAATCTCCTTTTTTTTCAGTTCTTTGTGATGGAGGTGAGTTGTGAGAGAAAAGCAGCTGTTTTTCTGTTAGGGTTTTCTTTTGAATGAATAGTAACCAATATATATGTCCAATCCAATTAGGTTTAGCAGACAACCTCTGCCACAATTTCTGAGACCTCTGCTCCATCATGGTTGTGTTTTTTGCCATGGTTTGTTTTATTCCGTTTTTGTATTTAAACCTGCTATGGATCTTCTGCTGCTGGTGTTTTTGCCATTTTTGCTAACATAAGTGTGTGGTCCCACTTTCTCATTGTTTTGTTATTCTAATTAAAACAAAGTGTATATTCAAAATTCTGACTTAAATAAACAATATGGTAAAACGTGACTTAAACTTTGAGTCATTTGAATTTGTATTGTTTTGCCTAACTCTGACTGTGCCGTATTCTCATGCTGATCCTTCGTTTTGTGAACGATGTGGCTAATCCATTCATTGATGAAATGCTTATGAAATTCTTTTTGTTGACAGTCATCTCCAGTCACAAGTCAACGGTGCTAACAATGGTGATAAATCCGTCAGTGAACCTCGGGATGTTTTGGCAAATCTGTTGACTAATCTCAAGGTGCAGGTTTTTTTTTCAAGCTGACTTAGTTCAACATCAACATGGCGGTTTACTGAGATTACTTCATAATCAACATTTCGCGAGGTCCACAGCTTTCAAAAAAATCCTCCACAGGTTTCCTATCACCATATGTCTAAACTTGTCTTCCAATATCTTTTGAAACAACCATTCGTGATTCCGAATTCATCAAAATTGAGGATTTCGTAGCTTGTTTGGCACGGTCCAGCTGTGCCTGGTCGACTTGTCTAGAAGTAGCAACTGCGAGAATCTCATTATCTGCAATATCAATGGCTTTTGACACAAAATCTGAACCTGTTGTGACTTGGATGCCAGTATCATTGTAAATGTTGTTGAATGCTGAAATTGAATGAACTTGTGGATACTCATTCAGAACACGGAGATACAGCCGTGAATACATCCCTTTACCAGGCCTGCCAGCTGAGAATGATCCACTGACTCCCAATAGCATCTGAAGAACAGTCAAAACTATGGCACCCTTCAAATTATGCCAGCCGCCGAGAAGTTCAAATGCAAGAGCAAAGTGAGTCCTCCCTGTTTCAGTTTGACAATGATAATCACCACCAGTGTATACTGATTTGAAGTATGGCGGATAAAAGATTATTTTGATGATATATTTGTGTTTTGTCCTATATGTGGCATGTCAAATATGGAAGGAGTTCTTCCCTTTCTCTTGTTATCTGGCACAACATTTGTTTTCTTTATGAGATTGAAAATTCCCCTGCTGTTTTCATCTTCAAGTGATGTTGATTCATTCAATCTTGAACCACAATTAAGTTTTTGGAGTAGATTATCCATCCCAGTTGTATCCTGCTGCTCAAGCCATTGCTGGTGAAGTTGTTCACACTTTTCTCTATCAATTGGCTCTTCTTCATATTCAGTTGCCATCATATCATTAAGTTCCTCAATATCATCATCATCCTAATCTTTATCATTATCTTGGAAACGTTGTAGATCATTGTCACTGTCATCTTCCTCTGCAGCTTCTTCATCAACAAAAGCCTTAACAGGGTCGCCATGTGAAGGTAAAGTCACATCAGCTGACCCTTGTAAATGTGGTACTGTGTTCTCCTTGGTATCGCCAGACAATCCTCTATTGAAAGTCTTTTCTTTTGCTTTGGTGCAGAGAACTCCCCGATGCATAAACGCCTCATTCAGAAGCCCACAATCAGTCCTTACCCGCACTGTCGTGACAACATCCCTAAGTGAATTCATTTGTAGTCCACCATCTCGCCCAGACCATCTCAAAACCATGAGAGCAATATCAGGACTACCCCTTTTCTAAAAGTACTTCAGCAATTTTAGGATGGGAAGTTGGACCAGATATCTCAGGAAGAATACGACACACTTCCTGTAAAGCTTCATCTATATGATCATCAAGAAGGTAAAAAGTCAAAGACTCAAGTAAAGAGTGCCTGTTTATACTAAATGTAGCTGCAAAGTCCTCTAATATGTCTCTCCATTCTTCATCAGGAATGGTCCAGTGGCGATCGTACAAATAATACAGAAAAATTGCTTGTTTTGCAATCACCATATCAGAACTTCCATGCAAGAAGAGTAAGTCAGCAGCTGCTCGAAGATTTTTTTTTTTGAAGGGATAACAACTCAGCACCTGATCAGTATTGGACCTGAAAATTGATGCTCCATCTTCCTATGAAATGTACAGCTGAAACTAAAGTATTTTTCCTGACTTGAAGCTTATAAGGATTCCTTATCTTTGGATACAAACCACCATTGTGTTCAGTTTTATCCTTTACGTCAACAATTCCATGAGGGGAAACCATTGGGTGCTTCCAATATTCCGGTGCCAGTGACCTAGGAGATTTTTCACTCAATAGAGATTGATTTGCATTATTTTGGCCTGTTGAATCGGTATTTATATCAAGCTCTTTCTTGTAGGTTTGCGCTGGAATTGTGTGAATCTGTGACGTGGCCACGGTTGAAACGAGGCTAGGGACGAGTGGATGTTGGATGATGATGAAAGGTTGTGCTGCCACTGCTTGGAGAGTCGTTTTTATCATTCTTTTTTTTTTCTGCAATTTCTTTTGTCTGTTGTAGTTATGCTGCAATTCAAATTGTGAATTGGTGCAGGCTGCCGTATTGGGTAGGGTCTTGTGTTGATGCTGCTGTATGGTTTTGCAGAGTTGGTTTTGTAGTGTAACATATCCTTGTTCTGTCTTAGGCGGAACTTCGCTGATATTCATTGATGGAACAACAGTTGCTGATGCAGGAGGACAGGCAAAAGCTGTGTGGAGTGGAGCGTACAAAGGAGGCAGTCCATGAGCTGTCCACCATGCAGTTGCAGCAGCAGTAATAGCTGCTACACTCGGAGGTGAACCAATTTGTCTAGATGGAAAACCTCCTTGAGAACAAGCAGGAGAATCAGCTGAAGATTCTACATTTGCATAGGGCCAAAATGTAGCAACAAAACTTGCTGCAGCATGGTAGAGACAATCAGACTTGAAAATGTAGAAGACATGTTGAGAAAGGATTGGTAATCGTCGTGATCATGTTGTGAAAAAGGGAGGACAAGAAGGAAATGATTGATGAATAGATGACCGTGCCGTGTTATTTTGACTATCACTTGTGTTTGATGCAGCTGAATTTGTGAAAAGATTAGGTTTCCCATTAATTCCTCCTACATCTGATTTTCATTCTCTGTGGTAGGAAGAGATTCATTTGTTTCATCTTGAGTTGTTACATTTTTCACCGAAGGTGTAAACTCCCTTAAGATGCAGCAATTTGTCTGTGGTACTGACATTGAGATTGAACTCTTGATTGCTGAGGATACAGATGAACAAGGTGCCTCCTTGAGGATTGTAAATACTTTTGAGCAAGTTTCATCATTATTTTCTTTGTAAACATGATCTGCTTATTTCCCCTACTCATTGAAAATATGTCAGTTCTGATCATGACTGTTTTTGATGGTTGTAGGGTCACGTTGTTCCTTTGGCTTGGTAATGACTTCACAGTGAAGTTATACACTGGATTCATCACCTGGCAAGCACCTTAGGGTCGTTGTAACCGCTGGCCATGAAAGCTGGTGTGGGACTGCCCTGCACAAGAAGTCCAAGATATCGGTGCCCTGCTTTTATTTGCCAATTTTGTAATTAAAGTGTGTTGATAATGGCTTGAATCATGTTGGATGGGCCCTTTTTTTATTTTGTAGAGCTTTTGGTAATTGGTGATGGACTTGAACATTGGACCATAATTTTGTACACACATTGTTTTTGAGTATTGATTTAATGACATGGGCATGTTTTTTCTTGTACTAATTTTGTGACAATTCTTGTAAAGAATGGGCTTGGGATGCTAGCAATTGTAAATGGGGCCTCTTTTTCTTCAAAATAGCTTGTAATGTGACATAATGGGCCAAAACATCCTTATGGCCTTTTGTTGTTGTAAAATAACGAATAAAATGGGCTTTGTAGAAACTTGTAATATCGGCACCCCACGATATTTGGTCTCAAAGCTGTGATTTGATAACAAATTTGAAATTTTGATTCTTGACTTAAAATGTTACGATAATTAATCTTGACCGCTCGTTAAAAATCAAAACTCCCATATTCTCAATTTTATCATCTGAAGAAAAAGTGACTCAAAACTATTCTTGACGAGCGAAACGTGAATCCATCTCTAATTTAGATCCCTAAATTAAAATGAATCCATCACCAAATCAGTCTTGAACTCAAAGTCCCTTTTTTTACCACCAGATCCTTGAATCAGAAAGCAAACTTGATTTTTCTTGGGTTGATAACAAGTGTAATAACCACATAATCAAGCCTTGAATATGCAAAAAAAATGCTATGCAATGTAATGTTTTATGCAATATGCTGATGCAATGAAATGAAACATAAGCCAAAGAGCCTGGTCAAATTTTGGGGTACAACAGCTGCCCCTATTCCAGCGACTTGGACCTGAAGGTAGGAAAAGCGAACAACTTTCGAACATTCAGGTAAAAAGACGGTTGAATACCCAAGGACCCGGAAATTTGACAACCGTGAAACGAACTTCTGACATCGCCGCCAGGCACACATATTAAGTGAAATGCCTGACCTCGCCGTCAGCGCTTTTAATAGCATCTAACCTCGCCGTCAGATTTCAGCGTCAAAATTATAAATCAAATGATTTATCTTGTAGGTCCTCAATATTTTCTGACCTCGCCGTCAAAATTTTTTTTAAAAAAAAATCGTCTTCTGACTTCACCGTCAATCCTCAGAATAATTCTGGCCTCGCCGTCAACACAAACTTCTCAACATCGCCGTTGAAGAATCAAATCTCTTGACATCGCCGTCAGAACAAATATTCAGCGTCACCACTGAAAGACTAAATCATCTGACATTGCCGCCAACACAAACTTCTCAACATCGCCGTTGAAGAATCAAATCTCTTGGCCTCGCCGTCAACACAAACTTCTCAACATCGCCGTTGAAACATGAAATCATTTGACATCGCCGCCAAAACAAATATTCAGCATCATCGCTGAAGAATCAAATCATCTAACATCGCCGTCAGAAACAAACTTCTCAACATCGCCGTTGAAACATCAAATCATTTGACATCGCCGCCAAAACAAATATTCAGCATCACCGCTGAAGAATCAAATCATCTAACATCGCCGTCAGAAACAAACTCTCAACATCGCCGTTGAAGCATCAAATCATTTGACATCGCCGCCAAAACAAATATTCAGCATCATCGCTGAAGAATCAAATCATCTAACATCGCCGTCAGAAACAAACTCTCAACATCGCCGTTGAAGCATCAAATCATTTGACATCGCCGCCAAAACAAATATTCAGCATCACCGCTGAAGAATCAAATCATCTAACATCGCCATCAGAAACAAACTCTCAACATCACCGTTGAAGCATCAAATCATTTGACATCGCCGCCAAAACAAATATTCAGCATCACCGCTGAAGAATCAAATCATCTAACATCGCCGTCAGAAACAAACTCTCAACATCGCCGTTGAAGCATCAAATCATTTGACATCGCCGCCAAAACAAATATTCAGCATCACCGCTGAAGAATCAAATCATCTAACATCGCCGTCAGAAACAAACTCTCAACATCGTCGTTGAAGCATCAAATCATTTAACATCGCCGCCAAAACAAATATTCAGCATCACTGCTGAAGAATCAAATCATCTAACATCGCCGTCAGAAACAAACTCTCAACATCGCCGTTGAAGCATCAAGTCACTTGACCTCGCCGTCAAACCTTCGCTAAATATAAGCGAGCAACAAGATTCAAACGAAACTAAGACCATCCATTAGTGACAATCACAAAAGAACTCCGTTGGGGAAACAAAATGAGTCTGGATCTAGCCAACACACGGGCGGAGATACTAATCACTTGCAAGATTCACCGGAAACAAAAGGGTAACGACTCGGCTTATGTTTCACATGCACATGTTTGAATATGACGAAATGCTTCATGCGAAATGGAAATGCTTCGCGTTTGGGTAGATGTTATGCATGTATGTAGATGCAAATGAACCAATTTAGCAAAATAAATGCTAAAGAGAAAGAGCCAACTCCGTTGAGTCAGAGCTAGATACGCTTAGCGCAAACAAACTCGTGCCGAGGAATACAAGCCCTGGATGGCCTCCGAGAAAAACTTCTGGGTAAAAACTGCTCTGCTAAGATCAAAACTACTCCGCTGGGGGATCCTAATCAAACTCTGCTGCGGAGAACGTCCCGGATGGCCTATCAGCCTACAACTCTTCTGGGGATCAAGCAACTTGGCTGGAGGCAACAACTCCACTCTACCGGGGAAATCAGCTATGAATGATTAGCCAGAATAACTCTACTGGGGAAACACAGCTGAGCGCTGTGAAATAACTCTCTTTTGCCGGAGATTGAATCCGCTATCTGCTAGGGATGTTGAATAAGATTTACCGGGAGGATTATCCCACACTCTCTCTGCTGGGGATGGAGATGAACGATCTCTCAGTCAGTTCCATTCTGTGGGGAAGAAAATTAACTCTGTTAACTTGGCTGTGGATTAGATAAGGAAGGAATCATCATCAATCTCTGCTTGGGGAAAGTGATAACAACTAGACAAATGTGTTGTACAGCTGGCACCAAATTATCACTTATGTTTTCATTTAAACAAATATCTTGATTAATAGTTAGCAAAGCCCACAAGTTTATGTATGCAAGGTTTTTTCATCAAAAATATCAGGCGTTTCTTGCAAACAAAACGGTAAAAGTTAAAACCAGAACGAAACTTTTTCTAAATAGTATATTTTATTGATAAAAGGCCTGAAAATAGGCAATTTTACATCGGATGCAACTCCTGAAAAGAGAAAGCTGCGCAAAGAGACAATCGCAAGGAAAATATACAAAAATGTCGGCAATGTGGTACAGACAAACACCATGTGACGACTCATCCATGACTCGCGTGGCTTTGACGCTTCCCGATACTTTAACTTCTGAAGAGACTGATTTGAATGGTCGATCTTCGCGTTCTCCCTCGAATCTACTATGCTTGTGATAATCAATGCGCAGGCCGCAGTCATTTGCTTTAAAATCCCTAATTTTTGCCTGAATCGCCCTTGCGGGTTTTCGATTCACCAGGATACCCATTTTTGCCAAAGTTACCCTTTCAGGTTTTCAACTTTGCGGGTTCACATTTTTCTTATATCCCTAATTTTTGCCCGAACCCATCCTTTTATGGTTCGCCGGGATGCCCCATTCTTGCCTGGATACTCTTTTTCTTTCCAGCGAGCTTTCTTAAGCAAAATATTTTTTGACCGCGCCTGCGTTCACCGGGGATGTAAAATCTTCACCATCCATAGTTGAAAGTAGCAAGGCTCCTCCTGAGAAAACCTTTCGTACCACATAAGGACCCGCATAGTTAGGAGTCCATTTGCCTCTGTGATCATTCTGCGGTGGGAGAATTCGCTTTAACACCAAGTCGCCTGCCTGAAAGCTCCGAGGACGTATCTTTTTATCATAGGCGCTCTTCATCCTCTTCTGATACAAACGACCGTACGCGAGAGACGCCAATCTTTTCTCATCCATCAAACTGAGTTGATTCAACCTGTTCTTTACCCATTCTGCTTCATCTAGTTTGACATCTGCCAGTACTCTTAGAGAAGGGATCTCGACCTCCAATGGCAGAACAACTTCCATGCCATACACCAACGAGAAAGGAGTTGCCCCAGTTGAAGTACGCACCGAAGTGCGATATCCATGTAAGGCAAAGGGCAACATCTCGTGCCAATCCTTATAAGTTATCACCATCTTCTGTACTATCTTCTTAATGTTCTTGTTGGCCGCTTCCACGGCGCCATTCATTTTCGGGCGATAGGAAGAAGAATTGTGATGCTCGATTTTGAAACTCTGGCACAGTTCCTTCATCATCTTATTATTCAAATTAGAACCATTGTCAGTAATGATCCTCTCGGGTATCCCATATCGACAGATGATATCTCTTTTGATGAATCGGGCCACTACCTGCTTTGTGACATTGGCATAAGAGGCCGCTTCGACCCATTTGGTGAAATAATCAATAGCCACTAAGATAAAACGATGTCCATTGGACGCGGTCGGCTCGATTTTTCCAATCATATCAATGCCCCACATGGAAAAAGGCCACGGCGACGACATGACATTCAAAGGACATGGCAGTACATGAATCTTGTCGGCATAAATTTGACATTTGTGGCATTTCTTGGCGTACTTGAAGCAATCTGACTCCATAGTTAACCAATAATATCCTGCCCTCAACAATTTCCGAGACATGGCATGCCCGCCTGCATGTGTTCCGAAAGCACCTTCGTGTACCTCTTCCATAAGCAAATTTGCCTCTTTTTCGTCCACGCATCTTAGTAGCACTAAGTCATGGTTTCTCCGATAGAGCGCACCGTCCGGATTCAGATAGAAATTGCCGGACAATCTTCTCAAAGTCTTCTTATCTTGGGTAGATGCCCCAGGCGGGTACTCTTGGTTCTTAAGAAAGTTCCGGATGTCATAAAACCATGGTTTACCATCAGGAGCTTCATCTATTGCGAACACAAATGCTGGTCTATCGAGCGGCGAAATGACAATTATTGGAGCATCGTTCCAGAAGTTAACTTTGTACATCGAGGATAGAGTAGCCAAAGCACCGGCCATCTGATTCTCTGCTCTTGGCACATGGTGAAGCTCTACTCGATCGAAAAAAGGTAGCAACCTCCTTGCGTAGTTCATGTATGGGATCAGATTTGGCTGGCGCGTTTCCCACTCCCCCTTGATTTGGTTGACCACTAAGGCTGAATCTCCATAGATATCAAGGTTCTTGATTCTCAAGTCGATTGCTTCTTCAATACCCATGATACATGCTTCGTACTCGGCCTCGTTATTGGTGCATGGGAATGTTAACCTTGCGGTGAATGGTATATGGGACCCATGGGGAGTTGTAATGATTGCCCCAATCCCACTACCGTATGAGTTAACAGCGCCGTCAAAGATCAACTTCCACTGGGAACCCAATTCCGGTCCCTCGCCCGGCAACGGCTCGTCGCAATCTTTCATTTTCAAGTACATAATGTCTTCGTCAGGAAAGTCAAACTTCATTGGCTGATAATCATCGACTGGCTGCTCTGCAAGGTATTCTGACAGAACACTACCTTTAATAGCTTTTTGAGATACATATTGAATATCATATTCTGTCAGAATCATCTGCCACCTAGCGATCCTTCCTGATAGCGCCTGCTTTTCGAACACGTACTTAATTGGGTCCATCTTTGAAATCAACATGGTTGTGTGGTTTAGCATATACTGCCTTAGGCGCTTGGCGGCCCAAGCAAGTGCGCAACAAGTCTTTTCTAACATTGAATATCTGGATTCACAGTCCGTGAACTTTTTACTCAAGTAGTAAATTGCGTGCTCCTTTCTTCCAGTCTCGTCGTGCTGACCGAGAACACAACCCATAGAATTCTCAAGAACTGTTAAGTACATTATCAACGGTCTCCCAGCCACCGGGGGCATCAGTATTGGGGGTTCTTGTAGGTATTCCTTTATTTTCTCAAACGCCTTCTGACAATTCTCGTTCCAAACGACCGCCTGATCCTTCTTCAGAAGTTTAAACAATGGCTCACAAGTGGCAGTGAGGTGAGATATGAACCTTGCAATATAGTTCAATCTACCTAAGAAACCACGAACCTACTTCTCGGTCTTTGGTGCTGGCATTTCTTGAATTGCCCTGATCTTCGCGGGATCAACCTCAATACCTTTCTCACTAACGATGAACCCCAACAGCTTTCCTGACCGTACGCCGAAAGTACATTTGCTTGGATTCAACCTCAATTTGAACTTCCTCAACCTCTCAAACAATTTTAGAAGATTTACCAGGTGCCCCTCCTCGGTTTGGGACTTTGCAATCATATCGTCGACATAAACTTCGATTTCGTGATGCATCATGTCGTGAAAGAGTGTGACCATTGCTCGTTGATAAGTTGCCCCTGCGTTCTTCAACCCGAAAGGCATTACTTTATAGCAAAAAGTCCCCCAAGGTGTGATAAAAGTCGTTTTCTCCATATCCTCCGGCGCCATCTTAATTTGATTGTATCCGGAAAAGCCGTCCATGAAGGAAAACACTGAGAATTGCGTGGTGTTATCAACAAGCACGTCAATATGGGGAAGCGGGAAATCATCCTTTGGGCTTGCTCTATTCAAATCCCTATAATCAACACACATCCTAACTTTGCCGTCCTTTTTAGGCACGGGTACGATGTTAGCGACCCAAGGAGGGTAGTTGGCCACAGCAAGAAATTCGGCGTCTAACTGTTTCTGAACTTCTTCCTTGATCTTTACTGCCATGTCTGGCCTTGTCCTTCTCAATTTCTGTTTGACAGGAGGACACTCTTCACGAAGAGGCAGACAATGAACCACAATGTCCGTGTCGAGTCCTGGCATATCCTCATATGACCAAGCAAAAACATCCTTGTACTTTTGGAGTAACTCAACCAATCGTTTCTTGACATTATTTTGCAGCGTAGCCCCTATTCTGACCTCCTTCTTATCTTCTTCTGTTCCCAGGTTGATAACTTCAACTTCCTCCTGATGAGGCAGGATGACCTTCTCCTCTTGCCTTAACAATCTGGCAAGCTCCTCAGGCAGGTCTTCGTCTTCTTCGATCTCTTCTTCGGCTTGAAAGATCGGATTGTCAAAGTCATACTGAGTCATAGACGAGTCTGAGTCGGTGGCATCTGAAATGTGTAACCTGCGATGATGATGATTTTATGCTTTTAAATGATATGCAAACAAAAAACACAAACCACATTGCCATTTTATTGTTAAAGATAAAAACAAGAACAACAAAGATCACAAAATTCTGAATGAAAAGACGCCTTTTTAATTGATGATAAAAAGACTGTTCACATGCATAAAGATAGGGCCCTACAAACAAAGTCCATTATGCCTTGGGCAGAGCATATGGAAATACATTAATCAAGACAAATCAATTACTCTTCATAAGTCACTGTGATAACTTCCTCCATGCTCCAATTCTTCAAGCCCTGGCCGGGGATGCATGGCTGGATCCACGCATCCATATCACAGTCGTTGTCTCCTTCCTCATCTGATATAGCATTAATTTGATCGAAAATGACTCTACTGCTAGTAAATTGGACAGGACCTTTGTAACGTGGAGTGCTTTGTGAAGATGATCCATGTGGGCTATATCCCAATCCGAACTTATCTTGCTTGTTTGGGACGCTTACCACCTGTCCCCATCCTTGTGTTGACCCGGATTCCACCACGGCCCGTGCTTCCTTGTATGACGACATGGCAACTTCTGGAGTCTTGACCTCGACCAACGCCTTCTCCTTGACTTGGACAGTCTCAAAGGCCTGGCACAGCGTTTCTTGAATTTCGCCGTCGACTTCCACATATTTGAATGAAGACAGATGGCTCACCATGATGTCTTCTTCCCCGCAAACGGTCACAATATTCCCATCCACCATATATTTCAATTTCTGGTGCAAAGTCGATGTTACAGCGCCTGCTAAGTGTATCCAAGGCCGACCCAAAAGACAGCTATAAGCAGGCTGGATATCCATGATGTAGAAAACTGTTTCAAACACCTCTGGGCCTACTTGGATAGGCAGAGTTATCTCCCCAAAGACAGATCTTCGGGTTCCATCGAAAGCCCGCACAACCAAATCACTGGGCGTACAATATAGACCCTGATGATCGATCTTCATCAATGCCTTCTTTGGCAACACATTCAAAGACGACCCTGTATCAACAAGTACATGTGACATCATTGTTCCTCGGCATTCAAGTGAAATATGCAGAGCCAAGTTGTGGTTCCTCCCTTTTGGTGTCAAATCGCGGTCAGTGAACCCCAACCCGTTACCTGCATTGACATGGGCCACCACGCCTTCCAACTGATTAACGGATATCTCTTGAGGTACATAAGCATTATTCAAAACTCTGAGCAAAGCATTCCTGTGAGCCTCAGAACATAACAACAATGACAAGATAGAAATCTTTGAAGGAGTTTGTTGTAAATGATCCACAATTTTGTAGTCACTCCTTCTTATCAAGCGCATGAATTCCTCCGCATCCTTCAGCAAAGTTTCCTTTTCTCTAGCCTGAGAATTCTCTTCCGCTACAACCTTCCCCTTACCTTTATCAGCCCTTTCTGTACTTACTTCGGGAGGTGCAAATACTCTCCCGCTCCGAGTCATTCCTCCAGTTCCCACCAAATTATCAACAGAATCCAACGGCGAACCTCTCAGTTCCTGCTTTTGACCATTGCAGTAGACCTCGGCCCCATAGTTCCAAGGAATTGCTTTAGAACTTTCATAGGGTACGGGCCCTGCCTTTGTGAATATAATAGTGGGCCTCGCCGGAGGTGCAGAAATTGTAATTGTTCTATATGGAATGGATATGGTGGCCACATCATCCTTATCTTCGATGACTACCTCTTCAGCATTTTTCTCACAGATTCTATCAAATTGCAACAAACCGTCACCCATCATGTGCTGTATATGGTTCCTCAGGTTCCGACATCCTTCTGGACAAATCATACAGTCTTCGCAATCATTTCCACAGCCTGGGAATACCCCTCCTTCTAACAACTTGCTCTTCACGAAACTTAACGGCGTCTTCAAATCCTCTACTCTGGACACCAAGTTCAGGCCTTCCTCACTGTCAATAGCGTTCACGCCACCACCCCTACCATGGTTAGGCATGGGATTTCGATCCACGCTTGGCGCATCCTGATTGAAATTGATAGCTTTACTGTCAATAAGGTCTTGTACCTTATGTTTGAAGGCTTTACAGTTGTCAATACTGTGGCCGGGGGCGCCAGAGTGGAATTCACACCTAGCGTTGGCGTCATATCCAGGAGGTGGTTGGCCAGTTAGAGGTGCCATTGTCCTTTTCTGGACCAACTGCAGTTGAATTAAGTGTTGTAGCAACTGAGCATATGGCATTGGCGGTGTGTCAAAGTGTCTATCCGCCACCCTTCTCCTATCCTGGAATTGTCTCGGTGCATAATTCTGTTGTAGAGGTCGTTGCTGCTGTTGTTGACGTGGTTGTTGTTGCGGAGGCTGTGTCGCCGGGATGGCAATACTTGCTACTTGTGACGGTTGCTGGTAATACGGTTGCTGCTGATGCTGATCCAGGTATCTTTTTCGGTTGTTAAAGCCGTACACTGCATTTGTTTCATTATCCTTTTTCTTCGCACCAAAAAACTTTCTTCCACCTCCAGATGAGGTCCCTTCCGCTGCTTGAATTTTCCCCATTTTTATACCGTTTTCAACTCTTTCGCCCGTGATAATCAAGTCCGAGAAGCTTCCTGACATGTTACTCACCAACTTCTCATAGTAGATTCCGGGCAACGTGGCCACGAATAAATCGATTAGTTCTCTTTCCACCATGGGAGGTTGAACTCTAGCGGCGAGCTCTCGCCACCTTTGAGCGTATTCTTTAAAACACTCATTGCTCCTTTGGGATAAATTCTACAACTGCACTCGATTTGGTGCCAAGTCACTATTGTACTGGTAATGCTGGACAAAGGCCTCTGCTAAATTCTTCCAGCTCCGAATATTGCCAGGTTCCAAACCCATGTACCACTCTAGAGAAGGCCCTGACAGACTATCTTGGAAGAAGTGCATAAGCAACTTCTCATCATCAGAGTATGCCGACATCCATCGAAAATAGGAGCGGATATGCACCTTTGGACATGTCGTTCCTTTGTATTTATCGAAATCTGGTACTTTGAACTTTGGAGGAATCCTAAGTCCCGGAATCAGTCCCAGATTGGACATGTCAAGTCCCATAGTGTTCTGGTTTTTCGGAATGCTCTTCATCTTTTCTTCTATTTCATCAAACCTTCTATTAGTGTCGGATCGTAACCCTCCCCCAAGGTCTCTCATGGAGAAGATGTCATCCTGTTCATCTTGGTCCCATTGAGGATTCACGCTAGTAGGTATGGCGCCTGCCACAACTGGGATGGGGATTCCAGTTTGTTCTCTTCCGCCCGGAAGGTTGACTATAGTTGGGCCACCGTTGACTTGCGAGGTTCCACCATTAACAGGAGGGGGAACAGCAGCAGCCCCACCGTGCAAAACGCCACTTCCATCCACTTGAGCTATTAAAGGTTGAACCAATGTCCTTAACTGGTCCTGTCCATTGGCCACCCCCTGCATCATCTCCATGAATTGCGCCATCTTCTCACGAAACTCCAAAAGCTCGGCTTGAACCTGATCCATAATTCTTTGCTGATTTCCCCGCGTGTTGTAGGAGTATTGAGAAGTCAGCTTGCTCTTTCTCTTTCCCTCTCTTTCTCTCTGAAATGGCAAGCGGTGTGAGGTCGAGTTTCAGGGAATGCAAAATGATGCGCAAGTTCATGCGAATGCTCAAGAGACTTTCGAAACCTATGATTATAACCGGTATTATAGAATTGCGAATGAACAAATAATAAAGAAAACACAATTAGACTAAAAGCAAACTCTCATTAATTTGGGAAGATTCAATACAAACATTTGCTGACTATGCCGGATAACAATTCTCATTACAAGGAAAACACTAAATGACTGAAAATCAAGAGTACTAAAAACTAGAATTTCTCCTTTTGGAGACGCTCTTCAAGCTTCTTCGTCTCGAACATGAACCTCCTAACCATTTGGTCGCAGAGCTGGATAAAATGGTGAACAGAAGGGGGGATATCATTTCCTTCCAAATCTTGAATGGCGCTTTCCAACCTCCATGGGATATCACGGATCATGAGGTTGCAATGCTCCACCAAATTGTTGTACCTAGCACGACACGTATCTAGAGTCGACTGGTAATAACAAATAGAATCCACATGGGTGTCCAACAACTCATTGAGCTGAGCCTCTTTCTCGAGCCACTGCGCACTATCTCTTTGCAAAGCCTCAAAGCGATTTCTCCACAGAAGGGCTGTTTCTTGGGCAGTTTCCAATTCTTGACATTTGTTATTCCACGGGTCAGATGTGACATATGAATCTTTCAATGCCTCCTCTTTGAGTCTTCGTTCATCTTCCACTAGGGTCAAGGCGTTTCTCAGTCGTTCTTCAAGATCCCCAATATCAGCCTCAAGATTCTCTCGTATTTCCTTCTTTTCGGCAGAGGCTATCTCAAACAAGTGCCATGCCCTATCACAAGAAGCTTTGGTGTCCTTTAAGCGTTGTCAGAGAGTTGTTAATGATGCATCAGCCCCTTCGTAACCCTGTTGGTACCTGACTCTCAGATCCGTTTCTAATTTTAGCTTCTTGCTACTCTCAGTCGCTTGATCCTGTTCAAACTCCACCTTTCTTTTGTACTGACCGCTCTCCACATTTGCTTGGTGGACTTCATTCTGAAGGTCCTGATTCTCCTTAGTCAATCTCTCCACTATTAGCTTCAGTTTTTCATATTCTTTTATGGATATATGAGTGGGAGCAGGAGGTGCTTCTCGCATAGAGGGCTCTAAGGGAAATGGTAACGACCTTTCAGCTACTCTAGCTAGTAACCACCGATTGTATGGCTCCTTTGCCACACAATTCTTCGCTTTTAACTCCATCCTCCCCTTTGTATGAATCTTGCCCCAAGCCTTAGCAATCTTTATGACAAACGCAGGGTCTTCTGATGTAGCTAGCAAAAAGAAACTCTGAACCTTCTCTGCTTCGGGCTCGCCCTCCATAGCATAGCCCAACTGACGTAATGCCATGACTGGGTTATAGTTAATACAGCCGGCCCTACCGATCAAAGGTACATTACTGAATTCTCCACAACTAAAGATGATTTCCACCTCATAGTACTCATGAGAGTACCAAGCAATATCACTAGCTTCCAGAGACATGATGCGTTGAGACCATTTCAATTCCTTCTTGTTTTCCACGAACGGTCCTTTCTTGGGCAAATGAGAAGCATACCACTTGTATAGTAGGTGAGAGCAGCATTGGATCATTCCCGCCTTCTTTTCACTCCTCCAATGAATAGAGTGATAGACATCGGCAAGGAGTGTAGGGATGGGATTCTTCTGCATGAAGAGAACGATGGCAGTGATGTCTATGAAATTGTCCACATTTGGAAAGAGGACAATCCCATAGATCATTAGAGCAACGCTTATACCGAACTTTTCCCAATCTTCATCAACCTTGTACTGAGCGCCCTTTTCTAGCAGAAACTTCAACGGAAAACCCTGAACACCCCCTTTACTGGTTAGACCCTTCTTGACTTCTTCTTTGGTCATATGAAGAGCGAGAGCAATGACAACAGGCTTTGGTTCTTCTTCCAAACCAGTATAGACAGGTTGATCCTTAATCTTAATGTTCAAAATGTGAGAATATTCTTCCAAGGTGGGAGCCAACTGGTAGTCTTGAAAAGTGAAGCACCGAAGAGGCGCATCATAAAATTGAGCCATAGCATACAAGGCCCAAGTATCAACTCTAGAGTGGAGAAGATCAAGCAATTTCCCATGTTTCCCTTGAAAGTTGATCTTGATAACTTTCGGCACTTCAATCAGAAGGTCTTGAATTGATTCCAACTTCGGTTCCCTAAACTTTATGGAATTTGTGCTTCTCTTTCTTAGATCAGCCATTGAGTTCACCAATACCTGAGATAATCATAGCTTCTTAAGTCTCTTGGTATGCAAAATGATATGCAATGCAATGTTTTATGAATGCATATGATAATATTCACACATCGAGATCAAAGTCACAAATCCTGCAAGACAACATCAAAAGGTATCTTCTCCAACGAGTGGGCAATCTACTGGTGTACAAAAGGGTATTCCAAAGGCCTTTCAAACAAAGTCCCATGTACTAACCTTCAAAAGTTTCCCATCATAACGACTACTCGTAAGACGGTAATCCTTTCAAAAGGATGAACACGGAGTTATGTTTCAGCAACCTTCGGAATAAAGGTTCTACAAAAGGTCCTCAGAATCGCGGACTCTCAAGTTGAAGATAAGAACGCCATTACGACTACACGTAAGACATAATCATTCCAACGGAGTCTCATCTGAGCGGTGAGATTCAATCCAACTCAACGAGTCCTAAGTCTCACAAATCAGAAAGAATCCACCTCCTAACTTAGTGTGTATGCTCGAAAACTAAATCAAATAAACCCAACAGTTAGAAAATAAAGCATAAATAAATAAAACAAGTAAAGACACAAACACGATAAACAAAATAGGCCTGGCTTGCTAGGAGTTGTGTCCCCAGCAGAGTCGCCAGCTGTCGCTACTCGAAAAATGCATCGCGCAACGACGGGGAGGCGAAAAGAAAGGACAGAAGAGTCGCCACCGAACTTTATTTATCCCATGAGGGGAAAGGAAAATATCGAGAAAACCTTAAGAAAGAAATGGATAAGATGGTCTCGCGACCAAGAACGGGCTCGGAAGCCGGTTATGCGAGGGGAAGGTATTAGCACCCCTCGCATCCATCGTACTCGATGGGAACCTTTTGTTTGTCGATGTGTGAATTTATTTGCTAAAAATATTATGCTATAAAAAGTGTTCCACTGGGTAAAAGGAAAGGGATTGAGACAGGGAAAATGAGAGGTTAGGAGGAATGAGAGAACGGGGGGAGAAAAGAGAAAGAACGAACTCGGTAGGACTTCGCAGTCCTATGCCTACGTATTCTCAATGGATGTGAGAAAGTCAGAGTCGACGTAGTTCGGGGAACTACAGATATAGGGGGGGGGGGGGAGTGTGCTCGGCAAGGATTGTGGCCCTTGTGCCTACGTATCCTTACTTGAACGAAGTAAAGAATCAGAGCAGCCGTAGTTCGGCCTACGGTTTGTTGACGTATTTTATGGATGATGCTATCGTGCGCATTCTAGCAGTTAGGTGTTTCGCTGCTCGCTCGTTGGAGACTTAGGCGTTACCTGTTTGCGGTAGAACGGACGTAACATATCCTTTTGAAAGATTGGTTAGTTTTCGCCGCGCGGGGCAAGAAGTCACGTTTGATTGATTGGATTGTTTTTAGGGGGGCGAGACATGTCCTCGGATAGTAACCCCTACGGGTAGTACCCAATTCGTTGTCTCAAAGTTTTTGTTATAAAAAGGTGTGGCGAACGAGGCGTCTTCGTATTGAAAGACGAGCGTCGAAACCACCCTCACTACAGTGGGCATCCCAACACTCGGAGAGGAAGAGGTCTACACCCAATCCTCTCTCTTTAATTCAACATAAAGAGAGCTTCGTTCTCTTATTAAGTGTTTTTGGTTTTGAATGGTAAGTGCTTTGCGACAGAGAACCCTACGGTAAACGTCAGCACTCGGGATAGGAGAAGGCCTACGCCTAACCACTCTACGACCATTCAAATTTTTGTTGCGAAAATAATTTGAAAATGCACTCGGTACGGGACCGAGGTTTTAGGTGAGAAAGGTTTCGGGAAAGAGTTGTGAAAGGGAGAGGTGGTGGATATAGGCGCGTCTTCGTATTGAAAGACGAATGTCGAGACCACCCTCACTACAGTGGGCATCCCAACATTCAGAGAGGAAGAGGTCTACACCCAATCCTCTCTCTTTAATTCAATACAAAGAGAAACGATTCCTTATTAAAGATGTTTTTGAAAATGCAATCGGCGCGGGGCCGAGGCTTTAGGAGAAAAATGGCTTGAAAATGTACTCGGCGCGAAGCCAAGGTTTTAGGAGAGAAGGATATGGATGAGTGCGAAGAATACGAGCGTCTTCGCATTGAAAGACGAGTGTCAAAACCACCCACACTACAGTGAGCATCTCGACACTCGGAGAGGGGGAAAGTCTACACTTAATCCTCTTTTTTCAATTCAAAATGAATATAAATCGATTCCTTTATTGAAGATGGTTTGATAGCGTCAATGAATCAAATCGTGACAAGAAATGAAGAAAGAAAGGAGGTGGCCTCGGATCCAACGATACTTATCAATATATTGACTTAGCAATCGATTTATGGAACTTTCGTCATCGGCCTAAAACATATGCAAATGGGACAAAAATGCCCAATAACAAATGAGAAATGGAATTTAACTTCTAAAAAAATGAAAATGAAATTCTACATATACAAAACTTCTAAAAGAAATAATAATAAAATATACATAAAGTTCTCAAACTAAATAGAATATATATATAAACAAAATTATATTAGAGATAGCTAATATATATTTAAAAATAATAATTTACATAATAAAAATAAATTAAGAAAACAAAACATACTAGGGTTTGTTAATGAAACAGGGGGGTGTCAATAGTTCACACGGTC
Organism: Lathyrus sativus; assembly: GCA_963859935.3. Taxonomy (NCBI): domain Eukaryota; kingdom Viridiplantae; phylum Streptophyta; class Magnoliopsida; order Fabales; family Fabaceae; genus Lathyrus; species Lathyrus sativus. The sequence continues at coordinate 647,412,156 of OZ012735.1, read as the reverse complement.
CATGGGCTCAGCCAGCCCAACAACAGTAATAGCAGAAAAATAAACAAAACAAAAGAAATCAAAATCAAAAATCCCCAAAATCTCCTTCTTCTGAAAATCGTCGTTTTACCCTCTCTCTCACTCCCTCAAACTTCAGCTCTCTCAATGCTCACAAAATGACAAATCGCCGAGGAAAAAAAATCACCACGCCCTAACATATTATCGACCGTGGCAGTAAAGATCTGTGAGATTATTTAAAGGTTCAATAGCATGTGTCGGATCTGATGTTGAATGAAGAAGAATGGGTTTTAGGAATGAGGATGGGTTTTCGGTGGGTGTTGTGTAGTGGCTCTGAAGGGTCGTTTTTGTGGTGGGTTAAAGTTTTCGGAATGGGTTATTGTTGAGTTTTGGCAGAGGAAACACGCTGTTGATGGTGAGATTTGGTTGGATGTTGGAGAGTTAGTTTCTGAGAAACGAGTGGGTTAGGAAAAAGATGGAAGTTGGATATTGTGGTACGAATGTGAGTTGGTCGGATTTGCGTTTCCGGGTTGTGGGAGCAATATTGAAATCGATGGAGGGAGTTAAACTTTGTGGAAGAAGACGGTTGGGATTTGGGTTGTTGAATGATGAAGGTCAAAGGTGAGGTTGAGAAATCTGGGTAAGTTGTACTGGGAGATTAGGGGTTTGAAATGGTGGATTTTCGGATGAATATTGAGGGTGCGGATCTGGGTTTTCTGCGGTGAGGTTAAATGGGTTTGAATCATTGGCGGATGAGTTTGCAGAAATATGAAATGGGTTAGTAGGTTTTGAAACCTCTGAGTTTGAGAATGGTGATGAAGTGAGTATTCTGGGTATGGATTCCGAAGTTGAAGTTGGAGAAGGTTGGGCGGAAGGGTATAGCCTTAGGTGGAGCTTGTGCGTTCGAAAAATGGAGGTTGATGAGTTTTTGAAACAATTTTTGTTGAAGACATTGAAGGTTGGAGGAAGGTTTGAGTGGTTATGTGAAGTTCGGTTATGGAGGTAGTTTCGTGAGCATGGTGACTTTGGGTTAAAGATGAGGTGAGTTAAGAAGAACATTGACGGTGTTTGAGGATTTTTCGGCAAGATTATGAAGACTATGAAGACAGGAAACAAGACAATCCAAACAATACAGACCAAGACTATGAAGACAGGAAGAGTAACAGAATACTTACAGAGTAGGAGCAATACCACCAGATTGTTGATACAGAACACAGGTGAGCTCCTTCTTCAATCTCCTTTTTTTTCAGTTCTTTGTGATGGAGGTGAGTTGTGAGAGAAAAGCAGCTGTTTTTCTGTTAGGGTTTTCTTTTGAATGAATAGTAACCAATATATATGTCCAATCCAATTAGGTTTAGCAGACAACCTCTGCCACAATTTCTGAGACCTCTGCTCCATCATGGTTGTGTTTTTTGCCATGGTTTGTTTTATTCCGTTTTTGTATTTAAACCTGCTATGGATCTTCTGCTGCTGGTGTTTTTGCCATTTTTGCTAACATAAGTGTGTGGTCCCACTTTCTCATTGTTTTGTTATTCTAATTAAAACAAAGTGTATATTCAAAATTCTGACTTAAATAAACAATATGGTAAAACGTGACTTAAACTTTGAGTCATTTGAATTTGTATTGTTTTGCCTAACTCTGACTGTGCCGTATTCTCATGCTGATCCTTCGTTTTGTGAACGATGTGGCTAATCCATTCATTGATGAAATGCTTATGAAATTCTTTTTGTTGACAGTCATCTCCAGTCACAAGTCAACGGTGCTAACAATGGTGATAAATCCGTCAGTGAACCTCGGGATGTTTTGGCAAATCTGTTGACTAATCTCAAGGTGCAGGTTTTTTTTCAAGCTGACTTAGTTCAACATCAACATGGCGGTTTACTGAGATTACTTCATAATCAACATTTCGCGAGGTCCACAACTTTCAAAAAAATCCTCCACAGGTTTCCTATCACCATATGTCAAAACTTGTCTTCCAATATCTTCTGAAACAACCATTCGTGATTCCGAATTCATCAAAATTGCGGATTTCGTAGCTTGTTTGGCACGGTCCAGCTGTGCCTGGTCGACTTGTCTAGAAGTAGCAACTGCGAGAATCTCATTATCTGCAATATCAATGGCTTTTGACACAAAATCTGAAACCTGTTGTGACTTGGATGCCAGTATCATTGTAAATGTTGTTGAATGCTGAAATTGAATGAACTTGTGGATACTCATTCAGAACACGGAGATACAGCCGTGAATACATCCCTTTACCAGGCCCACCAGCTGAGAATGATCCACTGACTCCCAATAGCATCTGAAGAACAGTCAAAACTATGGCACCCTTCAAATTATGCCAGCCGCCGAGAAGTTCAAATGCAAGAGCAAAGTGAGTCCTCCCTGTTTCAGTTTGACAACGATAATCACCACCAGTGTATACTGATTTGAAGTATGGCGGATAAAAGATTATTTTGATGATATATTTGTGTTTTGTCCTATGTGTGGCATGTCAAATATGGAAGGAGTTCTTCCCTTTCTCTTGTTATCTGGCACAACATTTGTTTTCTTTATGAGATTGAAAATTCCCCTGCTGTTTTCATCTTCAAGTGATGTTGATTCATTCAATCTTGAACCACAATTAAGTTTTTGGAGTAGATTATCCATCCCAGTTGTATCCTGCTGCTCAAGCCATTGCTGGTGAAGTTGTTCACGCTTTTCTCTATCAATTGGCTCTTCTTCATATTCAGTTGCCATCATATCATTAAGTTCCTCAATATCATCATCATCCTCATCTTTATCATTATCTTGGAAACGTTGTAGATCATTGTCACTGTCATCTTCCTCTGCAGCTTCTTCATCAACAAAAGCCTTAACAGGGTCGCCATGTGAAGGTAAAGTCACATCAGCTGACCCTTGTAAATGTGGTACTGTATTCTCCTTGGTATCGCCAGACAATCCTCTATTGAAAGTCTTTTCTTTTGCTTTGGTGCAGAGAACTCTCCGATGCATAAACGCCTCAGTCAGAAGCCCACAATCAGTCCTTACCCGCACTGCCGTGACAGCATCCCTAAGTGAATTCATTTGTAGTCCACCATCTCGCCCAGACCATCTCAAAACCATGAGAGCAATATCAGGACTACCCCTTTTCTAAAAGTACTTCAACAATTTTAGGATGGGAAGTTAGACCAGATATCTCAGGAAGAATGCGACACGCTTCCTGTAAAGCTTCATCTGTATGATCATCAAGAAGGTAAAAAGTCAAAGACTCAAGTAAAAAGTGCCTGCTTATACTAAATGTAGCTGCAAAGTCCTCTAATATGTCTCTCCATTCTTCATCAGGAATGGTCCAGTGGCGATCGTACAAATAATACAGAAAAATTGCTTGTTTTGCAATCACCATATCAGAACTTCCATGCAAGAAGAGTAAGTCAGCAGCTGCTCGAAGATTTTTTTTTGAAGGGATAACAACTCAGCACCTGATCAGTATTGGACCTGAAAATTGATGCTCCATCTTCCTATGAAATGTACAGCTGAAACTAAAGTATTTTTCCTGACTTGAAGCTTATAAGGATTCCTTATCTTTGGATACAAACCACCATTGTGTTCAGTTTTATCCTTTACGTCAACAATTCCATGAGGTGAAACCATTGGGTGCTTCCAATATTTCGGTGCCAGTGACCTAGGAGATTTTTCACTCAATAGAGATTGATTTGCATTATTTTGGCCTGTTGAATCGGTATTTATATCAAGCTCTTTCTTGTAGGTTTGCGCTGGAATTGTGTGAATCTGTGACGTGGCCACGGTTGAAACGAGGCTAGGGACGAGTGGATGTTGGATGATGATGAAAGGTTGTGCTGCCACTGCTTGGAGAGTCTTTTTTATCATTCTTTTTTTTTCCTGCAATTTCTTTTGTCTGTTGTAGTTATGCTGCAATTCAAATTGTGAATTGGTGCAGGCTGCCGTATTGGGTGGGGTCTTGTGTTGATGCTGCTGTATGGTTTTGCAGAGTTGGTTTTGTAGTGTAACATATCCTTGTTCTGTCTTAGGCGGAACTTCGCTGATATTCATTGATGGAACAACAGTTGCTGATGCAGGAGGACAGGCAAAAGCTGTGTGGAGTGGAGCGTACAAAGGAGGCAGTCCATGAGCTGTCCACCATGCAGTTGCAGCAGCAGCAATAGCTGCTACACTCGGAGGTGAACCAATTTGTCTAGATGGAAAACCTCCTTGAGAACAAGCAGGAGAATCAGCTGAAGATTCTACATTTGCATAGGGCCAAAATGTAGCAACAAAACTTGCTGCAGCATGGTAGAGACAATCAGACTTGAAAATGTAGAAGACATGTTGAGAAAGGATTGGTAATCGTCGTGATCATGTTGTGAAAAAGGGAGGACAAGAAGGAAATGATTGATGAATAGATGACCGTGCCGTGTTATTTTGACTATCACTTGTGTTTGATGCAGCTGAATTTGTGAAAAGATTAGGTTTCCCATTAATTCCTCCTACATCTGATTTTCATTCTCTGTGGTAGGAAGAGATTCATTTGTTTCATCTTGAGTTGTTACATTTTTCACTGAAGGTGTAAACTCCCTTAAGATGCAGCAATTTTTCTGTGGTACTGACATTGAGATTGAACTCTTGATTGCTGAGGATACAGATGAACAAGGTGCCTCCTTGAGGATTGTAAATACTTTTGAGCAATTTTCATCATTATTTTCTTTGTAAACGTGATCTGCTTATTTCCCCTACTCATTGAAAATATGTCAGTTCTGATCATGACTGTTTTTGATGGTTGTAGGGTCACGTTGTTCCTTTGGCTTGGTAATGACTTCACAGTGAAGTTATACACTGGATTCATCACCTGGCAAGCACCTTAGGGTCGTTGTAACCACTGGCCATGAAAGCTGGTGTGGGACTGCCCTGCACAAGAAGTCCAAGATATCGGTGCCCTGCTTTTATTTGCCAATTTTGTAATTAAAGTGTGTTGATAATGGCTTGAATCATGTTGGATGGGCCCTTTTTTTATTTTGTAGAGCTTTTGGTAATTGGTGATGGACTTGAACATTGGACCATAATTTTGTACACACATTGTTTTTGAGTATTGATTTAATGACATGGGCATGTTTTTTCTTGTACTAATTTTGTGACAATTCTTGTAAAGAATGGGCTTGGGATGCTAGCAATTGTAAATGGGGCCTCTTTTTCTTCAAAATAGCTTGTAATGTGACATAATGGGCCAAAAAATCCTTATGGCCTTTTGTTGTTGTAAAATAACGAATAAAATGGGCTTTGTAGAAACTTGTAATATCGGCACCCCACGATATTTGGTCTCAAAGCTGTGATTTGATAACAAATTTGAAATTTTGATTCTTGACTTAAAATGTTACGATAATTAATCTTGACCGCTCGTTAAAAATCAAAACTCCCCTATTCTCAATTTTATCATCTGAAGAAAAAGTGACTCAAAACTATTCTTGACGAGCGAAACGTGAATCCATCTCTAATTTAGATCCCTAAATTAAAATGAATCCATCACCAAATCAGTCTTGAACTCAAAGTCCCTTTTTTTACCACTAGATCCTTGAATCAGAAAGCAAACTTGATTTTTCTTGGGTTGATAACAAGTGTAATAACCACATAATCAAGCCTTGAATATGCAAAAAAAATGCTATGCAATGTAATGCTTTATGCAATATGCTGATGCAATGAAATGAAACATAAGCCAAAGAGGCTGGTCAAATTTTGGGGTATAACACTTCTTTAAGGGTGTTGGCAGATGTCAAGCTTGATGAAGCCAAATGGGTATCAACCAGGTTGGACCAACTGAACTTCATCGAAGAGAAGAGATTGGTAGCCATTACACACGATCATTTATACCAGAGTAGGATGAAGAAGGCCTTTGATAAGAAAATGTGTCCTCAGTGTTTCCAGATAGGTGAATTGGTTTTGAAAAGGATCCTCCTTCCTCAGACAGATCACAGGGGTAAATGTACTCCAAACTACGGAGGACCATATGTTGTGAGAAAGGTTTTATCTGGTGGAGCCTTGTTGCTTTCAACTATGAATGGTGAAGATTTTACATCCCATGTGAATGTAAACGCAGTCAAAAAATACTTCGCATAAAAAAACTCGCTGGACAACAAAAAGAAAGGTCCAGGCAAAAAAGGGCATCCCGACGAATCATAAAAAGAAAAGATTCAGGAAAAAATTAGGGATAAAAGAAAAGAAAATAATAGAATAACCCGTAAAGTTGAAAACCTGTAAAGGAAACTTTGGCAAAAATGGGTATCCCGGTGGATTGAAAACCCGAAAGGGCGATCCAGGCAAAAGTTAAAGATTTGAAAGCAAGAGGTTGCGATATGTGTTCGATCTGTGAGCTCATTTTGATACATGGGAATCCCGAAGGATAGGAATTAATCCAATCAGTCTTTTCCAAAGGCAGAAGTATTCAAGAACGTCAAAGATATACGAGTCATAGTTTAGTCAGAACTTGATTGAAATTTGTTTCCATGTTGCCAACCCATGTATTTTCTCTTTTGCTTTTATGCAATTACCTCTTTTCAGGAATTTCCTCCTTATGTAATTGCCTATTTACAGGCATATTCAATCAACAAAATTTCACTTTATTCAGTTGTCCATTATTTTTTTATTTTTACTATTTTGTTTGCAAAACGTCTGATATTTTGATAAATATTGCATGTGAAAATATTGAAGCTTTGCGAAGCAGGTTAAAAAATAATGGAAGTTTCTTAAATCATGAATGTCTTGGGTGGTAACTGAGATTGCCATACCACATGTATATCTTTTTCTTGTTTGATTTGTGTTTGCAGGATGACATGATTACTCTTCCCCAGTAGAGTTGCTCTCCCCGGTAGAGGCTACTGAAGTGTTGTCATCCTCAACTGAGATTATGATTAATCTCTCCAACAAGAGTTCAAGAGTTGCTCTCTTTGGCAGATGCCACAGAAGTGTTACCTTCCTCAGTAAAGCATTGTGTTTTGTCTGTTGTCTTCCCCAATGAAGCCCCTAACAAGAGTTCAGAAGTTTACTCTCCCCCAGCCAACGTCGTGTACGGTTTATTACTCCCCAGCAAATGTCAGAAGTTTGTTCCCCAGACAGAATAATAGTGATTTGCTTGTGCTTCTCGAGCATGTTATTGTTCCCTTAACAGAGTAAGGATATACGGAGATCCCCAACAGAGGAGTGAGATCAATATGATCCCCTAGCAGGGTTGACATCATTGCTCCTTTTCCCCAAGCATAATTCATTTTTAATTTCCTCGACAGATAAGTCAGTAGTGGTTGATGCACCCAACAGTTTCAGGGTCCAATTGTCATTGGCACTTTTCTTCATCAGGTTCTTGGGACGTATCCTCAATAGGTGATTGTTGTTTTGTCTTCCCAGCATGATGGAATTTCACTTTGAAGTTCTCTAGCAGAGGTTTTAGTTTTGAAGGCAGTTTTGTTTGTCTTCCCCAATGGAGTTTGGTTTCCAATTCTTCAGCACTTCTTCCGGTGGAGTGTCTCTTGCATGTCATAATCATTTTTACATCATCCTCTAAATGTGTAGCATTTCCATTTTGTATGGAGCATTACGCCATTTTCAAACATATGCATCCGAAGCATAAGCCAGGTTTGATTTCCCCTTGTCAAGCCTTTCCCCAGCAGAAAGTATCGTACATCGGAAATATCACTTCACTTCATTCCCAAAGCCATGATTTTATTCATCCTATTGGTGTTTCCTTCTGGAGGAATTATATTGGCCCCCACAGAGTTATCTGTTTAGACTTCTTTTTCCCCAGCAGAGTCATCTTCTCTTCAGGTTGTAAGCCCATTGATTCTACTTCATCTATGTCTTTGGTTGTTTCCCAACTTTTGGTTAGTATCCTTTGGTTGTTTCCCAACTTTTGGTTGGTATCCTTTGGTTGTTTCCCAAATTTTGGTTGATATCTCTTGGTTGTTTCCTGACTTTTGGTTGGTATTCTCTATTTATCCTAGCTTTTGGTTAGTATCTCGGTTATTTTCCAAATTTGTTTGGTATCCTCTAGTTTATCCTAACTTTTGGTTAGTATCCTATCTTGTTTTCCAACTTTTGGTTGGTATGTTCCGTTTTATCCTAACTTTTGGTTAGCATCTCTTAATTGTTTTCCAACTTTTGGTTGGTCTTTGCTGTTTATCCAAACTTTTGGTTAGTACCATGTGGTTGTTTCCCAACTTTTGGTTGGTATCCTTTGATGAGCTTTCGCCTTCAGTCGGCTTTCTTCTCTTGGGTTGTATCCCAAATTTTGGTTGGTATCCTCGTTTGTATCTTAACTTTTGGTTAGTACTTGGTTGTTTCTCAACTTTTGGTTGATATCCTTTCTTGTTATCCCGACTTTTGGTTGGTACTTTCGGTTGTATCCTAACTTTTAGTTTGTACCCTTTGTGGTTTCCCAACTTTTGATTGGTCTCCTCTGTTTTATCCCAAGTTATGGTTAGTATCCTTCGGTTATTATCCTAACTTTTGGTTAGTATCTTATTATCCCAACTCTTGGTTGGTACCCCCCTTGTTGTATCCCGACTTTTGGTTGGTATCATTTACTTTATCCTAACTTTTGGTTAGTATCCTTTGATGATTACCAACTTTTGGTTGGTATCTTTTGTTGTATCCCAACTTTTGGTTGGTATCCTTTGTTATCCTAACTTTTGATTAGTATATTGTTTCCCAACTTTCGGTTGGTATCCTTTGGTTGTTATCCTAACGTTTGGTTAGTATCTTGTTATTCTAACTCTTGGTTGGTACCCCCTTATTATAACCCGACTTTTGATTGATATCCTTTGCTTTATCCTAACTTTTGGTTAGTATCCTTTGTTGATTCCCAACTTTTGGTTTGTATCTTTTGTTGTATCGCAACTTTTAGTTGGTATCCTTTGTTATTCTAACTTTTGGTTAGTATTCTATTTCCCAATTTTTGGTTGGTATCCTTCGGTTATTATCCTAACTTTTGGTTGGTACCCCTCATTGTATTTCGACTTTTGGTTGGTATCTTATGTTATCCTAACTTTTGGTTAGTATCTTTTTATCCCAACTCTTAGTTGGTATCCTTTAAAGTGAGTTCGGTTTTAGTCAGGGATCTGTTTTATCCTAACTTTTGGTTAGTGTTGCACCCCAAAATTTGCCCTCACAATACAAGACTTTGTGTTCCAAGAAGGTTCACAAGGTTCACAAAATTCACAATTGGTCAGAAGAGTTGACAATTCCCTCAGACAATGCACCTCCTAAGCAGTGCATCCAAAACTAGGGTTTTGACTTTAATCAGGCTAAATGGACTTCCAAGACTTCAAGTGAGCTTCATAACATCTTATATGTGTATAAGAACCCCCATGTCAAGTTTCAAGACTTTTCTCAAAAGTTTGCTCAGTCAGATGATCAGATAAGTCAAAAGCAGTCAATGCAGTTAAAAGGTCAAACTGAGGTCAACTGTGGTCAAACCAAAGTCAAACTTCATGATTTTTTTTTTGCCAACATCAAAGAGAGGTTGGGTGAGAAATATTATCATAATAACTGTAATACCCCAAATTTTACCCTAAAAATTTATTTCTCATATAAACCCTAATTTCATAAAACTCTAAAAATATTTTTTAATACAAATCTAATCCTATTTTTTTTTTAATGTTATTTTCTAATATAATTATTATATATGTATGTTTACTATAATTCTTACAAATTTTTGTAAATATACTTATAAACATTTTTTTTTACATAACTTTAGTTTATAAATAATTGTGCTTATAATAATTAGATTTTTTGTAGTAACTTCATGATTAAAATATAATTTAATAATTTGTAAATTAAAACAATTGTTTATTCATATTTGTTTTTTTAGTTGATTATATTAAAAAATTGTTAATTTCTTATTATTATAATATTTGGATTAATTTTGTTTATTCTTATTTACTAACCCATTTATATTCTAATCATGCTTATTATTTTGTTAAATATTGCTTACTAACCCCCTTTATTATTTATTATTGCTTATTTATATTTTATTTATCTTTGCTATTTAATTATTTTGCTTATTATTTTGTAATTGTTTCTTGGATGTAAAGTTGTTTAATTATTTAATTATTATTATGGTTAGTAATTAGGGAGTGTAACAACATGTATGTAATATTAAAATAAATTTAGATCACTTTTAAATAAAGATAATTAAAATAAACACGTCACACACGTAAGTCGATTTTAATCGCCGTCTCACTTCCTAAGGATATCCCTCAAGTTGCCTACGAATAATGGTTAAGTGGGGTGTATAAAGCAAGTCCCTCAAATAAAAAAATCATCAAAGTCCCTTATGGTTGCCTTTACGAATCAAGTCCCTTTCGAAAAATGATGATGGTCCCTTATATGTGCTTATTACATCCCACAATGGCCTTCAAAGTCAAATTGTCCCTCACATACCCCTTAACATCCAAAGTAAGGACTACCTACTCCATTATAGTAGGGATAGTCTTACTAAAGGAAAGAATGAAGAATAAGAAAGACCTTTAAACATTAGGGTAGGTTACTCCTAGGTGCTTGCTCACTTCAAAATTGTTTCGCACTTAAACAAATTTTCAACAAGTTTTCAAACAAGTTCTTAACACATCCTTACATGGATTACTTATTAACTATTCTGAAAATTTTCTATTCACACACTACAATTTCAAAACAATTCAAAAGTGAGCTTAAGTACCTAAGAGCCCATGGATAACCATGGATGAAAAGGATGCTAATACCTTCCCTTTTCATAACCTACCCCCCGGACCCAAAATATTCTCTAAGGTCTTTCCTGTTCTTTTATAACCTTTCCTTATGGATAAAATAAAAGTCGGTGGCGACTCTTGCTATCCGCAACATTGTTTAAAGTCAGTTCACCGGGTTACAGAACTGGCGACTCTGATGGGGAAAAATTTAAGAGGGGTACCCTTAGGAATTAAGATCACTTTAAATTGTTTGCCTTGTTTGCTTTATTATTATATTGTTGGGGTGCTCTTATGTGTGAAAGGTCCTAACCCGGATCTAGTGTACCTTAGGTAAATGGCAATAGACCAAGGAAACTGTACGACGTATATCGATACGGTTGATCTGGTGGCCATAGTTAGTGCGACTTCTTGGTTGGTGCTTATATTCCTTAAGTCAAGTTGAGGATAATATTGAGGCTGCCATATGTTGTCAATGCACTAACTGACTTTTAGAACCCTAGTTAACTCATCTTGGCCTTTAGAAAGTAGTGAGGTAACCGGCTTTGGTGCAGACTGAAGTTGGTTGACACTCGATACTACGCTCATTGAGATCTTAAACTTGGAGGGTTTTGGTTGGCAAGTAAGTTGCCTTCTGAACAACCACCCTTGTGAAGGATCAATGATATTGAGATCCCTTAGAACCTGGTTACTTTTGTAGGACAGGATGAACCATCTAACTTCAGGGGAGGGTACTTGCCTTTGAACCTCATGCAAGCCTTTAAACCTAGGGCTATGGTGTGACTTGTTTGTGTGTGCCACATGTTTGTGATTGAGCATGACATCATGACATCATCATGCATCATAAGCATATCATTTTCCCTAACCATTTCAAGGACCAAAGGATTTATCTTTGTTCTTTGTTGCAGGTCATGGCTTCTGCTCGTAGAAACACCATCAGGATCAACTTTGTAGGGATACCTGCTAAGCTCAAGGAGTTGGTTTCCCTAGTGCCTGATCATTCCCAGTTCAACAAGAGACATGGTCACTTATTGGATCTAGTTACTTCAGGGTTCAGTGAAGACATGATGAGTGTGCTGTTTCAGTTCTTTGACCCTAAGCACCATTGCTTTACATTTCCTGATTATCAGCTGGTTCCAACCATGGAGGAATTCTCTAAATTTCTGGGTATACCTGTTCTTGATCAGAAGCCATTCACAGGCTTAGAGAAGGAGCTTAAACCAGAAGTTATTGCTGCAGCTCTACATCTGAAGAAGTCTGACATTGTTCTAGAGACGAAGAAGTGGAGTTAAAGGTATTCTTGCCAAGGTATTAGTGGATGAAGCTCAAATGTTCTTGAAGGCTATGAGCTACGATGCTTTTGAGGAGATCTTAGTCTTATTGATTTATGGCTTAGTGTTGTTCCCCAATCCTGATCAGTTCATAGACGTTCATGCCATCAACATATTCCTGAGTCACAATCCAGTGCCTACCTTACTTGGAGACATCCTACATTCTCTTCACACCCGTACTACAAGGGCAAGAAGAACTTTGATGTGCTGCATACCTTTACTTTCTAGGTGGTTTATTTCTCACCTTCCTCGCTCAGTAATGAAGAATGAGCAAGGGTTCAGATGGTCCAAGAGGATCATGTCACTTTCTCACTCAGACATCCATTGGTGCTCCAGATCTATGGAGAATGTCACCATCATTGACCGTTGTGGGGAGTTTCCTAATGTGCCACTTCTAGGCATAAGAGGAGGCATCACCTACAACCCATCTCTAGCTTTACGACAGTTTGGTTACGCCCGGAGCGATGGTCCACATGACATGTTGATTCAGGGCATTGTGTTTGATTACGACAACGATCTTCAGGGTTACCGTCAGAGATTCATCCGAGCTTGGGGAAAGGTAAACAGGATTGACAGCAAGACACTGGAGCCTAAGTACACTATTCCTATGGAGGCTTATCTCAGATGGGTACGATCTCGTGCTCAGACACTCATGATGCCATATCCTGCCGTCCTACCAGTTACCATGGAACCTGTTGCTGAAGAAGACACAGCTTATACCATCCTTCACCCAGACATGCCTACTGATATGGAAGACTTGCAGAGATCATGGATCCAACTGAAAGAGCAAAGGGATACTTTCGAGGCTCATTACAAAGCAAGCCAAGCAAAGATCCTAGAGCTAACAAAGCTGCTTCATGAGGAACGAAACCTCAACTCATACCTCAACACAAAGAGGAAACGTCCATGGGAGACTTAAAACCCCATCTTTTGTACTTATTTCGTTTTCATTTTTTGTAAAGCCTAAAAGGCAAAACAAGTTATTACTAATAAAAAGTTACTTTCTTGTTTGTTTAAGCAAATTTAAATCCTGCGGTCCTTGAAAACATTGCATATGCATTCCCATATCATTGCATCACAGGTTTATAATTGTGCACAGGTTTCTCATCTTCTCGCTGTTTATTTCAGCAATGGCTCTTGAACAATCAGTTAAGGATCTCCAGGCACAGAATGCACAGTTCCAAGAGCTGATCCTGAACCTATCCAAGGGGCAGGATGAATTGAAGACACTGCTGGCCAAGAAGACTAAGAAGGCTAGAAGGTCTGCTAGGTTGCTCAACATGGGAAGAAGGTTCAAAGGTCCTGACAAGACCAAGGAACAGGTTGAAGACTATGAATCTGAAGAATCTGAGCAGGAGAGAGGCAGTCTCCACAACACTATGGGGGACTCTGATTCTGAGGCTAACTACTACCATGAGCCTAACGAAGACAAATTCAAGATGCTGGTGGATAGAATGGATGCTATGGAATTACAGAAATCATCTGGGCTGGATTTTGAGGATTTGAGCTTGATATCTGGGGTGGTCATACCCATTGGGTTCAAAGTTCCTACATTTGTTGTCTATGATGGGGTCTCTTGTCCCAAATTGCATCTGAGGTCTTATGTCAGAAGAATTCAACCCCACACTGCTGATAAGAAGTTGTGGATCCATTTCTTTCAAGAGAGTTTATCTGGAGCTCAGCTAGAGTGGTATTATCAGTTGGAGAGTGTCAACATCAGAGATTGGAATGACCTTGCTGAAGCTTTCTACAAGCAGTATCAATACAATGCTGACTTAGCCCCCCACTCGCATGCAGCTTCAAAGCATGTCTATGGGTGCCAAAGAAAGCTTTAAGGAGTATGCTCAGAAGTGGAGAGACTTAGCTGGAAGAGTTCAACCCCCTTTGACTGATAGGGAGTTGGTTGATATGTTCATGTGTACGCTGAATGGTCCGTTTTACAGTCATCTCATTGGAAGCTCATCATCTGGCTTCACTGAGTTGATCATGACAGGAGAGCGAGTAGAGAATGGTATCAAGAGTGGTAAGATCCAAGTGGGCACTTCTTCATCAAGTGCTGCAAAGAAGCCTCCCACTGGGAAGAGAGAATCTAATGCTGTGTATGGTCAGCCTGATCGTAACAGAAGGCATCAGTCTGTTAGTGCAGTTCATATTTCAAATCCAACTCCTGCAACAACAGAGCAGCCTCAAGGCAACCAACAGAGGGCTAGAAGACAGTTCACGAAGATCAACATGTCAATGGCTCAGGCATTGCAACACTTGTTGAAAGCTGAACTTATTACCCTGAGGGAGGCCCCTCAGAATCCCAATGTTACCTCTCCCAAGTACAATCCCAATGCACGATGTGCATATCATTCAAACTGTCCAGGACATGATACTAATAACTGCTGGGTCTTGAAGAACAAAATTCAGGATATGATTGATGCTGGAGAAATTGAGTTTGATCCACCAAGTACTCCAAATGTGATTACAGCTCCAATGCCAAATCACGAGAAGACTGTCAACGCCATTGATGAAGATATTGATGAAGATCTGCATGTCTATTCAGTTATGGAGTTGAGCACACCATTGTCTGTTATCAAAAAGAGGTTAGTACAAGCTGGGATCTTTCCAGGTTGTCATGAAGATTGTCTATATTGTACCTATAAGCCGGATAGTTGCTTCATTTTGAGAGATGGGATTCAACGTCTCATAGAAAAATATACTATAGTGTTTGAAAGAAGACCAGCATCTGTAGAAAGTATGGTGGATCATCTGACTCAGGGTAAGAAGATTGAAGAGGTTGACATGGTTGACAAAGTACCACTAAGAATCACTTCAAAGGGTCCCATTAAAATCACTCATCAGGGCCCAATCAAGATTACTGCTGACGGTCCTGTGAAAGTTGTTGCTGAAGCCAGAGTAGCTCCTCTGATCATTACCACTCCTGGTCCTATTCCTTATACATCTGACAAAGCTGTGCCTTGGCACTATGGGTCTGATGTTTACATCCATGGTGTCAAGCAGGAGCCTTTACCTGATATGCCTGTTGACATTGATAATATTGCTGGATCTAGCAAGATCACTCGTAGTGGAAGAGTCTTCTCTCCTCCAGTTGCTTCTAAGAGTGCAGTTACTCCTGCTGTTACTTCCACCACTGATGCTCGGGGCAAGGGTCCTGTTATTGAGCCTGTATCTACTGATGTGCCAGCTGCTGATGACCTCTCTAAGCAGATGGAAGAAGTATTGAAAATCATTCGCAAGAGTGATTATGATATTGTTGATCAGCTGGGGCATACTCCCTCAAAGATTTCTATGCTCTCCCTGTTATTATGTTCTGAGGCTCATGCCAAGTCATTGATCAAGTTTCTAAAGATGGCTCATGTACCCAGTGCAATTTCTGTGGACCAGTTTGAGAATTGTGTTGCTCACCTGACCTATGACAACGGGTTAGGATTTTCTGATGCTGACTTGACCCCTGCCAAGAGGGATCATAACAGGGTCTTGCATATTTCAATTGAATGCAGGGGAACTACCCTGTCTCATGTGCTGATAGACAATGGTTCCTCTCTGAATGTGTTGCCTAAGGAAGTCCTGAACAAGCTGAGTCCTGAAGATACGGTATTGAAGCCCAGTAATATTGTGGTAAAGGCTTTTGATGGTTCTAGAAGAGTAGTGCATGGGGAAATTGATCTTCCAATCAAGGTTGGCTCTCAGGTGTTTACTGCTACATTCTATGTGATGGATATTCGTCCTTCGTACTCATGTCTGCTGGGTCGTCCCTGGATCCATGGGGCAGGTGCTGTGACCTCCACATTACATCAAAAGTTGAGATATCCGGTGAATGGAAAAGTTGTTACTGTCTTTGGAGAGGAAGAATACTTTGTCAGCCATGTAAACACTTTCAAGTATCTGGAAGTAGAAGGTGAATACATTGAAACTCCATGTCAGTCATTTGAAGTGGTTCCCTGGGCTGTTAAGGATTGTGTGACTCCTCCTGCTGTGAAGAAGGTTCCTGTGGTCATCAGAAACCCTCCAACAATGGCAATGGCCTCCCTCAATGATGCAAAAGCTGTGGTGGAAGAAGAGTCCCAGAAGGCTGTTCGTCGTGCTCGTGCTGTTCGTATCACCAATCAAGGGGTTATCAATGCTGTGGGAGATCAAGATGAAGACTACAACTTGGAGGCATGGATTTTTCCTACTGTGGGTGCTGGACTCAATAATTGGACAGCTGAAGATGTTATCCCTATCTCCTTTAGTCAGGAGTAAATACTATTACTGTGTTATGTTTTTAAATGTGCCTTACCCGGGGCACAATGGTGTGCTTGTTACGGGTTGTCATTTCATTTGCATACTTCATTCAATAAAATCAGTGGACGTTTCGTTTTCGTAAATATTGTGTTCCTTGTCTTTCTTTTTCTTTTATTTTTGCTTTATCAGCTATGTGTTCTTACACACACCCACGTCACTAAAATGCAGATCCTCATCCACTCTGGATCCAGTTGATAACAGTTCTACTATTGCCAATTACAATTTCGAGAATCCGATCTATCAAACTGAAGACGGAAACGAGGACGATTGTGAAATACCTGTAGAGCTTGCTAGGTTGTTACAACAAGAAGAGAAAGCTATACAGCCACATGAAGAGCCAGTCGAAGTTGTGAATCTGGGAACTGAAGAAAACAGAAAAGAGGTCAAGATAGGGGCTGATTTAGAGGACAGTGTCAAGAGCAGGTTGGTTCAGATGCTACGTGATTATGTGGAGATCTTTGCTTGGTCTTATGAAGATATGCCAGGGTTGGATACAGACATTGTGGTTCACCGTTTGCCAGTGAAAGAAGATTGTCGTCCAAAGAAGCAGAAGGTTCGTCGTATGCGTCCTGAAATGTCAGAAAAGATCAAAGCAGAGGTAATGAAACAGTTCAATGCAGGGTTCTTGGCCGTAACTTCTTATCCTCAGTGGGTTGCAAATGTGGTACCAGTTCCTAAGAAAGATGGTAAGGTACGTATGTGTGTAGACTACAGAGATCTGAACAAGGCTAGCCCTAAAGACGACTTTCCACTTCCTCATATCGATATTCTGGTAGACAACACTGCTCAGCATAAGGTATTCTCTTTTATGGATGGTTTCTCTGGTTATAATCAAATCAAGATGGCACCTGAAGATATGGAGAAGACTACATTTGTGACACAGTGGGGCACCTTTTGCTATAAGGTAATGCCATTTGGTTTGAAGAATGCAGGGGCAACATATCAGCGTGCTATGGTGGCTTTGTTTCATGATATGATTCATCATGAGATAGAAGTATATGTGGATGATATGATAGCCAGGTCTCAGAATGAAGAACAACATCTTGATCATCTGCACAAGTTGTTTGAGAGGTTGAAGAAATACAGGTTGAGATTAAATCAAAACAAGTGTACTTTTGGAGTTAGATCTGGAAAGCTCCTGGGTTTCATTGTCAGTGGAAAAGGTATTGAAGTGGATCCCGCAAAAGTGAAAGCTATACGAGAGATGCCAGCTCCCCGTACTGAGAAGGAGGTTAGAGGTTTCTTGGGACGATTGAACTACATTGCAAGATTTATTTCCCAATTAACTACCATCTGTGAGCCAATCTTCAAGTTGTTGAAGAAAGATCAGGTGATGGAATGGAATGATGAGTGCCAGACTGCCTTTGATGAAATCAAGAGATATTTGCTAGAACCTCCAATTTTAATGCCACCAGTTGATGGAAGACCCTTGATTATGTATTTAACAGTATTAGACAACTCAATGGGGTGTGTATTGGGGCAACATGACGAGTCTGGTCGAAAAGAGCAGGCAATATACTACCTTAGCAAAAAGTTTACCGACTGTGAAACAAGATACTCACTGCTCGAGAAAACTTGCTGCGCTTTGGCATGGGCTGCTCGCCGACTAAGACAGTATATGTTGACCCATACTACCTTGTTGATTTCGAAGATGGATCCAATCAAGTACATATTTGAGAAACCTGCTCTCTCCGGAAGAATTGCAAGATGGCAAATGATCTTGACGGAATATGATATACAGTATACTACTCAGAAGGCCATTAAGGGGAGTGTTGTTGCTGATCATTTGGCTCATCAAGCAGTAGATGATTACCAGTCAATGAATTTTGAGTTCCCTGATGAAGACATTATGTCTGTTACCAAAGAACCTGGACAATATGACGGACCTGAACAAGGATCCCGATGGACTATGGTTTTTGATGGTGCCTCCAATGCACATGGTAATGGTGTTGGTGTTGTGATTAGTTCCCCTGAAGGTTGTCATACCCCGATTACTGCC
The DNA here is from genome assembly GCA_963859935.3 of Lathyrus sativus. NCBI lineage: Eukaryota > Viridiplantae > Streptophyta > Magnoliopsida > Fabales > Fabaceae > Lathyrus > Lathyrus sativus. Next base: position 647,393,838 of record OZ012735.1, on the reverse strand, counting down.
AGACTTTGTTTCTATTGTACCAATAACATGGCTGAGTATGAGGCATGTATCATGGGTATGCAAGTTGCTATTGATATGAAGATTCAGTTCCTTGAGGTGTATGGAGATTCAGCTCTGGTAGTAAGTCAGATTAAAGGAGATTGGGATACAAAGCATGATAATCTCATTCCTTACAGAGAACATGTGTTGTCTTTGATCCCACATTTCAAAGAGATTACTTTTGGACATATTCCACGAAGAGAGAATCAGTTGGCAGACGCATTGGCCACCATGGCATCTATGTTTGAGATCAGCTGGGATGATGAAGCTCCCAAGATTACCATTGATAGATTTGAGAAGCCTGCATACTGCAATGAGATTGACACTGAAGGGGCAGAGGAGAAGCCTTGGTTCTATGAAGTGAAAAACTATCTTGAAGCTCAGGAGTTCCCTGAAGGGGCATCTGTCAAAGATAGGAAGTTCCTGAGAAGGTTTTCTGCTAAGTTCTTTCTGAGTAATGGCATTCTGTATAAGCGTAATCATGATTCAACTATGCTTCGTTGTGTGGATAAGAAGGAAGCTACAGAAATTATGGAAGAGATGCATGATGGGACCTTTGGCACTCATTCTAGTGGTCATACCATGGCAAAGAAGATTTTGAGAGCAGGTTACTATTGGTCTACCATGGAAGCTGATTGCTATCAACACTCCAGAACATGTCACAAATGTCAAATCTATGCTGATAAAGTACATGTACCTCCATCTCCATTGAATGTGTTGACTGCTCCTTGGCCCTTTGCCATGTGGGGCATTGATATGATTGGTGAGATCAAGCCTACTGCTTCTAATGGGCATCGGTTCATCCTGGTTGCTATTGATTACTTCACGAAGTGGGTAGAGGCAGCTTCATTTGCATCTGTGACTAAGAATGTTGTGGCTCGGTTCATTAAGAATAATCTCATATGTAGGTATGGTATCCCTGAAAGGATTATCACTGACAATGGCTCTAATCTGAACAACACTATGATTACTGATCTCTGTACGCAGTTCAAGATTAAGCATCACAACTCTTCTCCGTATCGTCCAAAGATGAATGGGGCAGTTGAAGCTGCTAATAAGAACATTAAGAAGATTGTACAGAAGATGACTGTTACTTACAAGGATTGGCACGAGATGTTACCATTTGCTCTGCATGGTTATCGTACTACAATACGTACTTCAACAGGGGCAACCCCATTCTCCTTAGTCTATGGTATGGAAGCAGTTCTGCCTATTGAAGTTCAGATCCCCTCCTTGAGAATTATGAAGGATGCAGGCTTGGATGAAGATGAGTGGATTCAGACTCGACTTGACCAGATAAATTTGATTGATGAGAAAAGGTTAGCAGCAGTTTGTCATGGCCAGATGTACCAGAAACGGATGATCAAAGCTTTTAACAAGAAGGTTAAGCCAAAGGTATATCAGGCTGGTGACTTGGTAATCAAGCGTATCATATTACCACAGGGTGATCCTAGGGGCAAGTGGACTCCAACATATGAGGGACCATTTGTAGTCAAGACAGTGTTCTCAGGAGGTGCCATGATACTGACTACAATGGATGGTGAAGACTTCCCACAACCTGTAAACGCAGACATAGTTAAAAAATACTACGCATAAAAAGAGACCCGCTAGGTTGACAGGCCTAGGCAAAAATAAGGGCATCCCGGCAAACCAAAAGGGTTTGGGCAAAAATTAGGGATATATATATAAAAAGATGTACACCCGGCAAGTCGAAAACCTGAAAAGGCGGCTTGGGCAAAAAAGGGTATCCCGGTGGATTGAAAACCTGAAAGGGCAATCCAGGCAAAAGTTAGGGATTAAAGCGTATGACTATGTCTCGTTTGGATCACTCATGAAACTGCAACCAGTTGTACTACTTACTCAAGCTCAAACAGATAAAGCTCAATCCAATCGTTTCCGTCTCAACAGCAAGAAGATGAGATACTTGAGTGGCAATAGTAGAATTGAAACTCAATAGGATTATTTCCCACATAGCTGATTCTTTTTGTAAAACTTCATGACAAAATTCTCTTACTAGGGTTTATGTCTCCTTGTACAAACTTACCCGTGTATGGGTCACTTTTGATATAAATAAATTCCATCTTTTGAATCCAGACTTACTTTTACCCTATTTACATAAGCGAAACGTCCATTGGTTGTGTTTGAATGTATGTATGCCTTTGAATATGATTGATGTTTACCAGAAATGCATGTATGCTTTTAATATGATTGATGTTTACCAGAAATGCATGAAAATGCAGTAAGAGTATTTACTAAGGACGAACGAGGGAAGGATTTCAACGAAGCTTCGCCGGTTCATCTTTACAAGGCAGTTACAAACCATCAGTAGGACTAATCCATTTTCACAAAGTCTAATCTCCCCTGGAATTTATATCCATCTCTTTTATCCTCATACGGATATACGGGAAATTACTTTCCAATAAGGGCACGATGAACGAAGACGGGATGTTATACTTACCCTACTATCAAACGAAAACGAATGTTATACTTACCCTACTATCAAACAACAACGGGAGGTTATCTATACCTTGTTATCCCCAACAACGGGAGGTTATCTATACCTTGTTATCCCCAACAACGGGAGGTTATCTATACCTTGTTATCCCCAGCAGACGGAGGGTTATATATTCTTCAACAACGAATCGGGATTTATTTTCCTTGGCCAGCAGTTGTTATACAAGGATATCCAGACACTTCCAGCAGTGTCATAGCATACATACATCATTTACATCATACCATAACATATATGTCTATAGTACATTACCTAAGTGCATCATGTCATACATGCATACATAAAGCATAAACTAATGTTGTTATACAGAATGCTACCTTGTTTTCAGGTTAATTATCCAACAAACAATCTTATGATCTTTGGGACTGCTTTATTGTAACCTCAGGGTTACTTTATCCTCCTGATGAGCTTCTTATTACTTTGGGACTGCTTTATTGTAACCTCAGGGTTATTTTATCCTCCTGATAGCCTCTCATGACTTCAAGACTGCCTTAGAGCTACTGATTGCTCTATCTTCCTGAAATCATCCTATTACTTCAAGACTGCTTTAGAGCTATTCATTGCTCTATCCTCATGAGGTCATATTACTACTTCAAGACTGCTTTAGAGCTATTCATTGCTCTATCCTCCTGAAGCCATCTAATTATTTCAAGACTGCTTTAGAGTTATCCATTGCTCTATCCTCCTGAAACTACATTATTATTTCAAGACTGCTTTAGAGCTATCCATTGCTCTATCCTCCTGAAATCATTACTTCAAGACTGCTTTAGAGCTATTGATTGCTCTATCCTACTGAAGCCATTCTATTACTTCAAGACTGCTTTAGAGCTATTGATTGCTCTATCCTCCTGAAGCCATTATTACTTCAAGACTGCTTTAGAGCTATTGATTGCTCTATCCTCCTGAGGTCAGATTTATCACTTCAAGACTGCTTTAGGGTTATCATTATTGATTGCTCTATCCTCATGAAGACATGCTGTTACATCAGTATTACTCCAGACTCCTGACAGTTCTCATTATACTACTGAAGAACTTTCCCCTAGTGGCATCTTTAAGCCCACTCAATCATGTTCAACCAACCATCAATATCACTCCATGCACTGGTGAGTGCAAATTTTTGGGCTTTTGTGTTCAATCCCCTTCAACCTTCCAGGTTACGACTGGCAAATATACCAATCTAACCCCTCAGGTTTCAGAAAATTGAACAGGGGCAGCTGTTGCACCCCAAAATTTGCCCTCACAATACAAGACTTTGTGTTCCAAGAAGGTTCACAAGGTTCACAAAATTCACAATTGGTCAGAAGAGTTGACAATTCCCTCAGACAATGCACCTCCTAAGCAGTGCATCCAAAACTAGGGTTTTGACTTTAATCAGGCTAAATGGACTTCCAAGACTTCAAGTGAGCTTCATAACATCTTATATGTGTATAAGAACCCCCATGTCAAGTTTCAAGACTTTTCTCAAAAGTTTGCTCAGTCAGATGATCAGATAAGTCAAAAGCAGTCAATGCAGTTAAAAGGTCAAACTGAGGTCAACTGTGGTCAAACCAAAGTCAAACTTCATGATTTTTTTTTTGCCAACATCAAAGAGAGGTTGGGTGAGAAATATTATCATAATAACTGTAATACCCCAAATTTTACCCTAAAAATTTATTTCTCATATAAACCCTAATTTCATAAAACTCTAAAAATATTTTTTAATACAAATCTAATCCTATTTTTTTTTTAATGTTATTTTCTAATATAATTATTATATATGTATGTTTACTATAATTCTTACAAATTTTTGTAAATATACTTATAAACATTTTTTTTACATAACTTTAGTTTATAAATAATTGTGCTTATAATAATTAGATTTTTTGTAGTAACTTCATGATTAAAATATAATTTAATAATTTGTAAATTAAAACAATTGTTTATTCATATTTGTTTTTTTAGTTGATTATATTAAAAAATTGTTAATTTCTTATTATTATAATATTTGGATTAATTTTGTTTATTCTTATTTACTAACCCATTTATATTCTAATCATGCTTATTATTTTGTTAAATATTGCTTACTAACCCCCTTTATTATTTATTATTGCTTATTTATATTTTATTTATCTTTGCTATTTAATTATTTTGCTTATTATTTTGTAATTGTTTCTTGGATGTAAAGTTGTTTAATTATTTAATTATTATTATGGTTAGTAATTAGGGAGTGTAACAACATGTATGTAATATTAAAATAAATTTAGATCACTTTTAAATAAAGATAATTAAAATAAACACGTCACACACGTAAGTCGATTTTAATCGCCGTCTCACTTCCTAAGGATATCCCTCAAGTTGCCTACGAATAATGGTTAAGTGGGGTGTATAAAGCAAGTCCCTCAAATAAAAAAATCATCAAAGTCCCTTATGGTTGCCTTTACGAATCAAGTCCCTTTCGAAAAATGATGATGGTCCCTTATATGTGCTTATTACATCCCACAATGGCCTTCAAAGTCAAATTGTCCCTCACATACCCCTTAACATCCAAAGTAAGGACTACCTACTCCATTATAGTAGGGATAGTCTTACTAAAGGAAAGAATGAAGAATAAGAAAGACCTTTAAACATTAGGGTAGGTTACTCCTAGGTGCTTGCTCACTTCAAAATTGTTTCGCACTTAAACAAATTTTCAACAAGTTTTCAAACAAGTTCTTAACACATCCTTACATGGATTACTTATTAACTATTCTGAAAATTTTCTATTCACACACTACAATTTCAAAACAATTCAAAAGTGAGCTTAAGTACCTAAGAGCCCATGGATAACCATGGATGAAAAGGATGCTAATACCTTCCCTTTTCATAACCTACCCCCCGGACCCAAAATATTCTCTAAGGTCTTTCCTGTTCTTTTATAACCTTTCCTTATGGATAAAATAAAAGTCGGTGGCGACTCTTGCTATCCGCAACATTGTTTAAAGTCAGTTCACCGGGTTACAGTTAGTATCTTGCTATCCCAACTTTTGGTTGATATCCTTTGCTTGTTTCCAAACTTTTGGTAGGTAGCCTTCGGTTGTTTCCCAACTTTTGGTTGGTATCCTTTGGTTGTTTCCCAACTTTTGGTTGGTATCCTTGGTTATCCTAAGTTTGGTTGGTTTCCACTTTTTTTTTATCTTAACTCTTGGTTAGTATCTTGTTGTCCCAACTTTTGGTTGATATTATCTTGTTATCCCAACTCTTGGTTGGTATCTTTAGATGTGATTTCGCCTTCGGTTGGCGTTCTTCCTTCGTTCCAACTTTTGATTGACATCCTACCTTTTTTACTCCCCACATTGTGCAAATTTCTAGGTTCTTTTTATATTTAATCGCCTTCTACCTCAAACTTCTAAAAGCTGATGCTATTATCCCTTCATGGTTTAAGTTGATTGAATAGGGGCAGCTGTAGCACCCCAAATTTTGCCTTTTCGTTTTAACCGTAACTAGCTTATGTTTCATTCATTTCACATTGTGCATATCATGGCATTGGCTCTTGAGACATGAGATCAAGGTGTTTATATGGCTCAAGGTTTTCTTTAATTCAAAGTTTGTAAGCAGCAAGCGTCAAAGGTTTCACCTGTTATTTTGTTCAGCAATCAAAAACCGGACCTTATTTTTCAAGTGGTTATTTTGAGCACACAAGACAGTTCACAGGTTATTTCAGGCATTTTACAGGTGCAATATCAAAAGACAAGTTTCAGAGGCCAAACTATGCTCAGAACAGGTGAAAACGAGTGTTTTTCCAAGATTCCCTCCAAAAGGTGCCAAAATTCAAAATTTCCTTGTGTTAATCGATTAACACATTTGCACTGGCAAATGGTTCGTCGATTAACCGAGGTGAAGTTTGCCCAAATGCTTCAATTTTCAACACTGCAGGTTTTAAATCAATTCCCACCACTTGATTTCGCATCATTGGAAGGATCTAGAATGGGTTCATTTTAATTCATTTTCATCATTTAATTCCACCCAAAATTCAAATTCCCATTCCATTTCCATCCTAATTTCATTCCTCATTCCTATTCCTCTCACTAATCCATACTCTAAACCAAATTTAATCCCTAACATAAGGGTTATTTAACAAAATTTACTCCAAACCACACTCATTCACTCTCATTTTCAGAATTTGCTCTCAATTCTCTCTCACTTTTTTATTCTCCATCTTCACCTTCAAACTTTCACCAAAGCTCCATATTTATAGATTCACAAATTATGCATTACAATTTGTGAATACTTGAGCTAAACCTCCACTACATCACAATTCTTGATTCAATTCTGCATTTGAAGCTTGTTTAGATCTAGGTTCAAGTTTTGGAAGCCATTCTTGAAGGATCTTTGAAGCAAGTTCATCACATTGCTTGGATCTTGAGGCTTCTTGCTAGGATCTTGGACTTCTTGTGTTAGATCTGTCCATTTTCGTTTGCAACACTCACCAAAGAAATTCTTCACTTTGTAGGTTGGTAAATTTCATATCCATACTTGATCTAGCTTAATTTCAACTTATGCAATGTAGATCCATGGTTTTTTTTATGTGATTTGATCCATTTGCTTGAATTTGATTGTTGATGTTGATGATTGATGGATCTAATTAATGTTTGATTGCTATAATTTAATGTAATTTTCATGCATAATTGATTGCATGTTCATTTGGATGATTGGATAATTTAGTTAATGCTGAAAAGTGCTTTTGAATGCTAAACTTTTTATTCTACTCGAGTGTTAATCGGTTAACCTCCTGGTGTTAACCAATTAACACAACTTTGTTGCTTGTTATTTGGCTTGTTTTCACAGTGTTAACAGGTTAACACCAGGAGGTTAACCGAATAACACTGTTGTAGAGTGACATTTTCTTGCATTTTCAAGCTTGTTTGGATTACTTTCCATCCCTAAACTTCATGGATTGATACTATGGATATTTTTGGATTGTTTTAGAGCTGTTTTACCTCAGATGACAATATGTTTGAGTTTCTTTAACGCGCGACATTTGATTTTTCTTGATGCATGTCCATGATTTATTTATGTTGCATTCTTGATGCATACTTCATGATGTTTGCTTGTGCCTACTTGTTTGCTCATTCTTGATGCTCACATTTTGAATATATGATTCATGTTCATGTTTTGTTTCCGATTCCATGATTGTGTGTCTGTTTCAAGCAATTAATTGTTAAATTATCCATGATGCTTTTGATTAATTCTTAAGTATGTGATGCCATTGAAACTTGTTCATGCCTATTTGTTCATGCTTGAATGTCTACACATGTGAATCCATTACTCTTACTCGATGCTTGTTTATGTTTGCAATTCATGTGTGTTTGCTTAAATGTGAAGGCATACTTTTGATCTTTTCTTTTAATGTGTGACCATGCTTGGTGTTTGAACATGTTCGTTATTGATTGATCAATTTTGGATGCATACTTGTTATTATGTTGTTACATGATTGTACATGATTGATGCCTATCTAAGAGCATTTGTTTTTTTAATTGCATTCTGCCTTGGCAAATACATGACTGTTGTGCAGAATAGCAGCTATTATATGCTGTTTTGTTTGACTTGTTGCCTTTTACACTCGTTCCTTCCTGAAAACATGTGTTGTTAAAAGCTGTTTTGCTTGTGTGCTGGATTTTATTGATGTTCTAAGCTAGAAGCGTTGTTGTAGCTACTGTTTTTGTTTTGTTTTCTTTGCTTTGGCTTGTTTTTGCATGCTCCCTTAGGGCCTCCTAGTCCAACTTAATTTTTTATTAAGCTTGGAGTAGGATAGACATTAGGAGTTTAATCCATGAATGATAACATTAGGTTAGTCCCTTTTAACCTCAACCTTAGGTCCATCTTTCGCATGCTAACAATAAGATAGAATTTCCTTCCGCATCCCAACCTTAGGGCCATTTTTCATGACAACATTAAGACCAAGTCTCCCCTTAGAACTTTCGTGCGTCTTTCTCTTCTTCTCTCTCAAAACAACATCAAAAAACTTAATGAAGATAATGTGAATTGTATGCCACGAGCCTTAAGCACATGGGAAAAGGTGAGCGAATGAATTTCTAACCTCATCTTAGGATACTTTGTGCGTGAAATGCTTGGATCGTTAGCACGAAGTATTTGATCCTATATCATAGACTTTAGTGCAGTGCATATTCCAAATAAAGTCAACTCATTTCTCTAAAACTCACAAACAAACTCAATTCATTTTCATCCTTCGGGATCGTTTGTCACCTTATTTTTAGAAAGAGTACGTTACTTTTCCGTTCTACCGCAAGCAGGCATCAATCCTAACTGCTAGAATGGGAATTTAACGTCGCTTATAAAAAACATTAAACAACCTGTGGTGAGCCGAACTATGGCTTCTTTGATTTCTCATTCTAGATGAGGATATGTAGGCACAAGAGGGCGATGTCTTGGCGAGCAACCTTCCCCCTTTTCACCCGTAGTTTTCCAAACTATGTTGACTATGACTTTCCCATTGCACGAGGGAATATGTAGGCATAGGGCGGCGAATTCCAATTGAGTCTCTCTTTTTGTTTTTCCCTTTTCGTTCTCGTTTCCGTTTAGCAACAGGCTTTAGATAACACACATTTTGATTAGACAACAAGCGTGGATCCCGTTGAGTACAACAGACACGAGGGGGTGCTAATACCTTCCTCTCGCGCAATCGACTTCTGAACCCTGGATTTGGTTGCGATGACCATGTCTTCTCCCTTGTTTAAGGTTTTCTTTGATTGTTTCCTTTCCCTTTGTTGGGATAAATAACATTCTGTGGCGAATCTTCTATTTTTTCCATCATGTGTTTTTCGCAGTTGTGACAGAATGCTTATGGGACTCCGTGACCAAACACAGATGAATTTAAGTGCAATTAAAAAATGAGAATCAGTGGGAAAATTTTGGGGTATGACAGCTTCTTTTAATTAAATGTCTTTGACCAGAGTATATGGCGAATGACATTCTTCCTATAATCGCAATGGATGATAGTTAAATACTAAATACCCCCAATTAGTCCCTTGATGAATAGAAACGAAATGATATGAGATGTTATGCTATGAATTTATGGAAGATTTTTCTTGTTGGGGAGATGAAAATGTGAAGCAGACTTTTTAAGGGTTGTTGAGATGACTGGTAAATGAAGTCTTTTGGGGAATGAAATGAGGTAAAGAAGAAATGGCTTACTGGAGATACTTTGAGGAAAATGGTTTGTTTTGAGTTCTAACAGAACCAAAGAAATTTTTTTTGTAAATACATTAGAATGACAAACACGTCCAAAAATACATCTGATAAAAGAAACAAATTTCTAGAAATACATCAGAATGACAAACACATTCGGCAATACATCAGATAAAAGAAACAAATTATGGATATATATCAGAATGAAAAATAGATCTGGCAATGCATCAGATAAAAGAAAAAAGTTCTAGAAATACATCAGAATGATAGACACATCCGACAATACATCGGATAAAAGAAACAAATTATGGAAATACATCAAACTCACAGACACGTCCGACTATACATCAGATAAAATAAATAAATTCTGAAAATACCTCAAAATGAAAGACACATACAATAATACATCATATAAAAGAAATAAATTCTGAAAATGCATCAGAATATCAGACACATTCGGGAATACATCGGATAAAACAAACAAAAATTGAAAATACCTTATACTGAAACACACATCCAGCAATGCATAAAATAAAAGAAAAAACTATGGAAATAAATCATAATGACAGACACATTCGAGAATACATTTGATAAAAGAAACAAATTCTGGAAATACACAAGAATGACAGACAGGCATCCAGAAATACATCAAATAAAAGAAACTAATTATGCAAATACATCAGAATGATAGACACATTCGGCAATACATCAGATAAAAGAAACAAATATTAGAAATACATCAAAATGACAGACAATACCGGATAAAAGAAATAAATTTTAGAAATACATCAGAATGACAGACAGGTATTCGCAAATACATCAGATAAAAGAAACAAATTATGGAAATACATAATAATAGCAGACACATTCGAGAATATATTTGATAAAAGAAAAATATTCTAGAAATACATCAGAATGACAGACACATATGGAAATATCCGGGATAAAAGAAACAAATTCTGGAAATACATCAAAATGACAGACACATCCGACAATACATCGGATAAAAGAAATAAATTCTAGCAATACATCTGAATGACAGACACGTCCAACAATAAATTAGATAAAAGAATAAAATCATGGAAAAATGATAGACACATCCGAAAATACATCGGATAAAAGAAAAAAGTTTTGGAAGTACGTCAGAATGAAAGAAACATCCAACAATACATTAGATGAAAGAAATAAATTCCAAAAAAACATTAGAATGAAAGGCGCATCCGACAATACATAGGATAAAAGAAACAAATTCCAAAAATACATCAAAATGACAAACGTATTCAGGAATACATTAGATAAAATAAACAAATTGTTGAAATACCTCAAAATGAAAGACACGTCTGACAAAACATGGGATAAAAGAAAAAAATTATGGGAATACATCATAGTGACAGATACATCCGACAATACATTTGATAATAGAAAAAAATTCTTGAAATACATTAGAATGACAAACACATCTAACAATACATTAGATAAAAGAAACATATTTTGGAAATACATCAGATGATAGACACATCCGACAATACATCGGATAAAAGAAACATTTTCTTGAAATACTTCAGAATGATAGACAAGCATATGGGAATACATCTAATAAAAGAAACAAATTCTAGAAATACATCAGAATGACAGACACATCCGACAACACATTGGATAAAAGAATCAAATTCTGGAAATGCATTAGAATGGTAGACAGACATTCTAAAATACATCGGATTAAAGAAACAAATTCTGAAAATACATCAAAATGACAGATAGGTATTTGGAAATACATTGGATAAAAGAAACAAAATGAGAAAGTACATTAGAATAACAGACATATTCAGTAATACATCGGACAAAAGAAATAAATTCTTGAAATCCATAAGAATGACAGACACATCTGGAATTACACCAGATAAAAGAAAAAATTATGAAAGTACATCAGAATAACAGACACATCCGGTAATACATCGGATAAAAGAAACAAATTCTGAAAATACCTCAAAATGACATACAAGCATCTGGTAATACATCATATAAAAGAAATCAATTATAGAAATACATCAGAATGACACACAAATCAGAAAACACATCAGATAAAAGAAATAAATTCTAGAAATATATCAAAATGAAAGGCAGATCTGACAATACACTGAATAAAAGAAACAAATTCTAGAAATACTTCAGAACACAAAACTCATATGGCAATACATGAGAGAGACAAAGGAATAATCCAGAAATACATTAGGTAAGTTCTGGAAATACCTCATAACACAAAAATTCTAGAAATAATCATATAGACAAAGGAATAGTCTGGATATACATCAGATAAGTGAAAGAAATAAACTCTTGAAATGCATCAAAATTACAAAGGAATATCTAAAACTATCTCAGATACAAAACTAGGGGTTCTGGAAATACATCAGAACAAAAAATATATGTCTGGAAATTCACCAAAGAGTAAAATAAACAAACTCTAGAAAAGTATCAAAATTACAAAGGAATATTTGGAAATACCACATATACAAAAAGAGGGGTTCTGGAAATACATTAGAACAAAAAAGACATGTTCATAAATTTATCAGTGAATAAAAGAAACGAACTCTAAAAATACACCAAAATTACAAAGAAGTATCTGGAAATACATTAGATACAAAAATAAGGGTTCATGAAATACATTAAAACAAAGAAAACATGTTCAAAAATTCATCGGAGAGACAAAAGAAACAAACTCTGGAAATGAATCAGAGTTACAAAGGAAAAATATGGAAATAAATGAAATACAAAAGTGGGGTTCTGAAAATACGTCAGAACTAAAAAGTCATGTCCAAAAATTCATCGGAGAGTAAAAGAAACGAACTCTGCAAATGCACCAGAATTACAAAGGAATATCTGGAAATACATCATATACAAAAATAGGGATTATGGAAATACATGAGAACAAAAAAGACAGGTCTAGAAATTCATCGGAGAGATGAAAGAAATGAACTATGGAAATGCATCAGAGTTACAAAGGAAATATCTAAAAATGCATCAGATACAAAAGGAGGGGGTTCTAGAAATACATCAAAATAAAAAAAAGATATGTCAGGAAATTCATCGGAGAGACAAGAAACGAACTATGGAAATGCATCAGAATTATAAAGGAATATCTGGAAATACATCAGATACAAAAATGGGGGCTCTAAAAATACATCCAAATAAAAAAGATAGGTCTGGAAATTCATCGGAGAGAAAAAAATAAACGAACTCTGGAAATGCATCAGAGTTACAAAGGAAATATTTGGAAATGCATCAGATGCAAAAAGAGGGGTTCTAGAAATAACATTAGAACAAAAAAGACATGTTTGAAAATTCATCAGAGAGATAAGAAACGAACTCTAGAAATGCATCCGAGTTGCAAAGGAAATATCTGGAAATACATCAAATACAAAAAGAGGGGTTATGGAAATACATAAGAACAAAAAGGGAGATTTGGGAGTACATAGGATAAATAAAAGAGAAATTGAACCTTACAGACAAATATTTGTTTTTGTAGGTGCCAACTGAGTTGGAGTTTGACCAAAAGGTTAAAAGTTGACACAAACAAGTCTATGGGAAGATTCATATGATTTCAAGACACATTTTGGGCAATTAATGATTTATGAATTTTTCTTCTATGCATGATGTATGAATCATAGATGCAATGCAATGATGATGCTTGCATGTATTGGTCTTTTAGAGTAAGCAGGTTTAAGCTTTCATTCTCATGTTCATTCTACAAGACTTCCATGCTTATATGAATAAGCCTTATGAATGTGATGGTATACATGACATGATGCTAGAGCGAAGAGACATGATCGATGCATGTCAATGATTTATACAAAAATTTGAATGTTTCAACAGATGCCAATGTGGTAGGTAATGGATGGTCAAAGGTTAAATATTAGGGTCATCATTCCCCGACACTCTCTTTGAACTCAACGATTGCTGATGTATGGCGAGTTTGCTTGAATAATCTGAAAATATGGAGAGGACTTGCCCCTTTTTGGTCCATCTTGCCCAAGTCTGTTGGGTCTTTGAAGATAATTACCACTAGAGGAGTTTTAAAGTAGTCTTTCCATGAGATGGCCTCAAGACGACTTACCCTAGTATTTTGAATCTTGAAGTCGATTTCCCCTTAATTCACCGACTCTTAAAGTGGTTTACTTTGATTGATCATCCTTTGAAGAGTTGGACTCATTCTGCACTTTGAGGTGGCTTGTCCTAGCATGATCCTCAAATTGATTTTCCAGTGACTAACCAACACTCGGGGTGGTTGTCCTTTGATGTTATCCTTAGATGACATCACTACTATAAATAACCCTTATAACATCGCACACGAAAGAGATATAACATTGGCTACCAAAGTGGCGTAACAAAGGGTGACATGAAAAGTTTCCTCTTAACACCTCAGTTAAAGAAAAATCAAGGGGTAAAGTTATATGATCATGGGTTCGAACCCTAACATCTACATTTTAATTATTTACAAAAACAAGACCTCATATATCTCAGTTTGTTTAAAAGTCGAGGGGGTTAGATAGTTTGTTTTTTATTAAAATAAAACTCATTACATAGTTTACACATAATATTAATAAAATAATTTGTTTACAAACTACATTGTTTACACAGAATATTAAAGTAAAAATGTTATTCTTCATCGTCATCGATGTCGTTGAAGAACATATATTGGATATCTTGGAGAAGATTAAATGTTAGAAATCCTCGTTTCATTGATCATGAGGAAGATCAAATATTGAATACAATATATTCTCTATGGCTTTTGCATTCATTTGTTTCTAATATAAAACAAAAAAAGGTTAGCTAAATAAAATAAATATTCAGTTATATGAATATTTTAGAACACAAACTTTAAACCCATGATAATTTTCTGCACTTACCATCCATCACACAAATATTTGGCAAATTAAATACACTCTCACCAACCACATACTAAATAAAACTAAATTTTCTACTCTTGCAATCTATCACAATAGTACTTTTACTTTGTAAAATCTCATGGCGCTCTAGTTAAACATATAAAGTTTCACAACGACGTTTGGGTTTCTTGTGGATTCACTACTATCAAATTTAAATATTAAAAATGTTGTTGTAAAGAGCATTTTAGGTTTCACGAGGATAACTAATGACAATGTCTTAAGTGTTGATAGTCACTAAATGGACGGTGAAAATTTGTTAAAAGACGGTGAAGAAACTAAAAAAACACGCTTATATTTTACCTCAGTTATAACTCAAAACCGAGATAAATTGTGTTTCTGTTTAAATAGAAAATAATAAAATATATTCCATCCCAAGCCTCATACCTCTCGACTTCTGTTTAAAACTAAGGGGAAGAACCTATTTTTTAAAATTTACATTGTTTACACAGAATATTACAATAAATTATTTAAACAAATCAAGAGTTTGACAATGAATTCTTGGAGAATAACCCAGAGGAGTTATCTGTACTTGCAATCCATCTCAGATTATATTGAGAAAATGCTTTCACATGAAAGAGAACACGAAAGAGAAATGGATGATTGTGTTTAGTAATAAATTTCCCATTGCTGTCAACCAAAGAAAGCAATAGATTTCTCAATGTTTTCTTTGATTGACAACATAAGAAGGTTATTACATAAATACAACAAAAACATCAACACCATTATGAGAGATAGATTGTAAGGGTAATAAAAATGTTTTCTTTAAGATAGAAGAACATTGAAGATTTTTTCTGTCTTGCAATCCATCTCAAAGAATGATGCATGCGAGTTTGGGGAGGCTTCATTTTAGTAAGGTTTAGGGTAAAATCTATTTAACGAGTGTTTTTATAGTAAAATTTTATTATTTTATACCTCGGTTAAGTAGAAAACTAAAGGGTTAGAACATTTTATTTACACTTATAAACAAATAAAATCATAAACTGCGATAGCTTGGAATCGGAGCTTGTACTGAATTGTTTTTTCACCTCGTTGTTATGAAAAACCGAGGGAATTTATGTTTTTATTTTTACGTTTTTTTAGATAATAAAAAATAGTGCACCTAGGCTTTATACCTTGGTTTTCTATTGTTCGAGGTGAAAGATTCGTCATAAAAAGTATTATTTATTGTAGTGTTTTCCCTAGCATGAGCCTTAGAAACATTTTTCCTGGCTAAACAACTCTTCGAGTGGTTGACTCGGTTTGACCAATTATCGAAGTGATTTTCCCCTGACTTGACTTCTCTAACATGATCAAGTTCCTCAATTGACTGCACATTATGGGAATTCTCTTGATGCTAAGTGTTAATTTGAAAAACATATTCATTTCAGAATGGTAATTTTAATGTCATGCTCATGAAAATTTTGAAATCAAAGTTTATTGAGATTATTTTCTGAAATATAATGAATGGATCAATGACCCGAGCATAATGTTGGTCTAGACATGCAAAACGTGAAAGGTGATGCTAAAGCATGATATCAATACAAATGATTAGCAAATATCTTTGGAGCCAGGTTAACGTAACCTTTCTATAGTATGCTTTCATAATAAACCTTGTCTCAATTAGGTCTTTTGAAGGTTGTAACGTGACCTGGTTCACGGTTGTTGAAATAAATGGATATAAGACACAACATTTGATTTTAACTCAACTCAGTCTCCTTGATGACCTCTAGTTCCATGTCCAATTAATTTGACACCCGCATTCAACTTCCAAGAGAGTTTTGAAGGTGGAGATATGATCGTCCGAGAACCAATATGTTTTTATTTTACTTGAGGTGGTAGCCACCCACTTTGTTTGGTAGTCACAAAATATTGTTTTTATCAAGAATCTTGGGGACCCTTTGATTTCTTGATGTGGTGGCCACCTAATCTTTTTTATGTTTGTTAAGGATTTTGATGACCACTTTTGATTTTTTATCCGTAACTTTTTCCTGAACCACTTCTTTCAAGCTCTTAGTCCACTAGGATGCCCTGATTTTTGCCTAAGTCATTTTCTTTTAGTTTTGACTTAGCATAATTTTGTTTTTGTTTTTGTTGAAAGACCATGATTGCCTTGTGAATGGTTGGTTGAGGAACAACCTCCATAACTTTTTTTTTTGTTTTTTTAACGAATTCTTCGACACTTCTTGATGTGTGTGAGGAAGAGCATGTGGTTGAACCTCTTATTGGAAGATGTATATATAGATTGATTCTATTGGATATTGAATGCATAGTCAAACTATTTAAATACAACTGCCCTGCCCCCTAGTTAAGATTAAGGGTTTTTAATTCCGAAAGAAACACCAACTTCTAGGCGCAAAGTGGTTGGCTAGGGATTAACTCCTTATATCTCCGGTATTTGGGGTGTTTGTAACAATGCTTGACATCATCAACAATTTTTTTATCTAAAAGCATACCATAATCAATTTTAGGTATTTCACTTTCATCATTCTCCCTCCAATATTTGCTAGATCAAAAGTTTGATAAATAAAAGTGTATAGGAGAAATATTAATATTGTTTTAATTTTGTTTTTGCATAAATGAAGAAAAAAAACAAGAATGAAGATTAATGGATTAAATAAGAAGTTGCGTGCTCATTTCTTTAATATTACTGTTCATAACAACAAATTCAAATTGCACTTAATCAACAAGGAAATTACAAATGATAAGAGATGGCCTAATGATTATTAACATCTAGGATGAACTTTCTCGTATGGTTCATTGGCTTTAGGAGGTAACTTCTTGTCGCTACCGCAAAAATAAGGTGCCGGCAAAACAGAAGAGTCGCCACCTTTCGTTATTTATCCCTCAGAACGGGAAAGGAAACGATCGGAAAAACCTGACGAAAAGGTATAAGACAAGGTCATCGCAACCATTGTCTGGGTTCGGGAGTCGGTTACGCAAAGGGAAGGTATTAGCACGCCTCACGTCCATCGTACTCGATGGGATCCATGCTCGTTGTGTTTATCTGACGGGTTGGTTTACTATCTACCTATCAAGGCTTGTCGGAAAAAGAAAAGAAAAAATGACTCGGCAAAGCGTCGCACTTTATGCCTACGTATTCTCATCAGAGAATGAGAAATCAGAGTCAACGTAGTTCGCCTAACTACGGGTTACGGGGAAGGTGGCTCGCCAATACGTCAGTATTGTGCCTACGTACTCTCAACATGTATGAGAGATCAGAGCTTACGTAATTCAGGATAATACGGATTACGGGGGAAGGTGGCTCGCCAATACATCAGTATTGTGCCTACGTACTCTCAACAGGTATGAGAGATCAGAGCTTACGTAGTTCGGGATAATACGGATTACGGGAATTCAGGTTCGTCTGTTTTTCCAAGTAGGGTTAACAAACAGTTCCAGCAGTTTGGCGTACGCAGCTCGACCCTTGGAGACTTAGGCGTTACCGTTTGCGGTATAACTGAGAGTTAATGACACTGTTTTCTTCAGAAAAGCTTCCTTTGAATTATGGGCCCACGGGGAAAAAAGGTTTGAAGTTTGTTTTCTGTCTTTTACGGAAGAACTGTTTTTTATGGATGTTTGCAACTAATATCGCACTAGAGACTATGACCTGAGAGTGAATGCGTCGCATGTCACCCAAAGGGTGTCATACTAAACATCTAGACCGTTGAAAAGAAACTCTCCAACAATCCTTTCTCAGATAGCTTAAGGCTCGTAACGCACGACGTCAGTTAACCTTTATTACTGTATTTTAATTTGTTTTGAGATGAGAAGAGAACGAACAAGCTCAACTAAGGGGAGACTATCAAGTCCTAATGTTGTCATGCCAAGGATTCATCCTATGGTTGAGGTTTGAAACAGGGAACTCCTAGAAGTTATCATGCATAGGTTTCAACCTAAAGTTCTAATCATCACTTCCTTATCAAAGGGAGTGAGATTCCTAGGGGATCATGTCAATGATATACGGAAACAGATAAAGCATCAGCTTAAACAGTAAACAGTAAACGACTGTAAAGTGCATGCAATGCAAGTGAGGGAGGAAATGTGTGTGGGGCATCAGCCTCCACAAGCTCGTCTCGACCTCAAGCCAGATATGAATAACTGAAATCATGAAAGAGAAATAAAATTCCATCAAGCAAATCACAAACCACATAGGCAAGGGAGCAGAGCTCTACCGAATACCCGCAAGCAAAGCCATACAGTAATAATACAAGCAGAGGGAGAAATTCAATCTCTAGTGCAATCATGCTTCTAGCTTAACACAATCTAAACATGAACTTATTCTAATGCATCAAGCAAATCACACAGGTCACGTCAATACAGTTGCACAGAAAGCAAACAGACAGGAAAGAAAGCAGATCAACAGCTTCTACAGCTCCACAGCAAAGCAATCCTTTGACAGCAGTTCAGTCCTCAGTCTGTAACTGTTCTTCAAGTCTATCCTCTTCAAGAGAATGAAAGGTACTCTATCTTCAGGCTTCAATCTTTAATAGCAAGTATCAACTTGCTTCTTCACCTTCTTCAAGCTTCAGCTCTTTCTTCAATCTCAATTTGATCTTCTTCACACAAGTATCAACTTGTTCTTCTTGATCTTCAAGCTTCAGCTCCAATGGCAGTCTTCAAACAAAGGGGAAGTGCAACCTCTAGCATCTTCAATCTTCTAGCAAGGAACTCCATCCTCTAGCAAGGGAGAAAGATTCATCTAACAAGAGCAAGGTGGGATAGGGAGAAGCAAAGTGAAGACCAAAGGTCACCTTTAAGCACTCCACCATCAAAGAAAGGAACCCTCAAAGGTTCTACCAACTTGTGAAGAGCCACACATCCTACCAAAGGAGGGATGAAGCCTTCACAAGGGGACCTTAAATCATAGGGAGGAATGGAAGTGATCAACACCTTCCATGTTTCATGAAGGAAGAAAATCTATTCTAAGAGATCTCCCTAAAAAACCCTAATCCTTACCCTAAACAAACTACACCAAAGGGAGAGCCATCTTCAAGTCCAAGCTCCACCATGCATTCCACAGCAGACCACACAAGTCTTCATCATCGTCCAAGAGCAAGAGAAGCAAAACCCTAGTCTAAGGGAACTAATGAAGTCATTCTAGTTGAGTTAGCAAGTCAGGATCACCTAAAACCTAGTATTAAAGTTAATTCTAACTAAAATACTAAAATCAATTATAAAATCCTACAAAAATAACTATGGGAACCTATGTCAATCATGACTCTACCATGTTAATTCCAGAGATCAAATCCTCAAATAAGACCTAGAAATAAATTCTACACTACAAGGTACTAAACTTAAACCCTAAAAGGGAGCACCTAAGGTTTCAACCTAAAAACAGCACCTAATTTCATCACAAAAATGTGAGAAAACTACTATGGGAGCATACATGTCTAAGCTAATCACAAACCAAAAATCAAGCAAAACTCATCACCAAATGATCAAACTAAATTCATCAATCAAAGGTATCAACCATGGTAATTTTATTATCAAATAAAATGTAAAAAATGCACAAAAAATAAAAATGCATGGTTTTCCTAATATTTTTATTCAATAAAATTCTAGATTCAATCATGAATTAGGGGGGAAAAACCTGGAATTAATTGACCTATTTTTCTATTTTTTATGAATTATTATCAAACTAATATGAAATGATGAAAATAAAAGAAAAACAATTGAAAATAACAAAACTTGTGTGTCAAATAGCAATTATAATCAGTTCATTGCGCTGGGTTGGGCCAGAGTGGGGGTGTGAGTATCAGTTCAGTCACTAAGCCCAATGCTTCCAATTAATGAAACAGTGCGTATCAAAGGGGTCAGAGTCAGAGTTTTCAAACTCAATCGTGGCCGTGTGTTGCTCTTACTTGGTCAAGCCTGAGATAAGATCCAACGCTCCAGGTGCATCTTCTTCGTTTAAACGTTCAGACTGGAGGGAAACCAGACGGTGGCCTGAGCAGTGGCGCCACCGTCTTCTCCAGTAAAGACAAATACACAGGTCATCAAACAACAAATAACTATACATCATCTTGTCCAGTTTTTAGTGCTGATCACGAATCTACCACTAGAATCATCTAGTTCCTTCTCTAACTCAAAACACGATAGCATCTTCAGAATGAGTCAAAATCTTGAATCTCACCATTCTCCAAACTAAAGGCATCAATCCAATCCTCATCTCATGGTGATCAATTTCCCCTATCTAATCTTGATTATCTATCCAAGAATCTCTAGAATTCAGCCTCAACAGAAATTGGTCATCATCCTAACTTGTCTCTATTCCACGAATTTCTGATCCTAAATCCAACTATACATCACAAGGATCCTAACCACCTATTGATTGCTAGCTATTTCTACCTGAATCAAGCACAAAGACGAAATGTACCAACCTGTGTTCAGAGGTGTAACAGAAGAGGTTCTTGATCAATTCAACCTCCAAGATGAAGCAGATTCACTCTAAATCACCTTCTGAAGCTAATCAACCTTCAATTTGCCTTGATTCTTCCTTGAACTCAGAAATCGATTTCCTCTTGCAACTCTGAATTTTCAAACTCACCTTCTACTACCAGCTTCAAACTCTTCCAAAAAAATGGCTGAACACACTCAACACCTTATATAGAACTCATTAGAATCATCCAGAACCTTCTCAAAGTTTCAGAATGAGAAATTGGATTTTCAAATTCTCCTCAAAATATCTTCCACACCAGTCACGATATGCACTCTGCTTTGGCTTCAAAATGCTTGCTTTGCACTCCTCATGAGATATTGAATCTGAATGGTGATGATTCACCCCTTGTTTCCATCCAATGGCTCATGTTTGTTATGTTACTTCATCATGAAGAAACAAAGAAAAAGGGCATGATATTGGACTCAAATCAAATATCTAACATTCCCAATGTTTCTAGAATGCATTTTCCATTCAAAAAATGCTATTATTTTGCTTCACTTGCACACATATCATTTATTTTGAATTTTTGGCCTTTAATTCTCTTTAATTCTTCCTTTTTCACAATTTCTTGAACCAAGTCTCTCCTTGAGCCATTTCAATGCCTCCTTGATACATGGCCTAGGTTAAAACCCCATTTTGAGCAACTTTCAAGTTGCACAAAATTTCATTTGAGATGTCTAAGTTGGTGAAAATGACCCATAACCAAAAATGACCCATAGTCACAACTTCCCAAAATACCTTTGACTTGTCAAAGCCATAACTTGAGTTCTACAAATCCTATAAAGTACTTCTAGTACTCTCTAGAAATCTAAGAGAATAAGGAAAAACATTCATGTTGACCAAAAGTTCATAGGAATCATCCTTCTAAGGCAAAAGTGTCATGCAAGTTGGGTAACTTTCAAGCTCCAAATTCACATACCTCAGATGACTTGTAACTTGTCTGGCTCACAACTTGAGTTCTATAAACCCTATGAAGGACATCTAGTACTCAAATTAAATCTAAGATCATGCCCTACAACAATCATGTTGGGGTCAAGATGAGATGAAGATCCTATCTTGAGCTACATTGCCTTGAAGACAGGGGTCAAACTAGGGGATTTTACACTGTCAAGTCTTAGAAACCCTAGCTTGAAACCTCTCAAACTCTTCAATCATGATGCGTTAACCTTGGAATCATCCTTATAACATATCAATGTATCAATCCATGATCACATGGCTCTTGAATTAAGTCTCAACTTCCTTCAAATCATCAGTTGACTTAGGGTTGACCCAGTCAAACCCTAGCTGCACCACTCATGGCTGAGCCTTCTTAATCTTGCACAATGACTTGTCTAGGCCTCAAATTGATCTCATGAGTTCCCTCAAGACCTTAAGTCTATCTTTATGGCCTCAGAATCATCTGATGGTCTTCCCCATAACTCTCAAGTTAGGAGACCCATATACTCGGTTTCAATCACTCTCTCTGAGGATCTTTTAACTTCTCTGGCAAGGATATCAACCCTTGAACATCTGAATAACCTTCTTAGCTAGCCTCACAGTCTTGTATAGCTCTTGATTGGTAATCATACCTCTTGATCTCCTGCATACATGTCAATGAAATGCAAATAATAATGCTAATGTGAATGAAATGAAACATAAGCTAGGTAAAGAACTGTTGGGCAAATTTTGGGGTGCAACACTTCTCAAGCTTGCTTCATGCTTCACTCTCCAAGTCTAGGAAGGGGGTTGTTTCTGACATTCGGGCCCAAATTTTTGAAGAATAAGATCTTATTGTTGATTACATGTTGAACCTTGATTTTCAAAGAATAACAACCTTCTAGCGAATGTTCCAATGCTCCCTTGTGGAATTCCCAATGTACATTAGGGTCATCCCACGAGTGTATGACTCTAAAGCCGAAGGAAGAGACCTAGTGACAATCAAACCATTCTGAATCAGAAACGGTAATCAATTGGGTAAGTCTTGATAGATGATCATAATTAGGGGTGGTAAAATGGGCTTGGTCCGATGGGAATACCCGTTTTTCCCGCACTTTGGTGCGGGACGGGCCAAGGATTTAGGCCTTCACCCTCTGATGTATCCTCCCCGCTCCACCCCGTTTTCTTTGTGGACTTTTGCAAGCACGAGCATTCACATAAACTTTTGCATTTTTAGGCTTAAAATATGCAGTGCCTTCGGGCTTTCCCCACTCTTAATTTTTTGCGGGGAAGACCTAGGTTTTAGACCTGTATCCTCAACTATGACTGCCTTTCACCGTCCTATTTTTTAAGGCTTTTGTGGGGCGGGCCTAAACGGGGTGGGCATGCCCATTTGCCACCCCTGATCACAACCATGTGTCCTATTTTATTTATCTGTTAAATATTATTTCAATTTGCACTGGACCTACCAAAATTGTGATTACTTTATCTAAACACCGTTAGGATAAAATTCGATACTCATACACGTCCCATTGTGGGTTCAATCTTATTATACTACTTGAAACTTTCGTGCACTTGCGGCCCTATACACATCATTGGTTGTCCAATCAGATCATAGAGTCTCTAAAGTATTGTCATTACAAAGAGAAACACGTAAAGGTAAGGCTTTGTCCCCATGCAACTCTATACTAGACTTGATTTAGGAATTGGTTAGATATTGTACACATTAGTACATGGTTGTGTCGGGTGCTTGCTATCTAGTGAAAATGATACTGTAATATATATATATATATATATATATATATATATATATATATATATATGTGTGTGTGTGTGTGTGTGTGTGTGTGTGTGTGTGTGTGCGCGCGCGCGCGCGCGCGTGCGCGCGTGCGTGTGTGTTATGTGTGTGTTATGTGTGTGCGCGCGCGCCCGTATATTTAGAGATGGTATTGTTGATGTTGTGAGACCAAAAACATTAATAATACCTTTGTATGCCGGCACATAGTGAATTCAAGTGAGAAAATGCTAATTAATTTATAATGTAATATAGTCATGTACATGTGTTTGTTGCAATTTCTATAAGAGATTAAATATAGAGTTAAATTCTTAAATTGACCTAGTTACTGCATAAAATCTTAAATTGAGTCGATGAATTGAAAACAATCTAAATTAAAGAATATATAGTAAATATGATTTTGAATTTTATGGTTTTCTTAGTGGCAAGATCATATCTTATTTTGCATTATGCATGGCATCACATATTCGTCTTGAGATTGCCTTAATGGCGGATAAATTTTTTGTATGATTACTTTAGTGGCAGATAAAAATTCATGTGTGATTGTCATAGTAGCAGGTGATTATATCCTAATGATATAATCTTAAGAGCATGCATATTTTATCATATAATACTCTAAAGTCCTAATTGTAAGTAATCTTTATTTAACTCTTTTATTTGCATCATATTTTGAGATTAAGGTTTTGATATTATAAATTTTAATTAATATTTCTTTTTACTTAACTCACTTAGAGATGGTATGATATATGTGAGATGTTGGATCGAACTCTAGTATGGTCAAAGTCGATTCACGAGTAATGCATGTTGTAGTCGAAGTCTGTTCTAACATGCATTAGTCAATATTGCTAGGGTTGTTAGCATAATGAATTGGGTCTTGCTTGTAAGCCTAATTGTTTAAGTTAGCTTGTACCCTAAGTTAGCTTGTAATGGATAATTTTTAAAAAGCCCATTAGGTTAGTGTGCTATTTTATTAAAAATAGGATGATAGTTTCTCAATCTTGGCATAAGGAAAAATAGGAAGATAAAATCCTAATTTCAAGAGAGAGAGGTTATTTTGTTATTCTTGTATACTTGTAATCTTGTTCTAAGAGAAAGGAAAGAATAGCAGTTTAATAACCAATCCTTGTTGTTTTCTTCTTTATTAACCCTAACCCTTGTGTGTTTCTTGCTAAGAAACCGTTTATACTTTGTTTAAAGGTATCCGATTCACAACAACTTGGTACGGTAAGCGTGGAGAAGATGCCTTCAACAAAGTATGAGATTGAAAAGTTCACCAGAGTGAACAACTTCGGCCTGTGGCGCTTGAAGATGAAAGCCCTAATTGTTCAGCAGGGTTGTTTAGAAGCGTTGAAGGGTGAGGCAGTCATGGACGCTATGTTAACGACAAAAGAAAAGATGGGCATGATCGAGAAAGCCCACAACGCAAGATTGTTGAGCTTTGGTGATAAGGTTCTTCGACAGGTATCAAAGGAGACTACAACATCAGGATTATGGGTGAAACTTGAAAGTTTGTACATGACCAAATCTTTGGTGAATCGACTCTACCTGAAGCAAGCTTTATATTCATTCAAGATGAGTGAAGACAAAGTATTAGCTGAGCAGTTGGATGTGATCAACAAGTTGATTCTTGATCTTGAAAATATTGATATGAAGATCGATGATGAAGATCAAGCACTGTTGCTGCCGTGTGCTTTGCCTAGATCATATGCTCACTTCAAAGAAACTCTCTTGTATGGAAGACAGTCTCTGACCTTTGAAGAAGTTCCATCAGCTTTGTACTCTAAGGACTTGAACGAACGAAAGGAGTATAAACCTTCGACGGCGGGCGAAGGTTTGGCCGTTAAGGGAAAATTCTTGCGAAAGGATGGTAAGTTCGACAAGAAGAAAGGTAAAAGTCAATGAAAGTCTTATAGTGGCGAAACATCTAGTATTCGATGTTATCACTGTAAGAAGGAGGCTCACATAAGAAAGGTGTGCCCTGAACGACTGAAAGATCATGGAGGTAATGGCAATGCAACCATTGTTCAAGATGACTTCGACTTATCTGATGTTCTTGTGGTTTCAAGTGGCGACTCGAGGAAAGAGTGGATTATGGATTCAGGTTGCACTTGGCACATGACTCCAAACAGAGAATTGTTCGAGGAGCTATGTGATCAAGATGGTGGATCTGTGCTGCTGGGAAACAACAAATCTTGCAAAATTGCAGGTATTGGATTTGTGAGATTCAAGCTCCATGATGAGTCAATAAGGTTATTGACTGAAGTCAGGTACGTACCTGACTTGAAGAGAAATTTGATTTCTCTTGGTGAATACAACAGAAAAGGATACGTTTTTCAAGGAGAGAAAAGTATCCTAAGAGTCATGAAGGGGTCGAAGGAAGTCTTGAGAGGCGTGAAGAAACAAGGCTTATATACCCTTGAGGCTGAGGTTGTAAGTGGTTCGACAAATGTTGCATCCACGAAACTTATGTCGAAGACAGAATTATGACACATGAGATTGGGCCATGTCAGCGAAAGAGGCATGGTCGAATTGGGGAAGCAGAACCTGCTAGGAGGTGACAAAGTCGAAAAGTTGGAATTTTGTGAATCTTGTGTATTTGGTCAATCCTGTAGGGTGAAGTTTAACAAAGGCAAGCAAAGAACACATGGGTCCCTAGATTACATTCATGCTGATCTTTGGGGGCTGCATGGAATCCTTCACACTCAGGTGCAAGGTATTTTCTATCCATCGTTGATGACTATTCCAGAAAGCTATGGGTATTCATTCAGAAGACGAAGGATGAAACTTTTGAGAATTTCAAAATTTAGAAGATTCTGGTCGAAACTCAAACTAGCAAAAAGGTTAAGAGGTTGAGAGCCGGCAATGGCCTTGAATTCTGCAACGAAGCGTTCAACAGTTACTGTGTTGAGTCTAGGATTGCAAGGCCTAAGACTGTAGCTGGTACTCCTCAACAAAATGGATTAGCTGAGAGATTCAATCGAACAATCCTTGAAAGGGTCAAATGCATGTTGGTTAGTGCTGGATTGAAGAAGGTGTTTTGGGCGGAAGCTGTTTCGACAACAGCTTACCTGATAAATAGATGTCCCACGACTGCCTTGGGAATGAAGACTGTTGCACCTCAAATTTTGACCCCTTAAATCTTCATCATAATTCTAGGATCATTTTCATTTGATTATTTAACCTTAACCTACTTCATGTTTGTCTTTGTTAAGTAACAGGTGAACATGGGTTCCGTACAGTCGAAAATCGAGGTTTCAACGGTTTAATCAGTCAATGTATTGGATTGATTATCCATGAAAAAAGCCTCTACATCATAAAATATACTCCATTGGGTCAAACATTATTCCAATTTGAGGTTGCCAAACAAATATCAGGAATAGTGCAGTTCTTGATCCCCGATTAGGATTTCTGATCAGGAAAAGTCAAATGTGGTTTGACTTTTGATTTAAAAAGTGCTCCAATGATGGAATTATGGTCCATTAAGCTCATATGTCTTAGGGAAGTCCACTCAAGAAGTTTCCATGCCACAGAAGACCCATAACGTCAACAAGCGACTCGGTAGTCATCGATCGATCATTTGGTTGACCGAAAAGTCAACTCTTCAACCATAAGGAATTTGACCTCAAGGTCGGAAGAAAAAATGTTCCTAATGACATATTACACCTATCCATGAAGTTTCATGACCATTAGATCAAGGATTGGGGAGTAATCGAAAAAGTCGGGAATTAGGATTTTGAAAGGGGCAAGACCATAACTTCCTAACCACACATCCAAATGAGGTGGTTCAAAGCTTGTTGGAAAGGTCTTGGAAAGTCCTACAAAAGTCTCACAGTGGTCCGTGTGCAAAAAATGCATAGATTTGGAGTTATAGCCAAAATCATCACAAGAGGGAGAAAACACTTTGAAAAATTTTAAGTTTCTGGCCTTGCAAATCATGTTTTCAGCCAACTTTGAGAGGATTTTTTACCTAGTTCCAATTGGAATCTGAAGATCATGAAAACATAAAAGTTGTAGAGCTCCATGAGGGCTTTCCAAAAAGTACTAGAACATCTCCATAGCCTTTGTGAGCTGAGAGTTATGAATCCAACAAGTTGGGGTCTCAACACTTGAGTGCACCATTTCAACTTTTCACAAATCCACTTTCCAACCACTCAAGCCATTCTCAGCCATTTGATCAAGTCTTAATCTGATATTGAGAGGGTTTGATGAGTAGAAATTCAGAAGAAAGAAGGGTTTGGTAGACATGGCAAGATGCGATACATGTGACAATATTTTAATTAAAAAAACAAGGAAGAAAGAGAAACTTTTTGATGGATGGTACAGCTGCAGCCTCCCTACACACTAGCCTCACTTCAGTCACCTCATCTCCTTCATTTAACTTGAGTTTTTCCCTGCAATGAGCCAAGAGCTTGAGTGTACAACTGCCACATGATCTTGGATGGATTTTCTTCCAAGATTTCCCTCCAAAGGCCAAGACTCCAAATCTGCCATAACTCTTCTCTTAGCCTATAAATAGAGGCTTCATCCCATTGTATACAAGATACCAGAGTCATCCAAAACATAAGGAACACACATCTCTCACTCTTTCCCTCTTTGCTTGAAAGTGAAGAAATTCACAAAATCACAAAAAATGGCCACTTTGCATTTTTCACACCAGCATCATTTCCAGCCATGAAACCATCATAAAAACCATATAGACACCCTTAAAATCACCATTTGAAGCTATTCCAATAGTTAGTTTCATCAAAGGAATCATGGATCAAAAAGTCAACTGTCCACACACCATAGTTTGACTTTTATGCACATTTCAAGCCAAATCACCACACAAACCATTTTCCATCATTTTGACACTTTAGAAACTTCATGTTTATGTTATATTAGCTGTTCATAGTCTCAAATAACAAATGGAATCTCATCTACTCAAACTGTCCTCATGATTTGCTTGTTTCTTCAAAAAAGAAGTAAGCTTCACAAACTTGCTCAAGAGAAAGGATCTCTGGTTGTCTTGGCTGCTAGCATAGTAAGGACTACAAGAGATATGTTACTTTGAACTCATTCACTAATATGCATCATGTATGAACTTACTTGGCTTGTGGAATGGAATGAGCATTATCATGTTGAAATGGTATTCTTTGTTATTTTGAAATCTGATTTTGCTAAGTTCATGGTTGTTACTGTTGGAACTTATCCTTTGCATTAGGTGGTTGGTAGTTAAATAGGGAGACTTCCACTAAGGCAGTATTTTGAGTTCTTGTTGCTACTGTCAAACCTAGTTACTCTTTTTTAGCTTGTGAGTGGAAGGACTGCTGTTAGAAGCTTTGTTTGGCTTGCCATCCAAGTTTGTGGGGAGGTTTAGTCAGCCTATAACTTAGTGCTTTTCCATGTTTTGTTGTTGCTTAATGTAGAGAAATATCTTGTTTGAACCTATTTAGTCTTTTAGGATGATGTCTTTGGTGGGAGATAGGTTTAACATTTGACAATTGGTAACTCTCTGGATACCAAAAGCAGTGTACACTGGTGGTTGTCTTGAGGTTATTAAGTTTGTATCATGTTGCCAATACGATTGATGCTTCTGTTAACAAGAGTAGCCTGGTGTAGTTGGCTTTTATTTTGGTTGTCAACTCACTGTTAGAGCCATGATTGGAATTCATCAATGGATATTGATTGAAATGCCAAGAGCTAATTGACAACAACTGCTTTGAGTTTGTTAATTCATAATGTCATTAGGTGTCCATTGTCAACCATTGCAAAGGTGTGAATAGGAGTTCATGACCCGTGGCAGTTTGGTTAATGAACATTGCCTTGCCTTAAATTTGTTTGTTTTAACATAGTTTAGATGCAAGTTTCCCTCTTTAGAAAAGCAATTTCACCATTTGCAGCTTAACAGCCACATTGTAATTCTTTTGAGAAACTAACTTTTCCCTTGAAACTCATCACAAGTTTTGCATTTAGAGTTGGAACAACCCCTTACTTGTATGAGATTACAGCTAGGTTGATCTAGGATCTTCAAAATACATTTCAAGCCTCATGTATGTATGGATCTGGCATGCTGAACAAGTTTAAACATTGTAATGTTTAGATTGGTGCCATGTTGTCTTAAACTTCCTAATTCATATGCATATGTTCTATTGCTGTCAAGTTTGTCTCCTCCAAGCTAAAGCGTGTTTGTTCTAGATACCATAGCTTGTAATGATGCTTTGGCATTGTTGAGTTTATACAAACTCATGGCAAATTGTTTTTAGTTGGTCCTTATGACAATGTTTGTTAGTTTTGTTGTTTTGATAAGATTAATTGTGGTGTACTGCTAAAACAATTTGTGAAGTTTGGTTTTGGCATTGTAATGTCAGCTCATGACTATGGCTGCTAAAATTGGCTTATCATATTAGAAGTTGGTTTATGTTGTGGTTTCTATTTAAGGGGATTATTTGGAACTGAGATTGATGACCAAGTTATTGTTGTCATGTATGGCTGTTTGAACTCATGCCAAGTCTAAGTTTCAAACATTGATGACATAATGAGATGTTGATGTTATGTTGTGCTTACTGTCCACAAATTGTTGGAAGGCTTGTTAGTGTAAAATTCTCATCAAGATTCCCATTGGCCTTTTAAATTTGTATAGGTCAGACTCATAACATGTTTGTCTAGTTAAGTTAGTATGAAGTGAAAGTTTTTGCATAAGTTTATGTTGCTGTCAAGATCATTAGTGTTTGATTTGGTGCATTGATCCTGTCAGTTCCTTGCTTTAAGGTCTGTTAGCTTCTAACATTATCAAGCTCCATCTTGAATTGTTGCAATCTATGTGTGTAAATTCATAACCTGTTGATTTTAGATTGATAGCAGTTGCTGCCACAAATCATTTTGTTTTAGCTTTGTTTAGGAACAAGGTACTTTTTAAACATAACTTCACAAATATGCAACTTGATGACCACTTCTTGATTTATTAAGAAATCGAGTTCTTCCATTGAATTTAATCCATGAGTAATACATTTAAAACATGCTCAGATCCTTATTTACTCTAAATGCATTTGTTTTGGTCCATTGAGTTGCAAAATGCATTTCAAAGTTCATCATGGCATGTGCATTCGAGTTTTACTGTACGTGCATCATTTCAAAAAAATGGATTGCACCATCATGATCCTCATGAAAAAACAAGCAAGTTAGACTTTTATTTTTCTAAAATTGGTTAAGTATTGAAGATTTTAGGATCAAACCGAATTTTGAATCTTCACTTGGCTTGACTTCAAAAATGCCCAACCTGCGCGCCTTGTTTAGGTATATTTGCAACTGGGGTGGCTTGATACAATGGATGTATCACCATCCCAGTGGTTATTGCCTTGCCTTTAAGAACTTGCCTTGCCATATGGTACCGTGTTCGACCCTCAGCGAGGGCAATTTTTGTTCATTTCATGATTTTTCACCATTTTAATATTTTAGTCTCTCTTCCCATTCAAATATCACATGCGTGAGTTGGTAGAATTGCTTTTGTTTTAAACCTATGACCCCAAGGTCTTGGGTTCAAGCCTTGGGTGAGGCATTTCCTTTTTTTTTAGCACTTGGTTTATTTTATTTTACTTTAATTTCATTTAACTTTCAATTTTACATAACTTCTTCATTTTTACTCTTTTTTTAGTGGTTCTTTTTTCCAAATTCTTATTTTAATGTGTATTTTCATATGATGATTAAAAAATTATAAAATTCTTATTTTAGAAACACTTGTCATTATGGGAAAATTGTAATTCATTTTAGGGTTTTGTAGCCTCTTATTTCTCATTCCTTCATTTTCAAAACTTTGATTTTATTCTTCTTTGAGTTTCATTTGAAGATAACATAAACTGGGATTGTTGGTTTCCTTGTACATTTAAGTTTGAATTTCAACTTTGTTTGTACGCGTTTAAATGTTCACCTTTAAAAAACTGTTAATTATCCCCATGAGATTTCGAACTGTTTTGTTTACATCGTTGTGAAATTATTGGTTTATGTATGATAACTCTTTACCCTTTATCCTAACCTTAGGGTTGGAGTCGCCGTGCTCTATTTAGCGTCCCGCCTTGGACATCCTTTACCCTTTATCCTAACCTTATGATCTGAGTCACCGTACTCATGTTTAGCGTCCCACCGTGGACATTCTCTACCATAACAATCTCAATGTAGATTCAGGAGTCGCCACACTCCATGTAAGTAATCCCCTATGAATGATTACATCCCTTTGGAACCTGGACCATAGTCAAGAGTTCCTCATCCCTAGCCAGGGGAACTACGGACGCTCTGATTTCTTGTTGAGAATACGTAGGCACAAGATGCGATTTCTTGGCAAGCACACTTTTCTTTTTTTTCCCTCACTAATAACTAACTTCTTGTTATCCTTTTACAACATAGGATTGGAGTCGCCGTGCTCCATGTAGTCGTCCCGCCGTGGACATTCCCCCTGTTTACCTTAACCATAGGACTTGGAGTCGTCGTGCTCTATTTAGTCGTCTCGCCGTGGACATTTCTTTTCCCATTTAACATAACCTTAGTTTATAGTCGCCGCACTCTATGTAGGTGTCTCATCGCAGACATTTACTTTCCCTTTGGAACCTTGACCACAATCAAGAGTTCCTCACCCCTAGTTAGGGGCACTACGGTTGCTCTGATTCCATTCCCGTCAGGATACGTAGACACGAGATGCGATATCTTCGCGAGCAAACTGTGGACAAACTTTGTATATACTTTATATCTTTACCCTTAGCACTTTTCCTTAGCAAGCAAACTTTAGCAAACACAAATATAAACAAGAGGTTCCTATAGAGTACTACAGATGTTGAGGATGTGAAATACCTACCCTAGGCATAACTAACCCCCGGACCTTTGATCTCTTTTTTCTTAGCTTTAGGCCTTGCTTTTTCCTTTGCATTTTTATAGGTTTTTCTTTCTTTAAACCTTTCCTTTTTGGATAAATTAAAGTTTGATTATGAATTGTAAGAATTAAGATTCAAGTTAATCAATAGCTTGGTATCACGATTCTCACCGCAACAAAGACACCTGAAGAAGTTAGGTCGGGACATCCACCTAGTCTCAACAGACTGAGAGTATTTGGCTGTGTGGCCTATGCTCATATTAGGCAAGACAAGGTTGAACCTAGAGCTCCGAAGTTCATGTTCATGGGATACCCGGAAGGAGTCAAAGCTTATAGGCTATGGTGTCTAGAGCCAGGTCACAGGAGGTGTATCACCAGTCGAGATGTAGTTTTCAATGAAGCAGAGATGACTTTCAAGAAACCTGATGATGCTGACGAAGAGCTGGAACATGGAGAGATTCCTATTGAGGTGAAGCATGTTGATGCTGAATTGCTTACCCCAGATGAAGTCGAAGAAGACGCAGAAGATTTTGTCGAAGATGAGGAGATTGATAATGACTACCTGCTAGCAAGAGACAGGTCGAGGAGAGTCATCAAGCCACCTCAGAGACTTGGGTATGCAGATCTTATAGCTTATGCCTTAATCTCTGCTAGTGAGGTTTTAGATGAAGAACCTAGAGACTATAAGGAAGTTATGAGGAGTCGAAAGAAGACTGAATGGATGAAGGCCATGGATGATGAGATGAAATCTCTTCATGATAACAACACCTGGGAACTGATCAAAAAACCTACTGGAGCCAGGTTAGTCTGTTGTAAATGGATTTTCAAAGTTAAGAAAGGAATCAAAGGAGTGACATCGAAGAGATACAAGGCAAAATTGGTTGCTAGGGGGTTCACTCAGAAAGAAGGTATCGACTTTAATGATGTGTTCTCTCCTGTTGTGAAGCACAGATCCATTCGAATGTTGCTTGCCATGGTGGCCCAGTTCGACTTTGAACTGGAACAGATGGATGTGAAGACTGCGTTCTTGTATGGTGATCTAGATGAAACAATCCTGATGAGGTAACCTGAAGGGTATGTCGAAAGGGGGAAGGAAGATTATGTGTGAAAACTGAATAGATCTTTATATGGACTGAAACAATATCCTCGACAGTGGAATAAGAGATTCGACAAGTTCTTGGCACGCATACGTTTCATCAGAAGTCAGTTCGACCACTGTGTTTACTTCAGATTTCGACCGGGTAATTCATTTGTTATTTTGTTGCTCTATGTGGATGATATTCTAATAGCAAGCAACAATGTCGGAAAGGTAATAAGGGTGAAGTCTAAACTCAATAAAGAGTTCGACATGAAGGATCTGAGAGCTGCGTCCAGGAGTCTTGGGATTGACATCCGGAGAGATAGAAAGCAGTCGAAATTATGCTTATCTCAAGAGGCATACCTACCGAAGATTCTCGAAAAGTTTGGTATGTCGAATTCAAAGTCTGTTGTGACTCCGACAAACCCTCAATTTTAGCTGAGTATAGATCAGTGTCCCAGCACTGATGTTGAAAGAACTTATATGAATAGCATTCCATATGCTAACATAGTAGGTTCTTTGATGTATGTTATGGTCTTTATTAGACCCGACATAACATATGCAGTAAGTCTTGTAAGCAGGTACATGGCGAATCCTGGAAAGGCTCACTAGCAAGCATTAAAGTGGATTTTAAGGTACATAAATAGGTCTCTGAATAGAGTCCTAATTTATGGTGGAGCCTTGGGTGAAGATAGTAAAGTAACAATCGAAGGATATGTCGACTCTGATTATGCAGGTTGTATAGATTCCAAAAAATCTATCTCTGGATATGTGTTCACTATGTTTGGGACATCAATTATTTGGAAAGCAACACTTCAGAAGGTCGTTGCCTTATCAACCACTGAAGCGGAGTATATTTCCCTAACTGAAGCTGTGAAGGAAGCATTGTGGCTTGAAGGTTTTGCAAAGGAGCTAAAACTTAAAGGTCGAGTTATCGCTGTTAAATGTGATAGTCAAATTGCAATACACCTGTCGAAGAATTCAGCCTATCATGAGCGAACCAAGCACATTGATGTGAGGCTGCATTTCATCAGAGGGGTAATCGAGCGTGGAGAAGTCCAAGTGCGGAAGGTTTCGACAGATCATAATGCTGCTGATATGATCACCAAGACGTTGTCCAGTTGCAAGTTTTTCCACTCTATGCAGTTAATAAAGCTGGATGAAGAAAGCTAGTTTCTTGATGTTATAGAGTTAGATCCAAGGTGGAGATTTGTGATATGTTGGATCAAACTCTAGTATGGTCGAAGTCTGTTCGCGAGTAATGCATGTTGTAGTCGAAGTCTGTTCTAACATGCATTAGTCAATATTGCTAGGGTTGTTAGCATGTTGAATTGGCCCTTACTTTTAAGCCCAATTGTTAAGTTAGCTTGTACCCTAAGTTAGCTTGTAATGGGTAATTGTTAAAAAGCCCATAAGATTAGTGTGCTATTTTATTATAAATAGAATGCTAGTTTCTCAATCTTGGCATAAGGAAAAATAGGAAGATAAAATCTTAATTTCAAGAGAGAGAGGTTATTTTGTTATTCTTGTATACTTGTAATCTTGTTCTAAGAGAAAGGAAAGAATAGTAGTTTAATAACCAATCCTTGTTGTTTTCTTCTTTATTAACCCTAACCCTTGTGTGTTTCTTGCTAAGAAACCGTTTATACTTTGTTTAAAGGTATCCGATTCACAACAATATATTTATATTTTTATGAATTTTAATTTTGTTTAGTTTGTTTTTACATGGATGTGATTAATGAAAATTGAAATTTACAATCAACATTTTAAGTATCAGTATGAAGTTTCAAAATTACAATACATTTAGAGTTTATTTATTTGTTATTTTTCAATTGAACTAGAAACGCCATGATTTTTCACTTCGGAATTTGGATTCACATTGAACTGATTACATTTTTTATTTTATTTATTTATTTTTAAATAAATTTATTTTAATATTTTCTAAGCAATGTCTTGTATTAAAATACATGGCATTACAATAAATCTGTCCTAGAAGGTCTTCACAAAATTCTTACTCACCAAAAATAATCAAAAAGGTCAATTTCTAATCAATTTTTATTTTAAAAGGTGAAACTATTTTTGATAATTAAACATAACTACCAACACTACTCACTCTTATCCATTATTTTTATGTTTTTAATTGTCTATTTTAAAATTAAATATCAAAAAGAAATTCCTAGAATTTTTTTTTAATTTGGAAAAATATTTCTAATCATAGAATTTCAATTAATATAATCCAAAAAATAAATTAAAAAAAAAAACATTCATATATATAGTGTTTATGCAATTCTCCATACAAGATAATAATCTCATGACTTTGAAGTGCGAAAGTTAGGTGACTTTGGGCCAATTTCAATTAATATTAAATTTTTGTGGTTTAAAATAAAAATTATTTTTAATATTTTTGGTTTAAAATGAAAATGTTTATATGCCAGTCATATTTATAATTTTTGTGGTTTAAATTGTTAAACACATAAAAGTCAAATATAATAATGACACGAAGCTTTATAGTTATGTGGTTGTAATCCAACGTAAAATTGGACATTAGTTCAAAATATTGACCCAAAAATAAAGGTGTACGAAAAAAACTAGTTAACTAAATTAGTATTTAAATTATTTGACTTTTAAAAATTTAAACCAAATTTTAAAATATAAATGTGACTATTTATTTTGTTATTTAAATATAAATTAATTTTTAAAATAATAATGTGGTTTAGTTATTGGATATTTAAATTTTATTATTTATTAAATTGATATGTCTGTCTTTTTTTTATGTTTCTTCATATATATATATATATATATATATATATAATATATATATATATATATATATATATATATATATATATATATATATATATATATATATATATATATATATATATATATATATATATATATATATATATATATATATATATATATATATATATATATATATATATATATATATATATAATATATATTATAAATTAATTTTATATTTTGAACTATTTTCAAGTTAATTATTTTTAATTTTATAAAAAAAATTATTTTACAAAAAAATTTAAAATTTAGTTTTTCAAAATGAAAAAGAAAAGTGAACTCTATTACTACAAATTATTGAAAGTTTATTATGCATAATAACTATTAAAGTTGAAGAGAATTCACGTATATTAGGAAAACATTATGTTTATTGAATTAATTATATTACGACAATTACATAACGATAATCAACACAACCATTATAATTACAATATTCATTCAATTTTCACGTAATATAAACCAATTGTTTTTTAAAATATTTTTTTATTTTATTTTCAAAGAAAAAATATTTTAAAACCTTATTAAATTTGTTTAAATATTTAATTTTAAGAATTAATATAATTTAAAGAAAATAAAATTAAAATTTAACTAAATAATTTAGATTAAAATCAAAATTTATTTAAAACCAATTTTAAATCAATTCAAAACAAGTGATTTCGTTTATAAACGATAACCATAAAAATAGATTGATTCATATTAAATAGTTATTCATGCACATCTCTATCCAAAAATCTTGTCATTTTCGTCACTTCATGAAAATTATTGATTTATACATTGACAAATTTTAATATGCTTCATTTTCACCTCACATGCTTTGGACAGTATTTTCAATACCAACAAAGATAGATATAAAAAAACAGAGATTCGTCTAGTTATCTTTTAATATTACACACGTCTCTTCCAAAAATAATATTACATACATAAAAAAAAAAAAAAAAAGGAAATGTCTTCATTTTCTCTCTCTCTCTCTAGAATTTTTCCTATATATAGCTAGCATCCAAGAGCAACAAAATACTAATTCCACATCCACTCATAAACCCAACCTCATCTAGCTTTAATGGATTTAACAATAAACACGACAGTAATTGCATTCCTAATTTCTCTAATTCCATTAGGTTTAATTCTACTTGGTCGTGGAAAAAAAAAAGAGGCGCCAATAGCCAAAGGTTCATGGCCAATACTCGGTCACCTCCCAATTTTTTATGGCACACAATCACCTCACAGAGTCTTAGGTGCCTTAGCTGATAAATATGGACCAATATTCACCATCAAACTTGGTTCTAAACATGCTTTAATTGTCAACAACTGGGAAATGGCAAAGGAATGTTTCACTACGAACGACATGGCTCTTTCATCTCGTCCCAATCTTGTTGCAACACAACATATGGCCTATAAAGGAGCCATGTTTGGAAATGCACCCTATGGTCCTTATTGGCGCAATCTTCGCAAGATTGCAACCCTAGAGATTCTCACGAATCGTCGAGTCAAACAACAACAACATATCCGTGCTTCCGAAGTGCGAACATCTATTAAAGAGCTCTTTGATGTTTGGTCTAGAAAAAATAGTGAGTCCAATTCATCAAACTATGTGTTGGTGGATATGAAGCAATGGTTTACACAGTTAACATTCAACATGGTTCTTCGAATGGTTGTTGGGAAGAGATATTTTGGTGCAAGAACTAATGTTGATGAAGAAGAAGCTCAAAGAAGTGTGAAAGCTTTGAAGAAGATGATGCATTTGTTTGGGGTGATTACGGTGGGAGATGTTATTCCTTGTTTGAAATTGTTTGATCTTGGTGGTCATGTGAAGGCCATGAATGAAACTTCGAAGGAATTGGATGAAGTTTTAGTTGAGTGGTTGAAAGAGCGTCGCCATGAAAGGAGTTTGGGTGAAAAGGTTGATGGTGAAGATAAAGACATCATGGATGTGTTGCTTTCATTGCTTGATGGAAAAACAATTGAAGGGTTTGATTGTGATACCATAATCAAAGCCACAATAATGGTATGTATTCTAATCTTTATCTACTCTAGATATTTATTAGTTTTTGCCTGTCTTTCATCCGTCCGTTCTTATATATAAAATAATAAATTTATAATACCATATTTATTATAATTAAAATAATATAATCAAAGTGATCTTAAGTTTTTAAAAATTCTCTATTATATCATAGTTTAACTATGATAAAATGATTAAATATTATATTTAATTATGTTTTAATATTGATAATGATTTTATGAAATTGTATTTAAATATAATTTAAGCATGATGAATTTTAGACTATATACGATAACATACTTTAAACGTTCTTAAAGACGATTTTAAATGTAATAATAATAATTATTATTATAACAAAAGGGTTATAAAATAAATGCATATTGAAATTGTATTCTTAACAAAATAAAATTTAATTCACAATATTTAATTAAATTAAGAAAAAAAAGCATTAATAGTGTAAAATATTTTTACATTATCAACC
Source organism: Lathyrus sativus (assembly GCA_963859935.3). NCBI lineage: Eukaryota > Viridiplantae > Streptophyta > Magnoliopsida > Fabales > Fabaceae > Lathyrus > Lathyrus sativus. The sequence goes on along the minus strand of OZ012735.1, from coordinate 647,354,856 downwards.
AATCAACGATATATATTCCACTAAATTATATATTTAATTTATAATTTTATTGAATGATAATGTATAATTAATTTACACATACAATGCACTACCTTTAATATCTTAAATTAATAAATATGTATTTGAAAAATATATAACTAAATACTTTACCAATAAAATGGATATGACACGGATATTAGCACTCCCTTATCTCCCTTATCACCCTTGCCTTTAAAAACTCATTTTCCTTTCAAGTAGGGTCGGAATGTTTTGAATTATTGTAATATAAATATGATACAAACATTGTTTCAAATTAAAAATATCAATCATTAGTTAGTTTAATAAGAGTTGACCTTGAAATTATGGTTGGATCTTCACAGCCATAATCAAAAAGAGGTTGAAATTACTTAATATCAAAATTGTATTTGGATTAAATTAATCAATCTAGTAGACCGAATTCTAATGCTTTAAAAAGGTATTGAACAAATTAAATAATTTATAAACAAAAAATTATTGATAAAAGAGTACTTAATAAATTTTTAATTGTTTAAAAAATTTGTCAATCAAAAAAAATTGAATAAAAAAGTAAAAATAAAATAAAATGAGTCGCATAAAACGTAATTTATTAAACAACTAGCATAAATGATAGTTAAATATATTTATCTTATTTTAAAAAAATATTCAAAAACATAAATAAGAAGCGAATTTCTACTTAGAAAATATTTTATCATTCGAAGTATAACAAATTTGTTACTATGAACCTTTTAAAGTTCAAATATGAACTATTGAAATTAACTTACAACAACATGAAACTTAATATTATTGTAAATAAATAGCAATATGAGACGAAATTATTCTAATCATTAAACTCTAACAATTTAAGAAATTTGAATTGTTATAAGAAATTTGATGCAAAACTCTTCCAATCACTACTTTTTTATTTTTAAAAATAGAACTTAATATCTAGGTTAAGAAAAACCATGTTCCTTTTTGTGAATATTTCAAAGAAACCTTAACTTGTGCAAATAAAATTCATAGTTTGATTTATTTATTTATTTATTTATTTATTTATTTATTTATTTATTTATATATATATATATATATATATATATATATATATCTTAGCTTTATTTGAAAAAGTATTTATACAAACCTTTGTGAAAATATGAACATACATATTAAAATATTTACACTTAATTTGCAGACATTATTTACTGGAGGAACTGACACAAGTAGTGTTACCCTCTTATGGGCAATATGTTTACTATTGAAAAATCCTCTTGCAATGAAAAAAGCTAAAGAAGAACTTGACATACATATTGGTAAAGAGAGATATGTAAACGAATCAGATATAAGTAAGTTGTCATACATTCAAGCTATAGTCAAAGAAACTTTAAGATTGTATCCCCCTGCACCTCTATCTATACCTCATGAGTTCTCCACGGACTGTACAGTAGGTGGTTATCATGTTAAAAAAGGAACTCGATTAATAACAAATCTTTGGAAGATCCACACAGATCCTAATGTTTGGCAAAATCCGTTAGAGTTCAAACCAGAAAGATTTCTTACTACTCATAAAGATGTTGATGTTAAAGGTAAACATTTTGAGTTATTACCATTTGGAAGTGGTAGAAGGATATGTCCTGGAATATCTTTTGGACTTCAAATGGTGCATTACTCTTTAGCCAGTTTTTTGCATTCTTTTGATATCTTAAATCCAACTACATCTGAACGTGTTGACATGACTGAAGAGTTTGGAATAACAAATACTAAAGCGACTCCACTTGAAGTTCTTGTTAAACCATGTTTGTCTTTTAATTGTTATGAAATCATGTAAGTTTGTGTTGATTGATGGTATAATAATTGGTGTGTCTATAAACACGGTATTTATAGTTTGAGATATTAAGACAAAGGGTTTTATTGTTTTATGTATTTTTATTATAGTTCTCATGTTAAAAGAATATTATATAAATAAAATATTGTAAAATCTGTTGTTTTTGGTTTTTGAAACATTGTCACAAAGAAAATTATCGAGATGAATCGCGTATTAGGTCGCTTTCTTTAAGACATTTTTCCGTACTACCAATAATTATGCAATGCAGTCGAGTTTCGACAACGTCTCCAAGATTAAAAAAATATCATTCAAATTACAATTATCACTTGCACTGTAATGAATTGTTTGAAGAAATACACCTTCAGGTGGTGTTTAAACCATCCATAGTATCTAGAAATAATTCAGTCGTTGATGGCGCGAAAAGCCACTCAAAAACTAGAACAGAAAAAATTATGATATGAAGAAAATGAGAGGGAGAAGAGAGATTTTGAAAGGTTCAGAAATCTGGAGTGAGTTGCAAATGAACTGAGGAACTCTATTTATAGGCAAAGGATTCAACTATCTGGAACGAAAAATCGTGGGAAGGAGTTGAAAGTTTCAGGCTCATTACTGGACATTTTTTGCTTGGTCAGTAAGTCAGACTCTGACTTATTATCGGAGGGCAAGCCAAACTCATTCTTTAACGCCCTATATAATATGCATATAGAATAATATCATACAAGTGTTTTATTTGGTATTGACACCAATCATAAGTACCTATTGGCATAATTTACATATACTTGACCATTTACAACAACCATAAAACAAAGCCTTCGGTACAAGATATGGAAATTATCCCAAAACAACAAAAATAAGATCTGAGCACAATATCCATCATTGTACAAAAAATATAATACGTAGTGGAATACACAAAATAGTCTTCTCTTGAAACATCCAAGTACAACTTCACTCGTAAATCAAACCTACAAACAATACCTGAAAAACAACAAGAATAATTGTGTTAGTTCCATGGTTCTATGATTGATAAATTTTGGTAAGACATGGTTCTATAATGATGTTACGCAAGATGCTATAACATCTTCATCAACTATCATAACAGTACTACTGTCATGTGTTTCAGACAGACGTCGAAGACTAATGTCATGACATCTTGGTCAAGTACAGCAGGCGCTGTTGTTTTATATCTCTTGACATATTTGATTTGATTTAATGAGAACCTTTTGGATATACCTCATCATTATGCGCATGTCAAGAAGATTTATTAGGAGCAAAGTGCATATTTAATTGGATTTCATAAAAAGGATCTTTGAGGCTTTTTAAGAAACTATAAAATATTTGTTCTTATTTTTGTTGAGAAGATTTTGTAGAAGATTTACAACGTGAATATTATACCTGATTGAAGAGTCCAAACATATACTGGGAGAGTCTATAAATAAGGGCTTGCTAGACCTAAAGAATGGAAGATTCACAACAAGAAAATCGTAGGTGCAACATAAGAGTTTAGGGTTTTGAGAGTCTCTTGTGTGTGACTTTGTAAGTCATCCTTTGTATCTTTTGATGCATCATGGTAGACATATTTAGGTTGAATATAGTTCTCACTCGAAGCATTGAATAAAGAGTTCAGTATTGTTCTTGGTTGAAGCTTTTAAGCAAAACCGAGTGTTGTTCTTGGTCAAGAGTCTTGACATAGTTTTGTTCTTGAAAGAAGAAGGGTACATATTTCTTTTTGGTTTCTTGTGGAATTCCCTGGGACTGGGAGTGTTTGTTTAGCACTTTGGTGATTGGGAGTGAGATGGTGATTTCTAATATCTAGGAGTGTCCTATGTAGAAGTTGCACTGGGTAAGGATTAAGTGAGGGGTTGTAAACGTGATGGTTTAGCTCTGAAATGATACTAGTGATAGTGGATTTCCTTTCTGGCTTGGTAGCCCCTATATGTAGTTTTGTTATACACCAAACTGGGTTAACAATTCATTGTGTTATTTCTCTTTCTACATTTAAAATTCTGCACAATTTAAATGGTTGGATAAATTGTTCTGTCAGTCTGCAGATGTTACAACATCTATCATGACACTGTTATAACTTAAAGAAATCAGAATGCTCGTGTTCTGTTTTTGTTTAGTTAAGCAGAGATCAATGTCTCGACGTCTCTTGGGACATCTGAGATTTGTATACCAGAATTTCAATTGGTATTAGAGCAGGCATCCTGTTGTTTCCCTTGAAAATCAGAAAACAACCGCTGATCTTCCAAATCTAACTTTGGTGACTCACAGGATCGATCAGATTGATCCTAGGACATGTGCTAAAAGGTTTTGTTTTTTGTTTTGGGAGTCTATTCAAGTTCCACACTCGAACAATATTGGGGTAAAAGAATCCTAAAGGAACATCTATTCGACTACAGGTTAAAGTAAGGCTTTCAAATAAAAGAGAAGAAAGTTTTTTGGTAGATGTGAAGTTAGACTGAGGACGAGGAAAAAAGAATTGCATAGGAAGGAGAAAAGTAATGTAAGGAGAAAAAGGGGTAAAGACAATAAAAGATTTTGTAAAACTTAAAGTAAAAACAAGTAAATTGCATTAAGTTAAAAGATGGTGTGTTCACATCACGTACATTCTCTTACAATACTCGCTTTCTCTACACTCGGATACTTGGAGTAATTTCAAGAGTAATTTGTACAATAGTAAATTACAACACACTTTGGATATGTCTAAGACACCCTATTTATAGTAGTAACAAATAACCTCTAATAACCTCCATCATCATCTCCTTGCGCCATTTGTCACAAATGCATGGTTACACTGCTCCTAGGGTGACACCTGTCTCCCTCAATATTCAACAAGAAAAACCGTTCCCTCCAATATTTGAATTTCAAAATTCTTCGACGAACCATCCCTCTCAGCAAGCGGTCGAACTCCTGGCTTCTGGGTGAGTCCTTCGACTTCTTCTTCTGGCTGCTTTGCTTCTTTCAACCGTCCTCTTGTTCTCAAATTATTTTTTACCCTTTTGTCTTGGATACCTTCCTTCTACATGAGGCGTCGAATTTAAGAGCTAACAAATTGCCCCCCAAAAAATGTCTTTTCGACTTCGACTGTAGAAAAGCACATTTTTTTGACAGCGTATGACCTTCGACGCCGCTTTGTCCTCATGCGTGTCGTATGATACTCTTTCCACCAATGCAAGTCTGGGAAGGTGAAAGGGAATGAAAGAGAAAGAAGAAAAATAACTAGGAACACGCAAGCTACTGTTCCGCCACCTTGATGCACGTTTATGACGTCACTTTCATCATGGCTATTTTCTCAGGAATCAACAAAATCGTGGGCCATCGTCACCCTTCCAACCTCGGGGACGTGAATTGCAACTATTGCCTCTGCCATCCCACATCCAAGCACACACGTGGCCCACTAACTCTATCCCCTTAATGATGAAAACTTCTAGTCTTCCATACACTATATAAGTAGTTTCCCTTTGATGTTTTCATTTTTTCCAACTTCTCTAACTCTTCACAACTTCCATGCTTTTTTCCTCAAATTTTTCTGCTTCCTAACCAACAAACTCTTACTTTCTTCAAAAATGGCTGATCATCAAAAGAAGAAAATGCCATCTAAAGGACAAACTTCTGCATCCACGCTTCCTCCCTTTGCTAGCTTGAGCGGCCCCCAGGTGGTAAAGAACCAACAGTTCATCCGCGAACCCTTGACGGAGGAGAAACGTCACATTTACGAATCTCAGGTAATCATTCATGTTACTGTGGCAGGGAGACCTTTAGCTATGTCTGGGCCTTTACCCCCTCCCGGTCTTGACTATTCTGCCATTAAGGATTTCTTCCCCTCTTATAGAACCACTAAACCCCTGGGGCAAAGAGACTCTAACAAAATTTCTACTGACGGTCCTGATAGCCTGAGCCTCTTCGATGTAGACTTTAGGTATCTTCATGATGGGGCCAGACTATTTAGGGTTACTCCCTACTTCAAAGATTTCGAACTTTATCTCACCTGGCTGACGAAAATAGAGAAAGTAAAAGCCCAGGAATGGAAGGACACTGGGATTTATGATCTGATTATGATGTCGAAGGTAGGCCCTTCGTACTGCCCCCTTATGCTGGCTTCTTCCTTATTCTTCTGGGATAGAACTCACAACACTTTCCACCTTCCTTGTGGGATGATGACACCCACTCTACTTGATGTCGCTGCCATTGTAGGCCTAAAACCCTACGACCTAGTTTATGATCCTGAGATTAATTGCCACGACAACATTGGTTTTGCCAATACTAAACACACCTATACAACAATTTGTTCTGTCGGATTCGGCAAAACCAATACACGAGCTGTTGACAGCTTTCCTAACAATTCCTTAAACTTTCTTCACAGTAGAATATTACTATTTCTTCTCCAACACTGATAACTCAAGTTCCCGATGCTCAACATGATCCTTTATACTCTTCGAGTATATCCAAATATCATCGGTTACCCAACCATTGACTCACTCAATTAAGTATGGAGAATCCTATGCCAAACGGACACTCAATTTGTGAGTAATGGCGGAAATACAAACCGCACTTACTACAACAACCAAACATATTCCATCAATAAATAATTAATTCCATGTCACTACTTCACCATCACATAAAGCATTGTTTCCCGCGCTTCTAATCTTGCGTCATTCCGAGTTACGGTCCTCCCGTTACGACAAAAATACGAAAACAACATTTCCACACTTAGAAGGCCATTCAACACATCTTCAACTCTTGAAATGTTTAAAGGTCTAATTATACCAATATAATATCCTACACCTTACTTCATTTAATAATCACCAGAAGTCACTATCCACCCTTTATATACTTGACTTCACAATCTGTTGCCACAACACACACACCAGACACAAGTCTTAAAACTACTCAATCAGTTTAATTCCTTGACTATCCAAATAGACATACAATATAGAGCTCTTAATATCGGACTAGTTCCCGTAACTAAGTCAATCACAATTCCGCTTCACGTCCTGGCTGTATATCACTATCTTGTCAGAATAACTTCCAGACAACCACAATTAATCGGCAAACCGCCAACTTCCCACTTTCGTTAACACTCAAAATTTCCATCAAAATGAAACATCTCATCACTGTCCTGCGCCGACTCATCAAAACAATTTTTCAGCACTTGGCTTAACTCCAAACAATTCATTGCTCACGCCATCTAAGCTTGCAAGACACGTCTATCTCATCCAACACAATCCCAACTACTATCAACAAGAGATTAAGGGTGATCAGTTCCTCAATTTATCGATAGACAGCCGAAAATCATGATGGGGTATAAACCATCTTTACCAATCTATAAGAGCGTTTAACCACACACTGAGCTACAACTCCGCACTTGCAGTATCCTGGAGAAGCACAAGTTTCTCCCCCACTTAGATCATTCCCACTTCTGTAGACAAAGGTTAGACAACAAACATGTATAGACAGTATTTTCACACACATGTCGCATACAAGGGAACAACCAACATTAGACAACTTGGCCGGACGGACCGGCCTGCTCTGATACCACTAATGTAACACCCTTCTAAACCCCACGGATAATATATGAATAATCAGAGTAAATTTCCATGCATTTACAAAAGGGCATTACACATAACTTTCAAAATATCAAAACCACCTATCATGCTCATTACTATTTCAATATAAAATTATGCTTTACAAAACTTCATTTTGCATGTAGCAGCTGATTCAATTATACCACAATTTTCATAAAAGAAACATTTGTTTTTATCACATAAAACAACATCACTTAGGCACTAAGGCCAACATCATAATATTCCAATGGATATAAACACGTTTAAAGAGTACATAATGTATATCTTAAACACAACCCAAGCGATCCCAGTGTTACATGACCAGAGCATGACTCGACCCAACATAATTAAATCACTAAACGGCTACACCAAAAGCGACCTCGTAACTACGAGCAATACTACTCCTTGATACCTGCACGATGTCATGTAGGACACCATTCCAGCAGAAGAGTGAGAAATATTATCATAATAACAATGCATATAATTATATATACACAAATACACAAGCACAAAATACATATATTCCACATTTTCTCACCACAATTCATTATAACTCATCATGTACAATACAACATATATATAATCAAATATGGATAATCACCAAGCATATTCATCATGCACGTATCCATAAATCTCAACATTCCACATGAACATACACATATTATGTTTACTCACTAATTCACAATTACACATTCACAATTCTCAAATCAACAATTCATGTTCATAAGCATACTTTCATACAATGATCACATATTCATAACTCTCAATTACACAAGTAATGCACATACGTATATTCCACCATTCTCACCATACTTCATCATAACTCATCATATACTTCACAAAGCATATATATATATATATATATATATATATATATATATATATATATATATATATATATATATATATATATATATATATATATATATATATATATATATATATATATATATATATATATATATATATATATATATATATATATATATATATATATATATATATATATATATATATATATATATATATATATATATATAGGCAAATACAATCATCAAACATATCCATAGTTCACAATTACACAAGTCATGTACATACACCTATGCATAACTTCATACAACAATCATATATTCATTCCATGAGACTCAATGCAACTCATGCCATGTGGTACCAACACATGATATCATTTTTCGGTTTTTACACTTAAACCGGGTCCACCCTTCTAGACCGATAACAACAAAAGCCCGTTCCCTAAGCTTTCAAACCCACCCTTCTAGGTTTGGGACAAGCCACTAGTCTCCACGAAACTAGAAAACATTGCCTCTTGACTAAATGATGCATATGCAATCAACAACAAAATGCACTTAAGACCGATCACTCGTCTTAATCCCATGCATTCACATAATTACTCCCTTCAAGAATTAAACAAGATTGCACACACAACATATCATATAATCAAGTATTCATACTTTTCATTAACATATTTGTCAAACAATGCACGCATATGTTACAATATGCTCCCATGCATTAATTCACAATAATCGGATACAACAAATATGCATTCATAATTCAACCTCATTACCTTTTCAAACAATGCACACATATTCACAATATGTTCTCATGCATTCACAATATCACATATAATCAATATGCATTTACACTTCAATATCATTACCACATTTATCAAGCAATGCACACATATTCACAATATGTTCTCATGCATTCTTCACATACAAACAATATGCATATATTTGTCAAAAGACTATATTTCATAATCGATTCCACCATCTAGGATTCACGCCATACGGCTACCCACAGCATATCATATCACAACATGCACAAGCTATACGTTATATAACAAAAGTATTCTGCACAATAACACATCAATCACACACATTCGCGACGGTAAAAATCAACACAACAATATGTTTTCAATTTTCTGCTATAATTGAACTAGTTACAGGCCTCAAAGCCATTTTTTTTAGAAAGACAATCTCGTTAACTTACCAACGCTTCGAACGGGGGTCAAAACCGACTTACGGTTCAAGAGTTATGAATTTTCGAAGTTTTCCGAAAAACCAGAATTTTGCCTAAACACGGCTACGGAATTTTGCATTTTTGCCCGAAAATCCGACCGATTCAATTCTTTTTTTTGGAACAAAACACATACTCATACTCACCTAACATATAGCAGTGAATTAGAACCATTAAACACGATTTCTACGACGTCCAATTTTCACTCAAATCTCAAACCCTCAATTATCCAAAAATGTCAAAACTCACAAACTCAACCAAATTCAATCAAACGAAATCCAATAATCACGGCTAAACATTACCCGACTAAACTATGCAATTTATTTTGAATTCTAACCGTTCAAAACTCGATTCTACCGATTAAACCATTTATGCCCTAGAAATGGAAAATAGAGAAAACTACCAACAAATCCAACACAACTCATACATAATCATACACATTGATCAAATAATAATGTTTCTCACCCTTACCTTGATTGGATTGAAGCTTGAAGTTGATTCTTGATGATTTCTCCAAGTTTCCCTCTTCTCTTCTCTTTTCACCTCTTTCTCTATTCTTTCTCTCCTTTTCTTTCTTTCTTTCTCTTATGTTTCTATCTCTTTTCTTTTCTCTCCAATTTCCCTTATATATCCTTTTATTTTCTTTCCATCATAATTCTTCTCTCAAAAATATCTATCAATTCATTTCTCACAAAATATCTCATTTTATCATTAATTAGAGAATATCTAATAAATCCACATTATTCTACCAAGTAGAATAAATTAATTAAATCCATTAACTCATTTAAATAAATCCAATAATTTATTTAAATCAGATAAATCACATAAACCAATTAATTAGCACAATTAATCACTTATTGAAAAATTGGGTTGTTACACCCTATACTCTGGCTTTGGGGGTTTCGACCTATGTTCACGCCTGACCCTGACCCTTGTAGCAGCGAAGCCATCGCCTGATCTGAGAATATGGGGGGTGCACTTTGGAGCCCTTGCATCATAGCAGTGGGCATCCCATATGGGGGATTTCTTCGTGATTGTGAAAAACTAGGGGGACCAAACTGCCTGGACGTCGAACTTCCTCCTAACAAAATCTGAGGATTCGACGTTTGATGACCAATATACTCCAACACTGGTTGAGTATAAGGTCTTTTCACTGTCGATCCAACCCCGAGTACGGAAGGTGTAAGCACTGGCCTCACAGGAAGCACCGTTTGTTCTCTGGTCGACGGTATCGGAGGGGGAACTCCCTCGTCTCTTATCCCTTTGATGGAACCGCCTCCTTGATGGTTGGGGTTATCTGGCTGATTCGTATCCGTAGCCATGTTCCTAATGTTTCGTCTTGGTCGTGTCTCTGCGTTCACAGCGGCAATTTTACCACTACTTAGTAACATAAAAATGTACCTCTCAGGAAAACGACCAGTACGATTGCAGAATTTTTATAGGTTTAGTTTTATAAAACAGATTTTCTAGCACTGTCCCACCGGGTGTGCCATTTTGTTTCCCTTGAAAATCGGAAAACAACCGCTGATCTTCCAAATCTAACTTTGGTGACTCACAGGATCGATCAGATTGATCCTAGGTCATGTGCTAAAAGGTTTTGTTTTTGTTTTGGGAGTCTATTCAACTTCCACACTCGAACAATATTGGGATAAAAGAATCCTAAAGGAACATCTATTCGACTACGGATTAAAGTAAGGCTTTCAAATAAAAGAGAAGAAAGTTTATTGGTAGAGGTGAAGTTAGATTGAGGACGAGGAGAAAAGAATTGCATAGGAAAGAGAGAAGTAAAGTAAGGAGAAAAAGGGGTAAAGACAATAAAAGAATTTGTAAAACTTAAAGTAAAAACAAGTAAATTGTATTAAGTTAAAAGATGGTGTGTTTACATCACATACATTCTCTTACAATACTCGTTTTCTCTACACTTGGATACTTGGAGTAATTTCAAGAGTAATTTGTACAATAGTAAATTACAACACACTTTGGATATGTCTAAGACACCCTATTTATAGTAGTAGCAAATAACCTCTAATGACCTCCATCATCATCTCCTTGCACCATTTGTCACAAATGCATGGTTACACTGCTCCTAGGATGACACGTGTCTCCCTTAATATTCAACAAGCAAAACCGTTCCCTCCAATATTTGAATTTCAAAATCCTTCGACGAACCATCCCTCTTAGCAAGCGGTCGAACTCCTGGCTTCTGGGTGAGTCCTTCGACTTCTTCTTCTAGATGCTTTGCTTCTTTCGACCATCCTCTTGTTCTCAACTTATTTTTTACCCTTTTGTCTTGGATACCTTCCTTCTACATGAGGCGTCGAATTTAAGAGCTAACAACTGTTCTATTTCTGGATGATTTCTAGGGAAAATACTTTATGGTCTTTTGAACAAGGAAGGAGATTTTATGATCGGATCATCCTTTACCGCTGTGTTCAAGGGGATAGGAAGCTAGGATGATAGATTTTTGAATCCATCCTGACAACTACTGATGGTTAACTGATACTTCTGTGTAGATTCTCCACTGCTGCTGATAATGATACTATTGTTACGCATGGTGCCTTATAAAATGTTTTAACATCTTACCTAGCTCTTGTTGAAGAGGGTGTCAGCCTCTCTAGATGTTCATGCCTTCACAATCTGGGAGTAATAAAGGAGATAGCATTATGATCTGGCTTCCACTGAAGGGATTTTCGGTTAGCAGGTTTTTAGGCCTCTATCCAAGAGTTTTATCTTGTATATGTATGACTGGTGAAGATGAACATCAAGACACCATTAACTTTAGTGAGTTTTCTATAGGTCAGTTTTTTTTCTGATCTGGAGCTAGGCTTCTATTTCTCCTTTGAAGGAGCTTGTGGTCTAATTTATGCTGAAGGATTATGAAGACATCTTTACCAAATTCTGTGCATATGAAAGTCAAGGAAACATGTCTAAGACATTCACCCTAACATCTTAGAGAATTATCTGGTCTTTCAAAGCTGAATCTGAGTGATCTTGCAGATAGTTGTGTCTATCATACGACTACCTCTTCTATTAGGTTTAGTTCTGGTGTGGACTATGATCCTGTATGGATGGTTTCTTTGGAGAATTGTGCTTGAGTCATCTTGAAAGGGACTGGTTGTTTTTCCATTGATATGTACACGATTGAGGTTGTTTACTCAAACATGATATCAAAACATGCACAACAGGATAAACATTAACAATCATCCACACATGACAAAGTTAATGATCAAGAAACAAAAAAAACAGGATAAATAGCATCATATAACGACAAAACAAATAACAATTGTTGTGCATGAGTACATAATGCAAGTCATTAACACAATAGAAATGTATTTAATACACAGCAAGAGAACATGACAACGACAACATAATGCAAGTCATTAACACAATTGAAATATTTCGCACGATGCGTCGACTGCTCTGTGTATGCGTCGGCGCATACTTTGTTCAAACTTACACGTTCAAAATTAAAAAAGGTATGCGTCGGTCGACCTGAGCATACCTGAACAAATTTAAATTTTGGAGACATATTTGTGAGTGGACCGGACCTTGTTTAGGTCCACTCATGCAGGTAAAACTAGCAGATTTTGTCATTTTTGAACATATGGGCAAATAAAAAGACATAGATAACCAGCCAGAACATATTTTAAGCATTCAAAAAGATAACATACATATAATGCGACATACATGACAAATGTAACACATAATTTGATGCATTTGTGAACATGAATATATATATATATATATATATATATATATATATATATATATATATATATATATATATATATATATATATATATATATATATATATATATATATATATATATATATATATATATATAGAGAGAGAGAGAGAGAGAGAGAGAGAGAGAGAGAGAGATAGTTGAGGAAAGATATTACCTCAATTACAAATATAGCTAGATGAACACACACACATATACTTTAAACATCTTCAATTTGTTAGATATCTGATAATCAAAGTACATATAGACATAGATATATAAGATGTGCAAGAATTTACTAAACACGATCTGAAATATCGAGAATACCTAGTTCTCGTCGGATATGAAAGAAAGGCTCAGTAGCAAGAGGTTTTGTGAAAATATCCGCTAGTTGATTTTAGTATCAACATGTTCAAAAACAACATCGTCTTTCTCCAAATGATCCCTAAGAAAATGGTGTCGAATTTAGATACGTTTAGTGCGTGAATGCAGCACGGGATTCTTGGTAAGATTGATAGCACTCGTATTGTCACAAAAGATCGGAATACTCTCAAGTTTGAGATTAAAATTTAGAAATTGTTTCTTAAGCCATAGGACTTGAGCGCAACAACTACCTGCGGCAGTGTATTCCACTTTGGCGGTTGACAAAGCAACAGATACCTGTTTTTTGCTATGCCAACTAACCAAAGAATTTGAAAATAAGTGACAAGTACCACTAGTACTTTTCCTATCCGATTTGCACCCGGCAAAATTATAATCGAAGAATCTAACCAAGGAACAATCGTTTCCCTTAGAATACCATAGCCCATACTTTGGAGTACCCGATAGGTATCTAAGTATGCGCTTAACTGCTTTTAGATGGGATTCTTTGGGAGAGGATTGATATCTAGCGCATATACATACACTAAACATAATATTGGGTCTAGAGGCGGTAAGATAAATAAGAGAGCCAATCATACCTCGATATCTTTTTACCTCTACATCCTTACCAATTTCATCTCGACTGAGATTTGCACATGGTGGCATTGGTGTGTCAATGGCTTTGGAATTTGCCATATCAAATTGCTTGAGAAGCTCATGACAATATTCTGTTTGACTTACAAAGGTTCCTTCCTCAAGCTGCTTGATTTGTAACCCGAGAAAATATGTGAGCTCCCCCATCATACTCATCTTGAATTCACCTTGCATTAGGTTAGAAAACTCTCTTACGAGATTCATGTTAGTTGATCCGAATATAATGTCATCAACATAAATTTGCACCAAAATTAAGTGTTTTCCTTGACGCTTAATGAAGAGTGTTGTGTCGACCTTTTCTCTTGAATACCCTTGATCAAGGAGAAACTTGCTTAGACGCTCATACCAAGCCCTAGGGGCTTGCTTGAGTCCATACAAGGCACGCTTTAACTTGTATATGTGATCAGGATATTCATGAGACTCAAAACCCGGAGGTTGGGCAACATAAAATTCTTCATTAATATAGCCGTTAAGGAATGCACTTTTTACATCCATTTGAAATAGCTTAAAAAAATTTCTCGGGAATCAACAAAATCGTGGGCCATCGTCACCCTTCCAACCTCGGGGACGTGAATTACAACTACTGCCTCCGCCATCCCACATCCAAGCACACACGTGGCCCACTAACTCTAGCCCCTTAATGATGAAAACTTCCAGTCTTTCATACACTATATAAGTAGTTTCCCTTTGATATTTTCATTTTTTCCAACTTCTCTAACTCTTCACAACTTCCTTGCTTTTTTCCTCTAATTTTTCTGCTTCCTAACCAACAAACTCTTACTTTCTTCAAAAATGGCTGATCATCAAAAGAAGAAAATGCCATCTACAGGACAAACTTCTGCATCCACGCTTCCTCCCTTTGCTAGCTTGAGCGGCCCCCAGGTGGTAAAGAACCAACAGTTCATCCGCGAACCCTTGACGGAGGAGAAACGTCACATTTACGAATCTCAGGTAATCATTCCTGTTACTGTTGCAGGGAGACCTTTAGCTATGTCTGGGCCTTTACCCCCTCTCGGTCTTGACTATTCTGCCATTAAGGATTTCTTCCCCTCTTATAGAACCACTAAACCCCTGAGGCAAAGAGACTCTAACAAAATTTCTACTGACGGTCCTGATAGCCCGAGCCTCTTCGATGTAGACTTTAGGTATCTTCATGATGGGGCCAGACTATTTAGGGTTACTCCCTACTTCAAAGATTCTGAACTTTATCTCAACTGGCTGACGAAAATAGAGAAAGTAAAAGCCCAGGAATGGAAGGACACTGGGATTTACGATCTGATTATGATGTCGAAGGTAGGCCCTTCGTACTGCCCCCTTATGTTGGCTTCTTCCTTATTCTTCTGGGATAAAACTCACAACATTTTCCACCTTCCTTGTGGGATGATGACACCCACTCTACTTGATGTCGCTGCCATTGTAGGCCTAAAACCCTACGGCCTAGTTTATGATCCTGAGATTGATTGCCACGACAACATTGGTTTTGCCAATACTAAACACACCTATACAGCTTTTGTCCAACATTATCATAATAAACTGTTGACGACGAGGAACATATAGCCTTTTTGGCCATGTGGTTATCCCGTTGTGTATTTTGCACAAAATCCTTCCAGGTGGCGCGAAAGTATCTGGTTCTAGCCAACCAACTACATCTGAAGAGAGGCATTTGCCTCAGTGAAATGATTCTGGCCAGTCTTTATGAGGCCTTTGGAGAAGGTGCGAATAAATTAAAAGACCCTGTCAGCCATGGTAACTTGCTGTTGTCGGGCCCTTTTTGACTTCTTCAGTTGTGGCTTAATGCCACTTTTGAACACCATCTTCCCAACAAAGGTGAAATTAATGAACGCTCGCCTTTAGTTGCTGAGAGAAGAGTCGAATGGCCTCGCTTGGCTCAACTTACTCCTAGCGAAGAAGGCCATTCTCTTCGATCCAATTTATCCAGCTTTGTTCAAATGTCCGTAAAACGGTATGAGTTTACAGCGAAGATGGCTCCCTTCGCAGAACGAAGATGTGGCCTAGAGTGGTTCGCCAGACCCTTCCCTGCTCCCTTGAAGAAACAAGAAGAGGAGTCAAAGCTGACTTGGGAGCGATTCCTTATTCCTCGATTGCTGGTCCATAAACTAAACCTTGTTAGAGGTCACTCCATCTTACTAACCTACCAACCGAACTTAGTGTCCAGGCAATTTGGGTTGATACAAACCTTGCCCAAATGTTTATATGACAAGAAATCTCATATCATTCTTCCCTTAACGGTGCTATCTCCTCTGGACTACTCGACACAACTGGCGCGCCACGCCCACAAGTCCTACCTCACACCTATTCACTTTGAACCTTCTTACTTTTGCTCCCAAGACTTCTATGACTGGTGGTCGAAGCATTACGCTTCAGAATTTCTTGACGCCTCCAGTTTTGCTCACTTGATTGACCAAGCTTTCATTGATGTGCAGGAGAAGATCAAGAAAGGTACGTCCACCCATATCAAAGAGATTCAAGCCTTCCAGAAGAATTTCGAAACTGCCTATTATCGCACCTCGAAAAATCACGGAGACATTTCGGAGAGACGACCCTCGCGCGAAAGGCGCGGAAATGCGGTTCGACAGAGTCGCCACCGAACTTTATTTTTCCCGAATAAACGGGAGAGGAAAATATCGAGAAAACCTCTTGAAACGAAAAGGATAGGAACAGGGATGTCGCAACCATGTGTCGCTACTGCGAAAATCGGCGCCGGCAATACAGAAGAGTCGCCACCGTGCGTTATTTATCCCAAAGGAGGGAAAGGAAACGCTCGAAGTAAACCTAACGCAAAGACGGGAAAAGGTATGGTCATCGCAACCAAAACCTGGATTCGGGAGTCGGTTACGCAAGGGGAAGGTATTAGCACCCCTCACGTCCATCGTATTCGATGGGATCCACGCTTGCTTGTTTGTACGGATTACACTTCTATCTAAACTAAAGGATGAGGTCTGAAAAGAAAAGAAAACATGACTCGGCAAAGCATCGCACTTTATGCCTACGTATTCCCGTCTGGAACGAGAAATCAGAGTCAACGTAGTTCGCCTAACTACGGGGGAAGATGAGTGAAGGTTGCTCGCTAGGATATCGCATCCTATGCCTACGTACTTCCACACAGCATGGAAGATCAGAGAAAACGTAGTTCGGGCTACGCACGACACAAGCTGTTCAAATGTCTTTTATGAAAAATATCACCTTAAACAAGGGTTTTCTTATTGCAAAAAGGTTGATGTTTGTTCAAATCTTTTGACGGAAGAAATGAATTGATTTCTGTTATAACCTTTATTAATGTTTTTCTGTTGTTTGAAGAAAGAAGAGATGACACTCTACAAATCCTAGGGTTAAAAAGGGAATAAAATCTACCCTAATGTTATCATACATGGATTAGCTCCTAATGTCTATCATGTTACTCTCTTGCACGGAGAGAAACAAAGCTCCTAAGGGAATAAACAGAAAGCAAAACAGATACAGTAAACAGTAAAATATTAGGAATACAGCAAACAAGCTAGGCAAAGGGCCAAACTCCCTCGAACCTGAACACAATAGGTAAAAGTGAAGCACATTTCACTTTAAACCTAGGGGAATTAATACACACAATACAGAAAAAGCCCCAAACTCTGACAGCAAACTCCCAAAGTTGATGCACAGCACATCCTCTTTCAAATGAATCTCCAAGCTCAATCTTCATCATTGGACCCCCAAGCTCTAGCTAGCTTCTTGCTTTGACAATCTTCATCTTCAATGATCTCCATCTTCAAGGGCAAGCACTCCAGGATAACAGAATAGGATCAAGAGAGATAATATGGCATGCTAATCAGCTCATGAACAACCAAAGGAAGCTCACAAGGGATTAGCATAGTGGGACAGGTTCCCTCAAAGTTCTACCTCTAAGACCAATCACTTATCCCTCCAAAGGAGGGAGGTGAGTTCTTAGAGGGACTTTTAGTCACTGGGAAAGAATGGAAGCAAAGGAAGCATTCCATGTTTCATGAATCAAATCTCTAATCTAGAGCTCTACCTAGCTCCTAAACCCTAAAGCCCCCAGCAGCTACCAGCAAGCCTCAAACCTCTCAACCTCTGGGTCTTGATCTTCAATCTTCTCCTTCATCATGCTCCTTCAACAAGGTCTTCAAGCAAGCCAAACCCCACAATAATACCCTAAAGATAAACCCCACAAGACAAACAATCATCAAGATAACATTCAATACAATCAATCAAAACAGAAAATATCCTAAAAATATTAAAGAAAGGGGGAAAAATCTAATGCTTATTTACAATGGTCTATTACACCTACCCATAATATCCCTATATTCCCATACCCCAAAATCAAATTAAAATTCCTAAAAGAAAATGATCTATCTCACCTATGTTCACTTTAAAAACCCTAATTTGATGCACTAATGCTAGCCTAATCAAACCATCTAAAAATTAATCCTAAAATTATGAATTAAATCCTATGAGGAAGCTAAAGTCCTAAGCTAATCACCCTAAAAAGAATGGACCCTAAATCTAAGGGGAGCTAATTGAACTAAAATCAACAAAATCATGTATTAAACTAAAGTCACTTAAAAAGCTATTTAAAAGAAAAATGCACAAAAAATACCAAAATGAAATAAAATGCTAATTTTAATATTTGTTATTTTTCTTAACAGAATTATAAACCTAATGCAAAAAGAAGAAATTAAAAATATTCATTTTTCATTTACTTATGAATTTTTAAAGAGGCAAGAAAAATAAAAGAAATAAAATCAAAGAAATTAAAGAAAATGAGAGAGGGAGGTGTAAAGAGAAATGGCGCCTAGTTCAATCTGGGATATGGGCCAGAAAAGGTGGTGTCAAAAGTAAGCGTGCCAGGGCCCAAAGCTTTCAGAAATTAAATCAAAAATAACAAAAGAAAAATGGTTAAACGCGCGGTGTGGATAGCATTAGGTTTAAGTGTATTTTCGATTGGGCTTGGTTTCAGGGGTGTGTATAGCAATGCTTTGGTTAGGCCCAGGGAATTGATTAATGAAACGCTGTGTTCAGCGCGTTTCTGAATTCCCTCCATTTTCTAAATTGAATATCATGCGTTGGATTTGGTCTCTAGTCAATTATTTTAATCTAATCCAACGGTTCCTGGTCGTCTTCTCCAAATGACGTAGGGTTTTCAGAATTCCATCTCCCATGCAGAGATCTTCCATCATCTCATACTCTCTCAATTCTTCATGGAATGCCACACTATAAAGAACAAAAATGCTCTATATTCTTACCTCTACAAAACCCTAGCCTTAGTTTTTCCTAACTCTCAACCTAAAGCCAAACCCGATAGGTAGAAAGTTCACTGCTCACAAAATTTCACTGACATGCACTTGGTTAATCTTGATAATTCTTGGCACTAATGTGTTCTACACACTACCCTGGTTATTCTAAGCAGCTACACCAAGATCAATACCTCCTAAACTATAAGTTCTAAGTCTTGAAAGTTCAACTGCCCTAACATGAAACCTCATCAATGGCTCTCTAAGTCTCTGAAAATCATCTTCTACCTATCCCTAACAATTCTAGCCTAGCAAACTCAACTACCAGGGCATAATTAATGGTGTAGAGAGCAATATGCATACCTACAATTTTTGTTGAAACAGATGAGAATTGGCTTGATTCAGTGCTTGCAATCCTTCACAAATGCTCCTCAGATGGTGATCTTGTTTCTGTTTGCAACAAACTAGATGTAGGATGTTTGTAGGGAGGGATTCGAATCTGGTATGGATTCTTGCAATTTCAACCTTAGATCTTCAAACTTCCATGGATGAGCCTCTGAATCAGCATGTATGCACTCAAGAGATTCAATGGATTGTGAATGAAGGAGAAGAATGAACAGAATTGATGTTGATTGTGTGAATTCACTCTTGCTTGCAATTGAAGTAACAATGGAGTCCTCACTTTCCTCTCCCTCTTCTCACCAACCTCTTCTCTTAATGAACTCAATCCTATATATAGGAGAGCATGGAAAGATCTAGAGCATTCTAGATCAGTCTAGGATGATTCTAGAAACTTCAAGAATTTCTCATGATATGATATCTCACCTTAATCTCTTTGCAACCCCTTGAAAATCTCATTATATGACAACATGGATGTGTATGGATGCTCATTTGCTGATCCCTTGCATTTCTCTTCATTTTACAAATGTGCCTTATTTTGCAAGTAATAGAATTACAAAGCAAGTCCATTTTTAAAGCCCTATCTCAAAATTGTGGCTGAACCAATGTCTCTAAAATGTTGTTTAGACTCAAAATGATATATTACATGACCCATTTTGGATTTGTAGATTGCCCATACCATTTTCCAATCTCAACTTTTTCAACTTATATGCCATTTTTTAAGTCATTTTCACCAACTTTGGTCAATTCTTATTCTATGCATTTCCAAACTTCCATGACCTCTTTTCTAGACTCAAAATGCCATTTTGAGAAACTTTTATGTTGTGAAGTTTTTCATTTGAAGCTTCCTTGTATGAGTTTTGGGCATAGGCTTGAAATGACCTGTAATTCTCAAATTACCAAAATACCCTTTGCTTACCAAGGACACAAGTAGAGTTCCACAAATCATATGAAGGCATACCATACCTTCCTAGAAAGCTAAGACAATTAGGAACAACTCTCATGTTTACCAGAAATCCATTTGAAATCTCCTTGAGGGGTAAAAGCTGCTTGGAAGACAAACAACTTTCACAGACAAATTTCAGTGTCCTCAGATGACCTGTAACTTGCACGAGCTATAACTTGAGTTCTATAAATCATCTTGATGACTTCCACCACTCAAATTAAAGCTATGAAGATACTATACAAGTTTCATGTGGACCAGTAATTCATATGAAGCTTTCATTTTGAGTTACACTGCTTTGAAGTTTGACCTAAATTAGAGGATTTTACACTGAAACCCTAATTTGGTAACTCCTCTTCTCCTTGACTCCTGTTGATTTTTCTTGGGCATAACACCACATCCATATCCATGTATCAAATAATGAATCCCACATTCTTCAAATGAGCCTTAATGCCTTTCAAATTAAGTCCTTGACCTAGGATTGACCTAGATAAAACCCTAGTTGACTGACTTCAACTGAGGCTCTTGCAATCATTCTCATGACTTGGTTACTCCTCAAAAATGATCATCTAGGCTCTTCATAACATCCATACACACCTCATGCTCTTGGCTCATAGCTCATACACCCTCTGATGATCCCCAATCAACCTCAAGATAGGAGATAACCCCATGATTGATCTGTCAACTCTTCAAGACTCAAATTCTTCCCTGATGACATGAATAGTCTTGAATATGAATGAAACCCTCTGAATATGCCTCTTGAAACAAGAATGGCACTTGGTCCCCTGATTAAGATAGCTTGCTTATGCTATGTTATGCAAATGAATGTACTATGTACATGATTACAATGCAAATGACAATGCAATTGAAACATAAGCCTAGGTTAGGAAGGTTGGGCAAATTTTGAGGTGCAACAGCTGCCCCTATTCAAGCGGTTGGACCCGACTGGATGAAGAGCGCGCAGCCTTCAGACATTCGAGGTACAAGATGGTTGAATACGAAAGAAACCGGAAATTTGCCAACCGCAAAAATTAAATTGCGCACGACTACTGCTTGGGGAAAACCCTTCAGGGAAATGACTTATGTTGTCACGGCAACAACTAACCATCCAACTGTCAATCTGTTTTTGTAAAATAATCTGATATTGTCCGCAGACCGCTCTATTCCGAAGAAATGGGTATACACCACACAACGAGAAATTGTTGATCTCACTTATCAACCTCTTGTTGATCTCACTTATCAACCAAGCACACGCTAACCAGCGGGAGAATATTGACTTCACTTGTCATGTTGACTTCACTGATCAACCTTTCGTATCTGAAGAAACGAGCAAACGCTTGAGCAAGCGGGGCGATGTTGATCTCACTTATCAACCTTTCGTTTCCTGACGAAACGAGCGAACGCTTAACCGAGCGGGGCAATGTTCGAAGACATGAACAACCGACTCTGTGGGAAAACGAGAAACTTAACCAAGTAACTCTGAGGGGGAATCTGACGACGATCATCACACACCTACTTCGACCGTAGGTAACACCTTCCAAATTTTCACATATCGATGTAACAACACACCAGATGAACTGAGTGGCTTAACCAAGCAACTCGGTGGGGAAAACTCTGTTGGAGATCACGAGAAACTTAACCAAGCGACCCGCTGACGAACACTCCGCTGGGGAGTACGAGCAACTTAATCAAGCGACTTGTTGAAGAATACCCTGCCGGGGACTACGAGGAACTTAACCAAGTAACTCGTTGAAGAATACCCTGCCGGGGATTATATCTCTACTGGGGAAACTGCGAGTAACTACCCAAAATCTGTATTATGCCATTTCCACAGCACTCTGAGAAAGACTCGGCTGGGGAAAATAAGTACTTGACCAAGCAACTCTGCTAGGGGAACCTGTGGCATAACGAACACGATCACTGCATGTCTTACACCACAAATCCATAAAAATGAACACGATCACCGCATGTTTTGCAATAGGACGAATACGATCACTGCACATCTCGACCAACAAACCCCCTGGATGATGTCGACATGATCACTGCGTGTGTCGCAAAACCAACCTATGTAATAGGACGAATACGATCACTGCGTATGCCGACCAACAAAACCACCTGATACAATAGACACGATCACTACGTGCATCACAAGTTCACATGGTACTACCAACACGATCACTGCGTGCCATACGAATACGATCACTGCGTATCTTGAACACGATCACTGCGTGTTTTGAGCCACGATCCTCTTGACTGGAGGAAACACGATCACTGCGCGCCTTGTGACACAAATTCAACCATGGGACGAACACGATCACTGCGTACTTCAGCCACAAACAACCAGATGAACACGATCACTGCGTGTCTCAATCGCAAATTCGAACAAGACTAGCTACACGATCACTGTGTGCCATGTAATAGGACAGATACGATCACTGCGCATCTCGACCAACAACATCCCAAGATACGATAAACACGATCACTGCGTGCTTCGTACCGCGAATAGAACAAACACGATCACTGCGTGTCTTGCTCAATAAACCCCCGAGATAATGTCAACACGATCACTGCGTGCCGTACAATACAATCTTCTTAGATCGAGATGAACGTGATCACTGCGCAATTCGACCACAAATACACATACCAAGATCAACACGATCACTGTGTGTCCTACAACATGAACCCCATAAATGAGACAAAATACGATCACTGCGTACCTTGACCACAAAATTCACATCTTCCTGAAACCACGATTTCTCTTATCGGCAGGGAACAACACATCTGAAACTGAAGAGGTAACCACCTGGCTTATGTTTCAAAAATGCATGTTTGATGATGTCATAATGCTTCCATGCAGCATGGAAATGCTACGTATTTGGGTAAAATGCGAGTACTCATGATGCATGCTTATGTAAAGAGTTACTTCAGCAAAATAAATGCTGAAGACAAACTGGATCCGCTGGGGATGACCGGAATACTACCGATACGCTTCCAACAAAATAAATGTTGGAAAGATGAACTAACTCTGCTGGGGATGACCATCCTGCTGGGGAAACTAGCTCACAAACTCAAAACTTCAAACTCTGCTGAAAAATGATCATCCTGACGAGGAAGGATCAACCTGTTGGGGAAAGAGAAAAGCAATCCTGGAAACTGCTTTCAATTGTATCAACATTCTGATTACGCCCTGTGGGGATACTTCATCCTGCTATCACTGAGCTGGGGATTGACCGGTGTGCTCTGATTCGCACTGCACAAGATTCTTCAGGCGAGTTAATCATATCTGTCTCGACCTTCGCTGGGGAGGACTCTGCTCTGCTTGATAAGCCAATTCTGAACTACTGAAGGTGCATTGATCTTTTCCTTTGACGCAATCTCCACTCTCCTGGGGAGACAACATTCAAATTTTGCATGGGGCAACTTCACTGGGGAAAGACACAACATTCATCCTCTGGAGAGGGTACTAGCCTGCCATGGACTCTGGCGAGGAACTTTGCGAGCTTTTGAATACCTGCAAAAGTCAACAAGCAAACACAAGGCAATCTATGCGAAAAATAAACATCTTGGTAATCACCCACGACAACCATTCAGGTAATTTCCGGTTTTAACAATCATCGGCCGAGGCCCGCCTGTTTACACACATGTAAGTTTATCAAAAAACATCGGCGTTTTTTACAAACAAAACTGTAAAAAGTTAAAACCAAAGTCACACACTACACTGAATAACACACTTTATTGATAACGACCTGAGAATAGGCAAGATTTGTACATCAGATGCAACTCTTGAAAAGAGGTAGTCACGCATAAACAAAATGCAGAAGTATACAAATATACAGAATAAAATTTGTACACATGTCGGTAACGTGTTGCAGACGAACACCATGAACCGATCCTCCTATGACTCGCCAGACTCTGACGCTTTCCTGATCTCTGTCTTCGGAAGAGATTGCTTTGGATAGCCGACCCCCAGATGCTCCCAAACCACTAACAATCAAACTTGGACCGCAGTCATTTGCTTCTCAAATCCCTAACTTTTGCGTGAATCGCCCTTTGCGGGTTTTCAATTCACCGGGATACCCCTTTTTGCCGAAGCCGCCCAGTGTAGGTTTTCGACTTCGCGGGTGTACATTTTTTCAATTATATCCCTAACTTTTGCCCGAACCTTTTTATTCTGTTTTTGGTTCGCCAGGATGCCCCATTTTTGCCTGGACTCTCTTTTTACTGTCCAGCGGGTCAATTTTAAGCAAAGTATTTTTTAACTGCGTCCGAGTTCACAGGGGACGAAAAGTCTTCACCGTCCATGGTGGATAACAATAAGGCTCCTCCGGAGAAGACCTTTCTCACGACGTATGGACCTTCGTAATTGGGAGTCCATTTGCCCCTATGATCCGATTGCGGTGGGAGAATCTTCTTCAGCACAAGGTCACCCGTCTGAAAGCTTCGAGGTCGAATCTTCTTGTCGAACGCTTTCTTCATTCGGCTTTGATACAGCCTACCATGTGCAATGGATGCCAGTCTCTTCTCGTCTATCAAGCTCAACTGATTCAATCTACTTCTCACCCATTCTGCCTCATCAAGCTGAACATCAAGCAAAACCCTCAAAGATGGTACCTCAACCTCCAATGGCAGGACTGCCTCCATGCCATACACCAGTGAGAACGGAGTTGCCCCGGTGGATGTACGCACCGTCGTGAGATAACCGTGCAAAGCAAACGGCAACATCTCATGCCAATCCTTATACGTTACCACCATCTTCTGAACAATCTTCTTTATGTTCTTGTTGGCTGCTTCAACAGTGTCATTCATCTTGGGTCTGTACGGAGATGAATTATGGTGCTCGATCTTAAACTCCCGACAAAGATCTTTCATCATCCCATTGTTCAAGTTAGAACCATTATCAGTAATGATCCGTTCAGGAATACCGTATCTGCAAATTATATCCTTCTTGATAAACCTGGCCACCACCTGCTTCGTCACATTGGCGTAAGATGCTGCTTCCACCCACTTGGTGAAGTAATCAATCGCGACTAGGATGAAGCGATGCCCATTAGAAGCAGTAGGCTCAATCTTGCCGATCATATCGATTCCCCACATGGAGAAAGGCCACGGAGAAGCCATAACATTCAGTGGACTGGGTGGCACATGGATCTTATCAGCATAGATCTGGCACTTGTGACACCGCTTGGCGAACTTAAAACAGTCCATTTCCATCGTTAATCAATAATACCCCGCCCGCAACAGCTTCCGGGTCATAGCATGCCCACCAGCATGTGTACCAAAAGTTCCTTCATGGACCTCTTCCATGAGTAAATTGGCTTCCTTCTCATCTACACACCGGAGGAATACCAAATCGTGGTTCCTTCTATACAGAACGCCGTCGGGATTCAGATAGAAGTTGCCTGCTAATCTCCTTAGGGTCTTCTGATCACGACTGGATGCCCCAGCCGGATATTCCCTATTCTTCAGGAAATTCTGTATGTCGAAATACCAAGGTTTACCGTCAGATGCTTCATCAATTGCAAACACAAAGGCCGGTCTATCAAGGCGAGATATGACAATCCTGGGAGCCTCATTCCAGTAGTTGACCTTATACATCGAGGATAATGTTGCAAGGGCGTCTGCCATTTGATTCTCCGCCCGGGGTACATGATGAAACTCTACTTTATCAAAGAAAGGTAGCAAACTTCTCGCATAATTCATGTACGGTACCAGATTGGGTTGGCGTGTCTCCCACTCTCCCTTAATCTGATTCACAACTAATGCTGAATCCCCATATACGTCCAGATTCTTGATCCTCAGATCGATAGCCTCCTCCAACCCCATAATACAAGCTTCGTACTCGGCTTCGTTATTCGTCACTGGAAAAGTCAATCTGGCTCTGAACGGAATGTGCGACCCGTGGGGAGTTGTAATAATCGCCCCGATCCCACTACCGTACGAATTGACAGCCCCATCAAAAATTAATTGCCATTGGGAACTCCGCTCAGGACCTTCACCAGGAAACGGCTCATCACAATCTTTAGCTTTCAAGTACATTATGTCCTCATCAGGAAACTCAAACTTCATAGGCTGATAATCCTCAATCGGTTGTTCGGCAAGATATTCGGACAGAACACTTCCCTTAATGGCCTTCTGGGAAACATACTGGATATCGTATTCTGTCAATACCATCTGCCATCTAGCAATCCTTCCAGAGAGCGCTTGCTTTTCAAACACATATTTGATCGGATCCATCTTCGATATCAGCATGGTTGTATGGTTCAGCATATATTGTCTTAGACGTTTGGCATCCCACGCCAATGCACAACACGTCTTTTCGAGCATAGAGTATCGAGATTCACAATCTGTGAACTTTTTACTCAAGTAGTAAATTGCATGCGCTTTCCGTCCTGTCTCGTCATGTTGACCGAGAACACAACCCATACTGTTCTCAAGAACCATCAGATACATAATCAGTGGTCGTCCCGCTACTGGGGGTATTAACACCGGGGGTTCCTGCAAGTATTCTTTTATCTTTTCAAATGCCCTTTGGAAATTGTCATTCCAGACCACCGCTTGATCTTTCTTTAACAGTTTGAATAACGGTTCACACGTGGTCGTTAGGTGAGAGATGAACCTAGCAATGTAATTCAACCTCCCTAAGAATCCACGGACTTCTTTTTCTGTTCTCGGTGCTGGCATCTCTTGTATTGCTTTTATTTTTGCAGGATCGACCTCGATTCCTTTCTTGCTCACAATGAACCCCAGTAGCTTCTCGGATCTCACTCCGAAGGTACATTTTTTAGGATTCAGCCTCAGCCTGAACTTTCTAAGCCTCTTGAACAACTTCAACAGATTAACCAGATGTTCCTCCTCTGTTTGAGATTTGGCAATCATGTCATCGACATATACCTCAATCTCTTCGTGCATCATGTCGTGAAAAAGCATTGTCATAGCCCGCTGGTACGTTGCCCCAGCATTTTTCAAACCAAAGGGCATCACCTTATAATAGAAGGTTCCCCACGGGGTGATAAAGGTCGTTTTTTCCATATCCTCTGGAGCCATTTTGATCTGGTTGTACCCCGAAAATCCATCCATGAAAGAGAATACCGAAAACTGAGCTGTGTTGTCAACTAACACGTCAATATGCGGCAGCGGGAAATCATCTTTCGGGCTCGCTTTGTTTAGATCCCTATAATCAATACACATCCGAACCTTGGCATCTTTCTTTGGCACAGGCACGATATTAGCGACCCAAGTGGGATAAGTGGTAACAGCCAGGAACCCAGCATCCCATTGCTTCTGCACTTCTTCCTTTATCTTTACGGCCATGTCAGGACGAGTCCTTCTGAGTTTCTGCTTCACAGGTGGGCAATCTTCCCTCAAAGGCAGACGATGAACAACCATATCGGTATCCAAACCTGGCATGTCCTCGTAGGACCAAGCAAATATATCACTGTATTCACGCAGCATCTCAATAAGCTCTTGCTTGATGTCCACTTGCAACGCGGCCCCTATACGGATATTCCTGACGCATTCTTCAGACCCTAAGTTGACAATATCAATCTCTTCCTGGTGAGGCAGAATGACTCTCTCCTCTTGCTTCAACAACCGACTCAGCTCTTCTGGTAAGTCACTATCCTCAACAATCTCTTCCTCAGCTTGGAAGATCGGATGCTCGAAGTCTAAACGAGTCATAGGAAGTCTTTGGTCGATGCCATCTGAAAATTCATGAATCCTGCGAGGGAAACGGTTAAGTGCTTCAAAAATGATGTACAAGCAAAATGCATAACCACGCTGCCATTTTATTGAAAAATAAAAAACAGAAAGAAAAGGATCACAATATTTGAATGTAAAAAACGCCGTTATTTATTGATCATGCAAACATACAGGTAAACAGTTAGGCCCTAAGACAAGATCAACGATGCCCCGGGCACGGCATGTGATCATACAATGATTAAAAAAACAACGCATTACTGTTTGGTGACTTGGATGACGTCCTGGATGGACCAGTTGCATAGGCTTTGCCCCGGCGTGCTGGGTCGAATCCATGCGTCCATGTCGCAGTCGCTATCCATTTCCTCCGTATCAGACACGGCATTAATCCTTTCGAAGCTAACTCCTCCGGGCGTGAACACGACAGGTCCCTTGTACTTAGGCACACTCTGCGAGGGAGATGGGCGGTACCCCAAGCCATACCTATCTTGCTTCACTGGGATATCCAGAACCTGCCCCCACTTCTGAGTCTCTCCTGCTTGTACCAACGCCTTGGCTCCTTTATATGAGGAGATGACCACCTCTTGCCCTTCACTCTTTAATGGAGCCTCTTCTTTAACCTTCACCCCTTCGAACGCTTGACACAGCGTTTCATGAGTCTCTCCATCTACCTCCACGTACTTGAAGGAAGACAAATGACTGACTAAGATGTCCTCTTCGCCACACATCGTCACAATACTCCTCTCAACCATATATTTCAGCTTCTGATGGAGTGTAGAAGTTACTTCCCCAGTGGCATGAATCCAAGGTCTCCCAATCAAACAACTATATGCAGGCTGGATGTCCATGATGTAAAACACTGTATCAAACACCTCCGGACCTACCTGGATGGGTAGCGTCACTGACCCGAATACTGACCTCCTTGTTCCGTCAAAGGCCCTCACCACCAAATCACTAGGGGTGCACAACAACCCACGGGTATCCAATTTCAACAGGGCTTTCTTTGGTAACACATTCAACGAGGACCCAGTGTCTACCAGCACATGGGATAAAATAGTGCCCCGACATTCGAGAGAGATGTGCAAGGCATTATTGTGATCACGCCCTCTAGGCGTTAGGTCAAAATCCGTGAATCTCAGGCCATGCCCAGCGTTAACATGTGCCATAACTCCCTCCAGCTGATTAACTGAAATCTCTTGCGGCACGAAGGATGTCTCAAGTACCTTCAATAGGGCATTTCTATGCGCCTCAGAACACAACAACAGAGATAATATGGAGATCTTTGACGGGGTCTGCTGCAGGTGATCTACAATCTTGTAATCACTTTTGCGGATCAACCTCATGAATTCTTCCACATCTTTGGTTATCGGCTCTTTCTCTTTACTCCCTGAAGATTCCCCCTCAACAACTTTGTTCTTTCCCCTGGCGAGCCTCTCTGCCTCGACCTCAGGTGAAGTGAAAATTCTCCCGCTCCGGGTTATACCACCCGCCCCCACTATGTTATCTACGGATCCCGCTGGCGGATCATTCAAGTCAATCTTTTCCCCATTGCAATACACTTCAGCACCGTAGCTCCACGGGACTGCTTTTGTGCTCTCATAAGGGACTGGTTTAGCCTTGGTAATAGTAATGGTCGGCCTCTTCGATGATGCCGAAATCGTCACTGATTTGAACGGAATGGTGATCGTAGCAACCTCCCTGCGCTCTTCTTTAGATTCTGTCTCAACAGACTTCTCTCGCCCCGCAGACCTGTCAAACCGCAAGGTTCCTTCATCAATCAAACCTTGAACTCCCCTTTTCAACTTCTCACAGCCCCCAGGTTGAACCAAACAGTCAGCACATTCTTCACTGCAACCGGGATAGACACCTCCTTTCAATAAACGCTGCTTTACGTAACTCAAAGGGGTTTTCAACTCGCTCACCTCCGAAACCAAGTTCAACTCATCATCAATCAGGATTGCATTGGCCCCAGCCCCACCATGCTTGGGCATTGGCTGCTGCGTGATATTGGGACCGTCCTTCCCGAAGTTAATAGCCGTACTATCAAGCAAATCCTGTACTTTATGCTTGAAAGCCAGGCAATTTTCAATATTGTGCCCCGGTGCACCCGAATGGAAGTCGCAATGCTCATTAACATCATACCCGACTGGTGGCTGGCCAGTTGGTGGTGCTAAGGTCCTCTTCTCGACTAGCTGCAATTTCAACAAAGTTTGAAGGAGTTCTGCATATGATACCGGCGGTACCTCGAATACTCTCCTCGGTCGTGGGTTCTGAAGTCTGCGCTGATTATTATTAGGCTGCTGCTGAGCCTGCTGCTGTGGTTGTTGTCTCTGCTGCTGAGAAGGCCCTGGAATGGTTACGCTTGCAACTTGCGACTGCTGATGCCAGTTCTGACCTCTATTCCTTCGTCGAGCATTGTATACGGCGTTGGTATCATCCTGCCTTTTACCACCAAACGTCTTCTTATTACCTCCTGCGGAACTGGACTCACCCGCTTGAATCTTACTAATCTTCACTCCGTTTTCAATGCGCTCCCCCATCAAGATCAACTCAGAGAAAGTACTCATCGAAAAATTGAGCAACCGGTCATAGTACATTCCAGAAAAAGTTCCTATGAACATATCCATCATTTCGCGCTCCACCATCGGAGGGTGTACCCTAGCAGCCAGATCTCGCCATCTTTGGGCGTATTCTTTAAAGCTCTCGCTAGACTTTTGAGACATGCTTTGCAACTGGACTCGGTTAGGGGTGAGATCACTATTATACTGATAATGTCGAACAAAAGCCTCTGCCAGCTCTTTCCAACTCCTGATCTGAGTAGGCTCCAAGCTCATGTACCACTCCAGCGATGGCCCTGACAGGCTATCCTGGAAGAAGTGCATTAGCATCTTTTCATCCTCAGAATACGCAGACATACGCCTGTAAAACGCGCGTACATGCACCCTAGGGCATGTATCCCCTTTGTACTTATCAAATGACGACGCTTTGAATTTCAGCGGGACCCTCAACCCTGGGACTAACCCCATATTTGACATATCCAGCCCAAGAGCATTTTGGCTGGCCAATCCGTTCACCTTCTCTTCTAGCAATCTCATCTGATGGTTGTCATCCCTAGCCCTTTCATAACCCTCGTTCTGACCAGAGAACACATCCTCCTGAAGATCCTCCCAGCGAGGTACTGCGTCGTATCCAACATAGTCTGCATCACGGCCCGGACCCGTTTGGAAGTACCTGGGGTCATACCTCAGATTTCCCATCTCTTGAGTGTTGCATGCACCGGTTCCATATCCCAGATTACCGTAACCATAACCACCAAACCCAGCCTTGGCGCCAGCAGTGCTACCATACCCCATGTTCACACCATTGAATCCCTGGTTACCATTGATACCGTTCATTCCGACATTCTCAACGCCCCCATTGAAACCCTGGTTGACATTACCCATAAATACCCCAGCAGTATCTGTATTGGCTTTCATATTACCGGTGTTCCCACCTCCACCTACAGGACCAGTTTCTCCAGCATTCAAACCGGTTACGGGAATAGCATCAGCACTTTGACGATTCTCAATTCGAGGTGAAGCAGCAATATTCTCACCATGCGGTGTCCCGTTGTTTTCAGCCCGTGCGACTATCGGTTGAACCAGATTCTGCAGCTGCTTTTGTCCTTTGGCGATGGTCTCCATGGTTTGCATGAGCAGGGCCATCCTGTCACGCATCTCTTGCATTTCACTCTGCACGCTATCCATAATCTTCTTCTGATTAGTCCTTGTGGAATAACGATGGATTCGTTGATCTGCAATCCTGAAAGTACCTGGAATGGATGCAGGAGATAAGATACACGGATCACAAACCTGTAATGCAAATATGAGTATGTATGCAAAATGCAATATGTGTTTGTGCATTGGGGAATATTACTCCCCCCATTCTAGTGCTAATACATTTGATACAGGGTAGCGCCGTGACAGTGCGGTGACGAAAGTTGCAAGAAGTTGAAATTCAATCACAAAAGAGAAAACAACTCATATATTGAACAGGCCTTCAAAGGCAAAAGTATAACACCAATGTATCACAAGACGAACAAAAGCATGACCTCAACCCACAAGCCGGGTGATGGTCAGCATACAATAAAGCATGAACAAATCAGGTATGCCCATAATCCCTATACTCCCCTAACAGCTTCTTTGTCTTGGGATGATCAGGCTGAACAAGCAATCCCTCTATGAGTAGACTCCTCTGCTTAAGAACTCGCTGCAAGTCGTCGATGGACTCTTCCCATGTGCCTTCACCAAAGCATTCATCTAGCTTCCTCTTCTGGGATCGAGCTTCCTTTCTGCGGGCATCAACTTGCTTCAGTGCATCTTGAAGAGCATATCTAGTCATGACTTCCTCTTCATGCTGCCTCCTGGTGGCCTTCAATTGGTCCTGAAGATCGGAGATCTGTTGCTTCAACTTATCCTCCCGTTCCTTGTTGTTAGTAAGAGTGGCGTTCCACGTCTTATTGAATGAAGCGATCTCTCGGTAAGCGATGTCCAACGACTTCTTCTTAGCTTCCATCATGTCATGAGAGCCCTTAAAGTCTTGTCCCAGGCGTTCCCGCTTCTGCTTTTCTCCAGCCAACTTAGTCTTCAACAAGGTTACCATCTCAGTTCGTTGTTGAAGGGAGTACGCAGCTTCGTTCTTCTCACTTTGAATTTGGGCCAATTCTCTTTCTAGATCTTCATTAACCACCAACAAAGCTTCCTTTTCCTTCACCACTTGCTCATAAACCTCAATGGGAACAGTCGTGGGTTCCTCTACCGGTGTAGGAACAGGAGATGACATAAAAGGATAGGGCATCTGAATCTGCTTGACCCTTTCTCGCATCCAAGCTTTGTACGGAGGATAAGCCTGACAGTCGCTCTTTCCCAACAATGGTTTTCCCCTTCTAGAGATGCGATTCCAAGCGTACTGCAGCTTGGCCAATAAGTCTCCACTCAGGTCACCTGTGAAGTACAGAGATTCCTGTACCTCTTCTGCCTTCGGCGGGCTCTTCAATGCATATCCAAACTGACGAACAAGTAACGAAGGATTGTAATTGATATATCCTTTCCTCCCAATTAAGGGCACGTTTGGATATCCTGCACAGCTAAAAATAATCTCGGAACCCAGCAAATTCCTATCAAACCAAACCATCTCCTCAAAAGTCAATCTCATAAGGCGCTCGGACCAATCAGACTCATTTGCAAGCTCTACGAAAGGACCCTTCTTCGGTAGGTGTTTATCAAACCACATCTTCAGTAAAGGCACGCAACAATGAACACTCTTCCCTCGCCGGTTCTCATTCTTGTAATGGAGGGAATGGTAGAAATCCCCAATCAATGCCGGTACTGGATTGCCGGCAGCAAATAGATGAAGTGCATCAAAGTCAACAAAATCTGGGAGGTTTGGGAATAGCACTATCCCATATATACACAAAGCCAACAAAGCGTTGAATACCACCCAGCAGCCACTCTTGGCATACTCTCGCGCTTTGCCAACCAGAAAGCTAAGAGCGAATCCAGGAATCCCGTACCAAGAAGTCACTAACAGCTCAGAAGCATCCATATGCAAAGCTACCGCTAAATCCTCCAACTTAGGCTTAGCGTCAAAATGGATGAACGGGACCTTGTTCTGTACTGGCAAACTAAGGAATTCTGCATATTCCTCCATAGTAGGACCCATAAGGAAATCTGTAAACGTGAAGCATCTCAAAGCAGGATTGTAAAACTGCAGCAATGTATACAATCCATTCAAATCATATGCACTGGGTCTACAAACCAAGCCCAAAAGCCTCCCATAACTCTTCTTGAAGCTAGCCCTAACCTCATCATCCGCAAGGGCAATCAAACTCAATATAGAATTCACATCCGGAGTGGGCAGCTTATACGCAACTGTCTTCCGCACACTACCCATATCAACAAACAAAAGTCCGGAACACTAGAACAGGGAAGTATGTAATGCACCTGCAACACAAATACACGTTAATGAAATGCAATGATAAATGGGTATGCAAACAATGCAACGCAAACAGCTGCAACAGGGGATCAAGTGCCCTGAATAAGAAGCCCAAGTCACACCAAGAACAGGTCTCAGACAGACCCTCCAATACTCATCGAACCCTGGTCTCAGACAGACCTCACAAAGAACTCCAGCCTGGTCTCGGATAGACCCAATAATGTAACCCACACCTGGTCTTGACAGACCTAGTAACAGCCCATAAAATATCCACAATCCTGTATCTCATGAGAAATAAACTGGTAGTCAGAAGGTCAAGTTACCTGCATGCCCCAAGTCCCTCTCACAGGTAGATGTCCCTATAACTGGCACAAGGTACGGCATCCTATGCGGTCGTCGGTGTCATACACTTTCAGGGTTGAGGATATGATACCCAGAAGGTGTGGCATCATCAAATCCTGAAGAGGCCTCACTTAGCCAACTTCCAAATGATCAGTCCCCGGAGTCGACAATCCAACTAACCAACAGCCCACTGCACCCAAAGGGTGAAACAGGAAGTCAACCAGAAGGACCTCGTCCGAGCGTAGATTTCGCGGGAAGCTAGTACATGCAAAGCATGCACACCCCCACTAATCTCTACTCTAATTCTAGGTGCACTCAAGCCCAGGTCCGGCTTATCTCTCAATCATAGAACCCCCATCAAACCCACAATACAACAACAATAATGATAATAAAATGCTGAAAGGTAAATACAGAAATGTAAATCCATACAAAGCCTGCGACGGGAAAACAAGCGCTAGGATTGACTCGCGTAGGGAACCGTTGGAGTCCCCAGCAGAGTCGCCAGTTGTCGCTACTGCGAAAATCGGCACCGGCAATACAGAAGAGTCGCCACCGTGCGTTATTTATCCCAAAGGAGGGAAAGGAAACGCTCGAAGTAAACCTAACGCAAAGACGGGAAAAGGTATGGTCATCGCAACCAAAACCTGGATTCGGGAGTCGGTTACGCAAGGGGAAGGTATTAGCACCCCTCACGTCCATCGTATTCGATGGGATCCACGCTTGCTTGTTTGTACGGATTACACTTCTATCTAAACTAAAGGATGAGGTCTGAAAAGAAAAGAAAACATGACTCGGCAAAGCATCGCACTTTATGCCTACGTATTCCCGTCTGGAACGAGAAATCAGAGTCAACGTAGTTCGCCTAACTACGGGGGAAGATGGGTGAAGGTTGCTCGCTAGGATATCGCATCCTATGCCTACGTACTTCCACACAACATGGAAGATCAGAGCAAACGTAGTTCGGGCTACGCACGACACAAGCTGTTCAAATGTCTTTTATGAAAAATATCACCTTAAACAAGGGTTTTCTTATTGCAAAAAGGTTGATGTTTGTTCAAATCTTTTGACGGGAGAAATGAATTGATTTCTGTTATAACCTTTATTAATGTTTTTCTGTTGTTTGAAGAAAGAAGAGATGACACTCTACAAATCCTAGGGTTAAAAAGGGAATAAAATCTACCCTAATGTTATCATACATGGATTAGCTCCTGATGTCTATCATGTTACTCTCTTGCACGGAGAGAAACAGAGCTCCTAAGGGAATAAACAGAAAGCAAAACAGATACAGTAAACAGTAAAATATTAGGAATACAGCAAACAAGCTAGGCAAAGGGCCAAACTCCCTCGAACCTGAACACAATAGGTAAAAGTGAAGCACATTTCACTTTAAACCTAGGGGAATTAATACACACAATACAGAAAAAGCCCCAATCTCTGACAGCAAACTCCCAAAGTTGATGCACAGCACATCCTCTTTCAAATGAATCTCCAAGCTCAATCTTCATCATTGGACCCCCAAGCTCTAGCTAGCTTCTTGCTTTGACAATCTTCATCTTCAATGATCTCCATCTTCAAGGGCAAGCACTCCAGGATAACAGAATAGGATCAAGAGAGATAATATGGCATGCTAATCAGCTCATGAACAACCAAAGGAAGCTCACAAGGGATTAGCATAGTGGGACAGGTTCCCTCAAAGTTCTACCTCTAAGACCAATCACTTATCCCTCCAAAGGAGGGAGGTGAGTTCTTAGAGGGACTTTTAGTCACTGGGAAATAATGGAAGCAAAGGAAGCATTCCATGTTTCATGAATCAAATCTCTAATCTAGAGCTCTACCTAGCTCCTAAACCCTAAAGCCCTCAGCAGCTACCAGCAAGCCTCAAACCTCTCAACCTCTGGGTCTTGATCTTCAATCTTCTCCTTCATCATGCTACTTCAAAAAGGTCTTCAAGCAAGCCAAACCCCACAATAATACCCCAAAGATAAACCCCACAAGACAAACAATCATCAAGATAACATTCAATACAATCAATCAAAACAGAAAATATCCTAAAAATATTAAAGAAAGGGGGAAAAATCTAATGTTTATTTACAATGGTCTATTACACCTACCCATAATATCCCTATATTCCCATACCCCAAAATCAAATTAAAATTCCTAAAAGAAAATGATCTATCTCACCTATGTTCACTTTAAAAACCCTAATTTGATGCACTAATGCTAGCCTAATCAAACCATCTAAAAATTAATCCTAAAATTATGAATTAAATCCTATGAGGAAGCTAAAGTCCTAAGTTAATCACCCTAAAAAGAATGGACCCTAAATCTAAGGGGAGCTAATTGAACTAAAATCAACAAAATCATGTATTAAACTAAAGTCACTTAAAAAGCTATTTAAAAGAAAAATTCACAAAAAATACCAAAATGAAATAAAGTGCTAATTTTAATATTTGCTATTTTTCTTAACAGAATTATAAACCTAATGCAAAAAGAAGCAATTAAAAATATTCATTTTTCATTTACTTATGAATTTTTAAAGAGGCAAGAAAAATAAAAGAAATAAAATCAAAGAAATTAAAGAAAATGAGAGAGGGAGGTGTAAAGAGAAATGGCGCCTAATTCAATCTGGGATATGGGCCAGAAAAGGTGGTGTCAAAAGTAAGCGTGCCAGGGCCCAAAGCTTTCAGAAATTAAATAAAAAAAAACAAAAGAAAAATGGTTAAACGCGCGGTGTGGATAGCATTAGGTTTAAGTGTATTTTCGATTGGGCTTGGTTTCAGGGGTGTGTATAGCAATGCTTTGGTTAGGCCCAGGGAATTGATTAATGAAACGCTGTGTTCAGCGCGTTTCTGAATTCCCTCCATTTTCTAAATTGAATATCATGCGTTTGATTTGGTCTCTAGTCAATTATTTTAATCTAATCCAACGGTTCCTGGTCGTCTTCTCCAAATGACCTAGGGTTTTCAGAATTCCATCTCCCATGCAGAGATCTTCCATCATCTCATACTCTCTCAATTCTTCATGGAATGCCACACTATAAAGAACAAAAATGCTCTATATTCTTACCTCTACAAAACCCTAGCCTTAGTTTTTCCTAACTCTCAACCTAAAGCCAAACCCGATAGGTAGAAAGTTCACTGCTCACAAAATTTCACTGACATGCACTTGGTTAATCTTGATAATTCTTGGCACTAATGTGTTCTACACACTACCCTGGTTATTCTAAGCAGCTACACCAAGATCAATACCTCCTAAACTATAAGTTCTAAGTCTTGAAAGTTCAACTGCCCTAACATGAAACCTCATCAATGGCTCTCTAAGTCTCTGAAAATCATCTTCTACCTATCCCTAACAATTCTAGCCTAGCAAACTCAACTACCAGGGCATAATTAATGGTGTAGAGAGCAATATGCATACCTACAATTTTTGTTGAAACAGATGAGAATTGGCTTGATTCAGTGCTTGCAATCCTTCACAAATGCTCCTCAGATGGTGATCTTGTTTCTGTTTGCAACAAACTAGATGTAGGATGTTTGTAGGGAGGGATTCGAATCTGGTATGGATTCTTGCAATTTCAACCTTAGATCTTCAAACTTCCATGGATGAGCCTCTGAATCAGCATGTATGCACTCAAGAGATTCAATGGATTGTGAATGAAGGAGAAGAATGAACAGAATTGATGTTGATTGTGTGAATTCACTCTTGCTTGCAATTGAAGTAACAATGGAGTCCTCACTTTCCTCTCTCTCTTCTCACCAACCTCTTCTCTTAATGAACTCAATCCTATATATAGGAGAGCATGGAAAGATCTAGAGCATTCTAGATCAGTCTAGGATGATTCTAGAAACTTCAAGAATTTCTCATGATATGATATCTCACCTTAATCTCTTTTCAACCCCTTGAAAATCTCATTATATGACAACATGGATGTGTATGGATGCTCATTTGCTGATCCCTTGCATTTCTCTTCATTTTACAAATGTGCCTTATTTTGCAAGTATTAGAATTACAAAGCAAGTACATTTTTAAAGCCCTATCTCAAAATTGTGGCTGAACCAATGTCTCTAAAATGTTGTTTAGACTCAAAATGATATATTACATGACCCATTTTGGATTTGTAGATTTCCCATACCATTTTCCAATCTCAACTTTTTCAACTTATATGCTATTTTTTAAGTCATTTTCACCAACTTTGGTCAATACTTGTTCTATGCATTTCCAAACTTCCATGACCTCTTTTCTAGACTCAAAATGCCATTTTGAGAAACTTTTATGTTGTGAAGTATTTCATTTGAAGCTTCCTTGTATGAGTTTTGGGCATAGGCTTGAAATGACCTGTAATTCTCAAATGACCAAAATACCCTTTGCTTGCCAAGGACACAAGTAGAGTTCCACAAATCATATGAAGGCATACAATACCTTCCTAGAAATCTAAGACAATGAGGAACAACTCTCATGTTTACCAGAAATCCATTTGAAATCTCCTTGAGGGGTAAAAGCTGCTTGGAAGACAAACAACTTTCACAGACAAATTTCAGTGTCCTCAGATGACCTGTAACTTGCACGAGCTATAACTTGAGTTATATAAATCATCTTGATGACTTCCACCACTCAAATTAAAGCTATGAAGATACTCTACAAGTTTCATATGGACCAGAAATTCATATGAAGATTGCATTTTGAGTTACACTGCTTTGAAGTTTGACCTAAATCAGGGGATTTTACACTGAAACCCTAATTTGGTAACTCCTCTTCTCCTTGACTCCTGTTGATTTTTCTTGGGCACAACACCACATCCATATCCATGTAGAAAATAATGAATCCCACATTCTTCAAATGATCCTTAATTCCTTTCAAATCAAGTCCTTGACCTAGGATTGACCTAGATAAAACCCTAGTTGACTGACTTCAACTGAGGCTCTTGCAATCATTCCCATGACTTGGTTACTCCTCAAAAATGATAATCTAGGCTCTTCATAACATCCATACACACCTCATGCTCTTGGCTCATAGCTCATACACCCTCTGATGATCCCCAATCAACCTCAAGATAGGAGAGAACCCCATGATTGATCTGTCAACTCTTCAAGACTCAAATTCTTCCCTGATGACATGAATAGTCTTGAATATGAATGAAACCCTCTGAATATGCCTCTTGAAACAAGAATGGCACTTGGTCCCCTGATTAAGATAGCTTGCTTATGCTATGCTATGCAAATGAATGTATTATGTACATGATTACAATGCAAATGACAATGCAATTGAAACATAAGCCTAGGTTAGGAAGGTTGGGCAAATTTTGAGGTGCAACACCATGTTCCGGGTTTGGGAGTCGGTTACGTGAGGAGAAGGTATTAGCACCCCTCACGCCCGTCGTACTCGACGGGAACCTCTTAAGGTAAATGTGGGGAGTGTTGTCTAGGTTTACTTGTTTTCTTCTCGTCGTTAAAGGTAGAATTGGTAGGGTAAAAGGTTAAATACGCTAAGGAGAGATGGGGTGCTCGCCAAGGATTGGGGCCTTTGTGCCTACGTATGCTCATTCGGACGAGAATGAGAAATCAGAGCGTCGTAGTTCGACTACGGGAAAGGATGGAGGAAATGAAAGATGGAGAGGATTGTGTAATGGGGGAGAAAAATGGAAGTGTGCTCGCCAAGATCATCGCGATCTTGTGCCTACGTATCTTATATTCAAAAATGAATAAAGAATCAGAGCGTCCGTAGTTCGTGGTAACAACCACGAAAAGACTGAGGTTGAGTAGGTTGGAAGTTGAGAAAGAGACGAAAGAGTGATTGACAAGCAACCCAAGAGCGCGTCTCAAGAGCTTGTCACTCAAGAATTCAAGGAATGCGAGACTCCAAGAACTCAATTCTTTCAGGAATTAACTGAATAGGTTGAAGATGAAGAATTGGATGTTTTGAAATCGAAAGAATGAACTAATAAAAACTCAAGGGCGCGCCTCAAGAGTTACTCATTCAAATATTCAAAGAATGCTAGATTATAAGAATATCTCTCTTTCGTAAGTTTTAAAAACGTATGTGAAAAGATCGAATCGAAGGATGGCATGCGAGGCCAAAAGGAAGTTGTTTTGACCTGGCTCGACGATGTGTCGAAGATTTGATCGAAGATGGAACCGACCTGATGACGTGTCAAATGTTAGGGTTGTGAGAAACGATATTAGTCCCTGAGGGTGCTCCTAATATCGAGACCACGAGGAATTGTGAATGAAATGTGTTGCGAATACGGACGAGCATTCGACTTAGGAGAACGTTGGAAAATGGTTGAGTTTGAAAAAGTCAAAAGGTTGAGTGGATAACAACTCAAAGGCGTGCTTCGAGAATTATTCACTCGAAGACACAAGGAATGCTAGATTCCAAGTGCCTCTTTCTTTCGGGGTTTTGATCAAAAAGACGTTGAGAATATGTTTGAGAAAATCAAAAGATTGAATGAACAACAACTCAAGAGCGAGTCTCGAGAGTTGCTCATTCGAAGATCCAAGAAATGCTAGATTTCAAGAATCTCCCTGTTTTGGAGTTTTTTCGAGAAAATGTTTAAAAGATAATTTGAAGTGCAAGTGAAATAGTCTCGACTAAAATTATCATCTATCAATAATTTTGACCGATAATAATTTTAAAAATTGTCATTGACCAAAATAAGCAAGAAATCCATAAAAATTGAAAATGAAAGAAGTTAAAAAGAAAACGGTCTCGGGTTTGTCATTACTCGTCAATAATTTGACAAAGTTATAACTTGGGGTATCGTCATCGACCCAAAAGGTTAAAAATGAACTAAATATCACAATATTTAGTTGAACAAAAAAGATTAAATGAAAATAAATAAATAAGAAAAAAAACTTTACAAAATCACATAAAGAAAGGGGGGATAATGTTCAACGTGTGTTATGTGTTAGCTATAGAAATCATATGGGTCAAACCCATCCTTCCTTTTAGTTAAACATCATACCCGTTTTTTTTAAAAAAAATAAAATAAGAAAACGGTGTTGGATTTCAAACGGGCTGTAAGCCCAAGCTACCAGGTTAGCCAAAACCATTAGATGCATGGAACCAGTGAGAAGACACTATCTCCCAACTTTTCTCTTTGTTT
This sequence comes from Lathyrus sativus, assembly GCA_963859935.3. Lineage (NCBI taxonomy): Eukaryota > Viridiplantae > Streptophyta > Magnoliopsida > Fabales > Fabaceae > Lathyrus > Lathyrus sativus. The sequence continues at coordinate 647,313,005 of OZ012735.1, read as the reverse complement.
TATCCAACACCAAACTTGGTAAAAACAATCCATGGAAAGCTCAGAAAAGAATAAAAGATAAACAATTTTCGCCTTTTTTTTAATAAAAAAAATAAACAACCTTCTTTCTCACGCGAGTCACTTTCCCTACTCACGATTTGGATTTCACTTCCTCCCTCTGCTCTCTGTTTCAATTTTTCGATGTAGATTCAGAGTTTATTTTGATCTCTCTTCATCCCATTCGGGTCTTGTTCAGGCATGGCTGAAACGGGTTTGAGGTTCGTTGTTGTTTTAGTGAGAGGATTTGGAGATCGGAGAAGAAAAATCGTGTTTAGAGGTTTGGGATTTTTCTTTGATTTAGGGATTTGGAGGTTTGTGTGGTTATCAAGATGAATGTTTGGTATTGTAGTGGTGGCTTTCAAGTTTGAGAATGGTTTTTTCGGAAGAAGAAGATTGGGTTTGTGATTCTGATGTTGAAGGAGATGATTTCCAAGCTGTGGCTGCTAGGGTTTTTTTTTTGAGGCCCCCCTGTGATCGTGAGTATCTCCCCCCTTTTATCTCCCCCTGATGCTGGCTATTAGTTGTTGTTGTTGTAAGTTAGGAGTGGGAGGCTTGATACTGCAGGTTGCAGGTTTTTGTACCGTTTATGCAGAGTTTTGTCTGGTGTGGATTTGCAATGGCAGGTTGTTGTCTGATGTGTTATGAAGGTTGGAGTGGTGTGTAGCAGTTTTTGGCGTCTTGTGGTGTACGGTTGTTGGTTTTGAGTAGTATTGGTATTTACACGTTTTTGTCCTCACTTGGTACCAATTATGCAAGCTGATACGGTTTGGTGTGTGTATGTCTTGCAGGCCTGAAGTTTGCGCTGCTATGGTTCGAAAGAGGATTTTCGTGATAACAACTGGCTTCGCGGTGTTCCCGTTGTAATCGATCCGTTTCGCTTTGAACTGGTCTTCCGCTGCGATTCTCTTTTGCCTCAAATCAGTATGAATCTCGAATCTCCTTCTATGACGGTTTTGCGGTAAATAACCTGTCCTTGCGGGAGCTTGGTGTGTTCGTTTGGAGAAGATGGTGCAGTAACTTGTCTCTTCTTCTTACAAGGTTTATGAAATAACACAAGTTGGTTTGTATGGCTATGTACAAGTTTATCAACTTATTGTCATGGCCTGTTGGTGTCCTTTTTTGCAGTTTTCAAAAGGACGGTTGTGGGACCCCAACTCTACGTACTAGCACAAGCTTCATACTGCTGGAAATTTTGAGTGTAATATGTTCAGAAGATATGTCTAAGCAATCAAGTAAGCACTCTGAAGAGAATTGATCTGATGTGATGTATCGGTAAATAAAATCTCCGAGGCAAGCTCTTCCGTTCTTAGGGAGGGTTTCCAAATATGACTCGGGAACTTCCATTTCGGCCAACGCAATGTTGTTGATAGACATGGCTGCTTTGAGAATTTGACTAGCACTTTCTCTAGAGTGATTCAACTTCTTTCTTGAGTTCTCACTGAGACCTGCAGGGGGGACACGGGGTACCAGGAGCCACCACTTCTCTTCTTGCCGCTGAATTGACTTGCGAAAAGAGGACGAACCATCTGCATCAGCAGCTACAATTCCTTGATCAACATACCAAAATTCTGTAGCTGTGAAGCTCTCTAATATTTCGAGTAGCATGTTATCAAGTTTGCGAAGGGCGGGAAGATTGATACAAATATTTGTCCTAGGCATGCAAGTCATTACCTCGAGTTTCTTTCCATCCGGAAATGTTTGCCAAGAAGGTATTAATTCAACAATGTGATCACTAATGCTAACAAGCCATTCCATCTCTCTCTGCCACATTTCTTTCTTCTCACTAGGTAGTGGTTCTAGTCTCCATAGTTGCCCAAATGCAGTAGCACAAAGATTATTAATGGCATTAGAGATTGCCAAAGCAGTGCAAACCCCTTTCCCTGAACCTGACATATCTTCACCAAGCAACAACTTTGCAAACCTCTCCTTCATCATATCAACATCTGGGATTTTTAAATCAATAGAGGTAAATTTGCTGTGATCCAACTCCATGTTGGGTTTATGTTTTTCATCAGAACTCAAACGCTTTGAATTGGAAAGTGTAGCTTTGAGGTTGTGATTCTCTCCTTGTGGCATTCACTACATTGATGATTATGTGACCCGGTAATTTGCGGTAAGTACGTGATGGTTTTCCAAGTCATTGTTGCGACGTGACCGCATCGTGGTATGACAGCTTATCTTTTCCTTCTGAAGAAAACATCACGTATAATATGTGGGTGTACATATATATTGATCTTTTGTTCATGCTGCAAATGAGATTACGTGGTGTGCTGCAGAATCAAATCGCTATGCTTTGTACGGATTTACGAAACATTGCGGCTTGTGAGCAGTTTGTTTTAGATTTGCGGAAATGGCGTGAGTGTCGCAATAATCTGTTAGGTTTTGTGAATCGTCCTCAATTCTCGACGTTTGCTGCGTACAGGTTTTATTGGCGACGTAATTAGATTTTGCCGGTAACATGAGTTCTTTCGTGCACCTATTTTGTATGCTGTTTTTTCTGCGCGCAAATTAGGAAAGTTTCAAATGTCTTAATGTTTCACTTATAGGTAGTCCTGTTTTGGTTTCAAGTGGCGTACTGAAGTTTTTTTCTTTATGAATTCCCTGATGATGTTGTTTTTTCTAAAATTGCAAAACTATACAAATCGTAATGAATACTGATGTCACTTTCTATCTATTTGTTTCAGTTTGTATTGCAAGCAAGGATTTACAAATGCCAACTCCAACTATGAATATGGTTGACGCTTTCTGCTATACGAAACGTTAACATTGTTATTCTAAACTAAGTGCAGGACCAGCTAGGATTTTGTTGTTATTTCCGCTGAAGATGAAATCACAAGGAAATCGTGATGTTTTTTCAAAGTAATTAAATCAGAAGCTTTCTTGATCAATACATTTTTATTTTTGATAGAATGAGACTCCATTTTGTTTCAATCTTCTCTAAAATAGATGTAATCAATAATTCACGTGGCTGTAAATCAATATAGAGCAACTGACTATTTTCATCCCATCATTACTCAAATTATGGACTTGAATCATCATTTTTTTTAGAATCCACATGGTACAGGTGTGATTTATGCCAACTTGTATATAAGGAACCAAAGCAACAGAAGCATGCCTACAAAATTTTGTACAATTACAATTCATGAGCTTGAGATTCTTAAAACATTTTCGAATTACTTCAAGAGTTTCCAATTTTCCATCTATCTCCCATAATGATATATGTTCATGGAGATATCCCCACATTCTATTTTCTGCATTTAATTAATAGTTTCAAGCGCAGGGCATGCATTCTGTAGATAGGATCAACAACTGATGTGTTCAAAGCAAAAGCTTTAATACGATAGTGCAATTTCATATGAATATTCAAGCTTTTCGCTAAGTTTAACCAAGTAAAATGCATGCAACCAATCTTGCTTAAGTGCGAAGGCTTTCTTAAAATGTTTCATTAAGCTTTCACAGAACGCCATCCACGTTGCATCCTTTAAGGGCAAAACAGATCTCTCATCATGAAGTGGGATTACATTTTGAGGACTGTCGTAGTATACCAAAGCCAATATCTCACGTATCTCGCACACGCCTAAAGTATACCAGCCCATAATCTCTAAGAGGAATGACGTAAGAACTATTTCCAAATTGAAAACAATCTCGCACATTCCCTTACACCTTGATTTCAAATCTAAACGCTTTAGACGCACTGCCTGAAAATCAAATAGCCTCGCAGCTTACTTGACCAAAGTTAGAATTAATTTGAACTTAGTCTGAAGCAACTCACATCCTGCACAACATGACCTGATAACTTGATTAACATACATATGTCTTGAATAAGCATAAACCTTAATTCATAGCTCAAGCCTGCACTACTTGACTGAATCATATCCGGACCTTGACCTTATAACCAAACTTTGCATAACCGAGATTTGATCAAAAAACACTGAATAATACTCTTCTCTTGTCTAAATCACTTTACACAACCTTGAACCACAAGCAAAGGCGACATATTTTCCTTGATTTTTGATGGGTGTATAGATATACATAGGTAGGACAAATTTGGGGTATGACAGATGCCCCTATCTAATTGGCTTAGACCGTGTAAGATGAATGGCTATGACACTCACTCTTTCAAGGTAGAAGACCATTAAATATAAAGAAGACCCTGAATTTGTCCAAAAAGAAAAGGAAAGTTTGGGAATTGAGGATGCTGGATGAGGTAAACCTCTGAGTAAACTGTACATAATAGGCAAAAGGTCGTCATCACCAAAAGGATGATGGAATAAAACACACACGGCCACAACCACCAAAAGGATAATAGGGCACACCCCCACCACTACCCTCAAAAGGATGATAGGGTAAACACAAACAAAATATCGCACAATCTGACATCGACGAAATGCCAAACCCACCACCAAAAGGATGATGGAGCGAAAACACAAACAAAACATCGCGCAATCTATCATTAATGACCAGGATAGACCCCCCCACCAAAAGGATGACGGAGCGAGACACAGAACACATCGCGTAATCCATCATTAATGACCATGATAGACCCCTCACCAAAAGGATGACGGAGCGAAACTCACACATCGCACAATCTATCATTAATGACCATGATAGACCCCCCACCAAAAGGATGACGGAGCGAAACTCACACATCGCACAATCTATCATTAATGACCATGATAGACCCCCCACCAAAAGGATGACGGAGCGAAACAAAAACAAGCTATCGCACAATATATCATTAATGACCATGATAAACCCCTCACCAAAAGGATGACGGAGCGAAACACAAATAAACTATCGCACAATCTATCATCAATGACCATGATAGACCCCCCGCCAAAAGGATGACGGAGCGAAACACAAAACAAATCGCACAATCTGACATCGACGAAATGCCAGACCCACCACCAAAAGGATGACGGAGAGAGACATACAAAATTCGCACAATCTATCATTAATGACCATGATAGACCCCCCGCCAAAAGGAAGAAGGAGCGAAACACAAAACAAATCGCACAATCTGACATCGACGAAATGCCAGACCCACCACCAAAAGGATGACGGAGCGAGACAAACAAAATTCGCACAATCTATCATTAATGACCATGATAGACCCCCCACCAAAAGGATGACGGAGCGAAACACAAAACAAACTATCGCACAATCTGACATCGACGAAATGCCAGACCCACCACCAAAAGGATGATGGAGCGAAACACAAACAAAATATCGCACAATCTATCATTAATGACCATGATAGACCCCCCACCAAAAGGATGACGAAGCGAAACACAAATAAACACATCGCACAATCTGACATCGACGAAATGCCAGACCCACCACCAAAAGGATGACGGAGCGAGACAAACAAAATTCGCACAATCTATCATTAATGACCATGATAGACCCCCCACTAAAAGGATGACGGAGCGAAACACAAAACAAACTATCGCACAATCTGACATCGACGAAATGCCAGACCCACCACCAAAAGGATGATGGAGCGAAACACAAACAAAATATCGCACAATCTATCATTAATGACCATGATAGACCCCCCACCAAAAGGATGACGGAGCGAAACACAAATAAACACATCGCACAATCTGACATCGACAAAATGCCAGACCCACCACCAAAAGGATGACGAAGCAAGACAAACAAAATTCGCACAATCTATCATTAATGACCATGATAGACCCCCCACCAAAAGGATGACGGAGCGAAACACAAATAAACACATCGCACAATCTGACATCGACGAAATGCCAGACCCACCACCAAAAGGATGATGGAGCGAAAACACAAAAAATATCGCACAATCTGACATCAACGAAATGCCAGACCCACCACCAAAAGGATGGCAGAGCGAAACTCACACGCACAGGTCGCTATCACCAAAAGGATGATAGGACAACACAGATTTGAAGTTTACCAACACCAAAAGGATGCAGGCTAGGTTGAACTGACGAAGTTCGACTATCACCTAAAGGATGATAATAAGGCAATTGACAACGGTCAAGCTTGCTGGGTGCAACTCACTGGGGAACCCCCAAGAGGAAAATTGAATTGAAATGAGTCAACGGGGTACTCCCACCGTCTTGTTTGGAGATCATCGTTTTACTGAAATGAGTTCATGGTTACGCCCATGAATTCTGAAGAGGATGCCCCTGACTGGGCTGAGTTTGTCTTGATGTCTTGGCTTGCTCGACAAAAGGTTGAACAACTTCATGAGGAACGCTCATGGTCTTACTGAAGATGCCTTTGCTCGGGCTGGATCTTGTACTGAACTTCTTGGATTTGCCCAGTAAAAGGTTGAATATCTTCGTGGGGAACGCTCACGGTCTTGAATGATATGCCCCTGGCTGGGCTGAATGTTGATTTGAAGATCTGGGCTGGTGATTGCTTTGAAGTTCTTGAAAATCGTGGGACAAACCCACCATCTTGCGGAAGATGCCCCTGACTGGGCCACCAATGGTCTTGGAAATCCTCGGGATTGATCCTGGACCTTGGCTTGCATATATGAATGCTGGATGTTAAATAATATTCCATACGAGTGGAAGTGCAAATGCAAATGCTGACGAGCGGAGATGCAAGAGCTGGGGAAGTATGGTATGATTGGAGTATGATGCAGGATACTTATGATGTTGAATGCGATGCGTATGATACACATGACGCAGACGGGTAATTGGAAATGCAGGGAGGCGCCAGCGTGGTGGACTTTGGATAATTGCCAATGCGGATTGGACTTCGGGTGGTGGGAGGGGTTGACTTCCTCGACACGCGGTTTACTGAAGATGCCATGATTGACACAGGCGAAGACACTCTGGATGCTCCAAGTCTGGGTACTTGGTGGTTTACTTCAGAGAAGGTTGCAGCTCTGCCTGATGATTAGGGTAACTTGGTCTCGCCCCAGTCTGAATATGGTAATGATATGCCCCTGCTCGAGCTGTTGAGTGGTTTGCCCCAGCCTGTGGGCTCTGAAATAATCTTGCTTCGTGTACGCCACTGAAAGTCAAGTTTCTCCTCGATTGCCCCTTGCGGAAATGTCTTTGGATACCTAGCACTGTTTTGCAGTTAAAATTGTACATCCACAAATGGTAATTATTAATGCACAGTTCGATGCAAGTTTAAAAAAGTGTCTTTTATTGAAGTGTCGTGATAGTGAGACGGATGGACCATTAGCCCAAACATTGCACTGTTTTGATTGGTGTGAAAGATATATCAAGAGAAATGACACCAATGTTGATGATTAGAAATCATGTGAGGAGTCAGGTTACGCAACCTTGCGATAATATGCTTTCAGAATAAACCTCGCCTCAATTAGGACTTTCGAGGGCTGTAACGTGGTCTGGTTCACGGTTATGAAGCAAAGGATATTAGGCTCAAAGTATGATTTGTACCCACCCCTTCTTCTTAATGATCTCCAGTCCTACGCTCAGTTAATTCTACACTTGTCTTGACGGTATAAACTTGATGGTTCAAGGTTTGCTCGATGTGGCAGTCACCTTATTTTAATGGATGCCAGTGCCCCTTTGATCTGTGTGGCCACTGAATTTTTTGTTTTTGTTGAGGATTTCGGGGTCCTCTTTTGCTTTTGTTTTTGTTGATCCCTAACTTCTGCATGGATTGACTTTGCTTGTCAGATCCATCGGGATTACCTTGATTTTGCCTAAGTCCCCTCTGAGGTGTTTGACTTAGCAGGCTATTGATGTTTTCGATTTTGTTGGAGAGTTGTGACTGCCATAACATGGGTCTTTGATGAACCACCGTCTTCTGGATTTTGCTTCGTTGATTCGAGTGTGGAGTTGAATTAACTGAACACTACCCTGCCCCAGGTTAAGTGTAAGGTTTGAATATCCGAAGGAAACTGCTACTTCTAAGCTCGAAGTGGTTTACTAGGGATTAACTCCTTATATCTCCGGTGTTTGGGGAATTGAAGCAATGCATGTACATCATTGACGAGATTCTATCTGAAAGCATATGAGTTCGCAATTATGGGTATCCCGTTTTCATCATCCTCCCTCAAATCAAGCTAAACAACGGTGAATAGAGTGGAATGAATAAATGTGTCGGTGATAAGTGAAAATGAGTGAATACGACATAACTAATTCAAAACATGCATAAACAATACATTAATGAAAACCAAATACGAATGGCAATTGTTCAAAGCATACAATACTTAAACAAACAATGACAAAATATAATAATTGCGAATAATGAAATGGCAACATGACTGCCTTCTTCGGGGAATGAACTTGACTGGAATCGATCTGATGTCTAGCACTAGTTGACTGGTGGCATCGGATTGTTGATGATATTCGGAGACTTCCAATTGAAGTTGATAGCATCTCTGTCGATCATGTCTTGAATTATGTGCTTGAAAGCCCTGCAGTCCTCAATAGTGTGACCTGGAGCGCCCTTATGAAACTCACAATGAGTATTTGCATCGTAATCGGCAGGAATGACAGTTGGAGGAGCCAAATCTCTTGGAACAACAGCTTTCTTCTCCATCAACTGAGCGAAAATTTTGGCATATGACATTGGTAGACGATCAAAGACTCTATCTGGTCTCCATGTTCTCTGCGGACGCTGTGGGCGAGTACCTTGTCGTTGCTGAGTAGCTTGCATCTGCTGTTGCTGAGGAGGATACTGATATCCTTGCTGGTTGTAGGCTTGTTGCTGAGGAGCCTGTTGCCGTGGCATCTGAGCTTGCACTGCTTGAACAGCTGGCTGATAAGGCATAGGAGCACATTGCGCGGCAGCAACATACGGATACTGATAATAGGGAACTTGATAAGGCATAGGAGGGGGAGCTTGTTGAGAAGCTTGCCCTTTCTGCAAAAAGATGGCATTTGTTTCGCCCTCCTTCTTTTTGTATCCATTGAAAGGCATCTTGGCATTAGCATGGCTATTAGGACCTCCTGGGATCTTCCCACTCTTCAGCCCGTCTTCAATCCTCTCACCGACGATCACCAAGTTAGAGAATCCAGCACAGACACTACCGATCAGCTTTTCGTAGTACTGGCCTTGCAAAGTGCCCATGAAGATGTCAATCAATTCACGGTCAACAAGAGGTGGATGCACCCTTGCGGCTAGCTCTCTCCATCGTTGCGCGTACTCCTTGAAGGATTCACTATCCTTCTGAGTCATACTCTGAAGCTGAGTACGGTTAGGAGCAAGATCGGTGTTGTATTTGTACTGCTTGACAAATGCATCGGCTAGTTCGGCCCAAATGCGCACGCTGTTGCGCTCCAGCTGCATATACCATTCGAGTGATGCTCCAGACAAGCTGTCTTGGAAGCAATGGATCATGAGTTTTTCGTCTCTGGCATAAGCAGCCATCTTGCGACAGTACATCTTCAGATGAATATTCGGGCAACTGAGACCTTTGTACTTCGAAAATTCGGGCACCTTGAACTTGGGAGGAATGACAACATTAGGCACCAAGCACAATTCCAGAGCACTGAAAGAATTTGAGTTATGCCCCTCCATGGCGCGGAGTTTCTCGGCTAGATCTCGGCACATCTTCATGGCTTCAGAATCCTGAGCGGCAACAGGACTGGCAATAGGGATAGCAGCATGATAGTTCTGAACGTCGTCATACTGATCCATCAGAGTATCTTCGATATGGGGAGCTGGGATCTGCACAGCAGTAGGCTGGGCCTGCGGGATGGCTCCAATGGTAACTCCAGGCGCTGGGATTGGTTGAGAAGTGTTCCCTTCGGCTGTGTTGTTGAAGTTCAACGGCATCCCATGAGGATTTGGAATTGGAACCAAAGGGATGACAGTAGACCCTTGTCCTTGACCATTGTTGACGACAGCAGCGGCTTCACGCTGTTCTTCCTCTCTCCTGGTTGTAAGGATGGCTTCGAGGATCTAGTCGATCTTTCCTTTCATGGAATCCAACTCTTCCTTGAAGGCGACTTGCTCCTGTTGAATCTGCTCCATCATTCGTCTGGTATTGGCTCTAGTTGCGTATTGGTGTCGAGGAATCAGCTTGATTTACTGGAGAGGAAGGAACGAAGACATAAGATTCTGTTGGAGGACTGGAAATGCAAAATGCATAACATTATGAAATGCAATGCGAATGATATGCAAGATGCAATGCAAGATACAAGATCCAGGATCACAAGATCATAGTTCGAACAACTTCTGAAGCTTGTAATTGTAATAGATAAGTAACCATAATTCCTGCTCAAAGAAAAAAAACTGACAGGTACGACCTATGTGGAAAATTCTAAATATTCTACCCATAGACCCTCTTACGGGATGGTTTCTATGTTTGGTTCCCAAGTGTCGCTACTGTGAAAATCGGCGCCGACTGAACAGAAGAGTCGCCACCGTGCGTTATTTATCCCAAAGAGGGGAAAGGAAACGCTCGAGGTAAACCTACCGCAAAACGGGGAAAGGAATGGTCATCGTAACCAAATCCTGGATTCAGGAGTCGGTTACGCAAGGGGAAGGTATTAGCACCCCTCACGTCCATCGTACTCGACGGGATCCATGCTTGTTTTCTGGTATGGACTGTTATTTCTACCTATTCTACAGGTCAGGGGTTAAAAGAAAAGAAAATGACTCGGCAAAGTATCGCACTTTATGCCTACGTATTCCCGTCTGGAACGAGAAATCAGAGTCGACGTAGTTCGCCTACCTACGGGAAAGGAGGGGAAGGTTTCTCGCTAGGATATCGCATCCTATGCCTACATACTTTCATACAGCATGAAAGATCAGAGCAAACGTAGTTCGGGCCACGTACGACACAAGTCTTTCTTGATTGTTTTTATTCCTTCTGAAAAAGGGTTTTCTGATTACTGGTCCAAGCGGACAAAAATGACGTTTTGATGAGTTCACATTCTTTTACGGAAGAAGTGTCTTTTATCGTGTTTGAAATCTTATTGTGTTTTTCTGTTTGTTTTGAGAAAGAAGAGACAGAACTCTAACCTATGGTTTAAAAGGGAATCAAACTAACATAATGTAATCATGCATGGGTTAAGACCTAATGTATATCATGTTCCTCTCTTGCGCAGAGAGAAACAGAGATCCTAAGGGGTAAACGGAAACAGAAACAAATAGTATATATACAATAAAACAGTAAAATGCATGAATGCAGCAATACAAGCGAGGCAAGGGAGTCCCACTCAACCTCGAACCTAGAAAACAACAGGCAAAAGCGAACAAAATTCGCTTTCAACCTAACAGGTTAAACAGCAAGCAATACAGTCAGGGAAATTCAAACAATACATCAAGAATTATAAACAGCAAAAAGCAGCCTTCATCAACATCTGTCTTCAAGTCATCATCTACTATCTACAAGCTTCAAGCTAGCATCAGTCTTCATCTTCAAGCCTTCAAGCAAGGTCTCTATCTTCAATCTTCAATGGCTTTTCTTCAAGTCCCAATCTCCAAGATGATCAGCAGTCAACAAGATGAATAAGATGTTAAGCAGTCAATTGCCTACCAAGGGTGGCCTACTGACTGTTAACATGATACTGACAGTTTTCTCTCAAAAGTTCTATCTTTTAAATACATTCACTAATCCTTCCAAAGGAAGGAGGTGGGTATTCAAAAGAGACTTTGAATCATAGAGAAAGAATGGAGGCAAATAAGACCTTCCATGTTTGTGAATCAAGTTTTCTACTCTAGAGCTCTGCCTAGCTCCTAGACCCTATAACCTTCAACAGCTGCCAGCAAGATACTCTTCATCAACTCTAGAAATTGGTCTTCATTCCTTTTGTCTTCAATGGGCTTCATCAACAAAGTCTTCAACTCAAACCCAAGCCCCAAACAAGCCCAATACCCCACACAGTCAAACAATAACCCTAGAGAGGACACACCACACAATCAAGCAAGTACAGGAACTATACTAATAGTAATAGTAGAATAGGGGAAGTCTAATATTTTCTAAGGGATCTATTATTTACCCATAATACCCCTATAGTCCCATACCCCAAAATTCAAACTACAACTCCTAAAAGAAATGATTTATCACACCTATGTTATATCTAAACCCTAATTTTGATTCTCCTAATCACACCTAAACAAACCATCTAAAATTAAATCCTAAAATCATGAATTAAATCTCATATGAAAATTAAAGTCCTAAGGGAAGTACTCTAAAAAGAATGGGTCCAAAATATAAAAAGATCTAGCTAAACTAAAATCAACAAGATCAAGTATTAAACTAAACATCATTTAAAACCTATTAAAAAGAAAAATATACTAAAAATGCAAAAATAAAATAAAATGCTAATTTTATTATATGACAATTTTCTTAACAGAAATATAAAAAGAATGCAAAAACAACCACTCAAAAATGTGGAATTTTCAATTTGTTATGATTTTTTCAAAGAATTAAAAAATGAATGAAATTAAAATGAATTAGAGTGGTTAGGGGTGCAGTCAGTAATTATTTGCATTGAAAATGAAGGATGGGCCCAGACTGGGGGTGCGCATAGCAAGGCGCGTCTGGGCCCAGTTAACTCAGAAAACACAAAAGAAAATAAAAAACAAAAACGGTGCGAAAAGCAATTGTATTAGTTCACAAATGGATGGGCCTGGGAACTAGGGGTGTGATTAGCAATGGCAACTTAAGCCCACCTGAGTCGTTTAATGAAACGACGCGTTTTGCTTCCAGGCTCTTCCCTCTCATTTTCAATTTAAACATAGGCCGTTGGATGAGTTTCTGAGTCAAAGTCATGTGCACAATCCAACGTTGGGGAGTCATCTTCTCCAAATAACCTAGGGTTTGCATGAAGACAGCCATGGAACTCGAGCTTCATCACCATCTTCCATCAATTCGTGCATGCTCAATTCCTCACCAAATTCAAACATGTAAAAAGCAAAATCATTCTAATTTCCTCCCTGAATTCGTTCATATCATCAGCATCCATTCATATCATATAAATCATGAAACACGATCTCCAATTCAGAACTACTCAGAAATTTTATCATCACCAATCCACAATCTAAGTGTACTAATCTCTTCCTGACCTTTCACTGATTAATAATCACTAACAATTCAAGATTCTAACAACCTAATCATCAAGTTATAATCCTCTACAGAATTTGTGCTGCAATGGTAACCTCCATAAAATGCTCTCAAATCCATCAGAATTATCCATCTACTTATTCCTAACATTTCTAACCTAAGAATTCTACATCATGCTAACTAATCTATGCTAATTTGATAGAAAAACCAACATGGTTTAAAGTTGAAAACAGATGGAGGAAATCACCACTTCAAGCTCAGCAATGCTCCAATGGCAATCAATAGATCAAGATCTTGATTCTGTATGCAATTGTTCTTGCTTAAACACCTTGGATTCTTGTAACCAATTCCTTTTGCAATTTGGATGATACACTTGGTAGCACACGAATTCTGCTTCAATTCAACCAGATCTTGCCAGAAACTTGCTCTATGATGAATGTAGATGATGATAGAATCAAGAATTTTGAAGCATGATGAAGATTTGATAGAGATTGGAATGAATTTGCAAAATTGAAGAATGAGATGTAACTATGAGTTTCAACCAAAATGAATCACCAACCAATGATTGGATCCACTCTACTCAATATATAGATACTCATGGAACCATCTAGAACTTGTTAGAAACTTCTTGTGCACAAATCCCTTGAATTTTGGCATGTGTAACTTCATACATAAGCAACCAATGATAACTTCCAAATTCTGAACTAAACTCAAAAATCTAATATTGCCAATCATCTCAAAACATTATTTCCAATCAAAAAGACCTATAATTTCATCCCATTTGGCCATGGTATGAAAAATCTCATTTTTAGGTCACTTTTATTCATTAAATTCACCTTTTAATTGACCAAATTTGGAACCTTGAGCTATGAGCACTTCCAAACTTTCATGATCACTTTTCTAGACTCAAAATGTAATTTGGAGCAAGTTTGATGTTGTGAAGTTTTTCATTTGAAGCTTCCTTGTATGAGTTTTGGGCATAGGCTTGAAATGACCTGTAATTCTCAAATGACCAAAATACACTTTGCTTGCCAAGGTCATAAGTAGAGTTCCACAAATCATATGAAGGCATACCATACCTTTCTAGAAATCTAAGATAATGAGGAACAACTCTCATGTTGACCAGAAATCCATTTGAAAGCTCCTTGAGGGGTAAACGTTGCTTGGAAGACAAGTAACTTTCACAGACAAAATTTCAGATGCCTCAGATGACCTGTAACTTGCAAGGACCATAACTTGAGTTCTATAAATATCCTTGATGTCTTCCACCACTCAAATTAAAGGTCTTGAGATCCTCTACAAGTTTCATGTTGGCCAAGGATCCATTTGAAGCTTTCATTTTGAATTATTTTGCTTGGAAGTTTGACCTAAATCAGGGGATTTTACACAGAAACCCTAATTTAGAAACTCCTCTTCTTCTTGATTTCTCTTGATTTATCCTTGGCACAACACCACATCCATATCTACATGTCAAATGATGAACCCCACATCTCTCAAATAGACCTTGATGCCTTTCAATCAATCATTTGACCTATGGTTGACCTAGGGTTGACCCAGATGAAACCCTAGTTGAATGTCTTCAAATGCAATTCTTGTGACCACATCAATGACTTGTCTCACTTTCAAAGTGACTTTCTAGGTCTTCCATGATGTCTGTATACCCTCCATGACCTCGATTCACAGCTCACAACTTCTTTGATGATCTTCAAATACACTCAAGATATGAGAGAGATCCACTGCTTGATCCACTGACTTCTCAGATGATGACTTGGCTAAGATTGAATCTGAATAGGAACCTCTTGATAGGCTCATAGAGATAAGAATAGTACTTGGTCCCTTGTTGGATAACTTGTTATGCTATGTTATGCAGATGATTAGACTATGTACATGGCTTTATATGCAAATGCTAATGCAATTGAAACATAAACCAAGTGAAATAGGTTTAGCAAATTTTAGGGTGCAACAGCTGCCCCTATTCAAGCGACTTGGACCCAATTGGGTGAAGAGAGAACAACCTTCAAACATTCGAGGTACGAGACGGTTGAATACTAAGAACCCGGAGATTTGCCAACCGCAGGAATAAACTGCACCACTGCTAGGGGAACGACATCCACCAACTGAATCTGGTTGTTACGACAACAACTGCTCTGACGTCTGATAATTCTGATTTCAACTTCAACCACCTATGTAACGCCACCGGTACTGAACACTTTTTGCAAAACACCTCTGTCCACAACTGGACTAACCTTATCAACATAAGAAGAGAGACAAATTCGTCAACACGAATAGAGATTCTGTTGTCACAGGAGTAACCTTGTCCACATCTGGACCCAAACTTCGTCAAACCACGAATACACAAATCTGTCCACGTCAGGACTCACATCTCAACAACACAGGAATAGAACTTTGTCCATGTTAGGACGCCTGTTTCGTCAACACGAAGAAATCTCAACTAAAACTTGTCCACGTCAGGACTCCACCTGCCGTCAACACGGAAAATCTCGGCGACTTCGCTGGGGATGACTCGTCTGCATTTCATCAGCACGAGGGGATCCTATCAACATAGGAATGAATTGTCCACGCCAGGAATAAATCGTCCACGTTAGGAATAAACTTTCCACGTTAGGAATAACCTTTCCACGTTAGGAATAAATCGTCCACGTTAGGAATAAACTTTCCACGTTAGGAATACATCGTCCACGTTAGGACTAAACTTTCCACGTTAGGAATACATCTTCCACGTTAGGAATACATCGTCCACGTTAAGACTAAACTTTCCACGTTAGGAATAAACTTTTCCACGTTAGGAATACATCGTCCACGTTAGGAATACATTGTCCATGTTAGGGCTAAACTTTCCACGTTAGGAATACATCGTCCACGTTAGGACTCACACCTCGCCTTGATTTGTCCACGTCAGGACTCACATCTTCGACCCGCTGAGGAAATAAAACTTGTCCACGTCAGGACTCACGCTTCACCAACACGCAGAAAGATAAAATTGTCCCCATTAGGACTCGCGCGTCTTGTCAACCCGAGGAACTATAAACTTGTCCACGTCAGGACACACATTTTGCCATTACGAAGAAAGATATCTTCTGGGGATAAATGGTCCACGAAGAGTAATCAATTTTGTCAACGTCAGGACTTCACATTCCATCAATACCGGGAAATCGGATATGTCCACGTTGGGACTAGCACATCTCGTCAACCCGAGGAAATAAATCTGTCCACGTTATGACACCCATTTCTCTAGCACGACGAAATCCTGTCAATATAGGAATAAATTGTCCACGTAAGGACTCATATTTCGTCAACGCGAGGAACTCCTATCAATATAGGCAATAAAATTTTGACGACTCCGGGGAAATACTCCTGTCAACCAGTAAGAAAATACATCCGTCTGTTCCTACGGGAAGATACTCTGAATACCGTTTCTCTGCTTATCTCCACAGTAACTAACTCCATTGGTCCCAACCCACAAACCTTTTAGCACTGACGTGACAACGACTTTGAGGCGGACTCTACTGAGGATATTTGGAAACCAAACTACCGGACGCCTGTTTTGATAACCGGCGGCAGCCTCTGAAATTCTGATTCATGAAACCCTTTGATGCTGACGTAACAACAAATTTGAAGAAAATGATTCGCTGGCCGGACTAGAGAAACTTCAACAAGCAACTCTGGTGGGGAAAACAAAAGAAATTTACACAAATAACTCTGCTCGGGGACACCGAGAAACTTAACCTAATAACTCTGTGGGGAATAATGCCAAAACTGACATTTTCGTTGGATGTCTCACGCCGAGATCTTGAATGTTTGGTAATTCATTTGAGCAAGAGCTCCCTCCACCTGTAAGGGAACCAATGCTTGAAACAAACGGTTAGCCAACCTGGCTTATATTTCAAAATGCATATGTTTGACAATGACGCAATGCTCCATTCGACATGGAAATGCTACGCGATTTTTATTTGGTGGATGCAAGTATGACACTATATACCGATGCAAATGCAGACTCGAACTGCTGGGATACAGAAACCGCTTCAGCAAAATAAATGCTGAAGACAACACCAACTTCGCTGGGGATAACCAGGTGTCACAGAATTATTCCAGCAAAATAAATGCTTGAAGAGTGAAGCCAACTTCGTGGAGGAATAATTGAATGCGCCAATCCTGATTGGACTTCTGCTAGGGAGTGAACGGGTATCACACGGTATTCCGACAAAATAAATGCCAGGGCACACATCCAACTCTGCCGGGGAGAGTTTTCTTTTTTAATCTTTGCATTTCACTGGGAGGAAAGACAACACTTGCTGGAAAGAGAACTCCGCTGGGGACGAAACGATCCTCTTGGGGAAAATCAACTGACTCCGCTGGGGAAGAGTAAATGACCCTACTGGGAAGGGTAGACTGTCTAAGTACAGCTCACGAGTCGGAAATGTTAATCTTCTGAGGCTAAACCACTCCGCTCGGGATGCACTGTCTGAATACAGCCTTTGATCTAGGAATCACCAAACTCTGTTGAAGATAAACGACTTTGCTGGAGAATGTCCTTCGGCTAAGCTGCGACTAGCTGGGAAATTCGATCCTTCTTCAGTAAGGAACATTGTCATCTCAGAAGCGCGACCTGCATGGGGATCGAGTCTTTCGTTACGAGCTTCTGGTCCATACTGCAATCTTTTGATCGTCCACTTCATACGGCTATGAACCCTGCAACACCACAAACAAGACAAGACAAGTCTACGCAACCAAATCTATTCAGGTTAGCGTTAGTGACATTATTTTCAGTTAATTCAAAGTTTTAGCAATTATTGGCAAGGGCCAGCGACGTTATACACACGCTAGTTTCATTAAACCTAGGCGTTTATCATGTACAAAACAGTAAAGAACCAGCATCAAATACTGAATAACATGTTTTATTGATTGGGCCCCTAAATGGGCGGAGTTTTGTACACGGGATGTAACTCCTGAAAAGAGGAAGCTACGCACAACAAATATACAAGTATACACAAGAAGCATAAATATAATGACAAATCAAATTTGTACACATGTCGGCAACGGGATGCAAACGAACACCACAAGATGATCCTCCTATGACTTGCCCGACTCTAATGCTTTTCCCGGCATTCCCACTTCCGAAGAGATTGTATCTGATAATCGACCCCTCAGGTATATTCTCCCGCACCAATGCTCACAGTAGTATCAAATTCGGACCACAGTCATTTGCTTTTCAAATCCCTAACTTTTGCGTGAACCGCCCTTTACGGGTTTTCAGTTCACCGGGATACCCTTTTTTGCCGAAGCCGCCCAGTGTAGGTTTTCAACTTCGCGGGTGTACATTTTTTTCAATTTTATCCCTAACTTTTTCCCAAACCTTTCATTCTGTTTTTGGTTCGCCAGGATGCCCCATTTTTTCCTGGACTCTCTTTTTCTGTCCAGCGGGTCAATTTCAAGCAAAGTATTTTTTAACTGCGTCCGAATTCACGGGCGACGTAAAGTCTTCACCGTCCATGGTAGACAACAATAAAGCCCCTCCTGAAAAGACATTTCTGACAACGTATGGCCCTTCGTAGTTGGGGGTCCACTTGCCCCTGTGATCTGCCTGTGGCGGGAGAATCCTTTTCAGCACAAGGTCGCCCGTCTGAAAGCTCCGAGGATGTATCTTCTTATCATATGCTTTCTTCATTCGGCTTTGGTACAAACGACCGTATGCTAGAGAAGCTAGCCTCTTCTCATCCATTAAACTCAGCTGGTTCAACCTGTCCTTCACCCATTCTGCCTCGTCTAGTTGGACGTCTCGTAATACTCTCAGCGAAGGAATCTCAACTTCCAATGGTAGCACTGCTTCCATTCCATATACCAACGAGAACGGGGTTGCCCCGGTTGATGTGCGTACCGTCGTACGATAACCGTGCAAAGCAAAAGGTAGCATTTCATGCCAGTCCTTATAGGTCACCACCATCTTCTGAACAATCTTCTTTATATTCTTATTGGCCGCTTCAATAGCGCCATTCATCTTGGGTCGGTAAGGGGAGGAGTTGTGATGCTCGATCTTAAAATTCTGACAGAGCTCCTTCATCATTTTGTTATTCAGGTTTGAACCGTTGTCGGTGATTATCCGCTCGGGGATTCCATATCTGCAAATGATATCTCTCTTGATGAATCTGGCTACCACCTGCTTAGTCACGTTTGCGTAAGATGCCGCTTCCACCCATTTGGTGAAATAATTGATTGCTACTAGAATGAACCGGTGTCCGTTAGAAGCTGTCGGCTCGATCTTTCCAATCATATCAATTCCCCATATCGAGAATGGCCATGGTGACGACATCACATTCAGAGGACTCGGAGGCACATGGATCTTATCAGCATAGATTTGGCACTTGTGGCACTTCCTCGTAAACTTGAAACAATCAGTTTCCATAGTTAGCCAAAAATAACCTGCCCGCAGCAGCTTCCTCGTCATAGCATGCCCCCCTGCATGCGTACCAAAGGTACCCTCATGTATTTCCTCCATGAGCAGCTTCGCCTCTTTCTCATCTACACAACGTAGTAGCACCAAGTCGTGATTTCTTCTGTACAGGACACCGTCCGGATTCAGATAGAAATTACCCGCCAATCTCCTGAGAGTCTTCTGATCTTGACTGGATGCCCTAGCCGGATACTCTTTATTTTTCAGGAAATTAAGGATATCAAAATACCACGGTTTATCATCAGATGCTTCGTCAATGGCAAACACGAAGGCAGGTCTGTCGAGTCGAGAGATAACAATTCTGGGAGCCTCATTCCAGAAGTTGACTTTGTACATGGAAGACAAAGTGGCCAGGGCGTCAGCCATCTGATTCTCTGCTCGCGGTACATGATGTAATTCAACCTTGTCGAAGAAAGGCAACAATCTCCTCGCATAATTCATGTACGGTATCAAATTAGGCTGACGTGTCTCCCATTCCCCTTTTATTTGATTCACCACCAGAGCTGAGTCTCCGTATACATCTAGATTTTTGATTCGCAAATCAATGGCTTCTTCAAGCCCCATAATACAAGCTTCGTATTCAGCTTCATTGTTGGTAACTGGAAAGGTCAATCGAGCAGTAAACGGGATGTGCGACCCGTGTGGAGTAGTGATGATTGCCCCTATTCCGCTACCATAGGCATTCACAGCTCCGTCAAAGATCAACTTCCATTTGGAACCCAATTCTGGTCCTTCGTCTGGCAACGGCTCTACACAATCTTTCATCTTTAGGTACATGATATCCTCGTCAGGAAAATCAAACCTCATCGATTGGTAATCCTCAATAGGCTGCTCTGTCAAATACTCAGACAATACACTCCCCTTTATAGCCTTCTGCGAGACATACTGGATGTCATATTCGGTCAGAACCATCTGCCAACGAGCAATTCTCCCCGATAATGCCTGCTTTTCGAATACATATTTGATAGGATCCATCTTCGAGATGAGCATGGTTGTATGATTCAGCATGTATTGCCTCAAACGCTTGGCGGCCCAGGCCAGCGTGCAACAAGTCTTTTCGAGCATCGAATATCGAGATTCACATTAAGTAAACTTCTTACTCAAGTAGTATATTGCATGCTCTTTTCTTCCTGTCTCGTCGTGTTGACCGAGAACACAACCCATACTTCCCTCAAGAACTGTCAAATACATAATCAAGGGTATCCCCGCCACTGGGGGTATCAAAATAGGAGGCTCCTGCAAATACTGCTTTATTTTATCGAACGCCTTTTGACAATTTTCATTCCACGTTACAGCCTGGTCTTTTTTCAACAGCTTGAATAACGGCTCACACATAGCTGTCAGGTGAGATATGATCCGAGCGATGTAGTTCAACCTCCCTAAAAACCCGCGCACCTCTTTTTCTGTTCTAGGCGTCGGCATCTCTTGTATTGCTTTTATTTTTGCAGGATCAACCTCTATTCCTCTTTCGCTCACGATAAACCCCAGCAGTTTACCCGATCTCACCCCGAAGGTGCACTTGTTAGGGTTCAGTCTCAGCCTGAACTTCCTAAGCCTTTTGAATAACTTCAGCAGATTCACCAAATGCTCTTCCTCCGTCTGGGATTTGGCAATCATATCGTCAACATAAACTTCGATCTCTTTATGCATCATATCATGGAAAAGAGTTGTCATTGCACGTTGATACGTCGCCCCAGCATTCTTCAATCAGGAAGGGCATCACTTTATAACAAAATGTTCCCCAAGGCGTTATGAAAGTAGTTTTCTCCATGTCTTCTGGCGCCATTTTAATCTGATTATAGCCCGAGAAGCCATCCATGAAGGAGAATACGGAGAATTGGGCAGTGTTGTCAACCAGCACATCGATGTGAGGAAGCGGAAAATCATCTTTCGGGCTCGCCTTGTTCAAATCACGGTAATCTATGCACATTCTCACTTTACCGTCTTTCTTTGGCACTGGTACAATATTAGCGACCCATGAGGGATATTTTGTAACAGCTAGGAAACCAGCATCCCACTGCTTTTGAACCTCCTCCTTAATTTTCACTGCCATATCAGGTCTAGTTCTGCGAAGCTTCTGCTTGACCGGCGGACATTCTTCTTTTAACGGCAGGCGGTGCACAACCATATCTGTATCAAGCCCAGGCATGTCTTCATACGACCAAGCGAACACATCACTATACTCTCTGAGCATTTCAACCAGTCTTCGCTTGACGTCACTCTGCAGCGCAGCTCCTATACGGATGTTCTTTTCAACCCCTTCCGACCCCAGGTTAATAATTTTGATGACCTCCTCATGAGGCAGAATGACTCGTTCTTCTTGCTTCACCAACCAAGACAATTCTTCGGGAACGTCACCATCTTCGACAATCTCTTCTTCGGCCTGAAAGACCGGGTGCTCAAAGTCGAGACGAGTCATAGGCGGTTCAATGATGTCATCTGAAAATGTTATCCTGCAAAAGGAATGGTTAAATGCTTCAAAATGCGTATAAAGAGAATAACCACGTTGCCATTTTATTGTAAAACACAAAACAAGAAAAACAGAGATCGCAATATTTGTACATGAAAAAAACGCCTTTTATTTAATGATTAAACACGCAATGTACATAACGACACAGCCCTAAGCAAAATCATGATGCCTCGGGTAAGACACCAGATTATTCAACAATTAAGAAAACAAAGTATTACTGTTTGTGAGTCACAGGAATAATCTCCTGAATAGACCAATTGCATAATCCTTGTCCTGGCACGCTTGGCTGAATCCAGGCGTCCATGTCGCAATCATTGTCTCCTTCTTCGGACTCTGAAGCAGCGTTGATGGCCTCGTGACACACTCCGCTAGCGGTGATGGTTATCGGTCCCCTGAAACGGGGTGCCCCCACAGCAGGTGTTGATGACGACGGTTGATATCCTAGCCCAAATCGGTCCATCTTCACGGGAATATCCAGCACCTTGCCCCAGCCCTTTGTCTCACCAGTCTCTACTAGAGCTTGAGCTTCCCTATATGACGAGACGGCTACCTCTGACGCTCTACTCGGCCCGGGACTTTTGTCTTTGATGCGCAACTCTTCAAAGGCTTGACAGGGTGTTTCATGAATCTCGCCGTCGACTTCTACATACTTGAATGATGACAGATGGCTGACCAGTATATCTTCTTCTCCACAGACTGTAACCACACTATCCCCTACCATGTATTTCAGCTTTTGATGCAAGGTAGACGTGACTGCCCCAGCACCATGGATCCAGGGTCGTCCGAGAAGGCAACTGTATGCTGGCTGGATATCCATAATATAAAATTCAGTTGCGAAAATCTCCGGTCCCACCTGTAGAGGTAACGTTATGGATCCAAAGACTGTTCTTCGTGTACCATCAAATGCCCTGACCACCAAGTCACTAGGCGTACAAAGGATTCCTCTGACATCCAGTTTCATTATCGCTTTCTTGGGCAGCACGTTCAAAGACGATCTGGTGTCTACCAGTACATGCGACATGACTAAGCCCCTACACTCAACTGAGACGTGCAACGCCATGTTATGCTCTCTCCCCTTCGGGGTCAAATCAAAGTCTGTAAATCCCAAGCTATGGCCTGCGTTCACATGCGCCAACACCCCCTCCAGCTGATTCATGGAAACATCTTGGGGTACGAAGGAAGTATCTAGAACTTTCAACAATGCATTTCTGTGAGCTTCGGAACACAATAGCAACGACAATATGGATATCTTTGATGGCGTCTGTTGAAGATGCTCAACAATCTTATAATCGCTCTTGCGAATAAGGCGCATAAACTCTTCCACATCCTTCGGTGCCGTTTCTTTTTCGTTCCTCTGCACAGGGACAGTCTCATTCATCTTTCCTTTTCCTTTCGCCAGTCGTTCAGCCTCTACCTCAGGCGATATGAAGATTCTCCCACTTCTTGTCATACCTCCGGTACCGACGATGTTGTCTACAACCTCAACTGGCTGTTTATTAACATCAATTTTCACCCCATCACAGTACACTTCCAATCCATAGGTCCAGGGGACTGCCTTAGTGCTCTCGTAAGGGATTGGTCCTGCCTTGGTGATAGTGATCGGCGGTCGCTTGGCCGGCGCTGTTATAGTTATCGTTTTTCGGGGAATCGTCACAGTAGCTACATCACTTTGCTTGTCTGCTGATACTTCTGCAGGTTCTTCAACTGCCGTTCTGTCGAACTGTAATGTGCCTCCATCGATTAAAGTCTGAATTCCCTTCTTTAGGTCAGCACACCCCCCAGTTTGGGTCCAACTCTCTAAACAGTACTCTTCGCAACCTGGATACACACCACCTTGCAATAATCTGCTCTTTATCTCGCACAACGGTGTCTTTAGGTCGTCAATATTCATAATCAAGTTCAAACCCTCCTCGGTTAAAATAGCATTTGCCCCATGGTTGGGCATGGGCTTTTGCACTATGTTCGGACCTGCCTGTCCAAAATTGATAGCCTTACTATCCAATAGATCCTGCACCACATGCTTGAACGCGTGGCAACCCTCTACATCGTGGCCAGGAGCCCCGGAGTGGAATTTACAGTGCCTGCTTGCATCGTAATCGTATGGAGGAGTGCCTGTTATTGGCGCCAGAGTTCTCTTTTCCACCAAGTTCAAACCCAGTAACGTCTGTAGCAATTCTGCATACGTTGAAGGAGGCGTTTCAAACACCCTCCTTGGTTTTCCCCCCTGGGCTCTGCGCTGGACAGGATGGGCCCCCTGTTGTGGCTGCTGTTGCTGTTGTATTGGTTGTTGCTGAAATGGAATAGTAACACTTGCTACCTGCTGCGGCTGATTGTACTAGTTTCGACCTCTGCCCCGGCCTCGGCCTCGGCCCCCAAACACTGCGCTTGCATCACCTTGACGACGCCCACCGAAAGCCCTTCTGTTACTGCCGGCTGAGGTGGATTCCTCAGCTTGGAACCTTCCCTGTTTAATGTTGCTTTCAATCTTCTCTCCCATCAGGATTAAGTCTGAGAAACTGCCCAAAGAAGTATGAAACAACTTGTCATAAAACATGCCAGTGAATGTTCCTATGAACATATCATTCATTTCTTTGTCCTCTAAAGGAGGATGAACCCGAGAAGCCATGTCGCGCCATCTCTGCGCATACTCTTTGAAGCTCTCGCCCTTCTTTTGGGACAAACCCTGCAATTGGACCCGGTTGGGTGCCAAGTCACTGTTGTACTTATAGTGAGCCACAAATGCTTCAGCCAGCTGCTTCCATGTCTTTATATGAGTTGGTTTCAATCCCATATACCACTCAAGGGAAGGACCAGACAAGCTATCTTGAAAGAAATGCATTAGCATCCTCTCATCGTTTGAATACGCCGACATCCTTCTGTAGTATGACCGCACGTGCACTTTTGGACAGGTATCCCCCTTATACTTGTCGAATGCGGGAGCTTTGAATTTGATTGGCACCCTTAGGCCAGGCACCAGACCCATCGTTGTCATATCTAAGCCAACAACACTTTGATTCACGACCCCCTTCATCTGCTCCTCGAGCATCCTGATTCTCTGAGAGTCATCCATAGGACCTTCGAAATCTCCACCGGAGAAAGCATCCTCTTGTTGATCCTCTAGCCAATTACCGTTCCCAGTTCCGTATCCATCGTATATGTTGTTACGGCCAACTCTGGTCTGATTCATTACCGGGCCTCGCCCCCTGTTACCGTACCCCGGAGCGACCCCAGCAGGTCCAAAAGCCATTAACCCAGCGCCATTTCCATTTCCGAATCCGCCATAACCCTGATTAGTCATACCATATCCGTCCTGTCCGAAGCCTTGAGCGTTGAAGCCGTACTTCCCAGCATGATCAAACCCCTGGTCATTGAAGCCAAATCCATTATTACCGAAGCCATTACCTCCCATATTATCACCCAGGGTGACATCTCCGAGCCCAACGTTGTTGACGACAGTCTCGTTACCGATTCCAACGTTACCGTTCCCGGCGGCAGCGCCGTTGTTCATATTGACAGCAGGTATATTTACTACAGGTGGAGCCACTGGCGTGGGAGTACCATCCCCATGAATAGTGTCGACTCGCACAGACTGATGATCCTCATTTCCGTGCCCAGCATTTCTTACCAACAGAGGCTGCACCAAAGCTTGCAAATTCTCCTGTC
Source organism: Lathyrus sativus (assembly GCA_963859935.3). Classification (NCBI taxonomy): domain Eukaryota; kingdom Viridiplantae; phylum Streptophyta; class Magnoliopsida; order Fabales; family Fabaceae; genus Lathyrus; species Lathyrus sativus. The sequence continues at coordinate 647,287,373 of OZ012735.1, read as the reverse complement.
CTTTCGCAATGGTCTCCATTGCCTGCATGAAGAGCGTCAACTTCTCACGCATGTCCTGCATTTCATTCTGCATCTGATCCATAATTCTTCGGCAGTTGGTATGAGTGGAGTATCGGTGCGGGCGCTGACTTTCAATCCTGAAAAGACCTGGTACAGTGCAGGAAATGAGATACAGTTCAATAATCACCCGTAATGCAATATGAGTGTGAATGCAATGCAATATGTGTCTGTGCATTAGGGAATGTCATTCCCCGATTCTGGTGCGAATGTGTCAGTGCAGTGACAGTGACAGCAATACGATGTTCTGAGCCGAATCATAGAAAACACCTCATATATTGCAGAGAAATCCATTAAGCCACATAATACAATATCACTGAGTGTACAATAAGAAGGCATGACCTCAACCAACAATCCTGGTGATGGTCAGCGCTATGCAAATAAAGCATACACATTAATATATGAAATGGTCAAGTACTCCCATATGCCTGGTATTCCTCTAATAACTTCTTAGTCTTTGGATGACTTAGTCGGGAAAGCAGACCCTCAATAAGTAGATCTCTCCGCTTGAGAACACGTCGCAAATCACCAGCGGATTCCTCCCATGCCCCTTCTCCGAAGCGATCCTCTAGCTTCCGCTTCTGAGACACAGCTTCTTTCTTGCCTTCGATGGCCTTGTTCAATGCATTCTGGAGACTATATCTGGCCATTACCTCCTCTTCATACTTCTTAGTGCTAGCCTTCAACTGATCTTCGAGTTCAGAAATTTGCTGCTTCAATTTGTCTTCCCTCTTTTTGTTGTTGGTTAGCGTAGCATTCCATGTCTTGTTACAAGAAGAGATTTCCCAGTGGGCGGCATCGAGTGCTTTCTTTTTGGACTCCAACATATCATGAGAGCTTCTGAATTCTTTCCCCAGGCGCTCACGCTTCTTCTTCTCTTCAGTCAATTCAGCACCTAGCCTGTTTACTAACTCGATCTGCTGTCGGAAAGAATGCACAGCCTTGTTCTTCTCACTACGCATCTGAGCCAGTTCCTTTTCTAACTCTTCATTGATCTTCATCAAGGCTTCTTTTTCTTTTACAACTCGCTCATAGACCTCCATAGTAACAGTGGTTGGTTCCTCTACCGGAATATGGACAGGGACCGGCGCAGCTGGAAATGGCATCAGTAACTGCCTTGCTCTCTCTTGGATCCAAACTTTGTATGGTGCATAAGCCTGACAATCATTCTTACCTAACAGTGGTTTCCCTCTTCTGTTGATACGCACCCATGCGTGCTGAAGCTTGGCTAGCAATTCTCCATTCAAATCACTGGTGAAGTACAGAGATTCCTGTACTTCTTCCTCCTGAGGTGGGTTCTTCAACGCGTATCCGAACTGGCGAACAAACAGAGATGGGTTGTAATTGATACACCCTTTTCTTCCTATCAACGGAACATTAGGGTACCCAGAACAACTGAAAATAAGCTCAGACCCCAACAAGTCTCGGTCAAACCACTCAATGTCTTCGGAAGATAGTCTCATCAGGCGCTCTGGCCAATCAGCTGTAGTTGCATTATCTACAAAAGGTCCCTTCAGGGGAAGATGGCTCCTAAACCACGTGTTCAACAGCGGCGCACAACAGTAAACAGTCTTTCCTCTTCTATTTTCATTTTTGTAGTGCAATGAATGATAGAGATCTCCAACCAAAGTGGGTACCGGGTTGCCAGCAGCAAACAGATGAAAAGCGTCCAAGTCCACAAAATTGGGTAAGTTGGGAAACAGCACTATTCCGTATATGCATAGAGCCAAGATAGCATTAAAGACTATCCAGCACCCGCTCTTGGCGTACTCTTGAGCTTTGCCAACCAGAAAATCAAGGGAGAAACCTGGAACCCCAAGCCAAGAAGTCAGTAATAGTTCAGAAGCGTTCATGTGCAAGGCCTTAGCTAAGTCCTCCAACTTGGGCTCAGCGGCAGAGTGAATAAAGGGGACCTTATTCTGTATTGGCAGCTCGGTAAACTCTACATACTCTTCAATGGTAGGCCCCAAAATAAAGTCAGCGAATGTGAAACATCTCAATGCAGGGTCATAGAATTGCATCAAGGTGTACAGCCCATTCATCTCAACAGCAGTTGGCTTGCAGACCAGTCTCAGCAATCTTCCATGACTCATCCTGAAACTTCTCCTAACCTCCTCATCAGCAAGGGACCTCAGACCAAGAAGGGGAGTAATGTCAGGTGTAGGTAACTTGTACGCAACTGTCTTTCTCAAACCAGCCATGATCGATAAGCAGAAGTCCGGGCACTAGAATCAGGGAATATGCAAATGCACCTGCAGCACAGACACACGTTAATGGGATGCAATGATAATGGTTATGCAAACAATGCAATGCGAATAGATACAACTGGGACCAAATTGCCATGGCTGAGAAGCCTGAACCATATCAAAAGTCTCAGATAAACCCTCCAGAATTCCTCAAACCCTGGTCTTGGACAGACCCAATACAAAGCTCCAACACTGGCCTCTGATAGACCTCATATTATAACTCTGACTGGTCTCTGACAGACCCCGTATCATAACTCCAACTAGTCTCTGATAGACCTTACAACTGTCCATAAATACCCATAATCTCATATCAAGAAACAAACTGGTATCTGAAGGTCTAGTTACCTGCATAACCCCAAACCCCTCTCACATGTAGGTGTCCTAGCAACTAACAATGGTATGGCATCCTATGCGGTCGCCGGCGTCACAGACTTTCAGGGTTGATGATACGATTCCCAGAAGGAGTGGCATCATCAAACCCTGAAGAGGCCTCACTTAGCCAACTTCCAAATGATCGGTTCCCGGAGTCGACAATCCAACTAACCAACAACCCCTTCGACCCAAAGGGTAGAAAAAGAAGTCAACCAGAAGAACCTCGTCCGAGTGTAGATTTTGTGGGACACTAATGCAAGCAAAGCCGGCACGCGCCCACTACTTTCTACTCTAATTCTAAGTGCACTCAAGCCCAGGTCCGGCTTATCTCTCAATCATAGAACACCCGTCACACCCCAATATAGCAATAATAACAATAATATAATGCTGAAAATAAAATACATACAAAATCCTCGACGGGAAAACAAGCGCTAGGATTGAATCGCTTAAGGGACGTTGGATCCCAAATGCATAAGGAACTATCGCAGTCCTTAGCAGCCAGGGGACGTTGGATCCCCAGCAGAGTCGCCAGCTGTCGCTACTGCGAAAATCGACGCCGGCTGAACAGAAGAGTCGCCACCATGCGTTATTTATGCCAAAGAGGGGAAAGGAAACGCTCGAGGTAAACCTACCACAAAACAGGGAAAGGAATGGTCATCGCAACCAAATCCTGGATTCGGGAGTCGGTTACGCAAGGGGAAGGTATTAGCACCCCTCACGTCCGTCGTACTCGACGGGATCCACGCTTGTTTTCTGGTATGGACTGTTATTTCTACCTATTCTACAGGTCAGGGGTTAAAAGAAAAGAAAATGACTCGGCAAAGTATCGCACTTTATGCCTACGTATTCCCGTCTGGAATGAGAAATCAGAGTCGACGTAGTTCGCCTACCTACGGGAAAGGAGGGGAAGGTTGCTCGCTAGGATATCGCATCCTATGCCTACGTACTTTCATACAGCATGAAAGATCAGAGCAAACGTAGTTCGGGCCACGTACGACACAAGTCTTTCTTGATTGTTTTTATTCCTTCTAAAAAAGGGTTTTCTGATTACTGGTCCAAGCGGACAAAAATGACGTTTTGATGAGTTCACATTCTTTTACGGAAGAAGTGTCTTTTATCGTGTTTGAAATCTTATTGTGTTTTTCTGTTTGTTTTGAGAAAGAAGAGACAGAACTCTAACCTATGGTTTAAAAGGGAATCAAACTAACCTAATGTCATCATGCATGGGTTAAGACCTAATGTCTATCATGTTCCTCTCTTGCGCAGAGAGAAATAGAGATCCTAAGGGGTAAACGGAAACAGAAACAAATAGCATATATACAATAAAACAGTAAAATGCATGAATGCAGCAATACAAGCGAGGCAAGGGAGTCCCACTCAACCTCGAACCTAGAAAACAACAGGCAAAAGCGAACAAAATTCGCTTTCAACCTAACAGGTTAAACAGCAAGCAATACAGTCAGGGAAATTCAAACAATACATCAAGAATTATAAACAGCAAAAAGCAGCCTTCATCAACATCTGTCTTCAAGTCATCATCTACTATCTACAAGCTTCAAGCTAGCATCAGTCTTCATCTTCTAGCCTTCAATCAAGGTCTCTATCTTCAATCTTCAATGGCTTTTCTTCAAGTCCCAATCTCCAAGATGATCAGCAGTCAACAAGATGAATAAGATGTTAAGCAGTCAATTGCCTACCAAGGGTGGCCTACTAACTGTTAACATGATACTGACAGTTTTCTCTCAAAAGTTCTATCTTTTAAATACATTCACTAATCCTTCCAAAGGAAGGAGGTGGGTATTCAAAAGAGACTTTGAATCATAGAGAAAGAATGGAGGCAAATAAGACCTTCCATGTTTGTGAATCAAGTTTTCTACTCTAGAGCTCTGCCTAGCTCCTAGACCCTATAACCTTCAACAGCTGCCAGCAAGATACTCTTCATCAACTCTAGAAATTGGTCTTCATTCCTTTTGTCTTCAATGGGCTTCATCAACAAAGTCTTCAACTCAAACCCAAGCCCCAAATAAGCCCAATACCCCACACAGTCAAACAATAACCCTAGAGAGGGCACACCACACAATCAAGCAAGTACAGGAACTATACTAATAGTAATAGTAGAATAGGGGAAGTCTAATATTTTCTAAGGGATCTATTATTTACCCATAATACCCCTATAGTCCCATACCCCAAAATTCAAACTACAACTCCTAAAAGAAATGATTTATCACACCTATGTTATATCTAAACCCTAATTTTGATTCTCCTAATCACACCTAAACAAACCATCTAAAATTAAATCCTAAAATCATGAATTAAATCTCATATGAAAATTAAAGTCCTAAGGGAAGTACTCTAAAAAGAATGGGTCCAAAATATAAAAAGATCTAGCTAAACTAAAATCAACAAGATCAAGTATTAAACTAAACATCATTTAAAACCTATTAAAAAGAAAAATATACTAAAAATGCAAAAATAAAATAAAATGCTAATTTTATTATATGACAATTTTCTTAACAGAAATATAAAAAGAATGCAAAAACAACCACTCAAAAATGTGGAATTTTCAATTTGTTATGATTTTTTCAAAGAATTAAAAAATGAATGAAATTAAAATGAATTAGAGTGGTTAGGGGTGCAGTCAGTAATTATTTGCATTGAAAATGAAGGATGGGCCCAGACTGGGGGTGCGCATAGCAAGGCGCGTCTGGGCCCAGTTAACTCAGAAAACACAAAAGAAAATAAAAAACAAAAACGGTGCGAAAAGCAATTGTATTAGTTCACAAATGGATGGGCCTGGGAACTAGGGGTGTGATTAGCAATGGCAACTTAAGCCCACCTGAGTTGTTTAATGAAACAACGCGTTTTGCTTCCAGGCTCTTCCCTCTCATTTTCAGTTTAAACATAGGCCGTTGGATGAGTTTCTGAGTCAAAGTCATGTGCACAATCCAACGTTGGGGAGTCATCTTCTCCAAATAACCTAGGGTTTGCATGAAGACAGCCATGGAACTCGAGCTTCATCACCATCTTCCATCAATTCGTGCATGCTCAATTCCTCACCAAATTCAAACATGTAAAAAGCAAAATCATTCTAATTTCCTCCCTGAATTCGTTCATATCATCAGCATCCATTCATATCACATAAATCATGAAACACGATCTCTAATTCAGAACTACTCAGAAATTTCATCATCACCAATCCACAATCTAAGTGTACTAATCTCTTCCTGACCTTTCACTGATTAATAATCACTAACAATTCAAGATTCTAACAACCTAATCATCAAGTTATAATCCTCAACAGAATTTGTGCTCCAATGGTAACCTCCATAAAATGCTCTCAAATCCATCAGAATTATCCATCTACTTATTCCTAACATTTCTAACCTAAGAATTCTACATCATGCTAACTAATCTATGCTAATTCGATAGAAAAACCAACCTGGTTTAAAGTTGAAAACAGATGGAGGAAATCACCACTTCAAGCTCAGCAATGCTCCAATGGCAATCAATAGATCAAGATCTTGATTCTGTATGCAATTGTTCTTGCTTAAACACCTTGGATTCTTGTAACCAATTCCTTTTGAAATTTGGATGATACACTTGGTAGAACACGAATTCTGCTTCAATTCAACCAGATCTTGCCAGAAACTTGCTCTATGATGAATGTAGATGATGATAGAATCAAGAATTTTGAAGCATGATGAAGATTTGATAGAGATTGGAATGAATTTGCAAAATTGAAGAATGAGATGTAACTATGAGTTTCAACCAAAACTAATCACCAACCAATGATTGGATCCACTCTACTCAATATATATATACTCATGGAACCATCTAGAACTTGTTAGAAACTTCTTGTGCACAAATCCCTTGAATTTTGGCATGTGTAACTTCATACATAAGCAACCAATGATAACTTCCAAATTCTGAACTAAACTCAAAAATCTAATATTTCCAATCATCTCAAAACATTCTTTCCAATCAAAATGACCTATAATTTCATCCCATTTGGCCATGGTATGAAAAATCTCATTTTTAGGTCACTTTTATTCATTAAATTCACCTTTTAATTGACCAAATTTGGAACCTTGAGCTATGAGCACTTCTAAACTTTCATGATCACATTTCTAGACTCAAAATGTCATTTGGAGCAAGTTTTATGTTGTGACGTTTTTCATTTGAAGCTTCCTTGTATGCGTTTTGGGCATAGGCTTGAAATGACCTGTAATTCTCAAATGACCAAAATACCCTTTGCTTGCCAAGGTCATAAGTAGAGTTCCACAAATTAGATGAAGGAATACCATACCTTTCTAGAAAGCTAAGATAATGAGGAACAACTCTCATGTTGACCATAAATCCATTTGAAAGCTCCTTGAGGGATAAACGTTGCTTGGAAGACAAGTAACTTTCACAGACAAAATTTCAGATGCCTCAGATGACCTGTAACTTGCAAGGACCATAACTTGAGTTCTATAAATCTCCTTGATGTCTTCCACCACTCAAATTAAAGGTCTTGAGATCCTCTACAAGTTTCATGTTGGCCAAGGATCCATTTGAAGCTTGCATTTTGAATTATCTTGCTTGGAAGTTTGACCTAAATTAGGGGATTTTACACAGAAACCCTAATTTAGAAACTCCTCTTCTTCTTGATTTGTCTTGATTTCTCCTTGGCACAACACCACATCCATATCTACATGTCAAATGATGAACCCCACATCTCTCAAATAGACCTTGATGCCTTTCAATCAATCATTTGACCTAGGGTTGACCTAGGGTTGACCCAGATGAAACCCTAGTTGACTGTCTTCAACTGCAATTCTTGTGACCACATCAATGACTTGTCTCACTTTCAAAGTGACTCTCTAGGTCTTCCGTGATGTCTGTATACCCTCCATGACCTCGATTCACAGCTCACAACTTCTTTGATGATCTTTAAATACACTCAAGATATGAGAGAGATCCACTGACTTCTCAGATGATGACTTGGCTAAGATTGAATTTGAATAGGAACCTCTTGATAGGCTCATAGAGATAAGAATAGTACTTGGTCCCTTGTTGGATAACTTGCTATGCTATGCTATGCAGATGATTAGACTATGTACATGGCTTTAAATGCAAATGCTAATGCAATTGAAACATAAACCAAGTGAAATAGGTTGAGCAAATTTTAGGGTGCAACACCAGGATCACGGACACTAGTCGTATTAGCATCACGTAACAGGCTGGCTGTATTACGACGATAATGACGATAAGGTCTCTCCTGAGCGGGGTCCTCATGCTAGGCGCACAAGGAGCGAGTCCTTGGAGACTAACACTACACGACCGCCAATATCGGAACTGGTGCTAACAAAAGGTTCCCAGAATCACATACCCTTCATTAATCAAGTCGTGCAACAGGCTAGCTGTGTTACAACGAGATCTACGAATAGGTCTCCTCTGGAGGAGCTTTCATGCTAGGCCCATAAGGAGCAAGTCCTCGGAGACTAACACTACTCGACTACCAATTCTAAACTATGTGTTCTCTCTGCTTTTACCAAAGCTCGGGCGTAGAGCCTTACTCATGGTGTCATCCTAAGAACCAACAGGCGACAAAGCACAAATAAAATCTACAAGAGAACAAATACAAAAAGAAAACAAATAAAAAACAATCACTCGTCACAAACCAAAAGATAGGCTCGACTCTCTCTTTGCATGGAGCAAAAATGTCCCCAGCAGAGTCGCCAGCTGTCGCACCTCGAAAAATCACCAAGACATTTCGGAGAGACGACCCTCGCGCGAAAGGCGCGGAAATGCGGTTCGACAGAGTCGCCACCGAACTTTATTTTTCCCGAATAAACGGGAGAGGAAAATATCGAGAAAACCTCTTGAAACAAAAAAGATAGGAACAGGGTTGTCGCAACCATGTCCCGAGTTCGGGAGTCGGTTACGTGAGGGGAAGGTATTAGCACCCCTCACGTCCGTCATACTCGACGAGAACCTCTTAAGGTAAATGTGGGGAGTGTTGTCTAGGTTTACTTGTTTTCTTCTCGTCGTTAAAGGTAGAATTGGTAGGGTAAAAGGTTAAAGACGCTAAGGAGAGATGGGGTGCTCGCCAAGGATTGGGGCCCTTATGCCTATGTATGCTCATTCGGACGAGAATGAGAAATCAGAGCGTCGTAGTTCGACTACGGGAAAGGATGGAGGAAATGAAAGATGGAGAGGATTGTGGAATGGGGAGAAAAATGGAATTGTGCTCGCCAAGATCATCGCGATCTTGTGCCTACGTATCTTATATTCAAAAATGAATAAAGAATCAGAGCGTCCGTAGTTCGTGGTAACAACCACGAAAAGACTGAGGTTGAGTAGGTTGGAAGTTGAGAAAGAGACGAAAGAGTGACTGACAAGCAACCCAAGAGCGCGTCTCAAGAGCTTGTCACTCAAGAATTCAAGGAATGCGAGACTCCAAGAACTCAATTCTTTCGGGAATTGACTGAATAGGTTAAAGATGAAGAATTGGATGTTTTGAAATCGAAAGAATGAACTAATAACAACTCAAGGGCGCGCCTCGAGAGTTACTCATTCAAATATTCAAAGAATGCTAGATTATAAGAATATCTCTCTTTCGTAAGTTTTAAAAACGTATGTGAAAAGATCAAATCGAAGGATGGCATGCGAGGCCAAAAGGAAGTTGTTTTGACCTGGCTCGACGACGTGTCGAAGATTTGATCGAAGATGGAACCGACCTGACGACGTGTCAAATGTTAGGGTTGTGAGAAACGATATTAGTCCCTGAGGGTGCTCCTAATATCGAGACCACGAGGAATTGTGAATGAATGTGTTGCGAATGCGGACGAGCATTCGACTTAGGAGAACGTTGGAAAATGGTTGAGTTTGAAAAAGTCAAAAGGTTGAGTGGATAACAACTCAAAGGCGTGCTTCGAGAATTATTCACTCGAAGACACAAGGAATGCTAGATTCCAAGTGCCTCTTTCTTTCGGGGTTTTGATCAAAAAGACGTTGAGAATATGTTTGAGAAAATCAAAAGATTGAATGAACAACAACTCAAGAGCGAGTCTCGAGAGTTGCTCATTCGAAGATCCAAGAAATGCTAGATTTTAAGAATCTCCCTCTTTTGGAGTTTTTTTCGAGAAAATGTTTAAAAGATAATTTGAAGTGCAAGTGAAATAGTCTCGACTAAAATTATCATCTAACAATAATTTTGACCGATAATAATTTTAAAAAATGTCATTGACCAAAATAAGCAAGAAATCCATAAAAATTGAAAATGAAAGAAGTTAAAAAGAAAACGGTCTCGGGTTTGTCATTACTCGTCAATAATTTGACAAAGTTATAACTTGGGGTATCGTCATCGACCCAAAAGGTTAAAAATGAACTAAATCTCACAATATTTAGTTGAACAAAAAAGATTAAATGAAAATAAATAAATAAGAAAAAAAACTTTACAAAATCACATAAAGAAAGGGGGGATAATGTTCAACGTGTGTTATGTGTTAGCTATAGAAATCATATAGGTCAAACCCATCCTTCCTTTTAGTTAAACATTATACCCGTTTTTAAAAATAAAAAAAAAATAAGAAAACGGTGTTGGATTTCAAACAGGCTGCAAGCCCAAGCTACCAGGTTAGCCAAAACCGTTAGATGCATGGAACCAGTGAGAAGACACTATCTCCCAACTTTTCTCTTTGTTTTATCCAACACCAAACTTGGTAAAAACAATCCATGGAAAGCTCAGAAAAGAATAAAAAGATAAACAATTTCCGCCTTTTTTAAAAAAAAAAAATTAAACAACCTTCTTTCTCACGCGAGTCACTTCCCCTACTCACGATTTGGATTTCACTTCCTCCCTCTGCTCTCTGTTTCAATTTTTCGATGTAGATTCAGAGTTTATTTTGATCTCTCTTCATCCCATTCGGGTCTTGTTCAGGCATGGCTGAAACGGGTTTGAGGTTCGTTGTTGTTTTAGTGAGAGGATTTGGAGATCGGAGAAGAAAAATCGTGTTTAGAGGTTTGGGATTTTTCTTTGATTTAGGGATTTGGAGGTTTGTGTGGTTATCAAGATGAATGTTTGGTATTGTAGTGGTGGCTTTCAAGTTTGAGAATGGTTTTTTCGGAAGAAGAAGATTGGGTTTGTGATTCTGATGTTGAAGGAGATGATTTCCAAGCTGTGGCTGCTAGGTTTTTTTTTGGAGGCCCCCCTGTGATCGTGAGTATCTCCCCCCTTTTATCTCCCCCTGATGCTGGCTATTAGTTGTTGTTGTTGTAAGTTAGGAGTGGGAGGCTTGATACTGCAGGTTGCATGTTTTTTGTACCGTTTATGCAGAGTTTTGTCTGGTGTGGATTTGCAATGGCAGGTTGTTGTCTGATGTGTTATGAAGGTTGGAGTGGTGTGTAGCAGTTTTTGGCTGCTTGTGGTGTACGGTTGTTGGTTTTGAGTAGTATTGGTATTTACACGTTTTTTTCCTCACTTGGTACCAATTATGCAAGCTGATACGGTTTGGTGTGTGTATGTCTTGCAGGCCTGAAGTTTGCGCTGCTATGGTTCGAAAGAGGATTTTCGTGATAACAACTGGCTTCGTGGTGTTCCTGTTGTAATCGATCCGTTTCGCTTTGAATTGGTCTTCCGTTGTGATTCTCTTTTGCCTCAAATCAGTATGAATCTCGAATCTCCTTCTATGACGGTTTTGCGGTAAATAACCTGTCCTTGCGGGAGCTTGGTGTGTTCGTTTGGAGAAGATGGTGCAGTAACTTGTCTCTTCTTCTTACAAGGTTTATGAAATAACACAAGTTAGTTTGTATGGCTATGTACAAGTTTATCAACTTATTGTCATGGCCTGTTGGTGTCCTTTTTTGCAGTTTTCAAAAGGACGGTTGTGGGACCCCAACTCTACGTACTAGCACAAGCTTCATACTGCTGGAAATTTTGAGTGTAATATGTTCAGAAGATATGTCTAAGCAATCAAGTAAGCACTCTGAAGAGAATTGATCTGATGTGATGTATCGGTAAATAAAATCTCCGAGGCAAGCTCTTCCGTTCTTAGGGAGGGTTTCCAAATATGACTCGGGAACTTCCATTTCGGCCAACGCAATGCTGTTGATAGACATGGCTGCTTTGAGAATTTGACTAGCACTTTCTCTAGAGTGATTCAACTTCTTTCTTGAGTTCTCACTGAGACCTGCAGGGGGGACACGGGGTACCGGGAGCCACCACTTCTCTTCTTGCCGCTGAATTGACTTGCGAAAAGAGGTCGAACCATCTGCATCAGCAGCTACAATTCCTTGATCAACATACCAAAATTCTGTAGCTGTGAAGCTCTCTAATATTTCGAGTAGCATGTTATCAAGTTTGCGAAGGGCGCGAAGATTAATACAAATATCTGTCCTAGGCCTGCAAGTCATTACCTCGAGTTTCTTTCCATCCGGAAATGTTTGCCAAGAAGGTATTAATTCAACAATGTGATCACTAATGCTAACAAGCCATTCCATCTCTCTCTGCCACATTTCTTTCTTCTCACTAGGTAGTGGTTCTAGTCTCCATAGTTGCCCAAATGCAGTAGCACAAAGATTATTAATGGCATTAGAGATTGCCAAAGCAGTGCAAACCCCTTTCCCTGAACCTGACATATCTTCACCAAGCAACAACTTTGCAAACCTCTCCTTCATCATATCAACATCTGGGATTTTTAAATCAATAGAGGTAAATTTGCTGTGATCCAACTCCATGTTGGGTTTATGTTTTTCATCAGAACTCAAACGCTTTGAATTGGAAAGTGTAGCTTTGAGGTTGTGATTCTCTCCTTGTGGCATTCACTACATTGATGATTATGTGACCCGGTAATTTGCGGTAAGTACGTGATGGTTTTCCAAGTCATTGTTGCGACGTGACCGCATCGTGGTATGACAGCTTATCTTTTCCTTCTGAAGAAAACATCACGTATAATATGTGGGTGTACATATATATTGATCTTTTGTTCATGCTGCAAATGAGATTACGTGGTGTGCTGCAGAATTAAATCGCTATGCTTTGTGCGGATTTACGAAACATTGCGGCTTGTGAGCAGTTTGTTTTAGAGTTGCGGCAATGGCATGAGTGTCGCAATAATCTGTTGGGTTTTGTGAATCGTCCTCAATTCTCGACGTTTGCTGCGTACAGGTTTTATTGGCGACGTAATTAGATTTTGCCGGTAACATGAGTTCTTTCGTGCACCTATTTCGTATGCTGTTTTTTCTGCGCGCAACTTCGGAAAGTTTCAAATGTCTTAATGTTTCACTTATAGGTAGTCCTGTTTTGGTTTCAAGTGGCGTACTGAAGTTTTTTTCTTTATGAATTCCCTGATGATGTTGTTTTTTCTCAAATTGCAAAACTATACAAATCGTAATGAATACTGATGTCACTTTCTATCTATTTGTTTCAGTTTGTATTGCAAGCAAGGATTTACAAATGCCAACTCCAACTGTGAATATGGTTGACGCTTTCTGCTATACGAAACGTTAACGTTGTTATTCTAAACTAAGTGCAGGACCAGCTAGGATTTTGTTGTTATTTCCGCTGAAGATGAAATCATAAGGAAATCGTGATGTTTGTTCAAAGTAATTGAATCAGAAGCTTTCTTGATCAATACATTTTTATTTTTGATAGAATGAGACTCCATTTTGTTTCAATCTTCTCTAAAATAGATGTAATCAATAATTCACGTGGCTGTAAATCAATACAGAGCAACTGACTATTTTCATCCCATCATTACTCAAATTATGGACTTGAATCATCATTTTTTTTTAGAATCCACATGGTACAGGTGTGATTTATGCCAACTTGTATATAAGGAACCAAAGCAACATAAGCATGCCTACAAAATTTTGTACAATTACCATTCATGAGCTTGAGATTCTTAAAACGTTTTCGAATTACTTCAAGAGTTTCCAATTTTCCATCTATCTCCCATAATGATATATGTACATGGAGATATCCCCACATTCTATTTTCTGCATTTAATTAATAGTTTCAAGTGCAGGGCATGCATTCTGTAGATAGGATCAACATCTGATGTGTTCAAAGCAAAAGCTTTAATACGATAGTGCAATTTCATATGAATATTCAAGCTTTTCGCTAAGTTTAACCAAGTAAAATGCATGCAACCAATCTTGCTTAAGTGCGAAGGCTTTCTTAAAATGTTTCATTAAGCTTTCACAGAACGCCATCCACGTTGCATCCTTTAAGGGCAAAACAGATCCCTCATCATGAAGTGGGATTACATTTTAAGGACTGTCGTAGTATACCAAAGCCAATATCTCACGTATCTCGCACACGCCTAAAGTATACCAGCCCATAATCTCTAAGAGGAATGACGTAAGAACTATTTCCAAATTGAAAACAATCTCGCACATTCCCTTACACCTTGATCTCAAATCTAAACGCTTTAGACGCACTGCCTGGAAATCAAATAGCCTCGCAGCTTACTTGACCAAAGTTAGAATTAATTTGAACTTAGTCTGAAGCAACTCACATCCTTCACAACATGACCTGATAACTTGATTAACATACATATGTCTTGAATAAGCATAAACCTTAATTCATAGCTCAAGCCTGCACTACTTGACTGAATCATATCCGGACCTTGACCTTATAACCAAACTTTGCATAACCGAGATTTGATCAAAAAACACTGAATAATACTCTTCTCTTGTCTAAATCACTTTACACAACCTTGAACCACAAGCAAAGGCGACATATTTTCCTTGATTTTTGATGGGTGTATAGATATACATAGGTAGGACAAATTTGGGGTATGGCACCTATTGACCAGATGATGTTAGTCGAACCATCCGCGAGGCTGCTGTCACTTTGAAAGAAAAATTTTCCAAAAAACTGGATAGTTTAAAGATTCCCTCTTCTGTTCCTCGCGAGAAACGGTATGAGGTTGCCTTTAAACTTTTTCCCCCAAAAGTCCCTCGACTACCAACCGCTGGTTTTGGTGTGGCTCTTGCCCCTCCATTTCCAGATTGTTTTATTTGTGGAGACGCTATAAAAATTCTTCGACAGCAGTCTAAGCCCAAAGCACAGCGGGTGGTTCCGACTAAGCACATACTCGATACGTTTAAAGGGCACCTTCATGTCAGTATCGAAGATGTTCGCATCGAATCCGACATTCTTGAAGGTTCATCCCCCTTCGATTTAGACTTTCCTCTCTGAGCTTTATTGTTGCTAACTGGTTTTAGTATCATTTATTTTATTTCAGTGGCTCCAAAGCGTGTTGCCCCAACATCCAAAACTGAAGTCAAGGACGAAGACCAAAAGGTAATCTTCCGCATCCTCTCACTGTCTCGACCTCATTAATTACTCTCAACACTTTATGTTTCTTTCAGGATAGTCGAAAACCACCCACTCCTCAAAGAAGATTAAAAAGGGCTTCTCCCCAGATTATTATTGATTCTGATGACGAAGATGGGTCTCCTCGTAAGAGTCTTCAAGTAAGAAGGAAACGAAAGCTTATCCATGATGTGGATACTCTTGATGCCCCATCTGCTCCTGTTGTAAGCAACACACCTCAGCCCACCATTCCTCCTCAAGACCCTACTCCAATTCCCATAGGGGAAACTTTGATACAAGCTACTGTCCCCATGGAAAGTGACAATTCTAGTCCTGCTGATGAAACTGTTAAGGTATATTGCGCATCCACCTTTCTTTGGGCCTTTGCACTGATTTTTGGTCTTCATTCTTCCTAATGTCTACCTTTTCCAGGATGCTGCCGGGGCTTCACAATATGATCCCACCAAGCTTCCTTTGTCGCTCTATCCCTTGAATAACCAAGGTGAGCCTACCTACCATCCTACTTCTGATTTGGGTTCTGGTGTGAGTTCACTTGGTGAAATTAATAAACTTGATTCTTTCACAGCCCCTCCTTCTCCTGCAAAGACCACTACCCAGCAGTCTCAAACTGATGGTTCTGATCATGAATACAACAATGCTCAGGTTGATCCCATTACAGCGGATGATGAAGTCAATGCTTTGGAGGGAAAAACAACTTTGGTTGATACGACCAATTCTCCCTTGGGTCAGACAGTAGTTGTGGATGGAAAGGCTATTGAGGGTGATCAAGCCATTGAGGATCAGGCTATGCCTCAGCCTGATTTACATGAGTCCAGTGATAAAGGTATTGGGGATGAAATGGAGGTGGGTGGCGAAAAGGCGAAAGAAAGCCAAGATAAAGAATTGAAGACTATGGACATCTCTGTTAAAGGACCCACAACTGCTGAAGCAATGAAGATTCCTGTTCCTTCTACCCTAAAGGATATTCCAACAAACCCCTTCCCAGGAGAAACTCAACTTACTTCCGCCGAATTGGATGCGTTGAAGGTTTCTAACCCTCGACAATACATCAGGCTTTTGTTGAGGAGGAGAAGTCATTCTTCTAGCCGCACTCCCTATACTTCGACCTCCGAAGGAAAAACCTCAAAGCCATCAGCTGACAGTGCCAGATTAAGCTTCTTCAGGATTAACTCTACGCCTTTGGTGGCTTGATCAATTTTAACGAAGTCATCAGCCGTTTCTTTGGTCACTATCTCCCAACCCAGATTGTTCCTGTTGTTCGGGCTCTTGGTTTCATCCTTTTGGTCACAGCTATCAACTTCCATTTCGACACAGCCCTTTTGTCCGAAGTTGATGGTAACTTTCGCCATCACATCTTCGTCTATGGGATTGCCAGCAGCCTCTGTCACTTCGATTGAAAAGTCATAGCCGTCGGCAACTTCGACCATATTAGCCTCGACTGGCTCTGTGTAATTTGCGTCAGCCGTTGGCAGAGGATCTGTATCAACTTTCATCTGGCCACCAGCTTTCTCTCCGAACTTTAGACGTCCTTCTTGGATTGCATTCTGAACAAGTTCCCTGAAAAGAAAACATTGAGATGTTTTATGACCCAAGAAATTATGATATTTACAAAACCCTTTTTTCTTCCTTTGTTCTATGGACGGCATTTTGGCGCCAGGAGGCACTATCATTTGTCCGTCCTTAACTAATAAGTCGAAAATTTCATCATATTTTGTGATGTCGAAAGTGTATGTTTTCTTTGGGAACCTATCATTCTTTTCAGATTCGACATAACTCTTCCCTTGTGGGGGAGCCAGTACTTTGCACAAGTAAGGCGGTCCTTGCTTAAGTTCAGCAAGGTCCACTTTGCCATCGTCGAAACTCATAGGCCCATCACACAGACCTTCGACGTTCTCATTATATTCGACAAAAGCTACCTTTTTATTTTATTAAACTTAGCCTTTTCGTCTTTGAGTCTTTCGAGTTGTCGAACTCGATCGGCTAGTTGGGCCATGTCCCTTAGATACTGGGTATCCAACTTTTTCCTAATAGAGTAGTCGAGACCCCTAGCAGCCATTTCGACCAACTCATGTTCAGGGACCTGCGTGAAGCATCTGGCCTTAAGTAACCGAAACCTATTAAGGTATTCCTCTATTGGCTCAGAAAACTTACGCTTCACACTAGCGAGTTCCTTTAAGCTAATTTTAGTCTGACCCATATAGAACTGTTCATGGAACAAATGCTCTAACTGGATCCAGTTGCACACCGTGTTAGGGGGAAGCGTTGTGAACCAGGTAAAGGCGTTTTTAGTAAGGGAACTTGGGAAGTATTTTATCTAAGGCTTTCATCGTTCGCTATCTCTCCAGCCTCGATTAGGTAACGAGCCACATGTTCGACGGTAGATTCCGTCGTATCTCCTGAAAACTTAGTAAACTTAGGTACTTTTGTCCTAGGAGGTAACTCCGCCTGAAGGATACAGTCTACTATAGGTGAAGTGTAATTTGGCCTGGTGAACCCAGTATTTAGCCCATTTCTGGCCATAATTCTCTCGACCATGGCTGCTTGATTATTGTCGACGGCCACGTTGTTTCGTCGAACTTGTTGGACTACATTATCTGCGTCTTGGTTCCTATTCACAACCACTACTCCCGGGTTTCTTTCTCCCATGACACGGGGTTGATTTCGCAATGGCTCTTCCCTGAGCTCTTCGATGACAGGAGGGGCCATCCTTCCTTGGTTTCCTACGTCAACTTCTGCCATATTTGCCAAGTTGTCTCGTGGGGTATCCGCTACTGCGGCTTGGTTTCTGGTTAAGGGGGTACCCCCATGAACTCAGCCAATCTCGTTAATTGCACTGCCAATTGTTGATTGGTGTGAGTTGTATTTTGGATTAATGGTTGAAATATTTCACCCATGGTTTGTGACAAAGTCTGAACCATCTGTAGGTTACTTTCATCCATCTGCTGTCTTAAACAAGCAACTGAGGTATTGGTCAAATTGGGGCCTTGCGTCGAATACCCTATACTCTGGCTTTGGGGGTTTCGACCCATGTTCACGCCTGACCCTGACCCTTGTAGCGGAAAAGCCATCGCCTGATCTGAGAATATGGGGGGTGCACTTTGGAGCCCTTGCATCATAGCAGTGGGCATCCCATATGGGGGATTTCTTGGTGATTGTGAAAAACTAGGGGGCCAAACTGCCTGGACGTCGAACTTCCTCCTAACAAAATCTGAGGATTCGATGTTTGATGACCAATATACTCCAACACTGGTTGAGTATAAGGTCTTATCACTGTCGATCCAACCCTGAGTACGGAAGGTGTAAGTACTGGCCTCACAGGAAGCACCGTTTGTTCTCCGGTCAACGGTATCGGAGGGGGAACTCCCTCGTCTCTTATCCCTTCGATGGAACCGTCTCCTTGATGGTTGGGGTTATCTGGATGATTCGTATCCGTAGCCATGTTCCTAATGTTTCGTCTTGGTCGTGTCTCTGCGTTTACAGCGGCAATTTTACCACTACTTAGTAACATAAAAATGTACCTCTCACGAAAAGGACCAGTACGATTGCAGAATTTTTATAGGTTTAGTTTTATAAAACAGATTTTCTAGCACTGTTCCACCGGGTGTGCCATTTTGTTTCCCTTGAAAACCGGAAAACAACCGTTGATCTTCCAAATCTAACTTTGGTGACTCACAGGATCAATCAGATTGATCCTAGGACATGTGCTAAAAGGTTTTGTTTTTATTTTGGGAGTCTATTCAACTTCCATACTCGAACAATATTGGGGTAAAAGAATCCTAAAGGAACATCTATTCGACTACGGGTTAAAGTAAGGCTTTCAAATAAAAGAGAAGAAAGTTTGTTGGTAGAGGTGAAGTTAGATTGAGGACGAGGAGAAAAGAATTGTATAGGAAGGAGAGAAGTAAAGTAAGGAGAAAAAGAGGTAAAGACAATAAAAGATTTTATAAAACTTAAGTAAAAACAAGTAAATTGCATTAAGTTAAAAGATGGTGTGTTTATATCACGTACATTCTCTTACAATACTCGCTTTCTCTACACTCGAATACTTGGAGTAATTTCAAGAGTAATTTGTACAATAGTAAATTACAACACACTTTGGATATGTCTAAGACACCCTATTTATAGTAGTAACAAATAACCTCTAATAACCTCCATCATCATCTCCTTGCGCCATTTGTCACAAATGCATGGTTACACTGCTCCTAGGGTGACACGTGTCTCCCTCAATATTCAACAAGCAAAACCGTTCCCTCCAATATTTGAATTTCAAAATCCTTCGACAAACCATCCCTCTTAGCAAGCGGTCGAACTCCTGGCTTCTGGGTGAGTCCTTCGACTTCTTCTTCTGGCTGCTTTGCTTCTTTCGACCATCCTCTTGTTCTCAACTTATTTTTTACCCTTTTGTCTTGGATACCTTCCTTCTACATGAGGCGTCGAATTTAAGAGCTAACACCTGTTCTATTTCTGGATGATTTCTAGGGAAAATACTTTATGGTCTTTTGAACAAGGAAGGAGATTTTATGATCGGATCATCCTTTACCGCTGTGTTCAAGGGGATAGGAAGCTAGGATGATAGATTTTTGAATCCATCCTGACAACTACTGATGGTTAACTGATACTTCTGTGTAGATTCTCCACTGCTGCTGATAATGATACTATTGTTACGCATGGTGCCTTATAAAATATTTTAACATCTTACCTAGCTCTTGTTGAAGATGGTGTCATCCTCTCTAGATGTTCATGCCTTCACAATCTGGGAGTAATAAAGGAGAGAGCATTATGATCTGGCTTCCACTGAAGGGATTTTCGGTTAGCAGGTTTTTAGGCCTCTATCCAAGAGTTTTATCTTGTATATGTATGACTGGTGAAGATGAAGATCAAGACACCATTAACTTTAGTGAGTTTTCTATAGGTCAGTTTTTTTTTTCTGATCTGGAGCTAGGCTTCTATTTCTCCTTTGAAGGAGCTTATGGTCTAATTTATGCTGAAGGATTGTGAAGACATCTTTACCAGATTCTGTGCATATGAAAGTCAAGGAAACATGTCTAGGACATTCACCCTAATATCTTAGAGAATTTTCTGGTCTTTCAAAGCTGAATCTGAGTGATCTTGCAGATAGTTGTGTCTATCATACGACTACCTCTTCTATTAGGTTTAGTTCTGGTGTGGACTATGATCCTGTATGGATGATTTCTTTGGAGAATTGTGCTTGAGTCATCTTGAAAGGGACTGGTTGTTTTTCCATTGATATGTACACGATTGAGGTTGTTTACTCAAACTTGATATTATGATCAAGTCTTTGAGAACATGGAACTCTTGTTCTGCTATTGTGGAGAAGTCCTTCAAGGTGGGATAAAGTCTGGAAGTCGAAGGGTTAGATCTTCAAGATTATGTTCAGGCATGTGTGGTTTCATTAGTTGGCTAGTTAAGTCATTGATGTAAATCAAATGTTCTGACATTGTGTTGAACATCAGGATGTTCAAGCTGAAGGCACTTGTGTGCATTGAAGTTATACCATCGTGTTATAAGCTGATCTTCTAAGGAGTGGTTGCTCTTCATCTGTATGGATGGTGCTAAAGTCTTTCTCAACCTTTGTGAATCATGCAATGGCAAAGGCTCAAGGGAGTTGTCGATTGCTTGGTATATTCATATATTCTTCTTGGAGTATCATCTAAGTTGTTTTGTATGAGTGATCCATATTTCATTCTGAAGTAAAAAGGTTTTAGCACTGGAAGTTCCAGCCCTTTTGTAGTTCCCTCTTGATCAAGGACCCTGTGAAAGGGTTTCTTATTGGTCTCTTTGGAGGAACATGTGTCAAATAACCATAGTTATTTGTGAGATCCTCAAGGTGGAGTTTTGAAGGATAAAGGACTAAGGGCAGAAGAGAAATAGACCTTGCTGAGAAGTCTGCTTATGGTATGATGCTCAGTCTATACCTTGGTGTTTCTTGTCAGACATACTAATATCTGTTAGAGGGAATCTCCTCTTTGAATACTTAAGGATGAGTGTTGACTCTGTAATGTCAGACGGGATGTCTGAACAATGTGCTTCTGAGTTGAAGCTTCCTGAGGTGCGCGAGAGTTTATTTCTCTCTGATGTGTTATTTGTGTCCATGCTCTGTTCTTGAAGAATGATCAGCTGCTGTTGTGACCTATTATGATTCTCATGTGTCCCTTGCAAAGGGATGTATATGGATTAATATGCAAATGGTAATTCCTATTTGCGATTGAGACTGATGTCTGAGCTAATGTTGGAACATGATCTCAGTTGTTTATCTCTCTAGAAAAAGAAAGTTGTTTATCCATGGGAGCTAATTTAGAATTCAGGGTGTGGAGTTTGTTTCTCACCATTAGATTTCAAAATTGAAAGGTTTGATCATGGTGGAGTATGAAGTAAAGCTACTGGCCAAATCTGTTGAGGATTGTGGTGTGAGTGTCTGTAATGATTGTCTGTCATAGTGAAGGATCCATCAGGTGCTTGTGGTGTAAAGAGGCAGGATGTCAGAACCTTTGTAGTGCTCTGACTATTTGTGAGGTGGTGGTCCTTTCTGTTGCATGTACCTCTAAGGGAGACTGTGGTAGTCTGTACCTTGTAAAGGAAGAAGCTTAAGGATATGGTCTTCTCCTGTTATATATTGGGTACAAGATGTTAAATCTTGAGCGCATAACATCTTGTCTACTTGAAGAGCTAAGAGAACTCTGGTTTATCTTAGGTGTTTGTGAGGATTTTTATTCCGTTGTGCCTGTACCTCTGGTATGTGGCTAAGACAGTTCATGATTTCTTGGATATGTCCTTAAATAAACAAGGTTGTCTATGTCAGGGAGAATCAAGTTATTGTCCCTGCAGTGAGTGGATATCTTTAGGAGAAGTGTGCCTTATGTTACTATATGGTGACATTTGTTTAAGATGGTGTGGTTTGTAGAACAAGGGGTGTAAAGTTGCATGTGTTTCTAGTGTGTGAACTTGAAGATGTTGAAGTGATTCTTCATGTGTTTGGGTTTTCTCCTTTATGGGGAGTGTTGATTATGTGTGACATGGGGAGTTGTGTACCTGTCTATCGTGTAGCTACATTATTGTAGCATGTACAATGTTTGTTGATTCTCAGGCAAGCTTGTGTTCTTGCACCACTTGTGAGGTCGTGATGTCCGACAAGATGTCTTGACATTATGCTATTTGGTGTGCCTTTTTACCTTGACAGTGTGACTGTGGGTCTGACTTTGTGAGGTTATTGGTTTAAACCAGGACTGTTCTTGTTTCTTGTGAATGACCTAAGAAACAACATTGATTATTGTCTGGGAGAATTTATTTTTCTCTGCAGAAGATTTATGTGTCTTAAAGAGAGGTTATGATGTTGATTGTGAGATGTCAGACTGGATATCCTGACACCATGAGCAGTTTGTCAGTCGTGTTTTGCTTTGAAGCATGACGATTCTGCTTTAGTTTTTGGGTTTGGCTCTGATTGGTATGTCATGTGCATCTGAGTTTTGTGTGCTTCCACTGCTATATCTGTGTTTATATGTGTGTACATTTACTCCAATTTTTGTCAATTTTTGGCTAAAAAAGGGGAGTAAAGTGTTAGTGTTATCTGTTGTCCTGATGTTATTTCAATGTATTTACATGATGACCAACATTGTGATGAGATTTTTTTACTTCTAAGGAAAGAGTAGTGTTTTGTTGTTGCTTGCTAAATGCAACTATTAAGGGAGAGCAAGATAGTTTGTGACGCTGGATGTACTGGAGAAAACTGCTGATGTTGCTGCTCTGATAAGTTGTGTGCAAAAGATGTCAAACAAAGTTGATCTAACATTTTGCATGATGAATAAAATCCAAATGTGAGAGCTTATTTATCTCGTGCTTCTAATGTGTGAACTTGGGTAGTTCATATTGGTTTTATAATTTGGATTTTCTGGTGATTTGGGTTTTTCTCTTAAAAGGGAGAATTAACTGCATAAAAAGGGGGAGTAATGGACTTGTCTTTGTAACTGCATGTTATCACTGACATTTCTTTATGCTTACAGTCTATATCTCCAGATTTATTATGCTTTGGTTGTTTTAGCCAAAATTTGCCAAAGGGGGAGATTGTTAGTTCCATGGTTCTATGATTGGCTAAATTTTAGTAAAACATGGTTCTATACTTATGTTGAGAAAGATGTTATAACATCTTCATCAACTATCATGACAATACTACTGTCATGTGTTTCAGACAGATGTCATGACATCTTATTCTAATACAGCAGGCGCTGCTATTTTATATCTCTTGACATATTTGATTTGATTTGATAAGATCCTTTTAGATATACCTTATCATTATGCGCAAGTCAAGGATATTTATTAGAAACAAAGTGCAAATTTAATTGGATTTCATAAAAAGGATCTTTGAGACTTTTTAGGAAACTATAAAAGATTTGTTCCTATTTTTGTGGGGAAGATTCTGCAGAAGATTTACAATGTGAATGTTGGACCTGATTGAAAAGTCCAAGCCCATACTAGAAGAGTCTATAAATAAGGACTTGCTAGACCTAAACAATGGAAGATTCACAATAAGAAAACCGTATGTGCAACATAAGGGTTTAGGATTTTAAGAGTCTCTTGTGTCTGACTTTGTAAGTCATCCTTTGTATCTTTTGATGCATAGTGGTAGACATATTTAGGCTTTATATTATTCTCACTCGAAGCTTTAAAGGAAGAGTTGAGTATTGTTCTTGGTCATAACTTTTAAGCAAAACCGAGTATTGTTCTTGGTCAAGAGTCTTGACCTAGTTTTATTCTTGAAAGAAGAAGGCCACATCTTTCTTTTTGGTTTCTTGTGGAATTCTCTAGGACTAGGAGTGTTTGTTTATCACTAAAGTGATTGGGAGTGAGATGGTGATTTCTCATATCTAGGAGTGTCCTAGGTTGAAGTTGCACTAAGTAAGTATTAAGGGAAGGGTTATAAATGGAAGAGTTTAGCTCTTAATTGATACTACTGATATTAAATTTCCTTCCTGGCTTGGTAGCCCCCAAATATAGGTGTTGTTGTACACCGAACTGGGTTAACAATTCATTGTGTTATTCATCTTTCTGCATTTAAAATTCTACACAATTTAAATGGTTGGATAAATTGTTCTGTCAGTCTACAGATGTTACAATATCTGTCATGACACTATTATGACTTAAAGAAATCAGAATGCTCATGTTCTGTCCTTGTTTAGTTAAGCAGAGATCAATGTCTCGACGTCTCTTGGGATATTTGAGATCTGTATACAAGAATTTCAAATTGGGTGAGATAATAATCTCAGTGAATTCCCCTATCTTATGGATTCTCTCGAATTTACAAGGTTCTAACCAAAACCTAACTTAAATCAAAAGGGAAGGGATGAGACTTTAAGTTCACAATCTCACATTATGTGGACTCATTGTAATACCCATTTCAAGCATCTCTTTCAATACTTCATATATGACTCATTGTAATACTTATTTAAAGCATTTCTATCAATACTTCTTATGGGACTCATTGTAATATCCATTTCAATTATTTCTATCAATAATTCCTATGGGACTCATTATAATACCCATTTCAAGCATTTCTATCAATACTTCCTATGAGACTCATTATAATATCCATTTCAAGCATTTTTATCGTCATTTTTCATTTCTTATTTACATCACTAGCTCATCTCATTAATTTACATAAGGGCTTCCTCACCATTCCTTATTAATTTCTACCATTATTATCACATGTATACACACACCAACAACAATTCATGGATAGAAAATATGCATCACCAACACAAGTTAATACGGTTGATGACATCTTTGTTAATACATGCATACCCTTACCCTTAATGGTTATAATTACAAGTTCCAACCTACCATCCTATAGAGCATTAGAAGAGTTTTCCATTGCTTTCGGTCGCGCATCAAACGGAGTTACGATTCAAAAGTTATGACCGAAAATGTTATTTAACATACTGGAGGCTATGCGTCGACGCATACTGTTGGGAAAAGTTTTGAAATTCACTGCCTTGCATGCGTCGACGCTGGGTTGACGCGTAGGTTCTATAGGTCGACGCATACTGCCTGTTTTTAGCCAAAAACAGTTTTTCACCTTTGGAGGTCTTCCGGACCTCCGATTTCGATTCCGTAAAAAGTCTTGGTCCCAGAATTCAACACATAATAAATATCCAATTATTAAAAAGAATTTTAGTATATCTACACAATAAATGCCTCAATCATCACATTTATCATGTTTATAATCAATAACCCCTAACATATTAATCATCATAATCAAGTTTCATGAATACATAAAAAACACAAACCCAAACTTATCAGCCATGGATTCTTCCTCCCCAAAGCTAAATGTAACTATAGAACTCACCTCTAATACATGGAGATGAAAAAGATAATGAAATTTGGGGAAGAAGATAATGTAACTATAGAACTCACCTCTAATACATGGAGATGAAAAAGATAATGAAATTTGGGGAAGAAGATAATGAATAGTGATGAAGATGAAAATGAGATGATGATTATTCATGAGCTTTCCTCCTTCTTCTTCCTTCCTTTCTCTTCTTCTCCTTTTTCCCTTTTCTCTTTCTCTTTCTCTATTCTTTCTCAGTTTCCTCTTTCTTTTTCTCTGATAACTTTTCTTCTTCTTATCTCTTCTTACCTACTTCCTTCTTTTCACACCCACCCCACAATATACTTACTATATATAAAGAGTTAGTGATCAATGTTATAATTTGTTCTAGTCAACTAGGAATGTATCAGTGGATCAAATTAAAGCTGTTCTATCCCAAGATTTTGAGGAAACAACTGAGCAGACTTATAACATATATCTTCTACCACCCGGTGAAGATCCAGAGAGCTGTCAATCATATTTACGGATGCGAAATAAAGATGGGAAATACAGTCTCATGTTTGAGGTTTGCCTCATCCAGTTTTGGTTCCTTTCTTCCGTAAAATTTAAAATTCGAATAGCCAAGAATTGACTTGCTTCATTGTGTAAACTAATTGATGGCTTATACATGAAGGAATGGGTGACTGATGATCCATTTGTCAGATCACCAAGAATTACTTTTGCGGTCAGTGTGCGTCTTCTTGGTGGACTTATGGCCCTTGGATACACAATAACAACTATCCTTAAAAGAAGCAGCCATATCTTATCTGATGACGAGGTTTGTGTAAAACTAGATTGGCTTGAGCAACTAAATCGACATTATGTTCAGGTATTATTAGATTACATTTATAATCCTATTTTAGTACTCTCTCAAATGCTTAGAAAGATTTTCATTTTAAAAATTTTCTGGTGTTTTGGATTTGGTATTAAGATGCTTAGTCCATGTATCTTTTATGGTTTGGCATCATGGTTTCAAATAATAGTTTTGGCCACATATGTGATTGTAGTTAAGGGAATCATGGTTGTTGCCATATATATTGCACACAAGAAACAATCATTGCTTAAATCTAAACTATGGAAGACCAAGCCTATTACGATTGCAATTTGAATCCATGTTTATAATCTCTTAGGTTTTAGATTTTGTGCTTTTATTTATTCTTTGATTTGTATATCTCTTTTCTTTTGGTTGATAACACATTGCATAATAATAAACAGGTACAGGGAACAGATCGATTAGCTGTATCATACATAGCACAACAAATGGGTTTGGAAGGTTCATACATTCCCCGTACCTATATTGAGCAGATTCAACTTGAAAAGCTTGTAATGGTATGAAATACTCTAGCCTCGACCAGGACAAGGGTTAAATATTATGTGAGCTTATGGAGTTTGACTTTAGCCTCGGTCAGGCTCATGCTAATTTTTGTTTTTTTGACACGGCTTCACCGA
This sequence comes from Lathyrus sativus, assembly GCA_963859935.3. Lineage (NCBI taxonomy): Eukaryota > Viridiplantae > Streptophyta > Magnoliopsida > Fabales > Fabaceae > Lathyrus > Lathyrus sativus. The sequence continues at coordinate 647,260,546 of OZ012735.1, read as the reverse complement.
GGCTAAAGTAGACACGGCTAAACCGAGGCTAAATTAGACACGGCTAGACCGAGGCTACATTTAGCCACGGCTCTTCTTGCCGAGGCTAAAAGTTAGCTTCGTTCGTTTTAGCCTATCCCCGACACCGACGCTACGCCGAGGCTAATTGGCTAGTAGCGGCGGTTTTTTGCCTTATAGCCTCGGAAAGTGGCCGAGGCTAAATACAACATTTCTAGTTTGCACATGTGACAATGATGACTAGGATAAAAAATTTATTTTTTATGACGTGTCATTTATTACGTGGATAATTTATTAATTAACTTTTTTATAGAATAAATTAATAATTAATAATTTTAATTAAATATTTTTAAAATTTTAATAATTAGAAATTAATACAAATTTTTAAATAAACATTAAGGGACTAAGCCTAAAAAAATAGAAAATTTGTGGCAACAATGAAACAACTATAAATATGGTGTTTCAGTTGAATCTCAAGAGCCTTCTCTCATATTTATCATCCAACGCTACTGCTAACAAAGAATTCTATAATACCGTAGTAACAAACATAAACAACTCATCCAATACAGTATATGGTATGTTTATGTGCAGGGGTGATGTCCCTGCTCATCTCTGTAGTCAGTACGTTAAAAATATGACTCATTACAAATTATCAGACTCATTAATAAACTCTGATTGTTCCCTGTCCAAAGAGGTTGTGATGAGGAATGAAAATTGCATGGTCAATGGTCTGTTTATTGGTCAAGGTGATATCTCACTCTCCCTTACCCTTTGTCAGCAATGCGCCCAAGATGCAACCAAAAGAATATCATCGAAGTGTTATTTCTCCAAAGAGGTTGTATTGGTTTGGAAAGTTATTTTTTAACCATTTAAGTTCCACATCATTTTGCATAAAAAGAACACAAAGGGTTTATAAAGCTAATCCATACAAAAATTAGTGTCATCATGTGCAGTGGGTTGCTTCTGTAGTAAATTGGGCTTTAGGCCCAGAATGTTTCTTTTAAATTTTGTATCAGTTTCTAATTATTAAATTTCTAAAACATGTGTAAAAGTGGAGGGGAATCAAGGAAATCCCAAAGAAAGTAAAGTTGAGGGACCAAAAAACTTGATTTTAAAATAGAGGGATAAAAAAGTTAGGAACCAAAATGCATTTAAGCCTAATTAAATTTTGATATTTATCTTGTTTTCAATCAAATTTTAGAATTTTGGTTTGTAATGAGAAGAAATGATTGAATTTTAGTTAAAATGAATATTGAACAATAGCAATAAGCATTACATAAATTCTTGTTTACATGTTTAGTACATAATTCAAATTATTACACAAAAAATTCATCATGGTACAAAATCTTGGTTTGTTTCATAATATCAAAATAGGTACAGAAGACATTAAAGTAATCTTCTCCAAGCAGATGGAAAAGTCGTGTCAGCCACAAGTCCATGTGTGCATCCCATTTGGCTCCATGACCACTCTATTTTCCAAGTCATTGTCCCATGTGATTCCTTGACAAACCAGTTGACTTGCTCGCCCAAGAAACACACTGCACCAAAAGGATTTTGGCTACAACAAATAAAACAATTTGGAATGAGATTCAGCCATAAGACAAGTCCAAATAAAATCACTTACAGTAATGTACACACAAATTTCACACAAACAGAAAGTTGAATCACCATTTTGCGACCACATGAAAACACCTCATCGTACATAAAAAGAAAAAAGAGAAATTGGTTCAGCAAGGCAAACATGTACATACAAATAATAGGGGACCACGAAAATTCATGTAGCACATATTAAATGGAGAAATAGGGACCACACCAAATCATGAAAATGGACAATCACACAAAAAAACACAAGCAGTGAAGAAAAATTCATCCAATTCCACTCCCCCAAAATCCCATGAAATCATAGGGTTCGTACAAAATGTTACAACAAATTCATTCAACAAAAATTACACGTCCTCATTTTGATAACAAACTCACACGAGAAACTTTTTTTCACATGTATTTTAGATTCCTTGATCTGGTCATATAAAATCATCACTATTCCATTCATAAAAAATGACTACTGTTGCACTTAAAAAACCCTAAGAATCCTAAATCACTCAAACCTCATAAAAAATCCTATTTCAACTCTGATTTTCACACTAAAAATCAAAGTTTAAAGAGCTAAAGCCTCTCACACACAACAACAACAACAACAACAACAACAACAACAACAACAACAACAAAGAGAAATAAGATGGAAAAGAAGAAGAAGGAAGGAAGGACAAGAAGAAGCAAGATTCAAAGTTGAGAGGAAAGTTCACCTGAGCTTGTCGGAGTTGACAATCAGACAAGGCTCCGATTAGGTACTTTTCTTCCTTTTTCGCCTTCTTGTAACACATTTGAAATCGCCTTGATTAGTAGTGCTGAACCCCAATACTAATTGCGTTGAATTATGGTTGTTTTTAGATCTAGGATTTTTGGTTTGTATTTAGATTTAGACGTTTTGGTAAGGAATTAGGAATTTCTGAGTCCAAATTTGGACTCAGAAGGGTTCGTTTAGGGGAGATGAGGTGTTTTGGTTGAGGTTGGCTGGAGAAGAAGGAGGCGGCCACCGCGCCCCACTGTTAGCCTTGAATTTTGACACCCAGATAGAACGTTGGGTTGTTGAGTTAAAGACAACATTTTCGACTATGGGGATATTTCGAGAATTTCGACCAGAAGATGGACAATTCGACAGGCAAGAATCTTTTGGAGTTTGAATTCGAATCTTGGAGGGAAATATAGTTATTTTCTTCCCAATAGAAGGAGGCACGTAGCATGGTTTCAAATAATTAAAGCATGCAGAGTGACATTTGGTTTGATCTAGTCCATTGAGTCATTAAGAGCAGTTATGTCGACTGACTATAAATAATGGCTTAATTTAGGATTTTGGGTGTGTTCATTTTGTACAAGTTACTCAGAAAATTACTCAAAGTATCCAAGTCAAAGTGAGAAAAGAGTCATAACTGAGAATGTACGTGTCGAAACACCATTTCTTTATTGTAATACATTGACGCTTCTTTTTCTTTTATAAGAATCTTCCTTTACTTTATTGCTTTTATGCACGTTATAGTTCATGGTCTTTATTTTTCTTTTAGAATTGGTATCCTCTTCGAACCAAGTTGCTTTCCTTTTCTACTTGTTTTACTGCCAAAACCTTGCTATCTTGTTTCAATATTGTCGAAGTGCCTATCCTTCTCCTTTAAATTTCATTTAATATTAAACTTAAATTAGCTATATCCTAGGATTTAATGTGGTCAACCATGCAAGTTAAAACGAGTCTTGACGATTTGTTAGATCAGCGGTTGTTCTCCAAATTTCACGGCGAACAACCATTGTCTTCTCTGAAGAGTGGGTTGACTCCAGTGAAGGTAATTTTTAGAAAAGAGAGAGAGAGAGAGAGAGAGAGAGAGAGAGAGAGAGAGAGAGAGAGAGAGAGAGAGAGAGATGGCATGATGAAATGATTTACGCTGAATGAATTTTTCTTCTTTAATATTTCATTGCCTTGTGTGTTTACTGACTGGAGTAGGTGGTGACAAGTGTCCCTACGACCGAACACTTGTCACGGGTTCTTGGATTATCCGCTGATCACGCGCGCACTTCCTTACCTTTATTTTTATGCTCCCTACTTGCTAGCATTTAGATTTGAGTCAATGTTGACGCGTCATCAATATCTAACGTGCCAGATTGATTGCTAGAGTCAACAGGTTGACTAGGGTCTGGGTAGAACCTTGCAATGCCTTGGGCCTGGTGCTCTTTCCTACTTGCACCCCTCCCCCCTTTCCACTTATTTCTGCTGGCCCATTTTGCTTTGATTTTGTTTTTTGTTTATTGTTTTATTTTATTTTTTATTTTCCTATCTTTTTATTTTCTATTAATTTTGGTTATTGTTTTTTTAATATTCAAAAAAATATAAAAATATGTATTATTAATTACTTTAAATGTATTTATTTAATATTAATTAATTAATCTATTAATTAATTTTATTAAATATTTATATTTAATTAAATTAATAATTTTTGTATGTTGTTTGGCTAGGTTTTGTTGTGTGTTGCTTGATTATTATCTTGGTTATGCTATTGCTCATGTTATATGCCTATGTCATGATATATCTTAATCATGTTTATCATTTGCATACCTAAACCATTTTCAAACATTCTTGATTTAATATCAAATCCTTTTCAAAACACCTTTGTAAGTCGATCGCTTTTAGCATCGCCATCAACCTTACATAGCTTACTCTTGAGCTTTCTTATAATGATATTTGCTTTGCACTAGACACGTTCATTTACATGCATTTGTTTGATAGACTTGATTTATAATTGTTTGGTACTATCTCCATTTGACAAAGTGTATCCCCCTTCCCATGACGCATAATAATTTTTATCGGTTTCTCTTTGATTGCTTTTTCTTAGGTAGTTTCTAATACAAGAATAAAATCAACCACTTTTCAAAAAGAACACAAATAAGCTTGATCCAATTTCAAGCAATTTTCATAAATAAAACCAATCCAATATGACTTCCATAAACATTGTCAAACCATTGACTCTTAACCTATTCCTTTCAACTTTGCATCCATACCTAACTTGTAAGTTGATTACTTTTGCATCGCCATAAACCTTTTCATGACCTAGATATTTTCATAATCAATAAAACAAAGCCTTGATCCAATATCAAGTGGCACTTTCTCAAATAAATTCAAAAACATAATAAAATACGAGAAGAATTGTGCGCCATAAGCCTTAAGTGGTGGATAAGGAGTGAGAATGAAGCTTTTCTGCACTCACTCTGATTGTTTTGGACACAAGTCCTTTGGCTTGGTAGTTTGTAATAATCACCTCTACCCATAGTCTTTAGTGAAATTCAAATCAAAAGTAATTTTTTCCAGGATCCTACAAAAGGATCTCAACTCATCAAACTCATATTTTTGTGCCTTGTGGCATCACTCCAAAAATCCTTTTTCAAGGTAAAATCAACCAACAAACACTTATTTTCTACTACGAACTACGGACCTCTGATTTCTCATCTCACAATGGGAATACGTAAGCACAAGGATCTCAATCCTTGGCGAGAACCCTAATAAAAAACCCATCATTTCCTTCTAGCAAGTAACCTTTAGACAACGACACCCTTTCACGCTTAGACAACTTAGATGGTTTCCATCGAGTATGATGGATGTGAGGGGTGCTAATAACTCCCCTTGCATAACCGACTTCTGAACCCGACACTGGTTTCGATTACCATACCATATCCTTCTGTTCATGGTTTTTATCGATGTTTTATCTTTCCCCTTATGAGAATAAATAAAGTTCGATGGCGACTCTCCTAAGTACATCCCGCAAGCGTGCGATTGCGCATTGCGAGGTCGTTCTTTCATTTTTTTGAGGTATAAAAATACTACCTATGAAGCACAAACACCTTTAAAAGTAGGTATCTCGCAGTGTCCGACACATGTCGGTGTTTGACACTTGTATGACATTCGTACGATACGTGTCGAAAAGTCAAATAAGTGTTGGAAAAGTCAAACAAGTATCCTAAAAAAATTGATTTTTTTTTAATTTGTTCTGACACATTTTAAATCGGTGTCTGATACTCATATGACACTCATACAAAACGTGTGCCATAATTCATACAAATTTTTTTTTTTTATAAAAATTTTGTTTTTCTTTTCCTCAAAACACTTTATACATTTTTTAGTTAAAACTCGCAAAGAATTAAAAGGATTAAATTTGTATTGAAGCAATATTATCCATAAAAAATTAAAAACATTAAAATATATTTAACTCTTTAAATATTAAATGAATAAATAAAACTCACATGATATATATAACGGTGACAATGTTCTAGATTTTTAACACGTCAGTGTCAGAGTGTACGCATGAGAGTCTATGTTTCAAAGAATACTACCCTCCTTCAAACAAACAACCTTACATCTTTGGGAGAGGCGTAGGTAAGACTAAATGTGGTGTTACAATGAAAAAAATGTGGATCTCTTAGTCTAAAAGTCATTTCATGTGCCCGACATAGAGGAAAGTGTGATAAACCACAAGTTGGCATCATACCAATCTTAATGCTCGTGTCTTGGAAAATCCTCAAATATACTGACTATATTGTATATGAGATTATCTGTTTGTGACAACTATCTATACGACATTTGAATGCTTACATCATGATAAAGAAAACTGAAAACACGAATAAGCCATCAATAGTAAAAACAATGGAAAGTCAATGGGAAATATACACACGTAAAACCAACTCTACTCAGTGCTCATTAGAAAACAGTTTCATGCAACCTTAACTAATTATCACACAATTTGTGATAGGAATACATGAATCAGATCTCAAGTTTATTTTATGAAATTGTGTCTTTCAAGATGGAATGTAACTATTTTTGTTTTACCACTAAAGATTTTTTTTATTTTACAAATTGTTCTTCCCTTTACTCACCTTTTGCTCAGTAAAGAACTTTTTACTCACTTCTTACTTAGTTAAAAATATTTTTACTTTTTGAAATTATCGTAAACATTTTTTATTTGATCGAAGAATAAATAAAAAAGGAAAAAAAATACTAGTTAAAGTAAAACTTATTTATAATTATTTAAAATTTAAATATCACGCTTAAAGTTGCAAGATTAAAATCTTACAATTGAATTGATATTTGACCAACAAATATAATAATTATTTTAAAAAACAATAAACAGTTAATCCGCTAAGTTAAACTAATTTAGTAGATAATTGCACATTAATATTTAATTGTAGATGCGAATGTTCCATCAAACCCGCTACATTATATAAACCCGATTAGAAGAGTCAACATTGATATTTTGTGCTTCGACAAGATCATATAACATTTTCATATTGTTCATTTTATCTACAAAAATCAATCACGTAGGTAAAAACAACTAAGACTCTGTCCTCGCTAAATATCTCTTTCATTTCTTCCTGACCTCACTCACTCACAATGTTATAAGTGTTAATCTTTCTTTTCCTCATTTCGGTAGGTGACACCTCACTAAGGTTGAACCTTTCCTTAAAGTCGAGCCCCTAAAACCAAGAATGCAGATCTTCCTTCATCATCACGTTATCACGGAAAAGAGGACCCATCCAGGTGTGATAGAAATAGGTATCTCGGTTGAAGTGAGATGAAGACTAGTACTTGTGAAATGAAGTCCTATAGAAGCGAGAAGAGTCGGCAGGGGACTAACACAGGGTGAGATGAGCCTTTAGCATAATGGACTTCACCAACCAAAAGCGCCCTAGAAAATAACCTCAGTCATGGGTGAAGGTGTCAAACCAAGGATTGTTCGGATGGAAACTAATGAGCTCTTGGTCATAGAGGTTTTCTTGAGAAGAGAGCTTCACATGGAACAAATTAAAGAACAACCCAAGGGAAGGTTTCAAACATTTATGCTCGGCTCACAGATATCCCCATGTAAGCCTAGGACCTTAGATGAAGCTAAGAAGGAGAAATTTTTAAATGTTTCAAAATGGCCACTTCAAAGTCGGAGAAAGATAGTTGTAGTGTTATCCTTGTGAGAGATATGGAAATCGTCAAAGAAACTACATATCCTCTTCTCTGGGTGCACTAGAAGAGTCATCAATTCTAGAGGATGACCAACCATGATACTTACACCGTCTATAGCTTCCCTGATACTCAGAACTTATGAAGCATCCATTACTTTATTTTCCACTCAATCATGTTTCGCTACGTCTAATTGACCTAGAAGATCCAAGTAGGCCTTCACTTCACCGTCGTTGGGTTTACAATTTTTGGTCCTCAGGAAAAGTTGGATAAAACTTTTAGCGTGTTCTCTAAGGGTGAGAAAAATACAAGAAGGGAGGTTGAATTATGTTAACTTTTTCTTTATGTAAGAATATCTTATCAGATTCTGAACTCAAAATCTAGAATCTGATTTAGAGGCAAGTGTTTGCAGTGGATAAAAACAAGTTCAGAGATAGATAGTGAAATAAAGAGAGACACAAGCAAGTTTATATTGGTTCCTCCCACAAAACGAGAGTAGTCCATTCCGCTTGCACTTCCAAGGGATTTCACTATAATTACAAATGATTACAAATCCTCAAGCACACAGGAAAGAGAATTACAATACTTAAACACATAAGTAAGAGGCTTCTAATGCTCAAGCATACAAGTAAGAGACTTAAGATGCTCAATCACACAAGCAATATATTTTAGATGCTCAAGCACACAAGCAAGAAACTTCTAACAATCTAACTTAATTAGATAAAAGATTGTTTGAATATTACACTTGATATACAATTCGAGAGGTAAACAGAATATAACTCAAAAGACTCTTAAGACTTAGGAATTTCTAAGATATACAAAAATGATAAAAAGTTATAAGTTAAACTAGTGCTTTTGATTAGACAGAGTAAGAACTCTTTCAATAGTCAAATATTCATTATTATTCTTCAAGTCTCCAGCTCTTTATACAGAGAGACATAAATGTTAGACGATGACGCGGATCTAGAAGGGCGGTTGAATAGATCCCTTGCTTAAAAACGAGTCGGCGCTACCAATAAATTGGTTTTAAAATTTTGTTTAATTTGCGGAAGCGACCGAGGAAAAAATACCATCTATAGCAAATGGTTACTAGAAAAACGGATGTGCGTCAAGCCTATGGGAATTGATAACGAGTAATGAGAATCACTACGCTAGTCACACTTTCAATTGGATTTAGATAACTACTTGGTATGACTAGTTCCAATGCCTTAAAATGCCAACAAACTAAATGGACAACACACAAGGATTTTGGTTCAGACAATTTATCAAACACTTGGTGTGTGGAGCACTTCAAGTGAGTTCCGCTTTGAGTGAGTTGCTCTAGTTTCCTTGTACAATCAAAAATTGTACTAGAGTCAAAATTAGTTTAGCACTTACTCAAAACAGTCCTAAATTTGATATAATTGTTTGTACAAAAACCACACAAATACTAAGCAAAATGTAAAAGCGTAATGTAAAAAGGCACAAGGATTTGTTGAGGCAGTTCCCCCGCCGTCCTCGCTTCGGGGTACATCTGCCCTCAATTATAACAATAGAATTGAGCTCGTATAATATAAATGTAACTTGTTGTAGAATCGTATATACAAGAATAGAATAGTAATCAAACAAAAAAACTCCCTTGTTGTTGTAGAAGCTATTTGCTCTTGCCCCTTGAATCGAGTTGAATCAAGTCATTCGACCGCTTGTGAATGAACCTACGATTATAGCTCTATGTTTGAACAACCTTCCGTCTTCAAACCCCAGCCCGGCTGATCTCAAACACTCGCGTGCCGAACCCGAACCTCTCCTTCACAATTCACCGATTACCACTACTAGATCGACGAAACCCACCGCTCCTTGATCACCTTCACTCGGCTGAATATGTGTTGAGAAGACTCGTACAAAAAACCCCCAAATTCAGAAAATATTGGAGGACAAAACCCTAGAGGTTTTATTCAAGAAAAACCTACCAATTTCTCAACCCGAACCGGATTACCCAATCAACGGCTTCGAACGTTATCACTTCGAACAATCCATAATGCACAACAAAGATTATTGTGTGTGATTGTCGTGGTATGAAATGTAGAAGATGAAGATGATGAGAACTTGAATTGACACCTCTTTCACTTTTCTTATTTTTCTAATTGATTCAATTGTTATGTTATGAAAAGAGCAACTAAGTATTTATACCAGAAAAAATTGTTATAACTGATAAAACCACCTTTCAAAAATAATAGATAGATCAAAAACTATGCAGCAAACAGCGAGCGGTCGGCCCATGCAGATGGAAGGGTCAACCTGAGCTAACTTGTGGAAAATAGACTATGCAAAACAAATAGACATGCGTCGACCGGAACAAGACATGCATTGACGCATAGCCTGCATTTTCTGATAAATTGAAATGCCAACAGTATGTGTCGACCGGTAAGTCGACCTGTTCAAACCCGAAGAAAAGGCAAGTTAGAGACACTTAACATGAGTTGACCGGAGTAGAGGTATGGTCGACTCAAAGACCTATAATTTTCGAAAATGCCTAATTTGATGTTTTTGACTCTCTTAGATGATACCTATAACACACCAATGAGGTTTAACTTGTATGACACCTATTTTGATAACCCTAAATGCAGTACTTTAGATATTTTATGCAAACAAATGAAACATGAGAAATAAGGTATGCTTATGCATTATGGTGATAACGCCAACTATCAATTTTTCCATGCGGCTAAGTTTTGACATCATCGAAACATGCATATCTAGTATATGAGGCTTTGCCCTCACATACTCCCCCTTTTTTATGATGGCAAAACATGTGGAACCTATTTGTATGATATGTGACATTATCTTCCCCCTTGCTTTACGCCTTCATCCTCACTTACTCATTTGCGCTAAATGCGACATCTTTACTTTTGAGCTTTGTGGTTCTACTAAACAGCTTGACACTTTCTCCCCCTTTGAAAACATCAAAAAGAATTAAATTTCGGTTAAGAGATGATAAAAAAATACAGATGCTCATATCAAAACATGCACAACAGGATAAACATTAACAATTATCCACACATGACTAAGTTAATGATCAAGAAACAAAAAAAAAAAACAGGATAAATAGCATCATATAACGACAAAACAAATAACAATTGTTGTGCATGAGTACATAATGCAAGTCATTAACACAATAGAAATGGATTTAATACACAGCAAAAGAACATGACAACGACAATATAATGCAAGTCATTAACACAATTGAAATGTTTCGCACGATGCGTCGACCGCTCTGTGTATGCGTCGATGCATACTGTGTTCAAAATTACACGTTCAAAAATCAAAAAGGTATGCATAGACCGGTAGGTCGACCTGAGCATACCCGAACAAGTTTCAATTTTGGAGACATATTTGCGAGTTGACCGAACCTTGTTTAGGTTGACTCATGCAGGTAAAACTAGCAGATTTTGTCATTTTTGAACATATGGGCAAATAAAAAGACATAGATAACCAGCCAGAACATATTTTAAGCATTCAAAAAGATAACATACATATAATGCAACATATATGACAAATTTAACACATAATTTGATGCATTTGTGAACATGAATATCGAGAGAGAGAGAGAGAGAGAGAGAGAGAGAGAGAGAGAGAGAGAGAGAGAGAGAGAGAGAGAGAGAGAGAGAGAGAGAGAGAGAGAGAGAGAGAGAGAGAGAGAGAGAGAGAGAGAGAGAGAGAGTTGAGGAAAGATATTACCTCAATTCCAAATATAGCTAGATGAACACACACATATACTTTAAACATCTTCAATTTGTTAAATATCTGATAATCAAAGTACATATAGACATAGATATATAAGATGTGCAAGAATTTACTAAACACGATCCAAAATATCGAGAATACCTAGTTCTCGTCGGATATGAAAGAAAGGCCCAGTAGCAAGAGGTTTTGTGAAAATATCTGCTAGTTGATTTTTAGTATCAACATGTTCAAAAACAACATCGCCTTTCTTCACATGATCCCTAAAAAAATGGTCTCGAATTTAGATATGTTTAATGTGTGAATGCAGCACGGGATTCTTGGTAAGATTGATAGCACTCGTATTGTCACAAAAGATCGGAATACGCTCAAGTTTGAGATTAAAATTTAGCAATTGTTGCTTAAGCCATAGGAATTGAGCGCAAAAACTACCTGCGGCAGCGTATTCCACTTCGACGGTTGACAAAGCAACATATACCTGTTATTTGCTATGCCAACTAACCAAAGAATTTGAAAATAAGTGACAAGTACCACTAGTACTTTTCCTATCCGATTTGCACCCGGAAAAATCAGAATCGAAGAATCCAACCAAAGAATAATCGTTTCCCTTAGAATACCATAGCTCATACTTTGGAGTACCCGATAGGTATCTAAGTATGCGCTTAACTACTTTTAGATGGGACTCTTTGGGAGAGGATTGATATCTAGCGCACATACATACACTAAATATAATATCGAGTCTAGAGGCGGTAAGATAAAGAAGAGAGCCAATCATACCTCGATATCTTTTTACCTCTACATCCTTACCAATTTCGTCTCGACTGAGATTTGCACATGTTGGCATTAGTGTGTCAATGGCTTTGGAATTTGCCATATCAAATCGCTTGAGAAGCTCAAGACAATATTTTGTTTGACTTATAAAGGTTCCTTCCTCAAGCTGCTTGATTTGTAACCCGAGAAAATATGTGAGCTCCCCCATCATACTCATCTTGAATTCACCTTGCATTAGGTTAGAAAACTCTCTTACGAGATTCATGTTAGTTGATCCGAATATAATGGCATCAACATAAATTTGCACCAAAATTAAGTGTTTTCCTTGACGCTTAATGAAGAGTGTTGTGTCGACCTTTTCTCTTGAATACCCTTGATCAAGGAGAAACTTGCTTAGACGCTCATACCAAGCCCTAGGGGCTTTCTTGAGTCCATACAAGGCACGTTTTAACTTGTATACGTGATCAAGATATTCATGAGACTCAAAACCCGGAGGTTGGGCAACATAAACTTCTTCATTAATATAGCCGTTAAGGAATACACTTTTTACACCCATTTGAAATAGCTTAAAAAAATTTCGTACAAGCGAAGGCAAGTAAAAAGCGTATAGCCTCGAGTCGGGCAACCAACGCATAAGTTTCCTCATAGTCGATGCCTTCCTCTTGGTTATACCCTTGCGCGACTAAACACACCTTGTTGCAAGTTATTACCCCGTTTTCGTCCAGTTTGTTCCTAAACACCCATCGGGTGCCAATTACTCGATGACCTCGCGGAGGAAGGACAAGGTCTCAAACCTCATTTCTTTTGAACTGGTTAAGTTCCTCTTGCATAGATAAGAACCAATGTTCATCGAGTAAGGCTTCTTTCGGGTTTTTAGGTTCCATCAGAGAAACGGAAGCGAAATGATAACAAAAATTACTTATCTTATACCGAGTCGTCACCCCCTTTGATATATCACCGAGGATATTGTCGATGGGATGGTCTTTGGAAGACTTCCAAGCTGGAGGAAGATCATATTTTTTAGACGGATGAACTACCTCTGTTTCTTCATGTCGGTCATCTTTTTCCTCCTCAATTTTGGCTAGGTCGGGTTGATCAATCCTCGGCTTGGCACTTTTGAGTATGTCTTCAGAAGATACACCTGCACCATGAACAACACTACCTTTTCCGACATTTCTCGGATAAGATTCATCAAATGTTACATGTACAGACTCTTCAACGGTAAGTAATCTCTTATTGTATATTCTATAGGCCTTACTTGACTGAGAGTATCCGAGGAAGATATCTTCGTCGGCCTTGGAATCAAATTTACCTAAGCTTTCTTTTCCATTATTCAACACAAAACACTTACAACCGAAGACATGAAGAGGAGATACATTTGGCTTGCGCCCTTTTAAAATTTCATACGGTGTTTTGTTTAGAATGGGGCGGATGAGCACCCTATTCAATATATAACATGTCGTACTTATGGCGTCAGCCCAGAAATACATAGGTAATGCACTTTCATTGATCATTGTCCTCCCTAACTCTTCTAAAATACGATTTTTGCGCTCCACGACCCCGTTTTATTGAGGGGTACGAGGAGCTGAGAAGTTGTGATTAATTCCATGTTTACCGCAATATTCCTCAAATAAGTGATTCTCAAATTCACCTCCATGATCACTTCTAATTGCTATGATATTTGTGTTTAATTTATTTTGAGAAAGCTTAGCAAATTTTTCAAAGGCAGCGAATGTATCACTCTTGCTAGCCAAGAAAATAGTCCAACAAAATCTAGAAAAGTCATCAACTATTACAAAACCGTAATAGTTGCCACCTAGACTTTTAATTCTAGATGGCCCAAATAAATCCATATGGAGAAGCTCAAGAGGTCTCGTAGTTGAAACAATATTTTTAGATTTAAAAGAGATCCTCGTTTGCTTTCCCATTTGACAAGCATCACAAAGGTGATCCTTGGTGAACTTTATTTTGGGCAGACCTAGGACTAGATCTTTTGAAACTACTTTGTTTAGCAAGTCAAAGTTGACATGTGCTAGACGTCTATGTCATAACCATGAGTCTTCACTCATTGTTATGAGACATTTATCACTAGTCAAAGATACTTCATTCAAATCCAACATATAGACATTGTTTACTCTCAGACGATTAAACACACTCTTCATTTCATCATTATGTATAATTTTGCAACAATCTTTTGAAAACGATACATTGTATCCTTTGTCGCATAGTTGGCTAATGCTAATGAGATTATGTTTAAGGCCCTCGACAAGCAATACATCAGAGATAGTAGTGGAAGAGGGATTGCCTACACTATCTTTTCCAAGTATTGCACCACGGTAGGTTACATATCCCTTCTTCTTTACCACGAAGTTGATGAAGAGAGATATGTCTCCTGTCATGTGTCTTGAGCAGCCACTATCGAGAACTCATCTTCTCGGTGATCTCTAGACGGTGTACCTATGAAAAACAATTAACAAGAGTAGGTACCCAATTGCTTATTGGGTCCTAAGTTGTGAGTGACAAAATGGTCGCATTAGGAAACCATTGATAAACGCCTTTAGGAACCAAAAATCTCCTAAAATGACATTTAGCAATGGTGTGGCCTTTCTTTCAACAATATAAACAAGAAAAGTCAACTTTTGAATTACTTTTGCTATCTTCATCTCTTACAACATATGTGTATTTTTGATATGGATTAACCATACTCTTTCTAAAATCAGCTTTATCGATGGAAAAAGTAATTTTGGGCTCTAGAGCCTTGTTAAGTTTGGCATTTAGATTTTTAACTTCATTTTGCCAAATGTAACAAGTATCACACCCAAAGTTAACAACTCTACTTCTTAGATCCGCACAACCTACTTTAGTACTTTCCACTATGGAAGCTTTTAGTGCCTCAAATTTCTTTTCGGACTCACGAATCTTTTGCTCTAGGTGAGCAAAGATTTGGTTATTTGAGGCAAGCATTTTAAAGGCTTCTTTTGCTTCACAATGCAAAGTATTAAAAGCAGTTTGCAATTCAAAATGAGATATTTTAGAGGAATTTTCATACTTGGCATGTCGTACATGTTTCTTTTTGTTCTTTTGATGGGCGGAAAGACAAAGATTTACAGATTCATCTTCATCACTTGAGATTTCATCCTCGGAGGAATCACTATCGATTTTCCAAGCTATATACACTCTCCTTAGCTTAGATTGTTTCTTATGTGATCTATTTGTTTCCTTTTCTTTGTCCTTTTTATTCAAGGGACAATCCGGTTTGTAGTGTCCGGTCTTTCCGCAAGTATAACATGACCCTCTTGTCTTGTTTCCCTTAGTGTCGGCATTTCTAGAGCACCTTGATTGTTTCTGAAAGTTGACAAGATTTTTCTCAGAGTGTTGGATGTCGTTCTTTTTGGCATAGCGGTTGTTACGCTTTAAAAACAGACCCATATCCTCACTCTTGTCATCATCTTCGTCGTCACTCGAAATGTAATCATTATGCTCCTTAGTTTGAGACTTTGAGGAAGAAGTCTTTAGAGCAATAGACTTCTTTTCAGTATTTTTTATTTTCTCCTTCTTTTCCTTCTTTTCCTTCTTTTCATATTGCTCTAGGCTTAGAAGCACTTGTTCGTACTCTTGCAGCTTTCCAAACAATGTTGTGAGATCCAAAATTGTGAGGTCATTTGCTTCTTTGATGGTGGTTACCTTCGGTTGCCATTCCCTGTTAAGACATCTCAAAATTTTGTTTGTAGCAACATCATTGGCAACTGGCCTACCTAGTGAGTGCAATCTATTGATAAGATGAGTGAATCTCTTTTGCATGTCCGCAATGGTTTCCCCTTGCTCCATGTGAAAGAGATCGAACTCTTGTGTTAGCGTATTGGTTCTCGCTAGCTTAACATCATTGGTTCCCTCATGGGCAACTTGCAATGAGTCATACATAGCTTTTGCCGTTAAACAATGAGAAACCCTATAATATTCATCAACTCCTAATCAGGAGATCAAAATATTTTTGGCTTTCCAATCATAATTATATTTCTTCTCGTCATCATTAGTCTATTGTGCTTCAGGCTTAGGCACAATCATGTTATTCTCATCGGTCATAGTTATTTCAATTGCACCGTTAAGAATAACATTCCATACATTCCTATCAATGGAATTAATGTGAACTCGCACACAGTCTTTCCAGTAACTGTAATTTTCTCAATTAAAACAAGAGCTCTATTATAGGCCCCTTTAGGTTCGTTAGCCATTTTCTACTAAGTTATACTTGAAGCACGGATTAACCGGTGCTCCTGATACCACTTGTTAGACGATGGCGCGGATCTAGAAGGGGGTTGAATAGATCCCTTGCTTAAAAACAATTCGGCGCTACCAATAAATTGGTTTATAAAAAATTATTTAATTTGCGGAAGCAGCCGAGGAAAAAATACCGTCTATAACGAACGGTTACTAGAAAATCGGATATGCGTCAAGCCTATGGAAATTGATAACGAGTAATGAGAATCACTACGCTAGTCACACTTTCAATTAGATTTAGACCACTACTTGGTATGACTAGTTCCAATGCCTTAAAATGCGAACAAAATAAATGGACAGCACACAAGGATTTTGGTTCAGACAATTTATCAAACACTTGGTGTACGGAGCACTTCAAGTGAGTTCCGCTTTGAGTGAGTTGCTCTAGTTTCCTTGTACAATCAACGATTGTACTAGAGTCAAAATCAGTTTAGCACTTACTTAAAACAATCTTAAATTTGATATAATTGTTTGTACGAAAACCAAACAAATATTAAGCAAAATGTAAAAGCGTAATGTAAAAGGCACAAGGATTTGTTGAGGCAGTTCCCCCGCCGTCCTCGCTTTAGGGTACGTCTGCCCTCAATTCTAACAATAGAATTGAGCTCGTATAATATAAATGTAACTCGTTGTAGAATCGTATATACAAGAATAGAATAGCAATCAAACAAACAAACTCCCTTGTTACTGTAGAAGCTATCTGCTCTTGCCCCTTGATTCGAGTCGAATCAAGTCCTTCGACCGCTTGTGAATGAACCTCCGATTATAGCTCTATGTTTAAACAACCTTCCGTCTTCAAACCCTAGCCCGGCTGATCTCAAACACTCGTATGCCAAACCCGAACCTCTCCTTCACAATTCACCGATTACCACTACTAGATCGATGAAACCCACCGATCCTAGATCACCTTCACTCAGTTGAATATGTGTTGAGAAGACTCGTACAAAAACCCCCAAATTCAGAAAATCTTGGAGGACAAAACCCTAGAGGTTTTATTCAAGAAAAAACTGCCAATTTATCAACCCGAGCCGGATTAACCAATCAACGCCTTCAAACGTTATCACTTCGAACAATCCATAGTGAACAACAAATATTATTGTGTGTTATTGTTGTGGTATGAAATGTAGAAGATGAAGATGATGAGAACTTAAATCGACACCTCTTTCACTTTTCTTGTTTTTCTAATTGATTCAATTGTTATGTTATGAAAAGAACAACTAAGTATTTATACCAGACAAAACTGTTATAACTGATAAAACCACCTTTCAAAAATAATAGACAGATAAAATATTATGCAGCAAACAACGAGCGGTCGACCCATGCAGAGGGTAGGGTCGATCTGACTAGCCTGTGGAAAACAGACTATGCAAAACAAATAGACATGCGTCGACGCATAACTTGAATTTTCTGATAAATTGAAATGCCAACAGTATGTGTCGACCGGTAGGTCGAACTTTTCAAACCCGAAGAAATGCAAGTTAAAGGAACTTAACATAAGTTGATCGGAGCAGAGGTATGGTTGACTCAAAGACCTGTAATTTCCGAAAATTCCTAATTTGATGTTTTTGACTCTCTTAGATGATACCTTTAACACACCAATGAGGTTTAATTTGTATTACGCTTATTTTGATAAGACTAAATGCAGAACTTGAGATATTTTGTGCAAAAAAATGAAACATGAGACATAAGGTATGCTTATGCATTATGGTGATAACGCCAACTATCAATTCTTCCATGTGGCTAAGTTTTGACATCATTGAAACACGCATATCTAGTATATGAGGCTTTGCCCTCACAATAAAAGAGTCGTTGATAAAAAGAGCTTGCACATGTGAGTCTTGGAGAAGCTTGATTATAGATGTTAGAATGTTTCTTTATATGGTTAATGTCATTGAAAAGACATTTGAATTCCCTTAACTTCAAGAGAAATTATTTGTTACATCCAAGCTATCTATGCAGATAGTTGTTTGCATCTGCACATGATCAGAAGAAGATAAAATGATTTTTGAGTATGATAATGACCTATCATAGTCTTATTGATCCTTGTGTTGAGCTTCTTAGAGTCTGAGAAATTCAGAGGAAGTTAACCTCTTCTAGAGTCTGAGTCTTCAGAGTCTGAATCTTAGGTTCTGATCCTTCAGAGTATGGATATTTTAGCTTCTTCTTAATGTTCATTTTATGTTCCATTACTAAGTTTATATCCCAAATTTTAGTCTATGGTCTTGCACACTTAAACATATATTAGTATACCCAATTGTTCTTTAAATATTGTGTTATCATCAAAACATTAAAGATATGGTACAAACCAATTTGTTCCAACATTATCTATTCTACTGGTTGGCTTGTATCTCCTCTTCGATTAATATGGGATGGGGCATAAGGACCTCAACACAATTCACATCTCCTTCTAATTTTGATAAAAGGGATTCTAATGAGTCTGATGAAGAATCTCTTCCTTCGGGGAATCCCCAAATGACCTTGTTGATTCAGAATCATCAAATAAAGGTATGACTTATGGTCAGAGGAGGTCATGATTAAGAGGAAGGAGATGAGAATCAGGGAATGTCCTCATTCTTGAGGCAAAAAAAGTTTCAATATCATAATCACTCACTAGCTTAACTATACTATCACTCATTTTGACAAAAAGTAGAAAATATTAAGATAAAAGCTGAGTTAAGGACGACCTGATTGAGGGAGATTGATGGAGCGAAGTAGATGAAGAATGAGTAAAGACTTTGATCAAGGTACTACAATCGATTTGATTGGTATTCTTAAGAAATAAGAGAGGAAGGAGTTTCTCAATAAATGACTGAATAATTTTGAAAGCCATGGATTGAGAAAATTTTCCAAAATGCTCAAACCTTCTATTTATATGCGATAACAGTTGGACGACCCAAATCAGCTAAAGAAAGGAGTTACAAAATTAATGACTAGATTCATCCTTGGGATACATTTAAACTCAAGGGCACTCTAGTGCAATAGAAGTCGCAATATGCCCTAACTTGTTGCATCATCACACATGGAAGAAGAAGGCGAAAAAATATTTCAATGATGACAATGCATTTAATGTGCTTGTTTCCCATAACTTTTTCAATTGACCCCAAATGTTTCTGTTTTGGATCAAGTCAGACAACATCCTAGAGACCGGCCAAATTAATAAAAACTTCTCCGACTCACCCAGTGCTCGATACAACCTTAGGAACAACTATTCTGGGTGAAAATAGGTCTAATTTGCCTCATATCCACTTCACTTAGCCTAAGACATAAAATTCAGTTCACATAGAAAGCAAGTTACATGATCTAATATCCATTTTTCACCGTACTTTTCTTGAATTTTAAACTGACTTGAGCAAATGAGTTCTAACTTTGAAGGTTCACCTGCGACGCCATAACAAATATCAATACCACCAGTTCAAGACATCAAGTTCGTTAATTGTATCCATTTCTAATTCCTGAATAGAGCACATATTATATACATGCTTATAATCATTTGTTTCATCAAAGTATCTTAAATAAATCATTTTTTTCTCCATATGTTAAGACCAATTAATTTCATGCAAACATAAGTAATCTTACAAGATTACTCAAATTGGAGGCTTTTAATCCACTCATAAAAAAATGATTCAACCAATTTATAAATCCATCAAAAAAATTTACTATAATCATACATAACTGTTATAAAAGTTGATTAATATGTATTGCCAAAATACAATTACCATATAACATGTTGTACTTTTGTTAGACCTTTTAACCATCATTTTGTGTTTTGACACCTTAGAATTTTAAATGTACCATTTCCTGCTTTGGCATGCTATTTTGTCCTTACTGATTCTGAATGTAACTGGTATAGTAATTTAGTTACATATATATAGTTTGTTGGTTCCTAATACACTCTATGCATTGATATTTTTTTAGCAATTTACTTCAAAAATAGATTCCATATGTAAGACTCTTGAATTGGATTATCAAGATTTAGATGCTTTGGACAAGGATAATTGTACTCCTTTAAATGATGTATACTCTTAAAGCTTTTAGTTTATTAACATTTTATTACTCAATTTGAATCTTGATTCAACAAAATAATCTTTTATGTTGACTATTATACTTCTATTGTGCAACAAAGTACTAAAGTCCTCAGATTTGGAGCCCAATAAGCAAATCCAACAATAATCCAACAAAGTGAATGTTATCTTAAAATGTATTGAAAAAATGATATTTTGACACCCAATTCTTACACTACACCATTGATCTGACCTGATCAGAAGGGGATCACGGGTTGGCCACACGCTGTTGGGCTGCTACCTGTTCACCGGTGATGAGGAGGAAAAGGGGGGTGTACCTGCAAAACACTCCGATGCCAAAGTAAGGACTTGGGCAGAGTGAGAGCAAAGTACAGAAATTGGGTAAGAAGTGAATACCTGGCCTTCTTGGGGAAGAGGGTATTTATAGAGAGACCCCAGCGCTAGGCCAACGGTCATTTGAGGTGGGCTGGATGACCAGGCTCAACCCTAATGACTGCTAGGGCTTACGTGGCGTAGTGAAGACCAGGACGTGGTCTTCGCCCTAGTCCAACTGCTCCTTGATCTCCGGAAAGTGGGTTTGACCTGCTCTTTCGGAGGTGGGCAGTTGGTTGATGACGTGTCCTTGCGGAAGGGAGCACGTGGAGAACGTGCGCCGGGCACCTTGTTCTCCCCGCGGAGGGGAGCTCGGGAGGTTCCCCGGAAGCAGGTTGTTCTCCTCGCGGAGGGGAACGCGAGGCTGTGGAGGAACCAAGGGTCTCGCTCGATGGACCGGGGTGTGCCCTGTTCGGCCGATAAGAGAGGACGTTGAGAAGCTGTCGGACGCGTCGCCTATCCTGGGGGGGAGGCGTGTGCCCTGCCCGTCCTATGGGACGCGTGTGCCCGGCCGGGCTGGTTTACTTACTGGGCCGTGCGTGGTATTGGGCTGGACCGAGGTTGGGCCCAGACTAGAACAGGAGCCCCCAAAGTCGAAGCTCTGGGAAAGAGCGAGTACTTAAGGTCGTTGTATCGGGGAGAGAGGTAGTGAAACGGGAGGTTCGTCGGGTTCGTGCACGGTGGAATGGGCGCTTGCGCGGGGGCCTCCCGTCGCCGGCGAAGCGGGGTGAAAGCAGGTGAAAGGACGCGACTGTCAGGTTGCCGCCACGTGTCGCGCGTTAAGCGGCTGTAGGGGCAGCTACCCTAGGCCATTAATGAGCCTAGCGTTGCTTCGAATCCCGCACCGGGTTATAAATATGGGGGTCCCCGCTCATTTTTCTACTTTTCATTTTGCTGCTTTACCTGCGAAGCTTTGAGGTTCTTGCTCGTCCGCCGTTGTCGTCGATCGCCGCCGCACCGTTTGATTCTTCCTCTCTTTCGCCGCCGTTACAAGTGAGTTTTTCTTTCCCTGCTCCTTTTATTTCCGCCGCTTAACTAGAATGTGTGGTCGGGGCATGATGACAGCCCCGAGGAGAGACGCAAGATCCGCCGTATCTGGCGGTTTTCTGACGAATACCCCGAGGAGAGTTGGTTGTTCCGATGAATACCCCGGGGACGGGGCTTTCTCCGATGAATACCCCGGGGACGCGCGCTCTTTCCGATGAACATCCCGAGGAGGGATGGTGGGTTGGCCCTTAGACGCCCCGTGGAGGATCGGCGGGGAGCGCCTATTTGCTCGCCGTTCTCCGGCCTTTGTCGCCCTTTCACTTGACCTGCGGTGGAAGGGTGGATTTGATTTTGGCTATCGAATTCATCGTTGTCCTCTGCTTTTCAGGTGTAGATGTCGGCCTTGGTACCGGGGACGATGGTCGAAGACAACGAACCCGAAGTCCCGGATTTTGACGAGCGTGTCGTCCCGGTCGAGGAATGGGTGGCCGAAGAGCCGCTGTCCACCCCGTCCTGCTTCGTGGCAGATGCGTCCGATGTCTATGCCACCGTCGAGGACACGCCTGAAGGGGAGCCGCAACATTGGCAGGTGTACCGCCCGAAGGAGAACCATCGGATCTGTTCGCGATATGGGCGGCGGATGTTCCTCATGCATGAGTTCTACTTTAAAGAGGCTCGGCTCAGGTTGCCGTTCTTCGCCTTCCATCTGGGGCTCTTCGATTGCTTACGCTTGGCCCCGTCCCAACTGCACCCCAACGCCTTGGCCTTTATCCGTGCCTTCGAGGTGGTGTGCTTCTATCTCGAGGTGGAGCCCACGGTGCCGTTGTTTTTTCGCATCTTCCACTTACAGCGCCATTCGGTGAACGACCGTCAGGGATGGGTCTCGTTTAAACATCCGACCAAGATCTTCAAGACGTACAGCGATTCCGTTAAAGATTTCAAAGGCCGGTTCTTCCTCGTGAAACCGATCACTCAGCAAGGCTCGGATACTCTTTTTGCCGAGGGCGAGCGAATGGTAGACGGCCAGCGGTTGCTCGCGTGGCTTCCCAAGATACACCTGTTATGGACCACGGAGCACTTCAACCGTGGCACGGACAAGTATATCGTGCGAGCAGGGACCCTTGACGAGAAGGATATGGCCGCTTATATGAAAATAGTCGCCTTTGTGCGGGCTCTTCCCCCGTCGAAATTGGTGACGCCAGATGGTCGGTATATCTTCAACGCGCAGGGGAACGTGCGAACCAAGAAGCGGTTGATTAACACTAAGACCCTGCTCGGTTGCGCCACTGGGGAGGCCGCTCTGGACTATCTAGGTAGGAATGTTTCTTTTTTCCCGTGATCGGGTGTTCTGGCCGTTGCTAACTCTTTCTTTGTTTTTGCAGCGAACATGTCTTCTGTCGAGGAGCGAGTGAAGAAGTTGCGCACTTCAAGGAAAGCCGTGGTCCCGAAGACGCGGGTGATTCAATTGGTCGGGTAGGAGGCTGTGACGCCGGGGGGCCAGAGTTCGTCTTCCTCACCTCAGGGGAGCCAGTCTCCTACGTCTCAGGGAGCAGCGAAGAGGCCGAGATTCGAGGAGCCCAGTGGTTTGATTGATTTGACGGCCGACTCGGCCGAGGAGGGATATGTCGTCCCGCCTTGCCATCAGCATCCGGGCTATTTTCATGGTGCCCGATCTCCTACCATCTCTGCTGGGGAGGCGAAGGTTGTCCGCGAAGCCGATCGAGAGTCTCGTCGACGTATCCTGGCGAAGGATTTGGCCGCGATGATGCGGACGTTCACGACGGCCCTTGTGCTGAACGAGGAGGGCTGCTCCACCGCCGAGTTGTCCAAATTGCAGGGGGACCTTACCTTTATGCAGTCGCGTCTGGCCAAGCTTACTGAGGAACTGGAGAAGAGTCAGAAAGAAGTTGCTGACCAACGCAAACGAGCGGAGGGCGCTGAGGGGAAGGTGATCTCGCTGGAGGAGAAGCTGGGGGCGGCAACGGCTGAGGTGCAGGCGCTGAAGGTTCGTATGGAAGTCCTGGACAATGCGCTTCGTCCGGCCGAGGACGAGACAAAGGAGGACCAACGGTTGATCACCCGTGCTGATCTGGTTGCCCGGATTCGGGTGCTGGAAGGTGATTGTTTGGAGGCTGTCGAGGTCGGGTTCAAGAGCGCTGTCGCGTAGGTCTGTTGCACCCTAAAATTTGCCCAACCTAATTCACTTGGTTTATGTTTCAATTGCATTAGCATTTGCATATAGAGTCATGTACATAGTCTAATCATCTGCATAGCATAACATAGCAAGTCATCCAACAAGGGACCAAGCACTAATCTCATCTCTATGAGCCTATCAAGAGGTTATTATTCAAATTCAAGCATATCCAAGTCATCAGAAAGAAATTGAAACCCAGAGAGGTCATTGGACCAAGCAGTGGATCTGTCTCCTATCTGAGGGTATTTGAATATCATCAAAGAAGTTGTGAGCTGTGAATTGAGGGCATGGAGAGTATATGGACATCATAGAAGACATGGAGAGTCATTTTGAAAGATAGACAAGTCATTGATGTGATCACAAGAGCTGCAGTTGAAGACAGTCAACTAGGGTTTCATCTGGGTCAACCCTAGGTCAACTGATTGATTGAAAGGCATTAAGGGCTATTGGAGAGATGTGGGGTTAATCATTTGACATGTAGAGAAGGATGTGGTGTTGTGCCAAGAAGAATTCAAGATAAATCAAGGAGAAGAGGAGTTTCTAAATTAGGGTTTCTGTGTAAAATCCCCTAATTTAGGTCAAACTTCCAAGCAAGACAAGTCAAAATGAAAGCTTAAAATGGATCCTTGGCCAACATGAAACTTGTAGAGGATATCAAGACCTTTAATTTGAGTGGTAGAAGACATCAAGGATATTTATGGAACTCAAGTTATGGACCTTGCAAGTTACAGGTCATCTGAGGTATCTGAAATTTTGTCTGTGAAAGTTACTTGTCTTCTAAGCAACTTTTACCCCTCAAGGAGATTTCAAATGAATTTATGGTCAACATAAGAGTTGTTCCTCATTGTCTTAGCTTTCTAGAAAGGTATGGTATGCCTTCATCTGATTTGTGGAACTCTACTTATGGTCTTGGCAAGCAAAGGGTATTTTGGTCATCTGAGAATTACAGGTCATTTCAAGCCTATGCCCAAAACTCATACAAGGAAGCTTCAAATGGAAAACTTCACAACATAAAACTTGCTCCAAATGACATTTTGAGTCTATAAAAGTGACCATGAAAGTTTGGAAAGGCTCATAGCTCAAGGTTTCAAAATTGGTGGATTTAATGAATAAAAAATGACCTAAATTTGGAATTTTTCATAATTTGGCCAAATGGGATGAAATTATAGGTCATTTTGATTGGAAAAAATGTTTTAAGAACATTGGCAAAAGTAGAATTTTGAGTTTGGTTCAAGAATTGAAAGATATGCTTGGTTACTTACAAAGGAAGTTACATAATCCAAAATGCAAGGAAAGTGTGTATGAGAAGTTTCTCCAAGGTTCTAGGACTTTCTATTTCCATCTATATATTGAATTGAATAGCTTCATTCCATGGTTGGTGATTCATTGTGCTCATAATACCAAGTTTTACACCATTCTTCCTATTTGCAAAATCACTTCAAACTCCATAAAATCTCTATCAATTTTCACATTTCTTGATCTGGTCATCATCAACATCATTCATAGATCAAAATTCACACAAGAACTTGGTTGAATTGAAGAGAACTCGTGCCATACAACTTCATCATCCAAAGTGCAAGAAAGTTTCAATTACAAGATCCAAGAGGTTTGAGCCAGAATCTTTGCATACAGAACAAAGAATTGAGTGTGTGGATCAAGTTCAGTGCATTGAAAGCATTGGATCAAGAGAATTCCATAGCTGTTTTCACCATTTACACCAGGTTGGTTTTCTCCTCGAATTGCTTGAATTAGTTAGTATGTTAGAGAATTCTAGGGTTAAAACTGTTAGGATAGGTTAGATGATGGATTTCACAAAGTTTGAGGAAGTTTCATGAGGTTTGCCAATGGTGCACTAATTCTGTTAGGGTTTATAACATCAAGGATATGGCACTACAATCTTGAATAAATAGCTCAGAGTAATCAGCATGAAGTGTAGGTTAGGTTAGGGTAAGAATTAGTGAGAATTCTCATGGTTGATGACAGGTGATAATGGTGGAGTCAGCATCTTCCACCTATCGGGTTTGGAGTTTGAGTGAGCTTTAGGGGAAACTATGACCATGGCTGTGTAGAGGGAAAAGAATGGAGTGTTTTTGGTTTCTACACCGTGTGGATTCATGGAGAATTGAGGGAGAACAAAATGGTGGAAGGTTCGTTCATGGTGAGAGGATTTTCTGAAACCCTAGGGTTTCAAGGTTGAAGACAAACCCTGGGCCACACGATCATGCTTTTGACCTTGACTTGGTTCCTCATCTAACGGTCACGATTTAAATTGAATTTGGAGGGAGAGACTGTGCACTAAACGCACCATTTCATTAATAATTCTGAATGGGCTCAGATTTCCCTTGCTATTCGTACCCCTGTTTTCCAAGCCCAATCCCAATTCAACTAGTTTTATTGCTATTGGCACCGTTTATTGTTTTTTTAATTTTTGTTATATTTTCTAAGTTACTGGGCCCAGACGCGCTTGCTATGCGCGCCCCCCAGTCTGGGCCCATCCTTTCATTTTAACTGATTTTATATACTTTCTGCACCCCATTCTCAATTAACTCATTTTATTTTCTTAATTCATTTCAATTCTTTGAAAAATCATAAATAATCGAAAAATGCATGATTTTAATTGGTTCTTTTTGCATATTGTTCATAATTCTGTCAAGAAAATTATCATACAAAAAAAAAATCCAATTTCATTTTATTTTTATATTTTTAGCATATTTTTCTTTTAAATAGGATTAAATGATGTTTAGTTTAGTGCATGAATTTGTTGATTTTAGTTTGATTAGATGCTTTAATATTTTTGATCCATTCTTTTTAGGTTGATTAGCTTAGACCTTTAGCTTGTATGTAAAATTTAGTTCATAATTTTAGGACTTAATTTTAGGTGATTTGTTTAGGTGTGAATAACATGATCAAAATTAGGGTTTTAAGTGAACATAGGTGAGATAGATCATTTCTTTTAGGAATTTTGATTTGATTTTTGGGGTATGGGACTATAGGGGTTATGGGTAGATAATAGATCCCTTAGAAATTACTAGGTTTCCCCTATTCTGCTATTACTATCAGTATACTGTCTGTATTTGCTTGACGGTGTGGTGTGCCCTCTCTAGGGTTATTATTTGACTGTGTGGGGTATTGGGTCTGCTTGGGACTTGGGTTTGAGCTGGAGACTATGCTGATGAAGCCCATTGAAGAGTAAAGAATGAAGACCAACTTCCAGAGTTGATGAAGAGCATCTTGCTGGCAGCTGTTGAGGTTATAGGATCTAGGAGTTAGGCAGAGCTCTAGAGTAGAAAACTTGGTTCACAAACATGGAAGGTCTTGTTTACCTCCATCCTTCTCTATGATGCAGAGTCTCTCTAAGACATTCACCCCCTTCCTTTGGAAGGCTTGGTGATAGTGTCTAAGAGATAGAACTCTTGAGAGAAATATTCTATGTGTTGTTAGCAGTCTGTTTGCCACCTTTGGTGGTCAACTAATTGCTTAACACCCCAGTTCATTCTTGTTGACTGATATTCATCTTGGAGATTGATACTTGAAGAAAAGTACTGAAGACTAAAGATAGACCTTGCCTGAAGGCCATGAAGATGAAGACTGATGCTTGCTTGAAGCTGGGAGACAGTTGAAGACAGATGTTGGTGCAGAGCTGCTGCTGGTGAAGACTGTCTGCTGTTTATAATTTTCTTGATGTATTGTGTGAATTTCCCTGACTGTATTGCTTGCTGTTTAACCTGTTAGGTTGAAAGTGAATCCTGTTCACTTTTTGCCTGTTGTTTTCTAGGTTCGAGGTTGAGTGGGACTCCCTTGCCTCGCTTGTATTGCTGCATCCATGCATTTTACTGCTTTAATATATCTGTTGTTCCTGTTTCTGTGTATTCCCTTAGGATCTCTGTTTCTCTCTGCACAAGAGAGGAGCATGATAGACACTAGGTCTTAACCCATGCATGATAACATTAGGTCAGCTTGATTCCCTTCGCAACCGTAGGTTAGAGTTCTGTCTCTTCTTTCTCAAAACAAACAGAAAAACACAATAAAGATTTCAAATCCAATAAAAGACACTTCTTTCGTAAAAGAATGTGAACTCATCAAAACGTCATTTTTGTCCGCTTGGACTGCTAATCAGGAAAACCCTTTTTCAGAAGGAATAAAAACAATCAAGACAGACTTGTGTCGTACGTGGCCCGAACTACGTTTGCTCTGATCTTTCATGCTGTATGAAAGTACGTAGGCATAGGATGCGATATCCTAGCGAGCAACCTTCCCCTCCTTTCCCGTAGGTAGGCGAACTACGTTGACTCTGATTTCTCGTTCCAGACGGGAATACGTAGGCATAAAGTGCGATACTTTGCCGAGTCCCTTTATTTCTTTTTAATCCCTGACCTTTAGTTTAGATAGAAATAACAATCCATACCCGAAAACAAGCGTGGATCCCGTCGAGTACGAAGGACGTGAGGGGTGCTAATACCTTCCCCTTGCGTAACCGACTCCCGAATCCAGGTTTTGGTTGCGATGACCATACCTTTCCCGTCTTTGCGTTAGGTTTACCTCGGGCGTTTCCTTTCCCTCCTGTGGGATAAATAACGCACGGTGGCGACTCTTCTGTTCAGCCGGCGCCGATTTTCGCAGTAGCGACAAGGTCCAAGTTGTCAACCCCGGCGTCGCGCTGGTCGTGGATGAGATTGGGCCGTATCACGAGATCGTCGGCGGGAAGGTGGTCAACCCCGAGCTTGTCGTTCCGGAGGAGGTCCCCGTGGTTGCTGATCAGGAGGGTGAAGTAGCATAGGTTCCCGGGCCTGCGTGCTCGTTGTTTTTATGGCCTGCGTGCTGATATTCTGTAACTTGTTTTTCTTTGGGCCTGCGTGCCCTGTTTGTGTAATATTAACTACTGGGCTGGTGCCTGCTGTTTTGCTTAATATATATTTTTGTGAATTTTCTAAGTGTGTGCTCGGTATTTGCACGATGTTTATGCTCGTTTTTCGTATTTATTTGTTTGCTTGCATGATGTTTGATGTGCATGCTTCGATATGTTCTGGGCCTGTCCGGGTGTTAGCTCGACAAACTTGTTACTGGTGGTGAAGGGAATCGGCCGGTTTGGCCGGCGGCATGGCCGGGCCGTTTCGGGGGTAGTTCTCCCCGTGGCGTGGATGTCCCATCGCGAGCTGGGTGTCTTGCCGATTTTGGTACGGCGGCAGGGAATCTCGGTCGAGGTGTTCCCTGCCGAGCGAGGCCGTCTGCCCGCGCACACAAGAGGCAGGGCTTGCTTTTCTCTGGTCGCTAGTGGACGCGTGGGAGTGCGGTGGTACCATGTCGCCCCCTAGTGGTCGGGACGATGGGTCGTCGCGGGTAATGTTCTAACTGTAGTACCGCTTAAGTTTCGCGGCGTTCCATGGTCGAGCTAGTTGTTCACCGTGTAGGTTTTCGAGGTAATAGGCCCCGTGCTTCGTTTTGTCCCGGACTCGGTAGGAGCCTTCCCAATTCGCAGCCAGTTTGCCCTCGTGGGAGTCTTTCTGGTTTCTGCGCAGAACTAAGTTGCCCGTTTGGAAGTCGCGTTTTAGGACTTTGCTGTTGTGGCGGAGTGTGACTTGTTGCTTCAGCCAGGCTTCTCGGATGGCTGCCCCTGAACGGATTTCCTCGACGAGGTCGAGCTCTTCTCGCAGGGCACCGTCATTGTCGTTAGTGCCCAGGGGAGCCTCCGTTCGTCGGGATAGTTCGCGTATTTCGACGGGTATCACGGCCTCGGTTCCATATGTGAGGCGAAATGGGGTTTCTCCCGTGGTTGAGTGGGGAGTGGTGCGGTATGCCCAGAGGACGCTGTGGAGCTCTTCGACCCATGCTCGCTTGGCGTCGTCGAGTCGTCGTTTGAGTCCCCTGAGTATGACCCTGTTCGCGGATTCTGCCTGGCTGTTTGTCTGAGGGTGCTCGACCGAGGCGAAGTGGTGTTTGGTTCCGAGCTTGGTGACGAAGTCACTGAAGTTTTTGTCCGTGAATTGTGTGCCGTTGTCGGTGACGATGGCGAGTGGGACCCCGAATCTGGCGAGGATGTTGCGTTTGTAGAATCGGAGTATGTTGTGGGCCGTGATTTTGGCCAGGGCTTCGGCCACGATCCATTTGGTGAAGTAGTCGACGCCCACGATGAGGTACTTGTTTTGGTAGGATCCTAAGGGGAAGGGCCCGAGGATGTCCAGCCCCCACCAGGCGAATGGCCATGGAGATGAGAGGGATGTGAGGTCGGCTGGGGGGCGAGGTGCATGTCCCCGTGTCGTTGGCATTTGTCACATCGTTTGACGTGTTCTTTCGCGTCCGATTGCATCGAGGGCCAGTAATAGCCTGCTCGTAGGGCCTTTCGTGCTAGGGATCTTCCGCCAAGGTGTTGCGCGTTGATGCCTTCGTGGATTTCCTCTAGAACGGCTGCGCTTTGGGACTTATCTATGCATTTTAGGAGTGGGATTGCGAAGCCTCGGCGGTACAGCCTTCCTTCAAGGAGAACGTACGAGCAGGCGCATCGTCTGGTTGCGCTAGCTTCTCCAGGGTTGGCCGGAAGGTGGCCGGTGTTGAGGTAGGCGTGGAGTGGGGTCATCCAGCAGTCAGTGTCCCCGACGACGTTGATGTCGAGGAGGGTTGTGGTCGCGCTGGTGCTCGGTAGCGACAAGACTTCTTGGATGACCGACTTGTGGCCGCTTCGCTTTTTGGTGCTTGCCAGTTTGGAGAGGATGTCGGCGCAGGTGTTCTGCTCGCGAGGGACGTACTGAATCTCTGCTCTGTCGAAACCTCGCAGTTTTTCGGTGATGAGCGCGAGGTATTCGGCGAGGTTGTCGTTCTTCGCTTGATATTCTCCTCGGACTTGCGAAGCGACTAGCTGGGAATCCGTGTAGATTCGGATGTCCTTGGCTCCCAGGTCGGATGCCAAGCGAAGGCCGGCAAGAAACGCTTCGTATTCGGCCTGGTTGTTGGTCGTCGGGAAGACCAGCGTGAGAGAGACTTCAATGAGGGTGCCTTCGTCGTTGTCGAGGACGGTGCCGGCGCCGCTCCCCGTGGAGTTGGAGGAGCCGTCCACAAAAATGGTCCAGATGTGGTTCCTGGCGGTGGGGTCGGGTGGTGGGGTCATCTCGGCAATGAAGTCCGCTAAGGCTTGAGCTTTGATGGCGTGCCGGCCCTCTTAGGTGATGTCGAACTCAGAGAGTTCTAGTGACCATTTCAGCATGCGTCCGGCCATGTCGGGGCGACCGAGGAGCTGGCGAATGGGCTGATCGGTGCGGAGCACGATGGCGTGTGTGAGAAAATAATGCCGGAGTCGGCGCGCTGCTGTGATGAGGGCTAGGGCGACCTTCTCGATCAGCTGGTATCGGATTTCGGGGCCGTGGAGGGCTTTTCTAGTAAAGTAGATGGGTTTTTGGCCCTCCCCGGCTTCGCTGACGAGGACGGCGCTGACGGCTTCGTTAGCCACGGCCAGATATAAGTATAGGGTTTCGCCCGTCACAGGACGCGTCAGCACTGGAGGTTCGGACAACACGCGTTTGAGGTGGCAGAGGGCTTGCTCGCATTCGTCCGTCCATTCGAACTTGGACTCCTTCCTGAGCAGTTCGAAGAATGGGAGGGCGTGCTGGGCGGACTTGGCAATGAACCGGGAAAGGGAGGCGAGCACGCCGTTGAGGGATTGGATGGACTTCTTCGTGGTGGGCGTGGTGATATTTGAGAAGGCGTGGCATTTGTCCGGATTGGCTTCGATCCCCCGCTCGGTCAAGTAGTAGCCGAGGAATTTACCGGCGTAGACGCCGAAGGTGCATTTCTCCGGGTTGAAGCGCATGCGGCACGACCTTGCGGTCTCGAAGACCTTCCGGAGGTGCGCCGTGTGGTCGTCCTCCGTGCATGATTTGACGATCATGCCGTCCATGTATACTTCGAGCATGTCGCCGATCTCGTCGTGGAAGACACTGTTCATCATCCGCTGGTACGTGGCCCCGGAGTTTTTGAGGCCGAAGGGCATCACGTTGTAATAGTAATTTCCCGACGCCGTCATGAAGGCCGTGCTCTGTTTATCGTGTTCGGCCATCGGGATCTGATTGTATCCCGAGTATGCGTCCATAAAGGACAAGAGCTTGAAGCCCGCGGAGTTGTCGACGAGTTTGTCGATGTTGGGGAGGGGGTAGGCGTCCTTAGGACATGCCCGATTGAGATCAGTATAGTCAACACACATGCGCCATTTTCCATTATTCTTTTTAACGAGTACAACATTGGACAGCCAGGTTGAATACCGGGCTTCCGAGATAAAGTTTGCCTCTAGGAGGTCTTTTACAGCTTTTTCGGCTGCCGTCGATTTTTCGGGGGACTGGCGACATCGGCGCTGCACAACGGCTTTTACGGTCGGGCTGATGGATAACTGGTGGCAGGCGACCTCGGGGTCGAGTCCGGGCATTTCCGCGGCGCTCCAGGCGAAGAGGTCGGCGTTCTCGCGGAGGCAGGCTTGGAGCTGTCGTTTCGCGAGGTCTGAGAGTCCGGCGCCGATCCTCACGGTTCTGCTCGTGTCTTCCCCGAGAGGGATGAGTTCGAACTCTCCGTCTGGGACGGGGCGCGCTGGGTGTGAGGGCTGCCCGTTGACTTTGCTGGTCTTTTCTTCGGGGTCGATCTCGTCGGCGAAGCGACTGTCCAGTTCCACTGACCCGACTAGTTTCGTTGGTTTGCCTTTTGGTGCTGTGTTTGAAGTTGTCCTCTTGGTCGCTGGAGCGATGGAGTCTAGGCCTTTCAGTGCGGCCTCAAAACATCTTCGGGCGGCCTCGATGTCTCCGTTGAGGGTCACCACGGCCCCCCGTCTTGTGTAGTATTTCATCTTCAGGTGGACGGTGGAGGGTACCGCGGTGAGTTCTGCTATCGTTGTCCTGCTCAGGATGCAGTTATAGAGGGACGGGCACTCGATGACTAAGAAGCGGATGCTGATTTCCCTAACTGTTTCCTCTTCTCCGAAGGTGACTTTCAGTTCCACGTACCCCCAAGGTCTCGTCGTCGTCCCGTTGAACCCTTGTAAGTCGGAGCCTACGTAAGGGGAAAGGTTGGATTCGTCGAGCTGGAGAGTTGTGAACAGGTGCGCATACATGATGTCAACCGAGCTCCCGCCGTCGACGAGGAGGCGTCTGACGTCGAAGTTCACCATCCTTGCACGGATGAGCAGGGGAATGTTGGAGTTGGGGGATCCCCCGGGGAGTTCCTCGAGGTAAAATGTGATCGGATTGGATCGGCCTTGGAATTTCTCGAGCGTGCTCATTTTTCCGGAGTTGTTCGCGATGAGTTCGTCGAATTTTCTCTTCACGGATCCTATGGACAGGCTCCTCGTGGCTCCATCGGAGATGGCCATGGCTCTGGTGAAGTATTCCCATCGGCTGGTTGGCCGGGTTGGCTCGTCGATTAGGTCGGGTCCTTCGGCGAGACCGAATTCCCTGCCCGCGAACCAGTCCTCGGGGCGGCTGACACACAGCGCGACCTGGAGCCTGCTGTTGTCCTCTGGAGAGGGAAGTTCCTCGACTTTCTTGGCTTCTGGGGCCTCTTGCCTCGGTGGTTCGCCTCCTCGGGTGTATCTCTTCAGGTGACCATCTTTGATCAGAATTTCGATCGCGTCCTTGAGATGGATGCAGTCTTCTGTCACGTGCCCGTGGCTCCTGTGGAATCAACAGTATTTTGATTTGTCCACGTTGGGTTTGGGGGGTGTCGGCCGCGGGAAACGGACACCTCCCTGTAAGAATTCAGTTTTGGCGCATTCGGCCAGTATGCGTTCGCGGGAAGCGACTAAGGCTGTGTGCTCTGTGAATCGGCCGGCAGGGCCGCGCGGTTCGCGTTGTTCGCGGGGTTCGCGGGGGCGGTCTTCGCGACGGCAGTCCCCTCCCCGTCGATGGCTCGAGGCTCCGTCGTCTCGGTGCCCGCGGGGGGCCTCCCTGTCTCGGGTGTCTCGAGCGGAGTTGGCCGCTTGTGTTTCTTCGAATCGGATATAGTGCGCGGCTCTGTCGAGGAAGTCTTGGAGTGATGTTGGCCGGTGTACGCCTACGGCCTCGTAGAACTTGGAGTCGTGGCGTAGACCCTGTTCCATTAAGTAGCGCTTCATCTCGTCTGACGTCGTCACATGCACTGCTTCCCGGGTGAATCTTTCGATGTACTTTCGGAGAGGTTCGTCGGGGCGCTGGATGATCGCCTCGAGGACGGCTTCCGTCTTCGCGTGGCGTCGGGATGCTGTAAAGTGTTTGGAGAACAGGTCCTTCAAGACTCTCCACGACGTGACCGATTCGGGTTCCAGACTTTTATACCAAGTCATGGCGCCTTTCCTCAGAGTCGTCGGGAAGAGCCTGCACTTGATAGCTCCCCGGACGTTTCGATAATCAAGCATGGCCTCGATGTCCTCTAGGTGATCGTCCGGGTCGGACGTGCCGTCGTACGTCGATAGCGTCGGGGGCTTCTCCATCCCTTGGGGTATCGGGGCAGCCATGATTTCTCGGGACAGCGGGGTGCGGTAGTCGTCCTCGTCGCTGGGTGCCGGGGACCGATGGGGAGATGAGCCGTTCAAATTAGGCCCCTGGTTTCGGGTTCTCGACCTCCTTCCTGGGTTGTCGCCTCGAGGATCCTCGGCCGGGATCGCCGCAGTGCTCTGGTTCCTCTCGCGAACGTGCCTTGCTGGGGACCTGGTGCGTTCTCGCACTACTTGTGTGCGGTGTCTTTCCAGCCGCGGCCGACGATTTCTGGGTCGAGGCGAGGGGCTTCGCGAACCTCCGTTCTGGTCTTCCCGCGGGGGGTACCTCGGAGGACGGACGCGTTCTAATGCTCCAATTCTCGCGTTTTGCTGGAACAGCAGCTGGTTCGTCTGGTTGATGGCCGTAAAGAGAGCGGCCACCGTTGGGTCCGCTCCCGCCGGTATGGGAACGGGTTGGAATGCTGGCGGGCCTGGGGGCCGGTGGTTGGCCTGAAGGAGCCGCTCTGCGGATGACGGTGAGGCAGTTTGGCCGTCCCTCTCGTCAGTTTCCGCCGGATGTGTCGTTTCCGTTGGTGGCGACGTTGAGCACGAGGTCATGCGGAGTGTCGTCGCGGTGTGGGCTAGCCATGATCGTGGAGTGTTGGTGAAACTTTGGTTTTCTGCTCGGAGTAACGGGGAAGTTTCTGTTCCCACAGACGGCGCCACTGATCTGACCTAATCAGAAGGGGATCACGGGCTGGCCACACGCTGTTGGGCTGCTACCTGTTCACCGGTGATGAGGAGGAAAAGGGGGGGTGTACCTGCAAAACACTCTGATGCCAAAGTAAGGAGTTGGGCAGAGTGAGAGCAAAGTACAGAAATTGGGTAAGAAGTGAATACCTGGCCTTCTTAGGGAAGAGGGTATTTATATAGAGACCCCAGCGCTGGGCCAACGATCATTTGAGGTGGGCTGGATGACCAGGCCCAACCCTAATGACTGCTAGGGCTTACGTGGCGTAGTGAAGACTAGGACGTGGTCTTCGCCCTAGTCCAACTGCTCCTTGATCTCCGGAAAGTGGGTTTGACCTGCTCTTTCGGAGGTGGGCAGTTGGTTGATGATGTGTCCC
Organism: Lathyrus sativus; assembly: GCA_963859935.3. Taxonomy (NCBI): domain Eukaryota; kingdom Viridiplantae; phylum Streptophyta; class Magnoliopsida; order Fabales; family Fabaceae; genus Lathyrus; species Lathyrus sativus. The sequence continues at coordinate 647,225,118 of OZ012735.1, read as the reverse complement.
CGCGGAGGGGAGCACGTGGAGAACGTGCGCCGGGCACGTTGTTCTCCCCGCGGAGGGGAGCTCGAGAGGTTCCCCAGAAGCAGGTTGTTCTCCTCGCGGAGGGGAACGCGAGGCTGTGGAGGAACCAAGGGTCTCGCTCGATGGACCGGGGTGTGCCATGTTCGGCCGATAAGAGAGGACGTTGAGAAGTTGTCGGACGCGTCGCCTATCCCGGGGGGGAGGCGTGTGCCCTGCCCGTCCTATGGGACGCGTGTGCCCGGCCGGGCTGGTTTACTTACTGGGTCGTGCGTGGTATTGGGCTGGACCGAGGTTGGGCCCAGACCAGAACAACCATATTTCCCTGTTTACCAATACGGTGAACAGTGAAATATTATAAAATTAAATATATATTTTTTAAAAAATATAAAAAAATTAATTATTTTTATTTTTAAATTAAATGATACTGATATGAAATTGTGTGATTAATCAACTTTATAATTTCATTAACCAATATTTTACATATTATTAACCAATTTTATTTACCGTTAAAATTATTTTTAATTCTAGGTGTTTATTAACCAATTTCATCACTTCATTAACCAACTTTCTATATTTCATTAACCAACTTTGTTTCATAACTTAAAAAATTATTCAGGAATATTGTTCACGAGTCACTGTTCATGCACTGTTCATGGTATTGTTCATACTATTGTGACACTGTTCATGTACTGTTCTCAATATTAGTGAACAGTACATACGATATAGTGTAAGAGTGGGTGTCAAAATAGCATTACTATTGAAAAAATTACCTTCAATTGAATTGACCACACTAAAACAATCTCTACAACATGTTTTATCAACCTATTTTGTGTCTATTGTATTTTTTGAATAAAATTATATATAATTATGCTTTAATTGTGTACAAACGTCTTGGCTCAAACATTGATATATGAGTGTGATGTTGTGTTTATGTTGTTAATATATATATATATATATATATATATATATATATATATATATATATATATATATATATATATATATATATATATATATATATATATATATATATATATATATATATATATATATATATATATATATATATATATATATATATATATATATATATATATATATATATATATATATATATATATATATATATATATATATATATATATATATATATATATATATATATATATATATATATATACTTGATAAATCAAGTGATACATTATGCTTTGAAAAAACTATATATAGTTAATCAGAATGATTATCCATATTAGACTGGTTCATATTAGCATATATAGTTTTCCCCTTAATTTTTAAATCTTCTATCCATGTTTAATGCTTAATGCTTGGAGAGCTATTTGTCCATATAAATTAAGGAAAATTAAGTTTAGAAGTTAAATTACTTGTTATATTTACAACCAAATTTAGTTACAAATCTATTTAATCTGGACAAAAAAATAATTTTACAAAAAAGTGAACATAAAATGATGATACTTCTGATGGAAGTGAATTAGTGTGAGGGTAAGGTTTCTTATTGGTTTGTTTTAATGATTTTAAAATTAGGAAAATTTTGTACTTGTGTGTTTTGGATGGTATCACTTTGTCTTAGCTTGCACTCATCCTTTTAATATGCGCATAATGATCCACATACATGAATCTAGGCATATAAGATCATCCCCAATGTGTAAAATGTATTTTACATCATTCTTGATGCATTAGGTCGACCCATACAGGGTTTATATCGACTTTAAAATTGATTTTAAAAAATTGTTTGTGACATTATGACACCCTTGCGTCGACTCACAATTACTGTGGAGGTCAACACATACCGAATGATATAATTTTGGAGCTCTCAGGTGCTCATGCGTCGACGAATGGACAGGGTTCAGGTTAACGCATAATTGAATTTTGTGCGCAGGTTTTCTTTCTGGCATAATCAGGTCACCTCACAGGATTGTGGAGGTCGACCTGTTGCGTATTCAAGCCTACTACATCTTTGTGATTCAAAAAATTGTTAATTTTGTTATGTTGTCATATATATATATATATATATATATATATATATATATATATATATATATATATATATATATATATATATATATATATATATTTTGAATAATAACCAAACCCACAAGAAAAGTGAAAATGTACATTGAATTACTCTTCATCTTCATTCTCACATTTGCATTCTTCAACAATTATACATAATCATCTTTGTTGATATTTGCTTTGTCGAGGTGATAAATTTCAAACTTAGGAATTGTATATCTAGTCTGGGTTAAGAATTCAGAGTTTTTCTTGAATAAAATCTTTGGGGTTTTGTCCTCCAAGATCTTGAGGATTTGGGGGGGGGGGGGGTTGCATAAATCTTTGCTTCACAGATTTTGCCGAGTGAAAGGTTTGAGGAACGGTGGGCTCGGTTAATAAAGTAACGGTAACCGGAGGATTGTGTTGAAAGATTTGGGGTGAATGTCTTGCGATCTAAATCAGCTGAGTGAAAGACTTGAAGAATCATGTGAGTAGCGGTAACCATAGGTTTGATCGAAGAGTTTTATGTTCTTGATTCGGCAAGAATCAAGGGGAGAGAAGTGGATAGAATCAACATCAACAATAGGTTTAAGTGTGTGGTAGCTATAACTTCTCTTGTACAAAAATTTGCAACTAGATATTATACATATCTGAATTCTAGTTTTAGAATTGGGGGTAGATGTACCCGAAGCGAGGACGAAAGGGGAATTGCCTAAATAAATCAGGTGTCATTCTCTCTCTTTATCTCTTTACTTTGTGTCGTTAACGTTTGTGTGAAATCAACTGTTCGATAAATTTCTACTGTTGTGTAGTGCTGAAAAACTGTTTTGAAAATTCATTGCAATCATTTTGATTGCAATTGTGAAAAATTCTGCACTATCATTTCATAGGAAATTGAACTTGGGGTGTTGTGCACACCAAGTGTTCAACATATTGATCACATAGAAACAGTTCGTAAAATTGTCAATTTAATTTTATCATTTATAATTCATTGAAAACCGGTTAATTCAAAGTGGTCTTAACTTGAATTGGTTAATTGGGAACGCGATTGATTCCGTTATCTCATCAGTATTATTCCATTCGGGCTTGCATATCTGGTCTTACCAATAACTATTCGTTTAGAAGATTTTAAATCCAAGGCCACTTCCGAACATTTTTGAAATAATTTTTAAATACCGATTTTATCAAAAATTAGTGATCTATTAAACCCCCTTCTATATCAGTTCCATCGTCTAACAAGTGGTATCACGAGCACCAGTTCATCTAGTTCTTCGCATATAGCTTTTTATAAAATGCTTAACGACCCTAAAAGGGCGTACAATAGAGCGCATGTTTTTAATGGTGAAAACTATAGTTATTGGAAAGATTGTATGCGGGTGCATATTAATTCTATTGATAGAAAGATATGGAACGTTATTCAAAATGGTTCTACTAATATTACTATGACCAATACAAATAATATTGTTGTACCTAAGTCGGAAGCACAATGGAACGATGAGGACGAGAAAAAGTATAATTATGATCGGAAAGCTAGAAATATTCTCATATCCTCTTTGGGAATTGATGAATATTATAGAGTTTTTCATTGTACTACTGCTAAGACTATGTGGGACGCATTGTGAGTTGCCCATGAGGGAACTAATGATGTCAAACTAGCTCGAATCGATACTTTGACATAAGAGTTTGATCTCTTTCACACGAAGCAAGGTGAAACCACTACTGAAATGCAAAAGTTATTTTCTCATCTAATAAATCGTTTAAATGAACTTGGTAGACCCGTTTCCAATGATGTTGCTACTAACAAAATTTTAAGATGTCTTAATAGAGAATGACAACCTAAGGTCACGGGATCAAGGAAGCTAATGATCTCATGACATTGGTCATCACAACATTGTTTGGTATGCTTGATGAACATGAGGAAGTGCTCATGAGTCTGGACCAACATGAGGAAGTGCCTGAATGATAGTCTTAACTAAACTGAACTGATCCAGGCACTAAACATAACAATGCACCTCTATAAACTAGTTTTCCAATCTAACCTTAGGAGCTCTAATAGAACTAATGGTAACAGCCTCTCAACAAAAAGCACACCAGTAGGGAGAGCTCAATGAGTCCTACCAATCCAAACCCAAACATACCACCTAGAATACAAACAGACCCCCTAATGATAACAACAACAAATGAGTTCCACATAGACCAACCAAACTTAAACTCAGTTAACAGTCCTATACAAAGAGGTCTAAAAGCAGCCTCCTAAACAAAACTGGAATGAAGCATAAGCATACCAGCAGGATGCAGATAAACAACAACCTAAAGTCTTAACATCTTGACAGCCCTACAAATCTTCTAAAAGAAAAGCAACAGACATGAATTAACCAAACTCAGCCTTCAAGCACAGTCCAATGACCACATAGTCATAACTTCAAACATGGCCTGAGCAAACTTAAATGATCCGATCTAGCAAAGATGTTACCAAATCATAAATCCAACAAGGAAACCACAACTAAGCCTATACAAGCTCTAACAAAATCTGTCATCAACAAGGCTAAATCAAGGATGGTGTAGTCCAACATAAAGAGTCGTGACTGTAAGTTTATCAAAATGAGATGGCAGGTCCAGCCCTCACACAAAAATCTAACAGCAGCCCCTTCTCCCAACCTAATGCTCAAGTCAACGAGATCTAAACAAGCACAAAGGTTAAAATCCAAGATGAACTTGACCAGTACAAAGCCAAACAATTGCAAACCAATGCCTTATGATAGTTACTAGACATAACCAAACATGAAGATTAGTTTTGACAGCAAAATTGCACTTCTAAACATAACAATGTTTAAACTTGTTCAGCATACCAGATTCATACATACATGAGGCATCAATGATGAATAAAACTAAAATGACATACCTCTTGTAGATCCTTACTATGCTAGCTGCCAAGAAAACCAGAGATTCTTCCTTTTGAGCAATTTGTGAAAGTTACTTCTTTTTTGAAGAAACAAGCAAATCTTGAGGATAGTTTGAGTAGATGAGATTCCAGCTGTTGTTTGAGGTTATAGACAGTTAGTATGACCATAATAGAGTGTGTTCAAAGTGTCACAATTATTGAAAATGGCTTGAGTAGTGATTTAGAATGAAATGTGCATAAAAGTCAAACTTGAGTTGCGTGAAAGTTGACTTTTTGATTCAAGGGTTTTTTGATGAAACTAACTATTGGAATAGCTTCAAATGGTGACTTTAGGTTTGTGTAAATAGTTTTTATGATGGTTTCATGGCTGGAAATGATGTTGGTGTGAAAAATGCAAAGTGGCCTTTTTTGGTGATTTTGTGAATTTCTTCACTTTCAAGTAAAGAGGGAAAGAGGGAGAGTTGTGTGTTCCTTGTGTTTTGAATGGCTCTTGTGTGTTTAAAAGAGTGGAAGGAAGCCTCTATTTATAGGCTATGAGAGGTGTTGGGACAGATTTTGGAACTTTGGCTTTGGAGGGAGATTTTGGGAGAAAATATGTCCAAGATTTGTTGCAGCTGCAAATCCAAGTTCTTGGCTCAAGATGATGCACAAATCAAGTGGTATGAAGGTAATGGAAGTGACTGAAGTGAGGCTAGGGAGTAGGAGAGCTGCAGCTGCAAGTTTCTTCATGAAAAAGTTTCTCTTTCCTCTTGATTTTTTGATTAAAATAATGCAACTTGTCTTGCCAATCTTGTCAAGCCTTTCAAGCCTTCACCTCCTCTCCATTTTCACTCATGATTTCCTCTAATTATCAGATCAAATGTTGATCAAATGGTTGATAATGATTCACGTGGCTGAAAAGTGAATTTGTGAAAAAGTTGAAATGGTGCATTCAAGTGTTGGGACCCAATCTTGCTAGATTCATAACTCTCAACTCAAAAGGGATATGGAGGAGTTCTAGTACTTTTTGGAAAGCCCTCATGGAGCTCTACAACTTTAATATTTTCATGATCTTCAGATTCCTAGTGGAACTAGGTCAAAAATCCTCTTGAAGTTGACTGAAAACATGACTTAAAAGTGCTAAAAACTTGGAATTTCACAAAGTGTTTTCCCCTCTTGTAATGATTTTTGGCTATAACTCCAAACCTATGCCTTTTTTACACATGGAGCACTGTGAGACTTTTGTAGAACTTGTCAAGAACTTTTCAACAAGCTTTGAACCAACTCATTTGGATGTGTAGTTAGGAAGTTATAGTCTTGCCCCTTTCAAAACCCTAATTCCAGACTTTTTCGATTACTCCTCAATCCTTGATTCAATGATAATGAAATTTTATGGATATGTGTAATATGTTATTAGAAACATTTTTTGTTCACACTTTAAGGTCAAATTCCTTATGGTCAAAGAGTTGACTTTTTGGTCAAGAAACGATCAATCGATAACTACCTGTAATACCTCAAATTTTGCCCTAAGAGTAGTCGATTCATCTCGCATTCCATTGCATTTTTGCATTGCATTTAACCAGTCACTAACAGGTTTGTGTAGTCTGTTGATTTTGCAGGAAAAATCACGTTGCGCGCTCTTTAGCTTGGTGAAGGGTAAAAGGGTCATTTATTCAGAGTCGGTTGCCAATTTGTGAATATGAGTTTTAGTCATGGAATTTGAGCCATTTGAGTTCGTTGATGAGAATTGAGCCTGGGGTGTCGATCGAAAGAGTTTAATCATGGAGGATAGTCGAAAAGATATGTCCACTTGAGGAATCGACGGGTTGGATTTATTTTGATAAAGCTTCATTTAAATTATCGAAAAGATTAGTCGGGGGTGGTATCGGAGACAGAGATTAATCGGATGGTGTGGGTTGACATTTCATTTTTCATAAAAAATTTAATTCTTTTTGTTTCATTTCGTTTTAATAAATTTAATTCCTTTTGTGTCATTTCATTATTAATAAAAAAAAATTTGTTTCATTTCATTTTTAATAAAATTAACTACTATTGTTGTTTTCATTTCATTATTAATAAAAAAAAATTATTTCATTTCATTTTAATAAAAAGGATTTTTTTTTTGTTTTGTTATGATTATTTGATTTTAATACTTGACCCAATGTGGTATTCTTTATGGTGTAGAGACGTGTTTCATGGAGAATCAATCCAAGGAATTGACTGATTAAACCATCGAAACCTCGATTCCTGACTGTACGGAACCCTGATTCATCTGTATCTTGACAAATACAAACATGTAATAGGTTATAGTTAGATAATCAAATGAAGATGATCCTAGAATGATGATGAGGATCTAAGAGGTCAAAATTTGGGGTGCAACAGATGCCCCTATTTAAATATCTTCACTAGATGATATGAGTAGATAACAATCCTCATATAATCGTAGTGAAAGGTATTTAAATATAGAAAACTAGAAATTTTGTCCCTTAGATCCGATCGTATGCAAAAGGTCAAATGCTGAAATGCAATGAATTCTAAATGATGCTTTATGATGCAAGAAAAATGCAGATACACGAGCAAAAATAAAAGAACGTCAATACGACGAGTAATTACTCACAGGGGAAAGACAACAACACCAGGGAAGTAACAGTTATCATCCATGAACGAAACTAGATGGAAAACAGTCACAACATTCAGAAGATCAATGAATGAGGTGAGGAGAATCTGGGAGATATAACAGGGACACAGAAACAAACATCAGAGACATTCGGAAGAACATCGAATGAACTCTAAAACACACGAGAGATACTCAGAAAAACATCGAATAAACCCCGGGACACACCCAGAAAAGCAAATTGAAGACATAAATTCTGAAGGTACATCCAAAACATTTAGAAAAGCATTAAATGTACAGGAAAGTATTTGGAGACATATCTGGAAGAACATCAGATAAGCAACAAAGGAGTTCTGGAAAAATATCAGATAAGCAATAAAGAAGCCATATGAACTTCATGGACCATTATTCTATTATTGGAACACCTTTTTAATCAAAAGTCAATCAACAGTTGACTTTTCCTGATCAGGAACCATAATCGGGCGTCCTGGACTGCTTTGTTCTTAATCTTTGGGTGAAAATCTCAAATTGGATTCATACTTGACCCAATGTGGTATTCTTTGTGGTGTAGATACTTGTTTCATAGAGAATCAATCCAAGGAATTGACTGATTAAACCATCGAAACCTCAATTCCTGACTGCACGAAACCCTGATTCATCTGTATCTTGACAAATACAAACTTGAAATAGGTTATAGTTAGATAATCAAATGAAGATGATCCTAGAATGATGATGAAGATCTAAGAGGTCGAAATTTAGGGTGCAACAGAAACCCTTAAGAAAAGCCACGTGACAACAACAATGCCAGTGGGTTGGAGAAAATATCTACATTCGCCAGGAAAAATAAAGCTCGTCGGACGAATCCCTTCCATTCCTCATTCGCCTGGAGAATCTGCCAGTGAACTAATTCCAGTAGCTACTAGAATTTTAAACCTCTTTCGCTTCTTTCCTCGTCGAGAGAATCTTCTCCTTCGCCAGGCGAAGGTGCTTTTTCTTTGACACGCAAATTTCTTCGATACTTTACTTTTTCTTCCGATTTTTGTTGCACCCTTTTTACATAAAATGCTGAAAAACTAACAAATATATTAAAACTACCAAATATATACATTGATGCAAGAATCACTTAATAAATAAGTTATTTCGCAAACAGAAGCATGGAAAAGAGCTTAAAAGTTCCGCAAATTGATACAAAAATTATTCTATACTTGACACTTATCAGCTACTCAAGCGTTTTGATATGACTAACATAACAGAAAGTGATACTCCAATGCCTACATGTGTGAACTTAGATCGAGATGAGAATGGTAAAGTCGTCGATGTAAAGAAGTATTGAGGCATGATAGGTTCTCTTCTTTATCTCACCGCATCTCGACCGGATATCATGTTTAGTGTTAGTACGTGTGCTAGATATCAATCATGTCTCAAGGAGTCGTATTTAAAAGTGACCAAGCACATACTTAGATACCTATGTGATACTCCAAAGTATGGGCTTTGGTTTTCCAAGGGAAATGATTGTACCTTGGTTGGCTATTCCGATTCTGATTTTGCCGGTTGCAAATTGGATAGGAAAAGCACTAGTGGCACTTGTCATTTCTTCTCAAATTCCTTAGTAAGTTGGCATAGAAAAAAGAAATTTTTTGTTGCTTTATCAATAGCCGAGGCGGAATACGTTGCAGCAGGTAGTTGTTATGCCCAAATCTTGTGACGTGTGCATCATGCATTCATGTGCATCCGGACTTCGGTTTAGGACCTCGATTACTTTAGATTCAATCCCATTGTGTGGATGTGATGTATTTTGGTGTGCTCCGGTTCTCTAGTAGAATCGATCCTATTGATGGGGATCTATGGAGGGTTGATGGCCCAATGTCCATCGCGCTCTGATGATTGATACCACATGCATTGAGTCTTGTTGCATTGCATTTCTGAGCCTTTTGTATGAATTATGACGTTGTGGCTTTTGAGGCATATTGAAGGATATGAATATGTTGAATATGATTATGATCCATTTATATGTCAATTTTCATACATTGATTATTGTGAACTGTTTTACTCACCCTGCTTGTTTGAATGTTACCTCAACGTGGGTAACATGCAGATGACCAGGTTTAGCCGTGGATGTAACACCCCAAAATTTAATCGGAATATTTAATTAATTTATTTAATTAAGAATATTCGTTTTTGGTGATTTTCGGTTGGTTGGTGGATTATTGAGAAAATGTGCATTTTTGGACTATTTAATTGATTAATAGTATATAATATTAAATTATTAGTATTATTAGTAATTAAAGTGAATATAAGTGAAATAAGGGTAAATTGGGCATTTGGAGGAGTTAGTAAGGATATTATGGGAAAAGCCCAAATTATGAGGCCCAAGACTAGGTTGGACAAAATAGAGTTCTGAAGGGAAATTAGAATTCATTTTGTGTTAATCGTGAAAAGTTTGGTGGCCAGAGCTCTGAAGGAAAGGTTGGAGGCAGAAGATTTCCGGAGACAATCGTGAGAGCTTTGAATTGGTTAAGGTATGGGGAGTATAACTTTTCATGATTTTCCATATATGCCTTTCGATGTGTTTATGATTGATTTAAGATTTAAGGGATTTTGGGTTGATTGTGGGAAAATGGGGAAATTGATGATGAGACTCTGAAGGTTTGGATAGTGGTATGTATCACTGAATATTTGATATGAATTAGGAAACCTTAGGCCTTTGTGGCCAAAAAAACCTTAGATTATTATATGTCCGACCATAAGGGATAGGAATATTTGATATGAGAGATTATGATGCCTTCAGAGCAATTGTAGGGAAATTGTGATTTAGGACATGAATATGTTATGGAATTGGCCTAATAAACCGTAGGTTTTGTGCCTTTATCGCCGTATGACCTTAGGGATGATTTAGGGATGTTTTGGGGGCATTGGGTAAGTGAATCGTAGAGCTTTTTGAGTGAAAATCAGTTCTGGTGCGTAGCAGAATTTGTTGTCATCGCACTGTTCGCCTAGCAAAGAAAGCTTCGCCTAACAAAACATGTATTTCCAGACTCGCCTAGCGAAGAAAGCTTCGTCTAGCAAAGGAACTCGCCTAGCGAACATGCCAGCGAACGTAGCAGAGTTTCGCGTATGCTGATCGTGTACAGCGAGGCCTTGATAATTGATTATGTGATTTTTGTGATCAATTGACATGAGTATGACAGTGAATTTTAGGTGATGTGTACATGATGACATGATGATTTATATGATGTGATATGATGATATTACCATGATTTTGAGTGAATAATATGATAACATGAGATATGATGAGTTATGTGATGTTGATGAATATGATGAGTGATGATGCACCATATGTTGTTATTATGAGGATTATTTGTGACGTGTGTATCATGCATTCATGTGCATCCGGACTTCGGTTCAGGACCTTGATTACTTTTGCTTCAATCCCATTGTGTGGATGTGAAGTGTTTTGATGTGCTCCGGTTCTCTAGAAGAATCGATCCTATTGATGGGGATATATGGAGGGTTGATGGCTCAGTGTCCATCAAGCTGTGATGATTGGTACCACATGCATTGAGTTGTGTCGCATTGCATTTCTGAGTCTTTTTGTATGAGTTATGACGTTGTGGCCTTCAAGGCATATTTGAGAAATATCAATGTGTTGAATATAAATATGATGCCGTTTATGTATTGATTGTTATACATTGATTATTATGAACTTTTTTACTCACCCTTCCTGTTTGAATGTTACCTCCACGTGGGTAACGTGCAGATGATCCAGTTTAGCCGTGGACGCCGTCAAGGAGTTATTTTTGATGTTTTAGAGTTGTTAGCCTTTTTGTTTAACTTAAAGGGTCTTGCTCTGATATGTAACATCAGGTTAGGTTCTTTGAGTTAAACTTTATACGTTTGAGTTATTTTGCTAACTTTCCCTTATGAGGAAAAACTTTGATTTATGCTTTGAGTTCCGCTGTTTTATGTTGTTTGATGTACTTTGAGAAAACCCGTGGTTTACGGAGTATTGACCTACTGTGATGACTGTGAGAAATATAGCCCTTTTGTTGGCTTTTATGAGAATAATTTATTTACTCTGAAATCCGTGTTATTTTGCCTTATTAATCGTGGGGTAGAAAAGGGTGTTACATTAGTGGTATCAGAGCGGGTCGGTACGTCCGGCTAGGTGTTTATGTTGTTAGTCCCCTGTCAGTCGATAGTGTGAGAACACTATTGATGAGTTGTTTTCTTCTAACCCTATTGGTGGTTGCAGATGGCTGGAAGGAATGATCGTGTTATTGCTGATGCGCTGGAATCACTTACCCAAGTGATGGCTCAGAATGGTGGACCTTCTGATGATTTTTGTGCTTTGGTAAAATTCCAGAGGAACAATCCACCGACTTTTGTGGGCACTCACAATCCTGATGGTGCGCATAAGTGGCTGAAAGTTATTGAGAAGACTTTCCGAGTTATGATGTGCACTGATGCTTAGCAAGTACAGTTTGGTACGCATATGCTGTCAGAAGAGGCTGAGGACTAGTGGGATAACACTCGTCAGAGATTGGGAGGTGCTGGCATTGCAATAACTTGGGCTGTGTTTAAGGAAGAGTTCCTGAGGAAGTATTTTCCTGAAGATGTTCGGGGAAAAAAGGAAGTAGAATTTCTTGAGCTGAAACAAAGGAGTATGATTGTGGCTGAGTATGCGGCAAAGTTTGAGTCTTTGATAAAGTTTTGTCCGCATTACAACCGTGCTGATGCAGAGGTGTTGAAGTGTCTCAAGTTCGAGAATGGATTGAGACCAGAGATTAAGCAGGGAATTGGGTACCAGCAGATTCGTCGGTTTTCGAAACTGGTGGACAATAGCAGAATTTATGATGAAGATAGTCGAGCTCGATCGACCCACTACAAGCAGCTGAGTGAGAAGAAAGAGAAAGGCCAGTAGAGGGAAACTGTATGTGACTTCTGGTGATAAAGGAAAGCAGAAGGCTTCAGAGTGGAAAAATCCAAGTGGGGGAGCGTCTGCTGCTCCAAGTAAGTGTTTTAAGTGTGGCGAGTAAGGCCACCGTGCTGAGAATTGCAGAGGGCCGAGATGTCACTGTTGTGGCAAGAGAGGTCATAGAGATATTGATTATAAAGACAAAGCTCTGACTTGCTTCAACTGTGGACCCAGTGTCAGCATCCGAAGAAGATTGCTACTGCTGCGCAGACAAGGGGTAGAGTGTTTGCTTTGAGCGGTGCAGAAGAAGCCAAGACAGATAACTTGATCAGAGATACTTGTTTTATTAATGATTTTGAATTGATTGCTATAGTTGATACTGGTGCTACCCATTCATTTATTTTGCTTGAATGTGCTAAGAGGTTGAATTTGAAATTATCTTCTATGATTGGGAGTATGGTTATTGATACCCCGGCTCATGGTTCTGTGACTACTGCGTTAGTCTGTTTAAGTTGCCTTTTGACCATTTATGATAAGAATTTTGTGATGGACTTGGTCTGTCTACCTTTGCATCAGATTGATGTTGTCCTTGGAATGAACTGGTTGGAGTACAACTATGTTTATATCGATTGCTACAGCAAGACTGTGAGGTTTCCTGAGTTTGGTGATGGTGGAGAGCTGACGTTTGTATCTGCCAAGCAAGTGGAAGAACTCTTAGAAGATGAGGCGCATATGTTTGCATTGTTTGCATCACTTCAAGTTGATTGTGAAGCAGTGAGTTTGGAACTACCAGTTGTTCGGGAATTTCCAGAGGTGTTTCCAAGCGACATGAGTGACTTACCTCCCAAGCGTGAGGTAGAGTTTACTATTGAGGTGATACCGGGCACTAGTCCTATGTCGATGGCTCCTTATCGGACGTCTGCATCTGAGTTGGGAGAATTGAAGAAACAGTTGGAAGATTTGTTTGAGAAGAAGTTTATTCGATCGAGTGTTTCTCCGTGGGGCGCTCCTGTGTTGTTGGTGAAGAAGAAAGATGGTAGTATGAGATTGTGTGTAGATTATCGGTAGTTGAACAAGGTGACTATTAAGAATAAGTATCCACTTCTGAGGATTGATGATTTGATGAATTAGTTGGTGGGTGATTGTGTGTTTAGCAAGATCGATTTGAGGTCTGGTTATCATCAGATTCGTGTTAAGCCTGATGATATTCCAAAGAAAGCTTTCAGGACGAGGTATGGACATTATGAGTATACTGTAATGCCGTTTGGTGTGTCTAATGCACCTAGTGTATTCATGGAGTATATGAATAGGATTTTTCATCCTTATTTGGATCAGTTTGTGGTAGTGTTCATTGATGATATCTTGATATATTCTAAGTCTGAGGAAGAGCATGCGCGACATCTAAGGGTGGTATTGCAAGTTTTGAGGGACAAGAAGCTTTACGCCAAGTTGTCTAAGTGTGGGTTTTGGTTGAAAGAAGTGAGTTTCCATGGCCATGTGATTTCTAGGGGAGGAATTGATGTTGATCCGTCGAAAGTTGATGCGGTGTTGCAGTGGGAGACTCCAAAGTCTGCTACTGAGATTCGAAGTTTCCTTGGGTTGGCTGGTTATTATTGCAGGTTTATAGAAGGTTTTTCTAAGTTGGCGCTGCCGTTGACTCAGTTGACTCGAAAGGGTCAGGCGTATGTGTGGGATGTTTCTTGTGAGAAGAGTTTTGTAGAACTCAAGAAGAAGTTGACGACTGCTCCAGTGTTGATTTTGCCAAATCCGAGTGAGTCTTTTGTGGTGTATTGTGATGCGTCGAAGATGGGCCTTGGAGGTGTATTGATGCAGAACGGTCAGGTTGTTGCTTATGCTTCACGAAAACTGAAGGTTCAGGAAAGGAATTATCCCACGCATGACTTAGAGTTGGCCACGGTGGTGTTTGTGTTGATGATTTGGAGACATTATCTTTTTGGGTCTAGGTTCGAGGTGTTCAGTGATTACAAGAGCCTAAAGTATTTGTTTGATCAAAAGGAGTTGAACATGAGGCAAAGAAGATGGCTTGAACTTCTGAAGGATTATGATTTTGAATTAAGTTACCATCCTGGTAAGGCTAATGTTGTGGCTGATGCGTTGAGCAGGAAGTCCTTGCATATGTCGATGCTTATGGTTCGAGAGTCCGGATTGATTGAGTAATTCAGAGATATGAGTTTGGTTTGTGAAGAGACTCCTAACAGTGTGAAGTTGGGTGTGTTGAAGTTGACTAGTGGCATTCTCCAAGAGATCAGAGAAGGTCAGAAATATGATTTGAGTTTGATATATCGTCTCACATTAATCAATCAAGGTAACAGAGGTGATTTTCAGATTGATGAGAAGGGTGTGATGAGGTTCTGAGATAGGGTTTGTGTTCCCGATGTGCCAGAAATCAAGAAGAGCATTCTTGAAGAAGGTCACAGAAGCGGGTTGAGTATTCATCCTGGTGCCACAAAGATGTATCAAGATTTGAAGAAGTTGTTTTGGTGGCCTAGCATGAAGAAGGAAATTGCAGAATTTGTGTATGCTTGCTTGACTTGTCAGAAGTCAAAGATTGAACATCAGAGACCGTTGGGTCTGATGCAACCGTTGAATATTCCAGAATGGAAATGGGATAGCATTTTTATGGATTTGGTGACAAGTTTGCCGAAGATGGTGGAGGGATATGATTCTTTTTGGATAATTGTTAATAGATTGACTAAATTGGCTCATTTTATACCGATGAAGACCAATTATTCATTGCAGAAGCTTGCTGAGTTATATATTGAGCAGATTGTGAAGTTGCATGGTGTTCCGTCGAGTATTCTGTATGATAGAGATCTGAGATGTACATTGAGGTTTTGGGAGAGTTTGCAGACAACTTTGGGTACTAAGTTGAGGTTGAGTTCTGCCTATCATTCGCAGATGGATGGACAGACAGAAAGAACTATCCAGTCCTTAGAGGATTTGTTGAGGGCTTCTGTTTTGGATCAAGGTGGATCGTGGGATAGTTATTTGCCGTTGATTGAGTTTACCTACAATAACAGTTACTATTCTAGTATCGGAATGACACCATATGAAGCTTTGTATGGTAGGAGGTGTAGGACTCCGTTGTGTTGGTATGAGTCAGGCGAGAGTGCGGTACTCGGACCTGAGATTGTGCAAGAGACGACCGATAAGATCAAGATGATCCAAGGAAAGATGAAAGTGTCGCAGATTCGTCAGAAGAGTTACCATGATAAGAGGAGGAAAGCACTTGAATTCCAAGAGGGAGATCACGTGTTTTTGAGAGTTACGTTGGTAATTGGTGTTGGTTAATCTTTGAAGTCTCAAAAGCTCACATCACATTTTATTGGTCCGTATCAGATTTCGCAGAGGGTGGGGGAAGTAGCATATCGGATTGCTTTACCACCATCGCTCGCGAATTTGCATGATATGTTTCATGTGTCGCAGTTGAGGAAGTACATTCCCGATCCATCGCATGTGATTTAGATGGATGATGTACAGGTACAAGATGATTTGACTATTGAGGCGTTGCCTGTTCGGATTGACGAATGAGAAGTGAAGCAGCTGCGAGGAAAAGAGATTGCCTTGGTAAAGGTAGTTTGGGGAGGACCAACTGGAGAAAGTTGGACTTGGGAGCGTGAAGATCAGATGAGGGAGTCGTATCCGACTCTATTCTCTTGAGGTAATTTTTTAGGACGAAAATTCTTTTAAGTGGGGAGAGTTGTAACACCCCAAAACTTAATCGGAATATTTTAATTAATTTATTTAATTGAGAATATTCGTTTTCGGTGATTTTCGATTGGTTGGTGAATTATTGAGAAAATGTGCATTTTTGGACTATTTAATTGATTAATAGTATATAATATTAAATTATTAGTATTATTATTAATTAAAGTGAATATAAGTGAAATAAGGGTAAATTGGGCATTTGGAGGAGTTAGTAAGGATATTATGGGAAAAACCCAAATTATGAGGCCCAAGACTAGGTTGGACAAAATAGAGTTCTGAAGGAAAATTAGAATTCATTTTGTGTTAACCGTGAAAAGTTTGGTGGCCAGAGCTCTGAAGGAAAGGTTGGAGGCAGAAGATTTCCGGAGGCAATCATGAAAGCTTTGAATCGGCTAAGGTATAAGGAGTATAGCTTTTCGTGATTTTCCATGTATGTCTTTCGATGTGTTTATGGTTGATTTAAGATTTAAGGGAATTTGGGTTGATTGTGGGAAAATGGGGAAATTGATGGTGAGACTCTGAAGGTTTGGTTAGTGGTATGTATCACTAAATATTTGATATGAATTAGGAAACCTTAGGCCTTTGTGGCCAAAAAAACCCTTAGATTATTATATGTTCGACCATAAGGGATAGGAATACTTGATATGAGAAATTATGATGCCTTCAGAGCAATTGTAGGAAAATTGTGATTTAGGACATAAATATGTTATGGGATTGGCCTAATAAACTGTAGATTTTGTGCCTTTATCGCCGTATGACCTTAGGGATGATTTAGGGATGTTTTGGGGGCATTGGGTAAGTGAATCGTAGAACTTTTTAAGTGAAAATCAGTTCTTGTGCATAGCAGAATTTGTTGTCATCGCATTGTTCGCCTAGGAAAGAAAGCTTCGCCTAGCAAACCATGTATTTCCAGACTCGCCTAGCGAAGAAAGCTTCGCCTAGCGAAGGAACTCGCCCAGACTCGCCTAGCAAACATGCCAGCGAACGTAGCAGAGTTTTGCGTATGTTGATCGTGTACAGTGAGGCCTTGATGATTGATTCTGTGATTTCTGTGATGAAATAACATGAGTATGACAGTGAGTTTTATGTGATGTGTACATGATGACATGATGATTTATATGATGTGATATGGTGATGTTACCATGATTTTGAGTGAATAATGTGATCACATGAGATATGTTGAGTTATGTGATGTTGATGAATATCATGAGTTATGATGCACCATATGTTGTTATTATGAGGATTATTTGTGACGTGTGCATCATGCATTCATGTGCATCCGGACTTCGGTTCAGGACCACGATTATTTTGGCTTCAATCTCATTGTGTGGATGTGAAGTGTTTTGATGTGCTCCGGTTCTCTAGTAGAATCGATCCTATTGATGGGGATATATGGAAGGTTGATGGCTCAGTGTCCATCAAGCTGTGATGATTGGTACCACATGCATTTACTTGTGGAGCATTGCATTTCTGAGTCTTTTTGTATGAATTATGACGTTGTGGCCTTCGAGGCATATTTGATAAATATCAATGTGTTGAATATAAATACGATGTTGTTTATGTATTGATTGTTATACATTGATTATTATGAACTGTTTTACTCATGCAGCCTGTTTGAATGTTACCTCCACGTGGGTAACGTGCAGATGATCCAGTTTAGTCGTGGACGCCGTCGAGGAGTTATTTTTGAAGTTTTAGAGTCGTTAGCCTTTTTGGTTAACTTAGAGGGTCTTGCTCTGATATGTAACATCGGGTTGGGTTCTTTGAGTTAAACTTTACACCTTTGAGTTATTTTGCTAACTTTCCCTTATGAAGAAAAACTTTGATTTATGCTTGGGTTCTGCTGTTTTATGTTGTTTGATGTATTTTGAGAAAACCAGTGGTTTACGGAGTATTGACCTATTGTGATGACTGTGAGAAATGTACGCCCTTTTGGTAGCTTTTATGAGATTTATTTATTTATTATGAAATCCGTGTTATTTTGCCTTATTAATCGTGGGGTAGAAAAGGGTGTTATAGTGGACGCCGTTGAGGAGTATTTTTCAAGTTTAGATTCGTTAGCCTTTTTGGTTAATTTAGAGGGTCTTGCTCTGATATGTAACATCGGGTTGGGTTCTTTGAGTTAAACTATATACCGTTGAGTTATTTTGCTTATTTTCTCTAATGAGGAAACCTTGACTTATGCCTTTGAATTTCGTTGTTTTATGCTTTTTGATGTATTTTTGGGAAAACCGGTTGTTTACGGAGCCTTGACCTATTTTGATGACATTGGGAAATGTACGCCCTTTTGGTGGGTTTTGTGAAATTTAATAATTTACTCTTATATATGTGTTATTTTGCCATTTTATCCGTGGGGTAATAAAAGGGTGTTACAACAGCAACAATGCCAGTGGGTTGGAGAAAATATCTGCATTCGCCGGGAAAAATGAAGCTTGTCGGACGAATCCCTTTCGCTCCTTATTCGCCTGGAGAATCTGCCAGTGAACCAATTCCAGTAGCTACTAGAATTTTCAACTTCTTTCGCTTCTTGCCTCGTCGGGCGAATCTTCTCATACGCTTCTCCTTGGCCAGGCAAAGATGCTTTTTCTTTGACACGCAAATTTCTTCGATTCTTTACTTTTCTTCCGATTTTTGTTGCACCCTTTTTACATAAAATGCTGAAAAACTAACAAATATATTAAAACTACCAAAAATATATACATTGATGCAAGAATCACTTAATAAATAAGTTATTTCGCAATCAGAAGCATGGAAAAGAGCATAAAAGTTCCGCAAATTGATACGAAAATTATTCTATACTTGACACCTATCAGCTACTCAAGCGCTTTAATATGACTAATGTAACAGAAAGTGATACTCCAATGCCTACATGTGTGAACTTAGATTGAGATGAGAATGGTAAATTCGTCACTGTAAATAAGTATTGAGGCATGATAGGTTTTCTTCTTTATCTCACCGCATCTCGACCAGATATCATGTTTAATGTTTGTATGTGTGCTAGATATCAATCATGTCCCAAGGAGTCGTATTTAAAAGCGATCAAACATATACTTAGATAACTATTTGATACTCCAAAGTATGGGCTTTGGTTTTCCAAGGGAAGTGATTGTACCTTGGTTGGCTATTCCGATTCTGATTTTTCCGGTTGCAAATTGGATAGGAAAAGCACTAGTGGCACTTGTCATTTCTTCTCAAATTCCTTAGTAAGTTGGCATAGCAAAAAACAAGTTTTTGTTGCTCTGTCAACAGCCGAGGCAGAATACGTTGTAGTAGATAGTTGTTATGCCCAAATCTTGTGGCTCAAGCAATAATTACTCGACTTCAATGTTAAAATTTATCATATTCATATTTTATGTGACAACACGAGTGCCATTAACTTGACCAAAAATCTAATACTACATTCAAGCACGAAACAATTGAAATTCACCACCATTTCCTTAGGGATCATGTTGAAAAAGGTGATGTCATATTCGAGCACGTTAATAGCAAAAATCAACTTGGCGACATTTTTACAAAACCATTTGCGATAAAACCCTTCTTTAACATTCATAGGGAACTTGATGTTCTCGATATCTCGGATTGTGTTTAAATGAAATTGGTGTATGCTCTTTATCTATGCTTGTCTACACATTGATTAACCATATTGAAAATCTCAAGCTATGTGAGGGCTTTCATCGTTCATCACCATTGGAGGTACTATCGTTCCTATCTATTTGATTTATCTTGACCACATATAGGTTTGTACTATGTTTGGTGTGCTATCTTGGTGTTTTGTTGATAGTTTAGATTCTCTTTTTAGTCCATTTTGATGTTTTGAAAAAGTTTGGGCTTGCTATTATGTTTTTGTGCTGCATTCATATCATGATTATTTTTCTATTTTTTCATATTTCTACTACACGTGTCGACCTAAACAGGGCATAGTTCGACTCATGCTCTTCCCAAATCAAACATAAATGCTTGTGCCAGTCATATGTTGACCTGAGGGATCCGCATAAGTCGACCCCTACTAATTGTTTCAAATTTTTGTAAATTTAACATGCATTTGTCGACGCATTACAAGCTTGAGGTCGACGCATCGCTCGAGAGTCTGAAATTTTTTTGAAAACTGAAGCGTAACTGTTTGCATTGGGAATTACAAGTTATCAATTGAGCCTTTTCATTCATTGCATTTCATCTTATCATTTCATTTCTCTCTCTCTCTCTATATATATATATATATATATATATATATATATATATATATATATATATATATATATATATATATATATATATATATATATATATATATATATATATATATATATATATATATATATATATATATATATATATATACCAACAACTCTCTCAACTCTTCAACAAACCCTAAAAACCAATTTCAAAAACTCTCTCAAATTAGGAATTCCAAGTCCAAATTAGTGAGAAATTTGGTCTTTCTCCATCATTTTCTACTGCGGGCACTGTTCATCATTCCCAACAAAGGGGTTTAAATGGTATCTTCAAGGGTAACTAGTAAGAGGTCAACTAAAGCTTCTACTTCACGAGCATCTACTTCACAACCTCTGTCTGAAATTCCAGTAAACACTATGTCTTTTCTCTCTGATGATCTTGCTGAGGTTTGTGAAAATATTTTTAAGAAACGGTCAGTTATTAAGCAGTTTGTCTACTATGCAAAAGTTGCTAAAAGGATGCACATTCTGGAAATTATTGACATGCTAAATCATCAAAAGTTCAATAATTTCTTAGAATTTAGTACCAATTACAATGAGAATATGGTTAGACTATATTACACTTGTTTGAAAGGAAAATTCACTGATTATGACTTTGCTTACAAGTTTGGGAATAAGACCTTAAAGGTTGATAGCATTGATTGGAGAGATCTATTTGATATGTGTCTAATTTTGTCTCCTGATCTTAATATAACCGATACTAAATTAGCTCCCAGTTATGAATTTAAGTCTGCTCTGAGTTCTATCCTGAAAGACCTTTATCCAGAGGAATTTGTTGTAAGTGATCTCTTTCCAAAATATGTCAATGCTGGTCTGTTAAAGAGACAAGATAGAACCCTACAATAGATTGTTTCTCATATTCTACGGCCAAAGAAGGGAGGATATTCTATGGTTGATTAAGCTGAGGTTCACTTGGTTTATCTGCTCAAGAATAAAAAGAACGTAAATTGGTCATATTATATTGCTAGTCGCATCTTTTCCATGAAGGGATCCGATAGAGGATCAACCTTATGATATGTGTTGGAACAGGGATAGAGTATCAGGATTTGTTATCGTCCTTAGGGATTATTTGATATTATCGTCATTCGACAGTTTCTAAGTTCTTAACTTATAGTAACAAGGGAGTTCTGGTTTTTGGTTACGGTAGCTTGCATAAAAAGTAAGAAATTGCGGTAAAAGTTTTGGTTTTACGATTTGAGAAAGATTGTCAAAGTTAGGGTTCGACGATCACTTTGCATGCGTATATTCGATCAAACAAAACTCATAAACTCCATTAGATGATAAACACATTCACAATATCCTTCCAATGTGATTATTTCTAACACACATTATGGTTTTTCCATTTTGATCCATTGTTGATTTCTCACACAATCTATCAAAATGACAACTTTTAGGTTTGACATTTTAGTGAACAAACACATTCAAAACTATCTCTAGCTCAAGAACACATATGGATGAAAACCTAGGTACAGAGTTGGAAAACACCTTTCAATAATAAACCAACACAAAGAGTTATCAATAAAACAAGGTTTTCACCATACATTCATCATCAAAGAGTTTACAAATGAAGATCAACCCATATACACACAAAGCTTATGACCATCTACATCTAACCTTGACAAAATGAAACACTTAGCTACTCATTTTCATGGTAGCTTGAACAAGGAGAAAAGGGAGAAGATGAAAGTACATCCGCGTAGAAGAATCGAAGAAGGATGTGACTCTACTTCTCTTGATTACACACTGAGCAAAAGCAAGAAAAACTATTGTATTAGGAGTTCTAGAACTAGTTTAAAATGTTACAAGATAATATTCAAAGAGATACTAAGTTATGATCCCTATAAAGCACTAAATAAAGTACAAAAGATGTTCTGCTTTCCCCCATTCTCCAGGCGAACAGGGGCCTTCGCCAGGCAAACCAACTGAAATAAGGAACTTCAAAGTGCCTCGAGCAAGAAAACCGCCCTTCTGAGTTAACGCGCCTTCGACAAGCGAAGGAATCATTCGCCAGGCAAACCTTCGCTGGCTTCACTCACCAGGCGAAGTTTATGTTGGTTTGCTACTGGAATATCCAAGGATCCTTCGCGAGCTCCTTCGCCAGGCGAATGGTAGCGGAGCTTCGCTGGAACCATTCGCCAGGCAAACTTCATGTCCTTTTGGTCTTGGAGTTTAATTTGAATTACTCTCCCTGGCTCGCCAGCACTCGCTGAGCTTCGCCAGGAGAATCTTCTGATATCCAGCTACTTCCAGTAGCTCTGTCACATCTTTTCCAAGGTGCTCTAATACTCCAACTAGTGTCAATCCTGCACACTAACAGCAACATTACAAGCACCATTCACATGGACCAAAACAAAATGAAACTAAGCAAATCAATATACTAATTCATACACTAATAGATAAAAGCAAGTAATAATACTACTAATAGAGATCAAATATATACTATAATTGGAATCTAACAACTCTCCCCAACTAACTTATTTGCATGTCCTCAAGCAAAGTATGCCTCTCAAAACAAAAAGGAGGATTTGCTTAAGAACCAACTCAATCCAAGTGAAAATATCCGGCTCAAATACACAACAAGTGCAACAAGGCATAAAGTTACACAATCCCACAATAGACAATGTACAAGAATTTGATTCTAAAAACAAATTAAAACAATGCTTCAAGAAACAACTAAATTTCATGACATGTCATTCTAACACTCCACTTCGAAAAAGGATTGAAGTAAAACGCGCATGCAAGCACGGGACAAAAATCCACTCAAATGACAAACAATACAATACTAAACAATTCATACAATATCTAAATGATCACAACAAAATTATGAAAGTTAAAGATCACATAGGACTTAAAGGGTTGTAGCTTGGTCGGGTTAACAACAAAGGGTCATTTATAAGGCCATTGAAACGAAATCGCCGATACTCAAGAACACTCACTATACAAGGATTTACAACATTACCACTTCATTCACCAAATTCTTTCAAATGCAAAACCCTCACGATCTCCCTTGCACAATTATTTTCTTTTTCTTTCATTCAAGCAAGCATACTTCTCTTTTTTTTTCTTTTCTCTTTTAAGCAATTTTCTCTTTTCATCAAATCTTTATTCACACCTCTTATACACATACTTCCTTGAAATATTTTCACAATTTTTTTTTCTTTTTTTTCGAATTTTTCCGTTCTCCCCAACTTGATTCCAACTCAACCCAAAGTGAATGTTCCAAGCTTTTTACGGCAAGAAAAGCAATTAAGCATAACTCAAGGTTCAAGAAGAAAACAAACATTAAAAGCTCACAAAAGGAGCTTTAAACAAGAAGGCTCAAAGGGGCTAACAAAAGTCACACTCCTCACGGGACGTGTATAGGAATGGTTGTGCTATATACAAACAAGTGCCTTGATCCTCTCTAAAACTTCTACAAAATTATAAAGAACAAAAGATAACACATGAATTATAAGTATACACAAAATTCATCATCAATCCATAGCACATGTACAAGTAAAGGGAGGATACTCACATTTGTGATATAGGACCTAAATGACATATCAATCCACAAAGTTGCAACAAGAAGCAAAGTTAAAAAATGTACAAAGAATAACAAGTTCTAAAACATTCTAAATTCTAGAACAAGGTAACTAAGTACCTTGTCAATAAATTTGTGAGAACGATAATATCATCACCATCCCACTTGAAAGAAATTCTTGCATATCTACAAAAGAAACACTTATTCCAAGCTTAAAACAAAAAAAGGGTATTAACATATTTACAACCACCCTTAAATAAAACTTAAAATAAAACTTACTAGGATGAAAACTAAACAATAAATAAATAGCTCAAAATAATAATAATAATAATAATAATAATAATAATACTGAATAAAAATGGTGTATAACACCAACAATGTCACAAGGTACCTAAAAAGGTACAAGTACAAATACCAAATACAATAATCAAAGTACAAAATAAAGTACATAAATGGAAATGCAAAATATAAAAGGAAAACTTCACTTTGTAGAAACAAAGGAAGCAACATAACACAACAAGAAATCAATCCTCTTCCTCTGACATCTCGTCGTCATCCTCATCATCCTTATCACCGATGCCATCATCCTCACCATCGTCCTCAGCTTCCTCTGCACCATCCCCAACAGGGTCATCGTCGTCTGCATCCTCCTCCCCACCAAAACTGGGCCTGTCCACAGGCCATCCAGCGTGCGCAAGGAAGTGTTCCCTTGTCATCATCATATGGTTACTGGCGGGTTCACGCATCTGCAGTTGTAAAACCTGCATGGAGTCGTACAGATCACACATGGCCTGTTGTTGAGCGGCCATCCAATCCCAATTATAGTTGCAAATTGCCTGTTGGTATGGGTAGAAAGCAGGTGGATCCAGACCAGAGCCAGAAGGAACGCTCTCATGTCCGCCGACATCAGCACCGGTACCAGAGGTCTCACTTGCCGGAGGCCTAACCCTACAGAACTTTTCCACATACCGATCATCAATCGCCACAGGAATGGTAACCTATCGCCTCTGAGGAATATCTACACCACTGTGAGCACAGAGCGACATGATGAGGCATGGGAAAGCCAGCGGGGCATTTTGGCGAGCCGCCAACCCTCCACGTCCACTAAGGACGACTGCACGCATCTCATCAGCAATGATGCGGGCGATGTCAATCTGGACATTCAGCAGTATAGAGTGCATCAAGTGAGCAATCGGCAATGGCACCGAACTGTGGTGGGACCTGGGCACAACATTAGTTAGAACAAACAAAAGTACAAGCTGCGTCAGAGGCTTCATATTGGTACGTAGGTACCGAATAGCCACTCCCATAGAGTTACGCACCACAGTTCGTCCATCCAGGCCCAAATCTCTTGTCATCTTATCCACGTCTCGATGGAGGTGCAGGTCTCGGTGGTAATCATCAATCTGGCTACCTGAAAGAGAAAGAGGATTACCCAAGATGTTATTAATAGCTCTTCGATCAAATCTGACCATAACGCCACAGACCATTGAGGTCCAGCTGAAAACTTCTCCGTCATCCGGAAGGGAATTCGCGTAGAACTCCCACATTATCTCCGCATTATATCCATCCAGTTGGGTCATCAAACGATCCCACTTCTTCATCACAAAGAGCGCGTCGATAGTGCGGTACGGTCCCCTTTCGCTCAACTGGAACCTTTTTTCTGCTAAGATATTCCGTCTTTCAAGGTTCTCGTAGCGGGCAACATGTGTCGCCCCGTGGAACCTTTCCTGGTCAAATCTGATCGGCACATTGCGAGAGCTTGATGCATTTCTCTTATTTGGGATAATCATCTTGGGTGCCATTCTGCAAACAAAGACACAAACAAACATAAACAGAACAAACATGTTAAAATAAGTAGTAAAACTTATACATAATAAACAACATAAAACAGAAGAGAAACAAAAGTTATGTTGCGTTCGCCTTGGTTCGCTGCCTTTCTCCAGGCGAAGGCCAGTGAATGCGCGAAAAACCAGAAAAATAGAGGCTCTGCAATTGTGCATCAGTTCAACAGAATATGTACAACCCCCCTTTCACCAAACCAGAGACAATTTGAACATGCAAACACGAATTTTACAGAGACAGTGAAAGAGGAATTCCAAACCTAACACAATTCAGAGGTATTTATAAGGAAACAGTAGATAAGAATGTACATAGTAGAAAATTTACAAGAGAAAACAAAAGATAGAATGTACAAAGTGAAAGGGAAAAACAGAAATCATACCTTTAGATGGAGCTAGTGCAGAAAAATAGAGAGAATGGAAGATAGGTGATGGAGCACAAGTGAGAAAGCAAGAGCAAGTGAGAAAATTTGAAAGTGTAGGAAGCGTGAAGTTGGAGGCAAGGGAAGTCAAAAAGTAGGGTTTTCTGAGCATAAAGTGCAGAAATGGGTCATGGGCCCAAGTGGCCCACCCCAAAACCCTTAAAAATTAACTGATGTGGCAACCCAGGATTCTCTGATTCGCCACCTTCGCCAAGCGAACGCCAGCGAAGCTTCGCTAGGCTCGCCAGGCGAACGTTCACCTCCATTCGTCAGGCGAATGTTAGCGAACAGGACAACAGAAACAGGGTCTGCTGCATGTTCCTATCACACAACCATACTTCTAAACATACACAAAATGCAGTAAATGAATAGAAAACAGGTAAATGCTTACAATGTTGGGGTGCCTCCCAACAAGCGCTTGTTTAACGTCGGATAAGCTCGACGGTTCGAGATGCTCACAAAGGAGCATCCAAACGGATTGTACAACTCTCGCGATCCACTAGACCGCCAAAATAAATCTTCAAACGTTGGCCGTTCACCGTCCAACTATCCTTTTTTCTCCAAGTCCTCAATGACAATAGCTCCATATGTTTTGACTTCTTTGACACGAAATGGCCCGGACCATCAAGACTTCAATTTTCCGGGGAATAACCTCAACCTAGAATTGAACAAAAGCACCAACTGTCCAGACACAAATTCCTTCTTTCTTAGCTTTTTGTCATGATACTCCTTCACCTTTTTCTTGTACAACCAACTCGAGTGATATGCGGCATTGCACATTTCTTCCAACTCAAGCAATTGCACTTTTCTTTTCTCACCGGCCAAATTCTTATCAAAGTTCAATAATTTCAAGGCCCACAAGGCTTTGTGCTCCAATTCGACCAGAATATGGCAAGTTTTACCAAATACCAATTGAAAAGGAGTTAGCCCAATTGGAGCTTTATAAGCGGTACGGTACGCCCACAAAGCTTCATCCAACTTTTGCGACCACTCTTTTTTCGAATTTGACATGGTTTTTTCGAGAATTCTCTTAATCTCACGATTAGAGACTTCGGCTTGACAGTTAGCTTGTGGGTGATACGGAGTCGTCACTCTATGTGATACACCATAATGTTTCAAAACATTTTCTAACGGTGCATAACAAAAGTGCGACCCTCCGTCACTAATCAATACACGGGGGTTCCAAAACGGGAAAAGATGTTTTCCTTCAAAACATTTATTACCGTCTTAGCATCCGCCCGAGGTGAGGGAATCACCTCAACCCACTTAGAAACATAGTCAACCGCTACAAGCAAATATTCATTACCATATGAGGGTGGGAATGGCCCAACAAAGTTGATACCCCAACAATCGAATACTTCGACCTCTTGGATGTTTTTGAGAGGCATCTCATCTCTCTTACCAATCCCACCACTTCTTTAGCAACTATCACAACTTTGCACATGAACATTTGCGTCTTTGAAAATAGTAGGCCAATAAAATCCTGACTGAAGGACTTTAGTGGCCGTTCTTGCCCCATTGTAGTGCCCTCTGTAAGGCGAGTTGTGACAATGCCAAAGAATGCTTTGCGATTCATCGCTAGTAACACACCTCCTTAAAAGGTTGTCACCACCCAATTTAAACAAGTATGGGTCATCCCACACGTAATATTTAGCATCCGGGAGAAATTTCCTCTTTTGGTTCGAAGTTAGGTCGGGAGGCACCAAACCACTAGCCTTATGGTTCGTAAAGTCCGCAAACCACGGCCTAACTTGAACTTTGAAAAGTTTTTCATCGGGAAACTCTTCCCGAATTTCCTTCTCGGAAGCGGTAACCTCCACATTAACTAAGCGAGATAAATGATCTGCCACCAAATTTTCTGATCCTTTCATGTCTTTGATTTCAAAATCAAATTCTTGTAACAAGAGGATCCAATGGATGAGCCTTTGCTTCGAATCCGGTTTGGTGAGCAAATATTTAATCGTCGAGTGGTCGGTATACACTATGACCTTGGAACCAATAAGATAAGACCTAAACTTTTCAAGCGCATACACTATCGCAAGTAATTCTTTTTCAGTGGTGGCATAGTTAACTTTAGCCTCATTAAGAACTTTACTCGCATAGTGTATCGCATGAAAATGTTTCTCTTTTCTTTGGCCTAATACCGCTCCGATTGCATAGTCGCTCGCATCACACATGAACTCAAAATTTAAATTCCAATTTGGATCGACTATAATTGGAGCGGTAACCAATTTTTCCTTCAAAATTTCAAAAGCTTGTAAACAATCATCGGTTAAAAGAAATACTTGATCCTTAGCTAGCAAGTTACTCAAAGGCCTAGCTACCTTTGAAAAGTTTTTGATAAAGCGCCGATAGAAACCGGCGTGCCCTAGAAAGCTTCGAATTCCCTTCAAATTCACCGGAGGAGGCAACTTTTCAATCACTTCAACTTTAGCACGATCAACTTCAAGCCCTCTTGAAGAGACTTTATGGCCAAGCACTATCCCCTCGGTCACCATGAAGTGGCAATTCTCCCAATTAAGAACAAGATTTTTCTTCACACATCTTTCAAGAACCGTTTCCAAGTTGTCCAAGCATAGACCAAAGGAACCACCAAATACGGAGAAATCATCCATAAAGACTTCCATTGTTTTCTCGATAAGGTCGGCAAAAATAGCTTGCACACATCGTTGGAAAGTCGCTGGTGCATTGCACAACCCAAAGGGCATTTTTCGGTATGCGAAAATTCCAAAAGGACATGTGAAAGTCGTCTTTTCATGATCGTCCTGGTCAACCGCGATTTGGTTATACCTGGAATATCCATATAAGAAACAATAGTATTGTTGTATGGAAAGTCTTTCTAGCATTTGATCTATGAACGGGAGTGGAAAGTTATCTTTTCGAGTTGCGGTATTCAACCGCCTATAATCAATGCACATACGCCACCCCGTTGCCACTTTTGTCGGGATTAACTCATTTTTTTCATTTCGAATCACGGTAATGCCACCTTTATTAGGAACCACATGTACGGGACTAACCCATGGGCTATCCAAAATCGGGTAAATCATTCCCGCATCCAACAACTTAACAACCTCCTTTCTAACAACTTCCTTTATAGTAGGATTTAAGTGGCGTTGAGGTTGAGCTACCGGCTTAAAGTCCTCTTCCATTAAGATCTTGTGCATGCAATAGGAAGGACTAATTCCTTTGAGATCGGAAAGAGTCCAACCCATGGCTTCTTGATTCTTTTTCAAAACATCGATCAAACGGGATTCTTCATTCTTTGACAAAAGATTGCTTATGATAACCGGCTTTGCTTCGGTCTCGTCGAGGAATGCATACTTCAAATTAGAAGGTGGCATTTTCAATTCAATCGGCGATTTTTCTTCATTAACCTCCTTCTTCAATACTTCCTCCTCAACTTCCCACGGATGTAACTCTTTTAGACTATCAAGATCCCTTAGGCATTCATCAAGAGCTTGCTCTTCTTCAATTGTGAAAACTTCAAATGAGTCATCAAGAGCTAACTCCATAGGAGCTATCTCATGAATATATTTAGAAACTTCAAAAGTTGCCTCTTCGATCACATCAATTCGAAAGCTATCATGACTATCCTTTGAATGTTTCATGGCTTTGAATAGATCAAAAGTAACTTCTTCATTTTGGACCCTTACTTTCATCAAACTGTCGTCAACGTCAATCATCATGCGTGCGGTTTTCATGAACGGTCGGCCAAGAATAAGTGGAGCATCATCATCCTCTTCCATATCAATCACAACGAAATCAACCGGGAAGAAGAATTTGTCAACTTTGACCAATACGTCTTGGGCTAACCCATGAAGATGGGTAGTCGACTTATCGGCCAATTGCAAAGTCATCCGGATGGCCTTCATTTCAATGTTGCCAAGCCTCTTCACAATAGAGAATGGTATTAGATTAATGCTTGACCCCAAATCAATTAGCCCTTTTCCGACATAGACATCACCAATTGTAACCGGCAAAGTAACTTGTCCCGGGTCAACCTCTTTTCTCGGAAGCGTCCATTGAATGATTACACTACAACTATCGTCTAGGACAATTGTCTCCGGTTCCGTGTACCTCCGCTTTTTAGTAAGTATGTCTTTCATGAATTTAGCATACTTAGGCATTTGCTCCAATGCTTCGGCAAACAGAATATTCACTTGAAGTTGTTTGAATATATCCATGAACCGGGCGTAATGCCGTTCATTCTCCCTCTTAGATGGAGCATGCAGATACAGAAGGTTTTTGATTGGAGTAGCGCTCACTACCTCCTTTCCTTTAGAAACTCTAGAATTCCTCTCTCTTTTCTTTTTTACTCCCTCCACCTTCACTTCATCACTCTTATTTTTTTCAGCTTCTACACTTTCTTTATTTTCTACTTCACCATTCTTTTCATCCTTTTCAACTTCAACCATTTTTTTCATTCTTTTCAACTTCTTCCTCACTCCACTCCCCAACTTCACCATCAATTCTATCATCTATTTTTTTCTCCTCATCTTTTTTCTCATCCTCTCTTTTTTCACTCTCATCTCTTTTTTCACTCTCACTAATCAACTTCGTTCCACTTCTCTTCGTTATCGCTTTACAATGCTCTTTTGGATTCTTTTGCGTGTTCGCTGAAAAAGATGGTCCGGGTTGTTGTTCCGCTAGTTGTTTAGCAAGTTGACTGACTTGAGTTTCGAGATTTTTGATTGTCGCATCGTTTCTCTTTTGATTAGCCATCGACAATTGCATAAATTGTGTCAATGTCTCTTCTAACTTTGAAGTCACGACCGGCGGTTGTTGAGGTTGGTAAGGATTTTGACGGCTAGAAGTACCACCCCCATAACCTTGGTTATGGTGATAGTTAGCCCTTGGTTGGAACCCTTGATTCCCTTGAAAGTGTCGTTGTTGTTGATTTTGAGGATTTTGTTGATACGGTTGTTGTTGTTGTCGCCTCGGTTGGTAGTCTCGTTGGTTCGCCATGTAATTCACCTCTTCGAACCCGGGAGGTGCACAAAACCCGGTATCATGATCACCCTTGCAAAGGTCACAACAAGCTATTTGTTTAGCTTTTGGAGGCTCTTTTAACTCTTTTATTTGTTGAGTTAAGAGTTCAACTTGTTGTGAAATGAGTTTATTTTGGGCAAGAATAGCATCGTTTGTCCCAAGTTCAAGCACTCCCGGTTTCTTCAAAGTATTGCCTCTACTTTGACTTTGGAGGTCATTTAGAGTCATACGGTTAATGATATTCGTAGCTTCAGCGGCGCTTTTAGACAACAAAGAACCACCTGAGGTAGCATCCAATAAAGTCTTGCAATTAGGTTGAAGGCCGTTTTTGAAAATGTGGATTTGCGTCAATTCGTCAAAACCATGGCCTTTGCACTTTTGAAGCATGGATTTAAATCTTTCCCATGCCTCATTCAATGATTCGTTGCTCCTTGCGAAAACACAGAGATAGCCGTTTTGGATTCCATGAACCGGTTGTGGGAGAAAAACCTTTCAATGAACTTCTCTTCCAACACGTTCCAATCCGTCATGACTGCAGGTGTTTGATCCAAGTACCAATCTTTGGCTTTGCCGAGCGAAGTGTGAGGAAAAAGTCTTTTGAACAACGGTAGCTCTTGAGCTTGATCAACTCCGGCCGCCAATGCTATCTCGTAAAATTTGGTGAGAAAATCAAAGCGGTCTTCATGGTCTATTCTGGTGAATGGACTTCCGTATAGCAAGTTAAGAGTTTCCGTCTTCATCTCAGCTTGCCTTCCCGTGTGGTTGGAAAACTGAGCAATATTCCTCAGACTGTTGACACATGGTGTGGAAACGGGCGGTTGTGGTGGTGGATCCATGACAGGTGTGAAAGGTGGTGGTGGTGTTGTAGAAGAACCTTCTCCTTGTTCTTGTCGTTGTCTAGCTTGTTGCCTCCTTCGTCTCGTTCTGCTATTCAGTCTCCTTGCAGTTATTTTGATCTCGGGATCAAAAAGAAGTTGGTCCTCAGGAACCTGCCCTCGCATAAAACGAAAGCTGCACACAAAACCAAATAAATTAACAAGCACAAGTTAAAAATTCAGTAACTATTGCGATGCTCGCAATATCAATTCACAATCCACGGCAACGGCGCCATTTTGTTAGAACAGGGATAAAGTATCGGGATTTGTTATCATCCTCAGGAATTATGTGATATTACCTCCGTTCGAAAGTTGCTAAGTTCTTAACTTATAGTAACAAGGGGGTTTTGGTTTTTGGTTACGGTAGCTTGCATAAAAATTAAGAAATTGCGGAAAAAGTTTTGGTTTTACGATTTGAGAAAGATTGTCAAAGTTAGGGTTCGACGATCACTTAGCATGCATATGTTCGATCAAACAAAACTCATAAACTCCATTAGATGATAAACACATTCACAATATCCTCCTAATGTGATTATTTCTAACACACATTGTGGTTTTTCCCATTTTGATCCATTGTTGATTTCTCACACAATCTATCAAAATGACAACTTTTAGGTTTGACATTTTAGTGACCAAAGACATTCAAAACTATCTCTAGCTCAAGAACATAGATGGATGAAAACCTAGGTATAAAGTTGGAAAACACCTTTCAATAATAAACCAACACAAAGAGTTATCAATAAAACAAGGTTTTCACCATACATTCATCATCAAAGAGTTTACAAATGAAGATCAACCCATATACACACAAAGCTTATGACCATCTACATCTAACCTTGACAAAATGAAACACTTAGCTACTCATTTTCATGGTAGCTTAAACAAGGAGAAAAGGGAGAAGATGAAAGTACATCCGCGTCGAAGAATCGAAGAAGGATGTGATTCCATTTCTCTTGATTAAACACTGAGCAAAAGCAAGAAAAACTACTGTTTTTAGGAGTTCTAGAACTAGGTTAAAATGTTACAAGATGATATTCAAAGAGATAGTAAGTTATGATCCCTATAAAGCACTAAATAAAGTACAAAAGATGTTCTGCTTTCCCCCATTCGCCAGGCGAATAGGGGCCTTCGCCAGGCGAATAGGGGCCTTCGCCAGGCGAACCAAATGAAACAAGGAACTTCAAAGTGCCTCCAGCAAGCAAACCGCCATTCTGAGTTAACGCGCCTTCGCCAGGTAAAGGAATCATTCGCCAGGAGAACCTTCGCTGGCTTCACTCGCCAGGCGAAGTTTATGTTGGTTTGCTACTGGAATATCCAAGGATCCTTTTCCAGCTCCTTCGCCAGGCGAATGGTAGCGAAGCTTCGCTAGAACCATTCGCCAGGCGAACTTCATGCCCTTTTGGTCTGGGTGTTTAATTTGTATTACTCGCTCTGGCTCGCCAGCACTCGCCAAACATTCGCTGGCACTCGCTGAGCTTCGCCAGGCGAATGTTTTGATATCCAACTACTTCCAGGAGCTCTGTCTCATCTTTTCCAAGGTGCTCCAACACTCCAACTAGTGTCAATCCTGCACACTAACAACAACATTACAAGCACCATTCACATGGACCAAAACAAAATGAAACTAAGCAAATCAATCTACTAATTCACACACTAATAGATAAAAGCAAGTAAAAATACTACTAATAGAGATCAAATATATACTATAATTGGGATCTAACAATATGATTCATTTATCCAAAGCGTATTGAATCATGCTAAAATTGTTGTTTATGATATTCCATAAATATCCATTTTTAGTGACAAAGATTTCAGTAAAAAAAACTCTAACTCTGATGGGGCACATTTGGGATCCACAAGCGAAGAGGTATGTGGTCAAGGTTAACGGCTCAAGTGCAAGGATTCAGGATTTGGATAATGATGAGGAGGAGGAACAAGATGAAGATGAGGACACTTATCATATGGATACCGAGCCTCATTTTGACAGTCGTGATAATAATGCTCCGTTAGGTGGTTCACTAGTGTAGGACCCTTATGCTAACCAACTATGGGGGTCTTGGCAACAAAATGTTTGGAATAACCAAGACACCTCTTATATGTCTCCTTCACCACCTCAATATCAAACCGATAATTATGAAGTTCTTAATATGCTACGAATTATGCAGCTTGAGAAACAGAATTTTTCAGCCCTCAAAGAACAAAGGTTTGAAGCTCTGTAGGGTCAGATTTAAGCGCAAAATGAAAATTTTGATCTGTTTGCTTCAAGAGATTTGAGTTGGTTTGATGACATGGCTGAAACAACTGCAAGTCAGCATCATTCTGTTTCAGTTAGCTTCAACACGCTCAACAGTTGTATTCTTAGTTTGACTGAACGCTTGGATTCTCAAGGACAACATCATGATCACTCATTCATATGGAGAGGTCATCCACATAGGGGCAGAAGACCTTAGATTATTGAGTTGTATTGGTTTCCTGTATATCATTTGGCATTCTATTATGTTTTGTGTTTTTTTTATCTTGATTGTCTTGAGACATGAAATGAACAAATTATGGTGTACAATGCATTAATATTACTTCTATATGTTTCTTGTGTTATTTACTTTTATATTTCTTTCATTAGCAATATTATATGTGAATGTTTGTTGATGACTTATCTGTTGTAAAGCATATGTTTGCGTACATATGAATATGATTTGATTACAAATGACCTTTTGCTTCACTGTTTTTAAAGTTGTCAAATGGGGAGAATGCAAAAGTAAGTAGTCTACTTTTAATATATAAAAGTTAATTACCACCATAATTACTTAATTACCCTAATTACAATCCATAATATAACTAATTTCATGTTCCTATAAGTAATTTCGTAATAAACTCTTTTTAATACTCTAACTAACCCTACCATTTTGCAATTTAATAAATTTGCCTCGACAACATAAAGAAACGCCTTTTCCTATTTCTTGTACACCGAAAATTTCCTTGAGAACACAATAGTCTTCACACCTTCTTCTTCAAGAATGCTGCTAATCAATTCAATGTTATATATGTGTAACATCAAAGGTTGGATCCTTTTCAGCATTTTGTCAATCCTTCTACAATTCTCTCTCAAACAAAGGTACGTTTTTAACAGATTTATACATTTTCACCATTTTTTTCTTTATCTTTTTTTTGCCAATCCTTCTACAATTCTCTCTCAAACAAAGGTACGTTTTTAACAGATTTATACATTTTCACCATTTTTTTCTTTATCTTTTTTTTGCCAATCCTTCTACAATTCTCTCTCAAACAAAGGTATGTTTTTAACAGATTTATACATTTTCACCATTTTTTCTTTATCTTTTTTTTTCCAAGTTATTAGGTTTGTAATTTTATAGTCATCTAAATTTGCAGTTACATTAATTTTTGAATTTTTTTCCAGTGAAAATGAGTAGAAAGGTTGATTTTGTGAAAGACATCAATGACTCAAAAGAAACTTGGCGTCTTGCTGTTCGAATAATGGATGTTTGGAGTGTTGTGAATAATAAGGGTATTGAACATTTGAAGATGATTGTTATGGATTCCTTGTTAAATTGCTTTTCTTTTTTTAAGTATAGATTTTTGTATGATAGTTAGTAATTACAACAAAATGCTTTCTTGTATAAAATATAAAAAGAAGATTATTTTTATTTTGTTAGGGTGATCGGATTCAGGTCCTTATTCGTCATGACCATTTACTGAAATGGAATCAATATCCTGAAATCAATTCCAAAACGAAATCAATATCCTGAAATCAAATTAATTATTATTGTAGTTTTTTTGCCAAATATTATCGTTGCTTGATTTTCTTTAAATGACAAAATGAATTTTTTTAATAATAAATATTACCGTTATTTTATTGTTGTTGCAATCTTATCATTCCAAAATGAAATCAATATCCTGAAATCAAATTAATTATTATTGTAATTTTTTTTGCCAAATATTATCGTTGCTTGATTTTCTTTAAATGACAAATTGAGTTTTTTAAATAATAAATATGAACCACTTAAATTGAATTTTTGTCAATCCTTCTACAATTCTCTCTCAAACAAAGGTACGTTTTTAACAGATTTATACATTTTCACCATTTTTTTCTTTATCTTTTTTTTGCCAATCCTTCTACAATTCTCTCTCAAACAAAGGTACGTTTTTAACAGATTTATACATTTTCACCATTTTTTTCTTTATCTTTTTTTTGCCAATCCTTCTACAATTCTCTCTCAAACAAAGGTACGTTTTTAACAGATTTATACATTTTCACCATTTTTTCTTTATCTTTTTTTTTCCAAGTTATTAGGTTTGTATTTTTATAGTCATCTAAATTTGCAGTTACATTAATTTTTGAATTTTTTTCCAGTGAAAATGAGTAGAAAGATTGATTTTGTGAAAGACATCAATGACTCAAAAGAAACTTGGCGAATAATGGATGTTTGGAGTGTTGTGAATAATAAGGGTATTGAACATTTGGAGATGATTGTTATGGATTCCTTGTTAAATTGCTTTTCTTTTTTTAAGTATAGATTTTTGTATGATAGTTAGTAATTACAACAAAATGCTTTTTTGTATAACATATAAAAAGAAGATTATTTTTATTTTGTTAGGGTGATCGGATTCAGGTCCTTATTCGTCATGACCATTTACTGAAATGGAATCAATATCCTGAAATCAATTCCAAAACGAAATCAATATCCTGAAATCAAATTAATTATTATTGTAGTTTTTTTGCCAAATATTATCGTTGCTTGATTTTCTTTAAATGACAAAATGAATTTTTTTAATAATAAATATTACCGTTATTTTATTGTTGTTGCAATCTTATCATTCCAAAATGAAATCAATATCCTGAAATCAAATTAATTATTATTGAAATTTTTTTTTGCCAAATATTATCGTTGCTTGATTTTCTTTAAATGACAAATTGAATTTTTTAAATAATAAATATGAACCACTTAAATTGAATTTTTGTCAATCCTTCTACAATTCTCTCTCAAACAAAGGTACGTTTTTAACAGATTTATACATTTTCACCATTTTTTTCTTTATCTTTTTTTTGCCAATCCTTCTACAATTCTCTCTCAAACAAAGGTACGTTTTTAACATATTTATACATTTTCACCATTTTTTTATTTATCTTTTTTTTGCCAATCCTTCTACAATTCTCTCTCAAACAAAGGTACGTTTTTAACAGATTTATACATTTTCACCATTTTTTCTTTATCTTTTTTTTTTCCAAGTTATTAGGTTTGTATTTTTATAGTCATCTAAATTTGCAGTTACATTAATTTTTGAATTTTTTTCCAGTGAAAATGAGTAGAAAGGTTGATTTTGTGAAAGACATCAATGACTCAAAAGAAACTTGGCGTCTTGTTGTTCGAATAATGGATGTTTGGAGTGTTGTGAATAATAAGGGTATTGAACATTTGGAGATGATTGTTATGGATTCCTTGTTAAATTGCTTTTCTTTTTTTAAGTATAGATTTTTGTATGATAGTTAGTAATTACAACAAAATGCTTTTTTGTATAACATATAAAAAGAATATTATTTTTATTTTGTTAGGGTGATCGGATTCAGGTCCTTATTCGTCATGGCCATTTACTGAAATGGAATCAATATCCTGAAATCAATTCCAAAACGAAATCAATATCCTGAAATCAAATTAATTATTATTGTAGTTTTTTTGCCAAATATTATCGTTGCTTGATTTTCTTTAAATGACAAAATGAATTTTTTTAATAATAAATATTACCGTTATTTTATTGTTGTTGCAATCTTATCATTCCAAAATGAAATCAATATCCTGAAATCAAATTAATTATTATTGTAATTTTTTTTGCCAAATATTATCGTTGCTTGATTTTCTTTAAATGACAAATTGAATTTTTTAAATAATAAATATGAACCACTTAAATTGAATTTTTGTCAATCCTTCTACAATTCTCTCTCAAACAAAGGTACGTTTTTAACAGATTTATACATTTTCACCATTTTTTTCTTTATCTTTTTTTTATTGTTGTTGCAATCTTATCATTCCAAAACGAAATCAATATCCTGAAATCAAATTAATTATTATTGTAGTTTTTTTGCCAAATATTATCGTTGCTTGATTTTCTTTAAATGACAAAATGAATTTTTTTAATAATAAATATTATCGTTATTTTATTGTGGTTGCAATCTTATCATTCCAAAATGAAATCAATATCCTGAAATCAAATTAATTATTTTTGTATTTTTTTTGCCAAATATTATCGTTGCTTGATTTTCTTTAAATGACAAATTGAATTTTATTGTTATTAGGTTTGTAATTTTATAGTCATCTAAATTTGCAGTTATATTAATTTTTGAATTTTTTCCAGTGTCTATAACAATGATTTTCAGTGGAAGGTATGTGATCATTCAAAAAAATTTGTGTTTCTTGGTGGTACCACAATGAAGGCAATCGAACTTCAAAATATTCCACCTAAAGGATATTTCTTTAAAGATTTTGGTGAGATACTTCAAGGCAAATGCAAAACCGATAGACTGGAAGGTAATTTAAATTCTATTATAACTTATATAACTTATATATTTTCAAACACATTCAATAATGAACCTTACTTTAATGTAGATATTATTGGTGCTGTTACTGAGATAAACCATATCCAATCCAACACTCCCGGGAAGAAAGTTGTTATTTCTGTTGTGCTGAAAGATTTGAAGTAATGCGCATTGTTTTCATAACTTATGTATTTGATAAATTTATATATTTTGCATCACTGAATCCCATCATATAATATTGTTTATTTATATTGCAAAATAGGGGTAATTGCATAAATTGCAATTTATGAAAAATCTATGGATCAAAATTTTTGGCTTACTACAATGATCCTAAAAACAATGGAGCTATTGTAATTCTGCTCACTCATGCAATGGTAAAAGATGGCCAAGGTATTACACTATCAGACTTTATAAATACATAGCTGATTTGTATTTTTCATTATACGTTCAATAATTTTTATATTAATTATACAATTTACAGTGTCAAATGCATGGAGTGGTTCCAAATTGTTGATAAATGAAGACATCCCTGAAATTCAAGATTTTATGTCTAAGTATGGATTTTATTTATTTATTTATATTCAGATTATTATACATAATTTTTAATTTAAAAAACAATCTTATTTCTATAGGTTGCCTACTAATGAACAGAAGGAGAAGCCTACTCAATCTGCAAAATCTCTTTCTAATTGGTCTGTTGGTTCTCAGTATTCGCCAGTAGAAAGGTTTGTTCATAATGCGAAATGTATGTCCTTAAGTCAGTTCTGCAAAATCAAACATGTAAGTTGAATACTATAGAGCCGAATTTATCTTTACTATTACAATTATATTGTTTGCTTTTTGAAATTAATATCATTCTTTATTTGCTTTTAGGAAACTTTATGTGTTACTGTAGCAACCACATTGAAATTTGTTGTCTCAAAGTATGAATGGTTTTATTATGGCTGCACAAAGTGTTCTTCGAAGGCACATAATCCTGAAAAAGCTTATGAATGTTCATGTGGGCAAAAAGTCGAACAACCCATACCAAGGTACATATAATCTAGATGAATTGCAAATAAATTTGGTAATGGATTTGTTATTAATCATATTATTTTCTTCGTTTAAAATACTATATGTACAAGATTGAGATATATGTTAGCAATGGTGAATCAAAATATCGATTTGTATTCTGGGATTCCGAATGTGCTGCTATACTTGGAATGACTGCTGAATTTATGCATAACTCTATGGTGGAGGTACATTGTTATACATAAGTTAAAATGTTAATAGTTTATCGAGTTGTAAAGTTCAGATTATCACTCATGCTTGATATTTTATTTTTCCATTAAAATGGAAAAGATGATCCAATGGTTTATCCTGATGAGCTTGAAATGCTGTTGAATAAGAAAATGGCTTTTAGAGTTAAGGTGCAGCCAATGTTTTCCCAAGCGTCTGTTTGGAAGCTTTGTGATGATGAAGCCTTTGTTAAAGAGATTGAAAATGACTACATAGTATAAGAGGTATAATATTCACTTAAATCATGTATTATTTAAACATTTAACAAGTATAATAAATATTCGATGTTTCAATGTGCAGAATCAGTCTAAAACTGAATATGCAAAGGTGGTCCCTAACAAGGAAAATTTGGAAACTTCTGTAGTAAGTATCTTCATTTGTTAACATAATAATTTGCTATGATAAATATTGTATTATTATAATTCATTTTATATCTGACAATTAACTTTTTATATTGCAAGCAAACATTATCTGCATCTGGTGAAAATGATCCAGAATCAATCATTCTAATGACTCCGGCTAAGGATGTTGTAACTATTGACAAGGGTGAAGAAGTTGATTTTGAAGCGTCTGGCACTACGCAATTATCAGGCACCAGACCATCCAAGAAAGTAAAGATAGAACCATCTTCTTAATTAAAATTTTCGGAAATTTGATATTGAAATATCTTTTATGAACTTTTTAGCACCAGAATGAGTTTAAGTATGAAGTTGTTAAGAACATGATATGTTTTGGTTGTAGGATGTGTTCTTACTTTTTTGAAGTGTTTATTTTGTGGGATTACAATTGACATTTATATTTCATGTATGGTTTAAAGGATGATAATGAGTATTTAATTCATGTGTGTGAAATTATTCAAAATCCTATGTTGTTATGTTGAACATTGTGTTTTGTGTGTTCTTTCCACTACAAAATTTATATGAGTATCATATCTTCAAATGTTAATAAGTATTTTAGATTGATAACAAAATACGTTGTCATCTTATGAAATATGTGTATACGACTAAATTATAAATAGATTATTGCATATCATGTTTGGTTTCAGCATACCTAATGGTGTTAGAAATTAAAAAAACAATTACATAAAAATTTATTATGAAATCCTTCAAAACTAATTATAGAAAACACATAGAAACACATTTTTTTACAATTTTTTTTCAAAGTCTAATACATATGCTAAAATTGCAGGTAGTTCAGAAATGTTGGAGCAATGTTTGAATCTTGCATTCAACTGAATTAAGGATTTATAAAAAAAACAAGGTATAATTATCATATACAATGAATTGTCTTTTGATTGGTAATGGAAAATCTACATTGTTTGTTTGAAATGATTAAGTTAAGCATGCAACTATACTTTTTACCAATCTCACGTCATCATATATAGTATTATAACTCAACATATTTAAATTATTTATTTCCCAAAATATAGTTGGGGGTTGAAATGAATAATTATGTCCACTGCCTCCTTTCTATTGGCTAGGTCAGTGAAGTATTAAAATAATTCAGCCGTAAGATAATTAATGCTATGCATGATTTGTAATAAATCAATAAGAATATCAATTCTTTAAACATTTAGTTGTACAAGAAAATGATTGTAAATAATTAAGGTGGACTAAGAAAATGGGCCCCACTAAATCCCACTATATGATTGCCAAATATTATCGTTACTTGATTTTCTTTAAATGACAAAATGAATTTTTTTAATAATAAATATACTGATTTTTTAAGTGGTCTTTCTGAGATGTCAAACCGAGAATATGAAAAGAGGGAGAAGTAATATGAAACGGTTTGATGAAAATTAGGGTTTTATTTAATTGAATAAATTGATATTATTATTATTAATATTGTTATTTATTAATATTTATTATCATCATTATTAATCTCATTTACCCACTTAATAACTCAAAATATTCCAAAACCACTATTCCAAAACGACTGACAATATTATAGCATTTTAAATGTAATGGATATAGATATACAACTTCCAATACACGTGTTTCAACCCTAAAAAATCAGTATATCCACACCTTTCACTTCAATATTTTTTGCTTATATTTGAAGCAAACTTTCCCAAAAGTAACCATCATGCTCTACTTTAACATCACATCAAACCTATATCTATCATACTTTTGAATAAAGATAGAAACCAAATTTGAATAATATAATATTAATTTTTTTTCAATCTAACAAATTTATTTCATTCCCCTATAAGATTACTAAAATATAATTTTAAATTAACTCCAGGTATAATATTCTGTTTGGATTCATATATTTAAAAAAAATAATCATTATGTAATTGCAATTTTTATAAATTCATTATGTACATTGACAATATTTTTTCTTAATACTGTTTTTTTCTTACATTGACAATATTTTTTCTTACCTATTTATACTACTAAAAAATATTACCGTTATTTTATTGTTGTTGCAATCTTATCATTCCAAAACGAAATCAATATCCTGAAATCAAATTAATTATTATTGTAGTTTTTTTGCCAAATATTATCGTTGCTTGATTTTCTTTAAATGACAAAATAGATTTTTTTAATAATAAATATTACCGTTATTTTATTGTTGTTGCAATTTTATCATTCCAAAATGAAATCAATATCCTGAAATCAAATTAATTATTATTGTATTTTTTTTGCCAAATATTATCGTTGCTTGATTTTCTTTAAATGACAAATTGAATTTTTTAAATAATAAATATGAACCACTTAAATTGTAGGAGCGTGTGTTTCTTTATGGACATTGCAAATGAGAGAACGTTGGAAAATATCAAATATTCAAATGCTTCTAACACAACAACATCGGTAAATGTGTAGGAACTTGGGAAAACTATAGATAAACATGCTCTAATGAAATCCCTTTAGGTTTTACGGCTATATTAATACATAGGTTGATGAAAAACTTTTCATTTCCCTATATTACACATACCCACATGTTACGTAATTGTCAATTATTTTGGAGGGAACAGACGAATTTTCGTACCAAATATATATATATATATATATATATATATATATATATATATATATATATATATATATATATATATATATATATATATATATATATATATATATATATATATATATATATATATATATATATATATATATATATATGATGGAAATGATCCATTCTTAACATGTACCTTATATATTATATATTAGCATTTCAAGTATTGTTCCAAATTCAAGAAATGAACTTATCATGTTATATATGATTACTTCTTTATATATTATATATTATATATGATTATATATTATATAATATATATGATTACTTCCTTAATATAGTATACAAAAAAATTAAGCAAATTATATTACTATAAATTAATAATGTTTTACTTTATTATGTCCCAAACTGGAAAAAGTTATTTGTAGAAATTTTTTGAACCCATTTATTGATCATTTAACATCCATTACATTAAAAAAAACTCTTATACAATAAATTTGTGTATGTTGATCCAACCATATATATATATATATATATATATATATATATATATATAAAAACAAAAAAATATATTATATTTTAATTTTTTTAAAATAAATTATTGCACTTGCGCGACCCGTGCGAACGCGCGGGTCATTTACTAGTTTCACACAGAAAGATCAGAACTTCACAAAGAGAAAAATGCAGACAGTCAGGGGGAGAATGCTCTTCACAAATACTCAATGTGTGGAAAGTTTTGTAAGGTTTTTCCATCATCAAAAAGGGAGAGTATATGAGGTGAATATTCCTTATTGCTTTGTTTTAATGATGTCAAAATAAGAAAAATTTTGTAGTTGTGTGCTTTGGACGATATCACCTTGTCTTATCTTGCATTCATGCTTTTAATATGCGCATAATGATCCGCATACATGGATCTACACATATAAGATCATCCCTTATGTGTAAAATGTGTTTGACATCATTCTTAACGCATTTGGATTACCCATATAAGGCTTAGGTCAACTCAAAATTTGATAAAAATGTGTTTGTGACATTCTACCTCCCTTGCGTCGACTCACAATTACTATGGAGGTCGATTCATACTGAATGAAAAAATTTTGGAGCTCTCGGGTGCTCATGCATCGACACATGGACTATGTTCAGGCTGACGCACAGTTGAATTTTGTGTGCAGGTTTGCTTTAAGGCTTGTTCAGGTCGACTCACAGGATTGTGGCGGTCGACCTCTCGCGTATTTGAGCCTATTTTTCTGCATCTTTGTGATTCAAAAAGTTGTTAATTCTGTTATGTTGTTATATATATATATATATATATATATATATATATATATATATATATATATATATATATATATATATATATATATATATATATTGCATTACTATTTTAATAATAACCAACAAGAAAAATGAAAATATACATTGAATTGCTCTTCATCTTCATTCTCACATTTGCATTCTTTAACAATCATACATAATCATCTTTGTTTATCTTTGCTTTGTCGAGGTGATAACATTCAAACTTAGAAATTATATATCTAGTTTGGGTTGAGAATTCAGTGGGTTTTTCTTGAATAAAATTTTAGGGGTTTTGTCCTCCAAGATCTTGAGGATTTGAGGGTTTTTGCACAAATTTTTGCTTCACAGATTCAGCCGAGTGACAGGCTTGAAGAATGGTGGGTTCGGTCGAGCAAGTAACGGTAAGCAGGGGATTGCATTGAAAGATTTGGGGTCGATCGTCTTGCAATCAGAATCATCCGAGTGAAAGACTTGAAGAATCAAGTGAGTAGTGGTAACCATAGGTTTGATCAAAGAGTTTGATATTCTTGATTCGACAAGAATCAACGGGAGAGAAGTGGATAAAATCAACGTAAATAATTAGGTTTGAGTGTGTGGTAGTTATAAATTCTCTTGTACAAAACTTTGCAACTAGATATTATACATATCTCAATTCTAGTTTTAGAATTGGGGGTAGACGTGCCCAAAGTGAGGACGAAAGGGGAATTTCCTAA
Source organism: Lathyrus sativus (assembly GCA_963859935.3). Taxonomy (NCBI): domain Eukaryota; kingdom Viridiplantae; phylum Streptophyta; class Magnoliopsida; order Fabales; family Fabaceae; genus Lathyrus; species Lathyrus sativus. The sequence continues at coordinate 647,180,277 of OZ012735.1, read as the reverse complement.
ACAAATAGAGTGTTGTTCTCTCTCTCTTTCTCTATCTATCTATCTATCTATCTATCTATCTATCTATCTATCTATCTATCTATCCTCTCTCTCTCTCTCTCTCTCTCTCTCTCTCTCTCTCTCTCTCTCTTATCTCTTTACTTTGTATTGTTAACGTTTATGTAAAATCAACTGTTTGACAAATTTCTACTATTGTGTAGTACTGAAAAACTATTTTGAAAATTCATTGCATTCACGTTGATTGCAATTGTGAAAAATTATGCACTATCATTTCATAGGAAATTGAACTTGGGGTGTTGTGCATACCAAGTGTTTGACATATTGATCACACACAAACTGTTCGTAAAATTGTCAATTTAATTTTACCATTTATAATTCAATGGAAACCAATTAATTCAAAGTGGTCTTAATTTGAATTGGTTGATTGGGAACGCTATTGATTTTGTCATCTCATCAGTATTATTCCATTCGATTTCGTATATCTGATCTTACTAATAGCGGTTCGTTTAGATAATTTTAAATTCTAATGCCACTTTCGTATATTTTTGAAATAATTTTTAAACGCCAATTTTATCAAAATTTAATGATTTATTCAACCCTCTTATAAATAAGGGTCACCGTCTAAATTTTACTTCTAGTGGAATTTTCTCTTGATTTGGCCTAGTTTAAATCTCAACCCTTAAAAGCCAAAGTATTCTCATTCTTTTATATTTTAAATATATATTTCAATGGTTCATATCTTACAAGGCTAAAAATTCACTAATTTGCACACTTTAAAGTCAATGGACTATAAAGTCATTGGAATGCTTCATGATTGGAAAACTTTATGCATATGAATATGAATAAAATGAGAAATGTAATTGATTTTAAAATTTATTTCATGTGAGTTTGACTTATTTTCTAAGTAATTAATATATGAATAAATTTATAGTAAATATAATTGATTATTTGAAAATAAAATTAGTTAAATTTAAATCCAAAGATAGTGTGAAATATTAGTGATTTTAAAATTTATTTTTGATAGTTGTAATTTTTATTTTATTTATGAAGTGGCACGAGATACCGTTAGATTCATGAAAAAAAACATTCATAAATATTATTTTTAATATATATTAAAGTACAATTGTGATATATAAAATAATTTAAATAAGTGCGGCTGCACGATTATTTAACTAATTACAATAAAAATGCACAAAAGAGTAAAATCCTTTAACTTAATACCACAAATGATAAATACTTTGTTTATAGACATACACCAAGTAATACACCATTAACATGAAATTATATAATTCAATAACAATTAATAGGCAAACGTGGTTTAACAAGAACCTCAAGTGGAGTAGATTTAGAATTTGTTAAGCCAAACTTTTCAGTCATATCAATAAGTTCAGATGTTGTTGGACTTAAGATATCAAATGAATGCAAAAAGCTAGCTAGAGTGTAATGCACCATTTGAAGTCCAAAAGATATTCCAGGACACATCCTTCTACCACTTCCAAATGGTAATAACTCAAAATATTTACCTCTAACATCAACATCTTTATGAGTAGTAAGAAACCTTTCTGGCTTGAACTCTAACGGATCTGGCCAAACATTAGAATCTGTCTGGATCTTCCAAAGATTTGTGATTAATCGAGTTCCCTTTTTAACATGGTAACCACCTACCATACAATTCTCAGAGAACTCGTGAGGTCCTGATAGAGATGCAGGCGGATACAATCTTAAAGTTTCTTTGACTATAGCTTGAATGTATGGCAACTTACTTATATCTGATTCGCTTACATTTCTCTCCTTACCAATATGAGTGTCAAGTTCTTCTTTTGCTTTTTTCATTGCAAGAGGATTTTTCAGTAGTAAACATAGTGCCCATATGAGTGTAATACTACTTGTGTCAGTTCCTCCAGCAAATAATGTCTGCAAATTGAGTGCAAATATTTAACATGAACAATAATGGTAAAACTAATGATAAAATATAATATAGTTATTTATTTTTCTGTTTCTATTATTTTAGTTTGTTAGAGATTTTTCTTTTTCAAGATTTTAATTTGCTCGATTTTGTTATCTTTCCAGATAAAGATTCTTTATCCTCTGCCATGAAATCTACATGTGGCTTTATTTCTCTGGTCTGCATAGATTTCCCATATCTCTCCAGTTTTATTGACTTACATTCTCATCAACAGAACAATAATTTTGCAGTTTTGTTTCTCTCTCTTCATCATCCACCCCACTCATCTCTACATGAAAACACTCAATAACCAAGAAATCTTCAACTTGATCTTATTCATTTGTTTTATCCACAAACCCAGAAATCACTAACCTTCAACCTTACACACAACCTTTAACCTAGAAAATCTTATTAAACATCAAACCCATATATCACCAAAAACCTAGAAAATTATGTTAAATAAACCCTAAACGTTCAACGAACCCTGATGCTTCAACCCATAAAAACTCCTTCCTCAGAAATTCTTAAATTGCATTCCACCTAGAACCTTTAACCTTCATCTTCGTATTCTTCCAATAACCCTAAATATCCATCTTACCGTAACAAAAATCATCCATTTTTCGTTCTTCTCATCCAAGAACCCACGAACTTCAAAATCATGTGTGTCATTCCAATCTTTACATTCTTACCCACCCTTCTATTCCTAATAACTAAATGTCCAAAAATTATTATAGCTTTAATAACCATGACATTAAAATCTCTAATTTGTAGCACAATCATCTTAGCCACCCTTTTGTTGACATTATTGATCATGTTAATACAAATTTTCCTTTACCTACTTTTACTAAAAATCCTATTTCCGTTGAATTGAATTTTTTTTCCCATCATGTATCATTCTTTAAGACGTGTATTATTCTTTGATGATCAATTTCTCTATTAGACCATCATTTATTCATTTTTTCCAATTGAGTCACCTAAGCAACACATTACCCTGCCTCCCTACCAGATCGTACAATCAAAAACTTCATTAAACCCTTTGCCAACTAAAAATTTAGAGTCAGAATTCACCAGATATTCCTAATGTTGTTCATGAGCCAAAAGTTTCCTTCAATACTTCACCAGATAACTTTTAGTAAAATTCTCTAATAGAATTAGCTATTTCAAATTCTAATGCGCGCGCACAGACAATCACATACACAAACCAGTCAGGGACATGGTTATCACAAATTCTCCCTCAAAAACTTGATTTATCTTCATTCCTCATTCATAGGAACCTTGTACTCGTTCTTATACTATATGAGCCCAAATTACTAACTTTAATCGTAACATTACTTGTAGCACTTTTCTGTAATTAATCACTCTATATATATACTCGGTCGTAATCTCCTTATATATATATATATATATATATATATATATATATATATATATATATATATATATATATATATATATATATATATATATATATATATATATATATATATATATATATATATATATATATATATATATATATATATATATATATATATATATATATATAAAATCATCTTTGAAGGTGTGTCTATAGCACAACACAGGATCTCACACTTTTTCATATTTGAGCTATAACAAAAAAGACATTTATACATAAATTTATGCTTAACTAGAACCTCTTAAAATTTTCTATTATCTCATTCAAAAGTTTAAAACGGTTCTGTATATATATACATCAAACTTAAAATCTCATGAACCTATTCAAAACCACTCCAATTTCTACGAAGAATACTCCACTGTGACAAGGTGTGGATATAGATACCATTTTTTTCCTAATATTTAAAGATAAGGGCGAGAAGGGAATGATGATATCCATCTCATTGATAAAATATTTACTATTAATTTTAATTAAAATACAATTTTAATATGATTTTATTTTATTAATATTTAATATATTATTTTATTTTATCAATTTTAATAAAATAATTATATATGTGTGTTTGATGGAAAAGACTAGAGTACATACCAATATTGTGGCTTTGATTATGGTATCACAATCAAACCCTTCAATTGTTTTTCCATCAAGCAATGAAAGCAACATATCCATGATGTTAATATCTTCACCATCAACCTTATCACCCAAACTCCTTTTATGGCGACGCTCCTTCAACCACTCACTTAAAACTTCATCCAATTCCTTTAAAGTTCTTTTCATTGCCTTCACATGACCACCAAAATCAAACAATTTCAGACAAGGAATAACATCTCCCACAGTGATGACCCCAAACAAATGCATCATATCCCTCAAGGCTTTCACACTTTTTTGAGCTTCTTCTTCATCAACATTAGTTCTTGCACCAAAATATCTCTTTCCAACAGCCATTCGAAGAACCATGTTGAATGTTACCTGTGTAAACCATTGCGTCATATCTACCAACACATAGTTTGGTGAATCCGACTCAGTCCTTTTACTAGACCAAACATCGAAGAGCTCTTTAATCGATGTTCGTACTTCGGAAACACGAATATGTTGTTGTTGCTCGACTCGACGATTTGTGAGAATCTCTAGAGTTGCAATCTTGCGAAGATTGCGCCAATAGGGACCATAGGGTGCAAATCCAAACATGGCTCCTTTATAGGCCAAGTGTTGTGTTGCAACAAGATTGGGACGAGATGCAAGAGCCATGTCGTTCGTAGTGAAACATTCCTTTGCCATTTTCCAGTTATTGACAATTAAAGCATGTTTAGAACCAAGTTTGATGGAGAATATTGGTCCATATTTATCAGCTAAGGCACCCAAGACTCTATGAGGTGATTGTGTGCCATAAAAAATCGGGAGGTGACCAAGTATTGGCCATGCACCTTTGGCTATTGGCGCCTCTCTTTTTTTGCTACGACCAACTAGAATCAAACCTAATGAAATTAGAGAAATTAGGAATGCAATTGTTGTGGTGTTTATCAGGCTGCTTAGAGCTAAATCCATTAAAGCTAGATAAGGTTGGGTTTATGAATGGATGTGGATTTAGTAATATTGTTACTCTTGAATGCTAGCTTTATATAGAAACAAATCTATTGAGAGAAAGAAAACAATTAGAAATGTAAAAGTTATATTACCTTTTTGTACTAAAATAATGGTAGGGTTGCTTTTACTTTTTTTTCTTAAATATAAATCTAATTAAACAATATTATTATTATTTTCTAAAAATTTAACAAAAGAACGTTATTTTTTAATCTATAAAAAAAATAGAGAAAAAAATATTTATTGTCAATTACAAAAATTATTGATAAAAGTATTCACTTTATAATTATTTGAACATGAATAGAAAAATTCTATTGAGATAAGAAGTTGTATTTAGAAATTTCTAGTGAAAAAATGAATGGAGTAGTATAGATGAGAAGTTTAGTTTAGATACGAAATGTTTTTTTTCTTCCTGATTAAGAGATACAAAATGAGTTACTAATGATAATAGTTATCAGAAAGAAAATGAACATCATGCGATTAGTTATAGTAAAATAAAAAAATAAAAAAGAAATAATAATAATAAACTTAAATGAAGCAATAAAAGTAAGAAATCATCACATGTGATAACAGTCAAATAATCCTTTAATTCGACGTTTATGACAGCACAATCTTTTTAACATTTTGTGATGATTTAAAATTTGTACCTACATAAATAAACATAAGGAAAAAGTAGCAAAAAAAAAAAATTAATAAATAAGGAAAATATGATTCGATAAACATAGATGAAACGGTAATATGAGTTTTTTTTTTTTTCAAAAGATATGAATGAGGTAGTGATGATAATAATTATAAGATAAGAGAGAGAATGCACAACATGAAATGAGTTGATGGTGAAATGAGAAAGACAAATAAAAATAATACACGTAGATGAATCAATAAAGTAAGGAAATCATTACATGTGACAACAAATAATTTAATTAATCTTTTAATCTGAAATCTATCGCAACACAACCTTTTCAATAATTTATTTTTCAATAAATTGCATTTAGTGATGATTCAAAGTTTATACCTACCAAAATAAACATAATACAAAATTAGTAAATGTAATAAATTAATAAATGAAGAAAATAAAAATTGAAAAACAATTAATGTGTTGGTTCAAAGAATCATCATTATAAACATGAGAATATTATCCTCTTGAAGAATATCTTAACTATGTGTTGTCATTTTTCTAAAATAACTATTTTTTTCAAATTAAATACTAAATAATTTTTGTTTTAAATTTTTTATCAGAATAATCATGTTTCGGGTGGAAAAAAATAGAAGTAGTTAAATCTGTTGGCGCATGCTATTCTTTGTTACACATAGACGTCATTGTGATTGGTGCATATATGTATGTGTTGCCACTGCAAATGGCGCATCCTTGCATCTACTAAGAGCATGCGCCACATGCAGTGGCTACTCCTTTATTTGCAAATTATATAAACATAATATTCAAAATGGAAATGGGGTAGTATTTTCGATGAATTTTGTGACGGGACTACCGAATACTCCGAGAGGACATGATATGTTTTTGGTGATTGTTGATAGACTGACGAAGTCGGCGTACTTTATCCCGATTAACATCAGTTTTTCTTTGCAAAAGTTTGTAGATATATATATATATATATATATATATATATATATATATATATATATATATATATATATATATATATATATATATATATATATATATATATATATATATATATATATATATATATATATATATATATATATATATATATATATATATATATATATATATATATATATTCGTGTGATTGTGAAGCTGCATGGAATTCTATGAGCATTGTTTCAGATAGAGATTCAAGATTCACTTTCGGATTTTAGGAGAGCTTGTAGGAGGCTTTGGGTTCTAAGCTAAGGTTGAGTTCTACCTACCATCCATAGGTAGATGGTCAGACAGAGAGGACTATTCAATCTTTGGAGGATTTGTTGAGGGCTTGTGTTCTTGAGTAAGGAGGCGCTTGGGATAGTCATCTGTCATTGATAGAGTTTACTTATAACAATATTTTCCACTCTGGTATTAGGATGACACCTTTTGACGCATTGTATGGTCGGAGGTGTAGAACACTTTTGTGTTTGCCTGATCTGGTGAGAGTGTAGTGCTTGGATCTGAGATTGTCCAACAAACTACTGAAAATGTGAAGTTGATTTGAGAAACAATGAAAGCTTCACAAAGAAGGCAGAAGAGTTACCATGATAAGAGGAGGAAGGATTTTGAGTTTCAAGAGGGATACCATGTATTCTTGAGAGTCACTCTGGTGACTGGTGTTAGGCGTGCTTTGAAGTCGAGGAAGCTTACTCCTCGATCTATTGGTGGACATCAGGTATCATAGAGGATTAGAGTGGTTGCTTATAGAGTGGCGTTTCCACCAAATTTATCGAATCTACAAGATGTATTCCAATTTTTCACAGCTTCGGAAATATGTTCTAGATCTGTCGCATGTGATTCCGATGGATGATGTATAGGTGGGAGATAACCTTAAAGTTAAGATTTTACCTGAGAGGATTGAAGATCACGAATTGGAGCAGTTGAAAGGCAAGGAGATTTCTCTCGTGAAGGTAGTGTGGGGAGACACTGCTGGAGGAAACATGACTTGGGAGTTGAAGAGTAAGATGCGAGAGTCGTATCCAGAGTTGTTCGCATCAGGTAAATTTTTGATGACAAATTTTTTTTAAGTGAGGGAGAGTTGTAACGCTCCGGTATATTTTAATTATTTTTCGTAATTAAATTATGTATCATTGTATGAATTGTTGATGCTTGTTAAAAGGCGTTTTCTGAGCAAGTTGAAGGGGTGTAACCGGTTACACTGTGAAACAGTGGCTAGGCAGTGGCATGGTTACAAGGTGTAACCGGTTACTCCATTTCGTGTAACTAGTTACACTGGGAAGAAAATGTGAAAAACATTGTAAAATCATATTTTGAGTTCCGGGTGTCCGATTCGGGTGTCGTTCAAAGCGTTAGGAAGCTGACGCGACGAACATTAATTTTAAAAAAAAATTGTAGTGCTTAAATTTGATTTAACTATTGTGTGATAGTTTTAAGCGGTGTGTGGTGTTTATGTTGTGGTGTGAAACATGCTTGAGTGTATTGTCGTTGCTGATATATTATTCAGTTGTTTTTGTAGTGTTATAGCAATATATATATATATATATATATATATATATATATATATATATATATATATATATATATATATATATATATATATATATATATATATATATATATATATATATTGCCATAAAAAAATTGGGAGGTGAGTGGTGACCAAGTATTGGCCATGCACCTTTGGCTATTGATGCCTCTCTTATTTTGCTACGGCCAAGTAGAATCAAACCTAATGGAATTAGAGAAATTAGGAATGCATGTTGTGGTGTTTATCAGGCTGCTTAGAAAGCTAGACAAGGTTAGTGATCGTACCTGACTAAAAGGGGATCGATGACCTGCCACGTGTCATCGATCTGGAAGTTACTCACCAAAGTGTTGGGGAGGAGGGGGTGTACCTGAAACACACTCCGATGCCAAAGTAAGTGATGGGCAGTGTGGAAGCAAGTACAGAGAGAGTGAGAGAAATTAAGTTACCTGACCCTCTAGTGAACAGGGTATTTATAGTGAGCCCCCAGCGCAGGGCCAACAGTTACCTAACACTGGGCTGGGTTGTCAGGCCCAATGTCAGTAACTGATAGGGCTGACGTGGCGTCATGGAGTCCAGTATGTGGTATTTGCCCTAGGGTAACTGTTTCGTACTATCCGGGAGGAGGAAGACCGGATCTCCAGGACGTGGGTAGTTACTTCATGACGTGTCCCTGCATGAGGGGCACGGGAGGACGTGGGGAGAGTCTCGGGGACCTCCCCGGATAGATTGGGCTCTACCCGACGAGGGGGAGAGATAGGACGAGCTAGTCACCAGGGAGAGCCTACCTGTAACGCCCTAAATTCTGAGTTTCCCATTTTTGTTGAGTCCTTTTTAATTCATTTGGATAATTGGTATTTTAATTGTGAAATGTATGTGTTGATATGTTTAATTTCAATATTGTGCTATTTTACCGATTCGGAGAGTTTTCGGGGAAAATGGAGTAAAGGGTATTTTAGACATTTAGTATTAAGTGTTAAGTGGATTATTGTGTGAGAATTAATTGGTAAGTGTTTGGAAAGAAATGGAGAGGAAAGAAAATAGAACATGAGATAAGAAAGAAAAGGGAATAGATAGAAACATTAGTGGAAAAACAAGGGAAAGAAAGAAGAGAGAAGAGAAAGAGGAGAAAGAAGAGGAAAACCTAGGATTTCATCAAGGATCAACATCCAAGCTTTCAATCAATCGGGTAAGGGTATTGAAACTCTATTATACTGTTAATGTGTATGATTATGTATGCTGTTGATCGTTTGATGTTGGATTGAGAAGAGTTTCTACTCATTTCCATCTTAGGGCAATATTAGGATTTAATCGGTAGAATATGGTTTTAACCGGTTAGAATCGAGAAATGGATGGAGTAGGATAATCGGGTGTTATTGGGTTGGACTTACTGGGGTAGTTTGGTGTTAGAATTGGTTGGTTTGTGAGGATTGGGCTTTGGAAAGCCATGGAAGTTTAGAGTTTGCAGGCTCGCCAGGCGAACGACAGCGAAGCTTCGCCAGGCGAAGCCCAGCGAGAAGCAGCAAACTAAGTCAGAAGCATCCACCCTGTCTTCGCTGGCAAGTTCGCCAGGCGAGTGTGCTAGCGAGTAATTCCAAAATAAATCTCAGTGGTCTTTGCTGGCAAGTTCGTCCGGCGAACTAAGTAGCGAAGGTTCGCCAGAGGCTTCGCCAGGCGAAGGTTGGCCAATGCGACAACATTTTCCTATTTTCTGTGTTTTCCCTTTTCATGCGGATTTCTTTGACAGTTATGTTTAACCCTATCGAATTGAATAGTTTTGTGTGTCGTGTGGTATGTTATGTATGGGTAGCCGCAAGGCGTGAATCCTAGAATGTGGAATTTTGACTGTGAAAAATATATGCCTTGTATGGAATGGTATGTGTTGAAATGAAGAGTATGTGTATTTCATGGAGTATAAGTATATTGTGAATGTGCATAGATTGTATGTGCTTGTATGAGATAAATATGCATAGTGATATATTTGTGAATATGTATGCATGTAGAGTAATATTGTGAGTCATTTTGCATAAAGGCATCATGATGTACGTCCTAGCGATGTTGATTCCTTGGAGAATCTGCTGAACATTTGATTCCTTGGAGAATCTGCAGAGTATTTGATTCCTTGGAGAATCTGCTGAATATTCGATTCCTCGGAGAATCTGATGAATATTTGATTCCTTGGAGAATCTGCTGAATACTTGATTCCTTGGAGAATCTGCTGAATTGAGTCGGTACCGCATTTGCATCTGCATAGAGTCGTGAGTCGGTCTCTATGAGTTGCATTGGTCATCTTTATATGATGCATGGAGTGAATTGAACATAATTCTAGATGTTTATGTGGAAGATGATGAGTATGTATAGACGCATGATTTGATGAATATGCTTGATTGTGTGAATATGCATCGTGATGAGATGTGGTGAGAATCTGAATTGTGTTAATCTCATGTATGTATATAGATATATAGATATATAAATATATGTATTGACTGTTATGATATTGTTTCTCACCCTTCTGCTGTTTCATAATGCTCTATGAGGCATTGCAGAGTAGGATTGCTGGAGGTCCTTTTTGTGAAGCAGGTCTTCATTATTTTTGGTCGATGGCTCTGATATGTAACATCTGGGTAGTTAGGAAGCCTTTGGTTCTTTTTGGAGATGCTTTTACTTTGATTTCTTTTGTGATACATCTGCGTATGTATCTGATAATGGATGTTGGTACATATGAATTAAATGAATGATGTATATATGTTTATATGAACGTATTGATTCAATGTTTAGATGTTTCCGCTTTATTCTAAATATTGAGATGTGAGTTTTAGAACTATGATCTTCAGTTGTGAATTGCCCATTGTTGCATATCTATTTGAGCAGGTGTTGTAGGTGTTTAACTTCATGATAATGTGATACACCTCTTTTATATCATGTATTAATTAAACCCTGACGAAACTTTTATCAAGTGCTTAAATGATTTAATTGTTTATTTGGGGGTATAGAAAGGGGGTGTTACATTAAGTGGTATCAGAGTCAGCGTTGAGTCAGTTGTGTCTGTCTTATTGTTGTGTTGGTTGAACGGTTGTTTAACCTTATTATTTTTGGGAATCCTCATAATATGGCTGGTTGTAATGACAATGCTATGGTTGCGGCGTTGAAGGCTATGGCTAGGGCAGTGCAAGGCGCACCGAATGTGAATGCGAACGATGAGTTTAGAAAGAACCAACCACCGATATTCAAGGGAAGATTTGATCCGGACGGTGCTCTGATTTGGTTAAAGGAGATCGAGGGGATCTTTAGGGTTATGAATTGTGCTGAAGGCAACAAGGTGAGACTTGGAACTCACATGCTGAGAGAGGAAGCCGATGACTGGTGGGTCGGTATGAGACAAGTTCTTGAAGTAGACAATGAGGGAATCACTTGGAATCTTTTTCGCACCAAATTTTTGAGAAAGTATTATCCTGAGAGTGTGAAGGGAAAGAAGGAGAAGGAGTTCCTGGAATTGAAACAAGGCAACATGTCTGTGACAGACTACACGACTAAGTTCACGGAGTTAGTGAAGTTTCATCCTCACTATGATGCGGTGACGGTGGAATTTTCCAAATGTATTAAGTATGAGAATGGCTTGCGCCCTGAGATCAAGCAAGCAGTGGGTTATCAGAGGATTAGGAGATTTTTGGACTTGACTGATTGCTGTAGAATCTTTGAAGAAGATTGTAAAGCTCGTTCCACTCACTATAAGAGTTTGAATGAGAAGAGAGGGAAGCAACCGATAAGGAGTGGACCTTATATGACGCTTGCTGATAAAGGCAAGAAAAGGGAAAACTTTGATAGGAAACCTGGAGGAGGTTCTAGTGCGATTAAATGTTTCAAGTGTGGCGTAATGGGCCACAAGTCCTTTGACTGTGGAAAATCTGTGGAGAAGTGTGCTAACTGTGGGGTTCCTGGACATGCCACTTCGGATTGTAGAAGGAATGTGGTGAAATGCTACAACTGTGGCGAAGTGGGTCACATTAAGCCCAATTGTACTAAACCGAAGCAAGCTCCAGTGGGCGGAAAGGTATTTGCGTTAGCCGGTGCGAACACTACTAATGCGGATCGTTTGATTAAAGGTACATGCTTTATTAATAATGTATCTTTAGTTGCTATTATTGATACTGGAGCGACTCATTCGTTCATTTCTCTTGAGTGTGTCGAACCTTTGGATTTGTGCATGGTTTCTTTGAGTGGTGGCATGGTTATTGAGACTCCCGCTTCGGGGTCGGTAACTACTTCCTTGGTATGCATAAGTTGTCCTTTGACCATGTATGGTAAAGACTTCGTTATGGATTTAGTGTGTTTGCCGTTAGACGGTTTGGATGTGGTTTTGGGTATGAATTAGTTGCAATATAATAAGGTTCATCTGGATTGCTATCACAAGTTGGTAAGATTTCCTTATTTGGAAGATGATGGAAGTGAGAGTTTTCTATCCACTAAAGAGTTGAAGAAACTTTTAGCGGACGAAGCTCAGTTGTTTGGTTTGTTTGCGTCCTTGTCGGTAGAGAGTAAAGTGGAACTGGAGGTGTTTCCCGTAGTGCGAGAATTTCCATAAGTGTTTCCGGAAGATGTTAAGGATGTGCCACCGGAGAGAGAGATTGAGTTTTCTATTGATCTAGTTCCGGGTACTAGACCGATTTCGATGGCACCGTATCGTATGTCGGCATCGGAATTGGTAGAGTTAAAGAGGCAGTTGAATGACTTGTTGGATAAGAGATTTGTAAGACCAAGTGTTTCTCCTTGGGGTGCGCCGGTATTGTTAGTAAAGAAGAAAGATGGAAGCATGCGGTTATGTATTGATTATCAGCAACTGAATAAAGTGACGATTAAGAATAAGTATCTGCTTCCAAGAATAGATGATTTGATGGATCAATTGGTCGGAGCCCGTGTTTTTAGTAAGATTGACTTGAGATCGGGTTATCACCAGATTCGGGTGAAAGAAGAAGATGTTTCAAAGACGGCCTTTAGGACACGATATGGTCACTATGAGTATACGGTGATGCCGTTCGGAGTTTCTAACGCGCCAGGTGTGTTCATGGAATATATGAATCGTATTTTACATGAGCAGTTAGATCGTTTTGTGGTGGTGTTCATCGATGACATCTTGATTTATTCTAAGTCTCAAGAAGAGCATGAGGGGCATTTGAGAATTGTGTTGCAGATTTTGAAAGAGAAGCAATTGTATGCCAAGTTGTCGAAGTGCGAGTTTTGGTTATCGGAGGTGAGTTTTCTTGGGCATATTATTTCTGGAAATGGTATTAGTGTTGACCCATCCAAGATTGACGCGGTAATGCAGTGGGAAACCCCTAAGTCAGTTACAGAGATTCGAAGCTTTTTGGGATTAGCCGATTATTATCGGAGGTTTATTGAAGGATTTTCGAAGTTGGAACTTCCGTTGACTCAATTGACTTGTAAGGGAAAGGCTTTTGTTTGGGATATTGATTGTGAGAAGCATTTTGTTGAGCTTAAGAGAAGGTTGACAACGACGCCGGTTTTGATTTTACCGAATCCGACGGAGTCATTTGTGGTTTATTGTGATGCTTCTTTATCCGGTTTAGGTGGTGTTTTAATGCAAGATGGGAAAGTTGTGGCCTATGCTTCAAGACAATTGAGAGTGCATGAGAAGAACTACCCTACGCATGATTTGGAGCTAGCAGCCGTGGTGTTCGTTTTGAAAATTTGGAGGCATTATCTTTATGGTGCAAGATTTGAGGTTTTTAGCGACCACAAGAGTTTGAAATATTTATTTGACCAGAAAGAGGTGAACATGAGACAAAGGAGATGGCTAGAGTTTTTGAAAGACTACGATTTTGGTTTGAATTACCATCCGGGTAAGGAAAACGTAGTAGTCGATGCTTTAAGTCGAAAGTTGGTCCATATGTCAACGTTGATGATAAGAGAATGGGAATTGTTGGAGAGTTTTAGAGATTTGAGTTTGGTTTGTGAAGTGACGCCGAGAAGTGTGAGACTTGGTATGCTTCATATTACGAATGATTTTCTTGCGACCTTGTGAAAAACAAAAATTGGATTTAAAGTTCGTTGATTTGATGATGAATGAGAATGAAGATTTCAAGGTTGATGAATTTGGTGTTTTGAGATTCCGTGGTCGTATTTGCATTTCCGACGATGGGGAGTTGAAAAAGATGATATTGGAAGAAGGTCATCGGAGTAACTTGAGTATTCATCCGGGAGCGAATAAGATGTACCAAGATTTGAAGAAGATCTTTTGGTGGTCCGGACTAAAGCGAGATGTTGCTCATTTTGTGTATTCGTGTTTGACGTGTCAAAAGTCGAAGGTGGAACATCAGAAGCCTAGTGGATTGATGCAACCGTTGGATATTCCGGAATGGAAATGGGATAGCATATCGATGGATTTTGTTACGGGATTGCCAAATACGCAAAGAAGTCATAATGCTATTTGGGTGATCGTTGGTAGACTTACTAAATTTGCTCACTTCATTCCGATTGATATTAGTTATCCTTTGGAGAAATTAGCCGAGATTTATGTTTGTGTGATTGTAAAGTTGCACGGAGTTCCTAAGAGTATTGTGTCAGATAAAGATCCTAGATTCACTTCAAGATTTTGGGAAAGTTTGCAAGGTGCCTTGGGTTCTAAGTTGAGGTTGAGTTTGGCTTACCATCCGCAGACGGACGGTCAAACCGAGAGGACAATTCGGTCGTTAGAAGATTTGTTGCGTGCTTGTGTGCTGGAACAAGGTGGTGCTTGGGATGGTTATTTGGCGTTGATTGAGTTCACTTATAATAACAGTTTTCATTCGAGCACTGGTATGGCACCATTCCAGGCTTTATAGGGTCGGAGATGTCGAACACCTTTGTGTTGGCATGAGACGAGTGAGAGGTCGGTAGTTGGACCGGAGATGGTACAACAGATGACGGAAAAGGTGAAGTTTATCCAGGAAAAGATGAGAGCTTCTCAGAGTAGGCAGAAGAGTTACCATGATAAGAGGAGGAAGGAACTTGAGTTTCAAGAAGGCGACCATGTCTTTTTGAGAGTTACACCGGTTACGGGAGTGGGTCGTGCCTTGAAGTCGAAAAAGTTGACTTCTCGTTTTATTGGTCCGTATCAGATTATTGCACGTGTGGGTGCTGTGGCGTTGCCTCCGAACCTTTCGAATTTGCATGATGTGTTCCATGTTTCGCAACTTCGGAAGTATGTTCCGGATCCGTCACATGTTATTCGTATGGATGAGGTTGAAGTAAGAGATAACCTTACGGTTGAGGTTTTACCAATTAGTATTTTGGATCGTGAAGTTAAGAAGCTAAGGGGCAAGGATATTGCACTTGTGAAAGTAGCCTGGGGAGGTGCTGCAGAGGGCAATATGACTTGGGAATTGGAGAGCAAGATGCGAGAGTCGCATCTAGAGTTGTTTGAATCAAGTAATATTTTCGAGGACGAAAATTTCTAAAGTGGGGGAGAGTTGTAACGCCCCAAATTCTGAATTTCCCATTTTTGTTGAGTCCTTTTTAATTCATTTGGATAATTGGTATTTTAATTGTGAAATTTATGTGTTGATATGTTTAATTTCAATATTGTGCTATTTTACCGATTCAGAGAGTTTTTGGGGAAAATGGAGTAAAGGGTATTTTAGACATTTAGTATTAAGTGTTAAGTGGATTATTGTGGGAGAATTAATTGGTAAGTGTTTGGAAAGAAATGGAGAGGAAAGAAAATAGAACATGAGATAAGAAAGAAAAGGGAATAGATAGAAACATTAGTGGAAAAACAAGGGAAAGAAAGAAGAGAGAAGAGAAAGAGGAGAAAGAAGAGGAAAACCTAGGATTTCATCAAGGATCAACATCCAAGCTTTCAATCAATCGGGTAAGGGTGTGAAACTCTATTATACTGTTAATGTGTACGATTATGTATGCTGTTGATCGTTTGATGTTGGATGGAGAAGAGTTTCTACTCATTTCAATCTTAGGGCAATATTAGGATTTAATCGGTAGAATGTGGTTTTAACCGGTTAGAATCGAGAAATGGATGGAGTAGGATAATCGGGTGTTATTTGGATGGACTTACTGGGGTAGTTTGGTGTTAGAATTGGTTGGTTTGTGAGGATTAGGCTTTGGACAGCCATGGAAGTTCTGAGTTCGCAGGCTCGCCAGGAGAACGGCAGCGAAGCTTCGCCAGGCGAAGCCCAGCGAGCAGCAGCGAACTAAGTCAGAAGCATCCACCCTGTCTTTGCTGGCAAGTTCTCCAGGTGAATGAGTGTGGCGAAGGTTCGCCAGGCGAGTGTGCGAGCGAGTGCTAGCGAGTAATTCCAAAATAAATCCCAGTGGTCTTCGCTGGCAAGTTCGCCCGGCGAACTAAGTAGCGAAGGTTCGCCAGAGGCTTCGCCAGGCGAAGGTTGGCGAATACGACAACATTTTCCTATTTTTTGTGTTTTCCCTTTTCATGCGGATTTCTTTGTTCAGTTATGTTTAACCCTATCGAATTGAATAGTTTTGTGTGCCGTGTGGTATGTTATGTATGGGTAGCCGCAAGGCGTGAATCCTAGAATGTGGAATTTTGATTGTGAAAAATATATGCCTTATATGGAATGGTATGTGTTGAAATGAAGAGTATGTGTATTTCATGGAGTATAAGTATATTGTGAATGTGCATAGATTGTATGTGCTTGTATGAGATGAATATGCATAGTGATATATTTGCGAATATGTATGCATGTAGAGTAATGTTGTGAGTCATTTTGCATAAAGGCATCATGATGTACGTCCTAGCGATGTTGATTCCTTGGAGAATCTGCTGAACATTTGATTCCTTGGAGAATCTGCAGAGTATTTGATTCCTTGGAGAATCTGCTGAATATTCGATTCCTCGGAGAATCTGATGAATATTTGATTCCTTGGAGAATCTGCTGAATACTTGATTCCTTGGAGAATCTGCTGAATTGAGTCGGTACCGCATTTGCATATGCATAGAGTCGTGAGTCGGTCTCTATGAGTTGCATTGGTCATCTTTATATGATGCATGAACTGAATTGAACATAATTCTAGATGTTTATGTGGAAGATGATGAGTATGTATAGACGCATGATTTGATGAATATGCTTGATTGTGTGAATATGCATCGTGATGAGATGTGGTGAGAATCTGAATTGTGTTAATCTCATGTATGTATATAGATATATAAATATATGTATTGACTGTTATGATATTGTTTCTGACCCTTCTGCTGTTTCATAATGCTCTATGAGGCATTGCAGAGTAGGATTGCTGGAGGTCCTTTTTGTGAAGCAGGTCTTCATTATTTTTGGTCGATGGCTCTGATATGTAACATCTGGGTAGTTAGGAAGCCTTTGGTTCTTTTTGGAGATACTTTTACTTTGATTTCTTTTGTGATACATCTGCGTATGTATCTGATAATGGATGTTGGTACATATGAATTAACTGAATGATGTATATATGTTTATATGAATGTATTGATTCAATGTTTAAATGTTTCCGCTTTATTCTAAATATTGAGATGTGGGTTTTAGAACTATGATCTTCACTTGTGAATTGCCCATTGTTGCATATCTATTTGAGCAGGTGTTGTAGGTGTTTAACTTCATGATAATGTGATACACCTCTTTTATATCATGTATTAATTAAACTCTGACAAAACTTTTGTCAAGTGCTTAAATGATTTAATTGTTTATTTGGGGGTATAGAAAGGGGGTGTTACACTATCCGACAGTTGAGGGCCTGTGCTCGACACGGGAGAAGCGATGTGCCCGATGGGGCCTTGCTCGTCGACATGGTCCTATTGAGTTCGACTTAGATGGGGTTTGGACCTGCTTGAGTGTGGGTTAAGACTCTTGTTTTGAAATATATTTATATAAATGCTGTAATAAAGTATATTATGATTCCACCTACAATTAAGATTCTATAAAACTTTGATTTTAGAATTCATAATATAAAGTTCAACCTAATAATACTAGTTAAAATGAAATATGACTTTTATAATATAAGTTTGATTTAACTTTTGTGTCTATAATATATGAATAAATTTAGTTTTTCTTAAAAACAATTAGGAATGTAAAAGTTATATTACCTTTTTGTATGAAAAAATGATAGCATTACTTTTACTTTTTCTTAAAATCTAAGTCTAATTAAACGATATTATTATTATTTTCTAAAAAATTAACAAAATAACATTATTTTTTAACTTATTGATTCTCTAAAATCTTAGAGAAAAAATATTTATTGTCAATTACAAAAATTATTGATAAAAATATTAGCTTTATATGAATAGAAAAATTCTATTGAGATAAGAAGCTGTATGTGGAAATTTCTAGTGAAAAAATGAATGGATTAGTATTAGATATAAAATGAGTTTTCTTTTCCTGATCAAGAGATACAAAATGAGTAAGTAATGATAATAGTTATTAGAAAGAGAATGAACAACATGAAATGAGTTATGGTGAAATAATAATAATAATAAAATAATAATAATAATAATAATAATAATAATAATAATAATAATAATAATAACAATAATAATAATAATAATAACAATAATAATAATAATAATAATAATAATAAACCTTAATGAAACAATAAAATTGGAAATCATCACATATGACAACAATCAAATAATCCTTTAACTCGACCTCTATGACAGCACAATCTTTTTAACAATTTGTTTATCAATAAAATACATTTTGTGATGATTCAAAATTTGTACCTATATAAATAAACATAGCAAAAATTTAGAAAAAACAATAAATTAGAGAATAAACATAGATGAAACAATAATGTGAGTTTTCTGTTTTTTTTTGTCGAGAGATATAAAAGAGTTAGTGATGATAATAATTATAAGAGAGAGAATGCAAAACATGAAATGAGGATTTTTTTTTTAAAATAACCTTATTTTTTAATTAAAATACAAAATAAACAAAAAATTCAAAAAAAAAATATAAAATTAGCTAATTTTCTATATTGAGTTGCCATATGAAATGACTGATTAATGTCACTTGACCTGAGTCGCCATTTCATATAGCGTAAGGATGCAATTTTCAGACCCTACCTTACAGAGGATGCGACATTTCATATGGCGACTACCTTCTGTAGGATTTTATTTTTTGCTTTGTTTTTTAGATTTTTTAATTTTAGTTTTATAAAATAATTAAAATAATATTTGTAATTTAAATAATGTAAAAAATATATAAATGGAAGAAATAGTAAAATATAATAATTTATGATATATATAATAAAAATTACAACAGATAAAAAAAAAAGAAAATTAATGGTCGGCTCTATCTAAACGACCACCGGTACCACATTGTGGAGGATGCGCGCGACGTCGAGGTCTACCACGAGGTTGTTGAGGTGTATCTGGTCTTTGCGTGTTGACCCGTGGAAGAGGTATTTGTTCGGATGACCCCGACGTATCAGATAAATTTTGAAGCATTTAACCCCAATAGTCGGGAGGGCCACTATCAACTGCGATTCCGTAATTAAGTTCAATGCCCATGTTTTCTTAGTTTTGTCAGGGAGGTTGGGTGGAGTATGGATGGTATGGTTGTCCGAATTGGTACATCGAATCGGTTTGGAAACGATGTATTGGTTGTTGTGGGGTTTGGTATTCAAAAAGTGGATAGTATTTTGTTGGTAGGAAGATTGACTGTATCGTATGAGTTCAAAATAGTTATTCGGGGTATAGGTGGATGGGGTAGGGTTAAAAGATGTATCAGGGCTATATGCAAAAGTGGTGTCGGTTTCAAAACGCTAACGGTATGGGTAAGGCTCTTGTTGTTGTGATTAGGTTGGTGGCATGTATGAGTTACGGTTTTGGAAGATTGTTTGGGGTGGGCATAGTTGGATGTTGCATATAAGATGGTGTTTGATGTTGGGCATTGGGTTGCTGATGTGGAGTCGAGGAAGACGCACGTTGTCTCGGGTCAATCAAATATGTCGACTCAGACAGAAATGGTTGTGAGGTTGTAATCGACCTAAACCAAATCATATATTGATAACTTGGCCTAGCCCTTTCCATAATAGGGTCGGTTAAGATGTGTTGGCATCGGTTCTTCCAATGCAAACACATCTCTTTCGCAAAGTCCTTCCAATGACCAACATTCCATTATGTATCCACTTGTAGATGATGTCAGTGTCCCAATGACGTCAGAGCATCTAGAATATCCTGATGCATCCCGAGCTGTAGTTTCACCCGGTCACTTTGGTGCATCTCCACTGTAGTGAAGCTAATGATAGGTGTTTTAGATATCCATATGGCAGCATCATCGGTGTTGGGCTGGTGGTCGAGACCCTCATACGACATCCAGAAAAACTACATTAATAATATATGCAATGAGAAATACAGGTTTGTGTTTATCAATTAGACAAAGTAAAGGTAGATAAATTACATCATCTGGCCCAATGTGTTCAATAAGGTTGCGGTACACGACTATGGAGTTCCTGGGACATCTTTGGTAATTCATCCCCGAAACAGACCACCTAAAAAAAAGAAACACAAATAAATTAGACACTAAGATACATCGTACAAAGAATTAAGTTACAAAGAAACTTCGGTTGTAAATTCATCTTGAAAATAAACTTACTTGTTAGCGTATGGGAATGTGAATGGATTGCGGTTGACTGGAGAAAGTGTGGCATCCTAGACCAACCCCACGCTTGAAGGAGATAAACGCAGCCATAAAAAGTACAAGATTTTTTTTTTGGCATTTTTACATAATGCACTATATAGATGGGTGAGGACAGATGATCCCAAACTATATGTGCACACTTTGTTAATGTTATGCAATAACGGTAAATACATAATATTTACAGTATTTCCAGTACTGTCTGGAAATAAAAAATGGCCAAACAATATCATAATATAGCACCGAGTTTTAAGTATCTTCTCATACTCGGTGGACTCTTCATTTAAGACGATACTATTGTAGTGTTGTTTGACGTATTTCAAATTAATACCTTGCCCCCTTGATCGACCCTCGCGTTCTGGTTGACGTGTGTCGACACATAGAGGGGCGCCCAATAAATCTTTGCAAAGTTGGTCATTAACACCAACTTTGCCGTTGACGGCCTTACCGTTGATGTGTAGGTCAAGTAACATGTATACATCCTGTAAAGTTATGGTACACTCACCGGAAGGTAGGTGAAATGTGTGTGTTTATGGTCTCCAGCGTTCTAACAACGCTAGAATAAATTTGGGATCCAGTGAGTACGATTTGATTTTAATCAAAACACCGAACCCACATGCTTCAAGATATCCCTCTATTAAAGGGTCGTGTGGTATGTAGTCATGCACACGACAACGAAACCTTGATACATCATGCAAAAGAATTTAAATGCCATTAGTTTTAAAGGAAAATTAAACTTTGTAAATATCGACAACAAAAAGAAAAACACTTACAAACTCAACGATGTTCTCAATTGTGCCTCTGCGATCGTTTCCCATTGTGAGTAGAGACATTGTGGGTTAATTTTGCTTCGTAAAGTTTGTTGGGAGAAGTTTGTTGAGTGAAGTTTGCAGGGTGACAAGAAGAATTTGTAGAACGTACGAGGAGTAAAGCTTTTAATGGGATGAGAAGAGTTTGAGAGTTGATGAACATCTATTTATAATCCTTAAATGTGATGAGAGTATTGTGGTGTTGTCAAGCACGCATCCAAGTGTAGGCATGTAGAGTTCAAGTTTCTAAGTACATGAGTCACATGAAAATGCATGTTGTGGTGTTGTCATGCATGCAGAGTGTTGTCAAGCATGCATGTGACATGGATGAAGGGAAGCGTGCAGGTTTAGTCTTGTCATGCATGTGAGGTAAAAAACATTAGTGTAGTATTGTCATTCATGCAGAGTGTAGCGAAAATATATCTTATGTTAGAGTGTGGTGTTGTCAAGCATGCATGCAAGTGTAGGCATGTAGAGTGAAAATTCCTAAGTGCATGAGTCACATGAAAATGCATGCTGAAATGTTCAAGTTTCTAAGTACATGAATCTCATGAAAATGCATGTTGTGGTGTTGTCAAGCATGCAGAGTGTTGTCAAGCATGCATGTGACGTGGATGAAGGGATAATATTAAATTTGATACATTAATCAATATATTTGGCATAATATTAAATCCGATACATTAATTATTCAACTAATCTAAAAAATAAACTATTTTTTTTATAAATAGAATCAAAAAGAGTATTATAAAAAAGTAATAGATTATTGTGTAAAAAAGTTTAAAATATTTATATCAATATAAAAGTAATAAATTATTATGTAAAAAAATTTAAACTATCTAAACATTTTAAAATTATTATTGTGTATACATTTATTAGTAAGAATCTTGTAGGCGTGTATAGAATCAGAGTGTAGACGTTAGGCATGCATAATATAGACGGTAGGCATGCAGAGAATCAGAGTGTATAGGTAGGCAATCAGAGTGTAGACGGTAGGCATGTAGAGTGCAGACGGTTGTTGTAGCCATGTGTATATATTTATTAGTAAGAATCTGGTAGGCATGCATAGAATCAGAGTGTAGACGTTAGGCATGCATAGTGTAGAGGGTAGGCATGCAGAGTGCAGGCGGTAGGCATGCATAGTATAGACGGTAGGAATTCAGGGTTTAGTCTTGTCATGCAGCTCACTTTGTAGGCACGTAGGGTTTTGTCTTTTCATGCAGCTCACTTTGTAGGCACAGAAGATTTTGTCTTGTCATGCAGCTCAATTAGTAGGCACACAGGGTTTTGTCTTGTCATGCAGCTCACCTTGCAGATGTAATAATAAAAAGAAAGATTGTATTGCTATTAATACAGTAGAGAGATCTGAATTATTATCATATCAATTAGTAAAACAATCTCTTCAAACACAATTTTACTAAAATATTAGCTATGTCTTAAACACCACAATACATGATTAAACAGTGAGGTTTTCGAATGTGACATAGCCGGCTACAATTTCAGAAATACTGATGTTACGAGATTTTTTATTGACAGAAGGTCAAATTTTTTACACTTGAAGTCAAGATTAGAAAAGAAACTGCAATGTGGTCCAGTTGGCCAAATAATCTACAAGAATCCGGTGTTCTTTGTCGGGCACAATCAATGCAAATTTTTCCCATTAAAGATTCGAGACGATGAAGATGTGCATAACATGTTCCGCAGTCATGAGTATTTTGGTTTCTCAGATATCGTGTTATATGTTATGTTACAACAACAACAACAACTGTCTCAACAACTTGATTCTTCTCAAGTTTTTTACGAATCCGATGAGGAACAAACTGAAGTCGATGTCATTGACGAAGAAGAAGAAGCAGCTGGAGTCATTATTGACGAAATGGTAAACAACGAGGAATAGGGGGTTCTACCTGGTCATGTTTATTTCCTATCTCAACACATGACAACTCTCGAATTAGGTGACGATGAATCCTCAACAGATATTTTTTACAACCCGAACTACGCAACAGAAGGACTATTAAAAGAGGGTGACGAGTTTCGTATAAAAGAAGATTGTGTCCGAACAATTAAACAATATCACATGGACTTATCAGCAGATTATATAGTCGATCGAATAAATCCGACTCGAAATAAGATCTATTGTCGTAACGACGTGTGCCCGTTCCGATTAACAGCGTCTTTCAGGAAGAGAAGTGAGTCATGGAAGATAGGGTCAATGGGTCTAGCCCGCACTTGTATAATCACGAATCCGATGCAGAACTATTGCAAGCTCACTCTCAATTGATTTGCGATGAGATTCTATCGGTCAGTAGTGACAACCCGTCTTTGAAGGTGAGTACCGTAATTTCACATATGGTTCAAAGGTACAATTACACTCCTTCATACCGGAAAGCATGGATAGCTAGGACTAAAGCGGATGAAAGGGTGTTTGGAAATTGGGAGGAGTCTTACAAGGAACTTCTAAAATTCTTAGTGGCTCTTAAATAATACGCTTCAGGGACTGTTGCCATATTGGAGACAATGTCAGCGTATACACCAGACGGGACTTGCGTTAGTGGAAATGGAATTTTTCACATACTCTTCTGGGCGTTTGAACCATGTATCAAAGGATTTGCTTATTTTAAACCTATAATTCAAGTTGACGACACATGGTTATACGGGAAATATAAGGGCACGCTACTCATGGTTGTGGCATAGGACGGGAACAACAAAATTTTTCCAATAGCCTTCACTATAGTTGAAGGGGGGACTGCTAGAGATTGGAGTTTTTTCTTAAAAAATCTCCGCTTTTACGTTTCTCCCCAACCTAACTTATATTTGATCTATGATAGAAACCCATCAATCGAGAGTGCATACAAAAACCTTGATAACGGTTGGCAGGATTCTCCCTCGACCCATATGTATTGCATAAGACATGTTGCCCAAGATTTCATGTGGGAAATCAAAGACAAAACACTAAGGAAGAAGGTTATGAACACAGGATATGCACTAATAGAGGCCACATTCAAACACTACCATAACGAGATCAGACTAAAAAAAATGAATGCATTAAGATGGATTGATAGTATTGATAAAGAGAAATGGACACGGGCATACGACAATGGGGTGCAATGGGGCCACATGACAACTAACCTCGTTGAATCAATGAATTTTTTTTCAAGGGAATCTGAAACCTACTGATAACTGCCTTGGTAAAGGCAGCATATTTTAGGCTAGGTGCACTCTTTGATAACAGACGCACGAGTGGGGTTCAGTATTACAATTTGGTCAGCTGTACAGTAATAGTTCAACAACATTCATGAAAGATGAAGCTGCCAAAGCCAACACACATGTGGTCATAATCTTTGACCGTAATAAAGGTTGGTTCAGTGTTGCCGAGTCAATTGATCATAATGAAGGAAGGTCTAGGGGATGTTACCGGGTTGAACTGGATAGGAGCTCGTGTGACTATGGAAAGTTTCAGGGATTTTGTATGCCTTGCTCTCATGTTATAGCAGCATATTCGAAGGCGCGCCAGGACCCAACCAACTATCTTTCTATATTTCACCAAGTGATAAGTCTATGCAATGTCTACACATGTAGCTTTCAGGTGGTGGCAAATAAGGATTATTGGCCTCAATACGAAGGTGAAATTGTCTGGCATAATGATTTGATGTGAAGAAAGAAAAAGGGTCGCCCTAATAGCACGCGCATTCGAACAAAAATGGATGCAGCAAACAAGATGGTAAGATTATGTAGTTCGTGTCGGCAACCAGGACACAATCACACAAAATTTCCTAACGTAGGATCAAACACAAGATCATAGTGTCATATGTAACCGTGTCCCTTTAAATCAACAACAAATTTCATTCTTTTTAAAGCATATGTAACCGATTACAATTAGCAAGCAACATAAATTAAACAAACATAACTTAATATCACAAAAATATTCCAAAAATAACAACAATAAACCGACATAAAACAGAACAATACATCAAGGTGTCTACGATATCACAACCATCAACGTTATCTTCTTTGGTGTTAACATCGTCACAAGGACACCAACATCATTTTCCACTTTTCTCCATTCACGAGTAACTCCGTTTCTCCCTGACTCCTCGACCAACCTCTCAGTTTTCCTAATCTTTCACCTGTAGAAATATCTCATTCTACCCAACGGTTCAGTTCCCTATGCAAATGCTCTAGTGTCTGTCTGTTCCACAGTAGCACCTTCATCAGAGGCTTTGTTGCTGAAAAATAAACTACGACGTTTCTTTTCATTAGAGGAAATGTTGGAAACGGTTCCTCCGATGATGATGACGACGATGAACGTTGATTTAGAAATGCAGACATTCTAGACTGCATTCAAAATTATGAAGACTTGAGTCTTTTGGTATAAATTGTTGTGAAAAAATATATGAGTGTACAGTCTTATTTATAGAAAAACAAAATAGTACGAACGCCATATGATATGCCTTAAATACCCTTGCAAAATTTATATACTTTTTTTCAACAAATACCAAAAATTAACAACGTAGGGTTTAAACAAATATACAAAATCAAAAATTTAAAATATCATCAATTATATTTATTATGTTTTAAAAATATTAAAATTCAAAGGTGACCTACAATTATATATTTATTATGTTTTAAAATTTAAACAAACATATATTTATTATATTTTAAAATTATATATTAATTATATATTTAATATGTTTTAAAATTATATATTTATTATATTTTAAAATTTAAACCAATAAATATTTATTATGTTTTAAAATTATATACGAATTGTATATTTATTATGTTTTAAAATTTAAATAAATATATCACATATCACCAATTATATATTTTTCAATAAATATTAAAACTTATAAAAAAATATATAAAGTGCAAATATTAATATTTATAGGTTTTAATAAGAAATGTTTACATTACTTAAGTATATCAAAATAATATTAACAAGTTTTAAGTTTAAGTTTTAATATTCATAAGTTTTAATATTTAAGTTTTAATATTTATAAGTTTTAATAAGAAATTTTTATATTATATAAATTATAAATATTATTTTAATTATTTTATAAAACTAAAATTAAAGTCTAAAAAAAATTAAAACCTTAAAAACAAAAAAAAAAAACAAAAAAAAATCCCTACAGACGGGAGTCGCCATATGAAATGACGCATCTTCTGTAGGGTAGGGTCAGGTCAAGTGACCTTGATCAACCATTTCATATGGTGAATCAACATAGAAAGTTAGCTACTTTAGTTATTTTTTTGAATTTTATGTTTATTTTGTATTTTAATTGAAAAATAAGGTTATTTTAAAGAAAACTTCTGAAATGAGTTGATGGAGAAATGAGAAAGAAAAGTAAAAATAATACACATAGATGAATCATTAAAGTTAAGAAATCATTACATATGACAACAAATAGTTCATTTAATCTTTTAACCTAATCTTTTTAATAATTTAGTTTTCAATAAAATGTATTTAGTGATGATTGAAAGTTTGTACCAACCAAAATAAACATAACAAAAATTTAGCAAAAATAATAAATTAAAAAATGAAGAAAATAAAAATTGAAAAACAAATTATGTGTTTGTTTAAAGAATCATCGTTATAATCATGAGAAATTATTCTCTTGAATAATATCTTTAACTATATGTGATTTTTTTAAAATGATTACTTTTTTCAAATTAAATATTAAAATAACTTTTGTCTTAAAATATTTATCAAAGTAATCATGTTTTAGGTGGACGAAAAGAGAAGTAGCCAATTTTATTGGCACATCTTATTGTTTGTTACACATAGGCGTCGTTGTGGTTGACACATGCATGTATGTGTCGTCACTGCAAGTGCGCATGCATGCATCCACTAAGAGCATGCACCATATGCAATGACTACTCCTTTATTTGCAAATTCTTTAAGTATAATCCCTCCCCGTCATTTTTCATGCATCTTCTTACTATCTCCTTCCATTTTTCTTCAATCCCCTTCCATTTTTCTTCAAAATGTCTTCATATATGAGTTATTATATTCACATGAGAAATATCGATTTAATTTATTTGACATTAGAGTATCTGATGAAGATCTGACTCTGGAATACAAAGATGTTCTAGCATC
Source organism: Lathyrus sativus (assembly GCA_963859935.3). Taxonomy (NCBI): domain Eukaryota; kingdom Viridiplantae; phylum Streptophyta; class Magnoliopsida; order Fabales; family Fabaceae; genus Lathyrus; species Lathyrus sativus. The sequence continues at coordinate 647,152,647 of OZ012735.1, read as the reverse complement.
TTATTAGGAGCTTGATCTGTTGGTTAGATGGAGACATTGCAGAGGGCTTGTACCATGTTCAACAAAAACAGTGAAATTCGTTTCTGGGACAATGTTAAAATTGACAGAGATGTTCGCATGATGATGTACAGTTCTCAAGAAATTGTCCTGATGGTTGTAATCGCATAGTTATGTTGTTTATTCCTTGTATTTGTTTGTTTTATTGTTTAATCGTTCTTTAAGTTATTGTTTTTATATTGTTGTAACTGAATGTTATGATATTTATGAAATAAACGTTTTTTTAATATAAAGCATAATAGTTACATTTAAAATTATATTGTTGTGTCTGGTCCAATATTGGGACAATTTGTACAATTGTGATCGGGCTGACAACATGAAGTACATAATCTCACCAATTTGTTTGCCGTATCCATTTCGGTTTGAATACGCGTGCTATTAAGGATGCATTTTTTCTTTCTTGGTATTTTTTCATTGTTCCAGACTATCTCTCTGTCGTACCTTGAAAAATTCGATCTTCGCGATGCGCAAAACAAGGGTTGCACGATCACGGATGGACTTATGAGAGTCACCACCGAACTTTATTTATTCTCATGAGGGGAAAGGGAAAACATCGAGAAAACCCACAGATGAAAGGATAGGGCATGGTCATCGCAACCATGTTGAATTCGAAAGTCAATTATCACTACTACGAAAAACTCGTTTAACAACGGTTGAGAATGATATATAGTCACGCGGGCACATGCATTGTTATGTAGAGTGTCGTTATATATATGATATTATAATCATGGCCTAGTAATTGTTGTAATAACCTGGAAACCGCGCGCCGTATCACAACAGGTTTTTTAAAAGACCGTTGTGATAAAAATAATTGTCTTAGGTTCGACTCTCAGCTGCACTATCTTGATATTTATTTTTATTTGGACAGCGCACGAGATATTATAACGGTTATGATATATATTGTGTTACATTTTCTGCAGAATTAACAAATATTATCCTGCTTTTATAATTAATCCCATTTTTTAACCTGTATTATTGTTCACCATATCACAGCAGAAAATACAACTCACATTTGTGATAAAGTTATCATAATAATATTAATTGTGTATATTCATAATATCACATATTTGTATCATATTCAATTGTATCAGAACAAACATCCTACAATTTATCAGAGTAAACAACCTACAGTTTACACATTACATAACATCACATAATTGTAACTTGGTGTTTTGGTTTCTTGTCTCTCGGTGTCTTGTCTCTTAGTGTCTTGATTCTAAAGATCTATGATTTCAAATAATTATACTTATTAGTAAAAATACTTAGAAACTATAACATAAAATTAATATATTATGAATAAAGAATAAATTGTGTACTTGTTAATTTTCCCATATGCCTTCATCATGATCGATTCGAATAGCATGTACGACATCTCCGTCAACTTCATCATATAAGGTTGGAACTTGTGTTGTGTAAGAAGATGTGAATGGAATATCAAGACTTTCATAACTAAGAGAAATGTGTTTTCCTTGGAGAACGATTGACCATTTCCCCAATATGTCTGATGGGTTGGTAACATAGAAAGTTTGTTTTACTTGAGAAGCCATGATGAATAGTTCGGTCGTAAAAGATGCCTTGCCAAGGTCAACCCGGGTGAATCCTAAGTCATAAATATGTACACCATTACTATTATTGGGATCCCATTTTTTAACCTGTATTATTGTTCACCATATCACAGCAGAAAATACAACTCCCATTTGTGATAAAGTTATCATAATAATATTAATTGTATATATTCATAATATCACATAATTGTATCATATTCAATTGTATCAGAACAAACATCCTACAAACTGGGTATGGAGAAACTACCTGGTTCTTTTAGCTTATGAGGCATATTGTTTTGAATTATTGCGCCACACTCAACAGTAAGTGTAACTGTTTCGTTATCCTCTATCTTTTTCTTATTGGATAAGATTTCTTTAAGGAACTTAGCATATGAGGGCATCTAGGTGATAGCTTCTGTAAAAGGTATTGTGATGCTCAATTGCTTCAGAAGTTCAATAAATTTCTTAAATTGCCCTGTAGTTTTAGAATTTGCAAATCTTTAAGGATGCGGAATAGATGGTTTATATGGTGTCGGAGGCACATAAGGTTTTTCTTTATCTATGGCCTCTTGGTTATTATCTTCCTTTTCCTTGGGTTCATTATCCTTCTTAGATGTTGTGTTATCAGACTTTTGATACATGGATGGATTCTAAAGTCTCAGATCAATGGGTCCATTTAATTCTTTTCTACTTCTTAATATAACATCATTTACATGTCCTTTCGGATTAGGTTGTGGCTGTCCAGGAAATGTTCCTACAGGAGCAGCAGTAGGTGCTTTTTGTTGTGCCACTTGTGAAATTTGTGTTTTAAGCATTTTGTTGTGGGTGGCCAAAGCGTCTACTTTGTTTGCTAATTGCTTAATTTGCTTACTAGTGTGTGTATGTTTTGATTAAGGAAGTATTTGTTTGTTTGAGTCTGGGAAGCTATAAAGTTTTCCATCATTAATTCAAAGTTAGACTTCCTAGGAGCATTTGGAGCATTGAGAACATTTGCGGCAGCCTTTTGATAACCTGGTGGTGTAGCAGGTGCTTGACCAGGTGCATGCATTACATTGTTGTTTTTGTAGGAGAGGTTTGGATGATTCTTCCAACTAGGATTGTAGGTATTTCCATAAGGGTTTCCTTGAGAAAAATTCACTTGGTCTGTAGAGGCTCTTACAAAAATTTGGCATTCAGGGGAAGCATGTCCAGGAGTTCCACATACTTCACAGTTTGGAGCTACAGCAGGCACGATGGCTATGGGTGTTATGGTCAAGTTATCTATATTTTGAGCAAGGGCATCTACCTTAGCACAGACATGATCAAGGCTATTAACCTCGCACATTCCACCTTTTGGTTGGGATTTTTCCATAGGAGTTCTTTCACAACCCCATTGGTAGTGGTTCTGAGCCATACTTTCGATTAGTTGGTAGGCTTCTTTCGATTAGTTGCAACCAAGCCCAAGCCCTGTCTCTCAATAAGAAAGGAAAAAGGCATAGTCTTATCGTGTCTGCGGACACACCATTTGCCTTCACTGTATCTTTGTACTACACAAACTTGGTCAAATTTTCATTGGGATCTTCTGTAGGGTTTCCATAAAATTGATTTCGTCGAACTGCAGACAACAACGAGGTTTTCAACTCGAAATCGTTTCAGTTGATAGCAGATGCAACAATGCTATTATGCGGTTCTTGCTGAGACGAGGTAGCATATTACTTAAGAGGACGGTTTTGTGGTCTGTCGCCCATGTCTTGGTTAACTTCAGATTTAGCTTCAGATTCTGATTTGGATTGTGAGTCAAATTCAGGTTTGGTTTTAGAGTCAGGTTTTGAATAAGGAAAAGGGATTTCGTGGGCTTCGCAGTATTATCAGATACGTCTTCTTACGATAAGAAGATGTTCAGGTTCGTCTGTCGGTCGTGTGAGGTTCTCGCCTTGTGAGCGAGTACTTGACATACAATCGACAAAATGGGAAATAGGGTTTTTACCTTAGTCTATACGATGCAACAAAGGATTTACGATATCGACTTAATTAGTCCCCGACAATGGCGCCAAAAACTTGATTGCGGTTTAGTGTGTCTAAATAAACTTGACTACAAATATACAGTCGTATCGCGTACTTTTAATAGATTATCGATCCACAGATCCTAGAAATCGAACGTACCGTATTCTAATGTTACTATGCAAATCTAAGGCTAATCATTTTAGGAATGTTAAACGTGGATGAAATTAAATCTAAAAAATGCTAAAATTTCTAATAAGAATAATCAATAACAAGATGTCAATATGCAACACATCAATCGTTGGGAATTTAATAACTAATCGATGTAAGTTAGGTTGTTCAAAATACTTTTTATTAGAAAAATACTTATTTAAAAATCCTTACCTCACACTCTCGTGTTTATCGATTCAGACTATATCGTTAAATCAAAATGAGCGCTCTCGCTGTATCATTCGAATTAAAGATACCTTTCGGAAATAAATAAGTCCTAATTAATTCTAAAGTGCTTCCAATGTGTTTAGAATTAATGCCTAATCTCAGCTATCTAGTTAAAACCTCAAACTCTCGTTTATCTTGACCTTAACCTTAGTTTCCCCTTTTTACTCTCGCAAGAAAGGTTGATTGGTTAAAATAAGAAACTAGATCATAAAAAATAATTTGTAAAGAAAAACAACACCGATTATTATTTAATCCCTTTTGACAGATTTGTTACATACCGACATTAACTACTTTAGCCGGACATAGTGGAAAAATTAAACATTCTAATATAGTGCAAAATAGTAATAATAACCATGCTGCAATACGATAAATAAAAACAGAATAATTGAAACCTAGAAAATGGAATTAACTGGAAATAAAAGTTGGGGACAAGCTTGATGGAATAATACTGGCGTTCTTCAAACAGGTACAAGACTAATCACTCTGGTAGGAAAAATAACAAAAAATAAATACTCCGCTAACCGCTGGAATGAAAACTGAAATAAAGTAAATTTCTCGTGAAAATTCTCGGACCCCCGTTTTGGAGGCTTTCTCTAGTTTTTATACTGGGTTGAGGAGAAGACGGAGTCGCTTCAGTTGCATGAGAATCGTGAGAAAACGGTGCAAGGAGTGGAATTGGAAAATAGGGGAAGTGGGTGAAAAGTTCTCCTCACATATAGGTGGCTTGCGCCACCTCCCTATATCTCCTATGTGGCTTGCACCACTTTTCCCTCTTGTTAGTGGGCGCCACCTCAATGTGGCTTGAGCCACATGTGTGGTGGTGGGTCCACCCTTTTTTATTATTTTCTTTTTTCTTTTATTTTATTTTATTTTCTTTCCTCTTCATTTTTTTTCTCTTCATTTCTTTTCTTTCCTCTTCATTTCTTTTATCTTCTTTTCTTTTCTTTTTCTTTCCTTTCCTAATTCTTCACTTCGAACTGAGTACCTAAGAAAGACAAACAAATACGAGTAATATAAAACATAAATCGGGGGAAATCAAATAAAACATAGTACAAACTCATACATGTTAAGTCAGGTACACGATATAATTTTGCGTTATCATATCATCATCAAAATCATCATCGTATATTATGTCATCATAGAATCATCAAAACTCATGGAACCATCACCTTAACTCATCATCACTACATCATAGGAATCATCATATAATCATGTACTGATCACATAGAAATCACAGTCATACTCATATTAATTCGTCAAAGAAATCACAACATCAAAACATCAAGGCATCACTGCACTAAATCATAATTTGCGAAAACTCTGCTACATTCGTTAGCAAGTTTGTTGTGCGAGTCTAGGGTGAGTTTATTTGTTTTGCGAATGATTCTTCACTGTGTGAGTCTGGGACGAGTTTTCCCACTGTGCGAAGAATTCTTCACTGTGCGAATACGCGATTACAACAAAACACTGTTACGTACCAAAAACATACCTAAATCATCCCTAAGATCTTACGGCGATAAAGGCACAAAATCCACGACTTATTAGGCCAATCCCGTATCATATTCACGCTCTAATTCCCATAATTTCCTTACAACTACACCACTGTCATTAGACTTTCTCACAATCTAATTACCCTACAGGGTTGAAATCTCAACAACAGATTTTGGCCACGAAGGCCTACTTCCCTTTAACCCAAATCGACCTCAAACTTATCAGACCAGCAATTCAATCCCTATACGGTTAAAACCTCAATAATAAAATTTGGCCATGAAAGTTTAATTCCCTTTATCTCAAAATCATCCCCAAACCTTGTAAACCCTTAAATCGGCTTTAAACACATTGAAAACAATGAAGGCAATACTCCATACCTTAATTGTCGATCCTAATCCTTCTCCTTGATTCTCAGAAAACCTTGCGAAGCTTTTTCCTCAATCCTCTTCCTCAGAGCTCTGGCCTCTATTTCTTCTCTTTTCACAGTCTAACAAGAATGAATTCTAATTCCCTCAAAATTTCTTTTTGTTAAACCTAACTTTGGGCCTATAAATTGGGCTTTTCCAATATTATCCTCACTAACTCCTCCTTAATTGTCCAATTTTCCCTTATTTAACTTATGTTTATTTAAATTAATAATAATACCAATATATTCATATTATAAACTATTATTTAATTAAATAACCAAAAATCCATAATTCTCCATATTTCCCACCAACCACCGAAAATCACCAAAAATACAAATATTTATATTTAAATGAATTAAATAAATATTCCAATAAATTTGGGGTGTTACAACTCTCCCCCACTTAAAAGAATTTTTGCCCTCGAAAATTACCTCAAGGAAACAAAGTCAGATACGACTCCCTCATCTGATCTTCACGCTCCCAAGTCCAACTTTCTCCAACTAGTCCTCCCCATAATACCTTTACCAAGGTAATCTCTTTACCTCGCTGTTGCTTCACTTCTCGTTCATCAATCCGCATTGGCAACGCCTCAACAGTCAAGTCATCTCTCACTGTACATCATCCATCTGAATCACATGTGACGGATCGGGAATGTACTTCCTCAACTGAGACACATGAAACACATCATGCAAATTCGCAAGCAACGGTGGTAAAACAATCCGATATGCTACTTCCCCCACCCTCTGCCAAATCTGATATGGACCAACAAAACGCATGTTAGCTTTCGAGACTTCAAAGCTCGGCCAACACTAATTAACGGCGAAACTCTCAAAAACACATTATCTCCCTCTTGGAATTCAAGTGCTTTCCTCCTCTTATCATGGTAACTTTTCTGATGACTCTGCGATACTTTCATCTTTTCTTGGATTGTCTTGATCTTTTTAGTCGTCTCTTGCACAATCTCAAGTCTGAGTACAACACTCTCGCCTGACTCATACCAACACTAAGTAGTCCTACATCTCTTACCATACAAATCCTCATACGGTGCCATTCTGATACTAGAATGGTAACTATTGTTGTAGGTAAACTCAATCAACGAAAAAAGACTATCCCATGATCCACCTCGATCCAACACACAAGCTCTCAACAAATCCTCTAATGACTGGATAGTTCTCTCTGTCTGTCCATCTGTCTGCGGATGATAGGTAGAATTCAGCCTCAACTTAGTACCCAAAGCTGTCTGTAAACTCTCCCAGAACCTTGATGTAAATCTCAGATATCTATCAGACACAATACTTGAAGGAATACCATGTAGTTTCACAATCTGATCAATATATAATTCGGCAAGCTTCTGCAACGAATAGTTGATTCTCATCGGTATAAAATGAGCCGATTTGGTCAATCTATCAACAATCACCTAAATTGAATCATATCCCTTCAAATTCTTCGGTAAACCTGTCACAAAATCCATAGAAATGCTATCCCATTTCCATTCTGGAATATTCAACGGTTGCATCAGAACCGACGATCTCTGATGCTCAATCTTTGACTTTTGACAAGTCAAACAAGCATACACAAACTCTACAATATCATTCTTCATACCCAGCCACCAAAACAAATTCTTCAAATATTGATACATCTTTGTGGCACCAGGATGAATACTCAACCAGCTTCTGTGACCTTCCTCAAGAATGCTCTTCTTGATTCCTGGCACATCAGGAACACACACTCTATCTCTGAACCTCATGATACCATTCTCATCGATCCGAAAATCACCCTCGTTGCCTTGATCGATTAACGTGAGACAATCCACCAAACTGAAATCAGATTTTTGACCTTCTCTGATTTGTTGAAAATACCACTATTCAACTTCAGGATACCCAACTTCACACTGTTAGGAGTCTCTTCAGAAACCAAACTCATATCTCTGAATTGCTCAATCAATCCTAACTCTTGAACCCTAAGCATTGACATATGTAAGGACTTCCTACTTAAGGCATCAGCCACAACATTAGCCTTACCAAGATGGTAACTCAATCCAAAATCATAATCCTTTAGAAGTTCAAGCCATCTTCTCTGCCTCATGTTCAACTCTTTCTGACCAAACAAATACTTCAGGCTCTTGTGATCACTGAACACTTCGAACCTAGCCCCAAAAAGATAATGTCTCTAAACTTTCAACACAAACACCACAACGTCCAACTCTAAGTCATGCGAAGGATAATTTTTTTCATGAACCTTCAGTTGTCTGGAAGCATAAGCAACGATCTGGCCATTCTGCATCAGTATGCCACCAAGACCCATCTACGATGCATCACAATACACGATAAAAGACTCACTCGGATTTGGCAAAATCAACACTGGAGCAGTCGTCAACTTCTTCTTGAGCTCTACGAAACTCCACTCACAAGCAACATCCCACACATAAGCTTGATCCTTTCGAGTCAATGGCAGTGCCAACTTTGAAAAGCCTTCTATAAACCTGCGATAATACCCAGCCAATCCAACGAAACTTCGAATCTAAGTAGCAGACTTTGGAGCCTCCCACTGCAACACAACATCAACCTTTGACGAATCAACATCAATTCCTCCACTAGAAATCACATGGCCAAGGAAACTCACTTCCTTCGACCAAAACTCACACTTGGACAACTTGCATAAAGCTTCTTGTCCCTCAAAACCTGCAATACCACTCTTAGATGTTGTGTATGCTCTTCTTTGGACTTAGAATATATCAAGATATCGTCAATGAACACTACCACAAACTGATCCAAATAAGGATGAAAAATCCTATTCATATACTCTGTGAATATACCAGGTGTATTAGATATAACAAACGGTATCACAGTATATTCATAGTGTCCATACCTCGTCCTGAAAGCAATATTTGGAATATCATCAGGCTTAACACGAATCTGATGATAACCAGACCTCAATTCAATCTTATTGAACACACAAGCACCCACCAATTGATCCATCAAATCATCAATCCTTGAAAGTGGATACTTATTCTTGATTGTTACTTTATTCAACTGAAGATAATCTACACACAATCTCATGCTACCATCTTTATTCTTCACCAACAACACAGGAGCACCCCACGGAGAAACACTCGGTCTAATAACTTCTTCTCAAGTAGCTCTTCCAACTGTTTCTTCAATTCTCCTAACTCGGATGCAGACATCCAATAAGGAGCCATCGACACAGGACTAGTGTCCGACATCACATCAACAGTAAGCTCTACCTCACATTCAGGAGGTAAGTCACTCACGTCATCTGGAACACCTCTGAAAATTCCAGAACAACTGGTAGCTCCATGCTCACTGCTTCATAATCAACTTGAAGTGATGCAAACAATGCAAACATATGAGCCTCATCTTCTAAGAGTTATTTTACTTGCTTAGTAGATACGAACATCAGCTCTCCATAATCCCCAAACTCTGGGGACCTTACAGTCTTACTGTAGCAATCGATATGAACATAGTTGTACTCCAACCAGTTCATTTCTAGAATAACATCGATTTGATGCAAAGGTAGACAAACCAAGTCTATCACAAAATTCTTATGATAAATGGTCAAAGGGCAACTCAAACAGACTAACACAATTGTCACATAACCATTAGTCGGGGTATTGATAACCATACTTCCAACCATAGAAGATAATTTCAAATTCAACCTCTTAGCACATTCAAGCGAAATAAACGAATGAGTAGCACATGTATCAATCATAGAAATAAATTCAACATCATTAATAAAGCAAGTACCTTTGATCAAGTTATATGTCTTTGGTTCTTCCGTACCGCTCAAAGAAAACACTCTGCCATTCGTCTGAGCAGCAGTAGAAGTCTTCTTCGGCTGCTAGCACTGGGTACCAAACTACACCTGTTGAGTATCAGTGCACGCCATAACTCGAAAAGTATTCTCAATGACTTTCAGCCACTTTTACGCACCATCAGGATCTTGAGTGCCCACAAAAGTCGACAGGTTATTCCTCTGGAACTTTCCCAAAGCACAAAACTCATCTAGAGGTCCACCATTCTGGGTCATCACTTGGGCAAGTGATTCCAGCGCATCAGCAATAGCTCGATCATTTCTTCTCACCATCTGCAACCATCAACAGGGTTAGAAGAAACAACTCATCCAATAGTGTTCTCACACTATTCACTAACAGGGGACTAACAACATAAAAACTCGGCTGGACGGACCGACCTGCTCTGATACCACTAGTGTAACACCCCTTTCTACCCTACAATTTTAATGGCAAAATATTCACATTTATCAGAGTAAAATATTAAACTCAAAAAAATCACCTCAAATAGAGTACATTTCCCAATAAATCAAATATAGGTCAAGGCTCCGTAAACAACGGGTTTTCCCAAAAGTTATCAAAAACTGCTCAAAAGGCAGCAGAACTCAAAAAGCATAATCCAAAGTTTTCCTTGTACAGAAACATAATCAAAATAACAAAAATCAAATAAAACATGGTTTAACTCAAAGACCCCAACCCGATGTTACACTATCAGAGCAAGACCCTCTACGTTAACCAAAATGACCAACAAATCAAAACTCCAAAAAGATCCTCGAGGACATCCACAGCTAAACCTGGTCATCTGCACGTTACCCACGTGGAGGCAACATTCAAACAGGCAGGGTGAGTAAAATGATTCATAATAATCAATATAGGAAATCAATATATAAAAAAACGTCATTTTCATATTATGCATCATCATATTCATCAATGGGCATCAAAGCCCATAACATCATTAATTACTCAAGATTATCTCATAAATGCAAATGCAGCAAGACTCATGCATGTGGTGCCAATCATCACAGCTCGATGGATACTGCGCCATCAATCCTCCATAGATCCCCATCAATAAAATCGATTCTATACAAGAACCGGAGCACATCAAAATACCTCACATTCGCACAATGGGACTGAAGCCAAAGAAATCAAGGTCCTGAACCAAAGTCCGATTGCACATGAATGCATGATGCATAGGTCAATAATCATCCATATAATAACATCATAGGTGCATCATCATTCATCAAAACCATCATGATCGGGGTTTAGTGTGTCTAAATAAATCTGACTACAAGTATACGTATCGCGTAGTTTTCATAGATTATCGATCCACGAAGACTAGAAATCGAACGAACCGTATTCTATTGTTACTATGTAAATTTAAGGCTAATCGTTTTAGGGAAGTTAAATGCGAATGAAATTAAATCTAAAAAATTCTAAAATTTCTAATAAGAATAATTAATAACGGGATGTCAGTATGCAACGCATCAATCGTCGGGAATTTAATAAATAATCGATGTAAGTTAGGTTTTCAAAATACTTTTTATTAGAAAAATACTTATTTAAAAATCCTTACCTCACACTCTCGTGTTTATCGATTAAGACTATACTTAAATTAAAATGAGCACTCTCGCTGTATCATTCGAATAAAAGATACCTTTTGAAAATAAATAAGTCCTAATTTATTCTAAAGTGCTTCCGCTGTATTTAGAATTAATGCCTAATCTCAGCTATCTAGTTAAAATCTCAAACTCTCGTTTATCTTGACCTTAACCTTAGTTTCCCCTTTTTACTCTCGTAAGAAAGGTTAATTGATTAAAATAAGAAATTAGAGTCTAAAAAATAATTTATAAAGAAAAACAACACGATATTATTTAATCCCTTTTGAAAGATTTGTTACATACCGACATCAACTACTTTAGCCGAACATAGTGGGAAAATTAAATATTCTAATATAGTTCAAAATAGTAATAATAATCATGTTGCAATACGATAAATAAAAACAAAATAATTGAAACCTGAAAAATGCAATTAACTGGAAATAAAAGTTGGGGACAAGCTTGATGGAATAATACTGGCGTTCTTCAAACATGTACAAGACTAATCACTCTGGTGGGAAAAATAACAAAAAATAATACTTCGCTAACCGCTGGAATGAAAACTGAAAGAAAATAAATTTCTCGTGAAAATTCTCGGACTCCCGTTTTGGAGGCTTTCTCTGTCTTTTATACTGGGTTCAGGATAAGAAGGAGTCGCTTCAGTTGCGTGAGAATTGTGAAAAAAACAGTGCGAGGAGTGGAACTGGAAAATAGGGGAAGTGAGGGAAAATTCTCCTCACATATAGCCACCTCCCCATATCTCCTATGTGGCTTGCGCCACTTTTCCCTCTTGGTGGTGGGCGCCACCTCAATGTGGCTTGAGCCACATGTGTGGTGGTGGGCCCACCCTTTTTTATTATTTTTTTCTTTTCTTTCCTCTTTATTTATTTTCTCTTCTTTTATTTTCTTTCCTCTTCATTTCTTTTCTTTTCTTTTTCTTTCCTTTCATAATTCTTCACTTCGAACCGAGTACCTTAGAAACACAAACAAATACGAGTAATATAAAGTGTAAATCGAGGGAAAATCTAATAAAACATAGTATAAACTCATGCATGTCAAGTTAGATACATGATATAATTTCGCGTTATCAAACTCCCCCATACTTGAACCTTTGCTTGTCCTCAAGCAAATAAAACTCTTTAGGCACGGGTATGAAACAAACATACATTCAAGCCAAGCTTCAGTCAAAAAGATAGCTACTAAATATCAACAATAAGGATACTGTAGTGACACAATTTCAAAAACTCCTATCCTATGCAAACGAATCTGAATCATGTTATTATAACTCGACCTATACTTTTTTTCCCGCACCTCTCTTTCATTCTAGTGCAATCACATTAAGCTCGTTATCCCTGCACACCCATGGTAAGTAAACCTGTTAGTGTTCAACCGATCTCATTTATCAAATTTCTTTGGATTTCCTTTTGTTTTTTTCTTTTAATTTCGAGTTTCAAGAGTCTGATCCATTGGGCTAAATGGTCGGGTGAGGACCACCTAAGTTAGAAGGAACATATCTTTAGTTCGCATTTGGCATTAAATTCATAAACATTTTTTTATATTGTTTTTCGGTTTTGAGATCAAACACAAATTTGCATCGGCTTATCACTTAGGTTGTGCTTTAGGATGGTGCTGACTGCTGGTATAAACTACTTAAGAGGTTCAGGGTGTCAAGACAGTACCGATACTATTAACACTTTCTCAGGTCTTTCTAACTTAGCCTAATGCTTTTAAATTGCCATGTCATGTATCAAACCAAAAATTAAATTTTTTGTTATGGCTCAAGAAAGACGGGAGAATGCAAATAATAGCAGAAATTATGCGTAGAGACTCGACAATACATGAATTTATTTTTATTGAGTCATAAATATTAAGCACACTAATGAAAGGAAATAAGCAGGAAAATTAGAAAACATTAAATAACCAAAACAATTAAATAAAAGTGATAAAACTTCCTCCCCCACACTTAAATTGAGCATTGTCCCCAATGCAAAATTTAAGGTGGAAAAGGAAGGAGAAACCTGGAAAATCGGGCTACTGACGGTCTCTTCCTCGAGTTCATGGTTGCTTGATATATCTGGTTTGCTGGTCTAACGTACCCAGATTCAGGTATTGGTCTTGTCCTAGAAAGGACATACCGACCATCCCCTGTATCAGCTCTGCCATCGAAGTTTGGCCTTGTTGCATTTGTTGTAAGATTTGTATCATCTCCGAGTGTTAGGTGTACATTTAGTTTTGTTAGGCCATCATTTGAGCTTGCTGAGTTTCGAGGCTTTGTAACCGTTGGTCGCGGAGAGCGTTTGATTCGCCTTGTCTCATCACCTCAGCATATATGCTATCTAGTGTTTTGAATGATTCTTCCTCTCGTCTCCTAGGCCTACGTCTGGATGATGTAACTGCAACAAATTCAGAGGAGGATGGTGCGGTGTGTGATTGTGTGTTAGTTCCATCCCCACCAGCAGCAACATTCTCAGGAATGTGCGTGGGGCCTAGGTTATTAGTATAACAGAGCTTTCTCTCATCCCGCACATTTGTGCGATCAAAGTTGAGAAGTGTAAAATCAAGAAAAACCTTATTATCAATTAATAAATCATATTTACCATCTTGCCTTCTCTTTACTAATTTCATGTGTTCAGTCATTTTTAGATCTATAGTAAGAGATGGAAGTGGTGTCATACATGCGAGCTTATCTTCAAGATTTAGCATTTGAGCTATTTTTGTTATTAGACCGCCAAAAGTTATGGCACCTTTATCCAAGGCGGTTATCATACACATATGGTTAAACATAAATGGTATATGGTTAATCTTTTTGGGTGTAAAGGTGTTGAGAAAATAGAGAAACTCTTTCTCATTCACTTTGTTAGAGTTCGACCGACCAAAAATAGTTGTGGCCAATAATTGGCGAAAATATCTTATGGCCAGGTTTTGAATGAGAGTGGCCTTATTTCCTTCGCAACCATGTGTATCGGTGGCGGTTAAGCCTTTCCAGAGAAAACAGTAATTGTGGACCCATTGAGGTCCACTCGGGATGCCATAAACTACACCTTTTCAGATGGGGAAACCAAGTATAACAGCCAGTTCATCAAAAGTATATTTATATTCTTTGTTAAACATTCTGAACTGGACCTCTCCATCCGGGTCATAGATAAGGGAGCTAAGAAATTTCAGGGATAATGGTTGGTAAACAGGATCTTTATTAGACAAATTTTTTTTCAAATTGATGCTATCTAATAAAAACTCTATGCTTTCAGTAAGCCCTAAGGTTTCTAAACAAGTATTATCTGCATACCTTGTTGGCTCTATCTTGCATTATACAAGTGAACAGAGAAGACTAGCCATGGTCTTGATCTCTACAAATTATTTCACACCCTTGTGGTTATATAGCAACTACTCACTCACGGCTAAATTTTAAGTTTGAATGCTTGTAAAATAATACTGAAAGTGAGTTAGTACTAGTATTATTTAAAGGTGAAAAGGATAGTTTTTAATAGGGGTAGTTGGGGTGGGTGGTTGTCAAAGATATTTAGGGCGGGACAAGTGTCCGCATGCACAACATGCATATGTTGGATTTGCGGTGGGGGCCACAAGGGAAAGGGTGCCCGAAGCCACACGAAATTGAAGTGGCTGGAGCCACATTAAATGGAAGTGGCGAGAGCCACATGTCTGTAGGTGGCGAGAGCCACATATATGGAGTGGCGAGAGCCACATATATGGAGTGGCGAGAGACACATGTTATCTCCCTTGCATAAGTGGCGCAAGCCACATGCAATGATGCAGAGATTCCTTTCACTACATGTGTTACTATTGGTAGCTTTCCTATGCATGAAATTTCATTGCAACAACCATGTTTTGTCTCTATTACACACTTTTGTTTTTGTTTTTGACCATGACTAAGACCATGATAGATAGATACAACATATAACAATGAAGAATATAACAGTGTCAGTATGCCTTTTTTATACTGTATCAGTCAATGGAAATAAAACTGAAAGGAAATAGATAATAAATTTAAAAAACTGATATGAAACAAAATTCTGACATCCTAAAGTAAAAAATAATAAACAGAACGAGTAGAGAAAATGCTAATTGATTAAAATAGAGTGAAGACATTAAGTGTTGCTATAGCAAATAGTCGTATCCAAATTTATGTGGCAGTGACAACATTAATTATCATGCTTTATCAATCAATTAAAAATCTAGAAACTGAAATGATAACAATAAAAAAATATTAGATTGAATACGAAAACTGAAATTAAAGTTGAAACAGATTTTAAAACCAGGAACAAACATTTCAAAAATGTATATAATACGGTACATTAAAGTTAATGTGAAATTTGAAAATTTAAAAATGCAAGAATGAAAAATAACTAGAAAACGGGAAATCTGAATTAAAATCTTCCTTCCCCCCACACTTAAAATGTACAGTGTCCTCAATGTTTAAGCGTAAAAGTTGGAATGCCATAATATATGCTCTCCTAGCCACTTTGATTTAGATTGATGGCGAGTCCTCTGGAAAATGGCTATTGATGAAAGTGATCTAGTTGTTCTACTACGATATCCATAAATCCATGGAACTCGGTGCGAATAGTGGTGAATTCGCCTTGTAGGCTAGTCACACGGTTCTCTAATGCAGTAATGGCAGTAGTGAAATCAATGGGTGGAGGAGGAGCTACAATAGGTCTGTGAGATTCAACATCAGAGACATAGTGATCATAGTGGTCATAAATCTGTGGAGTCTCAGGAGGTGATCGTGAGGCGTTATTTGGTTCATTCAGGTCGTACAACCACTTATTTCTATTATGCACACTGGTGCACTCATGGTTTGGTAAAGTGAAAAGACGGACAACCTCATTATCAATCAGGTAGTCAAAGGTATCCGGCCCCAGGTTTCCTATGATTTGTCGGTTAAAACCGAAATTAATGTTCATAGGTCGGATGGTACCGAAAGGGTTGAGCCTGTTCATAGGATGTCTCAGCCCTATAGAATTTGCTATCATGGTGACTAAACCCCCTATAATGATTGGTGCGCGAGCATCCAGAGCAAGACTGGCAAAATTGGCAATCATAAAGGTGGCCGCATTTACTGGCCGACCCTAGGAGGCACAGTACAAAAGGAAAAGTTCATCTCTTGATACTGAGGTATCATTTTCTTCTTTTCCAAATATGGTGTGGGCTAGAATCTTATGAAAATATCTGATAGCAGGGTTGTGGATATTCTCAGAAAATATGCCAAAAGTTTCAGGGTTGTAATTTCCAGTGATGTTACCCTAAAAATAGTTCAGGTCAAGGGTAAGGAGTAATTCTTCTTGGACTATGGTAATCGCATCGGGGCCACTAGGGCATCCTAGAAGTTCAGCAAGTTTTTTATGGTTATAGCTATATTCATTACCAAATAACCTAAAAGTGACCAGCCCACTATGGAATCCATATCCATGGTTAGGGATGTGAGTTAGGGAGCTTAGGAACCCAAGGGTAAGCTTACAGTAGGAAGTAAATCTTCTTTGGGAAGCAACATTCTCCCACCCCATTTGGCTAAACAAATACATAACACTATCCCTGATACCTAACCTATCTATAGTATGTCCATCATAGTAAATAGTGAGACCCATATCTCTCTGAGCTAACACCTCAAATCTCCTTCTCTGAGCTCTGCCTCTGAAAACAATTCCCATGTAGTCTACTCGTTGCATCGTGAAAGTTAGTTACTAACTAAACTAAGTTAGCCTGTAAGTAAGTAGACAATAGTTTTGCAAAGTCAGTGATTAAAAATATATAACTTACGGCATTCAAAGTGGAGATGAAGGAGAGAAAACAAAAATATAAATATGCATAAAAATAAAAATAACAATAAATGCAATAAAATGTAAGAAGTATCGAAGGGATAAAATTTTCAAAATTAAATAAAATACGTGGGTTGCCTGACATAGTTCTAGTGCAACGTCAGTTTTCAGAATGAACGGGCAGCTCTATGAGCTTTAAACTAGCGGAGTAGTCCTTATTGTCTACACAATGGTAATGTTTTAAACGTTGTTCGTTTACTACAAATGATTTACTTGATTTGTTTTTGATTTCTACAGCTCCATTTGGAAAGACTTTAGTTATTATAAAAGGACTGGACCACCTAGATCTAAGTTTTCCTGGGAAATGTTTAAGGCGTGAATTAAATAATAACACTACGTCGCCTTCATTAAACTCTTTACGGGAAATTCTCTTGTCATGCCATTTTTTAGTTCTTTCTTTATATATCCTAGCATTCTCATATGCGTCTAAATGAAGTTCTTCTAGTTCGTGAATCTCTAGGACTCTTTTCTCACATGCGGCAGTATAGTCTAAGTTAAGGGTCTTAATGGCCCAGTAAGATTTGTGCTCTAATTCTACAGGTAGATGACATGATTTTTCGTAAAATAACTTAAAAGGTGTGGTTCCTATTGGGGTCTTATAAGCCGTCCTATATGCCCACAGAGCTTCATCTAATTTTGATGCTCAGTCTTTCCTAGAGGTTACTACAGTCTTTTCTAAGATTTGTTTAATTTCTCTGTTTGAGACTTCGACTTGTCCACTTGTTTGTGGATGATACAGTATTGCTCACGGTATTGGACTCCATATTTCAATAGAAGTTTTTCAAATATCTTTGATATAAAATGGGAGCCTCTATCACTGATGATAAGTCTTGGCACACCAAACCTAGGGAAGATTATGTTTTTTAAAATCTTAATTACTACTCGCGCGCCATTTGTTAGGGAGGCTACAACCTCGTTCCATTTTGAAACATAGTCAACAACAACGAGTATATACTTATTACCAAAAGAAGATGGGAATGGCCCCATGAAATTAATTCCCCACACTTCAAATACTTCCACCTCTAAAATACCCTTTTGTGGCATTTCATCGCGTCTAGAGATGTTACCAGTGCGTTGGCATTGGTTGCAGTTTAATACCGCGATATGGACATCTTTCAATAGATTAGGCCAGAAAAGGCCAGATTGTAAGATCTTAGCACAAGTCTTTGAAGTGCTTGCGTGTCCACCATAAGGAGCGGAGTGACAATGAGAGATTATGTTTTCTATTTCATCTTCAATGACACATCGACGGAAAATACCATCGGTGCCTCTCTTAAAAAGCAGAGGCTCATCCCAATAATATTGTTTAAGGTGAAAGAATTTCTTCTTTTGTTGATAAGTTAGATCTGGTGGAAGTACTCCGGTAGCTAAGTAGTTGACAAAGTCAGCATACCACAACAAAGTTGTGTTTGTTTGAATTTCTTCCATTGATTCTTCTGATTTAATATTATTCAAGGTTTTTTGAGACAAATTGCTTTCCAATTGGGCTATGAGTCGTTCATATGGGAAATCATCATTAATAGGCACTTGTTCAGGCTTAATGCCTTCTATTCTTGACAGATGGTCTGCAACTACGTTTTCGGTTCCTTTTTTATCTTTTATCTCTAGATCGAATTCTTATAAGAGTATGATCCATCTTAACAGTCTTGGTTTGGCATCTTTCTTACTTAATAGGTATCTATTGGCGGCATGATTGATATAGATAATTATTTTTTCCCCTACCAAGTAAGAACGAAATTTATCCAAAGCGAACACGACAGCTAAAAGTTTTTTTTTGGTGGTGGCGTAGTTCATTTGGGAAGGATCTAAGGTTCTACTTGCGTAGTAAATTGCATGGAGTTTTCTGTCCCTTCTTTGTCCCAAAATTGCACCTACGACATAATCACTCGCATCACACATAATTTCACATGGTAGTCTCCAATCTGGTGGTTACATGATAGGTGCGGTAATGAGATCCATTTTCAATTGTTCAAACGCTTTTAGACATTTCTAATCGAAGATGAATTCAACGTCTTTCATTAATAAAGTGGCCAGTGGTTTGGTAATTTTCGAGAAATCTTTTATGAATTGTCGGTAGAAACTAGCGTGTCCTAAGAAACTTCGTATTTCTCATACGGTTTTCGTAGGTTGAAGATTTTCTATAATATCTATCATAGCTTTATCAATTTCAATTCCTCTGTCAGATACTATGTGTCCAAGTACGATTCCTTGATTGACCATGAAATGACATTTCTCCCAGTTTAATACAAGGTTGACTTTTACGCATCTTTCAATTACCATTTATAGGTTCGATAGACATCCTTCAAAACTCTGCCCACAAATAGAAAAATCATCTGTAAATACTTCCATGATGTCGTCTTTAAAATTAGCAAAGATTGACATCATACATCTTTAGAATGTGGCAGGAGCGTTACATAGTCCAAACGGAATTCGTCGATAGACAAAGGTACCATAGGGGCATGTGAAAGTTATCTTTTCTTGGTCATCAAGATGAATAGGGATTTGAAAGAATCCTGAATAACCATCTAAATAGCGGAAGTGGGAATGTTTGGCCAATCGTTCCAACATTTGGCAATGAATGGCAACGAGAAATGATCCTTACGAGTAGCTTTGTTTAACTTTCTATAGTCGATGCACATTCTACTTCCAGTTACTACTCTCTGTGTTATAGATTCACCTTTCACGTTCTTAACAACTGTAACACCTCCCTTCTTTGGTACGACATGTAATGGGCTAACCCATTTACTGTCTGATATCAGGTATATAATTCCTGCTTCTAAAAGTTTTTTCACTTCATCCTTTACTACAGTGCTTAAGATTGGATTAATCCTTCTCTAATGTTCTCTAGAGGATTTACATTATTCCTCTAGTATAATGCGATGCATACAAATAGAAGGACTTATTCCTTTAAGGTCAGCGATGTTGTAGCCTAACGCAGTTGGGTAGTTTCTTAAGACATCTAAAAGTTTCTTAGTTTCGATCTGTCCAAATCTGCATTGACTATCACAGGTCGTTCGACTCCTATATACAGGAATTCATACATTAAATTATTAGGTAGTGTTTTTAGTTCTAGAGCTGGTTTCTTTGGGCAAGGTAGATGATCATGTATAAGTGCTAAACATTCGCTTAAGTTATCATCTTGGTAAGGTTCACGCCAATTATCATCTACAAAAATAGGAGGTACTGGAATTTTTATAATATCTGAATATGTGGTTGATTCCATCTCCATTTCTCTTACGCACTCATCTATGACATCAAGTAGATAACGTGTGTCGTCTATAGCTGGTGCTTGTAAGAATTATGTCAAAATAAATGTAACCTTCTCTTCACTGACTTCAAAGGTTAGCTTACCTCTCTTCACATCTATAATGGCTCCGGCAGTAGCTAAGAATGGTCTTCCTAATATGATAGGAGTAGTGGAGTCTTCTTTGATATCCATGATTATGAAATCGGTAGGAATATAGAATTGACCTATACGAACTGGAACATTCTCTAGTATACCAACGGGATATTTAATAGAGCGATCAGCTAATTAAACATACATCTTAGTCGGCCTCAATTTTCCCATATCAAGTATGTTACATATGGATAAGGGCACTACACTTATATTGGCTCCTAAGTCGTATAGAGCTTTGTCTATGACGAACTTTCCAATTACACAAGGTATGGAGAAACTACCTGGGTCATTCAGCTTAGGAGGCGTATTATTTTGAATTATTGTGCTACACTCAGTAGTAAGTATAACTGTTTTGTTATCCTCTATCTTTTTCTTATTGGATAAGATTTCTTTAAGGAACTTAGCATATGAGGGCATCTGGGTGATAGCTTCTGTAAAAGGTATTGTGATGCTCAATTGCTTCAGAAGTTCAACAAATTTCTTAAATTGCCCTACTGTTTTAGAATTTGCAAATCTTTGAGGATATGGAATAAGTTTTTTATCTGGTGGTGGAGGCACATAAGGTTTTTCTTTATCTACGACCTCTTAGTTATCATCTTCCTTTTCCTTGGGTTCATTGTCCTTCTCAGTTGTTGTGTTATCAAGCTTTTGATACATGGCTGGATTCTAAAGTCTCGGATTAATGAGTCCATCTAATTCTTTTCCACTTCTCAATATAACAACATTTGCATGTCCTTTCGAATTAGGTTGTGGTTGTCCAGGAAATATTCTTGCAGGAGCAGCAGTACGTGCTTGTTATTGTGCCACTTGTGAAATCTGTGTTTCAAGCATTTTGTTGTGGGTGGACAAAGCGTCTACTTTGTTTCCTAATAGCTTAATTTCCTCACTAGTGTGTATATTTTGATTAAGGAAGTCTTTGTTTGTTTGAGTCTGGGCAACTATAAAGTTTTCCATCATTAATTCAAGGTTAGACTTCCTAGGAGCATTTGGAGCATTTGCGGCAGCCTTTTGATAACCTGGTGTGTAGCAGGTGCTTGACCAGGTGCATACATTGCATTGTTGTTTTTGTATGAGAAGTTTGGATGATTCTTCCAACCAGGACTGTAGGTATTTACATAAAGGGTTTCCTTGAGCATAACTCACTTGGTCTGTAGAGGCTCCTACCAAAATTTGGCATTTAGGGGCAGCATGTCCAGGAGTTCCACATACTTCACAGTTTGGAGCTACAGCAACCACGGTGGCTGTGGGTGCTATGGTCAAGTTATCTATCTTTTGAGCAAGGGCATCTACTTTAGCACGGACGTGATCAAGGCTATTAACCACGTACATTCCACCTTTTGGTTGGGATTTTTCCATAGGAGTTCTTTCACCTCCCCATTGGTAGTGGTTCTAAGCCATACTTTCGATTAGTTGGTAGGCTTCTTCGTAAGGTTTATCCATAAGTGTACCACCAGAGACGACATCTATTGTCATTCTTGTATTATACAAGAGACCATTGTAAAATGTGTGGATGATTAACCAATCTTCAAGACCGTGGTGCGGGCACATCCTTATCATGTCTTTAAATCTCTCCAACGCCTCAAAAAGAGACTCGTTGTCTTTTTGTCGAAAGCTATTGATTTGGGTCCTCAACATGGCTGTCTTGCTTGGTGGAAAATAACGTGCTAAGAAAACCTGCTTTAACTCGTCCCACGTAGTGACAGAGTTTGATGACAAGGATTGCAACCAAGCCTAAGCTCTGTCTCTCAATGAGAAAGGAAAAAGGCATAGTCTTATCGCGTTTGCGGACACACCATTTGCCTTCACTATGTCTGCGTACTGCACAAACTTGGTTAAATGTTCATTGGGATCTCCTGTAGGGTTTCCAGAAAATTGACTTTGTTGAACTGCAGACAAGAACGAGGGTTTCAACTCGAAATCGTTTCGGTTGATAGCAGGTGCAACAATGCTATTATGCGGTTCTTGCTGAGACGAGGTAGCATAGTACTTAAGAGGATGGTTTTGTGGTCTGTCGCCCATGTCTTGGTTTACTTCAAATTTAGCTTCAGATTCTGATTCGGATTCTGAGTCAGATTCAGGTTCTAAATTAGGAAAAGGGATTTCGTGGGCTTCACAATATTCTCGGATACGTCTTCTTATGATAAGAAGACGTTCAGGTTCGTTTATAGGTCGTGTGAGGTTCTCTCCTTGTGAGGGGGTACTTGGCATACAATCGACGGAATGGGAAATAAGGTTTTTGCCTTAGTCTATACGGGACAACAAAGGAGTTACGATATCGACTTAATTAGTCCCCGGCAACGGCACCAAAAACTTGATCGCAGTTTAGTGTGTCTAAATAAATCTGACTGCAAGTATGCAGTCGTATCACGTAGTTTTAGTAGATTATTGATCCACAGAGACTAGAAATCGAACGTACCGTATTCTAATGTTACTATGTAAATCTAAGGCTAATCATTTTAGGAAAGTTAAATGCGAATGAAATTAAATCTAAAAAATGCTAAAATTTCTAATAAGAATAATCAATCTTCGGGAATTTAATAACTAATCAATGTAAGTTAGGTTGTTCAAAATACTTTTTACTAGAAAAATACTTATTTAAAAATCCTTACCTCACACTCTCTTGTTTATCAATTCAGACTATATCGTTAAATCAAAATGAGCGCTCTCGCTGTATCGTTCGAATTAAAGATTCCTTTTGGAAATAAATAAGTCCTAATTAATTCTAAAGTGCTTCCACTGTGTTTAGAATTAATGCCTAGTCTCGGCTATCTAGTTAAAACCTCAAACCCTCGTTCATCTTGACTTTAACCTTAGTTTCCCCTTTTTACTCTCGCAAGAAAGGTTGATTGATTAAAATAAGAAACTAGAGACTAAAAATAATTTGTAAAGAAAAACAACACCGATTATTATTTAATCCCTTCTGAAAAATTTGTTACATACCGACATCAACTACTTTAACCGGACATAGTGGGAAAATTAAACATTCTAACATAGTGCAAAATAGTAATAATAATCATGTTGCAATACAATAAATAAAAACAGAATAATTGAAACCTGGAAAATAGAATTAACTAGAAATAAAATTTGGGTACAAGCTTGATGGAATAATACTGGCATTCTTCAAACAGGTACAAGATTAATCACTCTTGTGCGAAAAATAACAAAAAATAATACTCTGCTAACTGCTGGAATGAAAACTGAAATAAACTAAACTTCTCGTGAAAATTCTCGGACCCCCGTTTTGGAGGCTGTCTCTGGTTTTTATACTGGGTTGAGGAGAAGAAGGAGTCACTTCAGTTGCGTGAGAGTCGTGAGAAAACGGTGTGAGGAGTGAAACTGGAAAATAGGGGAAGTGGGAGAAAAATTATCCTCACATATAAGTGGCGTTGTGCCACCTCCCCATATCTCCTATGTGGCTTGCGCCACATTTCCCTCTTTATGGTGGGCGCCACCTCAATGTGGCTTGAGCCACATGTGTGGTGGTGGGCCCACCCTTTATTATTATTATTATTATTTTCTTTTTTTTTCTTTTCTTTCCTCTTCATTTCTTCTCTCTTCTTTTCTTTTCTTTCCTCTTCATTCCTTTTCTTTTCTTTTTCTTTCCTTTCCTAATTCTTCACTTCGAATCGAGTACCTGAGAAACACAAACAAATACGAGTAACATAAAGCATAAATATGAGTAAAATCAAATAAAACATAATATAAACTCATGCATGTCAAGTCAGATACACGATATAATTTCGCGTTATCACCTCATCATCAAAATCATCATCGTATATCATGTCATAGAATCATCAAAACTCATGGAACCACCGTCATAAATCATCATCATTACATCATAGAAATCATCATATAATCGTGTACGAATCACATAGAAATCATAGTCATACTCATATTAATTCGTCAAAGAAATCACAGCATCAAAACATCAAGGCATCACTGCACAAAATCAGAATTTGCGAAACCTCTGCTACGTTCGCTAGCAAGTTCGCTGTGCGATTCTGGGGAGAGTTTATTCATTGTGCGAATATGGGACGGGTTTCGCCCGTTGTGCGAAGGATTCTTCACTGAGTGAACACGCGATTACAGCAAAACACTGTTACGCACCAGAACCTAAAATCAACCCAAAAGTCCAACGATTCACTTCCTCAATAACCCAAAAACATCCCTAAATAATCTCTAAGGTCTTATGACCATAAAGACACAAAATCTACGACTTATTAGGCCAATCCCGTATCATATTCACGCTCTAATTCCCATAATTTCCTTACAACTACACCACAGTCATTAGAGTTTCTCACAATCTAATTACCCTACAGGGTTGAAACCTCAATAACAGATTTTGGCCACGAAGGCCTACTTCCCTTTAACCCAAATCGACCTCAAACCTATCAGACCATCAGTTCAATACCTATATGGTTAAAACCTCAATAATTGAATTTGGCCATGAAGGCCTAATTCCCTTTATCTCAAAATCATCCTCAAACTCTGTAAACCCTTAAATCAGCTTTAAACACATTAAAATCACACATTAAAAACAATGAAGGCAATACTCCCCATACCTTAATTTCCGACTCTAAGCCTTCTCCTTGATTGTCAAAAAACCTTGCGAAGCTTTTGCCTCAATCCTCTTCCTCAGAGCTCTGGCCTCTATTCTTCTCTTTTCACGGTCTAACAAGAATGAATCCTAATTCCCTCAAAATTCCTTTTTGTTAAACCTAACTTTGGGCCTATAAATTAGGCTTTTCCAATATTATCCTCACTAACTCCTCCTTAATTGTCCAATTTTCCCTTATCTAACTTATGTTTATTTAAATTAATAATAATACCAATATATTCATATTATATACTATTATTTAAATAAATAACCAAAAATCCATAATTCTCCATATTTTCCACCAACCACCGAAAATCACCAAAAATACGAGTATTTATATTTAAATAAAATAAATAAATATTCCAATAAATTTGGGGTGTTACAACTCTCCCCCACTTAAAAGAATTTTCGCCCTCGAAAATTACCTCAATGAACAAAGTTGGATACGACTCCCTCATCTAATCTTCACGCTCCCAAGTCCAACTTTCTCCAACTGGTCCTCCCCACAATACCTTTACCAAGGTAATCTCTTTACCTCGCAGTTGCTTCACTTCTCGTTCATCAATTTGCACTGGCAATGCCTCAACAGTCAAGTCATCTCTCACTTGTACATCATCCATCTGAATCACATGTGACGTGTCGGGAATGTACTTCCTTAACTGAAACACATGAAACACATCATGCAAATTCGCAAGTAACAGTGGTAAAGCAATCTGATATGCTACTTCCCTTATCCTCTGCGAAATCTGATACGAACCAACAAAACGCGATGTGAGCTCTCGAGACTTCAAAGCTCGGCCAACACCAGTTACCGGCGTAACTCTCAAAAACATGTTATCCCCCTCTTGGAATTCAAGTGTTTTCCTCCTCTTAACATGGTAACTTTTCTGACGACTCTGCAATGCTTTCATCTTTTCTTGGATCGTCTTGATCTTTTCAGTCGTCTCTTGCACAATCTCTGGTCCGAGTACAACACTCTCTCCTGACTCATACCAACACAAAGGAGTCATACATTTCCTACCATACAAAGCCTCATACGGTGCAATTCCGATACTAGAATGGTAACTGTTGTTGTAGGAAAACTCAATCAACGACAAAAGACTATCCCATGATCCACCTCGATCCAACACACAAGCTCTCAGCAAATCCTCTAACGACTGGACAGTTCTCTCTGTCTGTCCATCCATTTGCGGATGATAGGTAGAACTCAGCCTCAACTTAGTATCCAAAGTTGTTTGCAAACTCTCCTAGAACCTTGATGTAAATCTCGGATCTCTATCAGACACAATACTTAAAGGAATACCATGCAGTTTCACAATCTAATCAATATATAATTCGGAAAGCTTCTGCAATGAATAATTGATCCTTATCGATATAAAATGAGCCGATTTGGTCAATCTATCAACAATTACCCAAATCGAATCATATCCCTTCAAAGACTTCGGTAAACCTGTCACAAAATCCATAGAAATTCTATCCCATTTCGATTCTGGAATATTCAATGGTTGCATCATAACCGACGGTATCTGATGTTCAATCTTTGACTTTTGACAAGTCAAACTAACATACACAAACTCTACAATATCCTTCTTCATACCCGACCACCAAAAAAAATTCTTCAAATCTTGATACATCTTTGTGGCACCAGGATGAATACTCAACCCTCTTCTGTGACCTTCCTCAAGAATGCTCTTCTTGATTCCTGGCACATTGGGAACACACACTCTACCTCTGAACCTCATCACACCATTCTCATCGATCTGAAAATCACCGTCGTTACCTTGATCGATTAACGTGAGACGATCCACCAAACTCAAATTAGATTTTTGACCTTCTCTGATTTGTTGGAGAATACCACTAGTCAACTTTAGCATACCCAACTTCACACTGTTAGGAGTCTCTTCAAAAACCAAACTCATATCTCTGAATTGCTCAATCAGTCCTAACTCTCGAACCATAAGCATCAACATATGTAAGGACTTCCTACTTAATGCATCAGCCACAACATTAGCCTTACCAGTATGGTAACTCAATTCAAAATCATAATCCTTCATAAGTTCAAGCCATCTTCTCTGCCTCATGTTCAACTCTTTCTGACCAAACAATTACTTCAGGATCTTGTGATCACTAAACACTTTGAACCTAGACCCAAAAAGATAATGTCTCCAAACTTTCAACACAAACACCACAGCGGCCAACTCTAAGTCATGCGTAGGATAATTTGTTTCATGAACCTTCGGTTGTCTGGAAGCATAAGAAACAACCTGACCATTCTGCATCAGTACGCCACCAAGACCCATCTTCGATGCATCGTAATACACTACAAAAGACTCACTCGAATTTGGAAAATCAACACTGGAGCAGTCATCAACTTCTTCTTGAGCTCTACGAAACTCCTCTCATAAGCAACATCCCACACATAAGCTTGACCCTTTCGAGTCCACTGAGTCAATGGCAGTGCCAACTTTGAAAATCCTTCTATAAACCTGCGATAATAACCAGCCAATCCAAGGAAACTTCAAATCTCAGTAGCAGACTTTGGAGTCTCCCACTGCAACACATCATCAACTTTTGACAGATCAACATCAATTCCTCCACTAGAAATTACATGGCCAAGGAAACTCACTTCCTTCAACCAAAACTCACACTTGGAAAACATGGCATAAAGCTTCTTGTCCCTTAAAACCTGCAATACCACTCTTAGATATTGCACATGCTCTTCCTTGGACTTAGAATATATCAAGATATCGTCAATGAACACTACCACAAACTGATCCAAATAAGGATGAAAAATCCTATTCATATACTCCATGAATACACCAGGTGCATTAGATACACCAAACGACATCACATTATATTCATAGTGTCCATACCTCGTCCTGAAAGCAGTATTTGGAATATCATCAGACTTAATGTGAATCTGATGATAACCAGACCTCAAATCAATCTTACTAAACACACAAGCACCCTCAAATTGATCCATAAAATCATGAATCCTCGAAATTGGATACTTATTCTTGATTGTTACTTTATTCAACTGACGATAATCCACACACAATCTCATGCTACCATCTTTCTTCTTCACCAACAACACAGGAGCACCCCACGGAGAAACACTCGGTCTAATAAACTTCTTCTCAAGTAGCTCTTCCAAATATTTCTTCAATTATCCTAACTCAGATGCAGACATCCGATAAGGAGCCATCGACATAGGACTAGTGTGCAATATCACATCAATAGTAAAATCTACCTCACACTCAGGAGGTAAGTCACTCACGTCATCTGAAAACACCTCTAGAAATTCCCGCACAACTGGTAGCTCCATGCTCACTGCTTCATAATCAACTTGAAGTGATGAAAACAATGAAAACATTTAAGCCTCATCTTCTAAGAGTTATTTTAATTACTTAGTAGATACGAACATAATGTCTCCACAATCCCCAAACTCTGGGAACCTCACAGTCTTGCTGTAGCAATCGATATGAACATAGTTGTACTCCAACCAGTTCATTCCGAGAATAACATCGATTTGATGCAAAGGTAGACAGACCAAGTCTATCGCAAAATTCTTATGATAAATGGTCAAAGGGCAGCTCAAATAGACTAACACATTAGTCAAAGAACCATTAGTCGGGGTATCAATGACCATACTCCCAACCATAGAAGATAATTTCAAATTCAACCTCTTAGCAGATTCAAGCGAAATAAACGAATAAGTAGCACCAGTATATATCATAGAAATCAATTCAACATTAATAAAGCAAGTACCTCTGATCAAGTTATATGTCTTGGGTTCTTCTGCACCACTCAAAGCAAACACTCTGCCATTCGTCTGAGCAGCAGTAGCCGTCTTCCTCGGCTGCTGACACTGGGTACTGATATGACCCTTCTCTCCACAGTTGAAGCAAGTCGGAGCTTCATATTTACAGTCAGTAGCTCTATGACCTCTCTTGCCATAACAATGACATCTCAGCGCCCTACAATCCATAGCACGATGACCTTGCTCGCCACACTTATAACACTTGCCTGGAGCAGTAGCTGCTCCCTCACTTGACTTTTTCCCATCTGAAGCCTTCTTCTTCCCTTTATCACCAGAAGTCACATACAGTTTCCCTCTATACTGGCCTTTCTCTTTCTTCTCATTCAGCTGCTTGTAGTGAGTAGATCGAGCTCGGCTATCCTCATCATAAATTCTGCTCTTGTCCACCAGTTCCGCAAACCGACGAATCTGCTGGTACCCAACTCCTTTCTTAATCTCTGGTCTCAATCCATTCTCAAACTTGAGAGACATTGACATCTCTGCGTCAACACGACTGTAGTGCAGACAAAACTTTACTAAAGACTCAAACTTTGTCGCATACTTAGCCACAGTCATATTCCCTTGTTTCAGCTCAAGGAATTCCACCTCTTTCTTACCTCGAACATCTTCAAGAAAACACTTCCTCAAAAATTCTTCCTTAAACACAGCCCAAGTTATTGCAATGCCAACACCTCCCAATCTCTGACGGGTGTTATCCCACCAGTCCTCACCTTCCTCTGCTAGCATATGCGTACCAAACTACAATTGTTGAGCATCAGTGCATGCCATAACTCAGAAAATCTTCTCAATCACTTTCAGTCACTTCTGTGTACCATCAGGATCATGAGTGCCCATAAAAGTCGGCAGATTGTTCCTTTGGAACTTTCCCAAATTACGAAACTCATATGGAGGTCCATCATTCTGGGCCATCACTTAGGCAAGTGATTCCAGCGAATCAGTAATAGCACGATCATTTCTTCCCGCCATCTGCAACCACCAACAGGGTTAGAAGAAACAACTCATCCAATAGTGTTCTCACACTATTGACTGACAGGGGACTAACAACATAAAAACTTGGCCAAATAGACTAACCTGCTCTGATACCACTAGTCTAATACCCTTTTCTACCCTACAATTTTAACGGCAAAATATTCACATTTATCAGAGTAAAATATTAAACTCAAAAAAATCACCTCAAAGGGCATACATTTCCCAATAAATCAAATATAGGTCATGGCTCCGTAAACAACGGGTTTTTCCAAAAGTTATCAAAAATTGCTCAAAAGGCAGCGGAACTTAAAAAGCATAATCCAAAGTTTTCCTTGTATGAAAACATAATCAAAATAATAAAAATCAAATAAAACACGGTTTAACTCAAAGACCCCAACCCGATGTTACACTATTAGAACAAGACCCTCTATGTTAACCAAAATGACCAACAACTCAAAACTCCAAAAAGATCCTCAACGACATCCACGACTAAACCAGGTCATCTGCACGTTACCCACGTGGAGACAACATTAAAATAGGAAGAGTGAGTAAAATGATTCATAATAATCAATATAGGAAATCAATATATAAAACAGCGTCATTTTCATATTATGCATCATCATATTCATCAATGGGCATCAAAGGCCAGAACATCAAAAATTACTCAAGATTATCTCATAAATGCAAATGCAACAAGACTCATGCATGTGGTACCAATCATCACAGCACGATGGACACTGGTCCATCAACCCTCCATAGATCCCCATCAATAGGACCGATTCTATACAAGAATCGAAGCACATCAAAATACCTCACATCTGCACAATGGGACTGAAGCCAAAGAAATCAAGGTCCTGAACCGAAGTCCGAATGCACATGAATGCATGATACACACGTCAATAATCATCCTTATAATAACATCATAGGTTCATCATCATTCATCAAAACTATCATCATTAAAATCATCATCGTATATCATGTCATCATAGAATCATCAAAACTCATGGAACCATCATCATAACTTATCATCATTACATCATAGGAATCATCATATAATCATGTACTAATCACATAGAAATCACATTAATACTCATATTAATTCGTTAAAGAAATCACAGCATCAAAACATCAAGGCATCACTGCACAAAATCAGAATTCGCAAAAACTCTGCTACGTTCGCTAGCAAGTTCGTCGTGCGAGTCTAGAGCGAGTATATTCGTTGTGCGAATGATTCTTCGCTGTGCGAATCTGGGACGAGTTTCGTCCGTTGTGCGAACACGCGATTACAACAAAACACTGTTACGCACCAGAACCTAAAATCAACCCAAAAGTCCAATGATTCACTTCCCCAATAACCCAAAAAAACATCCATAAATCATCCCTAAGGTCTTACGGCGATAAATGCACAAAATCCAAGACTTATTAGGCCAATCCCGTATCATATTCACGCTCTAATTCCCATATCTTCCTTACAACTACATCACAGTCATTAGAGTTTCTCACAATCTAATTACCCTACAGGGTTGAAACCTCAACAATAGATTTTGGCCATGAATGGGTACTTCCCTTTAACCCAAATCGACCTCAAACCTACCAGACCTTCAGTTCTATCCCTATACGGTTAAAACCTCAATATTAGAATTTGGCCACGATGGCCTAATTCCCTTTATCTCAAAATCAGCCTCAAACCCTTTAAACCCTTAAATCGACTTTAAACACATTGAAATCACACATTGAAAACAATGAAGGCAATACTCCTCATAACTTAATTGCCGACTCTAAGCCTTCTCCTTGATTCTCAGAAAACCTTGCGAACCTTTTGACTCAATCCTCTTCCTTAGAGCTCTGACCTTTATTTCTTCTCTTTTCACGTTCTAAAAAGAAGGAATCCTAATTCCCTCAAAATTCCTTTTTGTTAAACCTAACTTTGGGCCTATAAATTGGGCTTTTCCAATATTATCCTCACTAACTCCTCCTTAATTGTCCATTTTTCTCTTAGTTAACTTATCTTTATTTAAATTAATAATAATACCAATATATTCATATTATATACTATTATTTAAATAAATAACCAAAAATCCACAATTCTCCATATTTCCTACCAACCGCCGAAAATCACCAAAAATACAAATATTTATATTTAAATAAATTAAATAAATATTCCAATAAATTTGGGGTGTTACATATCTCATCAACAATGATTCTAGCTACATCAATCTGAACAATAGTCAAAATATTGTGAACCAAGTGTGCAACCGAAATGGGCATAGTGGAGGTATGCAACTTTGGCTTGATGTTAGTCAACACCAAGAGAAGTACCAGTTGAGCTAATGGTATGTTCGCCGTAAAAATTGGCGAACAGCCGCTAGTCTAACAAATCGAAAAAGATATGTGTTACTTGTTGAATCGAACATACAAATCCTAGGACATGTGCTAATTGATCTTTTAAATGAAGTGTATGAAAATTATGAACACTTCGACGAGTTCCATGGTAAGGAAACTTATTTCAAGTATAAATGAATTTAACTAATGGCAAAAAGAAGTAAAATGTTGATAAATAACAAGGATAAGAATTTGCATAGAGAAAAAGTAAACTCTTAAATAAAAGAAGTGTTAAATTACATTGAAATAAAAACTGGTGTTTAGTCAACATAAATTCTCACAAATCGTTTCTCTCAATCACACGGATACTTAGAGTAGATGAAGATTTTGTACACAATTGAACACACACGTCTTAACACTAAGACCTGCTATTTATAACCATCGAAAATAACCGCCATTAATGACTACCAAATGAAATCAAGACAAGTGTTGTTGCGCATACCTTCGAACCATAGGGACGCTCCACGTGTCTTTCTCAAAAACGGACTTTCCCTCTTTTATTTGAATTCAAATGAACTTGTCGAAATGCCCCTTAACAATGCTTCTATCGAATTGGGTCTTCTAACTACTGAGGAATGTCTCTAAGTACATAACACAGAACCTCCTGACAAAAAGCTGTCTTCAACTCTCATTCGATAAAACATAGTTTTAGTCAAAGTAGTTAAATTTTCCCAAGAAACGCTATTTGCTATTTTTAAATTTATTCAGGCGTCGAAATTAGGAGCCAACACGGTCGCATATCCTCCCTATGGTATCTTCTAGGAACCCCAAACGATTTCAACTCCATCGATTTTCCCTCTAACAATAATACACTAGAAATGACCTCTGTGTCTCTGTGCAGCCTCAAAGTTTTTTGATACTCATCATTTTCTTCTTCTCCCTAGGTGAGAGGCTTACCTAAAACATGATTAATGGTATCTCGATCAAATTTCACCTCTCTTCCACAAACCATAGTAGTCCAACAAAAGGGCTCATCATCATCTGGAAGTGCATTGGCGTAGAACTCCCAAGGAGCAAGTTTCTAACATATTCACAAACCAACCTTAACAACATTTTTCTAATAAGAACTAGAGAAAGAATATAGAAACTCAAACCTGAATTGTGTTGAGAGGAGAGTTTGGAAATTGGAAATTTTGGAAACAACCACACTTGCACGGGTACAATGGTGAGCAGAGAAAATTGTGTGTGGTGTGCTTTTGTGGAAAGTAGAGAGACAAGAGAGAAACATGAAGACAAAAAGGGGAATGGGGAAAGTTTACCCCATTATATCTAAAAAGAAGGGATTGGGCCTACACAGCTCTGACCCACCTAAAAGATCACTTAAGTGATGTGGCCGAAAAACTACAAATATCTCTGTCTCGCTCAGTTCGCCTAGAGAACTTTCTAGCAAACATTCGCCCTAGGTTTTCCTAGCAAACTCAAGGAGAATGTGACAGATTTTTGAAAAAAATTCTTTTCAACACACTCTACCCCAAGACTTCCTAAACAAAATTACACTATAAAAGCATTAAAAAAATGAAAGGATACTTACAATATTGGGGTGCCTCCTAACTAGCGATTTGTTTAACATCGTTTGAGCTTGACGGTCTGAAGGTTTGAAACCTTGAAACAAGAAGCGATTGGACTAACTTCCGAGAAAAACACTCTAACAAGAAGAGCTTCACCCATTATAATGACCAGTTTTTGGTCCACTTTTCCTTAAGAAGGAAAAGTCCCAACATTACTTCATCAAAGCCTCATGGGCCTCTTCATCCTTCTTTTTAAATACTTCTTCATAAATGTATCTTTCTTCCTTCTTTTTATTTGATGCAACCTTTGCATCTTCGACTTCCTTTTTCTTTTCCGCAATTCTTACGTTCTTTTTTCATTAGAAATGTTTCCTCCAATTGATTTGAATACACCACCCTTTTGAAAATGGTGAAACACACGTCCTCATCATTTGGCTTCACCTTCATGATACCTTCATCAACATCGATTAACATCCTAATGGTCTTCATGAAGGGTCTTTATAGGATTATAGGTGTATTCTTATCCTCTTTCATGTCCATGACTACGAAATCAATCGGAAACATAAATTTATCGACTTTCAATAACACGTCTTCCACAACTCCATGAGGACGAGTCCTAGACTTGTCCGCAAGTTGTAAAGTCATGTTGGTTGACTTCATTTCCATGTTTTCAAGTCTTCTGACAACGGATAAAGGAATCAAATGTATATTCTCTCTCATATCGACCAAAGCTTTTCATTTAATATCACTACCTATAGTTATAAGTAGAGCTACTCTTCTCGGATCTTCTCCTTATCCGTGTACCTCTTTTTTTTGTAAGTATTTCTTTCATGAATTTGGCATACTTAGGCATTTTCTCGAGAGCCTCGGAGAAAGGAATGGTTACTTGTAACCGACTTACTATGTTCAAGAATCTCACATAATGCTTTTCTTTTTTCATAGAAGCGATAGGGTATGGTAATTTTTTTGTAGAACTTCTCCCTCATAGTCTTTTCCTTTTTCCCTTTTTTTCAACTTCTCCTCTACATCATTCTTTTCAACTATCTTTTTTTCATCATTTTTTTCAACTACTCCCTCTCCTTCCACAAATTTCTAAGTTACACCCATATCAATCTCCCTACCACTTCTAGTAAATATAGCTTTGTAATTCTCCTTAAGATTGATTTGTGTGTTAGCCGGAAACGTCCCGTTGGGATTGATTTGCGTGTTAGCCGAAAACGTCCCATTGGGTTGTTCGGATGATTGCTTAGAAAATTTCCCAATTTGAGTCTCAAGATTCCGAATAGAAGCATCGGTGTTCTTTTGGTTAGAAATTGATATTTGCATAAATTGGGTGAATGTGTCTCCCAACTTTGAATTTCCACTTGGAGCTTGTGGAGGTTAAGTGTAGTTTTGATATTGTTGTGGAAAATTTGAAGTACCGGCTTCTTGTGGCCTCCATTATTATTGATAACCTTGGTTACCTCTTTCTTGGAAACCTTGGTTGCCTTGTTGGTAAGGTAGTCAAGGTTGATAACCTTGGTTTTGGTTTCCCGTGTAATTCGCCTCTTCAACCACCGGATGACAATACCTGGTAGGGTGATTTCCCTTACAAAACTCACAACTTGCCATTTGTTTGTTGTTGTTGGGAATCTCTTGCATTTCTTTTATTTGTTGTGGAAATTTTAAAATTTGTTGAGTCAACAACTCCACTTGTTGTGAAAGAAATTTGTTTTGCGCAAGAATCGCGTCATTTACTCCCAACTCTATCATTCTAAAATTTCTTTGAGGTGTGCCATGATTGTGATTTCCTTGGTGATCATTTAGCATCATCTTATCAATGATGGACACCGCATCTTCCTCACTTTTGGACATTAACGATCCACCTGAAGTAACATCCAACAAAGTCTTGTGAACCTATTGGAGTCCATTTTGGAAGATGTGCACTTGAGTTAATTCATCAAAACCGTGTCCTTTTAATTTTCGTAACATGGATTTGAACCTCTCCCAAGCTTCATTGAGAGATTCATGTCTTCCTTGAGAAAACACTGATATTGCCGTCTTCACTTCCACAAATCTGTTGCGGGGGAAAATCGTTCAAGGAACTTTTCTTCTAATAAATTCCAATCCGTCATCACAAATTTGATTGATCAAGATATCATTCCTATGCCTTCCCAATTAATGAATGCAGGAACAATCTCTTAAACAAGGATTCCTCTTCAGATTTCGACGTTCCCGTTGCACCTGTAATCTCATAGAATTTAGTGAGATGTGTGA
This sequence comes from Lathyrus sativus, assembly GCA_963859935.3. Taxonomy (NCBI): domain Eukaryota; kingdom Viridiplantae; phylum Streptophyta; class Magnoliopsida; order Fabales; family Fabaceae; genus Lathyrus; species Lathyrus sativus. Next base: position 647,116,558 of record OZ012735.1, on the reverse strand, counting down.
ATGAATCCTCATGATCTATATCAGTAAAAGGATTCTGATACACAAAAGCAAGGATTCCCGTTTTCATCTCCGAATGTCTCCCATTATGGTCATTGCGCGTAAATTGAGCATTGTGCGTTGGACTATTAACATAATGGGTTGAAGCATGAAGTGGTGATGGTATTTCAACCATGATTGGCGTTGTAATGGGTGTATATGTAGAACCTTCTCTGCGTTCTCATCTTTCATGGGAAAGTTGCTTCCTTCGCCAAGTTCTTCGATTGAGCCTACGAGCAGTTCTTTCAATCTCCAGATCAAAAATAAATTGGTCTATAGGTACAGTCCCTCGCATAAATAGATTATGCACACTTAACCTAACAAATTAAATAGCACAAGAAAAGTAGAAAGGGGTAAGAATACAATACAAAGTTCTTAAATCAATAAACTATTGCAATGCTTACAATATCAAACAATCCCCAACAACGGCGCCATTTTGTTCGAATCATAGCTAAAGGGGGTTTTTGTTATTGTCTCCATAGGGATTGCAGATATTTTGATGCTTGCCTTTTAACAATTTATCGTTTCATGAATAAGGGTTTTCAATGTTTTGTTCATAAAATTTTCACGTTTTTAGTAGCAAAGCTTATAAATTCTAAATATTTTTGTTAACAAAGTATATCAAAAGTAGTTTTCGTCTACCCTAATCTATACGTATTCTTTCAATCTTGCATGTGAAGTCAGGTCCGATTAATATCGTCACGCATTCTCAAAACACCTTTTATATCTAGATCAGAGTCGTGAGAAATACTGTATTCATCGCTACACAATTTATCCATATAACAACCAATGCAGTAAGCTTTAAGTTCAACACAAAGAAACTATCGACCATAGATCGATTTTTCCAATCTATAAACCGACAGATGAATAATTTAGGTTAAGTTTTACAAAATTTATGTCTAGAGTTTTACAAAACAAGAATGGATCATTAAGAATAAAAATATTCATCTTATATTAGTCATCAATTGTTCACATACAAGGCCAATCAAAATAAATACATACAAAATAATGGTAGACTACCTCTACCTTTTATAGAAAGAAAATTAGCTACCCATAACCATGGTAGCTTGCGTTACAAGTCTTGGAAGAAGATGAATGAGCATTCACGTTGAAGAATCAAATTTGGATGCAAATTCAGCTTCTATTTGCAAAATATCACCTTTTGGCAAAGGAATTTGAGAAAATGAAGTTCTTGTGTGGAAAAATGGGTTATGATCCTCAAAAATAGTGAAAGGTACTTATATAGTACTTTTAGAATCTATCACGTCCGTACTACGAATGGTTTCTTTGCCTAGTGAACTCCCTTTTAGGCACCTGATGTGCCTCTGAACAGTTAAACTGCCCCTGAGAAATATCTAATGTCCGTTGTGCGGGTAATTCTTCGCACTGTGAACTACCTCGATTACAAGTTCGTACAACGAAATTAGGGTCCTTTAGCTACTAACTTAGGTCTAGGATGGTTCGCTAGCTCTTCGTTGATACTTCGCCACAACGAACATTTGTTATAAGTTTCCCCAGCTAAATTACTGTCCTTTTCTTATTTCCATCTTCCTGAGATGGTTCGTTGGGGTTTCACCATGTGTTCGCCCAGCGAACATTCGCTAGCACTCCTTACTGGAAGTTCGCATAGCGAACATGCTGAAATTCTTCTCTTTCTTTGATTTCCTTGTCCAATTGCTTGTGTCTTATACTTTGACGGTTTCATGCCTAATTTCTACACAATAACACACAAGTCAAAGCAACCAAAGGTATTTTCACAATATTAAAGAATAGCATGATATCATGGAGTAAATCTAACAAAACAAAACAAAAGAGTTGAAAAATGCCAATAAATAAGGATTAAATGAAAGCATGTTTGGCATTCAATAGTGGGTTAGACTATTCTATCAGGAAGAAGTTAGACACCCAGTATTTGATAGATATGGCCCAGTTGGCTGATAGGATTCGATAGGTATAACATTTAAAGGCTGAAAAAGCTAGAGCAATTAAGACAATAGGAAAGAAAGGGTATCTTATGTTGATATATATGAAAATGGTCAAGAAGTGTATAGTGACCCTGTAGACTTTAATGAAAGCGAAATTGATTTGGGTGAATTAAAGCATTGGCCACCTTATTCATGCAAGGTCCTTGCACCTTTGAATAGGAAAAATCCCGCCGAGCCAGAGAAGAATGATAAGTTCCCTAAGAGGACATATACTTTCCACGTCACTAAATGTGATGAAATTTTCAACCTATTAGTTAAAGATGGACAAATGATAGTTCCTCTTGGCGCTAAAATGCCTCTGTTAGAACAAAAGAAAAAGTGTGGCTTTTGCAAATATCATAACGTTTTAGGCCATAAAACTTCATAATGTTTCCTTTTCAGGGATTTTGTGCAAAACGCTATCAAGGACGAAAGGCTGAAGTTCGGATACAATACAAAGTATCAAATGAAGATTGACTCAGATCCACCTTCAGGTAGGAGACACACAGTACACTGAGTCGGCCACCATTAACATGATCGAAGCTTTTGAATGAGACTAAGGCTACTGAAGGTCTTATGGTCGAAGACGTGAGTAAAGCAGTTGAAGACTTTAAGGTCGAAGATAAAATTAAGGCTATTGAAGGCCTTAATATTCAGAATATGAATGATGCCACTGAGGCCTTAGGGTTAAGTTAGAGGGGTTGAAGATCAATGATGGCGCCAACCTGGAAGTCCATATGGTCGAGGTAAGTGGTGAAAGACATGCTGACGAAGTGAGGGCTCGTCAAAATGAGGAAAAAATGGAGGTGGCCTACCCTAAAGATGATGAGACCTTGTTGTAATTCCTCCACTGTTGTCAGAAGAAGAAATATGAGGTTATGATGTGCCCCAGGTGCAATTTGGCGTTTGATAAGAAAGCGGATGAGAACCTTGAAAGGGTTTGAATAGCCAGTCGAAGGGAAAACTAGAGAGATACTCACAGTAATTTCACTTTTGACAAGAGGGGGTCCCTCAAAGAATGAAGCAGGGAGTCCCAAGTCTTCAACCAAATAGAAAATGTGCAAGGCCTGCTGAAAGAGGATAAAGAGGCCAAGAAAAGTGGCAGAGCTTTGAGGTAGAGAGAGGTTTTTTGATGGCTTATAGGAAGGAGTTCCAGGTGTCGAAGCAACAAGCCTACTGGCCTAAAAACTATAAGGGAAGAAACCATATGTCGAGGTCACAATGGCGTAGACAATAAAGACGGAGGAAGGTTGAGAGGGAGGCAAATGAAAAGGCGATGATTGAATCAAGTACTAATGTGCCTTCAGAGAATAATGGCGTCAAGGAAAAGATACTTGTGGGAAGGAAACATTTTCCCAATCAACTAGAAGATCCCAAGAGTAAACCAAGGGATGTAGCGAATAATGAGGACACGTTGACTGATAATTTCGAAGATACAACATCAGAAGCTTCGTTGGACATAACCTACAACGTGGTTTCTATGCTTCCTAGAAAATACGACCAGATTACTAAGGTCGAAGAACCTACAGATGTAATGGAAATCAAAATGGCCAGGCATATGCCAGTTTGTTATTATGTTATGAGTAATGGTTGTGTTGAAGAGCAAAATGCCTTCTTTGAGAGGTTAGATAAAGTTATGAGGAGTTATCTTAAGCCTATTTTTATTAGAGGGAAGGTTTAAAATGTGATTTTCAGTAAGATTCTTGTGGATGGTGGAGCTACAACTAATCTGATGTTGTATTTTATGTTACAAAAGATGGAAAAGTTTGACATGGACCTTAAACCCCACAATCTGGTCTTATCAAGCTATGAAGGAAAAATTGGACGCACTGTGGGTGTGAATCAATTGGAGTTAACTATTGGGACTATAACTAGACCGACGATGTTTATGGTTGTCGATTCGAAGGCTAACTATAATTTGTTGTTAGGTTGTGAGTAGATCCATGGTATATGAGCAGTACTGTTGCGGTGAAAATTGGATATCATGCTATTAAGTTAACTTGAATCTTAATTATTTTACAACTGAACTTTATTTTATCCAAAGGAAAGGTCTAAAGAAAGAAAAACCTTTTTCGCGATGTAACGACAACGCGTAAGAGATTCGGGGATCGGGGGTTGGTTATACCTAGGGAAGGTGTTATCACCCTAAGCATCTGTACTACTCTACAGGAACCTTTCATTTGATTGCTTGCTAAGTTTGTGAATATGTGTTATGGATTGGGAAAAGATTAGGGATAGGTAAAGGCCTAGATGGTTTTCTAAGTTTGCTCGAAAAGACATCGCATCTTATGCCTACGTATCCTAACTAGGATAGAATCAGAGCAATCGTAGTTCACCTCACCAGGGATGAAGAACACTTGATTATGATCAAGGTTCAAAGGGGAACAAACATGAAAATGTTTGTGTTGAGTTTGACAAAACTCCCTATTCTAAGTTGTAATATTCAAAAGGGGAAGTAAGAAATCATGACGATGATTCTCACATAGTGTTGACAAACTCTATCCTAGGGTTCTAGTTGAAGAACACTCCTAGTACAGGTGGATTTCTTAGACTTAAAGCAAAGTCTAATGGTTTCTAAACTGAGGTTGAAATGACTTGATAATGTCAAGGGAATGGGTGAATGAATTGTCCATAACATAAGGGTTATTGGAGAGATCTTTTCCTTTGGAGGAAGACAGGAAAGGCAACTTGGATGAGAGCTAACAAGCTTCACCACTTGGGGAAAGAAAATTTTGAACAAGATAACAATATAATAGATATGCATCCATGGTGACAACTATTAAGTGAGCATGTGAAATGATAAAAATGAAAATGCATTGATGACAATCAAAGCAGTTGATTAAGCAGGAAGTGTGACAATCAAGCTTCAGTGTGTTTAGCAGATGATGTAACATTAACATGGTAACAACCAAATATGAAGTCCTAGCATGTTAGATAACATTTAAGAACATGAATGCAAACAAGTATCACAAATAATCACAAGTATATCAAAAGAAAAATTCATCTGCATACGCGAAAACGACCACAGAACATACACAACTTGCACATAGTCAAAAGAGATGAAAAATTAGTCAAACATGGAAATAAAAAACATGACATGAAAGTATACATCAATATGAACAAAATGCAAAAAGAATGGTTGAAAAATGATTAAAACTGAGAGAGATATGAATTTTTAAAGATGGGATGAAAAATGACAAAAATTAACAAAAGGGTTGCCCTCCTCAGGGGTCGAACCCAGGTATGCAAGGTAAGAGGCGCTTAAGTGACAAGGTGACTATCACTGAGGTGGCTATACATCCGTTTATGAAATCCACCCCATAAATATATATGGGATACCCTTATGAAATTCTGGGTAACAAAAACACAAGCACAAAACTGAAATGCAAAACCATGTGTAACTTTGTTAATTCTCAACCTTTTCCAATGAAATTTAAGTCTAACTTGTGTGTTTTTAAATGAGGAACATGATGGAAATATTAGTTTTTTGAAATTCTCCCTCTATTTGAAAACCCGATAGCACATGTGTTTTGAAAGTTTTGATGCATTTTGATGTGAAACTCATGCTATCACCAGTTTTTAATCAAGGTAATTATGCACACATACCACATAAATGATAATGAGGGAGTTCAAACAAGCAATGGAATTCAAATCATGCTGTGATGCAAAATGCCATGTGAGTTGCAAAATTAACATATAGATGCATGATGGATATCAGTTCAATTTTAAAGCTCATTTTCACTAAGCAATTCATACATACACATTACACATCTCTGAACAAATGAGTTTGAATGTTAAGATTGGTTTAAAATAGGCTGGTGTGAAAAAATGGTGTTCAAGTGCAATAATGTGTTTGTGAAAGTGCAAGAGGGTATTGATTTTCAATTTCAGGCATATTCAGACCATTTCAAACATACATACACTTTATATGCATGATATTGAGTGATATCAAACCAAAGACTGAGGTTGGAAACAAACTGTCATGGAAAGTGTTGTGCAATTTGCAAAAATGTTTAGTGAAATGCATGATGTTGCTTAAACCAGTTCCATGCACATATAAATCAAATACATCATGCACACAAGTCAAATATATTTTAATGAATGAGTCTAAACACCAAACTGAGTTAAAGAACAGGTAGTCATGAAAATGATGTTTAGGCTGAAATTGGCATTTTGATGCAATGCAAAGGGAGCTGTCAAGACATACCTAAGCATATTCATAACAGGTCAGTGCCTCAAGCAAGTTACATATATGTGTACAAGTGTTTTTTAATCATATAGACTAACCACAATTTAACTGGTAATGGAAAAAGCTTTTTGTGGTAAAAGTGAGATGTGAGCTGTAACACTTGTGAGGCTAAGAAAAAAATGCAATTTGAATGTTAAAACCCAACTCAGTCAAGACCACATCTTTTTTAAGAGTATGTACATGTTTTAAATCAGTGGCTTATGGATTCTGCCTTTGTGAAAACCTCAAATCTGATATGAATTAGAAAGTGATCATTAAGTTGCAAAAATGTGGAAAGACTGCACTTGGATATCAGTGATCAATTCAAGCAAGTCATAGTCAGAAACATGATTCAAGTATCATCCAAATGTCATGTATGTATTGTTCAAACATTCAAAACACTTGCTTATGAAATTAACAATGACTATGACAAGGAAATATCAAAACAGTTTTGAAGCATACATTCTTGAAGCTAGTGTTTGAAATGGATGTCTACATCTCTACAGGATGGTCTGAGCACCTCATGTATGAAATATTTGATGAATTCTAGCAACCAGCTTAACCACAATAGCCTTAGAGCGAGAAAGTAATAAGTGGTGTGCAAGTGTATCAAATTGCAAAACAGTCAGCTTCATTTAAAACAGAAACAACAGCTAGCCTAGTGCAATCAGGGTGTTTAGTTTTTTTGATCATATAGGTCACATACACAATTCATATATATGAAAACAAGTGGATTCAAAACATGAAATTAGCCTAAAACAGTCTGTTATGCCCAACATATCATAGTGATGCTTATTTTGTTAAAGATGCATTTTGAATGAGATAAGCTAGGTCAGATGCAAACCAAACAAATCAAGCATTCACACACATTGTAATTGTGACTTAAAAGATATTTGGACCTACAAAACCAGCACAAATCAAGCAACACAACAATTTGGTATTTTGATGCAAACAAGTGATTCAAAATTGACAGCAGCAGGGTACTTTTCCAGGGATGATGTTTTTCATGATGAACAATGATGTATGCATACTAGATACATGATGACAAATGTGTTAGACCACCAAAAGCAGCCATACCTCCCTCAACATAAATCTTGGTATGTGATTCCAAAAACAGTAGCAAGACAAACTTAAATGACAAAAACCAATGATATGTTTTCATGACATTGCAATGAATCAAGTGAGATTAATGGTACCTACCTCTTGGAGACAGACTTGAATAAGCAAAATAAGTTGAGAAACCCAGAGAACTTCAACCACCTCCTTACTTTGAGATTTTCCTTCTTTTGAAGCAAAATGCAAATGTTGTGACAGTTGGAGAAGTAGGTTGTACCAATGATTCTCAATGCTTTGGATAGTTGAGAAATGATATATGTGAGGTGTTTGAGTGATTAAAACACCAAGGAAGTGCCTAGAACAAGTTTTGGCTGATTTTGTGGCTTCTGGTCAAAGTAACTTGGTATGGAAGTTGCCTTTTTGAATGGTGAGGTTTTTGAATGGTTTAAGGTCTTGGACACCTTCTATATCATATTTAGAGATTGTGTGGATGATTGTTGGGGTGTTTGAATGGGGAGAAATGAGTTTGGCAGCAAATGTACCAAGATAAATTTTTGGTGGTTTTTGACAATTTTGTGATTTTGGTGATTTTGAACTAGAGAGTGAAAAGTGAGAGCTTTGTGTTTCTCTGGTTTTTAGAATCAATATTGTGTTGCAAATGAAGTGATGAGGGCTCCCTTTTATAGGCAAATGAAGAGAGGGGGCAGATTTGGAGATTTCTTCACATGCAAGAAAGGTTTTACACCTTTGGATCAAACCTCCACAAAGGGGTTTCCTTGGCAGCTAGGTAAGCTTCAAGTCAAGTGTTATGGTGATTTTGAAAGGGCTAAATGCAAGCTAGGAGGTGTAGGCTTGTGGCTGATTCAGAATTGCTTTTACACCTCTTGCTTGTTAATAATTCTTTAATGCAAGTTGCAAGGCAACTTGCAAGCCAACTTGTCAAAGCCTCCAATTTCCATTCTCTGCATAATTCTTCACATTTCAATACTTCAAAACATCCAAATATCATAAATAATAAGATTCAAAGGCTGAGAAATAATCCAAGTGACCAAAGGATGAATTTATGAAAAATCACCAATGTGGGATTCAAGTATGAAAACACCATCTTGCCAAATCGATAACTCTCAGCTCACAAATGCTATTGAGATGTTCTAGTACTTTTTAGAAAGCCCTCAAATAGCTCTAAAACATTCATGTTTTCATGAGTTTCAAATTCCCAAAGGAACTTGGTCAAAAAGTCTCTCAAAGTTGCTAAAAAATGAACTTAAAAGTGAAATTTTTCTAAGTCTTTTTCCCTTCTTGAAATGAATTTGATCATAACTCCAAATCTATGCATTTTATGATCATGGACCACTTAGGGACTTTTGTAGGATTTGTCAAGAGCTTTCAAATGAGCGTTGAACCAACTCAATTGGATGTGTGGTTAAGGAGTTATGGTTTAGCCCCTTTCAAAACCCTAATTTCCCAATTTTCGATTACTCCTTCATCCTTGATCCAATGGTCATGAAAATTGATAGGCAAGTGCAACATGATATAAGGAACATTTTTGATTCACACTTTGAAGTCCAATTCCTTAAATTTGAAGATTGACTTTTTGGTCAACCGTACGATCGATCAGTGACTACCGAGTCGTCTGTTGACACTCTGGACCTCCTGAGACTTTGAAACTTCTTGAATGAACTTTATTAAGCTATATGAACTTCATGGATAATAATACCACCATTAAAATACCTTCCAACATCAAAGTCAAACTACAGTTGACTTTTACTAGTCAAAATACCCTAATTGAGTGCCCTGAAATACACTGTTCTTGATTCTGGGGTAACAACCTCAAATTGGGTATTCAATTGACATCATATGATACCCTTAATCTTTTCCATGATTGAATTATCCTAAAACTTGGATTGATCACAAACCCTGAAGCTTCGATCTAACTGTACAAAACCCTGATTCATCTGTAATTTGACAAAGACAAACTTGTACTGGGTTAAGGTTAGATGATTCATGAGAATGCTCCTAAAATGATAATGAGAATCTAAGGGGTCAAAATTTGGGGTGCAACAGTTGCCCCTATTTAAATATCTTCACTAGATGGAACTGAGAGATGACGATCCTCGTAGAATCGCAGTGAAAAGGTATTTAAATATAGAGAACCAAAAATTTTGTCCCTTAGATCCGATGATATGAAACAGGACAGGCCATGATATGCCATGAATGCAAGACATATGCAGAGGACAGAAAAACAAAACAACAAGTAATTACTCATGGGGACAAGGTTTTGTGGATCCAACACTGGGGAAAATCGAGGTATAACAATCAATAGTTCAAACATGACTAGTGATAACTGAGAGGAAAATTTCACATGAGGATGCAAGAAGTCCAATGAAGATGAAAATCTCACTGGGGAAGAGCAAACACTCCACTGGGGAGAGAAGTAAATTTCCACCGGGGAAAAAGAGTGACTTTATACTGGGGAAGTGAAGAACTAGAGACATGATCCTCACTGGGGATGATCAGATGAGGAACTTCCTATAGTGAAGAGTTCAAACGGGATCTTCAAGAATGGACTAGAAACAAGACCACACACACTAGGGATACTAGTAACGACTAGATCTCCGGGACCAAACTGGGGAATAAAGGTTTCACTGGGGATACTAACGTCACTCAGCTTTAACAAACAGTTCAGACAGTGCTAGTAACCACTAGGCTTTCCGCAGGTAATGGTAACGACCAACATGGGTTAATAACAAATGAGATTTCTCAAATCCAATTGATAACACGCAAGATTTCGGTTGGGGAAATTGGTGATGACCAAATTTCAAGCAATGCCAGTAACCACTGGACTTAAAGGAGATTAGTAACGACCAAGTCCGGGTACCAATGACGATTGGGTTTCAAGTAATGCCAGTTACGACTGGACTTTGAAAGAAAACATGGTGACGACCCAATCAGGGTATACCAACACATGTGGTTATGAGAATGCTAGCAAGCTACAAGGCTTTAGCTGGGGAGGTTGGTAACGACCAAACCAAAAGATGCCAATAACGATTGGATTCCAAGTGACGCCAGTTACGACTGGACTTCCATGGGGAAGGTTGGTAACGACCAACAAGGTATCAAGGACTTCACAGGGAATTTGCCAGTGACGACTAGACTTTAGAGGGAAAATGTTGGTAACAACCGAACCAAAAGGTAATAACGAGTGAAGTTAAGACAATGCCAGTTACGACTGGACCTCAAAGGAAAATATGGTGACGACCAAAAGAAAACCAATAACGATTGGATTTTAAGGCAATGCCAGTTACGACTGGTTTTAACAAGAAATATGGTGACGACCAAAAGAATACCAATAACGATTGGCTTCTAAAATAATGCCAGTTACAACTGGACTTTAGGCGGAGGTTCACTAGCAGTGATTGGACATTTCACAGGGGATCAATAAATAGCACACTGACCTCGAGAGACAAAACGAATCACACTGAACACAGGCTGAAGGGTGTATATAGTCTTGAAAATAGATTCATTCTTAACAGGGGAACGAAGCTTTAGCCCAATTAGTCAAAGATGACGAAGCAAATTCAAAAAAAATGCTCAGAAGTTTTCTACTGGGGGCAAGTTCTCATATCATCATAAGAGGTTCTGAGAGGCATTCTTCCAACTTGATACCCACACATGACCAAAGGAGACTTAGCAGTTCAATGTGCTTACACTTCACCAGGGAGCTGCGTATCAAAGTTTCTGCTACCCTTAGGTTTCGGGGAAGTATGATTTTCCTCGATTCTTTTCATGAGTCGAAGTTTTTCACGTTTTGTTAATCTTTTCAAGTTTATTCAAATAATTTGACCCTAATGCTTTCAAAATTATCGTTGATCAACGAACAATATTTTGCATAACAAAGAAAATAAAGGAAATGATAAATTTGCAAAAGAAAGAATGGCTCAAAACTGATTTTATTCAAGGATGAAATCTTGCAAGTGACGAAATTCCATAGAAGTTTTACAAGTGAAAAATGGCAACATGGATAAGATTACATCGAATCCCATGACCAAACCATCCCTAAAGACTAAAATTCCCCAAAATCCTTGCTTCTGACGAGAGCGGTTGGAGTGAATTCTTGTAGGACCTTATGCGTTAGTGATAATTCATCTGATACAGTGAAACGCCCTTGTCCCTAATTTTTGCCTGGATCGCCCTTTCGGGTTTTCAATCCACCGGGACGCTCATTTTTGCCTAAGCCTCCCTTTCGGGTTTTCAACTTAGCGAGCTCTTATTTTTCTTTCCTTTTATCATTTTCTCTTTTCTTTTTCTTCAACCCTAACTTTTGCATAAGCCGCTCCTTTGAGTTTTCGGCTTATCGGGTGCTTTTAGGCGTAATATTTTCGTACTGCATCAGAATTCACTGGGTGAGTAAGCTGCTCTCCATCCATGGTGGTGAGAATCAACGAGCCTCCTGAGAAGACTGTTTTCACAACAAACGGGCCGTCATAGTTAGGCATCCACTTTCCCCGTGCATCTTTATGAACTGGTAAAATCTTTTTGAGTACAAGTTCCCCTTCTCGGAATTCTCGGACACGAACCTTCTTGTCAAAAGCCCTCTTGATCCTTTTCTGATATAACTGACCATGACACATCGCAGACATGCGCTTTTCGTCGATAAGATTCAATTGATCAAACCTTTCTCTCGCCCATTCTGCTTCTTCAAGTTTGGTTTCCATCATGACTCTCAAAGAAGGTATCTCGACCTCAATAGGAAGTACTGCATCCATTCCATATACCAAAGAAAAAAGGGGTTGCCCCTGTTGAAGTGCGGACAGACGTTTTGTACCCATGCAAGGCAAATGGCAGCATCTCATGTCAATCTTTGTAAGTTTTCACCATCTTTTGCAAAATCTTCTTGATGTTTTTATTTGCAGCTTCCACATCTCCATTCATCTTGGGACGATAAGAAGAAGAATTGTGATGTTCAATTTTGAAGTCATTGCACAACACTTTTATGATTTTGTTGTTCAAATTGGTACCATTGTCCGTTATGATCCAGCTCGGAATTCCGTAACGACAGATAATCTCTTTCTTGATAAAACAAGCCACCACTTGTCGAGTAACATTAGTGTAGGATGCGACTTCAACCCACTTTGTGAAATAATCAATTGCAACCAGAATAAATCGGTGTCCGTTAGAAGCTTTTGGTTCAATTTCCCCAATCATATCGATGCCCCACATAGAGAAAGGCCATGGTGATGACATCACATTTAGCAATGTTGGCGGTACGTGCATCTTGTCTGCATATATCTGACACTTGTGACATTTCTGGCATATTGAATGCAGTCAGTTTCCAAAGTCAACCAGTAATACCCAGCCCTTAAAATCTTTTTATACATAGCATATCCATTGGCATGAGTACCAAATATTCCTTCGTGAACATCTTGCATTAACAACTCTGCTTCTCGTCTATCGACACATCTAAGCAGGATCATATCATGATTTCTTTTGTAAAGCACATCATTACTGAGAAAGAACTTGGATGCTAATCGTCTTAGAGTTTTCTTGTCAAGTGATGTAGCATCTGCTGGATACTCTTGTTTTAACAGGTAATTCTTTATATCCTGGAACCATGGCTTATCATCAGTTTCTTCTTCAACCATCTGACAGTAGGCGGGCTCGGTCTTGCGTTCGATTCGAATGAGAGTGGCATTATTGACATCCCTGATTCTCCACATTGATGCTAACATGGCTAGGGCACCAGCGATGTGATTCTCATATCTTGGAACATGCTTGAAAGTGATTTCATCGAAACACTCCATCATTTTGACAATGTAGGCTCTATAAGGGATCAAATTCTCATGTCTAGTTTCCCATTCTCCAGTAACCTTATAAATAACCAAAGCTGAATCCCCACTGACTTCAAGAAGTTTGATTTTAAGGTCGATAGCTGCCTCGAGGCCGAGAATGCATGCTTCATATTCGGCGATATTGTTTGTGCAGTCAAAATCCAACCTGGCTGTGAATGGAGTGTAACCACCTTCCGGACTCATTAAAACGGCGCCTACGCCATGCCCACTGTAGTTGGAGGAACCATCAAACATCATTTTCCACCAAAGACCTTCCTGCGGACCCTCATCAAGATCCGGCTCTTTATAATCTTTTATTAACATGATGTCTTCATCTGGGAAATCAAATTTGAGAGACTCATAATCTTCCACTGGTTGATCTGTAAGATATTCCGACAACACACTACCCTTGATAGACTTCTGAGCTACATACTGGATGTCGTATTCTAATAACAACATATGCCAACGGGCGAGCCTTCCAGTATGAGCAGGCTTTTCAAAAATATACTTTATCGGATCCATTTTTGAAATCAACAAAGTGGCATGACAAATCATGTACTGCCTCAAGCGTCTAGCAGCCCATGCCAAAGCACAACAAGTTTTCTCCAGAAGTGAATATTGGCTTTCACAATCAGTAAAATTCTTACTCAAATAATAGATAGCATGTTCTTTTCGTCCAGACTTGTCCTGCTGACCTAACACACAACCCATTGAATTCTCAAGCACTGTCAAATACATGAAGAGGGGTCTTCCCGGAACCGGAGGCATTACGATTGGAGGCTCTTGAAGATAGCCCTTAATCTTATCAAACGCTTGCTGACAATCTGAATTCCAAACAACTGTCTGGTCCTTGCGTAATAATTTGAAGATGGGCTCGTAAGTAGGAGTCATATTGGAAATAAATCTGGATATGTAGTTCAGTCTTCCAAGAAAACCTCTGACTTTCTTTTTCGTTTGTGGAGCTGGCATGTCTTGAATGGCTCGGACTTTATCTGGATCTACCTCAATCCCTCGGTGACTGACAATGAAACCGAGTAACTTCCCAGATCTTACTCCAAAGGTACACTTGGCTGGATTCAGTCTCAACTAATATTTTCTGAGTCTCTTAAATAATTTCAAAAGATGTTCCAAATGGTCCTCCTCGCTTTGAGATTTGGCTATCATGTCATCAACATATACCTCTATCTCCTTGTGCATCATATCATGAAATAAAGTTACCATGGCCCTTTGATAAGTAGCACCTGCGTTCTTCAGAGCAAAAGGCATAACTTTGTAACAGTAAGTCCCCCACGGAGTGATGAAAGTAGTTTTTTCCATGTCATTGGGATCCATCTTAATCTGATTGTAATCGGAGAACCCATCCATAAATGACAAAACTGCAAAACGAGTCGTATTATCCACCAAAGTATCGATATGTGGCAAAGGGAAATCATCCTTCGGACTGGCCTTGTTTAGATCCCTGTAATCCACACACATTCTGACTTTCCCATCCTTTTTCGATACAGGTACAATATTGGCCACCCATTCGGGGTATTTAGACACTGCTAAGAAACCCGCATCAATCTGTTTCTTCACCTCATCTCGAATCTTGAGAGCCATGTCAGGTCTTGTTCTTCGAAGCTTTTGTTTAACCGGTGGGCATTCTGGTCGAAGCGGTAACTTGTGAACCACTATGTCAGTGTCTAGACCCGGCATATCCTGGTACGACCAAGCAAATACATCCACATACTCTTTCAGAAGCTTTTCTAGTTGCTGCTTGACTTCTTCCCCTAGAGCTGCCCCAATCTTGACTTCTTTCTTGTCTTCTTCGGTGCCAAGATTAATGACTTCTACCTGTTCTTTGTAGGGTTGAAGCTCTGCATACTCATGGTGTGCCAATTTTACCAGTTCATCAGGGATTTCGAAATCTTTGTCCTCATCTTCAGCTTGGTATATTAGTGAATCAAAGTCAGGAGGGAATGCAAAGTCATAGGATTCAATGGGTTTTAGGACATCACTGCACGTTGGAATGGCTTAATTTATTAAAATACACAAAGACAAATGCAGCAAAAATTGTTTTGGGTTTTTTAAGATTGCCATTTTTCTTTTAAAATGAAAGCAAAAGCAGTAAAGGAAATAACACAAGAAAATTTAACAAAATAGTTCATTTTCATTGATTTTCTTGAAAGCTTGGGGCCCTTACAAAACATTCCTATAGCCTTGGGCATGGCTTTGGAGATTCAAAACAAAAACAAGAAAAGAAAGACAAACAAATTACTTTAACTCAGGAACAACCAAAGGAATCTCAATAGCTTCCCAGTTGCTCAAGGCAGCGTTGCAATGATACACTAACTGTTCAAGGCCTTCGTCTTCGGAATATTCTTCCACAGCACTGACTTGGAAACCTCCACTGATGAATACTTCTTGTATAGTCTTTGGGCGTCCTTTATCATGTGTTGGCGCTTCATCATGAGTTGGTTTGTAACCCAACCCTTGGCGATCCATCTTTAGCTTCACTTCAATAATCTCTCCCCAACCTGCAGGAGTACCTTCTTCCAGTGTAGACTTGATGCCCTGAGCGGATGCAAAAGACGTACCACTCTTAGCCACTGTTTCTTCTAACATCACTACGTTAGCTATCTCGAGTGCCTGAAAGGAAGTTTCTAACGCGCCCTCATCTGCTTCAATATACTTGAAGGATGACATATTGCTCACCATTAGGTCCTCTTCACCGTGTACAATCACTAACTTATCATTCACAACAAATTTCATTCTCTGATGTAAGGTGGAAGTCACTGCCCCAGCGGCATGAATCCACGGTCGTCCCAACAAACAACTATAAGCTGGGTTAATGTCCATGACTTGGAATGCAATATCGAACACATGAGGTCCGATCATGATTGGCAATTCTACTTCTCCAACAACCGTTCTTCTTGAACCATCAAAAGCTTTTACAATTAAAGACGTCAGTTTCATTTCTGCCCCTGCATATGCTAACCTTGCGAGTGACCTTGCGGGCAATACATTCAATGAGGATCCAATATCGACTAAAACCCGTGCCATTGTGTCTTCCTGGCACCTGATAGGTATGTGCAACGCACGGTTGTGATTACGTCCTTCTTTCGGCAACTTTGCATCACTAAAGCTCAGGGTGTTACAGGCTGTAATATTGGCTATTACTGAATCAAATTGTCCGAGAGTTATGTCTTTTGTCACATGTGCCTGCTTCAATACTTTTTGCAGAGCTTCTCTGTGAGCTGGAGAGTTCATCAAGAGAGACAAGATCGATATCTTCGATGGGGTTTGGTGAAGCTGATCAATAACCCTGTAATCACTTTTCCGAATAATCCTTAAGAATTCTTCGTCGTCTCCTTCAGTACTTGGTACCTTTTTTTCTCTTGTCGCAGCAGGGGTAACCTCTTTTGGAGCGGCTACTGTCATCTTTGGTTGATAGATTCGACCACTATGGGTCATTTTGCTTGTACCTGTAATGTTTGTTACGTCCACTTGGTCGTCTTTTACTGTCTCTTTCTGACTAACCTTCCCAGACCCTCGGTCTATCACATTCATGTCATACTTCCATGGAACAGCCTTTGTGCTTTCAAAAGGAAACGGTCTTGGTTTCTGAATAATAACCGGTCGAGGTTGATCGATAGCTGACTTGTTGAAAACAGGCTTCATACTTTTGTTGTTCGTTTTGAACACCGGAACTTTCTCACCTTTCTTTGGTAAATTAAAAACAGGCTCAATTACCGAAACTTCTTCTTTCCTCACCTTACTACACACTTGTAACATCCCCTCATTAATCAATCTTTGTATATCTCCTCGTACCACGTCACACCCTCTAGAATCACTAGAACATTCTTTACAATCATTATGGGTATCTTCTATCAATCCTGCTTTCAGTAGTTTCTCGTGAAGTAACCTCAACGGGGTTTTGATCTCTGTCACACCTCGGACCATCCTTTCATCTGACACTTCTTCTACTGCATTGACCCCTCCATGGTTCGGCAATGGATTACTTTTGACATTTGGGGGTACATCATCAAAAGACAAGATCTTCTTTTCCATCAACTCCCTGATAAGATGTTTTAAAGCAAGACAACCTTCTAAATCATGACTGGCAGCGCCTTCATGAAAGGCACAATGAGCATTTGGATTATAGTGAGGAGATGTAGTGTCTGGATTTAATGGTCGTGTTGTTACCAATCCTTGCTGAACTAAGGAGAGGTACAACTCTGTGTAAGTCATCGGTATCTGAGGAAGTGGAGGTTTTGTTGTCGGTCTCCGATTCTGGTAGTTCTGCCTGGGTGCCTGAGCTCTAGGCTGATGATGTTGTTGATAGGGTGGAGCGTTGGGCGCTCGTTGATACCCTTGTTGAATTGGCTGATATATGGGTGATGGCACTTCCTGATAGCTGGGAAAAGGATGACTGAAAGCCGGAGTTACAGCTGCCACATACGGTTGTTGGGCATACTGCAACGGATACATTGGTCGTTGTTGCTGGGATTGCTGAACATAACTCGCCTGAGGCTGCTGAACAAAGCCTTGCTGAGGTTGTTGAACATAACTCTGCGGATACTGTTGGTAAGGCGGTCTCCAGGTGCGACTCTTTCTTCCCACAGTTACTGCATTTGTCTCCCCTTCCTTGTTTTTATGAAAATTACTGCTGAACTTCTTGACATTGTTGTTACCAGAACTGCTGGAACCACTAGCCACCTTCCCATTCTTCATTCCTAACTCCACTCTCACCCCCACTGCTACTATATCAGAAAAACTTGCGGTTACACTACTGATCATCTTCTCATAAAACTCCGGTCTCATTGTATCGATGAACCAATCTGTTAACTCTTTTTCACTCAAAGGAGGTTCTACCTGAAAGGCAGTTTCCTTCCACCTTTGTGCATACTCTTTGAAAGATTCCGAACTCTTCTGTGACATACTCAGTAACTGTCTTCTATCAGGGGCTAAATCCATGTTGTACTTGTAATGTTTCACAAAAGCATCGGCCAAGTCTTGGAAACTATGAATACGAGACTGATCCAAACCCAAATACGATTTAGCAGAAGCTCCTTTCAAACTATCTTGGAAACAGTGAATCATCAACTTGTCATCTTCCACGTGAGCGGCCATTCTTCGGTAATACATAATTAGATGTGTCCGAGGACAAGTAGCCCCAGAATACTGATCAAAATTGGGAGCTTTGAATTTCGGCGGAATTACCAATCCAGACACTAAGCACATATCTCTGGCATCAGTACCAAATATGTCATTCCCTTCCATTGCTTTGACTTTCCTGCCTATAGTCTCTAAACTTTCTTTCAATTTATCATGTCGTCCACTCTCTTCTTCATACCCATCAAGACCTTCGTACACTTGCGGAGGATTATGAAAAACAGGGCGCGCTTGAATCTGAACAGAAGGCTGAGTGTAAGTAGGAATAGCTTGAGGAACTTCTGGCCCTAAAGGAACTGCTTGTTGATTGACTACTGGTGGAGGTACGAAACCAGGTGGTAACCCATATGGTGGAACATTTGCAACAGTGACTGTCGTTGGGATCGGCTCCACAACTATGCCAGTGATTTCAAAAACAACAGTGGCTTGAGTATCCAATTTTGCACGAATGACTTGTAGGGCTTCCATGATCTGCCCCATGTCTCCTCGTAGCTCTCCAAGTTCATTATCAATCCTGTCCACATCCAAATTCTGTCTTTCCATTCTTAGGCGAGCTTGGGCTCGGGTGTTGTATCGGTGTTGAGGATTCAGTGTGATTCTTTCTGGAGACAAGACAGTGAGATGAGACACAACACAAGAACATGCACATGCGATGCTTATCAATGCAAAATGCAACAATGCAAAATTAATCATTCAAGGAATCCAAAGAAATATTTGCAAACATTATAACAATGGGGAAATAAGCAAATTCAAAAGTCTTCATAGATTAACAACTGAGAGTTTTACAACAATGATTCTGAAACTGAAATACAAGTCTTCAATATAGATACATGATGAAATAAAACGGAAAACAAAAGGATTTTGGGTCTTCTAGTTGGATGGCCCTTTGTCTTCTGGCTGACATCTTTTCCCACCTTGATGGATCAACTCTTGAAGTTCTTCCTTCTCTTGCATAGCCTTGAAATACTTATCTCTCCAAGTCTTTCCTTCTTTTTCAGCTTTTGCCAAAGCAACTTTCAATTCTTCTATGAGAGTCGGTTTGGGTGAGTCAGGCTCAAAGCGAGTATAGAACATCTTCAACGCTGCTTCTTTTACCCAGGATAAGTAAGATTCTGAAACAGTAGTGTCGTGGTAACCTAGGGCAGTTACCCCCCTCATGTGGACATAACGCCAAGCATACACAATTCGAGCTCTGTAAGCAAAATTCTTCCCCTCTTCAATGTAAAAGCTTCTCAAAAAGTCTGGGTCTGGTTCATCCTCCATGGGGTGCCCTAACTCGCGGCGAGCTAAAATAGGATTATAGCTGATGCAACCATTAACACTGATAAGCGGTACATTCGGGAAATCTCCACAGCTTTGGATCATGGCAATCCCTCCATACATAGGGTCATACCACTTAATATCTGAGTGTTTAAGCAATAGCAGCTTTTCTGTCCACGAGAGCCCACTTTGCTTATCCCAGAGGGCTGGAATTTTTGGCAAGTGCGAAATAAACCACTTGTGCAGGAGAACGGTGCAACACTCAATCCGTCCAACTCCAAAACGGTTCCTACGGTGGATGGTAAAGTACGTATCAGCCAGCAAGGTAGGTACACGATTTTTTATTAAGAAAAGGTTGATTGCATTTGCGCCCACAAAATCATTAGCAGTCGGGAACAGGAACAGTCTGTAGATTAGTAAAACCAGGATGGCCTCAAATGCTTCAATATTCTTCGACAAGGCATAGCTTTGAGCTTTTTCATACAGGAACATAGCTGGAAATCCATATAACCCTCCCTTAGCAATCATATGAGGTCGTACCTCGTCCACCTCTAAATATGCGGCCTCTGCAACTGCTCTTTGATTAGGAGTCCTTTCTCTTCCAGAAAATGGTCTAGGAGTGACGCCTACTCCTATCAGGGCGGAATATTCTTCCAAGGTTGGTAGCAACTGATAGTCTGGAAATGTGAAACAGTGATAGGTTGAATCATAGAATTGCACGAGTGCGGATAACATCTCTTCATATACTTGAACTTCTAGCAAAGACAGCATATTCCCATACTTGTCTCTGAATGCCTCGGGGTCTTCTACTAAACTTCCCAGTTTCTTCAAGTTCTCCAATTTTGGTTTTTGGAACACAACCTCTGTTTTCTTTCCAGAATCCATTATATAATATCTGCAAAACAATCTTTAGTTCCTTGAATGATTAATTAATGTAAATGCAAATGCAAAGGTTTCATGGAACTCAGATCAAAACATCGTTTTATTTCATTGATTTTCAAGATTGCATTACAAAATATCTAGTACATTTTACAAAAGTCCTAAGGCTGACAGTATTCTAAATAAAAGTCCTATTTTACTTTGAGCTTCTTGATTTCTTCTTCCATCTGAGTCTTCTCAAGGATGAGTTTGTCCACGACTAGCTTCCATGGAGTTGACTGAGAGCTGGGAGAAAATAAACCTTCTTGTGTCTTCCTCTTCTTACAAGCAATCATTTATTCATCCTTCGCCTGGAGTTGTCTACGGAGTTCATCATTCTCTTCCATGGCCACTTGGTACTTGTACTTCCATGCTACTTCAGTTTGTTGTGATTTTCTCAAAGCAATCTTTAACTTCTCCTCTTCAGACACAAAGATCATTGGGGGTTCCTCCTTCAACATCATGGGTTTCTGCTGAGGATAAGGCATCTTCAACTGAATAGCTCTCTTTCGGACCCATTGGAGATAAGGCTCAAGAGAGACGCAATTAGGTTTCCCTAAGGCTTCTTTTCCTTTCTTGCGCACATGACCCCAAGCTTTTAGGATCTCTTTTCTTAATTCTGATTCCCCTTTAAAGAAAATATTCTCCACATGAGCGTTATTTGGTTTGTCTTTCAAAGGATATCCAAGCTGTCAGCGAGCGAGAACAGGGTTGTAACTGATTCCTCCATTTGTACCCAGGAGACGTACATTACCGAAACTTCCACAACTATCAATGATCTTTATCCCATCCTAGTTACGGTTGTACCAATCAATATCAGAGTGAGTAAGAGCCATAACCTTCTGAGACCACCAACCTTCTTTCCAAAAAGCATGAGCTTTAGGTAAGTGAGAAATAAACCACTTATATAACAAAGGGACACATCAGATAATCATTCCTCCTTTATGCAGATTTCTCAAGTGAACAGAATGATAGGCGTCAGCTAATAAAGTAGGCACAGGGTTTTTCTTTAAGAAAATCTTAATGGCGTTGAGATCCACAAAATTATCAAAATTTGGAAACAAGAAGATCCCATAAATGAGCAAGGCAAAGATGGCCTCGAATGCATCCATACTTAAGTGATCAGCATAGTATTGGGCTTTCCCAACCAAGAACTCTGCAGTTAAACCAAATACTCCTCCTTTAGTAGCCATATTTTTCTGAATATCTACCAACCCTAAACGTGTAGCTTTAGCAATTTATTCTTCCTTGGGGTTCTTCTCCATGATTGGAAAAGGAGAGTCTTCAAGAATAGGCAAACCAATCAAGCAAGAATATTCCTCAAGTGTAGGTACCAGCTGATAATCAGGAAAAGTGAAACAATGATAGAGTGGATCATAAAACTGGAGAAGTGTGGAGAGAAGTCCCAGATCCATCTTCTTTTTTACCCTCAACAATGACAATAAGTTCCCATACCTGCTCTTGAATCCTTCTAGATCTGTTATCAAAGTGCTCAACCTTTCTATGTCATCCAAGTTAGGACTTTTGTAAGTGTACTTCATGGTTTTCTTTTTTCCATTATCCATGATGATCCTAATGTTTACAAACAAGAGATCTGAGTTCCATGAAACTTTTATGATATGATGCTAATGAATGCATGAATGCACAAACACAGGTAAGCACAGATTCACATATACACATGGGTAAATAGATAAAAGGTTTTGGTTTGGAGAACATGAGTATGGAGTCAAGGTCTACCCACCCCAAAGGTATGTACTAAGGCTTTCAAAAACTGTAGAACAAGGTTCTAAAAAGAGTTCCCAGAGTCCTCGACCCATCTTTCGGATATTATCAATTTCCCAAATACTTGGTGGTCGATAATATTCTTAAGAGAGTCTCGTCCAAGTGTAGTATCGCGTATCAACTACTTTGGAATTACTTCCTTATAGTCATCGCACTACATCCTAACAAAGCCATAGTGGGGAAAAGGTAATCTAAAGGTCCTTAGTATCACGAGCTCCCATGTAGAAAGTAGCATTGTTTTCACGAATACTCGATCAACAATACTAACTCTTAGAAGGGCCTCTACTGAGCGGAGGTTTTCTCAAGTCAACTTGGTCGGGAATCAACTCCCTATAAGTCTCCTTGAATATACCACTATCCTATCATAAGTATGTCCAAACACGGGTATAGTGTTGTCTCATCACTCAAAGTTCCCAAGATCCAACAGGGCACATATGTATATATTCACAAGTATTCACAAATATAGCAAGTATTCAAACAAGATAGGCTAAACCCTCAAAGCAATAAAAAATCATCCCCAGTGAAGTCGTCATTTCTGTTGCGGTGAAAATTGGATATCAAGCTATTAAGTTAACTTGAATCTTAATTCTTTTACAACCGAACTTTATTTTATCCAAAGGAAAGGTCTAAAGCAAGAAAAACCTTTTTCGCGATGTAACGACAACGCTTAAGAGATTCAGGGATCGGTGGTTGGTTATACCTAGGAAAGGTGTTAACACCCTAAGCATCTGTAGTACTCTACAGGAACCTTTCATTTGATTGCTTGCTAAGTTTGTGAATATGTGTTATGGATTGGGAAAAGATTAGGGATAGGTAAAGGCCTAGATGGTTTTCTAAGTTTGCTCGCAAAGACATCGCATCTTCTGCCTACGTATCCTAACTAGGATAGAATCAGAGCAATCGTAGTTCACCTCACAAGGGATGAAGAACACTTGATTATGATCAAGGTTCAAAGGGGAAAAACATGACAATGTTTGTGTGGATTTTGACAAAACTCCCTATTCTAAGTTGTAATATTCAAAAGGGGAAGTAAGAAATCATGACGATGATTCTCACATAGAGTTGACAAACTCTATCCTAGGGTTCTAGTTGAAGAACACTCCTAGTACAGGTGGATTTCTTAGACTTAAAGCAAAGTCTAATGGTTTCTAAACTGAGGTTGAAATGACTTGATAAAGTCAATGGTTATTGGAGAGATCTTTTCCTTTGGAGGAAGACAGGAGAGGCAACTTGGATGAGAGCTAACAAGCTTCACCACTTGGGGAAAGAAAATTTTGAACAAGATAACAATATAATAAATATGCATCCATGGTGACAACTATTAAGTGAGCATGTGAAATGATAAAAATGAAAATGCATTGATGACAATCAAAGCAGTTGATTAAGCAAGAAGTGTGACAATCAAGCTTCAGTGTATTTAGCCGATGTAAAATGAACATGGTAACAACCAAATATGAAGTCCTAGCATGTTAGCTAACATTTAAGAACATGAATGCAAACAATTATCACAAATAATCACAAGTATATCAAAAGAAAAATTCATCTGCATACGCGAAAACGACCACAGAACGTACACAACTTGCACATAGTCAAAAGAGATGAAAAATTAGTCAAACATGGAAATAAAAAACATGACATGAAAGTATACATCAAGATGAACAAAATTCAAAAAGAATGGTTGAAAAATGATTAAAACTGAGAGAGATATGATTTTTTAAAGATGGGATGAAAAATGACAAAAATTAACAAAAGGGTTGCCCTCCTCAGGGGTCGAACCCAGGTATGCAAGGTAAGAGGCGCTTAAGTGACAAGGTGACTATCACTGGGGTGGCTATACATCCGTTTATGAAAGCCACCCCATAAATATATATGGGATACCCTTATGAAATTCTGGGCAACAAAAACACAAGTAGTAAAACTGAAATGCAAAATCATGTGTAACTTTGTCAATTCTCAACCTTTTCCAATGAAATTTAAGTCTAACTTGTGTGTTTTTAAATGAGGAACATGATGGCAATATTAGTTTTTTGAAATTCTCCCTCTATTTGAAAACCCGATAGCACATGTGTTTTGAAAGTTTTGATGCATTTTGATGTGAAACTCATGCTATCACCAGTTTTTAATCAAGGTAATTATGCACACATACCACATAAATGATAATGAGGGAGTTCAAACAAGCAATGGAATTCAAATCATGCTATGGTGCAAAATGCCATGTGAGTTGCAAAATTAACATATAGATGCATGATGGATATCAGTTCAATTTTAAAGCTCATTTTCACTAAGCAATTCATACATACACATTACACATCTCTGAACAAATGAGTTTGAATGTTAAGATTGGTTTAAAATAGGCTGGTGTGAAAAAATGGTGTTCAAGTGCAATAATGTGTTTGTGAAAGTGCAAGAGGGTATTGATTTTCAATTCCAGGCATATTCAGACCATTTCAAACATACATACACTTTATATGCATGATATTGAGTGATATCAAACCAAAGACTGAGGTTGGAAACAAACTGTCATGGAAAGTGTTGTGCAATTTGCAAAAATGTTTAGTGAAATGCATGATGTTGCTTAAACCAGTTCCATGCACATATAAATCAAATACATCATGCACATAAGTCAAATATATTTCAATGAATGAGTCTAAACACCAAACTGAGTTAAAGAACAAGTAGTCATGAAAATGATGTTTAGGCTGAAATTGGCATTTTGATGCAATGCAAAGGGAGCTGTCAAGACATACCTAAGCATATTCATAACAGGTCAGTGCCTCAAGCAAGTTACATATATGTGTACAAGTGTTTTTTAATCATATAGACTAACCACAATTTAACTGGTAATGGAAAAAGCTTTTTGTGGTAAAAGTGAGATGTGAGCTGTAACACTTGTGAGGCCAAGAAAAAAAATGCAATTTGAATGTTAAAACCCAACTCAGTCAAGACCACATCTTTTTTAAGAGTATGTACATGTTTTAAATCAGTGGCTTATGGATTCTGCCTTTGTGAAAACCTCAAATCTGATATGAATTAGAAAGTGATCATTAAGTTGCAAAAATGTGGAAAGACTGCACTTGGATATCAGTGATCAATTCAAGCAAGTCATAGTCAGAAACATGATTCAAGTATCATCCAAATGTCATGTATGTATTGTTCAAACATTCAAAACACTTGCTTATGAAATTAACAATGACTATGACAAGGAAATATCAAAACAGCTTTGAAGCATACATTCTTGAAGCTAGTGTTTGAAATGGATGTCTACATGCCTACAGGATGGTCTGAGCACCTCATGTATGAAATATTTGATGAATTCTAGCAACCAGCTTAACCACAATAGCCTTAGAGCGAGAAAGTAATAAGTGGTGTGCAAGTGTATCAAATTGCAAAACAGTCAGCTTCATTTAAAACAGAAACAACAGCTAGCCTAGTGCAATCAGGGTGTTTAGTTTTTTTGATCATATAGGTCACATACACAATTCATATATATGAAAACAAGTGAATTCAAAACATGAAATTAGCCTAAAACAGTCTGTTATGCCCAACATATCATAGTGATGCTTATTTTGTTAAAGATGCATTTTGAATGAGATAAGCTAGGTCAGATGCAAACCAAACAAATCAAGCATTCACACACATTGTAATTCTGACTTAAAAGATATTTGGAACTACAAAACCAGCACAAATCAAGGAACACAACAATTTGGTATTTTGATGCAAACAAGTGATTCAAAATTGACAGCAACAGGGTACTTTTCTAGGGATGATGTTTTTCATGATGAACAATGATGTATGCATACTAGATACATGATGACAAATGTGTTAGACCACCAAAAGCATCCATACCTCCCTCAACACAAATCTTGGTATGTGATTCCAAAAACAGTAGCAAGACAAACTTAAATGACAAATACCAATGATATGTTTTCATGACATTGCAATGAATCAAGTGAGATTAATGGTACCTACCTCTTGGAGACAGACTTGAATAAGCAAAATAAGTTGAGAAACCCAGAGAACTTCAACCACCTCCTTACTTTGAGATTTTCCTTCTTTTGAAGCAAAATGCAAATGTTGTGACAGTTGGAGAAGTAGGTTGTACCAATGATTCTCAATGGTTTGGATAGTTGAGAAATGATATATGTGAGGTGTTTGAGTGATTAAAACACCAAGGAAGTGCCTAGAACAAGTTTTGGCTGATTTTGTGGCTTTTGGTCAAAGTAACTTGGTATGGAAGTTGCCTTTTTGATTGGTGACGTTTTTGAATGGTTTAAGGTCTTGGACACCTTCTATATCATATTTAGAGATTTTGTGAATGATTGTTGGGGTGTTTGAATGGGGAGAAATGAGTTTGGCAGCAAATGTACCAAGACAGATTTTTGGTGGTTTTTGACAATTTTGTGATTTTGGTGATTTTGAACCAGAGAGTGAAAAGTGAGAGCTTTGTGTTTCTCTGGTTTTTAGAATCAATATTGTGTTGCAAATGAAGTTATGAGGGCTCCCTTTTATAGGCAAATGAAGAGAGGGGGCAGATTTGGAGATTTCTTCACATGCAAGAAAGGTTTTACACCTTTGGATCAAACCTCCACAAAGGGGTTTCCTTGGCAGCTAGGTAAGCTTCAAGTCAAGTGTTATGGTGATTTTGAAAGGGCTAAATGCAAGCTAGGAGGTGTAGGCTTGTGGCTGATTCAGAATTGCTTTTACACCTCTTGCTTGTTAATAATTTTTTAATGCAAGTTGCAAGGCAACTTGCAAGCCAACTTGTCAAAGCCTCCAATTTCCATTCTCTGCATAATTCTTCACATTTCAATGCTTCAAAACATCAAAATATCAGAAATAATAAGATTCAAAGGCTGAGAAATAATCCAAGTGACCAAAGGATGAATTTATGAAAAATCACCAATGTGGGATTCAAGTATGAAAACACCATCTTGCCAAATCCATAACTCTCAGCTCACAAATGCTATTGAGATGTTCTAGTACTTTTTAAAAAGCCCTCAAATAGCTCTAAAACATTCATGTTTTCATGAGTTTCAAATTCCCAAAGGAACTTGGTCAAGAAGTCTCTCAAAGTTGCTAAAAAAGTGAACTTAAAAGTGAAATTTTTCTAAGTCTTTTTCCCTTCTTGAAATGAATTTGATCATAACTCCAAATCTATGCATTTTCTGATCATGGACCACTTAGGGACTTTTGTAGGATTTGTCAAGAGCTTTCAAATGAGCGTTGAACCAACTCAATTTGATGTGTGGTTAAGGAGTTATGGTTTAGCCCCTTTCAAATGGTCATGAAAATTGATAGGCAAGTGCAACATGATATAAGGAACACTTTTGATTCACACTTTGAAGTCCAATTCCTTAAATTTGAAGATTGACTTTTTGGTCAACCGTACGATCGATCGGTGACTACCGAGTCGTCTGTTGACACTCTGGACCTCCTGAGACTTTGAAACTTCTTGAATGAACTTTATTAAGCTATATGAACTTCATGGATCATAATCCCACCATTAAAATACCTTCCAACATCAAAGTCAAACTACAGTTGACTTTTACTAGTCAAAAAACCCTAATCGAGTGCCCTGAAATACACTGTTCTTGATTCTGGTGTAACAACCTCAAATTGGGTATTCAATTGACATCATATGATACCCTTGATATTTTCCATGATTGAATTAGCCTAAAACTTGGATTGATCACAAACCCTGAAGCTTCGATCTGACTGTACAAAACCCTGATTCATCTGTAATTTGACAAAGACAAACTTGTACTGGGTTAAGGTTAGATGATTCATGAGAATGCTCCTAAAATGATAATGAGAATCTAAGGGGTAAAAATTTGGGGTGCAACAAGTACCATCCTCAATGCATCAGAGGATCACCATATGGAGAAATGATAGCATAGTGGGGAATATCAAGGCAGATCAGAGTTATTTGTTAGCTGAAGTGAATCATGTAGATAGAAGGAACTTCGACAGAAACTTGGCAAATATTGCCCCTTATCGACCTGCAAACTTTGTATTCGACCCTACCTACGGATGCGGCTTATTAATCCCTTGAATTACACCCAACCTATGGGTTCCAGTGGGATAGAGAGGTTGTTGGTGAGGACCTCGAATTTGAAGGGACATCGTACATCCAACCAAATGGCTGGGAAGATGAATTTGATAGACATGACTGAGTCCAAGATAATGGAAAGGATTTCGGCTTATGTGGCCGAAAATAGATTAAAAGTAGCCTTTGAGGCCAAAATTAAATATATGGATGTCAAAGCCAAAGGAAATGATGAGCACTTTAAGGGGCCTGGCATAGACTTTGAACCAGAGCCACCTGATACTGATAAATAAGAAATGCAAGGCCAACGGCTTGACGCAATTTATGACGAAGAGCCTTTGGGATTCGAAAGAGACCCGTCTGTGCCCAATATAAAGATGCTAGCACAGGATCCTTTGGAAGAAGTTAATTTAGGAAAAGGTACAAAAAAAAGGCCAACATACAAAAGTGCTAACCTTGGCCCAGAACTCAAGGTTGAAGTGGTCCAGATTTTGAGAGAGTATAATGACTGCTTTGTTTAGGATTATGACGAAATTCCAGGATTGATTAGGGAGTTGGTTAAACTAAAGCTGCCCATCAAACCTGGAAGAAAACTAATCAAGCAAAATCCAAGAAGATTTGCACCATATTTTTTGTCGAAGATCAAGCAGGAAGTCGAAAGACTTTTCAAATGTAAGTTTATTCGTACAACTAGATATGTTGAGTGGATTACTAATATAGTCCATGGTATTAAAAAGAACGGGACTTTGAGGGTTTGCATTGACTTCAAGGATCTAAACGTTGCAACCCCAAAGGACGAGTATCCAATTCTTGTGGCAGAGATGTTTGTCGACTCCGCTGCATGCCACAAGTATCTTAGTATGCTCGATGGATATTCTAGTTATAATCAGATCTTCATTGTTATAATCAGGCCTTAGGCACCTATTAATAGATGATGATGCCTTTTGGCTTATAAAATGTTAGGGCATCTTACCAAAAGGAAATGAATGCGATCTTTCATGATTTCATAGAGACTTCTATGAAGATTTATATTGATGATATTATTGTTAAGTATGTTTTAGGAGTTAGTCGCATAGACCATCTTCGACATGCATTCGAAAGAATGAGGAAGCATGGTCTAAAGATGAACCCACTAAAATGTGCGTTTTGTGTACAGGCTGGAGACTTCTTAGGTTTTGCAGTTCATAAGAAGGGAACTAAAATAAACCAGAATCTGACAAAGGCTATATTGGAGGTGAAGGAACCATCGATGAAGAAGGAATTGCAGTCGCTGCTTGGAAAGATTAATTTCTTAAGGAGATTTATTTTGAATTTGAGTGGTAAGACTCAATCCTTGGAAATTATGTTTCGATGGTTCGAGTCATAAAGATGGAACATGAATTGGGATATTGATTATCTCTCCTGATAAAATTCCAACGAGATTCAAGTACAAAATCGAAGTGCCTCATTCGAACAACGAGGCTGAATATGAGGCCTTAATAGCTGGTCTCGAAATTTTGTTGGAATTAGGGGCAACTAGAGTCGAAATTTTCGGAAACTCTTAATTTGTTGTGAAGCAGATAATGAGGGAGTATAAATGTGTTAAAGAGAATTGATAATGTATTTTGTAATAGCCAATAGACTATTACAAAATTTTGAAAAGGTGAGTATCAAGCATATCCCTCGACTGAGGAACCAGGAGGCCAATGACTTGGCTCATATTGTAATGGCAACAAGGTGGTGAGAAGCTAGAAGATATGATCGAAGTTTGAGGAAAAGTAATGGCAATAAGGTTGTCTCCAATAGACTTAGAAGCAACACAATCGGGCTATGCAGATGATAAGAATTTTGAAATCTTAGCAATTGACAGCCTGGAAGACTCATATTGGAGGAAACCTATTGTGGACTATTTGAAAAATCCAACTGCATTTGTAGAACGAAAAATAAAGTATAAATCTTTAAGTTATACTCTTATGGGGAATGAACACTTCAATAAGACGCCCGAGGGAATCTTACAGTGCCTTAGCAAGGTCTGATGTTTTCTTGGACGCCATTGACGATTAAGGTTGAAGGTCACTTGAGTTTTTTGAGTGTGCTTGTGAGAAGATAAATAATTTTTCTTGCACTTGAAAGGAAGAAGAAAGCTCAAAAAGGTGAAAATTTGGAAAAAGAAATGAAATAGAGTATTTATAAGAGAAAAGTGAGACGCTTCATTTCAGCCATTATGAGTAGTAGTTGGGATCATTGGGCACATGTTGACCAGTTATGGTATGATAGGATGGTTGCAGATGGTAGCCCACTACTTCCTAATAAATATGGGAGTGATGATTACCTTTTGAGTTCCAGCACGTCTTGATTAGACTACTGAAATGGTGTTGTCATGATGACCATGACGTTATAACATTAATGGTGCAGTAGTGTTAAAAAAAGCTTCAAAAAATGTCCTTTTCTCTTTGTAATCGAAAATGACATTTGGGGGGGGGGGGGGGCAGTTTTGTTGGTTGGGATTTCGACATTCATTAATGACGAAAGTAAGTTAGGAGGTTTCAAGGTCATATCCTGAAGAAGAAAATGGTGAATTCGACAACAAACAGTGACTAAGATGTTTCGACGACAGAGAAGATTTTTAATGGGATGTTGGAGTTTGAAGAATCATTTTGAGAGAAACTATATTGTTTCGACAGGGAAATGTTGAAGATCTAGTCGAATAATTTTTTTCATAGAGGGTGTTATGGTTTATAACTTAGAAATAATTTTACCTTAGATTAGAGTTCGACAATGCTCACTTGCAGAAGCATTTTTTACTGATGGAGTTCAAATAGGGATGATAACTACCTTTTGGACTTATTCGTTTCTTAGGACACACAGACGATTTTGAGGCGATGAAATGCATGTAGTTTGGAACATGGTGCATTCTGGAAAAATTACCGTTAGATGACAGTTACTTTTGATTTAGTATAAATAGGACATTTAGCATTTAGAATAAGGTTGTTCAACAATTGTACAAAAACTTTACATTTTACTCCTAGTACCTGCGTGTGAGAAAAGAGTGCTTTTGAGAGAGAGAATGTATGTTTGAATACCTTTCTTTACAATCAAATTCATTTAAATTCTAGTCATCTACCTTTACTTGCAATTTACTTACTTGTCATTTCTCTTCAAGTAATTTATATTTCTGCAATCTACATTTATTTTCTTGCTTAAAATAAATTACAACATTCTCTTAATAACTTTGAAGAATATTGGAAGAAAATATTGTATAAATGTTCATAATCATTAAAACCAAAAACTGAATAATAACATGTCCAAGTATCAGTCTAGTCAATTCTGTAAGTGACCAAACACTTAGTAGCTTTGGAGGACTAGCGGTTGTTTTCCATTTTCGATGTTAAACTATATCATTCTTATCTTTTACATAGTTTCTTGAACAATTTCTAGTCCTAGAATTCGTTCATCACCAACTTCCATCCAACACAAGGGTGTTCTACATTTTCTCCCATACAAAACTTCATAAGGAGTTATTTCGATACTTGTATGGTAACTATTGTTGTATAGAAATTCAATTAATGACAAGAGCTCTTTCCAATTTCCTCCACTTTCAAACACACAAGCTCTCAACATATCTTTCAATGTTTGTATCGTTCTTTCCATCTGACCATCCGTCTGAGGATGATTCAACGTAATTAAACACAACCTAGATCTCATGGCTTATTGAAAAGCTCTCCAAAATCTTGAAGTAAACTTTGGATCTCTATCAGATACAATACTATAGGGGACACCATGTAGTCTCACAATTTCCTCAACAAATAACCGTGCAAGATGACTTTCCTTGTAAGTAGTCTTCACTTCTAGGAAATGTGCGGACTTTGCCAACCGATCCATAATTACCCATATAGAATCATAATCACCTTGCGTACGAGGTAACCCAACTGCAAAATCCATCAAAATGATATCCCATTTCCATACTGAAATCTCTAACGGTTGCAACAAGTCACCCAGTCTTTGGTGCTCAGTCTTCACCTATTGGTACACAACACATTCAGACACATACTCCGCAATATCCTTTTTCATCCTAGACCACCAATATTCATTTTTCAATTCTTGATACATCTTTGAGGAACTGGGATGTATGGTCAATGCGCCTTTGTGAAACCCGGTTGACTTAACATCTCTTGCAACTTCGCATCCGTCATTTGTCCTTGTTGAATTTCTTCCCTTAAAGTGGAATTAACATTCAAATTTCCCATTATCACACCATTTTGAATTCAAACAAATTGAAGATTAAGATCTCAAAACTCTTCCAACAAAGCATACTCCAACACCACCAACTCGACTTTATGTACCTCCATCCTACGTAACGCATCTGCCACCTTATTCGCTTTACCGGGATGATACTCCAGTTCAAAGTCAAAATCCTTCAAATACTCCATCCACCTCATTTGACGCATGTTCAACTCCTTTTGATCAAACAAACATTTTAAACTCTTGTGATCACTAAATATCTCAAAGCACACCCCATACAAGTAATGACGCCATATCTTCAGTGTAAAAACAACATCTGCTAACTCCATATTGTGAGTTGGATAATTTTCTTCATGAACCTTCAATTGACGAGAGGCATAAGCTACAACCTGACCACCCTTTATTAAAACTTCTCTTAATCCCTTCTTAAATGCATCACAAAATACTTCATACAGCTTACTAGGATCAGGAATAATCAAAACAGCAGTAGTCGTCCATCTCTCCTTTAAACTCATAAAACTTTGTTCACAACTTGAATCCCAACTGTAAGGAATCCTCTTTCGGGTAAGTCTAGTCATTGGTAGAGCCAACTGAGAAAATCCTTTGATGAATCTCTTATAGTAACCTTCCAATCCTAAGAAACTTTTGACTTTTGAAGCATTCCTCGGTCTTTCCCAATTAACCATTGTTTCGACTTTTGATGGATCTACTTCCACACCTCCTTGAGATATCACATGACCAAGAAAATTTACTTTCGTCGTCCAAAACTCGCACTTGCTTAACTTGGCAAAAAATTATTTTTCTTCCAACACCGATAGAACGATCCTTAGATATTCTACGTGCTCTTGTGGAGTACGAGAATAAATAACAATGTCATCAATAAAGATCATAATAAATTAGTCCAAGTAAGGTTGAAATATCCGATACATGTAATTCATGAAAACAGCTGGAGCATTCGTCACACAAAAGGCATCACAAGAAATTTATAATGGCCATATCAGGTCCTAAATGCGGTCTTTGGAACATCAGACCTCTTCACACAAATTTGATGATATCCTGACCATAAATCAATCTTTGAGAACACGCAGGTTCCATTCATATGGGCTAACAAGTTTCCTATCCTGGGTAGAGCATACTTGTTCTTGATGGTGACTTTATTCAACTAGCGGTAATCAATACACAAACGCATACCACCATCCTTTTTCTTTACTAGTAGTATTGGGGCTCCCCAGGGTGAGACACTAGGTCGAATGAAATGTTTAGCCAACAACTCTTCTAATTGTCCCTTCAATTCTCTTAACTTGAGTGGTTCCATCTGATACGAAGAAACAGATATCGGGGTCGTTCCCGGTACCAAATCAATAAAGAATTCCACTTCCCTCTCCAGAGGAAGAAAAGTGACATCCTCGGGGAAAAATTCTGAAAACTCATATAATATAGGAATTTGGGAAACTTTAAGGTAATCACTTATCTCCTGGGTGAGAACTAAGAGAACAAACTTCTTCTTCTCAAATAAGAACTTTTAAGCAAGAGTGTATTGACCTTAGTTTAAATCTTTTAAGAAAAACTAAGTAGTATTCTTGGAAGAGTGTTCTTCTATTTCGGGTTGTTATTGAATTGTCACTAATTTGTGACTGTTAAGAGTGATATGGGTGTCTCATATCTAGATAGTTTCTAGGTATAAGTTGTACAAGGTAGTGATTAGGAGAGAAATTGTAAGCGGAGGAGTTCAGCTTTGAACTAATGTTATCATAGTGAATTTCCTTCCTGGCTTGGATGCCCCTAGATGTAGGTGATGTTGCACCTAATTGGGTTAACAATTGATTGTGTTATTTATCTTTCTGCAATTTATTTTTACTTTGATTTATTTATTCTTTCAGACAAAGATATTGTAACATTTGCCTTAACATTATGTTTTGATGTGAGGACATCAGTATTAACATATGTTAGAGTTCCATAATTTCAATTAGCATCAGAGTTGGCACCCTAGTCAGTTTTTGGTTGAGCTTCAGAGAGATTTTTTTCTGGTACTGTATGATTATTGGAAGGCTAGATTGGTAGCTTTCTTGAGATTAATGGACAACAACTCTTGGAAATACATCACCAAAGGGTGTGTGTGGATATTTTCTTGTGAGGAAGAGTATGGGTTGGCTCTTTTTACTCTAGAATATTTAAACTCTATATCCAATGGAGTTGATAAAAATATGATCAGTTTGTTAAACACATGTGTGGTGGCCAAAACTGCTTGGAAATTTCTCAAGACCTCTCATAAAGGCACATTTGGTCAGCAGGATTCTGAGGTCTTTACTTAAGAGATTTGTCTTGAGTGTAACTATTGTTGTAAAATAAGATCTAGACATTATTAGCATAAATGGATCTGTTTGAGTCATATTTGTTTTTTGTCTTTAAAAGAACAAATTTGAACAATTGGGCAAGGGCATGTGTTTTGTCTCCAACTCTGTAAGAGCTTGTGACCTTGTGAAGGTTTACTCAGTACTTTATGTTACCCGAGAGGCAATTCTACCAGGATCCGAGGGAAGTGGACATAAGGTTAAGATCAAATGTGATGAACATCAGACCTGACATCTGTAAGAACTAGGATGTTTTGAGTAGAGGCACTCAGTGTCATGTATTTGAAACTTTTTTTAATACCCTACCCAACATCAAGAAGTTTCTTAAGGGGTTCTCTACTTCTTGGACTGATTCTGATGATGAATATGTCTAGTTTGTTACTGTCTTCTCTAGAATATGGGCTTATGATATAGTCCCCTATATTGGACAATTAATTCATGATGAGTCGGTTGCTTCTTCAAGGTTTGTGCATCAAGAGCAAAGAAGGTTGTCAACAAGAAGGAAAATAGAAGGTTAATATCTCTATCTACTGTCACTAAGGAAAGAATGGTTGTCTAACATCTATAACCTGTAGAATGAGGTGTCTGTATTAATATCCAAACTTGATATCATGATCAAGTCTATGAGGATGTTGAACAATTGTTCTGATATATTGAAGAAGATCTTCATTTGAGAAGATGTCTAAAAGCCAAAAAAGGTTACGATTTTCAAGGCTATATCAAGCAACTCAAAGTGTCTTGACATCGTGCTGCACATCGAAATATTCAGGCTAAAGGGAGGTACTTGCACTTGAGACATAAAGTTGGTCATATTAATTTTTTGTTTCAATTTGTATGGTTAAAACTCAAGGAAGGTGCATATTGTCTTGTCTCTTATACCTTTCCTAGAGCTTTAACAAAACAAGACTGGTATTTCAGTAGTAGGTGTTCTAGACTCATGGCTGGAGTAAAGAAGTATTTGATGAACTTTAAGTCTCTCTCTTTCAACTATGTTACTTCTAGTGATGGTCTCAAATTTGAAATTTAAAGGGTTCGAGAATTGGATTTTCTAGTCTTAATGGTGTTTCCATTGTTAAGAGACTGTCAATTAATGCATTAAACATAACTCAATTGTGTGATCAAGGTCTTAAGGTAGATGTCTTTAAGGAAGAACATTTAATCACTGATGGGATGTGTTTGCATTAAAGGAAGATGTAGTTCAGATGTCCCACCATAAGTTGCAACATTAGACTACTAAAAGAATTATAGAGCTTTCTTTTAGGGTTCTTATGAGGCTATTGCAAGGTGAAGTCTTAGTGGATAGAGGAACATAGGGCAGAAGAGGAGTAAACTGAGGTGTAAAAGACTGATAATGGTGATTTACGCAGTCAACACTCTGGTATTTTGGTCAGCCTCAATGGTACTTGGTAGAAGGAATCTCTTCTTGTTTGCATAAAGTTTCATACTGGTATTGTGTTATCAGACAGGATGTCTTGACAATGTGCTTCTGTGTAGAATATCTTTTGGCTCTTTTTGTGTGCGAGAGTTTATTTATCTCTGTGAATTTTTTGTGTCTCTGATCTGCCCTTGCAATTTGTTATGTTACTGCTGTGGCTCTCAAGTATTTCAGGCAAAGGGATGTCTCTAGGTTACTATAATGAAAGCATAACCCATGGATGTTAACTCCAAAACCAAAGTTAATGGTTCAATCATTGTAAAAAGGACTGATGCCCAAACAAATGTTGGAACATCATTGGAGCCAATTAACTCTATAAAAAATGAAGCAAATTATATATGGGAAACTAATAAATTCAGAGATGAAATATCTAATTCTGGTTAATTTTTAAATAAAGTATTGGCCAAGTCTGATGGTGATAGTGGCTTTGACAGTACATGATGACATATCTGATGTCTTGACATCTAACCTGATATTGTTGAGCACCATGGTTTCTCTAGGATTTTTGTTGTGATGCTTTGGTATGAATCATGGAAATGATCTCTACTTTCTATGCGATCTTTGGTGGTGTTGGGATGCTAAGTTCTGACATCATTCTAGTTGTTGGTGCTTAAGAGGAAATGTACTTCTATTGATGTGGTATGTATGCATGATGTCAAACAAAATATGCATGACATATTGCCTACCTGAAGTGCTTTGGAGAACTCTGGTTTCTCTTAAATTTTATTGAGGCTTATTTTCTTCTGTTGTACATGTGCCTCTGATATGAGAACTAGGACAGTTCATGATTTCCTGGGTATGTCCTTGAGAATAATGATGTTTGTTGTCTGGGAGAATTTATTTATCTATGCAATGGGTTGTGATCTTCAAGGGGAGTTGTTTTTCTAGATGATCTGTGATGTCAGACTAGATGTCTTGACACTGTGTTTAACTTTCAGCTACACCTTGCTGAATTCTTTAGCTATGTAATTCATACGGAGTTTGTTTTTTTTATCATTGTGTGGTGTTCTTGTTTTGATCCTGAGATAATTCTGCTGTGTGTTCCTCTATATTGTCCTAAGT
Source organism: Lathyrus sativus (assembly GCA_963859935.3). Classification (NCBI taxonomy): domain Eukaryota; kingdom Viridiplantae; phylum Streptophyta; class Magnoliopsida; order Fabales; family Fabaceae; genus Lathyrus; species Lathyrus sativus. Next base: position 647,079,217 of record OZ012735.1, on the reverse strand, counting down.
CTGGTTCCTCTTGAGAAAAACCTTGTCTCTTGGATCAGTAATAATATAATTGTGGTTTCTGGTCTATCTATAAGACTAAGAATAATGTTGAGGAAGTTGTTGCTCCAAATTGAGTTGGATGCTAAAAGGATACAATTTCAAACAATATGCCATGACATTGTATTGTGACAAGATGGTCACAATCAGGATTTTTCAAGGATTTTCACTCTGCAAAGCTGGACAAGTTCATTGGGACTAGTCATCACTATATTAGGGGAGTTTTGGGAATTTGTACTAATGAAAAGTTATAGAAATTACAGTTTAGAAGGTTTAAAAATGTTATTTAGTTGTGTGCGTTTTTATAAAAAAAAACAACTTTTCAATGACATAGAGATTATCATTTCATGTTGCAGTCAAAGCTTGGAAAGTGAGAAAGAGGAACAAGAGAATGTCTCTGTTACGAAGGATAATTTCTCTTCTTTCAACAGTTTTATCCATGACTGATCAGTCGATACAAGCGAGGTTGTTTTTTTATAAAAGCCAAGACCTTACTGCTTCTTCCTCCTATCGAGTTGTGTTTCAATATGAGCCAGTCCTCCAAAAATAATGATGCTAAAAAGGATCTTGTGTTGGATGCCAAGAAGGATAAGAGTGTGGATCCAAAGAAGGTGGAGTCCGAAGTTGTGACATCTGTTGGATCATCTATTGCAGCATCTAGGACAGGGAAAAAAGTTTGTGACAAAGATGAAGTCCTTCAAGAAAATCCATGCTCAAATACATGACTCTGATAAGGATGCTGATGAAGATTAGGTTAATTTCATTAACTCAGGTGGTTGGAGTGGATAGTTGGCTCTATAGATGAATTTTTGAGTGTGTTTTTCTATTTGTGTTGTAATAATTTCCTAATAGTATTTGCTACAATATGTTGCTTTGTGTTTTCAGTTGTTTTCTTCCATTAGAACCATTTGTTTCTAGTAGAACTGTGTGTTTCCATTTTTGTTCACATTTACTCTATTTTTTGTCAATTTTTTACTAAAAAAAGGAGTAAAGTGTTAGGATGTTTGATGTTTCTGATGTTGGATCAGATGTCATGACATATATCATGTTTTCGTGTACCTTGTGGTTGCTTGTTGTATGTAACTATTGAGAGGGAGCATGATAGTCTGTCGTGCTTGTTGCTGATGTGTTGCTGATGCTGTTGCTGCTATTGAGGTGATGTGTGTGAGTAATGATATGCAATCACGTGTTTTGACATATTCTGTTTATGGAGAACCTTAGTTACTCTATGGTAATCTATTACTCTGATGCTCTAAGTAATATGTGTGGCTTCTGTTGTATGTGTGACTTTTGTTGTATGTGTTTCAAATATGTGTGGTTTCTACTGTATGTGTTTCTAATGTGCGAACTTGGATATTTCATGACTATCTGTCTTATGATTTGGGTTTTCCCCTTGAGAGGGATGTGTGAACTAAGACAGATGAGGTTTGGATTTTTGGGTTTTGTTGTACCTCGAAAAATCAATTTAAATAATAGGACTTTTGCGCTAAAGGCGCGAAATGCGGTTCGACAGAGTTGCCACCGAACTTTGTTTATCCCAAAAAAATGGGAAATGAAAATATTGTGAAAACCTTTTAAAGAGACAAAGACAAAAACACAGTCATCACAACCACGTTCTGGGTTTGGGAGTCGGTTACGCAAGAGGAAGGTATTAGCACCCATCTGTTGTACCCCAAAATTTGACCAACCTTTTCTTTACTTGGCTTATGTTTCATTTCATTTTCTAGCATGTGCATTTGCATTAGCATTGTTCTTTGCAGGGGATCAAGAGAGTTATGCCTACTCAAGAGAAGAGTCTCAAGGGTTTCAAACTCAAGCAAGGGTGTTTACTCAAGTTGTCAAGTGCTTATACTCATCAGGAGATGGTCAAAGCTCTTTGAGAAAGAAGATGGATATGTGTTGCTTACCTCCTATCTTGGAGATCAATTGAGGATCATCAGGCGTTCACAAGTACATGGTTATGGATAAAGGATGTTTGAGAAGCTCATTAAGTACTTGGAGAGCCATTGTGGATTTTATCTAAGTTGTCATGTCATTTGCAAGAGGTCACAGTCAAGGGTTGTACACCTAGGGTTTCATCTGATTGGTGCAAAGTCAACCGTGGACTTGAAGGAGTTTGAGACTTAGTTTTAAGCCATTGGAGCTATGGGAAGTTATGTTAAGGCATCTAGTATATCATATCAAGTTCAAATAAAGAAGAATCAAGAGATTGAGAAGTTACTAAATTAGGGTTTCAAAGGATGTCAGTGTGAAATCCCCTTCTTTAGGAGCTAACTTCAAGGACAAATTACCTTATGATATAAGGTCAATCTTGTAAGTGCTTTTGATTGGATTCATTTTATGGAAAAACATTAATGTATGAATAAATGTCATAACTGATGTTAGGACATACTTGAAGAGTGTTATGAAAGGAAAGCTATGAGTAAGTTGAGTTGTATGTCATACTGAATGTCATGACACTAATGTGATGACATCAGGTGTGCAGAGTTTGTTTTTTTGGTATTCAAAATGAGGAAGCTCAGGCTAGAATTTAGGAAACTTTATAGAAGCTCAAGCTGGAAGTCAGGAAACATTTTAGAAGCCCTGGCAAAATTAAATGTACCTAACCTAAGCGGTAAGTGCAGCTTTTTGAAGAAAGGTTTGGGTAAACCTAATTGCTGCACCAAGGCCCAAAGCAGGCCTGCTATTATAAATAGCAGAAGGATCATTCCGACTGATGTACACATAGAGGAGAGAACATCTAGTGAGAGAGCATATATTGTGTTTGTGAGGGCGAAGAACCTTGTTCTTCACGTGTGTAGTGTGTCTTAGGAATACTTGTACACCAAGCAATTGTATGCTGCATTGGTTAGGTAGGTTCTAAGTTGTTCAGTCACTCAAATCTTTTAAGCAAGAGTGTGTGTCCCTTGATCAAAGCTGTGAAGCAAGATCAAGGTGTGTGGTTGAAGTGTATCTTCATAACTTTTTGTAATTGTAATTGTATATCACTGCTGTGATTAAGGGGGAGTGAGTGGGAATACTCGGGTCTAGAGTGTCTCTAGGTTGAAGTGTCATTGGGTAGGTTTTAAGTGAGGAGTGAAAACTGGGTTGTTTGACTCTGAATTAATTCTACTAAGAGTGAATTTCCTCCCTGGCTTGGTAGCCCCCAGATGTAAGTGTTGTTGACACTGAACTGGGTAAATAATTACTATGTTATTTGCTGCTTTCTCTTTATAGCTTTGTAATTATTCCAATAGTCTGTGTTATAGTGGATGTTATAACATCCGTGATAACATCCATCGTGTGCTTGCCAGAATTTCAATTGGCATCAAAGCAGGCACTATGCCTGTTATTTTTGGGTGAGATCTAGGGAAGATAAATTCTAGTACTATGGATAAAGACATAGGATTCACAAATAGACCTCCAATTCTAGATGGCTCTAATAATGACTATTGAAAACCGAGGATGATTGCCTTCTTGAAATCTTTAGACATCAAGGCATGGAAAGCTGCAAACTTTGGCTGGGAACATCCTGTGAAGACTGACAAGGATGGAGTATCTGTGTTAATTCCTGGAGAGGAATGGAACAAAGAGCAAGAGGCCTTAGCTCTTGGGAACTCTAAAGCATTGAATGCACTCTTCAATGGTATAGACAAAAACATCTTCAGGCTTGTACACCATTGTGAACTGGCTAAGGAGGTTTGGGACACTCTCAAAACTACTCATGAGGGAACCTCAAAAGTTAAGATGTCTAGACTACAAATGTTGACCACCAAATTTGAAAGTCTTAGAATGAAGGAGGATGAGACTATTCATGAGTTCTACATGAGTATTCTTGAACTAGCCAACACCTCAGGAGCCTTGGGAGAAAAGATGTCTGAATAGAAGCTGGTAAGGAAAATTCTCAGGTCTTTACCTAAAAGGTTTACCATGAAGGTCACTGCCATTGAAGAAGCTCAAGACATATGCAACATGAAGATGGATGAACTCATAGGCTCTCTCCAAACATTTGAGATGGGGATGAGTGATCAGACTGTGGAGAAACAGACCAAAAGCATAGCTCTTGTCTCAAATACTGCAGATGAGTCAAATGATGAAGATCATGAAAGCAAGGAGAAACTCTCAGAAGTTGTAGCTATGCTTGGGAGACAATTCAACAGACTCATGAAAAGCAAAAACATCCCATCTGACACTGGCAGAAGAACTAAGTCTGATGAAAAGTCCTACCAAGACAAAAGAGTTAAGTGTTATGAATGTGAGGGTTATGGTCACATTAAAACCGAATGCCCCACATATCTCAGAAGGGAGAAGAAAGGACTTAGGATCACCTGGTCTGATGAAGACTCAGAAAGTGGATCAGAAGTAGAATCTGCAAGACATGTCACAGCTCTAACTGGTACATGTATGACTGATAATGAGTCTGGTGAAGATAGGTTAACTTTTGATGAATGTGCAGCCCTATACAAACAATTGTACATCAGAAGCACTGAAGTATGTCAACTAAGGGAGAAGCATAAGAGAATCATCAAGAGGATGGAGGCTGAGAAGAAGGAATTTCTTGCAACAATAGACTCACTCAACAGTGAGGTCAGCCAATTAAAAGGACAACTTGAGCAGATGTCAAAATCAATCAGGATGCTAAACCCTGGGACTGACACTCTTGAAAAAATTCTACAGAGTGGTCAGATGGCAGGAGACAAGTCTAGACTAGGGTTTGTTGGTGAACAGAAACCCATCTTGGGGATCAAGAGATATGAGTCTGAAAAACAGAAGTCAAACCAGATGTCATAGCCAATGTCACAACATCAGAGGAAAAGGAACAGGAATCAATCAAGAAGGAAGTTCCAGAGGTGGAGGTATCAATACTGTGGAAGAATTGGTCACCTGAAGCCTTTTTGCTTTTGGTTGCATAGATATCCTAGCCACACTCATCAAAATACTCATGTCAAGAAGCAACAATGGGTGGCAAAGGAGGTTGGTCTGATAGCTCACACCTCCCTAAGAGTGCCAGCTAAAGAAGACTGGTACTTTGATAGTGGTTGCTCCAAGCACATGACTGGAATAAAGAACCTGTTGGTGGATATCAAACCTCATTCCACTAGTTATGTGACCTTTGGTGATGGTGCAAAAGGACAAATCAAAGGGGTTGGGAAACTAAACTGTCTTGGAGTTCCTAACCTAGACAATATACTGCTGGTAAAAGGACTGACTGCTAACTTGATTAGCATTAGCCATCTCTGTGATCAAAGGCTAAGTGTGAAGTTCACTGAAGTAGAATGTGTGGTCACAAATGGTGAGAATAAAGAAGTTATGAAGGGGGTTATATCTAAGGACAACTGATACTTATGGGAGCCCAAGGACTCTAGTAAATCCATAATATGCTCTATGGCCAGAGAAGAAAAGGAAGTAAAATTGTGGCATCAAAAACTTGGGCATCTTCATCTAAGAGGAATGAAGAAGATTATCTCCAAGGAGGCTGTGAAAGGAATCCCAAAACTAACTATATATGAAGGAAAGGTATGTGGTGAATGTCAAGTAGGTAAACAAACCAATACATCTCATCCAAGGGTTAAACACATGAGTACCTCCAGAGGTTTGGAACTATTGCACATGGACTTGATGGGAACAATGCAAGTAGAAAGTCTTGGTTGTAAAAGGTATGCCTATGTAGTTGTTGATTACTACTCCAGATACACCTAGATAAGCTTCATTAGGGAAAAGTCAGATGTATTTGAAGTATTTAAAGAGCTGTGTCTGAAAATTCAAAGAGAAAAGGAATGTGGTGTGATCAGAATCAGAAGTGATCATGGCAAGGAGTTTGAAAACTCTAAATTTGCAGAATTCTGCTCTTCTGAAGGGATCAGTCATGAGTTCTCGTCTCCCATTACACCTCAGCAAAATGGAGTAATGGAAAGAAAAAACAGGACTATCCAAGAATCTGCCAGGGCTATGATTCGTGCAAAGAAATTACCTATGCATTTTTGGGCTGAGGCTATGAACACAACCTGCTATGCTCACAACAGAGTAACCTTGAGAAAAGGGACTTCTTTCACCCTGTATGAAATGTGGAAAGGAAGAAAGCCAACAGTAAAATACTTTCATGTTTTTGGGAGCAAGTGTTACATCTTGACAGATCGTGAACAAAGGAGGAAAATGGATCCCAAAAGTGATGAAGGCATTTTCCTAGGATACTCTATCAACAACAAAGCTTATGAGTATACAACTCCAGAATAAAAATCTTGATGGAATCCATTAATGTTATCATTGATGATCAACTTGAAGAACCCAATGTCATTGAGGATGTTGAAACATTCCTTGAGACACCTGCTGAGGATTTGGGTAATACTGAAGAGGTTCTAAATGGACAGCCAGAATCTGTATATGAAATTCCCAACAAAGAACCCTCCATCAGGATCCTGAAAGATCACCCCAAAAATCTTATCATTAGAGACCCCACAAGTGGTGTAAGGATCCGAGCTAGAGAAATCATCTCAAATTCATGTTTTATATCCAAGATTAAACCCAAAAATGTGAAGGAAGCCTTAACTGATGAATACTGGATCAAGGCCATGCAAGATGAATTGAAACAGTTTAAAAGGCATGAGGTATGGGAACTGGTGCCAAGACCTGAGGGAACAAACATCATTGGCACCAAATGGATTTACAAGAACAAATCAGATGAACAGGGAATTGTAGTCAGAAACAAGGCTAGACTGGTGGCACAGGGGTATACTCAAGTAGAAGGAATTGATTTTGATGAAACATTTGCACCAATTACAAGACTTGAGTCCATCAGGCTACTGTTAGGAATTGCCTGCATTCTAAAATTCAAACTATTCCAAATGGATGTGAAAAGTGCATTTCTGAATGGATATCTAAATGAGGAAGTATATGTAGCACAACCCAAGGGATTTGAGGATCCTAACTTGATAGACCATGTATACAAGTTAAGAAAGGCACTGTATGGATTGAAACAAGCCCCTAGAGCATGGTATGAGAGATTGACTGGATTTCTTACTACAAATGGATACAGGAAAGGAGGGATAGATAAGACCCTGTTTGTAAAGGATGAAGATGGAAAAATTATGATTGCACAGATCTATGTGGATGACATAGTGTTTGGAGAAATGTCAGACAAAATGGTGAAACAATTTGTCAATAACATGCAATCTGAGTTTGAAATGAACATGTGTGGAGAATTAACCTATTTCCTTGGTTTGCAAGTCAAGAAAATGGATGATTCTATATTTATCTCCCAAAGTAAATATACCAAAAGCATAGTTAAAAAGTTTGGGATGGATAAGGCTGGTCACAAAAGAATACCTTCACCCACTCATCTGAAGTTATCAAAAGATGAAAGTGGTACTAGTGTTGATGAAAGTGGTACATGTTGCACCCTAAAATTTGACCAACCGGGTCCCGTATCTGGTTCGATGTTTCGACGCATGACTGCATTCGCATCCGCATATCGCATACAGTGCATTTTGTAGTTATATTGATTTTATCGGGATCGCAGCCCTCGTCTCGCGTTTCAGGTGTTTTTAGCAGGTTCAGATAGGTAGAATTGTGTTTTTGGGAAGTTGTGTTATTCCCGGTGTTTTCAGCTCGCGCTGTTGTTTTTAGGGATATTTCGGTGTCCGTTTATTTTTACCGGCTATTTCGTTGCGCTCTCGCAGTGTTATTTGTCATTATGTGTTATTTTTGTTCCTTTGGGAATTATTGTGAATTTTCTAGATTTTATTAGCTGTTATTAGGGTTTTAATAGATTTTTAATCATTTTAGAATATTAATAATGTTTTTAGTCGCTTTAAAATCATTTTTTTAGAATATTAATAGTTTTTTTAATAGTTTTAATAGCTTTTAAATGTTTTTAGGTTTTAATATAGAAGAGTATAGATTTTTCTTTTATTAATAATAGATTTTCTTTTATAGGATATAATAGTTTAGATAAATAATATAGGTTTTATTAGAGATTTAATAGAGATTTAATAATTTTTAGATTAGAGAATTATTAGAATTTTTTAGTTTAGTTTAGAAATTAATTGGAATTATTAGGTCTTAATCACTTATTTAGCTGTCAATTAGGATTTATTAGATTAATTAGGTTTTAATTAGTGTAATTGTTAGTCTTTAATCCATGTTAATTAGTCCATTTCAATTCAGTTTTTTGGGTTTTTTTTTATCATTTTCGTATTGGGCCCAGTAGTGTTTTTGGAGGCCCAGAGTTTAATCCCCATTTCAGTCCAAAAAGATCATTGCCAGCATGTCCTACATAAGTCCAGCACACGTGTTTTGCAGAGGAGAGAGCCACGTTTTTCACTCTGGAGGACCCACCTCACAGTTTACATCACTCAGAATCCTCACACTTGTCCCATTATCCTCTCTCCCTCACCACGTGGCATCCATGCAACGTTCACTCTGCCACCCAGCCACACCACGTGTCTGCACCTGAACCTCCACCGGTTGCATGGCCGGCGGCCATGCAACCACCGTAACACCCAATCGCCGGCCACCACCAACCAACTCCGGCAGTCGTAACCTCCTCCCTCCGCCGTGAACTTCGCCGGAAAACTGGAAAACTCAGAAAATCCCAAATCTTCAACCGATCATCAACATCATCAACTTCCTTTCAACCGATCATCATCTCAGATTATCATAATCAGCATCGGTGTTCATCTCATCACCACCGAGTTCATCATTCTTTCTTCTGGATTCAACCATCTTCATCAATAATCATCAATCTCCAACAATCTTCTATCGATGTTCATCATCACCGTGATTTTTTTCCAGAAATCTTCAATAAGGCCTTCAGGATCTTCATCTTCTTAGTGAAGACCTCAAGAACCTTCATCCCCAATGAAGTATTCTTCATCTGTTTCCCAGAAAAATCCAAACGCATTCATCAACTTTGTGACATCATCTTTCCAGATTCGGTAAGCTTCAAACGCACATCACCAAGATCTTCAACAACAATTCCTAGAACAATCTCTAGGAAACTTCAAATCCTCAACACTGTCAGAGATCTCTCACCGTCGTAGATCCAGATTTCTTCCAGATTCCTCAACCTTCAAGGTCGTCGATTTATTCATCCAGATCGCTTCGCCAGGTTGCAAGATTCATTGATTCCTTGGTGATTTCCCTCCGCTTTTTGCTATTTTCTTCAAGATTCACTTCCAAGAACCTTCGTCCTTTCATAGATCCTCTTCTCCATCTTCCTTTTTCTTTCAACAGCGTTTTGGTGGATCATGTTGAGGCTGAGGGTGTTAGGGAGTGAAGCAAACTGAGAGATTGGAGAGGAAGATTGAACGAGTTTGAGAGAACAGAGAAGAGGAGTTTGAAGATTGTGAGAGAGAGAGTGAGACGGAGAAAAGTCTGAGCGAGAGAGAGAGAGACCGAAGATGGGGGAAGACGGCGCGATGAACAGTGACGCAAGAAGGATGAGGGTTTTCTGACAAGATGAATGGGAAGAGAGTCTGTGTTGGATTGGGCCTTGGGCCCATCAGTCTGTGGCATCCGTACACACCCCCCGTTTTTGGACTTACCTCCGTTTTTTGTTAGTTGGGCTGGGCCATGTTGCTATCAGCACCCTCCGCTTCGCTAGCAACACCCCCTCCCCAGTTTTTTTCTGTTTGTTATTTTTTCTGGGCTGGGCCCAATGTGTTTTACTGTTTGTAAACCCCCTGTAACTATTGTACCCCCCTCCCCTTGTATTTTTTTCATTTTCATTTTAGTTACTTTCTTTATGAAAAAAATAATATGAAAAAGAATGGAGAAAAATAGAAGAAAAGAATATTTGAAAAGAGAAGAAAAGAAATATTGAAAAAGAACATTTGGGAGAAAAATAAAAGAAAAGAATAAAAGAATAGAGAAGAGAAATATTGAGAGAAAATATTTGAGAAAAAGAAAATAGTGAAATATGAGTATAGAAAAATTGGGAAAAAATGTTAGTTCATACTTTTAATATTTTCTTTTAGGATACATTTTTTATATAAATTCTTTTACACCTTTTTAGAGGTAGTTTAGAAGTCCATTTGTTAGGGGACTTTTTACACTTTTAGAGATAATTTTTAGAAGTCCACTTGTTAGGGAACTATTTTCCATTTGATTTTTCATAGGATAGGATAGTATTTCCTAGGGGTTTATTTTCAGTATTCAATCATTGTAACCATTTTTCAGAATGTTAATAAAATGAGATTTGAGCTGTGGTCCCGAAAGTAGCCGAACTACAGCTGCTCTGATTTCTCGTACCAGACGAGAATTTGTAGGCATAAGATGCGATATCCTAGCGAGCACACTAACAACTAACCTTTTGTTCTCTCGCTGCTGTGCGATCGAGACTTTCCCGCTGACGACTGATTGTTACCCTTTTCTCTTGCCCAAGGGCATTTGAGACCAGACCGTAGTTTTATTTCCCATAGGTTCCCGTACCTTTAAAACCAGTTTGATTTCTCACTGCTGTGTGAGAACACCCAGATTAGCCGTAGTTAGCCTGAACTACGTAAGCTCTGATCTTCCATGCAGTGTGGAAGTACGTAGGCACAAGACGCAAAGTCTTGGCGAGCCAATTTCCTTGTAGTTTCCCGAACTACGTTGACTCTGACTTTCTCTCTTGAGAATACGTAGGCGTAGAGTGCGACGCTCTATCGAGTCAATTCCCTTCCGTTTAGATTTAGCAGCCGTAGATAGATTGTTTTGCATCCTTTAGACAACCCAAGCAAGCGTGGATCCCGTCGAGTACGACGGACGTGAGGGGTGCTAATACCTTCCCCTTGCGTAACCGACTCCCGAACCCAGGTTTTGGTTGCGATGACCATACCTTTTCCCGTTTTTTGCAAGGTTTACTTCGAGCGTTTCCTTTCCCTCCGTTGGGATAAATAACGCACGGTGGCGACTCTTCTGTCAGTCGGCGCCGATTTTCGCAGTAGCGACAACTGGCGACTCTGCTGGGGATCCAACGTCCCCTAGCTGCTAAGGACTGCGATAGTCCATATGCATGTGGGATCCAACGGTTCCCTACGCGAGTCAATCCTAGCGCTTGTTTGCTTGTCTTTTGGGTGTTTATTTTTCGCTTGTATCTGTTGCCGTTGTGCTGGGGAGGGTGATATTTTGAGTGATAGCCGAACCTAGGCTTCTTTTTTTGAGTATGCACCTAGACATAGTTGCGGAGAAGTAGTAGACGAACCTGTCTGCTGAGCAGGCACAGTTCCCTACGAAAATCTGCGCTCAGACGAGGTTCTCTCCGAGGTGCTTCTCTAAGGTCCTGAGGATCGTAGGGGAGTCCAGACGTGAGGATTGTCGACTTTGGGGACCGATCAATTGGAAGTCAGCTAAGTGAGGCCTCTTCATGAGATGACGATGCCACTCCTTCTGGGAATCGTATCATTCCTCATGAAAGTCTGTGACACTGACGACCGCATAGGATGCCGTATCTTAGGTCCATACCCGTGAGTGGGGGGGTTTTTCTTTTTGCGAAACCTTGACTTCCAGACTACCAGCTATCCTGGCGTTCTCTTTTAGAGAGAACGTACTTCGTCAGCAGTACATCGGTACTCAGTTTGTGTGGAGGCTGTGATCCCGTGTTTGCTGCATTGCATTGCATTTGCATAAGCATCTTTGCATCGTATTGCATAGCATTTCTCCAGCTGGCCAGAGCTCTTATCCAGCCGTTGTTTGATTTCAGAGGGTGATTCTCGAGGGATTGTTCGAGGCAAGTGTTGATTGTCAGAAGACGACCAAGGGGTTGAAACAGATCAAGCAGAATCAAGCAGTGCCGTCAGTTGAAAGTTGCTGATAGTCATGTCAGGAAACGACTTCCAGATTGTTGATACCTTGTCAGGGCTTATTATGATGTCCAATCCTTTGTATGATTCCACGTCTGACGAAGGCTCTCCGCAAGTGAATAACCTTACTGCAGCTCAGCTTGTGCCGACTTCTGTTAGAGGCCAAAATCTGCACCAACAGTTTGTCATCCCAAGTGAACGTTCTTCTTCTGATGCCGCGAATTATCAGAATGTTATTCCTGCTGGTTTGATCTCCCGAAGAGAAGTTCTGATGGTGAGGACTAATAACCCATTAGCTCTTGTGCAAGCTAAGAGGTTGCACGCATTGGAGGAACAAGTCAAAGCCCTGGAAGTTAAGAATGATGTTGGTCTCAATGCTTCAGATATGTGCTTGGTTTCTGACCTAGTGTTACCTCCTAAGTTCAGAGCGCCGAAGTTTGAAAAGTATAAAGGAGATAGCTGTCCGAGGCTACATTTGGTGATGTTCTACAGAAAGATGACTTCGTTTGTGCAAAACGACAAGTTGATGATTTACTGTTTTCAGGACAGTTTGATTGGGGCATCTCTACGTTGGTATATGCAGTTAGAGAAAGATCAGATTCGATCATGGGTGGATTTAGCCAGAGCTTTCCTGAAGCGGTATGATTACAATATGGACATAGCTCCCTTTCGCATGGAGTTGCAATCTTTGTCTATGGGGATCAATGAACCTTTCAAAAAGTATGCTCGGAGATGGAGAGACTTTGCTTCCAGAGTGGAACCACCGATCCCTGACCGAGAGTTAGCAGGCATGTTCGTAGACTCATTGCAAATCCCGTACTTTGAGAGATTGCTTGGAGTATCGCTGAACTTCTCCGAATTATTGGGAGTTGGAGAACGCATTGAGAATGCTATAAAGATTGGAAAAATTCGGGTTGTCTCAAGCGGTCAGGCTAGTGAAACTGAATCTCTTTGCGACTATCAGAACGAAGAAGGAGTTGTGATCAATGCAGTCATGCCAAAGGTTGAATATCCTCGAAGCGAATCAGTGAATTTTGTTGGTTCTTCATCTTATCAGAGATCAGTACCTCCTGTGGCTTGTTACACTGAACAGACAGCCGTGCCTAGGGCACTATATCAGGAATCTTATGTCGCTTCCATTGCAAACCAGCGAACTCGTGGTCGAGGTTATCAGAATCAGCGTCAGAATCAGAACAGGCCTCGCAACAACTTGGAACGAAGGAAACCTCCTTTCCACCCAGTTCCTATGCCGTATAGCCAGCTGCTACCATCTTTGATCCAGAGTTCTTTGGTGGAACCTAAAGCTCTCAAGCCTGTGCCAGAACCTTACCCTCCTGGGTACAATCCCCACGTTCAGTGTGGTTACCATGGTGGCTCTCCCGGGCATTCGACGGAAGATTGTAAAGCAGTTCAGGCGAAGGTACAGCAGTTGATCGACCAAGATCGTATTTCCTTTCGAGAAGGAATTTTGTTTGTTCATACCAACCGCTCAGCTGTCTAAGCTCGTAGATTCGGAAAGTATTCCCCAGCAGAAGCCAGTGGTCCAGACAGGCAGGCGCCCTCAGCATTGGCAGTCCTCAGACTTTATATCATTTGCATTTGTAGTTTCTTTCCTGTTAGTTACTACTTGCTTTTAAACATTGTATGTTTCGAATGGTGATATTAATAAGGTGACTATGCATTTTTCTGAATTAATCATGTCGTTGTCGCTCATTTACTGCATTGCACTGACACTTGCATTTTATTCGCTCCACTTTATCCCTGTGACTAGCAAAGATTGGAGGGAGGATGACGAAAATAAACTCATAACCGATGATCGCATGCTTTCAGATAAGACCTTACCGATGACGTACAAGGCATTGTTTCAAATCCCCTAAACGCTGGAGATATAAGGAGTTAGTCCCTTGTTAACCACTTCGAGCCAGGAAGTAGAAGTTTTTTTGGACTTTTAAACCCTCACATCTTAACCCGGGGCAGGGTAGTTGTCAGTTAGCTTGACCGAGCATTCAAGTCTTACAGAGGAGTGTTGTCTGTCGAGGACCAATCAGTTTACACCTTTCAAGTGGTTAAACCTCACCAATCAGGAGTGAGACAGTTACAATCCTTTCGGAGCAATCAAGACAACCAGTGTCGCACGACTTTGTTCCAAAAGAAAGAAAGAAAGAAAGCCCGCTAAGTAAAAAGAAAGAAAAAGCTGGAAAGCTAATACTTAGGCAAAAATTAGGGCATCCCGCTGGACCTCAAAAGAAAACAGAAAAATCGAAAAGAACTCAAAAGGAGTCAGTCCAGGCAAAAGTTAGGGAATCAAAAGAATGAAAAAGAAGGGATAGAAAAATTTTCCCTAGCAAGTCACAAAGTCGTGTACACAGACACCGAAAACGAAGGAGGAGCAACTGTCACTCCGGAAGAAAAACCTTGTGGATTCCTTAGTTATGGGTCCTACCATTCAACATACCTCTCGAAGAGGCGAGCGCTCGGGCTAAGTTAACTGAACCTTAGGATCGGAGATCATCACGTAGAAGGGGCGGGTACAAATCAAAATTTGAGCCAAATATCCTTTGTTTCACGAACCGTGAACCCGACCACGATACAACCCTCAAAAGACCTAATTGAGGTAGGGTTATTCTGAAAGCGCATTACGATAAGGTCGAGTAACCTGACTCGTTCTTGACTTGCTAGTCACATCCTTGTTGTATTTTTCACTGACCACGTAAGCACTACGTTTGAACTCTGTTGCATTAGTCACTCACAATCATAGCATGTAAATGAGTGACAGCTCAAATTTTTTTCAAAATCTGCATGAACACTGCATTAAGATTACCATTCGTGAACAGCCGATTTTTGATTGCAGGTTAGTAGTTGGCATGAAAGAAATTCCAGCAGGGAATCGTCAAGCAGGACTGAGTAATTCAGTAGTCTGAACCAGGATGGTGTATATTGTGAGACCTGTGAATCAGGGGCATTGACTTCCAGTGAGTTCGGAATCAGTTAGTCTGAGGACAAGTCCCGAAGCTTCAGTTGATCAGGGGCAGTATGCTTGAGAAGCAGTTGATCAGAAGTGAGTCTTCTCGAGAGCCAATCAGGGGCAATTATACAGAGCGTGGAGATTTGAAAGCAGATACTTCAGGTGGATAATCAGATCAGGTTAAGTCGCTAGAACGCTCATTCAGGGGCAAGTCACTGCAGAGAGTGTTGAAACTAGCTGGGTTGATAGGGGTCTAATGGAGATTGAATTCTGTTGTCGTACAGATACCGGGGCAAGTAATCTCGAGGTCGTCTCGTAGAGAGCTGTTCAGAGCAAGTACTCCCAAGAGTTAGATTGGGGCAAGTTGATTGTACTGGGGCAAGTTGTTCAAGCCAGTCTGTTTATCCCCAGCCGGAGTTGAGTATCGGGGAATCGTGTCATTACCCTTATCAAAAACCTTAACATTTCGAAAAAGGCCTTGCTGTCGTTGGATCATTGACCTGCAGTCTAAACCTGTTGCGTGTCAGTAACCAGTTGTTTCCAAAGTCCAGTTCTCGCCTGGCAAACCGGTAACCAGTTCTCGTCTGGCCCACCCTATTGTAAGCATCAGTTCCCGTCTGGTGTAGTTTATTGTAACCAGTTCTCGTCTGGTCGCCGTTTCTTCAAGTGTTGTATCAGTTCTCGTCTGGTACATGTCGTTGTAAAATCAATTCTCGTCCGATAACCTATTTTCCTATCAGTTCTCGCCTGGTAGTCTATCCCTTGAATGCTAGTTCTCGTCTAGTATTTTCCATATCTTCCACTATGTACATAGTCCATGTTTATCCTAAACCAGAAAAAACAAAAACCTAAAAGGTATCTGACACAGTAATTCCCAATGATTCGCATGTTGTCATGTTCCCCGATACGAAGCTCAACGGATACCAGTGCTCCGATTAATGTTTGAATTCCTTGTGGATGTTGTTAAATCAGAATTGCTACTCTTCAGCAGGTGAAAGTTGCTTATTATCCCCAGAAGAGTCGAGATTGTATTGTTACCCCGTATCAGAGTAGGATCAGGAGTATCCCCAGCAGATTAAGATTGATATCCTTGATGGTAGGGGCATTCCTAGCAGCGTGTTGCACGCAATCAACCCCAGTTTGGGTCAATCCCCGCAAAGCGCAATCAGTTGCCAATGGTTTGAAGAGAGCATCCCCAGGCAGGGTTGTTTTTTTTTCTTTCTCTCCAAGCAGGGTTGCTTTTCCATTTCTCCAGCAGGATGGTTATCCCTAGCAGATTTGATTTCCCTTTTCCAGCATTTATTTTGCTGAGATGATTCTGTGATGTCAGGTTACCTTCAGTGGAGTTGACGTTGCCTTCGGCATTTATTTTGCCAAGCGGTTTCTAGACCTAGAGTTCTCTGGCAGCTCGAGCTTACATTAGCATTTGCATATATCGTCAGATTTGCATCTATCAAATACATAGCATATTCATGCCGTATAGGGCATTGCAGTTACAAACGCATAACATTTACACGTCATATAGGGCATTGCATCATTTCAAGCATACGCATGTCGAAACGTAAACCAGGATGGTTACTTATTGGCTTTCGAGTTTGTTCCCCTGCAGAGTTGTGTGGTTAAGCTTCTCTTCTCCCCCAGCGGAGTGATTCTTCATTTGGTTGATACATCGGCACTGAAAAAAAGATTGACATATATCAGATTTCTGAAGCCGCCTCCTGTTGACAGAATGGGTGCCGAGCAGTCGATTCAGAAGTTCCCCAGGAGAATTGTCCTCAAGTTCGCAGTGAACTGTGAGATGACAGGATTTGATCCCATAAGAGAGATGGGAATCAAGTTGTTTGCTTTCTGAAGCATTATTCCAATACTTGTGGCGTCGCACAGGTGATTGATGTTGAAAAGGAGAGAAAATTTTTATCAGAAAATTGACCAGATGTTGCCGTGACAACCGAATTTCAGTTCATTGAAGGTTATTCCTCAAGCAGTTTTGCAGTATTCCCGCGGTTGGCAAATTTCAGGTTTCATTTGTATTCAACCGTCTTCTACCTTTGAATGTTTAAAGGCTGAGCGCTCTTCATCCATTCAGGTCCAAGCCGCTTGAATAGAGGCAGCTGTTGCACCCTAAAATTTGACCAACCGGGTCCCGTATCTGGTTCGATGTTTCGACGCATGACTGCATTCGCATCCACATATCGCATACAGTGCATTTTGCAGTTATATTGATTTTATCGGGATCGCAGCCCTCGTCTCGCGTTTCAGGTGTTTTTAGCAGGTTCAGATAGGTAGAATTGTGTTTTTGGGAAGTCGTGCTATTCCCGGTGTTTTCAGCTCGCGCTGTTGTTTTTAGGGATATTTCGGTGTCCGTTTATTTTTACCGGCTATTTCGTTGCGCTCTCGCAGTGTTATTTGTCATTCTGTGCTATTTTTGTTCCTTTGGGAATTATTGTGAATTTTCTAGATTTTATTAGCTGTTATTAGGGTTTTAATAGATTTTTAATCATTTTAGAATATTAATAATGTTTTTAGTAGCTTTAAAATCATTTTTTTAGAATATTAATAGTTTTTTTAATAGTTTTAATAGCTTTTAAATGTTTTTAGGTTTTAATATAGAAGAGTATAGATTTTTCTTTTATTAATAATAGATTTTCTTTTATAGGATATAATAGTTTAGATAAATATTATAGGTTTTATTAGAGATTTAATAGAGATTTAATAATTTGTAGATTAGAGAATTATTAGAGTTTTTTAGTTTAGTTTAGAAATTAATTGGAATTATTAGGTCTTAATCACTTGTTTAGCTGTCAATTAGGATTTATTAGATTAATTAGGTTTTAATTAGTGTAATTGTTAGTCTTTAATCCATGTTAATTAGTCCATTTCAATTCAGTTTTTTGGGGTTTTTTTTATCATTTTCGTATTGGGCCCAGTAGTGTTTTTGGAGGCCCAGAGTTTAATCCCCATTTCAGTCCAAAAAGATCATTGCCAGCATGTCCTACATAAGTCCAGCACACGTGTTTTGCAGAGGAGAGAGCCACGTTTTTCACTCTGGAGGACCCACCTCACAGTTTCCATCACTCAGAATCCTCACACTTGTCCCATTATCCTCTCCCCCTCACCACGTGGCATCCCTGCAACGTTCACTCTGCCACCCAGCCACACCACGTGTCTGCACCTGAACCTCCACTGGTTGCATGGCCGACGGCCATGCAACCACCGTAACTCCTAATCGCCGGCCACCACCAACCAACTCCGGCAGCCGTAACCTCCTCCCTCCGCCGTGAACTTCGCCGGAAAACTGGAAAACTCAGAAAATCCCAAATCTTCAACCGATCATCAACATCATCAACTTCCTTTCAACCGATCATCATCTCAGATTATCATAATCAGCATCGGTGTTCATCTCATCACCACCGAGTTCATCATTCTTTCTTCTGGATTCAACCATCTTCATCAATAATCATCAATCTCCAACAATCTTCTATCGATGTTCATCATCACTGTGATTTTTTTCCAGAAATCTTCAATAAGGCCTTCAGGGTCTTCATCTTCTTAGTGAAGACCTCAAGAACCTTCATCCCCAATGAAGTATTCTTCATCTGTTTCCCAGAAAAATCCAAACGCATTCATCAACTTTGTGACAGCATCTT
Organism: Lathyrus sativus; assembly: GCA_963859935.3. Classification (NCBI taxonomy): domain Eukaryota; kingdom Viridiplantae; phylum Streptophyta; class Magnoliopsida; order Fabales; family Fabaceae; genus Lathyrus; species Lathyrus sativus. Next base: position 647,060,810 of record OZ012735.1, on the reverse strand, counting down.
TCCAGATTCGTTAAGCTTCAAACGCACATCACCAAGATCTTCAACAACAATTCCTAGAACAATCTCTAGGAAACTTCAAATCCTCAACACTGTCAGAGATCTCTCACCGTCGTAGATCCAGATTTCTTCCAGATTCCTCAACCTTCAAGGTCGTCGATTTATTCATCCAGATCGCTTCGCCAGGTTGCAAGATTCATTGATTCCTTGGTGATTTCCCTCCGCTTTTTGCTATTTTCTTCAAGATTCACTTCCAAGAACCTTCGTCCTTTCATAGATCCTCTTCTCCATCTTTATTTTTCTTTCAACAGCGTTTTGGTGGATCATGTTGAGGCTGAGCGTGTTAGGGAGTGAAGCAAACTGAGAGATTGGAGAGGAAGATTGAACGGGTTTGAGAGAACAGAGAAGAGGAGTTTGAAGATTGTGAGAGAGAGAGTGAGACAGAGAAAAGTCTGAGCGAGAGAGAGAGACCGAAGATGGGGGAAGACGGCGCGATGAACAGTGACGCAAGAAGGATGAGGGTTTTCTGAGAAGATGAATGGGAAGAGAGTCTATGTTGGATTGGGCCTTGGGCCCATCAGTCTGTGGCATCCGTACACACCCCCCGTTTTTGGACTTACCTCCGTTTTTTGTTAGTTGGGTTGGGCCATGTTGCTATCAGCACCCTCCGCTTCGCTAGCAACACCCCCTCCCCAGTTTTTTTCTGTTTGTTATTTTTTCTGGGCTGGGCCCAATGTGTTTTACTGTTTGTAAACCCCCTGTAACTATTGTACCCCCTTCCCCTTGTATTTTTTTCATTTTCATTTTAGTTACTTTCTTTATGAAAAAAATAATATGAAAAAGAAAGGAGAAAAATAGAAGAAAAGAATATTTGAAAAGAGAAGAAAAGAAATATTGAAAAAGAACATTTGGGAGAAAAATAAAAGAAAAGAATAAAAGAATAGAGAAGAGAAATATTGAGAGAAAATATTTGAGAAAAAGAAAATAGTGAAATATGAGTATAGAAAAATTGGGAAAAAATGTTAGTTCATACTTTTAATATTTTCTTTTAGGATACATTTTTTATATAAATTCTTTTACACCTTTTTAGAGGTAGTTTAGAAGTCCATTTGTTAGGGGACTTTTTACACTTTTAGAGATAATTTTTAGAAGTCCACTTGTTAGGGGACTATTTTCCATTTGATTTTTCATAGGATAGGATAGTATTTCCTAGGGGTTTATTTTCAGTATTCAATCATTGTAACCATTTTTCAGAATGTTAATAAAATGAGATTTGAGTTGTGGTCCCGAAAGTAGCCGAACTACAGCTGCTCCGATTTCTCGTACCAGACGAGAATATGTAGGCATAGGATGCGATATCCTAGCGAGCACACTAACAACTAACCTTTTGTTCTCTCGCTGCTGTGCGATCGAGACTTTCCCGCTGACGACTGATTGTTACCCTTTTCTCTTGCCCAAGGGCATTTGAGACCAGACCGTAGTTTTATTTCCCATAGGTTCCCGTACCTTTAAAACCAGTTTGATTTCTCACTGTTGTGTGAGAACACCCAGATTAGCCGTAGTTAGCCTGAACTACGTAAGCTCTGATCTTCCATGCAGTGTGGAAGTACGTAGGCACAAGACGCGAAGTCTTGGCGAGCCAGTTTCCCTGTAGTTTCCCGAACTACGTTGACTCTGACTTTCTCTCTTGAGAATACGTAGGCGTAGAGTGCGACGCTCTATCGAGTCAATTCCCTTCCGTTTAGATTTAGCAGCCGTAGATAGATTGTTTTGCATCCTTTAGACAACCCAAGCAAGCGTGGATCCCGTCGAGTACGACGGACGTGAGGGGTGCTAATACCTTCCCCTTGCGTAACCGACTCCCGAACCCAGGTTTTGGTTGCGATGACCATACCTTTTCCCGTTTTTTGCGAGGTTTACTTCGAGCATTTCCTTTCCCTCCGTTGGGATAAATAACGCACGGTGGCGACTCTTCTGTCAGCCGGCGCCGATTTTCGCAGTAGCGACAGTACAGAAGCATGATTGGTAGTCTGCTGTATCTAACTGCCAGCAGACCTGATATTGCTTTTGCAGTTAGTGTATGTGCTAGATATCAAGAAGATCCTAAAGTGAGCCACATAAATCAAGTCAAAAGGATTCTCAAATATGTGAATGGTACCTGTAATTATGGTATACTTTACTCTCATTGATGTAATCCCACTCTATCTGGGTATTGTGATGCTGATTGGGCTAGCAGTGCTGATGATAGAAAGAGCACCTCTGGTGGATGTTTCTTCTTGGGGAATAATCTCATATCATGGTTTAGCAAAAAAGCAAAACTGTGTCACATTGTCCACTGCAGAAGCTGAATACATAGCAGTTGGCAGTAGCTATTCTCAGCTGGTCTGGATGAAGCAAATACTGACAGAGTACAATGTCTCGCAGGATGTCATGACGTTGTATTGTGACAATATTAGTGCTATCAATATCTCCAAGAACCCAATTTATCATAGCAGAACTAAGCACATTGATATAAGACATCACTTCATAAGAGACCTTGTGGAAGATAAAGTGATCGCCTTGGAACATGTGTTCATAGAACTCCAGTTGGCTGACATTTTTAGAAAGGCTCTAGATGCTGCTCAATTTGAGAATTTGAGAGGAAAATTGGGTATGTTCATGTATGAGGACACATAGCAATTACTGGCACGTGAGAGTTTTAAAACTTCAATGCAGTCCAAGGCCTTGACCACAAAAGCTCTCCATTTCACACAAACATGCATACAATTTTCTCTGCATCCCCCACTCCACAGAATTCTCCGTCAGCATGTAGAAACAAGATGTCATTCCATCGTGACGCATCTTCATCCAAGACCCATCCCAAATCTTCAAGAAGTGACCCTCCCACTAGTGAAGAACCCAAACGTATGTATCCTCCGCCCACTGATGAAGAACTTAGGCGAATCAGCAACAGGGAAGGCTTGGCATAAGTGGACAAATCTATTGGAAAAATTTTCGATGATATACTCAAAAGAGGACTGCCAATTCGGGGTATCACCGTTCCCCTGGCTCGCAGGGATCCACCTCACGATTCGCATATGCCAGAGGAAGACTCATGAAACCAGGATCTTTCGTTATCTGATCTGGATGACAGTGACTCCAGTTCCTCTGATGAGGACGAGTGATATCTTGACAGGCTGCTGTGTGACTCAGTCTGCTGCTGAGGTGATAAAGTGTGCTGCTATTTTGAACTTTGCTGATTGAGATTTCTTTGGTTTTGTGACAACACTTGTGATGCTCTTAATGAGCAATTTTTTGTAATTCCCTAAACACTGTAATGTTACTTATTCTGATCTATGCTAGTTTCGTAGTCGGATCTTAATTTGTGGCTAAAAAGGGGGAGAGAGTATTGTTAGATGACAACAGGTTGAAGACTTGCTTGTGCTGCTAGAGCAAGTATGGGCTGCTAGAGCAAGGATATGTTGCTGTTGATATGTGTAATAATAGCTGATGTTGTTAGTATTGTGTGAATTCCTAGTTTGGGTGGGAATGTATGTTAGCTATGTGAGCTCCCAACAGCTGCTTGGGAGTGTGTGTGTGTGTGTGTGTGTGTGTGTGTGTGTGTGTATGTGTGTGTGTGTGTGTGTGTGTGTGTGTGTCTGAAGGATAGTAGCAGAATGTGAGTGTTGTGCATCTCTTCAGGGGGAGTAGCACAGGAGTTTGTGTCTTCAGGATGTTACCCTGAATGTCATGACATGCAAAACAGGTTGGATGTTTGTGAGTGCAGGGTGTCTGCAGGTTCTGTACAGCTAATGTGACATGCATTAGTTGAGGGGGAGTAACTTCTAATATGTTACTCAACAAATTGTGACATCTGTAGTGCTGACTAACAGATGGTATTGTGAACAGGTTGATCCTGAAAGATAACAATGTAAGTGTGTGTAGACAACACTGATTGTGTAGCTTTCCTGCATGGTAGGTAAAGACTTTTGCTGCTTGTAAACTCTGATATGTTAACAGGGTGTTTTAGCCCAAAATTAGCCAAAGGGGGAATTTGTAAGTGCTTTTGATTGGCTGTATTTTATGGCAAAACATTGATGTATGTGTAAATGTCATAATTGATGTTAGGACATACTTGAAGAGTGTTATGCAAGGAAAGCTATGAGTAAGTTGAGTTGGATGTCATACTGAATGTCATGACACTGATCGTATGATATTAGGCGCGCAGAGTTTGTTTTTCTGGTATTCAGAATAAGGAAGCTCAGGCTAGAATTCAGGAAACTTTATAGAAGCTCAAGCTGTAAGTCAGGAAACATTTTAGAAGCCCTGGCAAAATTAAATGTACCTAACCTAAGCGGTAAGTGCAGCTTTTTGAAGAGAGGTTTGGGTAAACCTAATTGTTGCACCAAGGCTCAAAGCAGGTCTGCTATTATAAATAGCAGAAGGATCATTCCGACTGATGTATACACAGAGGAGAGAGCATCTAGTGAGAGAGCATAGAGTGTGTTTGTAAGTGAAGAACCTTGTTCTTCACGTGTGTAGTGTGTATTAGGAATACTTGAACACCAAGCAACTGTATGCTGCATTGGTTAGGTAGGTTCTAAGTTGTTGAGTCACTCAAAGCTTTTAAGCAAGAGTGTATGTCCCTTGATCAAAGCTGTGAAGCAAGATCAAGGTGTGTGGTTGAAGTGTATCTTCATAAATTTCTGTAATTGTAATTGTATATCACTACTGTGATTGAGGGGGAGTGAGTGGGAATACTCAGGTCTAGAGTGTCTCTAGGTTGAAGTGTCATTGGGTAGGTTTTAAGTGAGGAGTGGAAACTGGGTTGTTTGACTCTGAATTAATTCTACTAAGAGTGAATTTCCTCCCTGGCTTGGTAGCCCCCAGATGTAAGTGTTGTTAACACTGAACTGGGTAAATAATTATTGTGTTATTTACTTCTTTCTCTTTACAGCTTTGTAATTATTCCAATAGTCTGTGTTACAGTATATGTTATAACATCCGTGATAACATCTATCGTGTGCTTGCCAGAATTTCAAATCTCACTATGATTCAAACATGAGACTTGTAGAGCATGTTCTAATCTTTCTTTTGAGTACTAGAACTCATCCATTGGATTTGTGGAACTCAAGTTATGATGCTACCAAGTTAGAGGTCTCAGATGAACATATTTTTCAGTCAACAAAGGTCAACTCACTTCCAAGGCACTTTTGACCAGGAATCAAGTTTCTCCTTACTTTGGGGTGAACATGAAAGTTTTTCCTCATGATCCTAGATTCCCAAAAAGTCCTAGAAGTCCTTCATATCATTTGTGGAACTCAAGTTATGGGACTTGCAAGGCTGGGGTATTTTGGGAAACTTTGATTATAGGTCATTTTCATTATGAGTCATTTACATGCACTTAAGTACTTCAAATGGAACTTCAACCAACATGAAAGTTGTTCCAAATGACCTCAATTTCATCATGAAACTCAATATTGGCATGAATTATGAATGGTTATAGGCATTAGTGGAGAAATTCAAGTGAAAATGAAACTTTAAAAGGTGAATTCAATTGATTTGGTTAAAGGTCTTTTTCATGCCATTTTTTGATCGAATTATGTGCACAATGTTCCAACAAGTAAAATAAATCAAAGTATTTTGGTTCTAGCTTGCAAAAAGACATGGAATTCAAGCTTCCTTCACAAACAAGTTTGTCATTCAAACTTCATAATTGGATCATATCAAAGCCCAATTCAATTCCTAATGCAAATTTCAAGTCACAAGCTGCAGAACCAAGCCAATTTCATGTGTGTAGCAAGAAGTTATCACGTGTGCATGGCAAGTGTTGCGGTGGAAATAGGATCACAAACTATTAATGAGTTTGAATCGCAATTCAATTCACAACCGCTCTTTGATTTATCCGAAGGAAAAGGTCAAAAGAGGGAAAACCTATTTTGCATCGTAAACACAATGCGGGGAAAGATCTAGGGTTCGGGGGTTGGTTAAATTTAGGGAAGGTATTAGCACCCTAAACTTCCGTAGTACTCTACGGGAACCTTTTGTTCAAATGCTTACTATTTTGCTTTATTTATTTGCTTAAGGTATATGTACAAAGGGATTAAAAGTGAGAAAAAAGAGACCTAAGGGGTTAATTCTAAGTTTACTCGGCAAGACATCGCATCTTGTGCCTACGTATCCTTACGGGAGTGGAATCAGAGTAATCGTAGTTCCCCTCAAAAGGGAGGTTAGAGACTTCTTGACTGTGGTCAAGGTCTCAAGGGGAATAAACGCATCTTAAGGACATGCTTACGCGGAGTGTAGAAACTCCAAATCTCTACGTTGAATTGTTAAGTTGTAATTAGGGTTAAATTAGGTTAGGGATTCCGCGGCGGGAAACCCTAAAATGAGCGCGGCGGCTCTTTGACCTAATGCTAAGGGTAAAATTGTAATCTTGCCTGCGGCGAGGCATTTGTGAAAATTAGGGTTTGTGAGGTTGTAAGGGTTTGAAGTTGAGGACTATTGGCGTGGCGGCCAAACGCTAGACCTAACCTTCGGATGTGAAGTGTGACAGAATAATCGATGAGTGTGTGAGAAATTAATCATACGAACAGGGAAATGATGGCAGAAATTAAAATCACACACGCAGAAAATAAAAGGGCAGAAATTAAAACGCGATTATTAGGGTTCGCGGAGTTACAGATGAGAAGCAGTTACAATATAGTTATGAAATTTAAATAAACCAAACATGCCGTAAGAGCTGCAAATGATGAACACTGTTAATAAGCAAAATTAGACAGTAATTGGACAAGTCAGGAGAAAAAGTGTAATATTGAAGAATTTTGTTATCTTGAAAGAAATGTTAAATGAATCTATATATATAAAAAAGGTAATGTTAATAGAAAATATTAAATTTAATCTTGAAAAAGATTTTAACTTAGATATTTTTTAAAAAAAGATTTTTTTGTTATTTATTAAAAAAGTTTTTTTATTATTATTAAGTGAAAAGAGGTTTTAAACTTTCTTAAAAAATGTTTTTTTTTATAATATTTACACAAAAAAAGGTTTTTAAAACAATTTTCTTAAATTATAAAAGAAAAATGGTTAAAACAACTTAAAAACAATTTTAAAAAACGATTTAAAAAACAAAATAATAAAATAAAACATAAAGGGGTTGGGCCGGTCATCACACCTGGACCCAACCCGGTTGAGGTAATTGAAAACAAAAGGGGTCCTTTAGGGTTTCATAACCCTAAATGCTTTGCAGCGGCGCTGCTTGCGTTCTTCTTCTTCGATTCCCTCTCGCGGCCATGTTTTTCCTTCGTATCTCTCGGTTACTTCCGATCTTCTTCCTTCCTTTCATTAATCCTGAAAATAGAACATGAAACTCGTGAGGAAAATGTATCATGGCTCACATTTATGATGAAAACGGCCGGTGATGCAGTGCTGAGGCTTAGAGTTGATTGCCCGCCGTTTGTAGTGAACGGCGAAGGCGATCTTCTCCTTCGGTGATTCGCGGCCGCCTTCGTTCGCAGATGATATTGATGGTTGGTGATGTTTGTTGTTCGCCGTCGATGATCTTCGTTGCTATTTCCTATGGAGACGAGGATGAGGATATCGGTTCCTCTGAGTCTCGACCGTTCTTCCCTATTTGTGCCGTCTAGGGTCTTGCATGTGACTTTGTCCGTCCCTCTGGGGCTTTCGCGATTTTCGTTAGGGTTCTCTCTGAGGTGAGATCGTCCCTTTATAACCTCTCTTTTTGGGCCTTGGGTGTTGGATTTGCGTTACTCTTTCACTGAGATTTGATTTCGTATGATTTTGTTTGATTTGATTTTATCTGGATTTGTTTGGTTTTTCAGGTACTGATTGAGTTCCAATGGGATGCTTTCTGATACTGATTGAATCCTGTTTCCTCTTTTAGGATTGGATTGGGATTTTTTTTGATACGATTCTGATTTTATCTGATACTGATTGGATTTCGTAAATGGATTTGCTTCGAAACGTTTTTACTCTGATTTGGAATTGATATCAATATCAAGATCTCTTTCTGTTATTTTTCTGATATGGTTTGCCTTGCACCTTCAGGTTGGATTGATTATGATTTGTGATATCTGACATTGATTATGTCATGGATTTGGTTTGCTTTCCAGATGCTGATAGTTTTGATTTCCAGCTGATATGGATTCTTTGATCTCTTTTCCTGATACGATCTGGATATTGGTTTGTTTTGCTGACATGAATTCTTTTCCTGATGCAGTTAGCTTTTCCTCTTCTTCTTTCAGAGAGGGCTGATATTAAGGCTTAGGTTGCGTCAGACGCTGCCGAGGAAGGTATACGGCAATGATGTTTATCTGAGCCCTCGACGCTTGTAGCAATTTGAGGTGGATTCGGTCGCAGGATCGAACTGTTTCGTTGGCTTTTCATGATTGACTTGCACCATTAACTGGGGCTTGTCCTGAGCTGGTGCGACTACGCGAGCTCATCCTGCTCTTTCTGGTATGGTTCGTGATATGATTCTGTGTTGTTTGCATTCTGAACTGATGTGTTTGTTCTGAACCCTTTTCCACCATGGTTTCGTGAACTTGTTTCTAAACTGGTATGTTTGGATACGGGTTTTGCTTCTATTAATCCAACCATCTGTTATGTGCTGCTTTGTGATAGTCTGATTTTGAACTCGCTGCTAAACCATGTTTCTTGACTTGATGCTGTTGTGCTTTTTTGGACCCTGTTGAATACCTTCTGTTATCAGGAACTGAACTTTGTGATTTGTAGGATGTTTTCTTCTTGCTCTTGCGCATGAACTTGCCACTCCTGATTTATTGGTCCCTCTTTTCCTTTCTGAGTTTGATGTTTGTTCAGCTTTGGCGCAGTTTATGAGTTGTCTTGCTTTTGAGTTTCTATTATCAACTTGTACTGATGCAGTTGTGGAATTTCAGGTGTTGGAAACACTTAGAGCACAGAGTGATTTAGACCTGCCGGCATCCGGGTCTGAATCCAGATTGACTATGTTGCCTTACTCTCGTATCAGTTTGGAAATCCAATTGCGGCAAAAGCGAATCAGTCCCGCTTCTTTTATCACTTCTACCTCTCGGATGTCCCGTAATGATAAGAACAGGTGTTACCTGATCTGACGCCAACGGCGCGGATCGGTAACGGGGGGTAGGACGCAGCTTCGGTTGTGCCACTCCCGGCACTCGATGATGACGATGTTCTGAGAGTGTCAAAAATGATTTCTAACCCCTTCTATTCTGTTTGTTTCCTTTTGATGTGCAGGAGAATCGGAGATTCGTGGAGAAAAGGGTATCATGAAGAACACTTAGGAGCATTTAGGACTTAGGCTTTTTAGAGTAAATGTAATATCTGTAATTGTAATTTAGAATGTGAAACAATTCAACTCCTTTTGTACCATGATGTTCTTATGAAATAAAATGCCAGAACTTCTTTTATATATCCATGACTGCTCAGTTTTAAATTTATTTATATTTATTTCTAGTTAAAAATTATAAACGTTTGTGAATAAATCCACAAATATTTAAAATCATTAACATAGTCATAAACCATAAACATTCCCGAATGATATTCTTGTTCGTGCACTTGTCTCATTTATAGTCCTAATCTCATCACATGATTAAATTTACTTGCGTTCCAATTTAAATGCTAACCAACAACTTTATAACCAAACACGGATGTGCACCGTAATCACAACAGTTGCAGTATCAACAATAACATTACTCGTAATTGAATTCCACTGACCAAATAATGTGAGCAACAATCCAATAATACCCCATTAAAACTGCGCCTTATTAACAGCATCGGGAGTACTCTGGAAATAAACCATGAGCGATAAACTAGATCTTAAATCCAGTCGTGCTCGACAAATTTTAATACCGACCACATCGAATTGGCACCTTGATATAATCAGACCTGGTGACAGGTAAATGCCTCAAATGCCTCATACTTAGTAACAGCCTGTCTTCAAGGAATTAGCAGAATTCGCGTAAAATGACCAAAATACCCCTGGAACCAAATCTGCAAAACAAACACCTCCATGACTTGATAGTGGTTAGCAAATGCACATATGAGATGCTATGCGAAATGACTGACTAAATATAAGGGTAAAATTTGGGGTATTACAGTTGCCCCTATTTAAATAGCTACACCAGACGATTTGAGTGACAGAGATTCGAGGAATCGTGGTGGAGAAATTTAAATATAGATAACCGAAAATTTTGCCCTTATATGCGACGATATGCAATGCTATGGACAAAACGAGGACAGATTAATGTAGATGATGCCATGAATATGATATGATGTGTATGCTGGAATGATGAATATGACGACACAGGGACAGACGCTGCGAGAAGAAACACACTGGGGAAAACGATGCGCTGGGACACAGTACAACACTGGGGAATTCTAAAATGATGGTCAACTGGTGCGAACACGACCAATTGTCATTTTAGAAACGAGATTCTCAAATGGAGATGGCACCTATGAGATGACCTCCACTGGGGAATCTAAAAATAAAACTGGATCACGTACGATTGCAAGATCGATTACAGAATGTTGGAGCATTGAGCAAAGAATAACATCCAAGTTTCTGTAAACTATCCCTCGTGACAAGATCAAACGGACTGTTCGGGAATCCGTAGCAAATATACAGGGTAAAAACCGGTTGTATGCCAAAATAAATGGACTTTAATGGGATAAGATCCTTAGATGGAGATGGCACCTATGAGATGACCTCCACTGGGGAATGTCTAATAATAAAATTGGATCTACACGGTTGCAAGATCGATTATAGAATGCTGGAGCATTGAGCAAAGAATAACATCCAAGCTTCTAATAAACTATCCTTCGTGATGGGATCGAATGGACTTTTCAGAAATCCATATCATATATACAGGGTAAAGACCGGCTGTATGCCAAAATAAATGGACTTTGATGGGAACTGCCCTGATAAGCTTCTCGAGGGAGAACTGTCACTTATCGTTGGAAGGGACTTATGTGCCAAAATGAATAAGCACTCAAATAAAGAGGCTGCTGCTTATCTGATATATAAATCTTCTCATATTTAAGGTCGGCGCCTGGAATACGATTCTGATTTTTCTTTTACTAAGGATAAATGAACTTCTTCATATTTCAAGATCGTGCTCTCCTGAATATGAAAAGGGTAAACTGAACTTCCTCATACTTCAAGATCGTGCTCTCCTGAATATGATTCGGCTCCTTTTTTTTTACTAAAGGGTAAATGAACTTCTTCATACTTCAAGATCGTGCTCTCCTGAATATGATTCCGCTCCTTCTTTTACTAAAGGGTAAATGAACTTCTTCATACTTCAAGATCGTGCTCTCCTGAATATGATTCCGCTCCTTCTTTTACTAAAGGGTAAATGAACTTCTTCATACTTCAAGATCGTGCTCTCCTGAATATGATTCCGCTCAAACCTCCCCGTACTTCAAGATCGTGCTCTCCTGAATACGATTTGGTTCCTTCTTTTACTAAAGGGTAAATGAACTTCTTCATAATTCAAGATCGTGCTCTCCTGAATATGATTCCGCTCCTTCTTTTACTAAAGGGTAAATGAACTTCTTCATAATTCAAGATCGTGCTCTCCTGAATATGATTCCGCTCCTTCTTTTACTAAAGGGTAAATGAACTTCTTCATAATTCAAGATCGTGCTCTCCTGAATATGATTCCGCTCAAACCTCCCCGTATTTCAAGATCGTGCGCTCCTGAATACGATTTGGTTCAAACCTCCCTATACTTCAAGACAACAGGGAAAATGGAAGCCCAACTGCTCCATGGAGATGGCCATTTGCTGCAAGTCATAACGAAGATAGGATCGGCTTCTTAGGTGAGAAATGTTGCATACCGATGCTGTAAGATGTAGGATTGTAATAATAAATTATCCAGGCGTGAACTGGCGTGTGTCTGTAAAGGATTGTAGTTGATTTTCTTGAAAGATAGTGCAAAATAAATGCACATCCGGGTACAGTGATAAACTCCTCGGGCGAGAACATGTCGCGCATCTGTCATGGTATGGTGAAAACCTTTAGATGGTGCAAAATAAATGCACGTCCGGTTGGCTCGACGACCGACAAAACTGAGATTCAATCTAGGATCGAGCTAGAAAGAAGACTGGTAATCAAGACTCCATCGAGGGAAACGATCTCGAAGGGTAAATATCTTATCCTGGTAAGGAAAGATAGCTGAAGTAACCGTCATCCACGAGGATCGAGCCCTGTGGGGAAACTGGAAACAGATAAATATTTTATGCTTAGGGCTGACAATCTATTTGGAGAGAGCGGACGAACCCAGTTACTTGGCGGTAACAACCAAATGATGGTGAGACACAATGAACCTGTGAATGCTAATGCATATGTTGATGCATATGTTAATGTGAATGTATGTTAATGTCTATGTATGTTAATGTTTATGTATGCAAGATGTTATGAAATGAGTATGCCATGAGTATGTAATGAGTATGTAATGAATATGTAATGAGTATGTAATGAAAATGTAATGAGTATGTAATGAATATGTAATGAAATAGGCATGTGATGCTTATGCCCCTGCGTAGGCTGACGAAACAGACTAGAGACGGGACGAGAGATGAAATAAACATCTCGACGGGGATACCCTGCATTCTCTGCAACCAATACGTCAATCATGGGTAAGAAGGATCAATGGTGGAACCAAATCTGGTTTTAAATGTTCTGAATTCTCTGAGGGAGAAAGTAATCTGCTTGGGTGCACAGTATCACACCTTCTCATGGGGAGAAGAAAACCTGAGGGACACTTTCGAGTTACCCAAGAAAAAGTTGTCAGCTTATAGTCTCTCTGGGGACTGTGATGAGGCAATAGCTTAGGAGCCTGTTGCAACACTGAGATTTACTGGGGAACGAAGGCCGCCGTGAGTAAAATCCGTCGGGTGCATGAAGAAAAGTTGTGAAACCACATGGCCTTGATCTTGAAGGACCTTATAGTAGTCGCCATTTGTTTCCGTTAAAAACATGGTGCCCCAGGATACTTGCGTTGCTAGGTAGGGTCATCTCAAGAGGATTTTATAGAGAACACCGAGTCCGGTTGCCCCATTGTTCTCAAACTCGTTGAGAGATTTGTCAGGTCTCGACGTAACTGGCACAAATTAATCGTGTTACGGCGAAATCTTTGGGAAATAGCTCTTAAGAACGTCAGACTCGCGTTGGTAAGCGAATTGGGAAACTGCCTGCCCCTGTTTAGCAGGATCTTCAAGTTCCATGGGTTATGTCCATATATAAATCTCTAAGATATCAAGCAAAGTCGTCATGCCTGAAATGCCTATCCTGAGCTTGTCAATGTACACATATATTTGTCTTGAATTTTGTTTTGAAAAAGAGATATCGCAACAACTTGTGACCGAAATCACTAGTCCGGATATAAGTTTTAATTATAATGCCAACATGAATTTTTCTGAGCATAGCTCGTAGGAGTCAGGAAACGTGATCTTGTCGAGTATGCTTTCAACCGAAGTCCTACTTCAATTAGGTCTTTTAAAGGTTGTATCGTGGCTCGGTTCACGGTTTAAGAAACAAAAGGATAAAGGCTCAAAGTTATATTTGTACCCACCCATTCTTCGTGATGTTCTCCAATCCTAATTCAGTCAATCGGATACGAACACTCATATCTCAAGCGGATTTGCTATGGTCGAGAACTTATCAAGGCTTTGGACATGGCAGTCACTCACCTATTTCTTTTGGCAATTGGTCACACGACCTTGTTCTTTATAGGGATTCTAAAAAAACTACTGGTTTGTTATCCTTGTTCCCTAACTTTTGCCTGGACAATGTCTTTTGATCTGACTTTGGAGTCCAGCGGGATGCCCCAGTTTTGCCTAAGTCTCCTTCATAGGTTTTGACTTAGCGGGCTCTTATTTTTTTGAATGTTCTTTTATGCACAAGTCGTGTAAATCTCTTGAAAGGCTCGTGACTGCCCCACTCCTTAGGTAACCGAGGGATAGTCATTGTATTGGACTTCTTAAGATGCTAAGGATAAATTCTCGAAGGTTTGCTCTTCCTTTTTTAGAGTCTAAGTGCTCGATCGGTTTAACTGAAACCTACCCTGCCCCAGGTTAGGATGAAGGTTCTTAAAATAAGAAAACTCCTACTTCAAGGCTCAAAGGGTTAACTAGGGATTAACATCCTTATATCTCCAGTGTTTGGGATTTGAAACAATGCCTTACATCATCAGCGGGTTTCAATCGAAAGCATATGACAAGAAATCTGACGTTTTGGGTTCGTCATCCTCCTCCCAATTCTCCATCAGGACAAGAGATCGGGTAAAGTTGGCATTGTAATTTATGAAAAATATTTTTGAATGAGTGAAACGAATGGATTTATTCAAGACAAACATATGCGTTGCATTAATTAGGCAAAGATAAACAAGTTCGTGCATGCTAAATATGCTTAATCAAAGAGAAATACATATAAATAAACAAATGAACTGTCGGAAAAATCCTTCTAAATGGTTTATGAAATTCAAGAGCAACAGTTTCCTTTGGCGGAACCTCAATGGAAAGGACGTCTGGTTTATGGTCACTGTGAGTCGTCATGGCTTGCCCCAGTTATGCTGGTGACATCTTCAACAGTTTTCAGTCGTTGCTTCAAAATAACTTTCCCAGATTCTTTGTTGATCCCAGTCATATCATCTTGAGGGTTACTGAAATGAAGCGAGCTAGGCCTTTGAATAATTACTGGATTCGACTGATTTGCCACAGGAGTAGCATGCTTTGCAGAATTCGAACTCGACAAGTGAGGGACCCCGAGAGGAGTCTCGACCTTCAGCTGAGCATTGCTAAAAGACAAATTCTTCGTTTCTAGCAAATTTCTGACAACTTTCTTAAGAGCATAGCAATTCTCTAGATCATGGCCGGGCGCACCCTCATGAAATAAACAATGAGCGGCAGCGTTGTAACCTGCAGGTAACGGATTAGGTGGAGGACCCAAAGCACGGGTGGTAATCAGACCTTGTTGTACCAAATAGGAGTATAATTCAGTGAAGGCCATCGGAATTGGAGGACAAGGCTTATACTGACTCTTGTGGAGATAAAGAACCTGATCCTGTGATTGTTGATGAACAGGAGCGTCGGGCACTCGTTGACCATTGACAGGAACTCGCATGGGCGGATAACCGGAAGGTTGTTGACGGATCGGTGCTTGATATACCGGAGCTGACTGCATAGGCTGGTATGTAGGAAACTGCTGATTGAAAGGAGGTGCAACAGCAGCTACATAGGGTTGTTGGACATATGGATAACCTTGAACATAATTCTGCTGATGTTGCCAAGGTTGAGGGGTAGCTGTTTTGCGGTTCCTCGAACGTGCAGGTCCTTTACCATGGTCGGAGTTAGGAGTTTTGCACTTTGGAGGGGTAGCTCGTCGAACTGGTTGAGCACTAGGAGGCACCAAACCGGATTGAAGACCGTGAGGAGATACATTCTCGACAGTAACAGCTGGTTGAGGTTCCATAACGGTATTAGTAGTCTCAGAAACAACAGTAGACTGAGCATCCACCTTCACACTAAGAGCTCGTAGCATCTCCAAAATCTGCCCTACACTTCCTTGAAGATCTTCGAGTTCATGGCTGACACGGTTGATTTCTTGGTTTTGATCTTCCATCCTTTTGAAGGGTCGTATTAATGCAGAGAACTTATGGTGACACAACTGGAAGGTGAGAGAACCGAGTATGAGAAATCGGGAGACACATGCAATGCAAAAGTATGATGCTAAAATGTGAATGCAATTGAAGATTTCATGGAATTCAAATATTTACGAATATTGCGGAATACCCAGGAAACTTTTGTTAATTTATTGAAGACAAATTACAAATAATATTCTTGCAACCAAAATAGCTAAATAAAAGCCTAGAAAATCCTAGAGAAGCATCTTCCACAACTTCAGTGAGCAGACATAGATCCGGAAGAAAATAAATATTCGTAGAGCCTTCTCTTCTTGTAGGATTGTATCTCATCATTCTTCGACTGAATCTGCTTTTGAAGTTCTTCGTACTTGCTGACCATCACATGGTATTTGTTCTTCCATGATTCTGCTTCGCATTGTGATTTCTTCAAAGTGATCTTCAAAGTCTCAGCTTCAGTCATGAAATACTGGACAGGTTCTTCTCTTTGAGGTAAAGGATCTTGGTGAGAGTAGGGCATCTTCAACTCAATAGCTCTTCCTCGGACCCATTGAAGGTATGGTTCCATGGATACACAATTAGGCCTTCCCAAACTTTCTTTGCCTTTCCTATGCAGATGATTCCAAGAAGATAGAATCTGATCTTGAAGCTTTTTGTCGTCTTCGAAAAAGATCTTCTCCACCTGAATACCTTTAGGCGGTTCCTTCAAGGGGTATCCCAACTGTCGGCGAGCTAAGACTGGATTGTAGCTAATTCCTCCATTGAAACTGAGCAAAGGCACATTGTTGAAGTTTCCACAACTATCAATGATCGATATCCCATCATACATGCGATTATACCAATCAATATCAGAGTGAGTTAAAGCCATGACTTTTTGCGACCAACGTTCCTGGTTAGGTTTCCAGAACGGACCGGACTTGGGTAAGTGAGAAATAAACCACTTGTATAGTAATGGCACACAACATGTAATCATTCCTCCACCATGAAAGTTTCGGAGATGTACTGAATGATAAGTATTACCCAATAGTGTTGGAACTGGATTTCTTCTCATGAAGGTCTTGATTGCATTAAGGTCCACAAACCCTTCAAAACTAGGAAAAAGCAGCAACCCATAAATAAGCAAAGCAAATATTGTCTCAAAGGCAAACATGTCCTTATGATCAGCATAAAATTGGGCTTTCTTAATTAGGAAGTCCCTGAGAAAGCCGGAGGTCCCCCCTTTGGTGATCATATTGTTTTTGACATCGGATATCTTTAGACAAATGGCTTTAGCAATATCTCGTTCTTTAGGGTCTTCCTCCAAGAAAGGGAATGGAGACTTATCCAAGATAGGTAATCCCACCAACTGAGAGTACTCTTCTAAGGTAGGTAAAAGCTGATAATCTGGAAAGGTGAAGCAGTGATAATCTGGATCATAAAACTGTAGCAAAGTCACAAGAAGTCCTTCGTTTACTTGAATCTTCAACAAAGACAATAGCCTTCCATATCTGTTTTGGAACTTTTCTTGATCTTGAACCAAATCTCTTAGCTTCTCTAGGACTTCCAAATTAAAACCCTTAAAAGTAAACTTCAAAGTATGCTTCCTAGAGTGATCCATGGTTTCCTGCAATGTTCATAAATAGAGTTTGAATTCCATGAAGTCTTAATGTAATATGATGCTTTATGGATGCAATGCATGAAAACACACAAAGTCCTAGGTTAAAGGAACGTGAGCGGAGTTAAGGTCTACCCATCCCAAAAAGGAGTGTACTATAGGTTAGTTGTACCTGCAGAACAAGGTTCTAAAAAGTGCCCAAAGTCATCAGCCCATCTTTCGGATATTATCAACTTTCCGACTGACTCGGGGGTTAATAATATTCTCAAGAGAACCTCTTTTGAGTGTAGTATCGCGTAGCAACCATTGTAGGACTACTCCCACATAGTTCCCGCACTACGTCCTAAATAAGGCCAAGGTGGTGTTAAGGTACTACGGTCCTCAATATCACAGACTCCAATCGACCATGGAAAAAGTTTTCACGATTACTCGTTCAACCGAACCATTTTCGAAAAGGTCTCAACTGAGCGGTGATTCTCGAATCAGCTTGGTCGGGATTCAACTCCCTATAAGCCTCATCGAATATATCCCCATCCTATAATAATGTCACTAGTACGGGCGTAGGACTTATCTCACAACACAAGGAACAGTCCCAAAATCAAAGTACAATATATACATGCAAATGAATAGTAAAACAAATAGTAATAAATATGAACAAATTAGGGATAACCCTCGAAAGTTTAGAAAGTCCCCAGTGAAGTCGCCATTTTCTGTTGCGGTGGAAATAGGATCACAAACTATTAATGAGTTTGAATCGCAATTCAATTCACAACCGCTCTTTGATTTATCCGAAGGAAAAGGTCAAAAGAGGGAAAACCTATTTTGCATCGTAAACACAATGCGGGGAAAGATCTAGGGTTCGGGGGTTGGTTAAATTTAGGGAAGGTATTAGCACCCTAAACTTCCGTAGTACTCTACGGGAACCTTTTGTTCAAATGCTTACTATTTTGCTTTATTTATTTGCTTAAGGTATATGTACAAAGGGATTAAAAGTGAGAAAAAAGAGACCTAAGGGGTTAATTCTAAGTTTACTCGGCAAGACATTGCATCTTGTGCCTACGTATCCTTACGGGAGTGGAATCAGAGTAATCGTAGTTCCCCTCAAAAGGGAGGTTAGAGACTTCTTGACTGTGGTCAAGGTCTCAAGGGGAATAAACGCATCTTAAGGACACGCTTACGCGGAGTGTAGAAACTCCAAATCTCTACGTTGAATTGTTAAGTTGTAATTAGGGTTAAATTAGGTTAGGGATTCCGCGGCGGGAAACCCTAAAATGAGCGCGGCGGCTCTTTGACCTAATGCTAAGGGTAAAATTGTAATCTTGCCTGCGGCGAGGCATTTGTGAAAATTAGGGTTTGTGAGGTTGTAAGGGTTTGAAGTTGAGGACTATTGGCGCGGCGGCCAAACGCTAGACCTAACCTTCGGATGTGAAGTGTGACAGAATAATCGATGAGTGTGTGAGAAATTAATCATACGAACAGGGAAATGATGGCAGAAATTAAAATCACACACGCAGAAAATAAAAGGGCAGAAATTAAAACGCGATTATTAGGGTTCGCGGAGTTACAGATGAGAAGCAGTTACAATATAGTTATGAAATTTAAATAAACCAAACATGCCGTAAGAGCTGCAAATGATGAACACTGTTAATAAGCAAAATTAGACACTAATTGGACAAGTCAGGAGAAAAAGTGTAATATTGAAGAGTTTTGTTATCTTGAAAGAAATGTTAAATGAATCTATATATATAAAAAAGGTAATGTTAATAGAAAATATTAAATTTAATCTTGAAAAAGATTTTAACTTAGATATTTTTTTAAAAAAGATTTTTTTGTTATTTATTAAAAAAGTTTTTTTATTATTATTAAGTGAAAAGAGGTTTTAAACTTTCTTAAAAAATGTTTTTTTTTTATAATATTTACACAAAAAAAGGTTTTTAAAACAATTTTCTTAAATTATAAAAGAAAAATGGTTAAAACAACTTAAAAACAATTTTAAAAAACGATTTAAAAAACAAAATAATAAAATAAAACATAAAGGGGTTGGGCCGGTCATCACACCCGGACCCAACCCGGTTGAGGTAATTGGAAACAAAAGGGGTCCTTTAGGGTTTCATAACCCTAAATGCTTTGCAGCGGCGCTGCTTGCGTTCTTCTTCTTCGATTCCCTCTCGCGGCCATGTTTTTCCTTCGTATCTCTCGGTTACTTCCGATCTTCTTCCTTCCTTTCATTAATCCTGAAAATAGAACATGAAACTCGTGAGGAAAATGTATCATGGCTCACATTTATGATGAAAACGGCCGGTGATGCAGTGCTGAGGCTTAGAGTTGATTGCCCGCCGTTTGTAGTGAACGGCGAAGGCGATCTTCTCCTTCGGTGATTCGCGGCCGCCTTCGTTCGCAGATGATATTGATGGTTGGTGATGTTTGTTGTTCGCCGTCGATGATCTTCGTTGCTATTTCCTATGGAGACGAGGATGAGGATATCGGTTCCTCTGAGTCTCGGCCGTTCTTCCCTATTTGTGTCGTCTAGGGTCTTGCATGTGACTTTGTCCGTCCCTCTGGGGCTTTCGCGATTTTCGTTAGGGTTCTCTCTGAGGTGAGATCGTCCCTTTATAACCTCTCTTTTTGGGCCTTGGGTGTTGGATTTGCGTTACTCTTTCACTGAGATTTGATTTCGTATGATTTTGTTTGATTTGATTTTATCTGGATTTGTTTGGTTTTTCAGGTACAGATTGAGTTCCAATGGGATGCTTTCTGATACTGATTGAATCCTGTTTCCTCTTTTAGGATTGGATTGGGATTTTTTTTGATACGATTCTGATTTTATCTGATACTGATTGGATTTCGTAAATGGATTTGCTTCGAAACGTTTTTACTCTGATTTGGAATTGATATCAATATCAAGATCTCTTTCTGTTATTTTTCTGATATGGTTTGCCTTGCACCTTCAGGTTGGATTGATTATGATTTGTGATATCTGACATTGATTATGTCATGGATTTGGTTTGCTTTCCAGATGCTGATAGTTTTGATTTCCAGCTGATATGGATTCTTTGATCTCTTTTCCTGATACGATCTGGATATTGGTTTGTTTTGCTGACATGAATTCTTTTCCTGATGCAATTAGCTTTTCCTCTTCTTCTTTCAGAGAGGGCTGATACTAAGGCTTAGGTTGCGTCAGACGCTGCCGAGGAAGGTATACGGCAATGATGTTTATCTGAGCCCTCGACGCTTGTAGCAATTTGAGGTGGATTCGGTCGCAGGATCAAACTGTTTCGTTGGCTTTTCATGATTGACTTGCACCATTAACTGGGGCTTGTCCTGAGCTGGTGCGACTACGCGAGCTCATCCTGCTCTTTCTGGTATGGTTCGTGATATGATTCTGTGCTGTTTGCATTCTGAACTGATGTGTTTGTTCTGAACCCTTTTCCACCATGGTTTCGTGAACTTGTTTCTGAACTGGTATGTTTGGATACGGGTTTTGCTTCTATTAATCCAACCATCTGTTATGTGCTGCTTTGTGATAGTCTGATTTTGAACTCGCTGCTAAACCATGTTTCTTGACTTGATGCTGTTGTGCTTTTTTGGACCCTGTTGAATACCTTCTGTTATCAGGAACTGAACTTTGTGATTTGTAGGATGTTTTCTTCTTGCTCTTGCGCATGAACTTGCCACTCCTGATTTATTGGTCCCTCTTTTCCTTTCTGAGTTTGATGTTTGTTCAGCTTTGGCGCAGTTTATGAGTTGTCTTGCTTTTGAGTTTCTATTATCAACTTGTACTGATGCAGTTGTGGAATTTCAGGTGTTGGAAACACTTAGAGCACAGAGTGATTTAGACATGCCGGCATCCGGGTCTGAATCCAGATTGACTATGTTGCCTTACTCTCGTATCAGTTTGGAAATCCAATTGCGGCAAAAGCGAATCAGTCCCGCTTCTTTTATCACTTCTACCTCTCGGATGTCCCGTAATGATAAGAACAGGTGTTACCTGATCTGACGCCAACGGCGCGGATCAGTAACGGAGGGTAGGACGCAGCTTCGGTTGTGCCACTCCCGGCACTCGATGATGACGATGTTCTGAGAGTGTCAAAAATGATTTCTAACCCCTTCTATTCTGTTTGTTTCCTTTTGATGTGCAGGAGAATCGGAGATTCGTGGAGAAAAAGGTATCATGAAGAACACTTAGGAGCATTTAGGACTTAAGCTTTTTAGAGTAAATGTAATATCTGTAATTGTAATTTAGAATGTGAAACAATTCAACTCCTTTTGTACCATGATGTTCTTATGAAATAAAATGCCAGAACTTCTTTTATATATCCATGACTGCTCAGTTTTAAAGTTATTTATATTTATTTCTAGTTAAAAATTATAAACGTTTGTGAATAAATCCACAAATATTTAAAATCATTAACATAGTCATAAACCATAAACATTCCCGAATGATATTCTTGTTCGTGCACTTGTCTCATTTATAGTCCTAATCTCATCACATGATTAAATTTACTTGCGTTCCAATTTAAATGCTAACCAACAACTTTATAACCAAACACGGATGTGCACCGTAATCACAACAGTTGCAGTATCAACAATAACATTACTCGTAATTGAATTCCACTGACCAAATAATGTGAGCAACAATCCAATAATACCCCATTAAAACTGCGCCTTATTAACAACATCGGGAGTACTCTGGAAATAAACCATGAGCGATAAACTAGATCTTAAATCCAGTCGTGCTCGACAAATTTTAATACCGACCACATCGAATTGGCACCTTGATATAATCAGACCTGGTGACAGGTAAATGCCTCAAATGCCTCATACTTAGTAACAGCCTGTCTTCAAGGAATTAGCAGAATTCACGTAAAATGACCAAAATACCCCTGGAACCAAATCTGCAAAACGAACACCTCCATGACTTGATAGTGGTTAGCAAATGCACATATGAGATGCTATGCGAAATGACTGACTAAATATAAGGGTAAAATTTGGGGTATTACAGCAAGCATCAAAGTTTTGGGTATTTTCAAATTTCAGCTAAACCAAGCTTCATGGGCCTCCAATTCATTCACATATCCAACATATAAAAGCTCCAAATGAAAATTGAGAGATCAGAATTGCATTTTCGTGGAAGAGAGCTCAAGTTCAGTTTTGGAAAGTGAGAGCAAAATTCAAAATCGTAAATTTAGATTAAGAGCAATTCAAAGCAAATTGAAGCAAGAATCATCTTCCTCAAGCTATTTGGAGTGGATCTTCACCTTTTGACGCAAGCAAGCAAGCTGTAGAAGCACCAACGGAGTGTCTCCATTAGGTAATCTGCATTTCAACTTTTCTCTCATGCTAGAGCTTGTTTTAAGATCATATTGGTTGCACCTGAAGCCCTACACCATGTAGGCAATGTTTGATGGTTTAATTTTCGTGTTTGATGAAGATCATAGTTGTGCATCTTGATTTTGTTTCCTTCTATTCTCTCTGTTCAGGCTTGTTTAAGATAATTGAAATGGATTTGGAATGTTTGTCACTTCTGCTTTAATTTGGTATAAAATTTGTGAGTTTTGGTTGAGTTTTGCTCGCCTGAGCTCTGGCCTACTCGCCCGAGAAGACGACCAGAGCAAAGGCTCCGGCGTCTGGTAATTCCTCAGTCAGATCTGAGGTGGCAGGTGCTGACTCTTTGACCAGGCTAGATGGACGGATCAGATGCATTTGACCATGTACGCGTGGAGATTGACTTCCACGTTAATTAATGATACGCATCGTTTTGTTTGGCTAAGTGTTTTGCGCTCAAGCTGCTAATTGCACCCCACTTCTGATCCAGCCTAGTGTTTTCAACGTGAAACATTGCTATTCACACCTTTTTCTTTTATTTGTTTTATTTTATTTTAATTTCTTTTTTGTTTTGATTTTAAATGATTAAAAATACTTCCAATCATTCTAAAATTCAACAAAAAATAGTTTCTGACACTTTATTGTGTTATTTAATTTTTGATATTTTTTAATTTCATTTTCCATTTATTTTTCAATTTAATTTGAATTAAATGATTTGAGGTGTTTTTAATGGTTTCTTTTCTTGTGCTTATTTGTTCTTGATCATTTTGTTGACCAATTGAAATCTCCAATGAATGAGACTTCTTCCTCATGTTGATGATGAGTTGAGGTGTCTTAGAGGATGGTTTTGGTCAATGTTTAGCTTCTTTTTGCTTGACTTTCGTGTGCTTCTTTTTTACCCTCGACAACCCTCCTTCAAGGTGGAGCACCCTAGTGGATCAATTCCTTTGGTGATGCTTTCATTGGACTTTAGTTGTGTTGTTTTGGCCTCTGATTGCCAACATCTTAGATAACTTTGTGTATTTTATTTGGTTTTTATTGAATCATTTTTCTATTTTTGGTGCACCTTGCAAGTCAAGTCACCCAAATGATGGTTCATACATTTCTTTTGAGAAATGACCCTTATGGATCCCATATGCTTCCAACTTCTCTTGATTCACATTCCTAACATGTTAAAGTTGTTGGTTGCAAAGTTATAGATCATAAAGTTGTTTGGTTCATGTTTCAAGTTGCACTTGTTTAGGGCTTTCCATTTGATGTTGAATGTTGAAAGTGTTTAGAACCTAGGTTCTTTACCATGCCTTATCTTGAAACTTGTCTTACCTTGCTTACTCCTTTCATTTGTGCACTCTCTTCTCTTGTTCCCACTTCTGTCCTAGGACCTTTGAGTCCCATTCAATATGATTTGGTACTTCCTTTGGAGGTACTTTGAGTTTGTCTTAAATGGTAATTCACTTTGAGAACTTTTGGTGCATTCTTTTGCATGATCATCTTGATGCTCATGGTTGAGTTCCTTCTTTGATGTTGCTTGCAGCCCAAGAATATCCCTCAATCCTCATCTTGATCATGTCTTCTCCTTCTATTTGCTTGCTTTTCCTTTGAGCATGGTGATTGATGTACAAGTGGTTGTAGGAATTCTATTTCTCCCATTTCATCTCACCTTTGGCTTGAACTTGTTTAAGTTCTATTGTTGGCATTTCTCATTTTTCTTGCATATCCTTTTGTTGGCTTGAAGAGGTTGAGATGTGCTTGTGGTGGTTGTTACCCCACACCTTTTTCCTCCCTCTTCTTCTTTGTGTTGCATTGCATGTTTGCATCCTTTCTTCTTTTCTCTTATTTCTTCTTCTTTTGTTTTCCTTTGCCATGTTCCCTTAGGACTTCTAATCTCCCTTGTTCAAGAGAGATTATGATAGACTTTAGGTTTCAACCCATGCATGATAATATTAGGGTAGTTTTCCCTTTTAATCTCAATCATAGGAGCACTTTGCATGACAACATTAGGGTTAAGTTAGTCCCCTTTAGAGTTGTGTCTTCCTCATCTCATCTCAAAACTCTTTTAAAACACATAATAAAGGATAATGAATGTTGTACGCTACGAGCCTTAAGCATTTGAGAAATGATGATTGGGGGGCCTCCTCTCAATTGTCTAGAGTGTTTAGCATATGCCCTTTTGGCGATATGCGACGCATTCGCTCCTAAGTCATAGTCTTTAGTGCAACATGAATTACAAACACAATTTAATTCACTTCTTCATAAAAGACTCAAAAACAAACATCAAACATTTTTATCCTTCGGGATTAACTTTGAAAACCATTTTCATAAAGGAGAGTTTTTATTAACTCTTGGTTCTACCGCAAACAGGTAACGCCTAAGTCTCAAAGGGTCGAGCAGCATACACCTAATTGCTAGAACTAAGGGTTAACCCTACTCGGGTAAAACATGTGAACCAACCTGTGGTCGTGTTAGCCCGAACTACGTTTGCTCTGATTTCTCGTACCAGACGAGGATACGTAGGCACAAGACGGTGATGTCTTGGCGAGCAACCTTCCCCACCTTCACCTGTAGTTTTCTGAACTACGTTGACTCTGACTTTCCTATTGCACAAGGGAGTACATAGGCGTAGAGCGGCGATGCTCTATCAAGTCTCTTTTCTTTTCTTTTGACTCTGTGGCCTTTAGCTAGATAGTTTAACACCCTTTAGATAGACAAGAAGCGTGGATCTCGTCGAGTACAATGGACATGAGGGGTGATAATACCTTTCCCTTGTGTAACCGACTCCCGAACCCAAGATTTGGTTGCGATGACCTGTCTTCTCCCGTTTCCGTAGGTTTCTCTGATCGTTTCCTTTCCCTCTTTTGGGATAAATAACGATCGGTGGTGACTCTTCTGTCTTTGTCGTCCCTCTTTTCTGCAGTAGCGACACCATCATGTCTATTGTACTCAATGGAAACCTCTTAGTTCGATTTGCGATGGGCGTTATTTAAGCTTGCTTTTTTTCTTTTCAATAATAAAATGTGAAGTGGTACGATAAAAGGATAAGATGCTAGGGGGAAATGGGTGGTTTAAGATAGGGTGCTCACCAAGGAATGGGGCCTTTGTGCCTACGTATGCTCATTCGGACTAGAATGAGAAATCAGAGCTCTCGTAGTTCGACTACGAGAAGGGTTAGGGGAAACAGAAGATGAATAGAAGGTAGCTCGCCAAGATCATCACAATCTTGTGCCTATGTATCTTACATTTAGACGAGAATGAAGAATCAAAGCGTTTGTAGTTCGTGGATATGACCACGAAAAGAGAGGGGTTGAGTTAGGTTGAAATTTGGTTGGGAAACAAAAGATTGAATAACAAACAACCCAAGGGGCATGCCTCGATAGCGGTCACTCAAGAATCCAAGGAATGCGAGATTCCAGGAACTCAGTTCTTTCGGGAGTTGATTGAGGAGTTGAGAACGGTTGAACATTTTGAATTCGAAAGATTGAATGAATAATAAACCAAGGGGCGTGCCTCGAGAGCCATCCATTCGAAGATCCAAGGAATGCTAGATTCCAAGAATCTCCTTCTTTTGTATGTTTGATTACGAAAATGTTTGAATAAAGATTAGGTGTTTTAAGACGAAAGGGTGAATGAATGACAACCCAAAGCGTACACCTCAAGATCCATTCATTCAAAGATCCAAGGAATGCTAGACTCTAAGAATCTTCTTCTTTCCTTATTGATTAAGAAAATGATTTTAAAACGATTGAATCAAATAGGTTACGAAAAGAGGTGGACTGCAAGGAAAAAGGAACTCGACTTACGACTTGAATAAAAATACCACTCGATGTTGGATCAAGGGTTTAATTGTACTTGCGTGCAAAGACATGTTGGAAAAGAGGTTGATGAAAATGGAATCGGCTCGACGACGAATCGAGGGTTTGGTTGTGAAAAACGATACTAGTCCCTAGCAGTGCTCCTTAATATCGAAACCACGATGAAATGTGAAAGTGTTTGCGATAGGTTAATGGTGAATGCATACGAGCAATCGACTTACAATGGGTGTTTGAAAATGGCTCGATGATGAATCGAGAATTAGTTTGGAAATGGTTTAGTCTACCCTAGTCCCTAGGGGTGCACCTAGAAGATAAACCAAAATCAAAGCAAATACGAATGCGTACATCGAAATAGGAGCGGGATACATGTAAGTTACACGGGATTGCACGAAATAAAAGGGTTCATTGTAAGGTAGCCCAAGAGGAAGTCATGTGTGTGAGAGGTGTCCTAGATTATACCTTGAGCAAGAATCAGACAAAAGTTCCTTTATTAGGGTTTCTGATAAAGTCCAAGTTCCGTTGCTCGAAAAAGTAACCAACAGTCCATTAATTTAGGCTATTAGGTTTCAATAGTTGTTAATGTGTTTTTGAATAGTGTGAATAAAATATGAATAATATGAATATGATATGAATAATATGATAAGATATATAACAATATAATCAAGAATCAAGATAATATTCACAATAGTATAATCAAGATAATATTATTAAGTATATGAACAATGATAATAAAATCAAGATATATTGATTGAAATGTAAAACAAGAGTATATTGACAGAGAATAAAGTTAGTTGTTAGTCGTTATTCAATGAATCGGGTCGAAATGTAGCGTTAAACCGACTTAGCTTAATCTATGACTAAGATCAAACTATAAGAGGTCGTGCTAAAAACACGATGGAGAAATGATATTGAGGATCACTTTCCAAAGTAATCGTGTCACACGAATTGAAAAGGTGACAGTCTCGTCTTAATCACAAACTTGTGTTAATTAATCAAAGGTAACCTATCACAATCTCAAAGTATAGAAAATAATCTCAATGATCATTTACTACAGATTTGAAATAATGAAGGTTAATAACCTCAATATTCAACGTTTATGAATCTAAAGACTTCATGGACCAAAAATGAAAAGAAAATTGAAAATGAAAAGAAAATCAAAATGGAATGAGAAATCGAGATGAAAATAAAAGGGAAACTGAATCAATCATGATTAATCAAAACAATAGAACCAAATTATTGATAAAACATAAAAAGAAAATCTTTTATTATTATTTTTGAAGAAACAATTTTTTTTTAAAAATAAAATAAAAGGAGGGTGTCATGGATTATTGAAGCGGTGTTAATGAGGAATCGTATGGGCTTTACCAACAAAGCCCATCATCCTATCCATAAACAACATGACTTCTCTCTTTTTTTATAAAAGAAAGGCATTGAGTAGCATGGGCCTTGAATCCATAAATGATATCCGGTCCATCAGGATAAAAGGAGGTCATGTAAGTCAAGCTTCCCAATACCACCATTATTTTTAAGGTAGACAAACTATGGCTTTTAAAAGAACAGTCCGAGAAAAGAAAAGAAAAGAAACGAGAAGTGGGAAACAAAACCGAAATCAAATCAAACGGACAAGTTATCCTCATTATCGCACCAGCAAAAAAGTCACATAGATGAGGAAAATCACCTCTCTCACTCGCTCGTTTCCGCTCATATGCTCGAACCAGGTTCGATCTACAATTTTAGATCTGGATTTTTTTCAATCTCTCTTCTCCTTCTCTTCTCGTTTATGATTTTGGGTTTTGGTGTGGGTTTGTTTTGTATGGATTTGGAAAAATGAAGGCTTGCTGTAATTTTTGCGTCTGGGTTTTTGTTAGGGAGGTTTTCTGATTGTGTGAAGGTTGAAGAAGGATTAATGAATAACGAGATTCAAAATTTGGGTTGAAGATTTGAGAAGGGGTATTATAGAGAGTGAGTTTTAAAGGGGATTTTGACAGGGTTCTTTTTGTTCCCTTGAACTTTTGAAAGAGTGGGGAAAAAGGTTGGATTTATAGGAGAGGTTTGGGGAGAAGATTAGAATTTGTCATTTTGAAATCATGACGTGGTGGTACGATACTTTTCGGTTTTGTATCGTGATGGGTTTTTTATAGGTTGTTATTATTTTACGTTGTTGTGTTAGGGCATGATTTAGAAAATGGTTGATGGTGCGTATGGATGCTTATTTTGGCATATTATACAGTTTTGTCGTTTGGAAGAAGTGTGTTACGTGTTTTACGGTGCCAGGAATTGTTGTGGCACTCGTGATGGTAAGTAGTCGTTGCGATACATCTCACAACTTAATTCTTCATGGCTTAGAGGATTTGGCAAATAGGTTAGCCATATGATAATTTTCCTTTGTAATTTGGATAGTTTTTTTTTGCTTTGTATTACCTCATGTCAGGTTGTTATGCAATGTGTGTATGGACTCATGGCTAATTTGTGTATTGATGCTTCATAAAAAATGTTTCTTTGTTGCAGGTTGTAAGGTTATGCGTGGCTTGAATTCGGTTGCTACCGAGGTCGTGATCAGTACATCTTCATACACATTTTTCCATTGTTATACTTAGGCATTTCTACAGTTTATTTGAGTATTTTTACTATTTTAATGTATTTTCATATTTAAGTTTGTTTTTACCTTTATTTTATTTTCGCAGCTTATTTTCAGCTTTAGTGGTTATTTGATGTTTGTCCACTGTTTGGGTCATAATTGGAGCTGCGAGAATCGGATTTGCGCGTTCTAATAGGAGTTGGAAAGCTATGACATAGAGCTAAAACTTTTATGTTTGAGGCAAAAGCTTATTTGGAGTATAGCAGGTCCAAATAATTCGTTGAAGTCGGGACCCGAAATCTGTCGTTAGAAATATTTAGTTTTTGGCGAGGTTTTTTATATTTTTCGACCCAATCGGGTTAAAACCAGAAGGATTGGTGCTTTCATATACCTAGCAGCTGTACTACTGTCACTTAACCTTCTTTTTACGAATTTCATTGTTTTTTGTACGATTTTCATGGAAAACTAATTCCCAAGGCAAATCCTACTGCTTATGGGTTTCATCACTTTGAGGTTATTATAATACCAATTTAATTTGATTTCTATTCAATTCTTTTCTAAGAAATCATTTGCTTAATTTGATTTCAATCGTTTGCTTAATTCGATTGTGTGCATAGGATATAATTGATTAAATTCGATTGTATGTATGTTCCTAAATTTAGTTTCGTGTTATCGTTTGCTTAATTCGTTAACTCGTCATATTCTTAACCATTTGCTAAACAGGAACATAATTTGTATGATTTTAATAAGCGCTTGTCTGATTAATGTCATAATCGAATAGGATTGAAGCCGCTTAGGGATTGGTGTTATAATAGCCGATGATAAGTCAGATTCTAAATTAGTAGGATTAGTCGTTTTAGCTTAATTGATAATCACGTATTTTAATCACTTTTTCTCTTGTTTTATAAATTAAAACTTAAAATCCCCCATAAACCTTTTCTTTAGCTGGTTGAAATAATACAAGAATCCTTGTGAGAAAGATACTCGAGTTGTCGTTACCGTTACTATTGTTTTAAAAAATACTCGTTTTTTATCAGTGCGCGATAGCGGATCAAATTGGCGCCGTTACCGGGGGTTCTTGTTGATTTTAGCCAATTTTTGGAATTTTTGTTTAGAACTTTGTTAGATTATTTTTTGTTTTTTTGGTTGTTTTTTTGTGTTTGCTTGTTGAATTTTCAGGGTTGCAATATAGTGGTAAGCATTCCAGCCTAACAGGTGAATTTGGAAGCTACTATTTCGATTTGCTCCAATTTTTTTCCAGAAAATCAGAAGAAAAAAAATCAAAGAACATTACTCTTTTAGAATAGAATTCTGACCCTGAAAATCACAAATTCATTTTTTTCCTATTTTATTTGATTTATTTTCTATTTTCTATTTTCATATTTTCAAAAATATCCAAAAAAATTTGTAAAGATTTATTCTGATTTTATTTTATTTTTAGTAATATTTTGATAATTTTTAGATTTTATTTTATTCGCTTTTCTATTTTTCCATTCTTTTTCTAAATAGGGACATTGTTGGTATTTTCCTAATTGTTGTTGCATTGCTGAATTAGTTTTTTGTTTTCTTTTTCTTTGTTTGTTTTCCTATTAAATTTAATATGGCTAACCAAAGAACTCTCAGAGAACTTGCTGCTCTTGATGTGAATTATAATGGTTTATGTATTAAATATCATGTTGTTACTGTACCTTTTGAATTGAAACCTGGTTTAATACACTTGTTGTCAAGGTTTAATGATCTTGCAGGTGAGGACCAGTATAGGCATCTGAAATAATTCCAGGTTGTGTGCTCTACAACTTTGAGAACGGAAGGAATTACAGAAGATCACATCAAGCTGAGAGCCTTCCCGCTTTCACTACAGGGAGCTGCCAAAGATTGGTTTTACTATCTTGAGCCTAATTATGTCGTAACCTGGAACGATTTGAAGAAAATCTTCCTACATAGATACTTTCCTGCCTCAAGAGCTGCCTCGATCAAAAAAGATATATGTGGTATTAGACAGATTGACATGGAATCATTGTTCAAATACTGGGATAAATTCAAACAATTAGTGTCCAGATGTCCGCAATACCAGATTACCGAACAGTTACTTATATCCAATATTTCTATAAGGGATTGCTACTGATGGATAGAAACATTTTAGATTCTGCTAGTGGTAGAGCACTTGTTGATAAGACCCTGACTGCTACCAAAGCCTTGATTGAGAATATGTCACTCAACTCCAAACAGTTTACAACTAGAAACAATTTTGTCCAAACCAAAGGTGTGAATGAGATTCAGGTTTCTTCTTATAAAAAAGCTCTAGAAACCAGTCTTGATGAGCTTAATTATCTAGTGAAACAACAATTAATGTTAACATTACCACCACCATATAACCCTCCACAAGTAACCATCTCTGCATCTTCTGGACCTTCACTAGAGGACCTTGTCAAGAAAATAGCTATAAATGATCTCCAATTTCAGCAACAGACAAATTCTAGTATTCAGACCTTACAGACACAAATTAGGTAACTTTCCACATCAATGAATACCATACAGCAAGCTCAAGGATCAAACCAACTACCTGTCCAAATAGTAGTAAATCCTAATGTCCCTAAACCTAATGTGAGTGCAATATCCTTAAGATCCAGAAAGGTTGCAGAACCAGCCCTAGAAAAAAATAAAGAAGTTGTTGAGGTTACACCTAAACCTGAACTTGAACCTTCCATTATTGTTGAGCCTGAAAAAGAGTATGTACCACCGATTCCTTTTCCATATAGGGTAATAAAAATTAAGAAGATTGATGAGGAAGAAGAGCATTATGTTTTTCATATTGAATTGATTTCTAAGTTGGTTGGTGATACTTGTATTGATTTATTTGCAGCTGATTTTCCATCTTTGGCTGATTTTGATGATAGTTACTCATATGATGATTGTATTGGCACTAACCTTTGTTCTGAGATTGAGACTGCCTTGCAGGTTAACATTTTTCCTATAGATAGAGTTGTCGAAGTTGTTTATACAGCTGAAGCTCTCGACATCCCGGCTGCCCCAACCAAACATTCCACTGAACAACCACCTTCTGAACCACTTCCCGAGGATTTATATTATTCATCAAAGCTTCAATTTGACCAGGAAGAAAAGTTATTGCAGGAATATAAGAAGGGAATTGGATGGACCTTGGTTGACACTCGTGATTTTAGCCCATCCATGAGTATGTGTAGGATCTCAATTGAAGATGGAAGAAAAGCGATGAGGCAGCCCCTTAATCTTTTGATTCTTGATATTGTGGAAAAGGAGACTACTTTCATGTGCCCATTCGACACTTTTACTTATCGAAGATTCTTCTTTGATCCTGGAATAAAAGGCGAAGGCACTAATACAAATTTCAAGGGCGATGAATGCTACCCAAAGTTACTCCCCACTTTGGAAGAGGAGACAGCAGGAAATCTCTCTTTGGGAAAGGCTGCTTATGTGATCACCTATCCACCTTGACTACTCGGGTGTGTTCTTTCCTTTCTCTCACTCTTATTTTATATTTATGTTCTTTTATTAAGGACAGTGTATATTTTAAATGTGGGGGAAGAAACTGTTTTTTTAATTTTATTTTCTTTGTTTTGTTTTAGTTTTGTTAATAATATATATATATATATATATATATATATATATATATATATATATATATATATATATATATATATATATATATATATATATATATATATATATATATATATATATATATATATATATATATATATATATATATATATATATATATATATATATATATATATATATATATATATATATATATATATATATATATATATATATATATATATATATATATATATATATATATATATATATATATATATATATATATATATATATATATATATATATATATATATATATATATATATATATATATAAAATTTTTACTTTGAAACACAATGCATCTTTTGAAATTTTTAGGCTATAGATTAATTTGAGGTTAGATTGTGGAGACTTGGGAAAAATTCATAAGATCGGTATCGTTTTAACACCTTAAGTCTCTCGAATATGGAATTCGATTTAAATACTTGTTATGACATAGCCTTGAGTTCTCATCATTTAATAGATCTTAAGTAGTTTATCTAGCAGTCAGCACCATCTAGAAATCATACACTAAGTAATTAAGCTGATGCAAATAAGTGAATGATCCTGTGCTTAATCAGAAATCTAAATGGGAATCCGCCTTTGAAGTTAGGTGACCCTCACCCGATCACTTAGGCTAACGGTTGTGAAACCTTAAAAAAAAAGAAGCAAAAAAAAGTGTTTAATTTTGCATTGTTGAAAATATATGGATCATAGTCACTAACAAGTTTATTTACCATGTGTGTGAATAGATAAAGGGCTTAATGTGATTGCATTAGAATAAAAAAGAGCAAAAAGAAGGATGAGTAAGTTAGACTTAAGCATAATAACATGATTCAGATCGGTTTGTATAGGAGGGAGGTTTATGACCGTATAATTGCAGATTTATGTTCTTACGATATCCTTAGTATGCAAAATTATTACCTATCAATGCAATATTGACCGAAGAAGAGTTTGTAGCCTAGAATGAGTATCTAAATGCTTTTGTTTTTCATGAGTCTTGATAATATTTTGCTCGGAATGCAAAAGTTTAAGTGTGGGGGAATTTGATCAGTACATCTTTATACACATTCTTCCATTGTTATACTTAGGCATTCCTACAGTTTATTTGAGTATTTTTACTATTTTAATGTATTTTCATATTTAAGTTTGTTTTTACCTTTATTTTATTTTCGCAGTTTATTTTCAGCTTTAGCGGATATTTGATGTTTGTTTCTCTGTTTGGATCATAACTGGAGCTGTGAGAATCATATTTGTGCATTCTAATAGGAGTTGGAAAGTTAAGACAGAGAGCTAAAACCTTTATGTTTGAGGAAGAAACTGATTTGGAGTGTAGCAGGTCCAAATAATTCGTTGAAGTCAGGACCTGAAATCTGCCGTTAGAAATATTTAGTTTTGGGCCGGGTTTTTTATATTTTTCGACCCAGTTGGGTTAAAACCAGAAGAGAGAATGCTTTCATATACCTAGCAGCCGTACTATTGTCACTTAACCTTATATTTACGAATTTCATTATTTTTTTTTACGATTTTCATGGAAAACTAATTCCCAAGGCAAATCCTACTGCTTATGGGTTCCATCACTTTGAGGTTATTATAATACTAATTTAATTTGATTTTTAATCAATTCTTTTCTAAGAAATAATTTTCTTAATTTGATTGCAATCGTTTGCTTAATTTGATTGTGTTCATAGGATAGAATTGATTAAATTCGATTGTATGCATGTGCCTAAATTTAATTGAGTGTTATCGTTTGCTTAATTCGTTAACTCGTCATATTCTTAACCATTTGCTTAATTCGGTAACAGGAACATAATTCGTATGATTTTAATAAGCGCTTGTTTGATTAATATCATAATCGAATAGGATTGAAGCCACTTAGGGATTTGTGTTATAATAATCGATGATAAGTCGGATTTCGAATCAGTAGGATTAGTCGTTTTAGCTTAATTGATAATCACTTATTTTAATCACTTTTTCTCTTGTTTTATAAATCAAAAGTTAAAACCCCCCATAAACCTTTTCTTTAGTTGGTTGAATTAATACAAGAATTCTTGTAAGAACGATACTCGAGTTGTCGTTACCGTTACTACTGTTTTCAAAAATACTTGTTTTTGATTCGTGCATGACAGCGGATCAGTCGCGTTGCAGCTGGTTGGGATCATACTTCTTTGTAATTTTTCTCAGTGCCAAAAATATTTTTAAAAAAAGGGTTATGAATGTGGGCTTTATTTTTTGTACTTATATTTTTCTTATGAAGATAATATGACCTTCTATTTTGTAAGAAATATAGTCCAATTTAATTTTTATGTAGATGGACTTTAGTGATAGAGAAAACATGGTTTATGGACTTTGAATGGATTTTGTGATGACATGGAATTTTTTGATTTTGTTGAAATGGAATTTGAAATCACAACTTGGACTAGTTGTTAATTACACCCCCACATTGATGTGTATCATACTTGTAATCATAATTCCTCGAACTTAAAACAAGATGGTGACATGCTTGAAACCTCGATTAAAATCATGATCGCTAAACTTAAATTTCCAATGCTTGGTTCATAATCTTCATTACCTTTCTTGAATTATTCACTTGAACCTTGAATCACTCATTAAACAATACAACCCATCCTTGAATTAACCATAAGATAAATGACATGCTAGAACACCTTTGAACCAATCCCCCACATGACTTGGTATGATTTGAATTGAGGTACCAAATGCAGTGAATCGACCACTCTACAGCCTGATTTAAGTTCACAATATTGCACTAGAAACACACCATGATACAAATGACCTAAGCAAAAATCTTCAACTGAAAATTGAACTTAGATGAAAGCAAAAACATATATTTTTTGGATTTTTTAATAACGCTTAGTGGACGGATGTACAAATGAAAATTATATACACGTAGGACAAATTTGGGGTATGACAGATACCCATACCTAATTGCCTTAAACCTAGTAAGATGAACTACTACATAGTTTATTCTTTCGAAGTAGAAGTCAATTAGATATGAAGAAGACACTGAATTTGTCCGAAAAGAAAGGGAATGACTGGAGAGTTGGATAACAAATCAATGTCGACCCTCGAGTGGACACTGAATCGCTTGCAAAGGTCGTTATCACCAAAAGGATGATAATAGAGACAACCTAACACCAAAATAATGACATGCCTATCACTAAAAGGATGATAGTAAACTCACCTCCTACACCAAATGGATGACAGATCTATCACCAAAAGGATGATAGAGAATACACGCACACAGAGATATCTGACACCAAAAGGATGGCAGACCTATCACCAAAACGATGATAGTTAACACACCTCCGACACCAAAAAGATGACAGGTTTATCACCAAAAGGATGATAGAGAACACATGCACACATTCTCGACACCAAAAGGATGACGAGTCTATCACCAAAAATATGATAGATAACTCACGCACAATCTGGCACCAAAAGGATGATAGTTAACTCACGCACACCATCCCAACACCAAAAGGATGAAGGGTCTATCACCAAAAGGATAATAGAGAAAACACGCATAATCTGGCACCAAAAGGATGACAGACCTATCACCAAAAGGATGATAGTTAACTCACGTGCACCATCCTGGCACCAAAAAGATGATAGAGAACTCACGCACAATTTGGCACCAAAAGGATGACACACCTATCACCAAAAGGATGACATTTGACACATGCACAATCTATCACCAAAAGGATGATAGTTAACACACGACTCGAATATCTGACACCAAAAGGATGACAGGCCTATCATCAAAAGGTTGATAGTAAACTCACACAACACTGACACCAAAAGGATGACGGATCTATCATAAAAAGGATGATAGAGAACACACACACATATTCCCGAAACCAAAAAGATAATAGGGAACACGCGCACACATTCCCGACACCAAAGGGATGGAGGGTCTATCACTAAAAGGATGATAGTTAACACACGTATCTGGCACCAAAAGGATGACAGAACTATCACCAAAAGGATGATAGTTAACACACCTCCGACACCAAAAAGATGACGGATCTATTACCAAAAGGATGATAGAGCAACACACGTACACATTCCTGACACCAAAAGGATGACGGGTCTATCACCAAAAGGATGATAGAGAACTCACACATAATCTGGCACCAAAAGGATGACAGACCTATCATTAAAAGGATGATAGTTAACACACAGCTCCGACATCTGACACTAAAAGGATGACAGACTTATCACCAAAAGGATGATATTAAACTCACACAAATCCTACTCCAAAAGGATGACAGATCTATCGCCAAAAGAATGATAGAGAACACACGTACACATTCCCGAAGGATGGCGGGTCTATCACCAAAAGGATGATAGTTAACACACGCACAATCTGGCACCAAAAAGATGTTAGTTAACACACCTCCAACACCAAAAGGATGATGAATCTATCACCAAAAGATGATAGAGCAACACACACACACACACACAATCCTGACACCAAAAGAATGACGGGTCTATCACCAAAAGGATGATAGAGAACTCACGTACAATCTGGCAATAAAAAGATGACAGCCTATCACCAAAAGGATGATAGTTAACACACAGCTCCGACACCAAAAGGATGACAAGTCTATCACCAAAAGGATGATAAAGAACACATGAACAATCTGACACCAAAAGGATGACATACCTATCACGAAAATAATGATAGTTAACATACCTCCGACACCAAAAGGATGAAGGATATATCATCAAAAGGATGATAGAGAACACGTGCACACAACATCTGGCACCAAAAGGATGATAGTTAATACTTGCATAATCTATCACCAAAAGGATGCCAAACCTATCACCATAAAGATGATAGTTAACACACCTCCGACACCAAAAGGATGACAGACCTATCACCAAAAGGATGATAGAAAACACACGCGCAATTTGGCACCAAAAGGATGACAGACCTATCACCAAAAGGATGATAGTTAACACACCTCTGACACCAAAAGGATGACGGATATATCGCCAAAAGGATGATAGAGAACATACACACACAACATCTGGCACCAAAAGGATGACAGACCTATCACTAAAAGGGGGATATTACGATCAAACAACACAAGTTGCTACCACCAAAAGGTGATAGAAACTTCCCACTTTGAGGGTTACCAACACCAAAAGGATGTAGGTTAGGTTGAAATGATTGGATTTGGCTATTACCAAAAGGATGATAGTAAGGAAATTGACAAAAGGTCAAGTTTTCTGGAGATATGATGAGCGTGGATTATTTGAGACATCAATAAAAGGTTGAAGCAAAGAAATCATTGAAGAACACAATCCTTGTCAACAAAAGGTTGAAATGAGCCAAATTACTATGGAACACCCAATAGAAAGGTCGAATTGAAACAAATCAATGGGGACGCCCACTGACTCGGAGAAAAGCTGCTGGTTGATTTAGGGATGCCAACTTCAACATAAAAGGTTGAGGAACACAATTTAATAAGGAACACCCACTGATTCGTTTGAAGATCACAACTTCATCAACAAAAGTTTTGAATAATTTCATGAGGAACGCTCATGAACTTTGGAGAAGATGCCCCTGGATGGGCTGAGTTTTACTTTATATCTTGTCTTGATCAACAAAAGGTTGAACAACTTCGTGAGGAACGCCCACAGATTTGTTGAAGATGCCCCTGAATGGGTTGAAGTTGCTTGATCTTGATCAATAAAAGGTTGAACAACTTTGTGAGGAACGCCCACGGATTTGAAGAATATGCCCCTGACTGGACTGAATATTGCTTTGAAACTTGATTTGACCAACAAAAGGTTGAACAACTTCGTGAGGGACGCCCACGGATTTGTTGAAGATGCCTTTGACTGGGCTGAAGATTACCTTGGAAATCTCGAGATTGATCCTGGATCTTGATCTACGCATGTATGAATGCTTGATGTTGGTAATGAAGTTCTATAACGAATGAAAATGAAAATGTAAATGCTGACTCATGGAGATGCAAGTGTTGGGGAAGTATGATGAGGTGTTGGGATGCATATGATGTAAGGTATTTATGATGTCAAATGCGATGCATATGATTGCAGACAGGTGATTGGATATGAAGGTGCCAGCATGGGGGACTTTTCGTAGTTGCCAATGCGGATTGGACTTTAGGTGGTGGGAGGGATTGATTTCCTCGACACGCAGTTCATTGAAGATGCCATAATTGAAGCAAACAACGATGTTCTTGATGCCTTAAATTTGATCACTTGGTGATTTGTTGTGAGTTCTCTTTAGAGAGGATCATAAATTTGTGCTTGATGGTCAGCATGACCTGCTCTTGCCCCAATCTGAACATGGTAATGGTCTACCCCTGATTAACTAGTTCTAATATGTGGAAGCTGAGCTTTGATGTGCTTTGAAATGACTTTCCTTTGATCGAGCTATTGAGTGATTTTCCCCAGCTTGTGGATCTGAGGTAGCCTTGCTTCGTGTCAGCCACTGAAAGTCAAGTTCTCTTTTGATTGCCCTTTGTTGGAGTGTCTTTAATGTCGAGCACTATTTGCAGGTAAAATTATACATTCACAAATGGTAATATTAATGCAATACTCATGCAAGTTTTGAAAAAGAGTCGTTTATTTAAGTGTCGTGATAGTGTGAGGCGAATGGACCGTTAGCCTAAACGTTGTGCTAATTTTGCTTAGTGTGAAAGATATAGCAATGATAATGACACTAATGTTGATGATTAGCAAATACATGGAGAGCCAGTTTACGCAACCTTGCAATAGTATGCTTTTAGAATAAACCTCTCCTCAATTAGGTCTTTCGAGGGTTGTAATGTGGTCTGGTTCACGATTTATGAAACAAAGGATATTAGGCTCAAAACTTGGTTTGTACGCATCCCTTCTTCGTGATGATCTCTAGTCCTCAAATTTAGTTAAATCTGCACATGTTTGTCTTCCAAAAGGGTTTACGGTGTAAGCTCGATGATTCAAGGTTTACTTGAACTGGAAGTCACCTTATTTTTCTTTTGATGGACTTCAGTGACCCTTTTGATTTTGACATGGTGGCCACTGGATCTTATTTTGTTTTTGTTGAGGGTTTGAGAACCTCTTTTGTTTTTGTTTTTGATCCCTAACTTTTGTATGGACTGATTTTGCCTTTCAAATCCATCAGGATTATCTTGATTTTTGCCTAAGTCTCGTTTGAGGTGCTCGACTTAGCAGGCTTTTAATTTTTTTAATTTTGTTGTTTTTTATTGAAGGATTGTGACTGCCAAATCATGGGTTATTGGAGAACAACTGTTATGTCTTTTGGATTTTGCTTTGCGATACGAGTGCGTAATTGGATTAACTAAACACTACCCTGCCCCAGGTTGAGTGTAATGGTTTATAAATCTGAAGGAATCTGCTACTTCTCGGCCCGAAGTGGTTTACTAGGGATTAACTCCTTGTCTCTCTAGTGTTTGGGGATTGAAATAATGTTTGTACATCATTGATGAGATTCTGTTGGACAGCATATAGTTTGCAATTATGGGTATTTCGTTGTCACCATCCTCCCTCTAATCATGCTAAACAACTGTTGATAAAGAGTGTGAAGTGGAAAAAATATGTGTTTGTGATTTGTGGTAAGTGGAACAAATGAGTGAAGACGACTTAACAAATTCAAAACATGCATAATCACTACATTAATCAAACCAAATACAAATGGAAATGTTTAAAGCATATAATAATTAAACAAACAATGAAAAATACAAAAAATGCAAAAGATGAAATGCCATGATGACCGTCTTCTTCGAGGAGATGAACTTAACTTGACTTGAGTTGGCTTGATGATGGCACTAGCTTGGCGGTGACATAAGATTGTTGATGACATTTAGAGTCTTGCCATTGAATGTGAGAACATTATTATCAACCAAGTCTTGCACTTTATGTTTGAAGGCTCTACAATTCTCAATTGTATGCCCTGGAGCGCCCTTATGAAACTCACAATGAGTGTTAGCATCATAATTTGGAGGAATGATAGTTGGAGGAGTTAGGTATCTTATAGTGATGGCCCTTTTCTCCAGCAATTGAGCAAAGATTTGAGCATATGTCATTGGAGAACGATCAAAGACCCTATCTGGCTTTCTTAGCCTCTATTGATTGAGCTGACACTGTTGTTGAGCAACTTGCAGCTGTTGATGCTGAAGAGGATACTGATACCCTTGCTGATTGTAAGATTGTTGCTGAGGAGCCTGTTGTTGAGGCATTGGAGCTTGAACGGCTTGAATCGCTGGCTAATAAGGCATTGGAGTGTATTACGTAGGAAAAACATACGAATATTGAAAATAAGGGATTTGATAAGGCATAGGAGCAGGATCTTGTTGAGGAGCTTTCCTTTTCTGCGCAGAGATGACATATGTTTCACCCTCTTTATTTTTGTATCCGTTGAAAGGTTTCTTGGTTCCAGCCTGGCTACTAGAACCTCCTTGGATCTTTCCACTTTTGGAACTCTCTTCGACTCTCTCACCGACAATCACCAATTCAGAGAATCTAATAGAGACACTATCGATTAGCTTCTTGTAGTACTGGCCTTGTAAGGTGCCCATGAATTATCAATCAGTTCACGATTAACATGTGGTGGATGCACCCTTGCAGCTAGCTCTCTCCATCATTGTGCGTACTCCTTAAAGGATTCATTGTTCTTCTGAGCTATACTCTGAGGTCGAGTGTGGTTAGGAGCAAGGACAGTGTTGTATTTATATCGTTTGACAAATGCATAAGCTAATTTAGCCCAAGTGCACACACTGCTATGCTCCAGCTGTATATACCACTTGAGTGATGCTCCAGACAAGCTGTTTTGGAAGCAATGAATCATTAGTTTTTCGTCTATGGCATAGGTAGCCATCTTGCAACAGTATATATTCAAATGAATGTTTGGGCAATTGAGGCCTTTGTACTTTAAGAATTCTTTCCTTTGATGGAGTCCAACTCGTCTCTGAAGGAAGCTTGCTCTTGATGAATCTTCTCCGTCATGCGTCTAGTGTTGGCTCGAGTTGCATACCGATGTCGAAGAATCAGGTTGATTTACTGGAAAGGAAGGAAGGCAAAATGAGTCTCTGCTGTTAAAATGAAATGCAAGATTCACAATTGGTGCAATGCAATGTAATGACATATACGCAGGATGCAATGCAAGATGCAAGATCCAGGATCACAGGATCGCAGGTTCAACCAATTTTGAAACTGGTCACAACAACGGGTAGACAACTAAAGTTTTTGATCAAAGAAACCTTACGGGTAGACCCTATACAGGAAGATCTAGATTCTTTACCCATAAACCCACTCACGGGATGGTTTCTACGTTGATGGATATGGTCCCCAGGATCATGGACACTAATCATATCAACATCACGCCACAGGCTAGCTGCATTACAACGATAATGACGGAAATACCTCTTGAGCAGAATCCTCATGCTAGGCACACAAGGAGCGAGTCCTTGGAGACTAACACTACACGACCACCAATATAGAACTGGTGCTAAAAGGGTTCCCAGAATCACGGACCCTTCATGAATCAAGTCATGCAATAGGCTAGCTGTGTTACAACAAGATCTACGAATAGGTCTTCTCTAGAGGAGCTTTCATGCTAGGTGCACAAGGAGCGAGTCCTTGGGGACTAACACTAATTACTTCCAAAATATAAACTATGTCTTCTCTCTGATTTTACCAAAGCTCGGGCGTAGAGCCTCACTCATGATGTAATCTCATGATACAACAGGAAAGGATAATAACAAGCATATAAAAGAGAAAGCAATAAGAGAACAAATGTGTAAACGGGAAGAAAACAAGCAAACGAAGATAACAATCTTCGTAAAACCCTAAGTTAGGCTCGATTCTCTCATGCATGGAGCAATAGTCGCCAGCTGTCGCACCTTGAAAAATCAATTCGTAGTACTGGCCTTGCAAGGTGCCCATGAATGTATCAATCAGTTCACAATTAACAAGTGGTGGATGCACCCTTGCAGCTAGCTCTCTTCATCATTTTGCGTACTCCTTAAAGGATTCACTGTTCTTCTAAGTCATACTCTGAGGTCGAGTGTGGTTAGGAGCAATGACGATGTTGTATTTGTACTTCTTGACAAATGCATCAGCTAATTTAGCCCAAGTATGCACACTGCTACGCTCTAGCTGCATATACCACTCGAGTGATGCTCTAGACAAGCTTTCTTGGAAGCAATGAATCATTTGTTTTTCGTCCCTGGTATAGGCAGCCATCTTGCGATAGTATATCTTCAAATGAATGTTTGGGTAATTTAGGCCTTTGTACTTTGAGAATTCTGGCACTTCGAAAGTACAATTCCAGAGCATTGAGAGAAGTTAAGTTGTGCCCCTCCATGACTCGAAAATTTTCAGCTAAATCACGAAACATTTTGATAGCTTCAAAATCCTGGGCAGCAATAGGACTGGCAATGGGGATAGAAATATGATAGTTTTACACATCATCATATTGATCTAACAGATTCTCCTCAGCATGAGGAATAAGGATTTGAACGACAACAGGTTGGGCTTGCAGGATTAATCCAACAGTAACTCCAGGTGTGGGGAGTGGTTGAGAAGTGGCTCCTTCAGTTGCAGGAATGAAGTTCACGGTATCCCATAGTTCATAGGGTTGGGAACAAGAAATAAGAGCATCGAGGTAGACCCTTGCACATGACCATTGTTGTTGACGACAGCAGCTTCATGTTGTTCTTCCTCCTTTATAGTCGTAGTGATGGCTTCGAGGATCTGGTCAATCTTTCCTTTGATGGAGTCCGACTCCTCTCTAAAGACAACTTTCTCTTGATAAATCCATAAATGCTAGTCGGTCCATCAGGATAAAAGGAGGTCACGTAAGTCAAGCTTCCCAATATCACCATTACTTTCAAGGTAGATAAACTGTGGCTTTTGAAAGAACAGTCCGAGAAAAGAAAAGAAATGAGAAGTGGAAAACAAAACCAAAATCAGATCAAACAGACAAGGTAACCTCATTATTGCACCAACAACAAAGTTACATCGATGAAGAAAATCACCTCTCTCACTCGCTCGTTTCCGCTCGTATGCTCGAACCAGGTTCAGTTTACAAGTTTGGATATGGATTTTTTTTAATCTTTCTTCTCGTTTCTTATTTTGGGTTTTGGTGTGGGTTTGTTTTGTGTGGATTTGGAAAAATGAAGGTTTGTTGTGATTTTTGCATCTAGGTTGTTGTTAGGGAGGTTTTCTGATTGTGTGAAGGTTGAAGAAGGATTAATGAAGAACAAGGTTCAAAATTTGGGTTGAAGATTTAAGAAGGGGTATTATGGAGTGTGAGGTTTAAAGGGGATTTTGATAGGGTTCTTTTTGTTCCCTTGAACTTCTGAAAGAGTGAGGAAAGAGGTTGGATTTATAGGAGAGGTTTAGGGAGAAGATTGGAATCTGTCATTTTGAAATCATGACGTGGTGGTACGATGCTTTTCGATTTTGTATCGTGATGGGTTTTTTACAAGTTGATATTGCGTTACGTTGTTGTGTGAGGGAATGATTTAGAAAATGTTTTATGATGCGTATGGATGCTTGTTTTGGCATATTATACAGGTTTTTTGTTTGGTAGAAGTGTGTTGCGTGTTTTACAGTGCCATGCATTATTGTGGCACTCGTGATGGTAAGTAGTCGTTGCAGCACATATCGCAACTTAATTCTTCATGTCTTAGAGGATTTGGCAAATAGGTTAGCCATATGATAATTTTCCTTTGTATTTTGGCTGGTCTTTTTGTTTTGTATTATCTCATGTTACGTTATTGTGCAATATGCGAATGGACTCATGGCTGATTTGTGTATTGATGCTTCATGAAGAAAAAAAATCGGTTATAGGTTGTAAGGTTATGTGTGGCTTGAATTGGGATGCTACTTAGGTTGTGTTGCAGCTGGTTGGGATCATACTTCTTTGTAATTTTGCTTAGTGCCAAAAATAAATAAAAAAGGGTTATGAATGTGGGCTTTATTTTTTGTACTTGGATTTTTCTTATGAAGATAATATGACCTTTTATTTTGTAAGAAAGAAAATCCAATTTATTTTTTATGTAGATGGACTTTAGTGATAAAGAAAACATGGTTTATAAACTTTGAAATGGATTTTGTGATGACATAAAATTTTTTGATTTTGTTGAAATGGAATTTGAAATCACAACTTGGACTAGTTGTTAATTACACCCCCACATTGATGTGTATCATACTTGTAATCACAATTCCTAGAACTTAAACCAAGATGATGACATGCTTGA
Source organism: Lathyrus sativus (assembly GCA_963859935.3). Classification (NCBI taxonomy): domain Eukaryota; kingdom Viridiplantae; phylum Streptophyta; class Magnoliopsida; order Fabales; family Fabaceae; genus Lathyrus; species Lathyrus sativus. Next base: position 647,015,982 of record OZ012735.1, on the reverse strand, counting down.
AACCTCGATTAAAATCATGATCGCTAAACTTAAAGTTCCACCGCTTGATTCATAATCTTCACTTACCTTTCTTGAATTATTCAATTGAACTTTGAATCAATCCTTGAACAATACAACCCATCTCTGAATTAATCCTAGGATAAATGACATGCTAGAACACCTTTGAAGCAATCCCCCACAAGACTTGGTATGATTTGAACTGAGGGACCAAATGCAATGAATCAACCACTCTACAGCCTGATTTTAGTTCACAATGTTGCACTTGAAACACACCACGATACAAATGACCTAAGCAGAAATCTTCAACTGAAAATTGAACATAGATGAAAGGAAAAACATATTTTTTTGGATTGTTTGAATAACAGTTAGTGGACAGATGTACAAATGAAAATTTAATCTGGATTTGATTTTTTGAATTTTTCCTTCGGATATATCTCACTCGTTTTTGAAAGTCAAGAGGATTTAATCTGGAACATTTGATTTGATCTTCATTTGTTCATAAATTTCTAACATTGGATGTTGAGACAATTTATGAAACTTGATGATTTGTTCCAATATTTAAGGAGAACTTTCTGTATAATTGATGCAGCCTTCAGCGTGTGGATCAAGCAATATCTGGGTGAAGATTTCGAAGCCCATGGACTGCTGAGGAGTATTTAAAGAGAAACCTAAACCTACTGTATTTACGGCTTTCACTTTTGTAAAAATAAAGGGAGGTTTTAGAGTCTTAGGTTTTGAGAGTCTCTTTATTGTGACTTTGTAAGCCACCCATGTATCTTTTAATACATTGAGGTAGACTGATTGTAGGTTGTTTATTATTCACTCATAAGCTTTTAATAAAGAGTATATTGTCCTTAGTTTAAAGCTTTTAATCAAAACTAAGTATTGTTCTTGGAAGAGTATTCTTCTATTTAAGGTTGTTGTTGAATTGTCACCGGTTTGTGACAGTTAGGAAGTGAGAGGAATCTCATATCTAGAGGGTTTCTATGTAGAAGTTGCACAAGGTAGAGATTAGGCAAGAAGTTGTAAATGAGGGAGTTTAGCTTTGAATTAATGCTATTATAGTGAATTTCCTTCCTGGATTGGATGCTCCCAAATGGAGGTGATGTTGCACCGAACTCGGTTAACAATTGACTGTGTTATTTATCTTTCTGCAATTTATTTTCAGTTTGATTTATTTGTTTTGTGAGAAAGAAGATGTTGTAACATCTGTCTTGACATTATGTTTTGATGTGAGGACATCAGTATTAACATGTGTTAGAGTGCCAAAATTTTAATGTTCACTCATGAAACACGTACCAGCAATCAACGCGTTGTTACTTTTAGCCTTCTTCACATCCAAAGTATAAACCCGACCAGAATTTCTCCCTTGCACATGATTCTTATTCTAAGGATAATCTTTCACCATATGACCCTCCTTGACATCGATAACATCTCACACTTCTGAGATTACACCTTCCATAATAAGTTTTATTATAATAACAACATAAGGGAGGAGTGTTAGGTCTAGCATTCTGCACTTGTTTCCCTTTGAAGGGTTATGATTTAGGCCTAAACTAGTGGCTTGGTCTTCCTTGATCCTTCTGACCAATCCTATTCACATCCCTCTCTTCTTGAACTTTCTTTAGACTATTCTCGACCGCATAATACTGACTTAGTAACTCAACATAGGTAGTGAACTCTCTTCGAGACACACTGTGAGAGATTTCAGCCCTTAGTCCAAACAGAAATTGATCAATCTTCCACTTCTCATCCGGTGTATACATATCCTACCTAGAATAAGCAGCCATGTCCTCAAACTTATCAGTATAAGTAGCCACCGTCATGTTACTCTATCTAAGTTGTTGAAATTCAAACACTTTCCGAGTCCTCAAAGAGCTAGGAAAAATACTTGTCCAGAAAGGTAGTCTTAAAATGTTCCCACACCCTAGGAATTCCTTGTTTAGTCATCAGAGTTGAAGCACTTTCCCACCATCTCAGAGCAAGACCTCTCATCATGTGATAAGCAAACACCACCTTGTTCTCCTCACTACAAGGCACTATCTGAAACATTCTTTCCATACCAGACACCCATTCATGAGCCTTCATGGGATCTAACCCGCCATGGAGTTCAGGAGGATTCATGGGGAAGAAATCCCGAAAACTCCCATCTGCAGCTTCTAGCGGAGTCACTGGAGGGTGAATACCTCCATTCGACTGCTGCATCATATGCTGCATGAATAGGTTCTGTTGTTGTTGCATCTGTTGCACAAACTAAGGCCTCTGAACACTTTCACTGCCACCTGGAGGATTTGAATTGGAAGTCTGAGTTCTGGGTCTACCACGACTTCAGGCTTAACATTATTAGTATAATATCCAAGACAATAATGACAACACACATATGAAGCATAAAAAAATACTTATAATATTTCATGGCTGGGTTGAGAATACGACCTGCTCTGATACCAACTGTAACACCCATATATAATATATATCTAGATTTTACATATTATACATAGTTACAAATTTGGTACTTAAATATACAAGTTCCTAATGACATATTATACATATTACATGCCCAAAACAAAACAACTAAAAGTGGCACAACATATACAAGATGCCCAAAAATGTAACTAAGAACTAGACCACTAAAGAATGTTCTCAAAATAAAGTCTTCACAGCAGAAAGATGTCCAAAAAGTGAGATAAGTGCGGACATCAAGCTAAATTTGTCCTTACCCTTCACCAAATTGGAACTACCTGAAAAATAATCAACAACATGAAGTGAGATAATAATCTCAGTGAATTACCTATCTTATGAATTCTCTTGACTCTATAAGGTTCTAACTATCTTACTATCTCAAGCCACAAATGCGAAAAGACTTGAGTTCACAACTCTTGCACTATATGGAAACATGTTGCTTGAGTTCACCAACTCAAACTATCACTAATCAAAAACCATACTAAGGCAAACTCCTCATCCTCTCCAACGTCTAGGACTATCGGCACGAGTCATGCATCCTTGTATTGTACTTTGATGTACGAAAGACATTCGGATTCAAGGTGCTTCCCACATGAATCGTCGCTTTCCATGGGACCTCTGCTCATCTCAAGCCTTTTACCCATAGGCTTCATTCGTACACAGGGACTCAAACTTGTCAAAGTAATAGTGTGTACATCCCAAATGAGCTTTACATAAGCATCAAATCTTGGGACAACATATCTCAAGGGTTGTTTCTGACTATGTGATCAATAAGGATAACATGATTGTCTTATATAATCACAAGGCGAATACATCACCTAACATTCACAATAATACCACATGTTCCATATAATGCCTCACCTCTCCACTAGACAACTACTTGTCAAAGATACACACCTAGAAATCAATTGCACAAGCATTATCATCTAAGTCATCTATCATATCCTAGTCACCTTCAAATTCTAGTAACAGACAGTCGATGTTATACCAGATGTTATGACATCCGCTTCAGCACAAATTATTAAACAGATAATGGAAGCAGTAAATAACACAGGGAATTGTTTACCCAGTTCGGTGCAAACCACACCTACTCTGGGGGCTACCAAGCCAGGGAGGAAATTCATTATAAGCAGTGTTAATTCAGAGTCAAACAACCTGTTTGCACTCTTCACTTAAGACCTACCCAATGCAACTTCAATCTAACTCTATACCTGAGTTTCTACCCATTCCCCCTCAATCACATCAGTGATATTAACCCAATAACAAACAGATTCAAAACGAAGACACACTTCAAAAAAATCTTGATCTTGCTTCACAGCTTCAATCAAGAGACACAACACTCGTGCTTAAAAGCTTAGAGTGACACAATCAAAATACAATTCAAAATCATACTAATCCAATGCAATCACCTAGGTGATGCTTGCTTGGCTTACAAGAAAACCTAATACCACACGTGAAGAGAAAATAACACAACCAAAATTCTTCACGACACAACCTCTGCACATACAGAAGGGTTGTCACTCTTCTTTATATGCGACGTATGGGCATTGGACCTGATGAACATAAATTAGGTTTAACCACGTTAAACCATTTTCCATGGTGCTAAGAATTAGCCCATAGGCACTTCCTTTTCGTATCAGCACTGGCTAAAATGTTTCTTGAATTCTAGCTTGATAAAACTTAAGAAACCACAACTGGAAAAACAAACACGCGCCCTGCTGTCAGCTACCTGATGTTATAACATTCATCTTGACATCCAAAAAGCTATGTACTAGCTAACCAACTTACCCTGTAGTACACACAAAATGAATGTCATGGCATCAGCCAAGACATCTACACACACAACAATGTTTTACCATAAAATACAGTCAATCAAGAACATCTACAAACTCCCCCTTTGGCAAATTTTTGGCTAAAACAATCTGTCAACATATCAGAGAACATATGCAGCAGAAAAGTTCACATCACACATCTAATCATGCAGAATAGCTACTAGCTAATACTACTAATCAACACACATGTTGTACTACCACATTAGAGTTAACTACACTACTAATCACAAACATTATGAATTAACAGTTTCTTGTTAATACACAACCACGCAGGATCAACATCCTGTTCACACAACACAAATTACCACCTGCTGGTTCTGTCTACAGGAGTCACAACATTTCACAGAACATCCTCTGATACTCCCCCTTAACTGATGCACAACACACATGGCACTTCAGCCAAACATAACTTACCATCAACCTGCAGAAACACACTACTACCAACAACTATGATACTACTAAGTTTCAACCAAGAACACATACATACTAAACAGTGTCAGAATTAATCAAAAAAACAGGATCATCATCCTACTCACACCACGGCATATCAACACACCTGCAAATATCTCATCTTCCACCTATGAGGGACTACTACTTCTCCCCCTTTTTAGCCACAAATTTAGATCATAACTAATGAATTAGCATTGATCAAACCAGGTCAGAAACACATATGTTAAAGGAATATTACAACAAAGCTCAAAGAAAAATTATTCTATCAAACACTAGAACAACAAGAAAACATCCAACATCCCATCAACTCAGACACCTTAATTTTCCTCCTCAGAGGAGCTAGAGCCCACCTCTTCATCATCAGTGGTGACATCTTCATCACTCTCTTCAGATTCTTCCCCTGACACAGATTTATTACTTTTTCCACGAACATTATCAGAACTGGGGGATGGATCAATGTGAGCAAGAGAGGTGGAGATACCATGCACAATGCGACCTTTCTGGAGAATCTTGGTGACCATTTCCCTAATGGATCTGTCTACAGATGCAGGGCCTTCTTTGTTCTTCATCCTAGCAATATTGTAAGCAGAGGAAGTAGAAGAATTACCTTTAGATTTATGTTCAGATTTTTCTGGTGGAGGAGGTGTAGCCTCAGGGGCACCTGTGAAGGGTTTTGGATGATCATTGGTTTGGGAAGCATCGCGATTGAAAGACATTTTATTGTTGAAAGGGAAAAAATTCAAGCGCTGTGAGGTATTCTGAAGAGTAGGAGAGGACGAGAGAATTGTAGGAGCAGTGAGATAACAAGTTTGTATGGAATAGAGAGCTTTTTTAGTCAAGGGCGTGGAATGCATAAATGTCTTAGATTTGACCATGGGGTTTCCAATACAATTTCCTTTACACTTAACACTCCTTCTTGGAAGTAGTTGCTATAAGTCCTCATAAATGCAAATTCCCAATTTGCTTCTTATGTTCTCAAATTGAGTAGCATCTAGAGCTTTTGTAAAAATGTCAGCAAGTTGTAGTTCAGTGGTCACATGCTCCAGGGTAATCACTTTGTCTTCCACAAGATCTCGTATGAAGTGATGTCTGATATTTATATGCTTGGTTCTGCTATGCTGAATTGGATTCTTGGAAATATTGATGGCACTGAGATTGTCACAGTATAATGTCATGACATCCTGAGTGACATTGTATTCAGTTAACATTTGCTTCATCCAGACTGTTGCACCCTAAAATTTGACCAACTGATTCTCCTATCTGACTCATGGTTTAAATTCATATTCGCAAATCAGATAGATGATTTTTGTGCACAAGTAGGGGATATCAGAGTTTACAGCTTGATTTTTGTCTATCAGATATGGCAGACCCAGTCCAGATTATCGGGGTTTTATTTTCGGGAAATTGTGCGCTCCTCGGTGATTTTTCAGTAATTTTGAGGATATTCTGATGCCCGAGGATCTCTGTTCGATTCAATCTGGTCTCGTGCGCTTTTTTATGGGGGTCATTTGCATTCATCTGCATTTTTAGGGTTTTAATAGGCTTTTGTGAATTTTTAACAGACTTTATAGATTTTTCTGGAATTTAAATAGGGTTTTTGTATTTTTTTAATAGTCTAATTCTCTTTTTAGGATTTTATAGAATTTTAAATAGGTTTTTAGAATATAAATAAGATTTTAATTGGTTTTATCTTTTTTAGAATAATATAGTTTCTTTTATTAATAATAGATACTAGTATTAAATAATATTAGAAGTTTAATAGAATTAGTAAGAGTTTAGAGTTAATTAGAACATTAATCTTCTTTTTAGAGTTTAATTAGATCTTAATTGATTTTTAGGTTTAATTAGGATAATATGAGTTTTAATCACTTTTTAGAGTTAATTAGGTTCTTAATCATTTTCAGATTTAATTAGGGTGATATAGAATTAATTAGGATTTAATTGAATTTGTTAGATTTTATTATGATTAATCATTAGTTTAATTGTTTTGATTAGATATAATTAGGTTTAGTTAACTGTTTTTATTTAGTTTTTTTTTTACAGTTTTTTGTTCATTTTCGAAATGGGCCCAGGGGATGTTTTTGGTAAAGCCCAATTCTTTACTAGTCTCAGCAGCGAAGCCCAGCAATGGTCCAAGCAGTCCAGCAAATTCTCAGAGTTCTCCAGAACCATCTAGAAGGTTCTAGCAGTCTCAGTGTAATAAATAGCGACACGTGTTGCAGAAGGAAAGGTCCCACGCGTTTCTCAATCCCCACGCCACCACAGCCATTCTGATTCCCCAGACTCTCACACGTGTACCCCACCTGTCCCCACTCTCTCTCTCTCTCTGCGCATGCACGCCACTTGGCGCCCCCACATCACTCACCGGAGATTCACCAGAACACCACCGGCGGCCGTGCATCAGCCGTAACCCTCACCGCCGGCGACCTCAACCAACTCCGGCCACCACCGGAACCACCAAATTCCCCAGAAATTCATCTTCTTCCTCCGATCTCCTCCCTTCCACCTTCATCATCTTCATCCCCTAATTTCCAGAAATCACCTTGCACATCAATCCTCCATCAAAGATTTCCAGAAACCAGATCTTCATCCGCCATCGAAGATTTCCAGAAACTCAAACCTTCATACAACATTTCTCCAGAATTCATCCACCTCCTTCGTTCTTCATCAGTTTTTTTCAGAACAACTCAAACCATCATCAAACCTTCATACAACAGATCTCCAGAAATCATCCTCAGACATTCATCCTTCTCAAGCAATATTTCGAAGCTTCAAACTGTGTTCAATCTCCATCGAAGCTTCCAACTGTGTTCAATCTCCATCGAAGCTTCAAACTGTATTCATCCTTCAAGCGAGATTTCCAGAAGCTCCAAGTGACGTTCAATCTTCAAGGAGATTTCCAGAAATTCTCCAGTAATATCTCAACGCGAGAGCTTCAACGGAACGCCTTCAAGATCCTCAACAAGTTTCAAGTACCGTTCGTCTTTCCAGGTTCCTAACCTCTTCCTTGCATGTGTGTATTGTAGATGCAGTTCTTGAGATGTTTAGGTTAGGGTTTCTCGTTTTGGTGAGTTCTGTTAACTGAATGAGTAATAGTGATTAGGGTTTGATTGTAGAGATTTAATTGAAATGTGTTTGAGAATTCCAGATAGGGTGAGATAGAGGATGAAGACGAGGGAGCGGCGTTAGGGTTGAGAGGTGAGGATGAACAGTAGCTAGGGTTTGGAGATAGAGGAGTAGTTTTGTTCAGCAGAGTAATTGGATTAGGGTTTGGACGCTGGGCTTAGGCCCAAGCGTATTTTCTGCGCATACACCCCAAACTGCTCGTTACCCCCCCCCCCCTGGCGTGTGTGAAATCAGACTGGATATGGGCCTTAGGCCCTAATTTGCTTTTAACACCCTCCTCGTTGAAGCCCATTGAGAAACAACTAAAAACCCTGCTAGTGCTGCACCCCCCATAGGTTTTTTTCTGATTTGTTTGATTTCAAACATGGGCCTGCGCCTCATGCTGTTGGCACCCCCCAATCAGGGCCCAGCTAGAATAGCATAGAATAACCCTTGATGTTTGCACCCCCCATGTCATTTTCTTTTGTTTTGATTTTCTTTTATATTTTCATGTTAGAAAATTCATAAATAAATGTAAATAAATGTTTTTTTAATTCTTTTTTCTACCATTGCATCATAATTCCTAGAAAATTAAATAAAAATAAAAATGACATTTTATTTTTGTTTGCTATTTTTTGCATATTTTCCAATTAATTGATTTCTTTTTTAATATTTTCAATGCATGCATATCATTAGAAAATTAATAAAAAATAGTAGATTTAGTCAAATAATTCCGTTCTTTTTTCTGTAGACTCGTGATTCAGTGTAGAATTTTATAGTATAAAAACCTTAGCTTAATCATGCATTTTCATTTTAATTGCATTTTTTCCCTGTTATTGATGTTGAATAATTGGTCTGTGGATATGTCTGTGTTACTGATTTTAGTTCTTTCATCTGGTGTTGAATTTTGTTCTGATTTTTCAGTGTTATCCTAGAGTCATGTAGGTTTCCCCTAGATTTTTATTAGATTTTTGTAGGGTGTGCTGATGTGATTTGTCTGAGCCTGAAGATAGGAGAAGTCTTGGTGACTTCTGACTTTGAAGTTCAACTGTGGTTGAACTTCAGAGATAGTCTCTTGGGGTTTCTTGGCCTGTGGGTTCTTCTTGAAGTTGGGAGCTGATGGAGGTCCTGTTGGAGCTTGCAAGGATGCATTGGATTGAGGCTTAGTCTAGAAGCTTGTTGTCTGTTTGTGAGGTTCGAGACCCTGAAGTTTGAAGGGAATTTATGGTACTTTCCTGAGGAAGGCACTATGAATGACTTTCATTCTTTCTTCTCACCTCTTTCGTAAGTATCCAATGATGTCGGAGCCGACTTGTGAGTTTAATTTCTCCTGAGGAGAAATGTAAACTGATCACCTGTTGTTGAGCCACATGGGATACGATTCCTAAGTGGAAGCCTCCTAGTACTTTCCTGAGGAAGGTCCTATGGGTCTATTCACTTAGTTCCCTTAGTTTATCTAGGATTTCTCAAGTATCCAATGATGTTGGAGCCAACTTGTGAGTTTAATTTCTCCTGAGGAGGAATGTAAACTGATCACATGTTGTTGAGCCACATGGGATACGATTCCTAAGTGGAAGCCTTCTAGTACTTTCCTGAGGAAGGTCCTATGGGTCTATTCACTTAGTCCCCTTAGTTCAGATAGGTTCTTTCCCAAATATCCAGTGATGCCGGAGCCTTCATGTGAGTTTAATTTCTCCTGAGGAGGAATATAAACTGATCACAGTTGTTGAGCCGCATAGGATATGACTCCTGAGTAGTAACCTCCTGGTACTCTCCTGAGGAAAGCACTATGAGCTTGTCTACTTAGCTTCCTTTCTCTGGTAAGCTTATTCTGAAGCTTGGAGATTGGGATTGATTCCTCTTGCTTAGGGTTTTGATTAGAGTTGTTTGCTTAAATCTTTTGCTTAAGGTGTTGCATAGAGTTCTGTTTAGAGATAGATTAGGAGATTGTTTCAGGTTTGTTTGAGGCCCTGCTCAGGGTTAGTCTCTTTGTATTGTTTGACTTGTATGATGTTATGTTGCATTAGACTTAGGTGTTCATCTAGATAGTTCTGAATAGGTGCATCTTAGAAGTAGACTTTGTGTGCATGAGAAGTTGAGGTGGTCCTCCTTCTGCTTGCTTGTTATTGCGTGGCTTTGCTTGTTGGTATTTGGTAGAGCTGAGCTCCCTTGCCTTTGTGGTTTGCGGCCTCTGTGCCTTGTTTGTTTAGTTGCTGCATTCATGCATATTTTCAGTATTCCTTTACTTTGCAGTTTCTTGTTTGTAGTTCAGTCCTGTTGCCATGATCCCTTAGGAGCTCTGACTTCTCCGCTGCGGAGTTGTTATGATAGACATTAGGATGGTTAACCAGGTGTGATAGCAGTAGGTAGATTCCCCTGTTTCTCAGCTATAGTTCTAGGGTTTTCCCTTTCCTTCCTGTAGGAGCTTTTGAGTAGCTTGATCCGTAGTTAGCTGAACTACAGCTGCTCTGATTCTTCGTTCCAGACGAAGATATGTAGGCATAGGATGCGATATCCTAGCGAGCACACTAACGACTAACCTTTGTTCTCTCGCGGCTGTGCGATCGAGACTTTCCCGCTAACGACTAATTGTTATCCCTTTTCTCTTGCCCGAGCGCATTTGAGACCAGATCGTATTTGTAGGTTCCCGAGCCTTAGGACCAGTTTGTTTGCTCACTGCTGTGTGAGAGCCCCTGTTTACCCGTAGTTAGTCGAACTACGTTTGCTCTGATCTTTCATTCCAGATGAAAGTACGTAGGCACAGGACGCGATGTCCTGGCGAGCAACCTTTCCCCCGTTTAGACGTAGGAAGTCGAACTACGTTGACTCTGACTTTCCCATTGCACGAGGGAATACGTAGGCCCAGAACACCGTATGTTCTGTCGAGTCCTGTCCTTTTATTTTCTTTTCAGACCAGCCATTAGCATAGATAGATAACACACCCTTTTACCTATAAACACCAAGCGTGGATCCCATCGAGTACGATGGACGTGAGGGGTGCTAATACCTTCCCCTTGCGTAACCGACTCCCGAATCCAGGTTTTGGTTGCGATGACCATACCTTTTTCCCGTCTTTGCGAGGTTTACTTCGAGCGTTTCCTTTCCCGCTCTGAGGGATAAATAACGCACGGTGGCGACTCTCCTGTCAAGCCGGCGCCGATTTTCGCAGTAGCGACAGCTGGCGACTCTGCTGGGGAATTTATAGCATCTAGGGACTTTTCCCATCCCTTATGCTGGGACCATTTCCCATCCCCTACGCGAGTCAATCCTAGCGCTTGGGTGTTTATTTGTTGGGTGTTGTGCATATTGTGTTTTACTTTTCTGCACTTTACTTTTCTGTACCTTTACCTTTCCGCATTTATTTTCCAGCATTATATTATTATGACTGTTGCTGTGGGCAAGGGAGGTTACTGTGAGTGAAAAGCCGGACCTGGGCTTGAGTACACACCTAGATATAGTTGCGGAGAAGTAGTAGACGAACCTGTCTGCTGAGCAGGCACAGTTCCCTACGAAAATCCGCGCTCAAACGAGATTCTTGCAGAGGTGCTCCTTTCCGGTCCTGAGGATCTGAGGGGAGTCCAGACGTGAGGGTTGTCGACTCTGGGGACCGATCAATTGGAAGTCAGCTAAGTGAGGCCTCTTCATGACTTGATGATGCCACTCCTTCTGGGAATCGTATCGTCACTCATGAAAGTCTGTGACGCTGATGACCGCATAGGATGCCGTACCTTTGTCTGTGGATTAGGTTTATCCTACCTGTGAGAGGGACTGGGTTATTGCAGGAAAACTGGCCTTCAGAAACCATGATTCAGTACCTTTATCAGATGGTGTTCTTGATTCATCTCCAGGTGTGTTGTCTGGGTCAGATGGGTTTCTTATCTGAGGTTGAGGCTATTATCAGAAGGTATTCTCGTCAGATACAGAGGTTCAGATGGTTTTCTTACCAGGGGATTGATATTTTGAGTATCAGATGATAGTTAGTGGCATGAGATTCTGGTGACCGTGTTGGTTTTCTGTTCTTGATCACAGAGACATTCCTCTTCAGGCTACAGCATAGCCCCTGTGTTCACAGATTGCATTATTTATCATATTGCATCATTGCATTATCATCTGCATTCAACTAACGTGTATGTATTGCAGGTACATATTTTCCCTTCCAGTTCTGGTGTTTGTTCCTAGCAAGACATGGAAAACCTGAAGAGAGTATTGCCCTATAAGTTTCCGTCGCCGAATATCAGTCTATTGTTAGAGTTGATTGCTATTGCTAAGAAGAGGGGAATGGGTGACTTCAGAAAGAGATATGGGAGGATTCTGACCTACGTTTATCAGCCATCTGCCTACGAGACCGGCGGCATCTATACTTTGTTACAGTTCTACGACGCGGAGCTCAGGTGTTTTGTATTTCCCGACTTTGTTTTGGCTCCTACCCTGGAGGAGTAGTCTGCACTTCTGGATATACCGATCCGTGAGCGGATGCCTTTTTATCGTACGAACACTGAGCCTAAGCTGGCTGAGCTTTCTACCATCCTGTGCTTGAAAGAGTCTGAGCTGTCTGGGAAAATGATCAGAAGAGGAGACGTATGGGGATTTCCGTTGGATGTCTTAGTGGAGAAGGCTCGAGAGTATGCCCAGAAGGGTAGCTGGGATGTTTTTGACGTCATCCTTGCTGTATGTGTTTATGGCATCGTGCTGTTCCCGAACATTCCTGATTTTGTTGATTCTGATGCCTTCTATATTTTGGCTGCGAAGAACCCGGTTCCTACTCTGCTGGGAGACATCCACCATTCGACTCACTACCAGAATGAAAAGCGACGAGGAAGGAATGTGTCTTGCTGTGTACCTCTCCTATGCAGGTGGTTCACCAGTCATATGCCTAAGTCAGGCCCGTTTGTCACCTCTATCAATTCTCTAGGATGGCCCGAGCGCTTAATGGGATTAACTGCTGAGAACGTGGTATGGACCAATAAAGAGGTATTTGGAGCTGAAGTCATACTCAAAGGCGAAGGATTCCCGAATGTTCCGTTAATAGGAAGGAAAGGTTGTGTCAACTATAACCCTTCCTTATTGATCAAGCAATTTGGGTACATACCTCAAGGAGCGCCAAAGCCCGAGGAGATACAGGAATCTCTGTATCTCACCGGGGCAATAGGGAAAGAGATGCTGACCAAACTTGAGAAAGCCTGGAAAAACTTGCACAAGAGAGGGAAGCTTTCAGGTAGCAGAGGGGATACTCGAGGTCCTAGCCCATATGAAGAGTGGATTCGTGAGCGAGCTGTGAAGTTCCTTATGCCGTATCCAGCGGTTCAGCCATTGCATCCTTCTCCGGTAGAGGAGCCTACCACTGTGGACATGCAGGTTTACAAGCAGCTGATGGTGGAGAAAGAAGAGCTAGCAAGGGCTAAAGAGGCTTTAGAGCAGGAGAATGCCCAGCTTCGGCATGAAAAGATTGAAACAGGATATATTTCTAAGCAACAGGCTGAAACTCTGAAGCATCTGAAGACTGCGCTATTGGAATTGACTGAAACCAAGAAGCGTCTGGAGCTGGATGTCGACTCTGTTAGTAGTGTGTTGGCCACCAAGAAGCAAGAGCTGGAAAGGGCCTATACAAAGCTAGCCAAGTTCAGAGAACACTGGGATCTCACTATGACCAAGCGCAAGGAGCGAGAAGAAGGGCTGAAAACACAGATTGCTCAGTTAGAAGAACAGGTCAAAGTGAAGAATGAAGAGCTTGAAGAAGAAGCCTGTCGCCGATACGAGGCCGAGCGTAAGTTGACAGATGCCATGAAGAATTTGGAAGATTTCCAGCATAGAGCAGATGCCAAGAGACCCAAACCAGGGGGCGGTGCCAATGATAAGGCTTGGGAAGACTTTGTCAGAGACATCCAGGGGACGGTCAGGAAGAGGGATCGACTGATAGAAGGTTTGATTTATCAACCAGATCATGCAGAGACAAAGAAGATGGTCGAGGACTTCCGCAACCGTACCCGTATTTGACTTCTCTCTTGTATTCTGTATGTTGAGATCACCACCAGGCATGTTGGCTGGGATCCTCCTTATCATATCAGCTGTATGGAGCATAGTTATGTAACTTCTTGACAAGACTGTTATTCTAATCAATATATGAGGGTTTTTTCAAATATTGTCTTTATGGTTCATCTCGTCTTGCTACCACTGACACTGGAATTGGAGGGAAAATATCTCCAATGCACACATGCATGTTAGCATTTTTGTATTTCTGTTTGCATAAATCATATTGCATAGCATTTAGCAGGTCAGAGCACTTATCCAGCCTTTGTTTTCTCCAGAAAGTGATTCTCGGGGAATTGTTTGAAGCAAGAGTAGAGTGGAGACGACCAAGGGGTTGAAACAGATTTGAGAGGAATCAAGCAGCATAGTCGGTTACAGGTAATTGGTGGCCATGTCTGAAGGCAATTTCCAGTCTCCTAACACCTTGGCAAGGTTTACTGTGGCGTCCAACCATCAGTATGATTCTATGGAAGGCTTCCCGCAAGCAAACAATCTTACTGCAGCCCAAGTTGTGCAGCCCGCTGTTGAGAACAGAGATCGGCATGAGCAGTTTCTCGCCCGAAATGAACGCTATCCTCCTGTTAACACTCAATGTGTTGCTTTCCCTGTGATGAATTACCGGAGAGATATTCCAGTGACCGGGTTAGTAGATCCAAGAGCTCTTGACTATGGTAGAAGAGTCCGAGTGTTGGAAGAGCAAATGAAAGCCTTGGAAGCGAAAGATGCCGTTAACCTGGATGCTGTAGCCATGTGCTTGGTCCCTGACCTGGTGTTGCCGTACAAGTTCAAAATGCCGGAATTTGAAAAATACACGGGAGATAGCTGTCCGAAGCTGCATTTGATGATGTTCTGTCGAAGGATGACTTCGTTTGTGCGAAATGACAAATTGATGATCCATTGCTTTCAGTATAGCCTGACTGGGGCATCCCTGAGATGGTATGTGCAACTAGAGAGTAATCAGATTCGATCATGGGTGGATTTAGCCAGAGCTTTCATAAAGCAGTACGATTACAACTTGGATTTGACTCCTAGTCTTGTAGATCTGCAAGAATTATTTCAGGCGGAGAATGAATCATTCAGAGCGTATTTGCGAAGGTGGAAGGAATTAGCTGCTAGTGTTCAACCACCGCTTCCGGAAAGAGAACTGGTTGACATCTTCTTGGGTACTCTGAAAGGCCATTATTTTGACAAATTGTTCAGTTGCACAAACTTTGTGGGCCTGATGAGGCTGGGAGAGATTGTTGAGCGAGGACTCAGGAGTGGAAAGTTTCGAGGTGTTCCTTACGTCCCGGTTAATAAGATTGAGTCAGTTGTCAGTTCTCAAGAAGAGTGGGAAGGAGATGACGCCACCTCAGAATCTCTAGCATCTCAGGATCAGTTTTCAGACACTTCAAGTCAACGATCATTCTACCGACGGTCGCGTCAGCATGCTCCACGAAGACCAAGGAAGCCTGAAAGGCAGTTTACTCAACTACCAGTGTCGTACAGCCAGTTGTTGCCAGATCTGGTCAGAAGTGGATTGATAGTGCCGAAGGAGACTAAGCCGGTGATTCCACCGTATCCTCCAGGTTTTGATGCCAGCGCCCGTTGTGAGTACCATGATGGGGCACAGGGGCATTCAACCAATGATTGTAAGGTGCTTAGAAGTCAGGTTCAAGATCTGTTAGACTCTAGCCGTATTTGCATCACTCCTCAGGGTTTTGTTCAGATTAATGATTTTCCATCTTCCAGTTGTGGGGGTTCGTCAGTTAATGTCATGGAAGACTTCACAGGAAGTGTGTGCTCTGAAGATTGTCAATCGGAGAGTTCAGTTGAATATGGGGGATGTTTCTAGAGGTTTCTATGCCGGGTGTCGCATCTGTTTCTTTGCTTAACCCGTTTAGCTTTTGTGCATCAGTATTTGCTGACCACCACCAGGAGTGTTGGCTGGGGTCATTATATTCATACTCATTTGTGCTTACCTGCTGATTTTGTTGGTTGTACATGTGTGGGAGATATTCGTCTGTGTGCTTGTAGCTTGAGTTTCTCTTTATCTCGTTGTGAATATGTGTTTGCTTGCTACGCTGCATTATCATTTAGTAGGTATATCAGAACCGTGGGCCTTATTTCCTCATCATCCAGTTTGTTGCAGGAACTCCTTCAGCGATATGGAACAGAATCAATTTGAATTGATCGAAGTCCGAAGCCAGCTGGGGCAGATGATGAGAGACATGCAAGAGATGCGTCTGGAGCAGAAGATCCTCAAGGAGGAGAACAATCAGCTGAAGACCCAAATGAGCTTGATCATGGAAGTAGTCAAGAATGTGCTTAGGAAAGAGGACGATCAACTATTTGAAGCCACGATGAAGAAGCTCGCGCCACCTGTGCATGTGGAACCTGAGCAGCAGCAACAGAAGATACATCCGGCTCAGCGAAAGATCCAGGAAGGAAAGCCAAGGAGGATATTTGAGGCACCACCTATGACCTACGCTGAGCTCTTGCAGATCTTATTGAGGTTTAATCTGGTTGAGAAGAGAACGTTGGCACCACCAACGAGAGTGTTTCCTCAAGGGTACGATGCCAGTAAGCAATGTGAATTTCATTCCGGGGCATTCGGACACGACATCGAGGGTTGTCATGCTTTTAAGCACAATGTTCAAGACCTGATTGATTCGCACGATATTGAATTCACGCCGGGCGGCGTAGCAGTGCACATTGCTCCTGTGACAGATATTTCTAAAGCTGCAGTGGGTCAGAAGCGTATCCTGGACTCCATGGTGTCAGAGTCTCCAGGCCCACAACTGTTGCCTATTCCTGGGGCAGATCTGAGAAAGAAAATGGTTAAGCATAAGGAGAGCGCTAATCAGTACATTGAAGGTCAAGAAACCAATGTTGCATTTGATACAAAGGGTGTTCAAGGGTCAACCCGATACCAGCAGCAGCAGCCTCAGCAGGGGGCACAGCAAACTCAACGAAGATTCCAGGGCGGCAAGCCGAGAAGAGTGTTTGAGAAACCTCCCTCTACCTATGCTGATTTATTGCAGACATTGTTGGGATTGAATCTGGTAGAGAAAAGAACTCTGGCACCAATAACGGGAACTCCCCCGTTTGGTTATGATGCAAGCAAACACTGTGAGTTTCATTCTGGAGCCCCGGGTCATGATATAGAAGGTTGCCATGCTTTTAAGCACAAAGTGCAGGATCTGCTTGATAGTGCAGCAATCAGCTTCGGGCCAAGAGGTCCCCAAATCATCTGAATGAAGGAGGAAGGGCTCTGTAATTTGGCTGGGTCGTTGAAAGCAGATCAGGACAGCATCGAATTGCCTCTAATAAAGATAGCTGGTTCAGCGGCAGGGCAGATGTGAAAGCCCGGTTCTCAGAAGCTAGCATATTTTCTTTGTTTTAGCTTGTCATTTCTTTACATTTGTAGTTGATTTCCTGTTTGAATTTGTAAACTTGTTTGTAAAACTTGTTGTTTTCGTTCAAATTGATGATAATGAAATAAATATGCGTGTTTTGATTAAATCCATTCATGTTCACTAACTGTTTTTGCAAATGTCCAACGCTTGGTTAAGAAGAATTTGGGAGGATGACGAAAATGACCGACATGCAACTACCGATATTGTATGCTTTTGAAATAAAACCTGCTGATGATGTACAGGCATTGTTTCAAATCCCTAAACACCGGAGATATAAGGAAGATAATCCCTTGTCAACCCCTTTGAGCCTTGTAGTAGGAGTTTCTTTCTGTGAATGAAAAACCCTCAATCTTAACCTGGGGCAGGGTAGGTGTTAGCTAATTTGACCGAGCGTCCAAATTGCAAAAGGAATGTCCGTTCGAGGATCGATCACACCCCTAGAGGTCGTGCCTAAAAGACCACAATGGTTCAATCAAGAGTGGGGCAGCCACATCATTTCCCAAAGAGTCAGACAACCAGTGTCACACGACTTGTTCGAAAAAAAAAGAGAAGAAAGAATAAAAGAATCAAAAGCCCGCTAAGTCAAGAAAACTTCAAAACAAATGACTTAGGCAAAAATGAGGGCATCCCGCTGGACTTAAAAATCAAAAGAAACTCAAAAGGAGTCAGTCCAGGCAAAAGTTAGGGATCTGAAAAGAAAAAGATGAAAAGGATTCAAAGAAAAATCCTCGATGAAAATACGAGTCGTGCGACCACAAGTGTCAAAGACGAAAAGTGAGTAGCTGTCACTCCAAAATCCAAAAGTTTCTCGAACTATCATTCCTATTTTTTTTTTTTTTTCAGCCTCTGAGAGGTGAGCGCTAAGGTCAAATTAGCTGAACGTAGGATGGGAGAACATCAAGGAGAATGGGTGGGTTAAAGTAAACTTTGAGCCTTTATCCTTTCCTTTCAAAACCATGAACCTGACCACATTACAACCTTCGAAAGTCCTAATTGAAGCAGGTTGTTTCGAAAGCATACTCCGGTAAAGGTCGCGTCAATTCTGACTCCTAAAAAAGGTTCCTCTTACCATGTTGGTACTGATGTTGATGAATGTTTTGTGCATTATATGCTATAAACTGTTTTCCTTTTCCCAGTGAACAAATTGGATGTCAAAGCTGTCATATGTGTTGCATTAATACATCTTTTATGCAGAACAACTTGTTTTACTTGCGAGTAAGCGATGGACAGCAGGAAAAGTTTCCTACAGTGGAAAGTATGGTCGAGATAGAATGCAGAACGCCCGAATGTTCCGAGAGCAGGGGCAAGCTTTTATTGTGATCCCCAGTCAGGTCAGTTTTTCGAAGTCAGTTATTCTGGGGCAATCAGGTTGAGATTCAGGCGAATACGGTCAAGAGGGCACTACTCTGAATCAGATAATCAGGGGCAAGGTCATTGCAGTCAGGGGCAGACCATCTTAAGCGCGCAAAAGTTGTGCGAGAAGCATGTGAGGTGAAGTGTCTCTCAGAAGTTCAGAACGCTGAGGCATGTTATATCAGAACCATCAAGGAACAGAGTTGCAGGTTTCCTTTCAGGGAATATCCCCATAGATGTCCTATAAGCTGGGGCATATCAGAAGCAAAAGATTGCTGTTCTCCGTACCAGCAGGGTCATACAAGAGTTATTTGAGCAGATGCAGTCGATTTTTCGGGAGCGAGACGAACGCGAGAAGTCATGTCACTATCCCTTGACTCTTCACTAAAAGGCTGTGTATTCATGGAGAATGTTTTCCAGCGTCAGTTGTATCTGACCCAATAGGATAAGCTTAAGAGCTCAAATCCATGTTTGAGATTACTGTGAAGCCCATCCGTGTTGGCGCATCAATTTCCAGATCCGAGCTTCATCAGAGCGCAGGAGGACTCCCTCCATTTTCTCCAGCAAAGTCCAATTTGTCATTGGCATGGATAAGCTATTCCCAGAGAAGTCTAATCATACTCGGCACATCTGCTATTTAGCAGCGGAGTTATGTTCCCCAACAGGGTATTACTTCGCCG
Source organism: Lathyrus sativus (assembly GCA_963859935.3). NCBI lineage: Eukaryota > Viridiplantae > Streptophyta > Magnoliopsida > Fabales > Fabaceae > Lathyrus > Lathyrus sativus. The sequence continues at coordinate 646,996,677 of OZ012735.1, read as the reverse complement.
AGGTGTTCGGTTAAGTTCCTAATATCCCCAGCGGAGTTGATTTCACTCTCCCAGCATTTATTTTGCTAGGACGATTCAGTGATATCTGGGTTATCTCCAGCAGAGTTGGCCTCGCCTTCAGCATTTATTTTGCTGAAGTGGTTTTCTGTACCCAGCTCTCTCCGGCAGCTCGAGCCTGCTAGCATATTGCATACATCATCATATTTGCATCATATTTGCATATCATGGTCAAAATGCGTAGCATTTCTATCCAGAATGGAGCATTACGCTGCAGAAAGACTAAAGCATTTGCATATGCATACAAAGCATAAGTCAGGTTTTCTATCAGCCTCATATGGCACGTGAATTACTCTGTGATCAGTTCAGGGGCATTTATCCAGCAACAGTATTCAGACGATTCAGCGGATTATTTGTATCTCAGATCATACAACGATTATGCTTTGATCAAGCAGTCATCTGATATCGACAAACTTTTCTTCCCGTCAATTCATATTGACGATGTGTTCCTCCAATAAATGGATTTCTCCGTCTATCATTAGACGTCTTGAGTATGAATGTGGTTTTCTTTCCGTCTATCCATAGACGATGTGAAATTGCGGATGGTCGCAGTAAGGTTTCAAGAAGGGGTTCCCCCAGGATATGCTTTCCTTCCCGTCTATCAGTAGACGATGTGAAGTTTTGATGGATTTTCAATAAGGTTCAAAATAGAGCTTTTCTAGCAAGTGGCTTTCCTTTCCGTCTGTCAGCAGACGATGTGAAGTTTCGAGCTACTGTTCAGCGGGTTTCTTATTGCCAGATCATACATATGATGAGGTGTTTCCCCAGCGAGTCTTCTCCGGCTATCCTTGGTTGTTGAGGGGATTCAAAATGATTTTGGATATTGGTTCTCTTTCTGGTTATTGGATATGATGACGTTTAAGGGGGACTTTTCTGACCATCAATCCTTATTGATGTCGAGGCTCTTCGAAGAATGTTCAGTTTTCGTGATTGTCGATTCTTGTTGACGACATGGTTCCTTAAAAGGTGGCTTTCTTCCCGTCAGTCCATACTGACGATGTGGCCCCTTTAAAGATGTTGATCTTTCCATCAATTTCCGTAGACAGAAGAATTCTGAAATTCAAAGGAGGGTGTTGAATTGCATTATGGTGTCTTCCCGTCTACCCTTAGACGATGTGAATACGGAGATTATTTCTTCCCGTCTATCAGTAGACGATGTGAATATAGAGATTATGAATTTCTTCCCGTCTATTCTTAGACGATGTGAATTGATTTGTTCATCAATCAGGATGATCCCGTCTATCCTTAGACGATGTGAATATGGAGATTATGAATGTCTTTCCGTCTATCCTTAGGCGATGTGAATTGTTTTGTTTCATCAATCAGGATGATGCCGCCTATCTTTAGACGATGTGAGTACGGAGATTATGTCTTCCCGTCTACTCTTAGACGATGTGAATTGATTTGTCATTAATCAGGATGATCCCGTCTACTCTTAGACGATGTGAATATTGATTTGTTTCATCAATCAGGATGATCCCGTCTATCCTTAGACGATGTGAATTGTTTTGTTTCATCAATCAGGATGATTCCGTCTATCCTTAGACGATGTGAATATTGATTTGTTCATCAATCAGGATGATGCCGTCTACCCTTAGACGATGAGAATATTGATTTGTTTTATCAATCAGGATGATGCCGTCTACCCTTAGACGATGTGTATGGAGATCATGGTGCCTTTCCGTCTACCCTTAGACGATGTGAATATAGAGATTATGTTGTCTTTCCGTCTATCATTAGACGAGGTGAGTATTCAATCAAGGTGTCTTCCCGACCATCTTTGGGCGATGTGAGTATATTTTTCTTCCTGCCCATCAGTAGGCAATGTGAAAGGATCAAGTGTTTTGTTGCAGCTCTCGGGTTTGTTATGTGGGGTATCACAAGCAATGGGTATTCAAATCAGGAGTTCTTTATCAGATGATTAATCAGTTTGGTGCCGCAATAACTGGACTTGGTTTTCTGGACTTCATTCCCCAAGCAACTTACAGTATATGCTCACGGTTGGCAAATTTTCGGGTTTTATTTGTATTCAACCGTCTCGTACCTTTGAATGTTTGAAGGCTGAGCGCTCTTCAAACCCTTCAGGTCCAAGTCGCTTGAATAGGGGCAGCTGTTGCACCCTAAAATTTGACCAACTGATTCTCCTATCTGACTCATGGTTTAAATTCATATTCGCAAATCAGATAGATGATTTTTGTGCACAAGTAGGGGATATCAGAGTTTACAGCTTGATTTTTGTCTATCAGATATGGCAGACCCAGTCCAGATTATCGGGGTTTTATTTTCGGGAAATTGTGCGCTCCTCGGTGATTTTTCAGTAATTTTGAGGATATTCTGATGCCCGAGGATCTCTGTTCGATTCAATCTGGTCTCGTGCGCTTTTTTATGGGGGTCATTTGCATTCATCTGCATTTTTAGGGTTTTAATAGGCTTTTGTGAATTTTTAACAGACTTTATAGATTTTTCTGGAATTTAAATAGGGTTTTTGTATTTTTTTAATAGTCTAATTCTCTTTTTAGGATTTTATAGAATTTTAAATAGGTTTTTAGAATATAAATAAGATTTTAATTGGTTTTATCTTTTTTAGAATAATATAGTTTCTTTTATTAATAATAGATACTAGTATTAAATAATATTAGAAGTTTAATAGAATTAGTAAGAGTTTAGAGTTAATTAGAACATTAATCTTCTTTTTAGAGTTTAATTAGATCTTAATTGATTTTTAGGTTTAATTAGGATAATATGAGTTTTAATCACTTTTTAGAGTTAATTAGGTTCTTAATCATTTTCAGATTTAATTAGGGTGATATAGAATTAATTAGGATTTAATTGAATTTGTTAGATTTTATTAGGATTAATCATTAGTTTAATTGTTTTGATTAGATATAATTAGGTTTAGTTAACTGTTTTTATTTAGTTTTTTTTTTACAGTTTTTTGTTCATTTTCGAAATGGGCCCAGGGGATGTTTTTGGTAAAGCCCAATTCTTTACTAGTCTCAGCAGCGAAGCCCAGCAATGGTCCAAGCAGTCCAGCAAATTCTCAGAGTTCTCCAGAACCATCTAGAAGGTTCTAGCAGTCTCAGTGTAATAAATAGCGACACGTGTTGCAGAAGGAAAGGTCCCACGCGTTTCTCAATCCCCACGCCACCACAGCCATTCTGATTCCCCAGACTCTCACACGTGTACCCCACCTGTCCCCACTCTCTCTCTCTCTCTGCGCATGCACGCCACTTGGCGCCCCCACATCACTCACCGGAGATTCACCAGAACACCACCGGCGGCCATGCATCAGCCGTAACCCTCACCGCCGGCGACCTCAACCAACTCCGGCCACCACCGGAACCACCAAATTCCCCAGAAATTCATCTTCTTCCTCCGATCTCCTCCCTTCCACCTTCATCATCTTCATCCCCTAATTTCCAGAAATCACCTTGCACATCAATCCTCCATCAAAGATTTCCAGAAACCAGATCTTCATCCGCCATCGAAGATTTCCAGAAACTCAAACCTTCATACAACATTTCTCCAGAATTCATCCACCTCCTTCGTTCTTCATCAGTTTTTTTCAGAACAACTCAAACCATCATCAAACCTTCATACAACAGATCTCCAGAAATCATCCTCAGACATTCATCCTTCTCAAGCAATATTTCGAAGCTTCAAACTGTGTTCAATCTCCATCGAAGCTTCCAACTGTGTTCAATCTCCATCGAAGCTTCAAACTGTATTCATCCTTCAAGCGAGATTTCCAGAAGCTCCAAGTGACGTTCAATCTTCAAGGAGATTTCCAGAAATTCTCCAGTAATATCTCAACGCGAGAGCTTCAACGGAACGCCTTCAAGATCCTCAACAAGTTTCAAGTACCGTTCGTCTTTCCAGGTTCCTAACCTCTTCCTTGCATGTGTGTATTGTAGATGCAGTTCTTGAGATGTTTAGGTTAGGGTTTCTCGTTTTGGTGAGTTCTGTTAACTGAATGAGTAATAGTGATTAGGGTTTGATTGTAGAGATTTAATTGAAATGTGTTTGAGAATTCCAGATAGGGTGAGATAGAGGATGAAGACGAGGGAGCGGCGTTAGGGTTGAGAGGTGAGGATGAACAGTAGCTAGGGTTTGGAGATAGAGGAGTAGTTTTGTTCAGCAGAGTAATTGGATTAGGGTTTGGACGCTGGGCTTAGGCCCAAGCGTATTTTCTGCGCATACACCCCAAACTGCTCGTTACCCCCCCCTGGCGTGTGTGAAATCAGACTGGATATGGGCCTTAGGCCCTAATTTGCTTTTAACACCCTCCTCGTTGAAGCCCATTGAGAAACAACTAAAAACCCTGCTAGTGCTGCACCCCCCATAGGTTTTTTTCTGATTTGTTTGATTTCAAACATGGGCCTGCGCCTCATGCTGTTGGCACCCCCCAATCAGGGCCCAGCTAGAATAGCATAGAATAACCCTTGATGTTTGCACCCCCCATGTCATTTTCTTTTGTTTTGATTTTCTTTTATATTTTCATGTTAGAAAATTCATAAATAAATGTAAATAAATGTTTTTTTAATTCTTTTTTCTACCATTGCATCATAATTCCTAGAAAATTAAATAAAAATAAAAATGACATTTTATTTTTGTTTGCTATTTTTTGCATATTTTCCAATTAATTGATTTCTTTTTTAATATTTTCAATGCATGCATATCATTAGAAAATTAATAAAAAATAGTAGATTTAGTCAAATAATTCCGTTCTTTTTTCTGTAGACTCGTGATTCAGTGTAGAATTTTATAGTATAAAAACCTTAGCTTAATCATGCGTTTTCATTTTAATTGCATTTTTTCCCTGTTATTGATGTTGAATAATTGGTCTGTGGATATGTCTGTGTTACTGATTTTAGTTCTTTCATCTGGTGTTGAATTTTGTTCTGATTTTTCAGTGTTATCCTAGAGTCATGTAGGTTTCCCCTAGATTTTTATTAGATTTTTGTAGGGTGTGCTGATGTGATTTGTCTGAGCCTGAAGATAGGAGAAGTCTTGGTGACTTCTGACTTTGAAGTTCAACTGTGGTTGAACTTCAGAGATAGTCTCTTGGGGTTTCTTGGCCTGTGGGTTCTTCTTGAAGTTGGGAGCTGATGGAGGTCCTGTTGGAGCTTGCAAGGATGCATTGGATTGAGGCTTAGTCTAGAAGCTTGTTGTCTGTTTGTGAGGTTCGAGACCCTGAAGTTTGAAGGGAATTTATGGTACTTTCCTGAGGAAGGCACTATGAATGACTTTCATTCTTTCTTCTCACCTCTTTCGTAAGTATCCAATGATGTCGGAGCCGACTTGTGAGTTTAATTTCTCCTGAGGAGAAATGTAAACTGATCACCTGTTGTTGAGCCACATGGGATACGATTCCTAAGTGGAAGCCTCCTAGTACTTTCCTGAGGAAGGTCCTATGGGTCTATTCACTTAGTTCCCTTAGTTTATCTAGGATTTCTCAAGTATCCAATGATGTTGGAGCCAACTTGTGAGTTTAATTTCTCCTGAGGAGGAATGTAAACTGATCACATGTTGTTGAGCCACATGGGATACGATTCCTAAGTGGAAGCCTTCTAGTACTTTCCTGAGGAAGGTCCTATGGGTCTATTCACTTAGTCCCCTTAGTTCAGATAGGTTCTTTCCCAAATATCCAGTGATGCCGGAGCCTTCATGTGAGTTTAATTTCTCCTGAGGAGGAATATAAACTGATCACAGTTGTTGAGCCGCATAGGATATGACTCCTGAGTAGTAACCTCCTGGTACTCTCCTGAGGAAAGCACTATGAGCTTGTCTACTTAGCTTCCTTTCTCTGGTAAGCTTATTCTGAAGCTTGGAGATTGGGATTGATTCCTCTTGCTTAGGGTTTTGATTAGAGTTGTTTGCTTAAATCTTTTGCTTAAGGTGTTGCATAGAGTTCTGTTTAGAGATAGATTAGGAGATTGTTTCAGGTTTGTTTGAGGCCCTGCTCAGGGTTAGTCTCTTTGTATTGTTTGACTTGTATGATGTTATGTTGCATTAGACTTAGGTGTTCATCTAGATAGTTCTGAATAGGTGCATCTTAGAAGTAGACTTTGTGTGCATGAGAAGTTGAGGTGGTCCTCCTTCTGCTTGCTTGTTATTGCGTGGCTTTGCTTGTTGGTATTTGGTAGAGCTGAGCTCCCTTGCCTTTGTGGTTTGCGGCCTCTGTGCCTTGTTTGTTTAGTTGCTGCATTCATGCATATTTTCAGTATTCCTTTACTTTGCAGTTTCTTGTTTGTAGTTCAGTCCTGTTGCCATGATCCCTTAGGAGCTCTGACTTCTCCGCTGCGGAGTTGTTATGATAGACATTAGGATGGTTAACCAGGTGTGATAGCAGTAGGTAGATTCCCCTGTTTCTCAGCTATAGTTCTAGGGTTTTCCCTTTCCTTCCTGTAGGAGCTTTTGAGTAGCTTGATCCGTAGTTAGCTGAACTACAGCTGCTCTGATTCTTCGTTCCAAACGAAGATATGTAGGCATAGGATGCGATATCCTAGCGAGCACACTAACGACTAACCTTTGTTCTCTCGCGGCTGTGCGATCGAGACTTTCCCGCTAACGACTAATTGTTATCCCTTTTCTCTTGCCCGAGCGCATTTGAGACCAGATCGTATTTGTAGGTTCCCGAGCCTTAGGACCAGTTTGTTTGCTCACTGCTGTGTGAGAGCCCCTGTTTACCCGTAGTTAGTCGAACTACGTTTGCTCTGATCTTTCATTCCAGATGAAAGTACGTAGGCACAGGACGCGATGTCCTGGCGAGCAACCTTTCCCCCGTTTAGACGTAGGAAGTCGAACTACGTTGACTCTGACTTTCCCATTGCACGAGGGAATACGTAGGCCCAGAACACCGTATGTTCTGTCGAGTCCTGTCCTTTTATTTTCTTTTCAGACCAGCCATTAGCATAGATAGATAACACACCCTTTTACCTATAAACACCAAGCGTGGATCCCATCGAGTACGATGGACGTGAGGGGTGCTAATACCTTCCCCTTGCGTAACCGACTCCCGAATCCAGGTTTTGGTTGCGATGACCATACCTTTTTCCCGTCTTTGCGAGGTTTACTTCGAGCGTTTCCTTTCCCGCTCTGAGGGATAAATAACGCACGGTGGCGACTCTCCTGTCAAGCCGGCGCCGATTTTCGCAGTAGCGACACAGACCAATTGGGAACAGCTGCTACCAGCAGATATGTATTCAACTTCAGCAGTGGAGATGGAGACACAATTTTGCTTCTTGCTGAACCATGATATGAGGTTGTTCCCTAAGAAGAAACATCCACCAGATGTTCTCTTTCTATCATCAGCACTCCCATCCCAATCGCCATCACAATACCCAGATAGAATAGGATCACACCCATGAGAATAAAGTATACCATAATCACAAGTTCCACTCACATATTTGAGAATCCTCTTGACTTGATTTATGTGACTCACTTTAGGTTCTGCTTGATATCTAGTACACACACCAACTACAAAGGCAATATCAGGTCTACTGGCCGTTAGATACAGCAAGCTTCCAATCATACTTCTATACAGGCTTTGATCAACACTAGTACCACTTTCATCTTTAGATAACTTCAAATGTGTGGGTGCAGGTGTTCTTTTGTGACTAGCATTATCCAAGCCAAATTTTTTGACTATGTTCTTCGCATATTTACTTTGGGAGATAAAAATAGAATATTCCATTTGCTTGACTTGCAGCCCAAGAAAGTATGTTAATTCTCCACACATGCTCATTTCAAACTCAGATTGCATTTGATTGACAAACTATTTAACCATCATGTCTGACATCCCACCAAAAACTATGTCATCCACATAGATTTGAGCAATCATGATTTTTCCACCTTCATCCTTCACAAAGAGGGTCTTGTCTATCCCTCCTTTCATGTATCCATTAGTAGTGAGAAACTCCGTCAGTCTCTCATACCAAGCCCTATGAGCTTATTTCAATCCATAAAGAGCTTTCCTCAATTTTTATACATCAATTTGGCAGGTTAGGATCATCAAATCCCTTGGGTTGTTCCACATATACTTCCTCATTCAAATAACCATTTAGAAAAGCACTTTTCACATCCATCTGGAATAATTTGAACTTCAGAATGCAAGAAATTCCTAACAGAAGCCTTATTGATTTAAGTCTTGCAACAGGTGCAAAAGTTTCATCAAAATCAATCCCTTCAACTTGAGTATAACCCTGTGCCACCAGTCTAGCCTTGTTTCTGGTTATAACTCCTTTTTCGTCAGATTTGTTCTTGTAGATCCACTTGGTACCAATGATGTTTGTTCCTTCAGGTCTTGGAACCAATTCCCATACTTCATTCCTTTTGAACTGTTCCAATTCATCTTGCATGGCATTGATCCAATATTCATCAGTTAGAGCCTCCTTCACATTTTTTGGTTCAATCTTGGATACAAAACATGAATTTGATATGATCTCTCTAGATCTGGTAATTACACCACTGTTGGGATCTCCAATGACAAGATCTTTGGGATGATCTTTCAGGATTCTGATAGAAGGTTCTTTGTTGAGAGCTTCTAACTCAGAGTCTGGAGGTACAGCCTGAGGATCTTCAGTGTTGACCACAATATCAGTATGTGTTTCAAGGAATGTTCCAACATCCTCTGTGACATTGGTTTATTCATGCTAGTCATCAATAATAACATTAATGGATTCCATCAAGACTTTTGTTCTGGAGTTGAATACTCTATATGCTCTGCTGTTTGTAGAGTATCCCTAGAATATGCCTTCATCACTTTTAGGATCCATTTTTCTCCTTTGTTCCCGATCTGTCAAAATGTAGCATTTGCTTCAAAAGACATGGAAATACTTCACAGTAGGTTTCCTTCCTTTCCACAGTTCATACAGAGTAGAGGAGGTTCCCTTTCTCAAGGTCACTCTGTTATGAACATAGCAGGCAGTGTTTATTGTCTCAGCCCAAAAGTGCATAGGCAATTTCTTTGCATGAATCATAGCTCTAGTAGACTCTTGAATCGTTCTGTTTTTCCTTTCCACTACTCCATTTTGCTGAGGAGTAATAGGAGAAGAGAATTCATGGCTGATCCCTTCAAATGAGCAGAATTCAGCAAACTTGGAGTTTTCAAACTTCTTTCCATGATCACTCCTGATTCTGACAACACCACTTTCCTTTTCTCTTTGAAGTCTAAGACAAAGATCTTTGAAAACTTCAAACACGTCTGATTTTTCTCTAATAAAACTTATCCAAGTGTATCTGGAGTAGTCATCAACTACCACATAAGCATACTTTTTCCCACCAAGACTTTCTACCTGCATTGGTCCCATCAAGTCCATGTGCAACAGTTCCAGAATTTTTGATGTTGTATGATGTCCAATCCTTGGATGTGCCATCTTGGTTTTCTTGCCAACCTAACATTCACCATAGACCTTTCCTTCATCAATTGTTAGCTTAGGAATTCCTCTCACTGCTTCCTTGGATATGATCTTTTTCATCCCTCTTAAATGAAGATGTCCAAGTTTTTGGTGCCACAGTTTTACCTCCTTTTCTTCTTTGGCCATAGAACAAACAGTGGAGTTACTTGACACTTTAGGCTCCTATAAGTAACAATTGTCTTGGGATCTAGATCCCTTCATGACTTCCTCATTTTCTCCATTGGTGACAACACATTCTCCCTTAGTGAATCTGACATGAAATCCTTGATCACATAGCTGACTGATACTAATAAGGTTTGCAGTCAGTCCTTTCACCAGCAGAACATTATCTAGGTCTGGAACACCAGGACAGTCTAGTTTACCAACACCTTTGATTTCCCCTTTTTCTCCATCACCAAAGGTCACATACCTTGTGGAATGAGGTTTGATGTCCACTAATAAGTTCTTTATTCCAGTCATGTGTTTTGAACAGCCACTATCAAAATACCAGTCTTCTTTGGATGAAACCCTTATAGAGGTATGGGCTATTAGAGCCACATCCTTAGCAACCCCTTGTTGATACACTTCTGCACTCCTGATACATAGCTTTTTATATGAAGCTGCAAGCTCATCAAAAGTTAACTCATCTTCACTAGAATCATCATCAGATACACATACACTATTTAGTGCAGTGACATGTTTTGTAGATTCTTCTTCTGATCCACTCTCAGAATCTCCATCAGACCAGGTGACAATTAGACCTTTCTTTTGCTTCTTGAGATAAGTGGGACATTCAGCTTTAATGTGACCATAGCTTTCACATTCATGGCACTGAATTCCTTTACCTTGGCTGGACCTTTCTTCATATTTACCTCTTCTGCTGATGTCAGAGGAAATGTTCTTGACATTAGGTCTAGTCTTCTAATTTATTCTCTTGATAAGTTTATTAAACTATCTTCCAAGCATAGTTATAGCTTCTGATAGATTTTCATCACTTCCACCATTGCCTTCATCTGAGTCCTCTTCAGTATTTGATACAAAAGCTATGTTTTTGTTCTTCTTTTCAGCATTTTCACACATTCCCATCTCAAAGGTTTGGAGTGAACCAATGAGTTCATCAACCTTCATGTTGCTGATATCTTGAGCCTCTTCTATAGCAGTAACCTTCATGGCAAATCTCTTGGGCAATGACCTGAGAATCTTCCTTACAAGTTTTTCTTCAGACATATTTTCTCCTAAAGCTCCTGAGGTATTTGCAATCTCAAGAATATTCATGTAGAACTCATGAACGTTCTCATCCTCTTTCATCCTTAGATTCTAAAACTTAGTAGTCAACATCTGTAGTCTAGACATCTTGACCTTAGAAGTACCTTCATGAGTTATTTTCAGAGTATCCCAAACCTCTTTGGCCAGTTCACAATGATGCACTAGTATGAAAATATTCTTATCAATCCCATTGAATAAAGCACTCAGGGCCTTAGAATTCCCCAGAGCCAAAGCTTCTTGCTCTTTGCTCCACTCTTCTTTAGGTATTTGCACAGATGATCCATCTTTCTCTGTCTTCACTAGATGTTCCCATCCTGAGTTAGCTGCTCTCCAAGCCTTGCTATCCAGTGATTTCAAGAAGGCTACCATACGAGGTTTCCTGTAGTCATAGTTAGATCCATCCAAAATAGGTGGTCTATTAGTAAACCCTACTTCCTTGTCCATAGTACCAGAATTTATCTTCCCTAGATCTCACCCAGAAAACAACAGGCAGGGTGCCTGCTCTGATGCCAATTGAAATTCTAGTAACAGACGGTCGATGTTATACCGGATGTTATGACATCCGCTTTAGTACAGATTATTAAAACAGATAATGAAAGCAGTAAATAACACAGGGAATTGTTTACCCAGTTCGGTGCAAACCACACCTACTCTGGGGGCTACCAAGGCAGGGAGGAAATTCACTATAAGCAATGTTAATTCAGAGTCAAACAACCTGTTTGCACTCTTCACTTAAGACTTACCCAATGCAACTTCAATCTAACTCTAGACCTGAGTTTCTACTCACTCCCCCTCAATCACAACAGTGATATTAACCCAATAACAAACAGATTCAAAACAAAGACACACTTCAAACAAATTTTGATCTTGCTTCACAGCTTCAATCAAGAGACACAACACTCGTGCTTAAAAGCTTATAGCGACACAATCAAAATACAATTCAAAATCACACTAATCCAATGCAATCATCTAGGTGATGCTTTCTTAGCTTACAAGAAAACCTAATACCACACGTGAAGGGAAAATAACACAACTAGAATTCTTCACGACACAACCTCTGCACATACAGAAGGGTTGCCACTCTTCTTTATATGCAACGTATGGGCATTGGGCCTGATGAACATAAATTAGGTTTAACCATGTTAAACCATTTTCCATGGTGCTAAGAATTAGGCCATAGGTGTAACGCCCATTTTAATTATTTTTATTTTCGGTGTTGTTTTCATTTTCGGCGTGCTTGCGTGGATTTTGGTTAAGGAGTAAGTTCCATAATACTAGAAAATATGATTAATGATGATAATAATATGATAATTAGTAAGGTGTTACTAATATTAATATTAATGTTATTATTATCATATTAAATAATATTATTGGAATAATAATATAATTATTGGATTTTTGGAATTAAAGAAAATGAGAATTAATTATTTATTTGGAATATAAGTGATTTTTGGGGTATTAAGGGTAGAATTGGCATTTTATGGAAATGGAATGTGAAGGAGAAAGAAGAACACGAACGGTTGGGAAAGAAAGAAGAGAGAGCAGAGCAAGATCAAGAACAGAAGCTTGAGCAAGAAGGATTTTCATGTGGATTGTAAAGCTTCATCATCATCAGAGCGCATTCGAGGTAAGGGGGAATATATCGGTTAAATGGTATCTACATGAATAATTGGTAGGAAGGGGAAATCCCTAACCCCATGAGTGAATATGTCTGCATGTTGGTGATGAATTGCATGATGAGTTGATGATATTGCATGTATTAATTCTGTTTTACATCGTTGATGGTCGTGTTGAATTGTTGCATGCTGAATGTGATGGTTAATTGATGAATTGGGGGTTTCGGAGTTGAATGTGGTTCTGAGTCGAGAGTGAATTGATCGGCTAGAGTCAATTTTTCATCAGGTGAATTGGACACTAATTGGGTAAAACAATTGTAGAATAATGAGTTAGTGAGGCTGGTGTGATTTTTGGAGAGGATTGGTGTGGAGGGGCTGCTGCTGTTTCTGAGCAGCAGAGTTTATTTTTCTGAATACGCAGGTATTCGATGGGCGAATGAGGGGGCGAGCCTTTGCTAGGCGAACTGGGCAGCGAATGCTTCCAGTAGCCTCTGTTTGGTTTCGCCAGGGGTTTCACCGGGCGAGTGGTCAGCGAGTGTTCGCTGCGGGGCTTAGCTAGGCGAATGCGCCAGCGAGTCCGACAGCAGTTGTGTTTTGGCTGCTGTTCTGTGCTGATTTCTTTGTGGATTTGGAACCTTGTTGATCATGTTTTGGTGATGAGCTTATTGGGTGAGCTGTGGTGAGTGTATGTAGGGTGTCGGGACGTGATTCCGTGATATCCGCGTGGTTATGATATTGCATGGGTGTATGTTATGATGGATGATTGTGATGATGAGTGAGATATCTTTGATATATGATAAATTGTGATCAGTAGGATCGATACGCTTTATATGTGTTGCGTTTATATACTGTTATGTGATGAGTGGATCAGTAGGATCGTTACGCGTCGAGTGCGTTGTGGTGATGTGTTGTGATGAGTGGATCCGTAGGATCGATATGCTTGATATGCATTGTGTTTGTATGTTGTGTGATTAAGTGGATCAGTAGGATCGATGCACTTTGTGTGCTTGTGTGTATATGCATTATATGATGCGATGGATCAGTAGGACCGTGTGTACTGTGTGTGTTGTGTGGTTATGCATAGTGTCTTGCATGGCATGTGGATGTGGTGAATCATTGCTCGGTGGAGGGTATGTGATTCACTCACATGCTCCAAGTGGGGAGCATGGACATGGTGTGTGATACACTCACGTGCTCCAAGTGGGGAGCGTGGACGGGATTTGGATCGTTTCTCGGATGGAGTGTATGCGACCACCCCGTGTTCCAAGTGGGGAACGTTGGTAGGGATAGATCGTTGCTCGAATGGAGTGTATGCGATCTATCCTGAGATTTGATTATATGGGCTCAGGAGGAGCGTGGTAGGGATAGATCGTTGCTCGGATGGAGTGTATGCGATCTATCCTGAGATTTTATTATATGGGCTCAGGAGGAGCGTGGTAGGGATAAATCGTTGCTCGGATGGAGTATATGTGATCTATCATGAGACTTGATTATATGGGCTCAGGAGGAGCGTGGTAGGGATAGATCGTTGCTCAGATGGAGTGTATGCGATCTATCCTGAGTTAAGTCGGTACCGCATATTATCGAGTCGAGTGCATATGTTGCATTGTTGTTTGTGTGTGTTGTGATGGTGATGATAGGACAGTAGGTCCGGATATGTTGTATGTGAAATAATGAATTATTATTTTCTGCCTTTTATTTCATGTACATTTATACCTTAATATTTGATCGTGAATTCTCACCCCTTTGTTGTTGTTGTGGTCTGTGCTTCTTCGGAAGTACAGACAATCCAGGTGTTTAGCTAGCTTGGATTGTGGCGTCGTTGTAGGATTGCTCTGATACGTAACACTGGGGCTTTTTGGGAGTTTTATAGTTTCTTGTTGATTTTGTGTGCCCCCGTGGCGTATCTGATTGTTGTGGGATATGTGATGACATTATGTGTATTTTGGGCAGATGGCCGATTGTTGTATATGACGATGTTGCTGATATGGATGATGTACATATGATATGTGTTACGACAAACTAGTTCTTTTTCCGCTGCAATTTTGCTGAATATTATTTTGAAAAATGATTTGTGGAATTTTGTTGAAAATTGTGACATCCTGTTGTGGGTAAAACTCTGATATGTGCTTATTTTAATTGTTTATTTCTATTTTGGGGAAATGGGGTGTTACAATAGGCGCTTCCTTTTCGTATCAGCACTTCCTAAAATGTTTCGTGAATTCTAGCCTGATAAAACTTAAGAAACCACAACTGGAAAAACAAACATGCGCCCTGCTGTCAGCTACCTGATGTCATAACATTCATCTTGACATCCAAAAAGCTCTGTACTAGCTAACCAACTTACCCTGTAGTAAACACCACATGAATGTCATGGCATTAGCCAAGACATCTACACACACAACAATGTTTTACCACAAAATGCATTCAATCAAGAACATCTATACACCTTACTAGTTCATTAAATTAATTTCCATTATGGTTTTCCTCACCATTATTAATCCTTTTAATCATGTTATCCCATATTTTACAAGCAAGTAATCATGGATAGAAACCATGCAAAATTACCACAATAATCAATGTAAGGCAATTTAGGATATATCTAAACAAGTATGTAAAGAAACCAAGCAATAAACAAAAGAATTTCCCAAAATCCTGTCACCGTCACCTAGCAACCGCAAGGTGAGGCTAGCCCGCTTTCAGTTTTCACATCGAACCCAAAGCAAGGGACAGACAGAAACTAAAATTCACCATGGTCGCTTAGTGAACTCAAAGCGAGGGCTCGCTTTTCGTTCGTCGGTGTAACGGTGAGAATCAGATATCAACCTATCGATTAACTTGAATCACAAATCATTTTTCACCACCGATCTTTAATTTATTCGAGGGAGGGGAAAAAGAACGAATAACCCATAAACATGCAATGCAAAAACAAAGCAAAAGAGAATCTAAGGTTCGGGGGTTGCTTATACCTAGGGAAGGTGCTAGCATCCTAAGTATCTGTAGTACTCTACAGGAACCTCTTGTTTTATTATGTTATTTGTTATTTTTCTTTTCTAAAGGGTGAAAAGGTAAAAGGATATCTAAGGTATTATTCCTAAGTATGCTCGCAAAGACATCGCATCTCGTGCCTACGTATCCTGATGAGAATGGAATCAGAGCATTTGTAGTTATCCTAAAGGAATTGAGGAACTCTTGACTGTGGCCAAGGTTCCAGGATGATAGGTTTGTTGATTTATATGAGGAGAAGAGACAGATCATCTTAGGGAGAATACTTGACTTAAACCAACACAAGCATGCGAAAGACGACCTTTGCATCGCATTGAGAGAAAGGATCCAACTCGAATTTAATCGACGAGTATGTCACATACCTCCCTCAAGCAGAAAAGATTTTATATCTTTCTCGATTATGTTATGGGGTAAGAGAAATATATCTCGACTACATGGATGAATCATGTCTAATTCTCTTGTGGGAGAAAAAGAAGGATTTTATTTTATAAGTTATCTAAGTTGAAATCTCAGAGGAGCCTACCTAATTCTATGAAACTAAAATGAGATAGAGGGGAAAGTCTAATATCATCCAACAACTAATTCTAATGTCTATGCGCCTATACTGATTCAATTCATCAAAGAGACAATTGAATCAAGAACTTAAGGTGATATAAGAAATTATAAAATCAAGCAATTTATCCCAAAGGTAAATGGTATCATAGTCAGTCAACAATTTATCCCAAAGGTAAATGGTATCATAGTCAGTCAACAATTTATCCCAAAGGTAAATGGTATCATAGTCAGTCAACAGGTGCAATATGATTATAAGAAATTACTTCCTCAAGAACTTATAAATCTAAGCTAGAAAATCAATGGTAAAACGAAATTTGATCTTAATTTTAAATCAAGAATAATTCTAAATTTTATTACCCACCTAGTTTTAGTATCATCAATTAAAATTAAGATTGAATTATTAGAGGCCAATAGAAAGAATTTTATTGTTTTTTTGTTTTTAAAAGAACATAAGGGTGAGCTTATCTTGAGCCCATGATAATAAAATTAATAAAAAAGAAAAAAAAAAAATGGGTCAGGTTCTTCACAACCCGCCAGACCCATACCAACCACAACTAGCATAAAATCAACACTATAATTCTCGCCGCTTTTCTCTGAGCATTTCTCCTTTCTTCTCTCGATTTTTTACAACGCTATTACTATGAGTAATTTTTTCGTTCTGGTGTCTCTTTGATATGGTGGTGGATGTTTCTCGTATGAGTTTTTGTGCATGGATACTGTCCTTCTAGTGTATACTGTGAATGTGAAATTTCGCGTGCGTATGCTGATTTTTCTAGGAATGTATATGATGATTGCTTTTTTTTTTGTCCTCGTGTGCTTGTGAATAATTGATTTATAGGTGCCTCAATGTGAACTTTTTGATTCAGAATTTAATGATTCAAATTATCCTGTCAATTTTTTTGGAAACATTGTCATGAGTTGTGAGAATTTCTTGTCGTTTTCGATTTGACATGTTTGCGGACATGTTAAAAAACCTTCCTTTTTCATTTGATTTTGTCTTAGACATGTTCAACACACTTTCATTTCTTGCCAAGTTACATTGTCATGAATTCCTTGCCGTTTTCGGTTCGACATGTTTGTGGACATGTTAAAAAACCTTCCTTTTTCATTTGATTTTATCTTAGACATGTTCAAGACACTTTCATTTCTTGCCAAGTTATGAAAACCTTCCATAAACGTTTGATTTTCCTTGAATAATGATGGTTTGACTGTTTGGATTTCATGTGATATGTTGTCTTGGAAATGTAAACCGCGTTTTTTCGAACTTGTCGGACTTGTTGTGGTTTTTATGAGTATACTGAAGGTTTCGTCTGGTTGTGGAAATCGATTGTGCTAATTACATTTACATATTTTCAGGCATGGTGAAGCTTGGAGACATATCATAAACAAATGGCTTCCTCTTTGGTGTACATGTTCAAAATGAGTCGGCTGGAAAAAAGTTGGACTATCATATCTTCATTTATTGTAGAAAAAATAGTTATCCAATGCTACAAGGTTTGTGTTTTGTAAAATTTGTAATGAACTTTTTTGAACTTTATACTTTGCATTTTTTTTTTGGACTTGACGTCGAACTTCTTGTAATTCCAACATTCTCCAATCTTCCTGTTCTTCTATTGTACGTATGGCTAGTGATCAACATTTAACTTATACATTTCCGCGAACTTGTCAAGCTTATTTATCCTTTTCATAGACCTCAAGAATAATATACTGCACCAACCAATGATCCAAAAATTTTTTGATTACCTTGGCTACTCAAATTAACACCAATACTTAGCATGGAATCACTTTGAATAGTTCCTAAAAAAAATTTATAATTAATGAACATCTATTTGTGAAAGAATTCAAATCTTGGAATGACATATGTTCTTTGAAATGAATTTTTGTGAAAACATGCCTTCTATGCCTTATAAATCAAACGTGATTTGAAACATATCACAAAAATCTGAATTTAATTCGTGGCCAAAATGATCTTGAACACTTCTTGAATTTGTGCTTTTGTCATGAAAGATTAAACTCTAAAATTTGAAATTTTGGAGAGCATGAACTTGAACTTTGATTCTTGGATTAACTTGGACTTTCTTGGATTTTGGAGTCATGAATTTGAATCTAGAATGCTTGAATTGTAATATGAAATTGGACTTGAATTTGAGTTTCATCTCGAAGTCTTAGAATTGAGTTTGAACCTTATGATGACTTGCAAGTTCTTGCACTCGTCACTAACAACTCGTATGAACTTGAATTCCAAAGAATTCCTATAAATGGACCTTCCCACTTTAGCTCGCTTACCAATTCTAAGTCAACCCACTTGAATAATTTGAACTAAAACATTATGAACCAAACTTTGATGTTATGTGAAACTCCATAAACTAAATCATGCCACTTATGACTTATGACTTGTACCAAATCCTTTATCTTGACAAGCCCTCTTTCATTTGATGACTTTGATAAAGAATTGGCTTGATAATTTAAGAAGAATAAAACTTAATTCCAAGTATTCTCAGTTGAAGTAATGATGAAGCATTAATCACATGCTCTAACATCTTGATCTCAAGGTACCCTAGATCTATTAGAAACTAAAGTCCGACCTTGACTTTAGGAAAATGTAGTCACAAGCACTTATCCAATATGCCTTCAAAGCAAATGATCCCAGGATGTTGTTGCACCCCAAAATTTACCCTCATTCCTTCATCCCTTTCAAATTCAATGGCACAAGGGAGATACATCATATTATAAAGAGAAGTTTCATGATATTGCAAGAATGTCACATATGTCACAAAGTTTCTAGTTAACTTCATGTTATGGTACCCTTCATGCCTCATCAAGTCCACATGATCCTCTTTGTGCTTACAAACATCGAAGGAAAGTATTTAAGAGTTAACTCTATATTGGAATATTTCAAGATCAAGACTATGCATGTGATCATGGTTAATTGGAATGTGATCCAAAACAACCCCATGCAAGAAGTGACAATTTGCACTATATCACAAAACCATTTCATGTCACAAAACCAAAGGAATAGACTTATGGTGATGCACTAGACATCAAATATCAAAATTTTAGAATTCTGTCCAAAAGGTAGTAACATTGACCAAAAGGGGTTGTCCAAGTACAAGCCAACAAATGGGTATAAGATACAAAGTGCAGTAAAAAAAAGACAGCATAGGCAAGTAATGCAGTAAAATGCAGCATAACAACATACATGAAAATAGAGAGAAAGAAAACCAGGAAAATAGAGAGAGCAAAAAACCCTAGAAAACCAGGAAAATAGAGAGAAAGAAAACAAGGAAAATAGAGAGAAAGAAAACCAGTAAGATCAAGAGAGTCACATAGAAACACAAGAGAACCATTGAGAAGCAGAACCATCAAAACATGGAGTAAAGAGTGAAGAGAACACCCAACCAAAACCAGTGGGGGCTTAGCAAGAAGGATAACAACTCTTTGGTATCCATTTCTTCAAACGTTTCTCTCTTTATTTTTCGCATTCGTTTTTTGTTATCTCTTTTAAGTGTTTTTGTGTTGTGTACCTTGTGTATGGTCTCAAGAGGGACTAAGAAACCTTTGTAAGAACCACAAGAAAGAAAAAGAACAAAGAGCATAGTTTGAATTTTTCACCCAGCAGGGCTGACACGGGCGACCGCGTCAGTCCGCTGTTTAAATTTTATTCGCGCGCATCTCCCATAAGTGCTGACACGGGTCGTGTCAGCTCCCTGTTTACCTCCAAAAATCGGTGTTCTGGGCATTTCTTGACACAGGCGGCTGTGTCAGCCCCCTGTTTACCTCAGAAAATCATTGTTGTGGGTACTCACGGGCCATGTCAGGCCCCTGTTTTTTCACGTTTTTTTTTTTGCTATTTCACCTCAAAAAAAATTTTTCTCAGTTTTTTCTTCATGTTGTGTTTTGATTCAAGCCGACTAACCCGTGGTGTTTTCATGGCCTTTGTATGTGGGTATATTGTTGGTCATTTTTGACCTTTGGTTCCAAAAAAAAACTATTTTCAAGAAAACAAACTCTCGATTCTCATCGAGCCATTTTTGACCTTGTAAGTCGATTGCCTTGTACATCGCCATCAACCTTGTTTGCATCACCTCAAATTTTTTAAGCAATCAAATCCTTAATCCAACGTCAAGTGGATTTTTCTCAAACAACTATTAAACCAATTCACAATCTTTAATAAAAGGATAAAGTTCTCTTTGTATTGAACTAAAGAGAGAGGATTGAGAGTTGACTTCTTCCTCTCCGAGTGTCAGGATACTCGATGTAGAGTGTGTGGTCTCGATACTCATTTTTCAATACGAAGACACTTTTATTCATTTCACTTTCTCTCCTAAAACCTCGGTCCCGCACCGAGTGTATTTTCAAATTCTTTTCAATACAAAACTTGAATGGTCGTGGAGTGGTTAGGTGTAGGCCTTCTCCTATCCCGAGTGCTTGACATTACCGTAGGGTTCACTATCGCAAATCACTTACCATTCAAAACCAAAAACATCTTTAATAAGAGAATGAAGTTCTCTTTGTATTGAATTAAAGAGAGAGGATTGAGTGTAGACTTCTTTCTCTCCGAGTGTCAGGATACTCACTGTAGAGTGTGTGGTCTCGATACTCATCTTTCAATACGAAGACGCTTATATTCGACACATCATTTTCATAAGAAAACTTTGAGATAAAGAATTGGGTACTGTTGTACTCCAAAATTTGCTCAACCTTTTCTTCACTTGGTTTATGTTTCATTGCATTGTGCATTGCATAGCATGGTTCTTTGCAGGGGATCAAGAGAGGTGTGCATAGTAAAGAGGTTGTCAAGAGGGCCAAGCTCAAGCAAGAGTGTTTACTCAAATTATCAAGTGCTTATACTTATCAAGAGGCAGTCAAAGTCCTTTGAGAGAGAGGATGGATGTATGTGGTTTATCTCCTATCTTGGACGCTAATTGAAGATCATCAGGGGTTCACAAGTCCATGGTTAGGGATAGGGGATGTTGTGGAAGCTCATTGAGTGCTTTAAGAGTCCTTGTGGAGCTTGTTTAAGTTTCCATGTCTTTGCAAGAGGTTGCAGTCAAAGGATTGTACACCTAGGGTTTCATCTATTTGGTTCAAGTTCATATGTGGGCTTGAAGGAGTTTGAGGCTTAGCTCTAAGTCATTAGAGTCAGGGAAAGTTATGTTGAGGCACCTAGGATGTCCTTTCAAGATCAATTCAACAAGAATCAAGAGTGTGAGAAGTTACTAAATTAGGGTTTCAAAGGTTGTCAGTGTAAAATCCCCTAATTAGTGTCCAACTTCAAAACCACATATCTCAAGATACAAGTTCAATCTCTCTTTGACACAAACATGAGACTTGCAGAGTATGTTCTTAAATTTCTTTTGAGTACTAGAAATCATTCATTGGGTTTGTGAAACTCAAGATATGATGCTACCAAGTTAGAGGTCTCAGATGAATATATTTTCAGACAACAAAAGTCAACCAACTTCCAAGATACTTTTGACCTAGAATCATATTTCTACTCAACTTGGAGTGAACATGAAAGTTTCTCCTTATGATATTAGCTTTCCAAAAAGTCCTAGAAGTCCTTCATCTCATTTGTAGAACTCAAGTTATGAACCTTACAAGGCAGGGGTATTTTGGGAAACTTTGATTATAGGTCATTTTTATTATAGGTCATGTTCATGCCTTTAAGTACTTCAAATGGAACTTTGACCAAAATGAAATATGTTCCAAATGACCTCTATTTCATCATGGAACTCAAGATTGTCATGAATTATGCTTGGATAAGGATATTGATGAAGAAATATCAAAGGAAAATGAACTTTGTAAGGTGAATTCAATTGATCAAGTTAAAAGACTTTTTCATGCCATGTTTGTGTTCAATTTTATTCACAATGCTCCAATGTACAAAATGCACAAATCAAGTTTGGTGTATGAAGTGAAAATCACGTGTATTTCTGTTAGCTCCTAAATTCGACGCCTCAGTTAGAAAGAAGTCATTTAAGACAAAAAGGGTAAAAGATAGGTTAAGACCAAAAGAATGGTCGAAAGAAGCAAAATAGCTAAGTCGAAGAACTCACCCAGAAGCCAAGAGTTTGACCGCATGCTGAGACGAATGGTTTGTCGAAGCATTTGAAATTTGAATATTGGAGGGAACGGTTTTGCTTGTGGACAATTGAGGGAGACAGGTGTCACCTTATGAGTAATAGATCCATGCATTTGAGACAAGTGGCGGAAGGAGATTACGGTGGAGGTTATGAGAGGTTATTTTTTTATTACTATAAATAGGGTGTCTTAGACATATCCAAAGTGTGTTGTAATTTACTATTGTACAAATTACTCTTGAAACTACTCCAAGTATCCAAGTGTAGAGAAAGCGAGTATTGTAAGAGAATGTACGTGATGTAAACACACAATCTTTTAACTTAATGCAAATTACTTTTTTACTTTAAGTTTTACAAAGCCTTTTATTATCTTCATTGTCTTTATCCTTTTTCCTCCTTACCTTATTTATTTTCTTCCTATGCAATTCTTTTCTCTTCGTCCTCACTCTAAATTCACCTTTACCAACAAACTTTCTTCTCTTTTATTAGAAGCCTCACTTTACCTTCAAATTAACCCGTAGTCGAATAGATGTTCCTTTGGGATTCTTTTATCCCAATAATGTTTGAGTGTGGAACTTGAGTAAATTCTTAAAACCCAAAAATAAATCTTTTAGCACATGTCCTAGGATCAATCTGATCGATCCTATGAGTCACCCAAGTTAGATTTGGAAGATCAGCGGTTGTTTTCCGATTTTCAAGGGAAACAAAATGGAACACCCAGTGGGACAGTGCTAGAGAATCTATTTTATAAAACTAAACTTATAAAAATTCTGCAGTTATACTGGTCCCTTTTCGTGAAAAGGGACATTTTTATGTTACTGAGAAGTGGTAAAATTACCGCTATAAACGAAGAGACGCGATCAAGACGAAGAAGTAAGAACATGGCTACGGATACAAACCAGCCAGATAACTCCAGCCAACAAGGAGACGGTTCCATCAAAGGAATAAGAGACGAGGGAGTTCCCCGTCTGATACCCTCGACTGGAGAACAAACGGTGCTTCCTGTGAGGCCAGTGCCGACATCATCAGTACTTGGGGTGGGGTCGACAGTCATAAGACCTTATACTCAGCCAGTGTTGGAATACATTGGTCACCAAACGTCGAATCCTCAGATCTTGCTAGGAGGGGGTTCGACGTCCAGGCAGTTTGTGCCCCCTAGTTTTTCACAATCACCAAGAAACCCCTCATATGGGATGCCTACTGCTATGATGCAAGGGCTCCAAAGTGCACCTCCTATATTCTCAGATCAGGCGATGGCTTCGCCGCTACAAGGGTCAGGATCATGGTCAGGTGTGAACATGGGTCGTAACTCCCAGAGTTTAGGGTATTCGATGCAAGGCCCCAATTTAACCAACACCTCAGTTGCTTGTTTGAGACAGCAGATGGATGAAAGTAACCTACAGATGGTTCAAACTTCGTCATAAACCATGGGCGAAATATTTCAACCATTAATCTAAAATACAACCCAGACCAATCAACAATTGACGGTACAATTAACAAGATTGGCTGAATTCATGGGGGTACCTCCCTTAACCAGAAACCAAGCCACAGTAGCGGATGTCCCACGAGACAACTTGGCGAATATGGTGGAAGTCGACATAGGAAACCAA
Source organism: Lathyrus sativus (assembly GCA_963859935.3). Classification (NCBI taxonomy): domain Eukaryota; kingdom Viridiplantae; phylum Streptophyta; class Magnoliopsida; order Fabales; family Fabaceae; genus Lathyrus; species Lathyrus sativus. Next base: position 646,973,086 of record OZ012735.1, on the reverse strand, counting down.
TGAAGGATAGTCCCTTCGGTAGTCGAAGGGCTTAGGGAAGAGCCTTTGCAAAACCAACCCCGTGGCTTGGGAGAAAGAAATCCAGGAGTGGTGGTTGTGAATCGAAACTAAGACGCAGATAATGTAGTCCAGCGTGTTCGTCGAAACAACATAGCCGTAGATAATGATCTAGCGGCCATGGTCGAGAGAATTATGGCCAGAAATGGGTTAAATATTGGTTTTACCAGGCCAAACTACACTTCACCTATAGTAGACTATATCCTTCAGGCAGAGTTACCTCCTAGGACGAAAGTACCTAAATTCACTAAGTTTTCAGGAGATACGACGGAATCCACTGTCGAACATGTGGCTCGTTACCTAATCGAGGCTGGAGAGATAGCGAATGAAGAAAGTCTTAGGATAAAAGACTTCCCAAGTTCTCTTACTAAGAACGCCTTCACCTGGTTCACGACGCTTCCCCCTAACACGATATGTAACTGGACCCAGCTAGAGCGTTTGTTTCATGAACAGTTCTATATGGGTCAGACTAAAATTAGCTTAAAGGAACTAGCTAGTGTGAAGTGTAAGTTCTCTGAGCCAATAGAGGAGTACCTTAATAGGTTCCGTTTGCTTAAGGCCAAATGCTTCACGCAGGTCCCTGAACATGAGTTGGTTGAAATGGCCGCCGGTGGTCTCGACTACTCTATTAGGAAAACGTTGGACACCCAGTACCTAAGGGACATGGCCTAATTAGACGATCGAGTTCGACAACTCGAAAGACTCAAAGATGATAAGGCTAAGTTTAATAAAAATAAAAAGGTAGCTTTTGTCGAATTTAATGATAACGTCGAGGGTCTGTGTGATGAGTCTATGAGTTTCGACGATGGCGAAGTGGACCTTACTGAACTCAAGCAAGGACCACCTTACTTGTGCAAAGTATTAGCTCCCCCACAAGGGAAGAGTTATGTTGAATCTGAAAAGAATGATAGGTTCCCAAAGAAAACATATACCTTCGACATCACAAAATGTGATGAAATCTTCGATTTGTTAGTTAAAGACAGACAAATGATAATGCCTCCTGGCGCCAAAATGTCGTCCATAGAGCAAAGGAAGAAAAGAGGGTTTTGTAAATATCATAACTTCTTGGGTCATAAAACATCTCAATGTTTTCTTTTCAAGGATCTCGTTCAGAATGCGATCCAAGAAGGACGTCTAAAGTTCGGAGAGAAAGCTGGTGGCCAAATGAAGGTCGACTCAGATCCTCTGCAAATGGCAGACGCAAATTACACAAAGTCAGTCGAGGCTAATATGATCGAAGTTGTCAACGGTTATGACTTCTCAATCGAAGTAACAGAGGCTGCTGGCAATCCCATAGACGAAGCTGTAATGGCGAAAGTTACCATCAGCTTCGGACAAGAGAGTTGTGTCGGAATGGAAGTTGATAGTTGTGACTAGAGGGATGAAGCCAAAGGCCCAAGCAACAGGGACAATCTGGGTTGGGAGATAGTGACCAAGGAGACAGCTGATGACTTCGTTAAGATTGATGAAGCCACCAAAGGCGTGGAGTTAAGCTTGAAGAAGCTTAATCTGGCCAAAGAAATTGAAATTAACATGGTTCAGATCACTCAACATGAGGAGGTAGCGGATAGTGACTCAAACTACCAGGAAACACACACAATGGAAGCCTACCCAGAGTAGGAGGAATCCATCGTTTCTTTTCCTCACGACTGCCAGGAGAAAGGTTCTAGTGTGATGCTCTGTCCCCGATGCAGCGCCATATTCGACAAGAAGGCTGCACAAAAGCTGGAAGGGACACGAAGGCTGAAGCAAGAAAACAAAAGGCCAAGATTCGACCCTCGAAGAGACTTTCAGCAGAGATCTGACCCTCACATAAGGCCTCCGATGAACAAGCCCACTAGCTTTAAGCCCAATGCTGAAGCCACTGATGGAAAGTGGACGAAGCCCAATGAGAACAAGCAGCAAGGACAGAAGAGATGGAAAAATTTTGAAGTACAACCGGGATCTTCGTTAAGCTATCGAAAAGAATTTCAGTCTTCGAAGGCTGATCATGTGTCAGAAAATTACAAAGGGAAGAATCCCATGTCTCGATCCCAATGGAGACGTGAGCAGAAAAGAAGGAAAGCACATAGAGAATGTACACATAAAGACCAACCACAATCAAGCACCAATATTCCCGTTGAACAGGAGGATCGAACAAAGGCTTTCAGGAAGACACCTGTAGGAAGAAGGTTGTTTCCAACACAGGTCGAAGATCAAAGGAAATCGGTCGACGATGAAATGACTGATAATTTTGATGAAGATTCTGATGATACGTTGGATATTTTGGTCAACGTAGTATCAGTAATGCCCAGGGAATTCGACAGGGTTTCAGTAGTCGAGAACTAAGACGCATATACGGACTGGAAAATAACGGCTCATAAGCCGGTATGCTATTATATAATGAACAACGGCTGCATCGAGGAGCAAAATGCTTTATTTGAACGGCCAACGGAGGCGATGAAAAACCATCTGAAGCCTCTTTATATTACATCACAAATAGAGAAGGTCCCAGTTAACAAAATACTGGTGGATTGCGGCGCTATGGTAAACTTAATGCCGCATTTTCTGTTGAACAAAATTGGGAAAACTGAGACAGACACCAAGCCACATAACATGGTGCTATCAAACTATGAAGGGAAAGTGGGTTCGACCATGGGGGTCATTCAGGTGAGTGTCACAGTCGGAACCATCACCCGTCCGACTGTCTTCATGGTGGTGGAGACCACTGCCAATTATAATCTATTACTTGGAAGAGAATGGATCCATGGAGTGGGGGTAGTACCATCGTCGATGCATCAGAGGATCGCCATCTAGAGACCAGATAGTATTGTCGAAAACATCGAAGCGGATCAGGGATACTTTAAAGCACCTATAAACCATATTGATAGAGGACAGTTTGACAAACATTTGGCCGGTATAGGGCCATGTGAACCTGCAGACTTCGACTTTACACCTAATGACGAAGTGTATTGCTCGTTATACCTGTATCTCGTAGAGGGTTTCTGATGGGACAAAGAAGTTCCAGGCAAAAGGTTACCATACATGGGCGAACTTCCCATAGACCCCACTGGCTGGGGAAGTGAGTTTGATGATGATGACTGAAGTCGCAGCGCTTCAAAGGATTTCGGCTTACGTGGCCGAGACTAAACTACAAACGACCTTGGAGGCTGCTAATAATGAAATGGCTAAGGGAGCCAACGAAAAATCCAAACAAGCAGGTCCAGTTGGGTATTTCGACCCTAAGATTCAATACAAAGGGCAGAGACTCGGCGCCATATATGACGATGAGCCTTTGGGTTTTGAGAAGGATCCCTTGGCCAGCGACGTTAAAATGTTGGCGCAAGACCCACTTGAGGAAGTTGACCTGGGAGATGGAGTAGTCAAAAGGCCAACCTATATCAGCGCCAGCCTCGACCCCCAACTTAGGGTCGAAACCATTCAGTTGCTACGAGAGTACAAGGATTGTTTTGCTTGGGACTACGACGAAATGCCAGGTCTGAAGAGAGATCTAGTCGAGCATATGCTACCAATCAAGCCTGGAAAAAAAACCAGTCAAGCAGAATCCAAGGTGTTTCGCCCCTGAGATCCTCTCAAAAATAAAGGAGGAAATCGAAAGACTCCTCTGATGCAAATTCATCCGTACGACCTATTTCACCTAGTTTATGTTTCAATTGCATTATCATTTGCATAGTCACATCATGTACATGGTCCAATCATTTGCATATCATAACATAGCAAGTCATCTAACAGGGGATCAAGTGCCATTTATGTCTAAAGAAGCACATCAAGAGGCCTTATTCAAGCTTAAGACCATCCAGGTCATCAAGGAATGGGTTGAAGCTTTGAGGAGATTTGAGTGTCAACAGGTGGATTTCTCTCCTAACTTGAGGTGTATTGAAGATCATCAACATGGAATTATGAATTTGAGGTGTGTATGGATCCCATGGGAGGCCTAGAGAGCCATATTGAAGCTTAGACAACTCATGGTATCAAGGTCAAGAACCACAGTTGAGGTGTGTACAAGTAGGGTTTCATCTGGGTAACCCTAGGACAAGGAGAGTAAGAGAGGGCATCAAGACCTATCTCTAAGTCATGGAAGTCATGGATTGATATGTTAAAGCATGTGTATGGATGAGTCAAGATCAAGTTCAAGAGAATCAAGAGTGGTTGGAGGGGTTTGAGACAGGGTTCCTAGGGTAAAATCCCCTGTATAGCACTAGACTTCCAAGCGACACAAGTCCAAATAAAAGTTTCAAATGGATTCTTGGTCAACATGAAACTTGTAGGGCTTCTCAATAGCTTTAATTTGAGTACTAGAAGTCTTCAAGAAGATTTTTAGAACTCAAGTTATGGTTTTTGCAAGTTATGGGTCACCAGAGGACATTGAAATTTATCTGTGAAAGTCACTTGACTTCCAAGCAACTTTTGCCCATCAAGGGGTTTTCAAATGGATTCTTGGCCCATCACTTGACATAATAATTGTAGGATTTTCAAATGGATTCTTGGCCCATCACTTGACATAAGAATTGTAGGGCTTGATCTTAGCTTTAATTTGAGTACTATAAGTCCTCAAGAAGAGTTGTGGAACTCAAGTTATGATCTTGGCAATCCAGGGGTATTTTGGGAAAGTTGAATTATAGGTCATTTTTCAACATAGGTCAAAATCTCTATCTTCCACTCCTCAAATGAAAAAATATTCAACATGAGATGTGCTTAAAATGATGTTTTTAGGTCAGATAAGAAGTCATGGATGATTGAAATGGCTTGCTTCACCAAGTGATCCAAAATGGCCTAAAAAGAAGGTTTTTTCAAATGATTCAAAGGAGGGAAATTGGGATTTTTGAGATATGAGGCATACACATGGCATATGGGTAGTCATTTTGAATGGAAATTGGATTTAAAACACATTGGCAATTCCACAATTTTGAGATGAGCCATGGTTTTATGAGTTGCTTTGGAAATGGCTTTCTTACATCATAAGCAACATATGCAAAACCATTCCTTAGATCACAACCAAGGCCTTAACCCTTGCCAATCCATTCAATATGTCATTTGAGGAGAATTTGGATCAAAATCAAGTGTTACAACAAGCTAGAACTCAGTTTCCACATACAAGCATGAGATGATAATTTCAAATGCAAGAGATATTGGATATCTCACATAGATTATTCCAGAGCATTCTAGATGATTCCTACAGGTTCTATATAAGGTTTGTGATTGATTCAAGGCATTGGTTGGTGAAAATTGAGAGAGATTGGAGAGATAGAATTCTGAATTTGCTCCTTGCAAAACAGAATCGGTTACATCATTTTGATCCATTTCAATCCAAACTTTTGCACTCAGTGTCTTTATCTTGAGTTGTTGAGTGAATTCAGGGAGATTTCTGGCCAAGATTGTTGAAGAATCAAGAGATTGCAACTTGAGTTTGAAGCTTGCAACTCAAAATCGTATTTGGTGATTCAGAGAGATTCAACACAATCCATTGCATACAGAAGCTTTATCAAGCATCATTGATCGTATCTGGAAGGTTTTAGAGTGTGGCTTGAAGGATTCATCACTCTGTTCATTCAAATTTCACAGGTATGTAAATCTCATCGTGTAGCTTGATATAGATAGAATTGTTAGGTTTTGAATGGTTAGATGCAATGTAGATCATGGCTAGGTCGTTTCTGGTAGGAAAATTCAATGTTTAGAGACAAAATTAGGTTGGATCGATTTTCTTGTGATGGACTGTTCTTGCTGATTTTGTTGAATTTAGCTTAGTTAGGTATTGGTGATTACTCAGTGTAGCACGTGGATGATGTTGGGCCTCTTAATTTTGAGATTGGAGAGGTTTGAATCTTGAGCATGTTCTAAAACTTTGATCGGGTTTTGAGATTGAGTAATATTCAGTGAGAATGGAAGGTAGATTCTTGTTCAGGATGGAAAAACGAATGGAATGTAATGTTTAGGTTTGATTATTGGTGAGGTTTTGTGCGTGTGCTACCGGAGAAGACGGTGGCGCCACCTCAGGCCACCGTCTCTGTATTTTCCCTCCCAAGTTTGAAATATGGAAAAGATGAACATTTCACCCTTAGATCGTGCGCTGACCTTGACTAGATTATTGAATCCACGGCCAAGATCGTGTCTTGAGTTCTGAAGAGAGTGAAGGGATAAAAACTCATCGTTTCATTAAAATGCTTGGATGGGCTTAAGTTCCTTCTTGCTGTTAACACCCCTCCCTTAGGCCCAATGGAAAATAACACATGATATGATTGCTATTTGACACAGACTTTTGTCAATTTTCCTTGATTTTCCATATTATTTTCTGAGTTGTTTTAGGCCTAACATGCGCATGATATCCACACCCCCTCCCGAGCCCAACTTCATTTTTGAACTGGATAGTATTGCTATTTGACACGCCTCATTTGCATTTTTCTTTTATTTTCTTCTATTTTCACATTTTATTTTTGATTAGAAATAAATTCATAACAAATTGAAAAATAATCATTTTAGGATGGGATTTTTTTTCCGAGTTCCCTTAGGACCTCTAGAAAATTATGAAACTATAAAAATACTAATTTCATGCATTTTATATTTTTTGGTATATTTTACAATATTATTGCTTTTATTTTACATTTGTTTGATACTTCATTTTTCTGAATTTGGTATGAGAGATTGGTGCATGATTTTTGATTGATTCTTGTGAGGATGATTAGATTAGGGAAGCATGTACCCTTAGGAATTTTTTCATATTTTTGTGACTAAAACTTAGATTAATTTGAGAGGTAGATAGGAGAACTATCAGAATTAGGGTTTCACAACACTTAGGTGTAGTTTAGGGCTTGGTCTGGGGACCTAGGGTTTGATTTAGGCCTTGGGGTTTATATGGGGTATAGGGTATATATTTAGGTTCCCTTAGAAATTAATCTAGGATTTTATAATGAGTATTACTATTTTACTTGATTTTTGCAATTTGAGTGGTGATTGTGTGTTTCCCTCTTGGGCATTTTGCTTGTTTGTTTGGTTTGGGTTATTTCAATTGGGCTTGGGGCTTGGGCTTGGCTTGTTGGGGCTTATGAAGGAATTGAAGATGATTGGAGACAAAGGATGGAGCTTGGAGCATGAAGATTCTTCCCCTTAAAGGTGGCTTAGGAGATAGGAAATGTAGGAAGAGCTCTAGATTAGACTGATTTCTTCTTGCAAACATAGAAAGCATCTTGTGCTTCTATTACTCCCTATGACAAAAAGTCCTTTTAGGGTATTCACATCCTTCCGTTGGAGGGATAAGTGACATACTTTAGAAGTAGAGCTTTGAGGGAACCTTTTCCCTACAATGCTAATTGCTTACAGGCTTCCTTTGGTTGTCAATAAGTTGTTTAGCATTTCAACTTGATTTGTTATTTGATTCTCTTCTGGAGTGATTGCATTGAAGATAGAAGTGCATTGAAGATTGATGAAGATGAAGCTTGTGCCTGTCAAAGCTGGTTATCTGTTGGAGTTAGGGTTCTGCTACTTTTTGAAGCTGTTTACTTGTTGGGGTTCAGTGCTTGCCAGAGTTTGGAGATTTTTGGAGACAGGAGCTTATCTAAAGCTTGGGGATCATTGAAGAGTGAAGATGGGATCTTGCTTGAAGTTGTTACTGTCAACCTTTTTTGTTGTTAATCAACTGTAGCTGTCAGAGCTGTCGCTGTTTGAGTTGCTTATTGTAGGAGCTGGTGTTGCTGTCAGAGCTGGTGTTGGGTTTTATTTCTTTTTCTGTATTGTTTGTTGGGTTGTTCAGCTTGCCCCAAAGGTTTGAAGTGAATACTATTCACTTTACCTGTTGTTTTCCCAGGTTCGAGGTTGAGTGGGACTCCCTTGCCTCGCTTGTATTGATGCATTGCATGCATGTTTACTGTTTACTGTATATCTGTTTCTTTTGCTATTTATCCCCTAGGATCTCTGATTTCCTCTGTGCAGGAGGGAATTATGACAGACATTAGGTTTTAACCCATGCATGACAACATTAGGTTAGTTTTATTCCCATTTCAACCCTATGCTTTTTAGAGCTTCTTTCTCTTCTTATCTCGAAACAAGTCAAAAACACAGTAATAAGGTTAACCGATGTCGTACGTTACGAGCCTTAAGCTATTTGAGAAAAGGTTGCTGGAGAGCTTCTTTCCAGTAGTCTGACCGCTTAGTGTGGTACCCTTTGGGTGACACGTGACGTAGTCACTCTCAAATCATAGTCTCTAGTGCATCAGAGATTGCAAACAAACTAAAAAACACTTCTTGCGTAAAAGACTGAAAACAAACATCAAAGTGTCATTTTTGTCCGCTTGGACTCTTAATCAGAAGAAACCTCTTTTCAGAAAGATAGAAAACAGTCAGACAAGCCTGTGTCTTCCGTGGCCCGAACTACGTTTGCTCTGATCTTTCATGTTGTATGAAAGTACGTAGGCATAGGATGTTGTATCCTAGTGAGCAACCTTCCCTCCTTTCCCGTAGGTAGGCGAACTACATTGACTCTGATTTCTTGTTCCAGACGGGAATACGTAGGCATAAAGTGCGATACTTTGCCGAGTCATTTTATTTTTAACCCTTGACCCTTAGTGTAGATAGAATAACAATCCGTACCAGAAAACAAGCGTGGATCCCGTCGAGTACGGCGGACGTGAGGGGTGCTAATACCTTCCCCTTGCGTAATCGACTCCCGAATCCAGGATTTGGTTGCGACGACCATTCCTTTCCCGTTTTGCGTTAGGTTTACTCTGAGCGTTTCCTTTCCCTCTTGTGGGATAAATAACGCACGGTGGCGACTCTTCTGTCATAGCCGGCGCCGATTTTCGCAGTAGCGACAATTACAATCAGATTTTCATTGCGGAGGATGACGTTCCTAAAACGGTGTTCCGTTGCCCAGGGGCCTTAGGCACTTACGAATGGGTAGTGATGCCTTTTGGCCTAAAGAATGCTGGGGCAACATACCAGCAGGCGATGAATTCGATTTTCCATGACTACATTGAGTCCTTTATGCAAATTTACATTGATGACATTGTGATAAAATCTGTGTCAGGAAAGGCTCATGTGGAACACCTGCACAAATCCTTCATGAGAATGAGGAAATTTGGCCTCAAGATGAATCCCCTCAAGTGTGCATTCTGAGCAGGAGATTTTCTGGGCTTCGTAGTCCACAAGAAGGGGATCGAAATCAACCAAAACAAGACGAAGGCCATCATGGAAGCGAGAGCGCCATCCAACAAGAAGGAACTTCAATATTTGCTGGGCAAAATAAATTTCCTAAGAAGGTTCATATCGAATCTCAGCGGAAAAACACAAGCCTTCTCGCCATTGCTTCGAGCCACTAAGGAGAAGTTCGAATGGACGAAAGATTAGCAAGAGGCTTTTGACAAGATCAAAGACTACTTGACTCATCCTCCAGTCCTTGCACCTCCATGTCGAAACAAAAACATGAGATTGTACATAGCAGCATCAGACAAAACTCTAGGGAGCATGCTTGCTCAAGAGGATGAAAGTGGCGTCGAAAGAGCCATTTACTACCTTAGTAGAGTTTTAAATGATGCAGAAACTAGGTATAGTGAGATAGAGAAAGTATGCTTATGTTTGTATTTCTCATGTATGAAGTTGAAGCAATATATAAAACCAGTTGATGTTTACGTGTCTTCACATTTTGATGTTATTAAGCACATGTTGTCCAAACCTATTTTGCATAGTCGAATTGGTAAATGGGCATTAGCATTAACTGAGTATTCATTGACTTATAGACCGTTGAAAGCGGTCAAAGGGCAAATAGTGGCAGACTTTATTGTCGACCACTCCATAAATGAAAGTACCTTGAACTTTGTTGAACTAGAGCCTTGGAAGCTATACTTTGATGGGTCTAGTCACAAGAATGGGACATGTATAGGTCTATTGATCATTTCTCCTGACAAAATTCCAACAAAATTCAAGTATAGAGTCGAGGGGTTATGTTCTAATAATGAAGCTGAATATGAAGCTTTGATCGCCGGACTTGAAATTTTGTTAGAATTGGGGGTAACCCAAGTCGAAATAATGGGAGATTCAGAGTTGGTTATAAAATAGCTAACAAAGGAATACAAATGTGTTAAAGAAAATCTCATCATGTATTTCGTAATAGCTAACAGACTACTCAAAAAATTTGAAGTCTGTACTATTCGACACATACCACGAATACACAATCAAATAGCCAACGACCTGGCGCAAGTTGCCTCAGGATACAGGGTCTCGAAGGAGAACTTGCAAGAGGCAATCGAGGCCAGAGGTAAGGTGGTATCCGTGGGTTTGAGACCATCAGAATTGGAAGTCACGAAATTTGGCTACGCCGACGAGGAAACCTTTGAGATTTTTACAGTCGAAGGTCTGACAGACAGAGATTGGAGGAAACCTCTGGTCGAATACCTCCAGAACCCTTCAGCGACTACAGAGCGAAAGATAAAATACCAAGCATTAAGCTACGTCCTGTTGGGGAATGAGTTATTTAAGAAAACTTCTGAGGGAGTTTTACTTAAATGCCTCAGTGAATCTGAGGCATACTTGGCATTGTCCTCAGTCCATGGTGGGACATGCGGAGCACACCAAGTAGACCATAAGATGAAATGGCTGCTGTTTCGCCAGGGGATGTACTGGCCTACGATGCTGAAAGATTGCATCGAGTTCGCCAAAGGTTGTCAGGAATGCCAAATTCATGCTGGTATACAACATGTCCCAGCAAGCGAGTTGCATTCCATAGTCAAGCCATAGCCATTCAGAGGTTGGGCTTTAGACCTTATAGGAGAGATTCGACCTGCGTCTTCCAAAAACCAGAAGTACATTTTGGTAGGGATAGACTACTTTACCAAATGGATAGAGGCTATACCTCTACCGAAGGTATACCAAGAAGATGTTATCGAATTCATTTAGAGGTATATCATCTACAGATTTGGCCTACTAGAGACAATAACGACAGACCAATGGTCAGTATTTACGGGTAGGAAGATGCAGGAGTTTACTAAAGAAATGGGATTTAAACTCCTTACCTCGACACCTTACTATGCCCAGGCCAATGGTCAAGTCGAAGCGGCAAACAAAGTAATAATTGGCATGATAAAGAAGCAGATTGGAAGCAAGCCTAGGAATTGGCATAAGACATTGGATCAAGTCCTATGGGCATGTCGAACATCCCTGAAGGAAGCAACCAACACTTCCCCTTATCGACTCACTTTCGGCCATGACGCAGTGTTGCCAGTTGAGATACACATACAGTCAGTAAGAATTCAAAGACATCACGAAATACCTCGAGAGATTTATTGGGACATGATGCTTGACGAGTTAGTCGACTTAGACGAAGAGAGATAAAAAGCTCTAGAACTCTTGAGAAGACAAAAGAGAAGAGTGGAGAAATCATATAACAAAAAGGTCAAAGCGAAGACTTTCCTAGTTGGAGATTTGGTATGAAGGGTAATCCTGCCTATGGATCGAAAGGTGAGGTCTCTAGGTAAGTGGTCCCCAAAGTGGGAAGGACCATTCCAGGTATCGAAGGTATTCTTCAACGGGGCATATGAAGTGACAGAGCTGAGCAAGGATGAGAGAGTATTAAAAGTAAATGGCAAATATTTAAAGAAGTATAAGCCTGCACTTCAAGAGGTCAAAATATCAACAGAATAATTTTCAAAGATAAAGCGAAGCCATAAATGGTAATTTAAAATATGCCAAAATGGCCCAATGTATTACAAACAAAAAATCGCTCATAAAGGCCAGTATAGTCTGCTCTATTACAAAAACCAACAAATCAAAAAGGAAGATTCACCTTCATCTTAAGGTAAGTCGATTTTTGAAGTTCGAGACGACTTTGGCATTGAGCCTTATCTGCCCTCAGCTGGTCAACTTCAGATTCCAAACGACGGGCTTCCTTAGCATAGGTGACGGCATGATCAAGCTCAACTGTTAAGGAGGAGTCGTCGAAGGAAGATAATTCAGCGTTCCTTTTCCTAGCCTTCGCTATCTTACCACAGAGCTTTTTAATCTTCCGTTCCCAGCAGGTGATGTTCGCCTCGTTAGTCAGGACCTCTTGTTTGTTTTTCTCCTTCATTTCTTCCAACTAAGCAATCTTCTCCTCAGAGTCGACAACAGCGCTCCAAGCGGCAGCTTCGCTGCCAGCCTTCGTCTCAATCTCACCCTCAATCTGTGGTAACAATCGATAGTCTTTGTAAACCTGGTCGATCAGGGTACCTACTTCTTGAATAACATTCGCAGCCTCAGGAGTAAGGGATTCAATGTCCACTTTTTGAAGTAGAGCTTTGAGGGGAAGATAGCTGGCAGGGCCCATCTGCAGAAGGGTAAAAAGATCCCCTTTGAAGATCTTTTGCTTTACCTTGTTGAGGGCACTGTCAGTTGGTGGCTTTGAGGTTTGCCCTTCGAAAGTCAAAGTACTGGGAGTACGGCTAGAAGAATGACTTCTCCTACTCAACAAAAGCCTGATATATTGTCGAGGGTTGGAAACCTTCAACGCATCCAGTTCGGCGGGAGTAAGTTGAGTTTCGCCTGGGAAGAAGTTTGTTGGAATATCCTTTGGGGTAGGAGGAACGAGAGTCTTTGTTGTTTCAGCAGTTTCAGGTTCTTTGATGGAAGTGTCCACAATTTTCAATTCTTTATCTTGGCTGTCCTTTGTTTTGTCACCATCCTCCTCTATGTCATCCCCAGTGCCTTTGTCACTGGATTCATGCAATTCAAGCTGGAGCTTAGCCTGATCCTCAATGGCTTGATTACCCTCGACAGCTTTTTCATCCACAACTACTGTCTAACCCAAAGGGGAGTTGGTCGTATCAGCCAGAGTTGTTTTCCCCTCCGAAGCGTCAACTTCGTCATCCACTGTAATGGGGTCAACCTGAGGATTGTCGTCTTCATGATCAGAACCATCAGTCTGAGACTGCTGGGTAGTGGTCTTTGCAGGAGATGGAGAGGCTGTGAAAGAATCAGGTTTATTAATTTCACCAAGTGAACTCACACCAGAACCCAAATCAGAAGTGGGATGATAGGTAGGCTGACCTTGGCTATTCAAGGGGTATAACGACAGAGGAATCGCGGTGGGATTAGATCGTGAAGTTCCAGCATCATCCTAGAAAAGGTGGACATTAGAAAGAGTAAAGGCTAAAGAATCAGTGCAAAGACCCAAGGAAAGGTATATGTGTAACATACCTTGACAGTTTCGTCAGCGGGACTCGAATTATCACTTTCCATGGGGACAGCGGCTTGGATTGAAGCATCCCCTAAGGGAGTTGGAGTAGGTTCTTGAGGAGGATTGGTAGGTTGAGGTGTGTTGGTCACAGCAGGAGCAGGTGGAGCATTAGGAGCATCCACATCATGGATAATCTTTCTTTTTCTTTTCGCTTGAAGACTCTCACGAGGAGACTCGTCTTCGTCATCAGAATCAAGAATAATCTGGGGAGAAGCCCTTTTTAATCTTCTTTGAGGGGTAGGTGGTTTTCGACTAGCCTGAAAACAATATGAAATGGTGAGATTGATTAAGGAAATCGAGATAGTAAAAAGCTGCGGAAGGCTACCTTTTGACCTTCGTCCTTGACTTCAGTTCTGACTGTTGGGGCAGCACGTTTCGGAGCAACTGAAAAAATAGATGATACTTAAAATAGCTAGCAACGATAAAGCTCAGAGAGGGAAGTCCAAATCGAAGGGGGATGAACCTTCAAGAATGTCGGATTCGATGCGAACATCTTCGATACTGACATGAAGGTGCCCTTTAAACGTATCAAGTGTATGTTTAGTCGGGACCACCCGCTGTGCCTTGGGCTTAGACTGCTGTCGAAGAATTTTTATAGCGTCCCCACAAATAAACCAATCTGGAAATGGAGGGGCAAGAGCCACGCCAAAACCAGCGGTTGGTAGTCGAGGGACCTTTGGGGGAAAAAGTTTAAAGGCAACCTCATACCGTTTCTCGCGAGGAACAGAAGAGGGAATCTTTAAACGATCCAGTTTTTTGGAAAATTTTTCTTTCAAAGTGACAGCAGCCTCGCGGATGGTTCGACTAACATCATCTAGTCGATAGGCAGTTTCGGAATACTTCTGGAAGGCTTAGATCTCTTTGATATGAGTAGAAGTACCTTTCTTGATCTTCTCCTGCACATCAATGAAAGCTTGGTCAATCAAGCGAGTAAAACTAGGAGCGTCAAGAAATTCGGAGGCGTAATGCTTCGACCACCAGTCATAGAAGTTTTGGGAGCAAAAGTAAGAAGGTTCAAAGTGAACAGGTGTGAGGTAGGACTTGTGAGCGTGACATGCCAGTTGCATCGAACAATCCAGAGGCGATAGCACAGTAAAAGGAAGGATGACATGTGACTTCTTGTCATACAAGCATTTGGGCAAGGTTTGAATTAACCCGAATTGTCTGGACACCACGTTCGGTTGATAGGCTAGCAAGCTGGAGTGACCTTTTACAAGGTTTAGTTTGTGAATCAGTAGGTGGGGAATGAGGAATCTCTCCCAGATCAGCTTTGACTCCTCCTCGTGTTTCTTTAAGGGAGCAGGGAAGGGTCTAGTGAACCATTCTGACCCATATTTTCATTCTGCAAAGGGATCCATTTTCGCAGTGAACTCATGCCGTTTTGCAAACATATGAACAAAGATGGATAAATTGGATCGAAGGGAATGGCCTTCCTCGCTAGGAGTAAGTTGAGCCAGGCGAGGCCATTCGACTCTTCTCTCAGCAACTGCAGGCGAACGTTCATCAACTTCACCTTTGTTGGGAAGACTGTGCTCAAAAGTGGCATTAAGCCACAGCTGAAGAAGCCAGAAGGGGCCCGACAACAGCAAGTTGCCATGGCTGTCAGGATCTTTCAATTTACCCGCACCTTCTCCTAGGGCTTCATAAAGACTGGCTAGGATCATTTCACTGAGGCAAACGTCTCTTTTCACATGCAGTTGGTTGGCCAGGACCAGATACTTTCACGCCACCTGCAAAGATTTGGTACAAAACACGCAGCGGGATAACCACATGGCCAAGAAGGCTATGTGTTCTTCATCATCAACAGAGGTACTAGTTTTATTATGGTAGTGTTGGATAAAAGTTGTATAAGTATGTTTAGTATTGGCAAAACCAATGTTGTCATGATTATCGATCTCGGGATCATAAACAAGGCCGTAGGGTTTTAGACCTACAATGGGAGCTACGTCGAGTAAAGTGGGTGTCATCATCCCACAAGGAAGGTGAAAAGTGTTTTGAGTCCTATCCCAGAAGAATAAGGAGGAAGCCAGCATAAGAAGGCAGTACGAAGGGCATACCTTCGACATCATAATCAGATCGTAAATCCCAGTCTCCTTCTATTCCTAGGCTTTTACCTTCTCTATTTTCGTCAGCTAGTTGAGATAGAGTTCGGAATCTTTGAAGTAGGGAGTGGCCCTAAATAATCTGGCCCCATCATGAAGGTACCTAAAATCTACGTCGAAAAGGCTCAGGCTATCAGGACCGTCAGTGGAAATTTTATTGAAGTCTTTTTGCCCTAGGGGTTTAGTGGTTCTATAAGAAGGGAAGAAATCTTTAATGGCGGAGTAGTCAAGACCTGGAGGGGGTAAAGGCCCAGACATGGCTAAAGGTCTCCCTGCAACAGTAACAGGAATAATTACCTGAGATTCGTAAATGTGGCGTTTCTCCTCCGTCAGGGGTTCGCGGATGAACTGTTGATTCCTTACCACCTGGGGGCCGCTTAAGCTTGCAAAGGGAGGAAGTGTGGAGGCAGAAGTTTGTCCTTTAGATGGCATTTTATTCTTTTGATAATCATCCATTTCTGAAGAAAGTGAGAGTTTGTTGGTTGGAAGCAGAAAATTAGAGAAAAAGCAAGGGAAGTTGTGGAGTTTTAGAGAAGTTGTGAAAAATGAAAACATCAAAGGGAAATTACTTATATAAGGTATGAAAGACTGAAAGTTTTCATCATTAAGGGGCTAGAGTTAGTGGGTCACGTGTGCGTTCAGATGTGGGATGGCAGGGGCAGTAGTTGCAATTCACGTCCCCGAGGTTGGAAAGGTGATGATGGCCCACGATTTTGTTGATTCCCGAGAAAATAGCCATGATGATAGTGACGTCATAAACGTGCATCAAGGTGGCGGAACAGTAGCTTGCATGTTCATAGCTATCTTTCGTTTTCTCTTTCATTCCCTTTCAACTTTTCAGACTTACATTGGTGGAAAGAGTATCAGACGACACTCATGGGGGCAAAGCGGCGTCGAAGGTCATACGCTGTCAAAAAATGTGCTTTTCCACGGTCGAAGTTGAAAAGACATTTTTGGGGGGCAATTTGTTAGCTCCTAAATTCGACGCCTCAGTTAAAAAGAAGCCATTTAAGACAAAAAGGGTAAAAGATAGGTTAAGACCAAAAGAATGGTCGAAAGAAGCAAAATAGCTAAGTCGAAGAACTCACCCAGAAGCCAAGAGTTCGACCGCCTGCTGAGACGAATGGTTTGTCGAAGCATTTGAAATTTGAATATTGGAGGGAACGGTTTTGCTTGTGGAAAATTGAGGGAGACACGTGTCACCTTATGAGTAATAGATCCATGCATTTGAGACAAGTGGCGGAAGGAGATTACGGTGGAGGTTATGAGAGGTTATTTTTTGTTACTATAAATAGGGTGTCTTAGACATATCCAAAGTGTGTTGTAATTTACTATTGTACAAATTACTCTTGAAACTACTCCAAGTATCCAAGTGTAGAGAAAGCGAGTATTGTAAGAGAATGTACGTGATGTAAACACGCCATCTTTTAACTTAATGCAATTTACTTTTTTACTTTAAGTTTTACAAAGCCTTTTATTATCTTCATTGTCTTTATCCTTTTTCCTACTTACCTTATTTCTTTTCTTCCTATGCAATTCTTTTCTCTTCGTCCTCACTCTAAATTCACTTTTACCAACAAACTTTCTTCTCTTTTATTAGAAGTCTCACTTTACCTTCAAATTAACCCGTAGTCGAATAGATTTTCCTTTGGGATTCTTTTATCCCAATACTGTTCGAGTGTGGAACTTGAGTAAATTCTTAAAACCCAAAAATAAATCTTTTAGCACATGTCCTGGGATCAATCTGATCGGTCTTGTGAGTCACCAAAGTTAGATTTGGAAGATCAGCGGTTGTTTTTCGATTTTCAAGGGAAACAATTTCAAGCTTGCTTCAAGAAAAAGTTTCACATCAAAACTTCTTAATTGGATCATAATCAAGCCCAAAACTAATCTACATGTAAAGTTCAAGTCTCCAGTTGCAAATTGAAACAAAATTCATGAGTGTTGCATGCCATAATCACGTGTGCATGAAGTTACTTGCCAAATTGGGCATTTCCATATTTCAGCAAAACGGAGCCTCATTGGGCCTCCAATTGCATCAAAATCCATAATATAAAAGTTCAGAATAAAGATTGAGAGCTCAGAAGTTGAAATTGGTGGAGAGAGCTCTGAATGCAAGTTTAAAATTCAAGAGAGAAATTGAAAATCGTGAATCAAGATTCAAGCCAACTCAAGCCAAATTGAAGTGATCTTCTTCTTCCTCAAGTTCAGTGGAGTGAATCTGCATATTTTGGATCAAGCTCAACATCATTTGAAGCTCCAACTTAGAGACTCTGTTAGGTAACTTTCAGATCCATACTTCTCTCATGTTAGACACTCAATCTAGGTCATTATTAGTGCATCTGAAGCCCTACACAATGTAAGCAATGTTTGATACCATAGATGAGTTTCACATTTGAGCACTCAAAACTTTCCTCGTTCGAATCTCTCTTGTTATGCATGATAAATGAAAATGGAGCATGTATTTGGAACCTACGTGACTTGGCGTTTAATTTGGTATAAGATTTCATGAGTTTTGGTGAGGTTTGGAACCCTGAACTCCAGCCACCTCTCCGGAGAAGATGACCGGAGCTAGGGCTTCGTCATCTGGTTTGTTCTCAGGTCAGCCTACTTGTGCTTGGTTTGAATCTTTGACTTGAGGTGATAAACAACTGTGATCCTCTTGACTTGCCTGCGTGTAATGTTTGACTGCCACATCATTTAATAGAACACATCGTTTCATTTAGTTTCTGATTGTGTTTTGAAGTGGGCCTAGCGTACTATCTGCACCTCCCTTGGGATCCAGCCCACTTGTTTCAACTAATTTCATTGCTATTTGCACCACGCGCCCTTTTTTGTTTTATTTTAATTTATTTTATTTTCTGTTTTGATTTTAATCATTTAAAAATAGCTCCAAATATGATAAAATTCCACAAAAAATATTTTAGGACACTTTAATGTGTTAACTAATTTTTGATAATTTTTATTTTCATTTTTCATTTATTTTTCAATTAAAATGGGATTTTATGATTGGAGTGGTTTTTAAATTGATTTTTTTCTTGTTCCTTTTTGTTTCTTGCTTGTTCTTGACCAATTGATATCTCCTATGAATAAGACTTTTTCCTTATTTGAATGATGAGTTGAGGGGTCTTTGAGGATAATTTTGGCCTTGGTTTGATTTCATTTTGGTTGACTTTTTCTCTATTTTGTTTGACCCTCGACAACCCTCCTTCAAAGTGTAGCACCCAAGTGAATCAATTTCTATGGTGATGCTTTGAATGGACATTGGTTGTGTGCTTTTGGCCTCTAGTTTCCAATCATTTTTATGGTCTTTTGGAATTTTATTTGGATTTATTTGAACCATTTTCCTATTTTTGAGGTATCTTGCAAGTCAAGCTACTTCTAAGGATGGTTCACACATACATTTGACCTAATTTTAATGGGAAATGACCCTTGTGGATCCCTTAAGCTTCCAAATCTTGTTGATTCATACTTCTAACATGTTGAAGTTGCTGGATGCCAATTTATAGGTCATACACTTTTTTGGTTTTGGTTTTGTGTTGCATTCTTTTTTGGCCTTCCATTTGGTTTCAAATGTTAAGTGTTTAGGACCTAGGTCCTTTACCATGCCTAATCTTGCAAGTTGCTTTGAGGTGGTTGCTTTCTTGCTTTATGCATCCTCTCTTCTTATTCTCACCTCTGTCCAAGGACCCTTGAGTCCCATTTGAGATGTTTTGTTCTTCCTTTGGAGGTACCTTGAACATATCATGAATGGTGACTCCTTTTGAGGACTTTTGTTTTCTTACATGATCAATGTGGTGCCTATGGTTGAGTTGCTCTTTTGAGTTCCTTGTTGTCCTCAATTTGCCTCCCATTCTCATATTGATTATGTATTCATCTTCTTTCTTTTTGGTTTGCATTTGGGCTAGTGGTTGATGTTTGAGTGGTTGTAGGAATGGTAATTTCTCCTACTTCATCCCACTTTGGTGGGAACTTGTTTAAGTTCCTTTTTGTGTGCATTCCATTCTTGTTTTGCATATTCATACTTGCATGCTTGAGGTTGATATGTGCTTGTGGTGGTGTTTACCCCACACTTTGTTCCTCCCTCTTTCTTCATTTGTTTGTTGCATTGCATTGTTTGCATGTTTGCATCTTCTCCTTTCACTTATGGTTTCTTCTTCTTCTTCTTCTTTCTTCTTTGCCATGTTCCCTTAGGACCTCTAATGTTTCTTGTTCAAGATTGATTATGATAGACCTTAGGTTGAAATCCATGCATGATAACATTAGGGTAGTTTTCCCTTTTTATCTCAATCATAGGTGCACTTTGCATGATAACTTTAGGGTTGAGTTAGTCCCCTTTAGAGTTGTGTCTCTCTCTCCTCATCTTCAAACACTTTCAAAACACTTAATAAAGGATAATGAATGTTATACGCTGCGAGCCTTAAGCATTTGGGAAATGATGATTGGGGGGCCTTCTCTCAATTGTCTAGAGTGTTTAGTGTATGTCCTTTGGATGATATGCGACGCATTCGCTCCTAGGTCATAGTCTTTAGTGCAACATGAATTACAAAAAATTCAATTCACTTCTTTCTCTAAAAAACACAAACAAAACTCAAACCTTTTTATCCTTCGGGATTAATGGAAATTATTTTTCATAAGGAGAGTTTTGTTAACTCTTGGTTCTATCGCAAATAGGTAACGCCTAAGTCTCCAATGGTCGAGCAGCATACACCTAACTGCTAGAACTAAGTTTTAACCTTACTCGGGTAAAACATTTGAACCAACCTGTGGTCTTGTTAGCCTGAACTACGTTTGCTCTGATTTCTCATACCAGATGAGGATATGTAGGCACGAGACGACAATGTCTTGGTGAGCAACCTTCCCCACCTTCACCCGTAGTTTTCCGAACTACGTTGACTCTGACTTTCCCATTGCACGAGGGAGTACGTAGGCATAGAGCGGCGATGCTCTATCGAGTCTCGTTTCTTTTATTTTGTCCCTAAGACCTTTAGCTAGATAGTAAACACCCTTTTAGATAGACAACAAGCGTGGATCCCGTCGAGTACGATGGACGTGACGGGTGCCAATACCTTCCCCTTGCGTAACCGACTACCGAACCCGAGATTTGGTTGCGATGACCTGTCTTCTTCCGTTTTCGTAGGTTTTCTATGATCGTTTCCTTTCCCTCTCTTTGGGATAAATAACGAACGGTGGCGAATCTTCTGTCTTTGTCGGTCCTCTTTTTTTGCAGAAGCGATAGGTACTGCCGGCAAGGGGTTACTATCCGATGATATATTTCATCCCTAAAAACGACTCTTACAAATCAAACGTGACATCTTGCCTCACATGGCAAACTAATCTCTTCAAAAAGGATATGTTACGTCCGTTCTATCGCAAACAGGTAACGCCTAAGTCTCCAACGAGCGAGCAGTAATACACCTAAACTGCTAGAATGCGCACACTAACATCATCCACAAAAACACCGGTTAACGGTATCATGAACTACGTTTGCTCTGATTTCTCATACCAGATGAGAATACGTAGGCACAAGACAATGATGTCTTGGCGAGCTCACTTTTTCACCTTTCACCCATAGTATCCTGAACTACGGCTGCTCTGATTTCTCATACCTGATGAGGATACGTAGGCACAAGACGGCGATGTCTTGGCGAGCACAATCCCCCTATCACCCGTAGTTTCCCGAACTACGTTGACTCTGACTTTCTCATACCTGTTGAGAATACGTAGGCCTAGGACCGCGAAGTCCTACAGAGTCTTTTCTTCCTCGTCATCCCTCTCCTTTCCCCGTTTGTAATCCTTCTCTTTATCCTTTAGAACACTCTTTTATAGCATAAACTTTAAGAAAATATATTCACACATTGGCAAACAAATGGTTCCCATCGAGTACGATGAATGCGAGGGGTGCTAATACCTTTCCTCCGCATAACCGGCTTCCAGACTCATTCTTAGTCACGAGACCATCTTATCCGTTCCTTTCTTAGGGTTTTCTCGATGTTTTCCCTTCCCCTTATGGGATAAATAAAGTTCGGTGGGACTCTTCTGTCTATCTTTTTACCTCCCCGTCATTGCATTTTTTTCCGAAGCGACAGATGGATCAAGAACAAGAGAGAGTTCTAAAAGTGGAGCCCAAATCAAGTAGAAAGCATAGGACGACCTTAAGTCAGGATCAACTGTTCATGCCCTAAAATGCTCGACCGTGAGAATGAATACTATCTCCATTTAAAATTGATGCACCTGCACAAAATGGTTAGTTACAATAAACATGCACACACATGCAAGATGATGCACAAAGAGGTGGAATCTTGGGGTCAAAAATTAGAATGTGACAGCCAGACCTCTCACAACGACCGTAGCAGAAAAATGGTCGTTGTGGGCTCACCTTAGCTCGCTGAGCGACCACGTTGATTTCTAAAAAAATACAAACAGAACTTGCAGCTAGAAAAGGGGGTTTCCACCCCCATCCAACATAAGTCTCAAAACCAATCCACAACCAACATACCACGCAATGTTTCAGCACATACAACATGAACAACAACATTTGGATAAGGTTTCCATGGAATTAGAAGCAAACACATACATTTACCAATTCTATCTAACAACCCTAACTTAAAGTATCTAACTAGAATCCACCTTGAATGATGATGAAGAAGTTGGAAATGATGAAGATGAGATGATGTTGATGATGAATGATGAAGAACTTCACTTTCTTCCTCTTTTAGGTTTTCCTTCTTCTTTCCCTTTTCTCCTCTTTCTCTCTATTTCTCCTTCTATCCTTTTTCTTCTAACTCTCCCATTATGTTGGAAAGAATGGAAATGATACATAGAAGTATCATTAGAAGTTAGTAAGAACAAATGGCTTATGTGGTAGAAGTTAGTAAGAACAAATGGCTTATGTGTCTAAGCCAAGGTATTTGATCGACTCACGCCAACGAGCTTCGTCATCATACGCCCAACAACAAACATCCGCCCAACAACCAACCTCACACCATTAACAAAGCCAACAACAATGTCAACCCACCCAAACCCAACGATCAACCTCACAATGTCACCATACCATATACACCTAACCACCAAACACCCGACCTCGTAGCCAATACATGCCACACACCCAAACAAAAAACCAAGAGCCTGACCCGTACCACCAACAACCATACATAACCACCACATATGTCTATATCCCCGATAATTTATACGATTCCACCACATCCCACCATAGCCCCTACCAACGAACACCTAAATATCTCATCACCAAGGAACTCTACCAGTGTACGACTTTCTTACACCACAAGAACCATTGTTTCGTTTCCAAAACGATTCAATATCCCAATTCAACCAACCATATCGTTCACACATAACCCAACCACATTGATCTAACTACGACAACATGGGCACCGAACTCAATTACAGCAGTGTCGTTTGCGACTAACACCCCCTCCTCCCCCCACCTATTGGGGAGAAATAATTGAGAATATGTTATATACGTTAGGACCCTCGCACTAACCTCCTTTTTCTCCGGCCAATACTCAAAGATCCCAAACACTTCAAGCAAATCGTGGGAGACCTCGAAGGTAGGATAATGCACTGGAATGTGGAACCGGGGGCCGTTTCAATCGGGCGGATCATTAGTTTTCTATTCAACTATTGTGTAATTGAATTTTTTAAAATAATAGTATAAATTAGTTTTAATTTTCTTTTTTATTTCATTTTTTAATTAAAACTATAAAAGGAGAGTAGTAGTAGTAGTAGTAGTAGTAGTAGTAGTAGTAGTAGTAGTAGTAGTAGTAGTAGTAGTAGTAGTAGTAGTAGTAGTAGTAGTAGTAGTAGTAGTAGTAGTAGTAGTAGTAGTAGTAGTAGTAGTAGTAGTAGTAGTAGTAGTAGTAGTAGTAGTAGTAGTAGTAGTAGTAGTAGTAGTAGTAGTAGTAGTAGTAGTAGTAGTAGTAGTAGTAGTAGTAGTAGTAGTAGTAGTAGTAGTAGTAGTAGTAGTAGTAGTAGTAGTAGTAGTAGTAGTAGTAGTAGTAGTAGTAGTAGTAGTAGTAGTAGTAGTAGTAGTAGTAGTAGTAGTAGTAGTAGTAGTAGTAGTAGTAGTAGTAGTAGTAGTAGTAGTAGTAGTAGTAGTAGTAGTAGTAGTAGTAGTAGTAGTAGTAGTAGTAGTAGTAGTAGTAGTAGTAGTAGTAGTAGTAGTAGTAGTAGTAGTAGTAGTAGTAGTAGTAGTAGTAGTAGTAGTAGTAGTAGTAGTAGTAGTAGTAGTAGTAGTAGTAGTAGTAGTAGTAGTAGTAGTAGTAGTAGTAGTAGTAGTAGTAGTAGTAGTAGTAGTAGTAGTAGTAGTAGTAGTAGTAGTAGTAGTAGTAGTAGTAGTAGTAGTAGTAGTAGTAGTAGTAGTAGTAGTAGTAGTAGTAGTAGTAGTAGTAGTAGTAGTAGTAGTAGTAGTAGTAGTAGTAGTAGTAGTAGTAGTAGTAGTAGTAGTAGTAGTAGTAGTAGTAGTAGTAGTAGTAGTAGTAGTAGTAGTAGTAGTAGTAGTAGTAGTAGTAGTAGTAGTAGTAGTAGTAGTAGTAGTAGTAGTAGTAGTAGTAGTAGTAGTAGTAGTAGTAGTAGTAGTAGTAGTAGTAGTAGTAGTAGTAGTAGTAGTAGTAGTAGTAGTAGTAGTAGTAGTAGTAGTAGTAGTAGTAGTAGTAGTAGTAGTAGTAGTAGTAGTAGTAGTAGTAGTAGTAGTAGTAGTAGTAGTAGTAGTAGTAGTAGTAGTAGTAGTAGTAGTAGTAGTAGTAGTAGTAGTAGTAGTAGTAGTAGTAGTAGTAGTAGTAGTAGTAGTAGTAGTAGTAGTAGTAGTAGTAGTAGTAGTAGTAGTAGTAGTAGTAGTAGTAGTAGTAGTAGTAGTAGTAGTAGTAGTAGTAGTAGTAGTAGTAGTAGTAGTAGTAGTAGTAGTAGTAGTAGTAGTAGTAGTAGTAGTAGTAGTAGTAGTAGTAGTAGTAGTAGTAGTAGTAGTAGTAGTAGTAGTAGTAGTAGTAGTAGTAGTAGTAGTAGTAGTAGTAGTAGTAGTAGTAGTAGTAGTAGTAGTAGTAGTAGTAGTAGTAGTAGTAGTAGTAGTAGTAGTAGTAGTAGTAGTAGTAGTAGTAGTAGTAGTAGTAGTAGTAGTAGTAGTAGTAGTAGTAGTAGTAGTAGTAGTAGTAGTAGTAGTAGTAGTAGTAGTAGTAGTAGTAGTAGTAGTAGTAGTAGTAGTAGTAGTAGTAGTAGTAGTAGTAGTAGTAGTAGTAGTAGTAGTAGTAGTAGTAGTAGTAGTAGTAGTAGTAGTAGTAGTAGTAGTAGTAGTAGTAGTAGTAGTAGTAGTAGTAGTAGTAGTAGTAGTAGTAGTAGTAGTAGTAGTAGTAGTAGTAGTAGTAGTAGTAGTAGTAGTAGTAGTAGTAGTAGTAGTAGTAGTAGTAGTAGTAGTAGTAGTAGTAGTAGTAGTAGTAGTAGTAGTAGTAGTAGTAGTAGTAGTAGTAGTAGTAGTAGTAGTAGTAGTAGTAGTAGTAGTAGTAGTAGTAGTAGTAGTAGTAGTAGTAGTAGTAGTAGTAGTAGTAGTAGTAGTAGTAGTAGTAGTAGTAGTAGTAGTAGTAGTAGTAGTAGTAGTAGTAGTAGTAGTAGTAGTAGTAGTAGTAGTAGTAGTAGTAGTAGTAGTAGTAGTAGTAGTAGTAGTAGTAGTAGTAGTAGTAGTAGTAGTAGTAGTAGTAGTAGTAGTAGTAGTAGTAGTAGTAGTAGTAGTAGTAGTAGTAGTAGTAGTAGTAGTAGTAGTAGTAGTAGTAGTAGTAGTAGTAGTAGTAGTAGTAGTAGTAGTAGTAGTAGTAGTAGTAGTAGTAGTAGTAGTAGTAGTAGTAGTAGTAGTAGTAGTAGTAGTAGTAGTAGTAGTAGTAGTAGTAGTAGTAGTAGTAGTAGTAGTAGTAGTAGTAGTAGTAGTAGTAGTAGTAGTAGTAGTAGTAGTAGTAGTAGTAGTAGTAGTAGTAGTAGTAGTAGTAGTAGTAGTAGTAGTAGTAGTAGTAGTAGTAGTAGTAGTAGTAGTAGTAGTAGTAGTAGTAGTAGTAGTAGTAGTAGTAGTAGTAGTAGTAGTAGTAGTAGTAGTAGTAGTAGTAGTAGTAGTAGTAGTAGTAGTAGTAGTAGTAGTAGTAGTAGTAGTAGTAGTAGTAGTAGTAGTAGTAGTAGTAGTAGTAGTAGTAGTAGTAGTAGTAGTAGTAGTAGTAGTAGTAGTAGTAGTAGTAGTAGTAGTAGTAGTAGTAGTAGTAGTAGTAGTAGTAGTAGTAGTAGTAGTAGTAGTAGTAGTAGTAGTAGTAGTAGTAGTAGTAGTAGTAGTAGTAGTAGTAGTAGTAGTAGTAGTAGTAGTAGTAGTAGTAGTAGTAGTAGTAGTAGTAGTAGTAGTAGTAGTAGTAGTAGTAGTAGTAGTAGTAGTAGTAGTAGTAGTAGTAGTAGTAGTAGTAGTAGTAGTAGTAGTAGTAGTAGTAGTAGTAGTAGTAGTAGTAGTAGTAGTAGTAGTAGTAGTAGTAGTAGTAGTAGTAGTAGTAGTAGTAGTAGTAGTAGTAGTAGTAGTAGTAGTAGTAGTAGTAGTAGTAGTAGTAGTAGTAGTAGTAGTAGTAGTAGTAGTAGTAGTAGTAGTAGTAGTAGTAGTAGTAGTAGTAGTAGTAGTAGTAGTAGTAGTAGTAGTAGTAGTAGTAGTAGTAGTAGTAGTAGTAGTAGTAGTAGTAGTAGTAGTAGTAGTAGTAGTAGTAGTAGTAGTAGTAGTAGTAGTAGTAGTAGTAGTAGTAGTAGTAGTAGTAGTAGTAGTAGTAGTAGTAGTAGTAGTAGTAGTAGTAGTAGTAGTAGTAGTAGTAGTAGTAGTAGTAGTAGTAGTAGTAGTAGTAGTAGTAGTAGTAGTAGTAGTAGTAGTAGTAGTAGTAGTAGTAGTAGTAGTAGTAGTAGTAGTAGTAGTAGTAGTAGTAGTAGTAGTAGTAGTAGTAGTAGTAGTAGTAGTAGTAGTAGTAGTAGTAGTAGTAGTAGTAGTAGTAGTAGTAGTAGTAGTAGTAGTAGTAGTAGTAGTAGTAGTAGTAGTAGTAGTAGTAGTAGTAGTAGTAGTAGTAGTAGTAGTAGTAGTAGTAGTAGTAGTAGTAGTAGTAGTAGTAGTAGTAGTAGTAGTAGTAGTAGTAGTAGTAGTAGTAGTAGTAGTAGTAGTAGTAGTAGTAGTAGT
The DNA here is from genome assembly GCA_963859935.3 of Lathyrus sativus. Taxonomy (NCBI): domain Eukaryota; kingdom Viridiplantae; phylum Streptophyta; class Magnoliopsida; order Fabales; family Fabaceae; genus Lathyrus; species Lathyrus sativus. The sequence continues at coordinate 646,946,547 of OZ012735.1, read as the reverse complement.
AGTAGTAGTAGTAGTAGTAGTAGTAGTAGTAGTAGTAGTAGTAGTAGTAGTAGTAGTAGTAGTAGTAGTAGTAGTAGTAGTAGTAGTAGTAGTAGTAGTAGTAGTAGTAGTAGTAGTAGTAGTAGTAGTAGTAGTAGTAGTAGTAGTAGTAGTAGTAGTAGTAGTAGTAGTAGTAGTAGTAGTAGTAGTAGTAGTAGTAGTAGTAGTAGTAGTAGTAGTAGTAGTAGTAGTAGTAGTAGTAGTAGTAGTAGTAGTAGTAGTAGTAGTAGTAGTAGTAGTAGTAGTAGTAGTAGTAGTAGTAGTAGTAGTAGTAGTAGTAGTAGTAGTAGTAGTAGTAGTAGTAGTAGTAGTAGTAGTAGTAGTAGTAGTAGTAGTAGTAGTAGTAGTAGTAGTAGTAGTAGTAGTAGTAGTAGTAGTAGTAGTAGTAGTAGTAGTAGTAGTAGTAGTAGTAGTAGTAGTAGTAGTAGTAGTAGTAGTAGTAGTAGTAGTAGTAGTAGTAGTAGTAGTAGTAGTAGTAGTAGTAGTAGTAGTAGTAGTAGTAGTAGTAGTAGTAGTAGTAGTAGTAGTAGTAGTAGTAGTAGTAGTAGTAGTAGTAGTAGTAGTAGTAGTAGTAGTAGTAGTAGTAGTAGTAGTAGTAGTAGTAGTAGTAGTAGTAGTAGTAGTAGTAGTAGTAGTAGTAGTAGTAGTAGTAGTAGTAGTAGTAGTAGTAGTAGTAGTAGTAGTAGTAGTAGTAGTAGTAGTAGTAGTAGTAGTAGTAGTAGTAGTAGTAGTAGTAGTAGTAGTAGTAGTAGTAGTAGTAGTAGTAGTAGTAGTAGTAGTAGTAGTAGTAGTAGTAGTAGTAGTAGTAGTAGTAGTAGTAGTAGTAGTAGTAGTAGTAGTAGTAGTAGTAGTAGTAGTAGTAGTAGTAGTAGTAGTAGTAGTAGTAGTAGTAGTAGTAGTAGTAGTAGTAGTAGTAGTAGTAGTAGTAGTAGTAGTAGTAGTAGTAGTAGTAGTAGTAGTAGTAGTAGTAGTAGTAGTAGTAGTAGTAGTAGTAGTAGTAGTAGTAGTAGTAGTAGTAGTAGTAGTAGTAGTAGTAGTAGTAGTAGTAGTAGTAGTAGTAGTAGTAGTAGTAGTAGTAGTAGTAGTAGTAGTAGTAGTAGTAGTAGTAGTAGTAGTAGTAGTAGTAGTAGTAGTAGTAGTAGTAGTAGTAGTAGTAGTAGTAGTAGTAGTAGTAGTAGTAGTAGTAGTAGTAGTAGTAGTAGTAGTAGTAGTAGTAGTAGTAGTAGTAGTAGTAGTAGTAGTAGTAGTAGTAGTAGTAGTAGTAGTAGTAGTAGTAGTAGTAGTAGTAGTAGTAGTAGTAGTAGTAGTAGTAGTAGTAGTAGTAGTAGTAGTAGTAGTAGTAGTAGTAGTAGTAGTAGTAGTAGTAGTAGTAGTAGTAGTAGTAGTAGTAGTAGTAGTAGTAGTAGTAGTAGTAGTAGTAGTAGTAGTAGTAGTAGTAGTAGTAGTAGCAGTAGTAGTAGTAGTAGTAGTAGTAGTAGTAGCAGTAGTAGCAGTAGTAGCAGTAGTAGTAGTAGTAGTAGTAGCAGTAGTAGTAGTAGTAGTAGTAGTAGTAGTAGTAGCAGTAGTAGTAGTAGTAGTAGTAGCAGTAGTAGTAGTAGTAGTAGTAGTAGTAGCAGTAGCAGTAGTAGTAGTAGTAGTAGTAGTAGTAGCAGTAGTAGTAGTAGTAGTAGTAGTAGTAGCAGTAGCAGTAGCAGTAGCAGTAGCAGTAGCAGTAGCAGTAGTAGTAGTAGTAGTAGTAGCAGTAGCAGTAGCAGTAGCAGTAGTAGTAGTAGTAGCAGTAGCAGTAGTAGTAGTAGTAGTAGTAGTAGTAGTAGTAGTAGTAGCAGTAGCAGTAGTAGTAGTAGTAGTAGTAGTAGCAGTAGTAGCAGTAGCAGTAGTAGTAGTAGCAGTAGTAGTAGTAGCAGTAGTAGTAGCAGTAGCAGTAGCAGTAGTAGTAGTAGTAGTAGTAGTAGTAGTAGTAGTAGTAGTAGTAGTAGTAGTAGTAGTAGTAGTAGTAGTAGTAGTAGTAGTAGTAGTAGTAGTAGTAGTAGTAGTAGTAGTAGTAGTAGTAGTAGTAGTAGTAGTAGCATTCCATTAAGGAGAATTTGGCTGTCCGTAAAATTTTCACCTTACCACAATTACAAATAGTAAGTTATTTAATAATAATAATAATAATAATTATTATTACTATTATTATTATTTAATTATTATTATTATTATTATTAGTACAAGTGGTGTGATGATTTAGAGATTACCCAAAGATGTTTTGATTTGGTCGATTTTTCTTCTAATTCTTTCACTTTGAGCATGGGAGAAAAAGCTTTCATATGTCAGAAAAATGTAAATTGAACATATTTTAAAAAATTTAAAAGATAAGTTTTTTTTTTAAATACATGTATTTAATGTATTAAAAACAACATATTTTATTTTTTAAAAAGAATAAATATGCATTTTCAATACGTTTACGTATAATGTTTCTTAATTTAAAATTTTTAACTAATGAACACTAATTAGCATGATTTTTTTTTAGACATGACAATAGGCGGATTATGATGATTTTTACTTCTCTCAAACCTAAATTTGAATTTTTAAATAATTTTTATTCTCCGTCCTAAATTTACATGGGAATGAAAAATTAAAATTCAAATCTATTTCAAATGGATTCGAGTTAGATTCGGGTCGGGTCGGCTCGTCCAACCACCATCCATTTTTAGTAAAATCCATTTTTTAATAAAAATAAATGAGACAAATTTAAAAATAAATTCGAGATAGATAAATTCGAGATAGATCCTTGTATTTTTTAATTGAAAAAAAATTTCAAACCCAAACTTAAATTCAATCAAAATATATTTTTTCCATCAACTTTAAAGCGATGACTTTAGTGACAGAGTGATTATAATTAACATATCAGTCCCATATATGGGTCCATTATGTTTTTATATTTTTTAAATAATGGTCCACCATGGATTACTTATCGAAATTATCCATATATATTTAAAATTTGTCAAATTTTAGATTTTATATTTAACCTAAGTCAATCTCACATATTAAGTCATCAAATATTTATGTTCGTTGTAGAAATAAATATTATTAATAACATCTTGTGAAAATGTTCAAATAACCAAATTTGCAAACTTTAATATCAAACTAATCTATTTTCATCCTTAATATAATTAAGTTATGTTTCAAATAAAAAAATAGACTTAAAAGGTCGTATCACCTCTCCAATATTTAAAAATAAGAAGATATGACAATATAAGTCATACCTACGAATATTTATCTGAACTCGCATTAAAGTTGATGGAAAAAACCGAGTTTTATTGGATTTGTGTTTGGATTTGAATTTTTTTCAATTAAAAAATATGTGAATTGATAAAGTAATAGAAACATTAGTATCCATTCTAAAGCTGTCCTTAAACCCGTCCTGTTTATTTCAATATGCATATTATTATTTAGTTTTGTTAATTTAGAATATTAAATGTTTGGTTAATATTTTGATATTTTGATTTATATTAATTATTTAAAATGTATGTATTAAAATTTTTTGAGATTGTTTTTGTTCTGGACTGGGCCAGAGGCTGCCCCACTGTCTGGCACGGCCCAACCCAACTCCTCGTTGGGGAGGGCCCAATGAAGGCTCAATTCATCAACTCACACACAGAGCACTCACACGTCTTTCCCACAGTCTCCACGTGTTCCCCATGCGGGGACATGCCATCAGTCAACTACCCGCGTCAGAGAGAACATATCCTTAACCTTTCGAAATTCACGGGACAGTTGGACCAGGATGAAGACCACATGTTGGTCTTCCCTACGCCACGTAGATCCTAGAAGTTATTCGCATTGAGCCTAATGATCAAACCCAATGTAGATAACTGATGGTCCAGTGCTGGGGGCACATTATAAATACCCTCTTTCACTAGAGGGTCAGGTATTCTAACTTTCTACACTTCTTTGTACTTGCTTTCTCTCTCCCGCTGAAACTTACTTTAGCATCGAAGTGCCTTGCAGGTACACCCCCTCCTCTTCACCACCGCTGGTAAACTAGGAGCTCACGACACGTTGCTGACCAATGATCTCTTTCTGGTCTGGTAAGATCAGTGGCGCCGTCTGTGGGAACCTCTTGTTTCCCCGTTCTTTCTTCCTCAGAAACCAAAGAACCAAAGCATATCTCAACTTCCATCGATCATGGCCAGCCCACGTGTTGACGATAACCTCCATGAAACTGCTTTCACCACCTTCACCAACGGCGACGACCATGATCCCGACATGGTTGTCCCCGTCGAGGAGGGTGACCCTAGGGACGGTCACACTGCCTCTCCCTCCTCCAACAATGAGGCCGACAATGCTGCCCAGTGATTCGACAGTTCGACTATTTTCTAACCCATTCCTGTGCCGCCTAACACCGACCCGACCATGAGAGCCTTGTTCGCGGCGATCAACCAGACAAACCTAATGATTTTCAACAGAACAAACGGATCGAGATGCTGGAAAAGAAACGACAATCACGCTCTACCCCGCGGAGGCATAGGCGCCCATTTTCTTACAGCCCGTCCCCTAGACGATGATAAATGCGTCCCCTTTCTCCTCCCCCACGGAGACAACAACGGGACAAATCTCGAAGCCCCTCATTGCAGCAACATGAACGTCGCCCACTACTAGAAAGGCCTCAGCTCGTGGAAACCCATAAGCGTGATCGAAACCCCCCACGGACAGAGCGGCGCTCCCCGGCTTCCAAGCGAAGCAAAGCTGACTAGCAGATAGAGAAATTGAAGAGTCGACTGAGGAGCTCTCTACACCGTGGAAAGATCCCTCGGTACAGCCCTTCCCCGTCGCAATCACCCATCAGAAGCCATGAGGATGACCCTCGCACTCCGTTGTCTAGGGCCATCATGAAGACTCACCTCCCTGTTGGGATGGAGAAACCACTGAGTCTGGCGACCTACGATGGTAAGACCGACCCGAATGACCACATTGATAGCATCAATGTAATGCTCGATTACCGCAATGTCTAGGGAGCCATAAAATGTAGACTCTTTCAAACAACCATGAGGAAGGACGCAATGGCGTGGTACAAGAGCCTCGACCCTGAATCCATCACCTCCTGGAAAGAGCTGAAGAGACAGTTCTCTAGGAACTTTACCGCCTCTCGGCGACATCCGAAGACGGAGGCATCCCTGGAGGCTATTATTCAGGGATAAAAGAATCTCTTCAGGACTATATAGAGAGATTCAATCACGAGGTTGTCCAAGTATCCACTACAGACGGTATAAAGAGATACCTGATCGAGCGAGGGTTGCAATGCCGCAGCAAATTCGCCAAGGAGGTGGGTATCAAGAGGCCTAATACGCCAAACGAGCTCCTCCACAAGGCTCAGTCCTACATCTAATACACGGAAAAAGAGGCTGCCAACAGCGCCTGTGACTCACGGAACCAGGAGAGTGCCAAAAACTCCAAGAACAAAGACCCCGTAACTCCCCGATATGGCGGGGATAAAGGAGAGAAGACAAGCCTCACGACTCTCGAGAACACAGGGGGCCAACAGGCCGTTTCACCGAGTATACGCTACTTACCGCTCCCCGCGAGCGCATCTTGGCCAAGTGCATAAACTTGGAATTCCAAAGAGGTGGGCTTAACCCCAATGTGGAGCGCTGCAGAGATGCCTGGGCTTTACCCCGATGTGGCCTGCCACCAACTCACCATTGATCAGGCCGCTAGGGTCATAGTACAATGTAGGCGTAGGCAATCTCCCGAGAAAGCGGAGGCTGCTGAAAAAGCTGTAAAAGACCTCCTAGAGGCAAATTTTATTTCTGAAGCCCAATACACAACTTGGTTATATAACGTTGTATTAGTTAAAAATTCTAATGGAAATGGAGAATGTGTGTTGAATATATCGATCTCAATAGGGCATGCCCCAAATATGCATATCCACTGCCTAACATCGATAAACTGGTCGACAATTCTGCAGGTTTTAAGTTATTTTCTTTCATGGATGCGTACTTGGGATACAACCAGATCCCCATGGAGAAGGCCGACAAGCAATACACGACTTTCATGACCAATTCGGGCAATTATTACTACAACGTAATGCCCTTCCGCCTAAAAAATGTCGGCGCGACTTACCAACGGGTGATGAACAAAGTCTTTCGAGGTGAAATTGGAGACATGCTCGAGGTCTACATATACGACATGATCGTGAAATCACGAGAAGAAACCTACCACACCGCTCATCTCAAGAAAGTATTTGACACATTGAGGAGATACAAAATGAGATTCAACCCGGAGAAGTGCACCTTCGGTGTCCGAGAAGGCAAATTCCTCAACTTCTATTTGACAGAGTGGGGAATCGAGGCGAACCCCGACAAGTGTAGGGTTTTCTCTGAGTTCCCAACGCCGAACTCGAAGAAATCAATCTAATCCCTAAATGGGATGCTAGCATCACTGTTCCGCTTCGTGGCCAAGTCTGCCTGACACGCACTTTCATTTTTCAAGCTTTTGCGCAAGGAGGCCACGTTCGAGTGGACCAAGGAGTGCGAGCAAGCCTCCTCCACCTCAAACAAGTCCTCTCGCAACCCCCAGTCCTATCACGATATGAAAACAGGGAGACGTAATATTTGTACCTCGCCATCGCAACTAAAGCCATTAGCGCGGCCCTCATCCGCGAGACCCCCGGAGGTTAAAAACCAATTTACTTCACCAGCAAAGCCTTACAGGGCCCTTAGCTCAGGTACTAGTAGATCGAGAAGGTCGTTATGGTCCTTATCAATGCCGCCAAAAGGTTGCGACACTATTTCCTAGCCTACAGGATCATGGTCAGGACGGACCAACCCGTGAAGCAACTAGTCGGTCGTCCCGACATGAAGGGTAAGATGCTCAAATGGTCACTCGAGCTCTTTGAATTTGACGTCCAATACGAGAGCAGGAAGGCCCTCAAGGCTCAAGTTCTGGCAGACTTCATCGCAGAAATGACCGCCATAAACTCCTTGACGAGCAGAGCCCACAAGTGGACCATCTATGTCGACGGGGCATCCAACTCAACAGGGAGTGAAGCAAGTATCATCCTCGAGAAAGAAGAAGGCATCTTGATCGAGGTCTCCCTCGCCCCAGTCTTCCCGACTTTGAACAACCAAGCTGAGTACGAGGCATTCCTCGTAGGGCTACGCCTGGCCGAGGACCTTGGTGCGAAAAAGGTGAAGATATTTTTTGACTCCTAACTCACCGCCTCTCAGGTGCGGGGAGGGTACCAAGCCAAAAACGACAACCCCGTCGAGTACTTAGCCCTAGTAAAAGAAAGGATGAAGAAGTTCGACTCTGCAGAGGTGACACGTGTCCCCCGTGAGCATAATACCTAGGTGGACATCATGTCGAAGCTTGCAAGGACGAAGAAGAAGGTCGGAAACAAGTCCGTCGTCTAGGAGGTTCTTTCTCGACCAAGCATCGAGAAACCCACCTTGATCATCGACGTAAATGCAATCGGCAACAGCGATTGCTGGATAATGTAACACCACATTTAATTATTTAGTCGTTTATGATTTATTGTGTATTGCTTGTGATTTTATTGACTTAATTAAGGGTAGGTGGTTAAGGGTGAGTGTGAGGAATTAGCCTTAATCGAGTAATCTAAATAAAACCTTAGATTAATATGATAATGATAATTAATAAATAATAGGTGGGAAATATTAGTAATATTATGGTTATTACTATCAGTACCACTATTATTATTAGTATTATTATTATTCTTATTATTGCTATTATTATTATTATTAATTTAATTATTAGGGATTAATAAAATAAATAAAACAATTAAGAGTGGTTAGTGAGAGGTTTTCACATAAGATCAGTTACGTGAAAAGAGAAGAGAAAGAAGAGAAAAAGAGCTAGGGCAAAGGAACAAGGGGATTTTCCACCATTGTTGAAGGATCAAAGCTTGGAAATTCAGGTAAGGGGGAGAATGAGATTCAATATAGGTGATCTGAACATGAGAGGGTAGTGAGGGGTCCTCGTAGGTTCTGTGTATTTTTCTTCTTCTTGCTTGAATCTCGTAATTGAGATAATTGTTGTGTGATTGTTGTTGTTAAATTGTAATCGTGTACTGAATATGTGTTTGAATTTGTATGTATGTTGAATTCGAATGGTAAATTTATGCAAATTGATTTTGTGTTGTTGAATTCTGAGATAGAACCAGATCTGAAAATTTGGGGTTTATGGGATTAACGAAAAATGGGTTGTTAACACATAAAATGTTGATAAAAATGATGAAACCATGAAGTAGAGTTAGAACCTTGTGATTAGATTGAAGAAAAGATGATTTTTTGATCTGATTTAGGTGCTGGAATGGTTTCAATGTGTGACAACTCATGTAAATGGAAAATTGGAATTTTTGGCATGCTCACTGGCCATACAGGCACGGGGGGAGGTCATACACGTATGAAGGATACTCCTAGAGGCCGCATGTGTAGCATACGTGCCTTGTCCCCAAAGCCATCATGACCCTCTGTCAGTACGCGTATGATACGCGTATGGCAGGTTCAGTACGCGCAGGGGTAGCTTTTGGGGGAAGCCATACGTGTATGGGCTAGCCATTACATGTATGGGGAATTTTGAAGGGATTTTGAAAGGGAAACCCTATTTGGACATACGCGTAAAGGACAAGGTAATACACATATGGAGGCCTGGGCACTAAGGTCATACGCGTATGATACGTAAGTCTGAGGCGTTACAGATAACCCCGGTACACATGTACCTCAGTACAGAGAAGCTTCCTAATGACTCTAAGGAGGCCAGCATGGTCAGGCGCCAAGCTTGCTCTTACGTCTTGGTCGAGGACAAATTGTACAAGCAAGGATTCTCTATCCCTCTCCTTAAGTGTGTCGAGGAATCCAAGATCCCTCACATACTCAAGGATACACGAAGGGATCAACACCTAGCACCTCGACGAACAACCCCTCGCCTAGAAGGCTCTGCGAGTGGGGTATTACTGGCCCACCATGCAGCAGGACACGAAGTAGCACGCCAAGAAGTGCGACAAGTGTCAAAACCACAGGGACATGGATTTGGGACCTCTGAGCAAGCTCAAAACACTCTCGTCCCCATGGCCTTTCGCGTGGTTGGGGATGGATATCCTTGGGCCCTCCACCATAGGTTTATACCAGAACACATACTTAATATTGGGTGTCGCTACTGCGAAAAAAAAGGAGGGCGGCCATGACTAACAGAGTCGCCACCTATCGTTATTTATCCCAAAGGAGGGAAAGGAAACGATCAGAAAAAACCTAACGAGAACGGGAAAAGACGAGCTCATCGCAACCAAGTCCTGGGTTCGGGAGTCGATTATGCAAGGGGAAGGTATGAGCACCCCTCACGTCCGTCGTACTCGACGGGATCCACGCTTGTTATCTATCTAAAGGGTGTGTTGAACTATCTACGCTAAAGGCTTACGGGCAAAAGGAAAAGAAAGAGAAAAAGGACTCGACAGAGCATCGCTGCTCTGGGCCTACGTATTCCCTTGTGTAATGGGAAAGTCAGAGTCAACGTAGTTCGGCTAACTACGGCTAAAAGGGGGGGAAGGTTGCTCGCTAAGACATCGCGTCTTATACCTACGTATCCTCGTCTGGTACGAGAAATCAGAGCAAACGTAGTTCGGGCTGATACGACCACAGGTTGGTTCAAGTGTTTTAACCGAGTAAGGTTAACAGACAGTTCTAGTAGTTTGGTGTATGCAGCTCGACCATTGGAGACTTAGGCGTTACCGTTTGCGGTAGAACTAAGAGTTAACAACACTCTTGTTTATGAAAAGGTTTTCCTGAATTAAGGGTCCAAAAGGGACAAAAAAAGATTTGAAGTTTGTTTGAAGTCTTTTAGAGAAGAAGTGTTTTGAGCTTTTCGTTGGTAACTCATGTTGCACTAAAGACTTGTGACTTGGGAACGAATGCGTCTCATAGCATCCTAAGGATGTACACTAAACACTCTAGGTAATTGAGAGGTAACCACTCAATCACCATTCCCCAAGTAGCTTAAGGCTCGTAGCGTACAACACTTGTCATTCTTTATTAAGTGTTTTAAGAAGTTTTGAGATGAGAAGAGAAGACACAAACTCTAAGGGGAAACTACTCAACCTTAATGTTATCATGCGATATGCTCCTAAAGTTGGGTTTGAAAGGGAATTTATCCTATTGTTATCATGCATGGTTTAAGTCCTAATGTCTATCATCACTCCTTAAACAAGGAAATGAGAATCCTAAGAGGACATGGCAAAGGAAGGGAAAAGAAGAAGGAGAACATGCGAATGCAAACATGCAAACATAAAATGCACAAATAAAATGAAAATGAGGGAGGAAATAGTGCGGGACAGTAGCCTCCACAAGCCCATCTCGACCTCAAGCATGCACATGAAAATGCAAAGAGAAACATTGAAACGAGCGTACAAGAGTAACAGAATGTGGGATTAAATGGCCTAAACCATTTGGACATCAACCACAAAGTCACAAACCGAAGTCAAAAGAAAATGCCAAAAATAAACCTGAGCCAAAGTGAGGATGGGAGGCTATGCGAGGACAACAAGGTACTCAAAATATGCACTCGACCATAAGCATCACCAACATTGGGTAAAAGAAAGTAGGCACGACACGAAGGAAAGTCCTCAAGGATTCTTCACTTTAGGCAAGCTTCAGGTTCCTCCTAAGGAGGGACCAAACCACATTAAATGATACTCCAAGGTCATAGGACAACAGGGAATATGGGAAAAGTGTGCCCAAGCACAATTAGCAAAGCAAACAATGAAAACAAGAATGCATCATTTTGAACGACAACACATAAGTGTGCACCTGAACGGAAACCGACGAGCACGTGTCAATCAAATCATGATTAAACAATCAAGACCAGTGACATATATCCAAAATATTTCACTCCTAATGCATCATAACGATCCATGGAGATTTGAAGTGAAATGATACCAAAACAATCATGAAAAACAGCAAAACAGGCCCACTGTTACAGTGTTAATCGATTAACGTCAGGGGTTAATTGATTAACCATTGGAAAATGCTTGAAAATTTGAAAGTTTGTGTTGGTTAATCGATTAACCATATAGGTTAACCGATTAACACTGTTCCAGAGGCGAAAAACAGCAGGAAAAAAGCACTTTTTCAGCACTTATCACTTAAGCAAACACCCATATGATCTCATGATTAATTATGCACGAAATTAAACCATAAACCAGTGATCTAATGGACATGTAAACATATTTAAACAACAAGATACAAATCAAATGGATCAAATCAACCACAAATCAAAATATGAATGTTATTACATAATGCAAACCAGCTCAGAATTGCAACATGTTTAGGGTTCCAACCTTCGGATCAGAGAATTGATCCGGTGATTGTAGATTCGCCTCGGATGTATAGACCTAAGCAAGAAACCCTGAAGAACTTCGAGATCCGAACCGATTTCGCCCTCCAAGAAGCGGATCCGGTGACGATTACGGATGAAGGTTACAGCTCGAAAGATCAAGGATTCCGATGAAGAATCGATGATCTCAAAGTATGAAGAGCTTTGAGTGAGGGTTTTGGAAAATGGAGAGAGTAGGGAATTTCAGAGCATGAGTTCTGAAAAGTGGATTATGAGGATTCAGATTGTGAGGTTTGGAATGAAACCCTTTAAATACTACTTAGGGTTGGATTCAAAGCAAGTAGGTTTGGAATATGGATTGGGCTTTTGGGGGGAATTTTGAAAATTACAAGGTTCTAGATCCTTCCCTCCTGTAAAATTTGAATTTCAAATGATCGAAATCGGCCCCCAAGTGCAATTTGCTTGAAACTTCACGTGCAAGAAAAAATCTTCTTTGGTTAATCGGTTAACCATATGCGTTAACCGATTAACACTACTGAATTTTTGACTCTGGGCTATTTTTCAAGTGGTTAATCGGTTAACCATATGCGTTAACCGATTAACGCTTGTGAATTTTGACTTTTGGCGCCTTTTGGTGGGAAACTTGCCCGTTTGCCCGCTTCTTACCGTTTGGGGCTCTGCTCAACCCCTGAAAGTCTTTTTCTGAACGCTATGATCATGAGAGTGCTGAATGTAGCCTGAATGCTGCTTCTGTACCTGCAAAACAAAAATGGGAAAAGGTCTTGCGACCTCCAGGGCAAAATAAATGCCGGGGTCTCTAACACTCGCCGTTCATTGCTGTGCCCCTAAGATGGAACTTGAGTCACGGGGTTGCCTTGATCCCCTGTCAAAAATAAATGTTATGCAATGCAGATGCTAGAACAATGTAATGAAATGTAAACCAGATAAAGAAAAGGTTGGTCAAATTTTGGGGTACAACAGCTGCGCCTATTCAAGCGACTTGGACCTGGATGAGTGAAAAGCGAACGACTTTCAAACAATCGAGGTAAAAGGCGGTTGAATACCGAAGAACCCGAAAATTTGTCAACCGCGGGAAATAAAGCTGCGGCAACAATCCGAAGGCAACTGTACTGGTCTCAAAAATACTCTGCTGGGGAAATACGAAACATCGTCAAGGATAGCGCTATGATCTGGATACCGCTTTAGCGAGAAGTGACATTCTGTGCCGGAGTCTGGATACTCAAAGGAAATAAACCGGAGCCTGGATGCTTAGAGGAATAAACTGGAGCCTGGATGCAAAAGGGAACTCTGAGCCTGGACGCTCGGGGTGACCGAAGCCTGAATACTCGGTAATAAGTCTGAGTCTGGATACTCAATAATCGGAACCTGGATGCTCGATAACCGCCTGAGTCCGGATACTCAGTAATTGGAGCCTGGACGCTCGAAGCAATTCGAAGCCAGGATGCTTGACGTAAATTTGAGCCTGGACGCTCGGTAATCGGAGCCTGGACGCTCAAAATAAATCGGAGCCTGGACGCTCGATGCAGATGATCCGAGTTTGGATACTCGGTAAATGGAGCCTGAACGCTCGATGCGCTTCGGAGCCTGGACGCTCTATAAAATGGAGTCTGAATACTTGGTGCTGAACTGAATCTAGATATTCAGTGGTCAGAGCCTGGATGCTCAATGCAAACCTGAGTCTGGACACTCGGTGGCAAATTTGAGTCTGGATACTCAGTAATCGGAGCCTGGATGCTCGAAATGATCGAAGATATATTCATCAGGATCTGGATATCCTGCAAGTTCAAGTCGAACAACATCACTGGGAAACGGTATGCGCTGTGATCTGGATACCACACGAGCTGAGAGAAATCCTTAGGTGCCACGGTCTGGATACCACATGGCGATTGAGGATAATAACAGTTACCGTGATCTGGGTATCACGGAGCACCGGATGAACTAACACGGCCTGGATACCATATCTGCCTTTGCTGAAGTCTGGATACTCAACGGAACGAGCGTACACCATGGTCAAGATCGCTGTGCTGTAGCTTGAGAAGAACCGGCGCTTCGCTTTGGCATGAACACAGTTCTGACAACAGGACCCACTGATATCTAGAACTCAGATTCAAACTGTAGAAAAAACCGGGTATTCTGAAGGCCAAGGTTTCCTGCATAACCCATCTCACTCACAGGTATGGACCTATCCACTGACAAGGTCTGGCATCCTATGCGTTCATCAGCATCACAGGCTTTCAAGAAATGATGATACGTTCACCATTTCTGGTTTAGCATCATCACCTCTCGAAGAGGCCTCACTTAGCTGACTCACAAATGATCGGTGTAACACCCCCTTCTATACCCCCAAAATAATGCAATTAAACACTCAATCACATATACAAAATTCATCAGAGTATATTTATAACATGGTATAAAGAGGCGCATCACATTATTCACGAAACGACAACATAAATAATAATGTTCATAAAGAGATAAAACAAAAGGGGTAAATCTCAACTAAAAGTAAAGCATAACTCTTAGAGTCTACATATCAATGTTTTGATTAAAGCGGAAGACTAGAACATTGAATTACTTAAGACATGATATAATAGAAGTACGCATCATCAAGTTGTTCATAGTATCATTCATATTTTACAAACATCATCAACTGATACATATACAATGTATCACAAAAGAATACTCTACAAGCCTAGCTACCCGATGTTACATATCAGAGCAACCGACTCAAAAGAATGAAGCTATACTTCACCAAAATAAAACCTCCAGCAATCCTAATCTGCAATGCCTCATAGAGCATTATAAAACAGCAGAAGGGTGGGAAATATTATCATAATAATCAATGCATATAATTATATATACATACATAACATAAAACATACATACATTACATTACATTTCTCACCACAATCCATCTTAACTCATATACATAGTCCACACGCAATCATATTTCATATAATAATGACATTCATGCTATGCGACTCAATACGACTCAATGCAAACTTATGCCATGTGGTACCAACACTTGTTATCTTTTTTCGGTTTACATTAAACCGGGTCCACTCTTCTAGACCGATAACCACCAAAAGCCCGTCCTCTAAGCTTTCAAACCCACTCTTCTAGGCTTGGGACAAGTCACTAGTCTCCACGAAACTAGCAATCATTGCCTCTTGACTAAATGATGCATATGCAATCAACAATTCAATGCACTTAAGACCGACATCTTAATCTCATGCATTCAAATAATTCATCTCTTCAAGAATTATAACAACGATTGCACACACAACATATTCACATATATCATCAATATATTAACAAACAATGCACACATATACACAATATGTTCTCATGTATTCTCAATACATTTTAATCATACTAAACAATGTATAACATTCATCAAAAGACCATAATTCAATTAATTTGACAATCTAGGATTCACGCCATAAGGCTACCCATATTATAATATATCCCGGCGTAATCGACGCTGAAGGTGAGAAAATACTTAGAAGGGGGGGTTGAATAAGTATGACAGAAAATAAGAAAAGATAAAAACTCAAGTATTTTTATCCTGGTTCGTTGAACTCAACTACTCCAGTCCACCCTTTTCAAGAGTGATTTGCCTTTCTCAACAAGGACTTAATCCACTATTCAAATCAACTGATTACAAATAGCAACACCTAAGAACAACTGTTCTTAGTCTTCTCAAGAGCTACTGATCTAACCTAGATCCTCTTAAGGAAAACTTCCTTTACAAATTAATGTAATACAATGTAAGAGTAAGAAATGCTTCTATGAAAGCTATAAACACAACTGTGTTATTTCTCTAAGTTTAGAACAATGTATGAACAGCAAAGAATATGAGAGCTTGTGAGTTTTTCGCGTCAGAGAAGATTTTCAATATTTGTCACTTGAAGAATGAGCTATGATTTCCTTTATATAGCCACTTGAGTATTGGAGAGAATATTTTACCGTTAGAGAAGATATTTCCAATATCAAATAGTACTGTCCTTTGTACTATTACAGCAGAGAGACGGCGCACAAAATGTGGGTGTAGCAATTGTCTGCTGAGCTGTGATTTTACCATATCAGGAATGTATCAGAGGAATAATCTTCTTGCAGAGAATTTTGTCTATCCCAATTAAGGAAAGATTTGCTGGCATATTCCAACGGATATATTAAAATAATCTTCTTCAAATAATTCTTCAGATAGTTCAGATCAACAATCAATATCAGAGTCTTCAGTCTTCAGAATCTTCTGGAAACTTCAGAGCCTAAGATGTTCTTCAGATGTTGATGAATCAGAGTCTGGTGCAGCTGTGTGCTTGAAGCGTAACATGCTCTTAGATCAGAGTCTTCACTCAGATCAGAGTCTCTTCACTCAGAGTCTTCTTTCATTCAGATTCTTGATAACATATGCAGCGTGTAGAATCTTGATGACTAAGCTCTTATACTTCAGATTCTTCTAATCTTCAGATGCTCTTGAGCCATTCAGAATTTATTGTTCACATCAAATTTGCTCTTTAAGATTAAAATCTTTTGTGCCTGTAGAAAACAGTTTAGAACAAATTTAGAGAGTATAATTCTTGTATACAAATTATCATTAATGTTATCATCAAAACATAGAGATATTACTAAGACACAATCTGTGCTCTTACAATCTCCCCCTTTTTGATGATGACAAAACATGAGAAATTTGTTCAATAAAAGTATGAATTAAAATTACTCCCCCTGAGATTAACAATCTCCCCCTGAAATGAATACTCTAATGGAATTAGATACTTCCCTTTCTGAGTACATTTCAGATTCAGAGCCTGATTACATTTCAGATTCAGAGTCTGATTGAAGCCTGGTTGACATCCTGATTGAAGCCTGGTTGACATATGTTTGACTTCTAGAGTCAAAGCTTGATGCCATATTAAAGCTTGATGCCAAACTTGATGCCAGATGAACAACTTCAGAACACTTGGTTGTTTATCTTGCCATTTCCTGTCTTGAGTTATCTTTTAGATCATAGTACTCAAGGTTAGATATCAGAGTCTGGTCTACTCAGATTTAGCTATTTTTGATCAGGTTCTGAAAAGATAGATCTCAGGAAAAACTTCAATGAAATTTGTCAGAGTCTGGTTAAATTCAAAGAATGTTAGTAACATGTCTGACTTAGTTCAGATAATTGCTTATAGATTTGAACAATCAGATTCTATTTTGTTTCTCCCCCTTTTTGTCATAATCAAAAAGAATTTTAAAAGACAGTAAAGATGCAGAAGAAACACATATCCAGACAAGCAAAAAAAAATCATTGTCATTAAGTCAAAACATCCAGATTCAGATAGAAGCATACAAAACATATCAGAAGAAAATCAAAACAAAGCAAAACATGAAAAACTTGTGCAAAACATCAAGAAGGTTTAGCAGATGAGGCTTGTTGAGAAGCAATGAGTTGCAGCAGAGCTGTAATCCTTTCTGAATTTTCATCTTGCTTAGCCATCCAAGTTTTCATTTCTTCATTTGTTTTCTTTTGATCAACCATAAAATCCTTAAGTTCTTTGACATCCTTCTGAAGATCTGTAGATTCTGAAATAGCAGATTCTGAAACAATCTTAGTAACATCAGGTGCAGGAATTTCTGGAGGTGGAGGAGCTTCTAGAAGAAGAATAGGAGGAGGGTTTCTCTTAATCCGTTTTTGATAAGCAGCAAGCCTTACTTTTGACAATCTAAGACATTGAGTCCTGATTTTCAAAGCCTCCCTATTCAGTCTGTAAAGATATTTCTTCCAAACAGCATTAGCAGCCTCTTTGTCCATAGTAGTCATGCAAACATCCATAATGTCAGCAAAGTCTGAGACATTATCCTTATCAAAATCTCTTAACAGAGTATAAACACTTGATCCCAATTCTGCTTCATCAGGGATTCTGGGTTGGGTTGGTTGTGTTTGTGGTGTTTGTCTAGAAGGTTGAGGTTGTGAAGATGGATATTCAGATGTTGGTTGGTTGTTTTGTGGTTCAGATGTTTGTTGGTTGATTTGTGGTTCAGATGTTTGTTGGTTGATTTGTGGTTCAGATGTTGGTTGGGTGGTTTGTGGTTCAGATGTTGGTTGTGGAGTGTTTTGGATTTCAAGAGGTTGTGGAGTGAGAGTTTGAGTTGGGGAATTTTGTGGAGAAGGTGGATGTTCAGAAGTTGGAGATTTAAACAGTTGTTTCCAAACACTCTCAGAACGAGGTTGTTTGAGATCATTCAAGCATTCATTAATGTAACCAGATGATTCATCATCAGATGATGTATCAGAGTGGTTAGATTTTTCAGAAGTTGAAGATAAAATGATAGAACGGTTTAAAGGTGTGACATCTAATACCTCATCAGGATTTATGAAGTGTTCAGGTTGCTCAGAGTGTTCAGGGTGAACATCCTCTGGAATGGTAGATTCTGGGATAGGGGTTTTTGGTTGTGGACTTGTTGTTTGAGGAGTTTGTTGTGGAATTTCTGGTTGTGTGTTTGTTGGTTGTGGTGTATGAGTCTCAGATGGTCTAGATCTTTTAAATATAAGGGGTGAGTCAGATGGTGTGGGGGTAGCAGAATGATGAACAGGATTAGAATCAGTGTTAAATACCTGTTTCAGAGTATCTCTAATTTCTTCAAAAGTTGCTGCAGGAGGATTTGGTTGAACCTTCTTCAGCTTCTTCCTTTTCTTCTTCTTTTCAGCATCTGAATGCTTCCTTTTCTTCTGATGACCTTCACTATCAGCTTTTCTCTTGCGTCTTCTTTCCCTTGTCAAATCAGGAAGAACTTGGCCTTCCTTCTGCACAAGATTGGCAGGAATCTCAACACCATCTCTTATGCAGCGAGCAACATACTCAGCAATAAGTTCTCTAGGTTCATCTGAGGTGAATAAAGGAAAATCCTCAACAGGAATCCTTCTTCCCCTAACTTCTTCAGAGTTAGTTTTCCTTGGTTTCTCAGATAAATCATCAACCAGTTTCATTCTTCTCAGAGTTAAACCGTTTATTTCAGAGCCAATGATAAAATTCAGATCTTCTGTCAACCCAGCCTCTTGCAGATGCGCCACAAGTTGGTTTTCTATCAGAATATCTGAAATCAGCCTTCCCATAGGGATCCATGTTCTGACTTTTCCAAATTTATCTCTGGCTGTTTCCCTTGTTTCCTTGACGTGAGACACCAGATGATTAAACAGCAAGTATGGAAGATCAATCTGAATGTTTTGGTGCAAACAATACATGAAGTAAAGTTGTTCAGCATTAACATAATCAGAAGAGTTTGAAGAGGGTCTGTGAAAAATGGTGTTCATGAAAATCTTAGCCCATATCTTGTAAGTGGGTTTCAAGAACTTAACCTTCTTACAAGGTTCACCAGTAGTGCAGATTTCTTGACAAACATCTTTCAGATCTTCACGCGCAGAAGACAGAGAGGTTACTCCATCAGTTGCCTTAAAACCTATGAGTTTCCTGATCAGATTTTCAGTGATAACAATCTTTTTCCCCAGCACAGAGGAGTGAATGAACTTTGGAGTAGCAAATGCATGGATCCAAAACTCCTTCACTAACTTTCGATACACAGGACCCATAAGCCTGTCAAAGTAACCGTCCCAGCCTTGTGCTTTGATTGAAGAAATCAGATCAAACCCATTTTCAGCAAGATCTTCTAAATCCACGAAACTTTCACAGAGTACTTCTAGTGAATCAACAGGAGTTAGGAGAGTGCGTACTGGTTCTATGATAGTGGTAGCATCTTTGGTAGAAACATCTTTTGAAGTAGATGCCATTGTTGACGATGATGAAGAAGATGAAGGTTTCTGGGTTCTTTTAGGGTTTGCAAAGAGAGAGAACAACAAACAAAAACGCATATGTGTTTGAGAATGTGAAAAGTGTGAATGTGTTATGAGAGTGGTTTATATAGACAAATAAAGCACGCATGGGAAACACAACAGACACACATAGGACACATACGCACGTTTGCATTAAATGAAAAGTAATCATTTTTAATTATGATATGACATTTGGGGGAAAATCAAGACAGATTGAGATTTTCAAAGCAATACCTTAAACGTCATAATCAGTAGGTGTACTCCATCTTTTCAGATTCTGAGTGACACGTGTTTGCTTGCATGTGATTCTGTAACTCTTAAGAAATGAAACGTTTTCAACTTTCAGATCCTCTGAGATGGTCAGTACAGAGTTTCACACAAAAATAATTATTCACAGATAAATTAAACAAGCAAGTCAGATGAAATACTTCAGAGTATTAAACACTTAGCATCTGAGAAGTTGACTCTGAGAAATATCACTCTGGACAAAAATCCATACAAATATTTTTCAGAATAAACTTAAACCTATCTTCAGCAAGGGGTTTTGTGAAAATATCTGCCCATTGATGATCTGTATCAACAAAGGCTAAATTTATTACACCCTTCTGAACATAGTCTCTGATGAAATGATGTTTAATCTCTATATGTTTGGCCTTAGAGTGTAAAATTGGATTTTTGGATAAACATATAGCAGAAGTATTATCACAGAAGATAGAAAGATTACTCTCATAGATTTGATAATCTTCTAGTTGACTCTTCATCCAGAGCATCTGAGTGGAACATCCAGCAGCAGCAATGTATTCTGCCTCTGTGGTTGATAGTGCAATTGTTGGTTGCTTCTTGCTGTACCACGAGATCAGATGACTTCCAAGAAACTGACAGCTTCCAGAAGTACTTTTGCGCTCAACTCTATCTCCAGCATAGTCAGCATCACAGAATCCAACTAGTGAATATTTGTCAGATCTTCTGTAACACAAACCAACATTAGCAGTACCTTTCAGATACCTTAGAATCCTCTTAACAGCAGTTAAGTGTGATTCTCTAGGATCTGATTGGAATCTAGCACATAAACAAACACTAAACAGAATGTCTGGTCTAGAAGCAGTCAAATAAAGAAGAGATCCTATCATACCTCTGTAGAGTTTCTGATCTACCTTCTTACTTACCTCTTCCTTACCTAGAGTGCTTGTAGGATGCATTGGAGTCTTTGCCATTTTGCTATCCAGCATGTTAAACTTCTTCAGAAGCTCTTTAACATACTTGGTCTGATGTATGTAGGTGCACTCTGGAGTCTGATTTACTTGGATTCCCAGAAAGAATCTCAGTTCTCCCATCATGCTCATCTCAAATTCTTCCTGCATACATTTAGCAAACTCCTTTCCAAGCATAATATTTGTTGATCCAAAAATAATATCATCTACATAAATTTGACAAATCAACAAATCTTTCTTAATGGTTTTACAAAATAGTGTGGTATCCACTTTTCCTCTGATGAAATCTTTCTTTAGAAGAAAATTACTCAACCTCTCATACCAAGCTCTGGGAGCTTGTTTTAGTCCATAAAGAGATTTTTTCAGTTTGTAAACATGATCTGGAAAATTTTCATTTTCAAAACCAGGAGGTTGGTGGACATACACTTCCTCTTCTATAATTCCATTAAGAAAAGCACTTTTAACATCCATCTGATAAAGAGTGATGTTATGTTGTGCAGCAAATGAAATAAGCAAGCGTATAGACTCTAACCTTGCAACAGGAGCATATGTTTCTGTGTAGTCTATGCCTTCTTGTTGACTGTAGCCTTGAGCAACCAGTCTTGCTTTGTTCCTTTCAACTTCTCCTTTCTCATTTAGTTTATTTCTGAAAACCCATTTTGTTCCAATGACATTGAAACCTTTAGGTCTTGGAACCAGATCCCAGACTTCATTCCTTGTGAATTGATTCAGCTCCTCTTGCATAGCTAAAATCCATTCATTATCTTCCAGAGCCTCATCAACAGATGTTGGTTCTATAATTGACACTAAGCCACAGAAGGAAGATTCAGAAGTTCTGAGAAATGCTCTTGTCCTTATTGGATCATCTTTCTTTCCAATTATCACATCCTCTGGATGAGAAGCTTTCATTCTGGAAGAAGATCCTCTGACTGTTGGTCTTTCAGAAATATGCAGATTGTCAAGTTGGGAAGTTAGAGGCGTAGCATCTGGAGTTGCTTCAGAGTCTTTGTCTTCAGTCTTGTCTGCCTCTGAGCCTTCAGAGTCTGTGAGAATAACTTCTCTATCTGCAGAACTTTCAACTTGCTTTGGCTTTTCAGAGCCAAGCTTATCATCAAATCTAACATGAATAGATTCTTCCACAATCTGTGTTTCAGTATTGAATACTCTGTAGCCTTTAGAGCGTTCAGAATAACCAAGCATGAAACACTTCTGTGCTTTGGAATCAAACTTGTTCAGATGATCTTTAGTGTTAAGCATATAACAAATACATCCAAATGGATGAAAATAAGCAATGTTGGGCTTTCTGTTTCTCCACAATTCATAGGGAGTCTTTTCCAGAAGAGGTCTTACAGACACTCTGTTCTGAATATAACATGCTGTATTTATTGCTTCTGCCCAAAAGTATTTTGCCAGATTTGTCTCGTTGATCATGGTTCTGGCCATTTCTTGCAATGTTCTATTTTTCCTCTCTACAACTCCATTTTGTTGTGGAGTTCTAGGACAGGAGAAATCATGTGCAATTCCTTTTTCAGAAAAATATTTTTCAAAATATTTGTTTTCAAATTCGCCACCATGATCACTTCTGACTTTAATAATTTTGCATTCTTTTTCAGTCTGGACTTGATTGCAGAAGTCAATGAACACAGAATGAGACTCATCCTTGTGTTTTAGAAACTTTACCCATGTCCATCTGCTGTAGTCATCTACAATGACTAACCCATACTTCTTGCCTCTGATGGATGCAGTTTTCACTGGTCCAAACAGATCAATATGAAGTAATTCCAATGGTCTAGAAGTGGAAACAACATTTTTCGGTTTAAAATGAGATTTTGAAAATTTACCCTTTTGACATGCGCCACACAGAGCATCTGAATTGAACTTCAGATTAGGGAGTCCTCTGACCAGATTGAGTTTATTAATCTGAGATATACGTCTCATATTAATATGTCCCAATCTTCTATGCCAGACCCATTGCTCATCATTCACAGATAAAAGGCATTTTACATTTTGAACTTTAAGTTCTGAAAGGTTAATTTTGTAAATGTTGTTTTTCCTCTTTCCACTGAACAGGATTGAACCATTCTTTTGACATACAGCTTTGCAACATTTTTGATTAAAGATGATATCATAACCATTGTCACTTAATTGACTTATGGACAATAGATTATGTTTCAATCCTTCAACTAACAGAACATTAGAAATAGAGGGTAGGTTACCATTACCTATTGTACCAGAGCCAATGATCTTGCCCTTCTGGTTCCCTCCAAATTTCACGTCCCCTCCAGATCTAAGTTCCAGGCTTTGGAACATAGACCTTTCGCCCGTCATATGTCGTGAGCATCCAGAGTCCAGGTACCATGATTGGTGTCTGGATTTTGCTGCTAAGAACATCTGCAACAGGTATTATTTGACTTTTAGGTACCCAGATCTTTTTGGGTCCTTTGGGGTTAGATGTTCTGTGGTTTTGCCTAAACTTCTGTTTTTCAACATAGTGTTTATTCTGGCTAGCCCTTGGCTTAAACACATAAGTACTCTTTTCAGAGCTTGTATGTTTAATATCATTCAGATGACCAAACTTGAAATGAGAATACAGAGGAGTCTTCTTGATGAAGAGTTTATCAACAGATTTTGGATTGCTTCCAGAGGAGGATTCACATCCAATGCCTCTTCTGTTGTTCCCACTAACACCATAGATCATAGAAGCCATTTTGCTTCTGTCTATGCTTTTAGTGAGGAATCTTCTAAAACTGGAGTCATATTTTTCTAAAATATTTTCACTTGACTCTGTTTCAGTATCAGATTCTTGTTGAGTTGTTTCTAAATCATTTTTGAGTTTTAAATTTATTTCTTTCTGCTCAACAAGTTCTGTTCTCAGAAGATCAATCTCAGATTCAAGATTGCTTTTCAGCTTCTTGTATTTGAGTTTAATCTTGCTGTAGCTTTCCAACATGTCAGATAAACTTTCAACAAGTTCAGCTCTGGAGAGTTCAGAAAATACCTCTTCAGAGTCAGAGTCTGATTCTGACTCAGATTCAGATGATGACGTTCCTTCATCTTGATCATTTGTGTTGGCTATCAGCGCAACATTTGCACATTCTTCCTCAGATTCAGAAGATGATTCAGATTCATCTGAGTCATCCCATGTAGCCATCAGAACCTTTTTCTTTTTATCAAACTTCCTTTTGGGTTTTTCCTTTTGAAGTTTGGGACATTCACTCTTGTAGTGTCCAGGTTCTTTACATTCATAGCAAGTGACCTCTTTCTTGCCAGATCTTCTGTGTCCAGAAGATTCTCTCTTTTGATCAGATCTTCTGAAGTTGTTGAACTTCTTCCCTTTGTGCTTCCAGAGTTTGTTGATCCTTCTGGACAGCATAGATAGTTCATCTTCTTCTTCAGAAGAAGATTCCTCAGAGCTTTCTTCATTAACCTGCAAAGCTTTAACAGATTTGTTAGATTTAAAAGCTAAGGATTTACCTTTATCTTTCTTCTGGGGTTCATCTTCCTCCAGCTCAATCTCATGACTTCTCAAAGAACTGATAAGTTCTTCTAATGAGATTTTGTTCAGATCCTTGGCCAGCTTCAATGCAGTCACCATAGGTCTCCATCTGGTAGGAAGACTTCTGATGATCTTCTTGACATGATCAGATGTTGAGTAACCCTTGTCCAGAACTTTCAACCCAGCTGTTAGAATCTGAAATCTGGAAAACATAGTCTCAATGTTCTCAGATTCTTCCATTTTGAACGCTTCATACTTCTGTATCAGCGCCAGAGCCTTTGTTTCTTTCACCTGAGAATTTCCCTCATGAGTCATTTTGAGAGACTCAAACATATCATGAGCAGTGTCTCTGTTGGTAATTTTCTCATACTCTGTATGAGAGATTGCATTAAGAAGTATGGTTCTGGCTTTGTGATGATTCTTGAATTCTTTCTTCTGCTCCTCAGTCATTGATTTTCTATCAATCTTTTTGCCATCCTTAGTAGGATGTTCATATCCATCAATGACTAAATCCCAGAGATCAGCATCATACCCCAAGAAAAAACTTTCAAGTCTATCTTTCCAATAATCAAATTTTTCTCCATCAAACATTGGAGGTTTGGTGTTGATTCTGTCTCCTTCATATTTGTTGCTTGATGTAGGAATATCACCCATATTAGCAACCAAATAAATAACAGAGTATTCTTCTCACTGGATCTTTATCTGTCACGGTTAAGTGAATGCACACTCAGAACCGGAGCTCTGATGCCAACTGAAGGTGAGAAAATACTTAGAAGGGGGGGTTGAATAAGTATGACAGAAAATAAGCAAAGATAAAAACTCAAGTATTTTTATCCTGGTTCGTTGAACTCAACTACTCCAGTCCACCCTTTTCAAGAGTGATTTGCCTTTCTCAACAAGGACTTAATCCACTATTCAAATCAACTGATTACAAATAGCAACACCTAAGAACAACTGTTCTTAGTCTTCTCAAGAGCTACTGATCTAACCTAGATCCTCTTAAGGAAAACTTCCTTTACAAATTAATGTAATACAATGTAAGAGTAAGAAATGCTTCTATGAAAGCTATAAACACAACTGTGTTATTTCTCTAAGTTTAGAACAATGTATGAACAGCAAAGAATATGAGAGCTTGTGAGTTTTTCGCGTCAGAGAAGATTTTCAATATTTGTCACTTGAAGAATGAGCTATGATTTCCTTTATATAGCCACTTGAGTATTGGAGAGAATATTTTACTGTTAGAGAAGATATTTCCAATATCAAATAGTACTGTCCTTTGTACTATTACAGCAGAGAGACGGCGCACAAAATGTGGGTGTAGCAATTGTCTGCTGAGCTGTGATTTTACCATATCAGGAATGTATCAGAGGAATAATCTTCTTGCAGAGAATTTTGTCTATCCCAATTAAGGAAAGATTTGCTGGCATATTCCAACGGATATATTAAAATAATCTTCTTCAAATAATTCTTCAGATAGTTCAGATCAACAATCAATATCAGAGTCTTCAGTCTTCAGAATCTTCTGGAAACTTCAGAGCCTAAGATGTTCTTCAGATGTTGATGAATCAGAGTCTGGTGCAGCTGTGTGCTTGAAGCGTAACATGCTCTTAGATCAGAGTCTTCACTCAGATCAGAGTCTCTTCACTCAGAGTCTTCTTTCATTCAGATTCTTGATAACATATGCAGCGTGTAGAATCTTGATGACTAAGCTCTTATACTTCAGATTCTTCTAATCTTCAGATGCTCTTGAGCCATTCAGAATTTATTGTTCACATCAAATTTGCTCTTTAAGATTAAAATCTTTTGTGCCTGTAGAAAACAGTTTAGAACAAATTTAGAGAGTATAATTCTTGTATACAAATTATCATTAATGTTATCATCAAAACATAGAGATATTACTAAGACACAATCTGTGCTCTTACAGACGCCTCGAACATGGAAATAATCAAAGTTAAGTCGGAAATCCGACCTCGGATGGAAACATTAAAGAAAAACACATCATATCACGTTCGCTACTCTGCTCGCTTAGCGAGCTCCTGGCGAGTATTCGCTACTTGTTCGCCCAGCGAACAAGCTCGCGAAGGCAAATAGAAGCTTTTGACTTCGTTCGCTACCTTGCTTGCTCAGCGAAGGCCTAGCGAACCTTCGCTACCCCCTTCGCTACCAGCGAACACCATAAAATGCATTTTGTCCAAGTCTGGGACCGTTCGTTACTGGTTCGCTACTAGCTCGCTTAGCGAACGTTCGCTACCAGCTCGCTCAGTGAACATGCTAGCGAATGTCTGCGAACTCAGAATTTCTTACTGTCCGATTTCCACCAAACTCTCCAAAACCAACCGATTCTCACCGAACAAGTTCCGTAACCTTAGTCTAACATCCTCCCGACTAAATACTACCACTTGTTCTCATTTTCCACCGTAAAAACTCAGATTCTACCGATTAATCCATTTATGCTCTAAAATGGAAGTTGTAGAAAAACATCCAATACTCTAACCCAAGCATAAATCTTCACACACATTGTTAAGATAATGATATTTCACACCCTTACCTTGATTAATCCAAAGCTTGAGAGTTGTTCTTGATGATTCCAAGTTCTTCCCTCTTCTTCTTCTCTTTTCTCCTCTTTCTCCTTCTTTCTCTATTCTTTCCTTTTTGTTTCTATCTTTTCCTTTTCTTTCCACTCTCCTCTTTAATATGTCTTTCTCTTCTAATTCTCTCTAACATCTAACAATTCATTTAATTAATTACCCATCAATTAAATAATTCTCATTAACCCATTAATTAATGCAAATAATTAACTAATGAAAAATAGGGCTGTTACAACTCTCCCCCATTTTAGGAATTTTCGTCCTCGAAAATGTTACCTGATTTGAACAACTCTGGATAAGATTTCATCATCTGGCTCTCCAGTTCCCACGTTACATTCCCACCAGCCGGTCCTCCCCAAGATACCTTCACCAAAGCAATCTCTTTGCCTCGAAGCTGCTTCGATTTCCGATCCTCTATCCGCATAGGTGATGTCTCCACAGTAAGGTTATCTCTCACCTGTACATCATCTACTTGGACTACATGAGACGGATCCGGAATGTATTTCCTCAATTGAGATACATGGAACACATTATGAAGATTAGCAAGAGATGGCGGCAAAGCAACACGATAGGCTGCCTCTCCTATCCTCTGCAAAATCTGAAAAGGACCAATGAAACGCGGCGTCAACTTACGTGACTTCAATGCCCTCCCAACACCAGTCATAGGAGTGACTCGAAGAAGCACATGATCTCCCTCTTGAAATTCGATTGCTTTCCTCCTCTTGTCATGATAACTCTTCTGATGACTCTTGGAAATCCTCATCTTCTCTTGGATCATCTTAATCTTGTCGGTAGTATCTTAAACTAACTCGGGTCCAACTACAGAACTCTCTCCCGACTCATACCAACACAATGGCGTTCTGCAACGTCTACCATACAAGGCCTCAAAAGGTGCCATACCGATGCTCGAATGAAAACTATTGTTGTAAGTAAACTCAATCAAAGGCAAGTAGTTATCCCAAGCTCCTCCCTTCTCCAATATACAAGCTCTCAACAGATCTTCAAGTGATTGGATTGTTCTTTCCGTCTGACCATCTGTCTGAGGATAATAAACTGAACTCAAACGCAACTTTGTACCCAAAGCACTCTGCAGACTCTCCCAAAATCTCAAAGTGAACCTTGGATCTCGATCTGGTACAATGCTAGACGGAATACCATGCAAACTGACAATCTTCTCAATGTACAACTTTGCCAATTTCTCCAATGGATAGTCCATGCGCATAAGGATAAAATGAGCAGATTTGGTCAGTCTATCCACAATAACCCATATGGCTTCAAAACTACTCTGCGTCCTCGGTAAACCGGATACAAAATCCATAGAAATGTTATCCCATTTCCATTCAGGAATAAACAACGGTTGCATCAAACCTGACGGTTTCTGATGTTCAATCTTCGACTTATGACAAGTCAAACAAGAATATACAAACTCTGCAATATCCTTCTTCATACGAGGCCACCAAAATATTTTCCTCAAATCTTGATACATCTTAGTAGCACCCGGATGAATACTCAATCCACTACGATGCCCTTCCTCAAGAATACTCTTCTTCAGCTCAACACTGTCAGGAATACAAACTCTATCACGATACCGCATAATACCATTCTCATCAATCCGAAAATTACCACCTTGGCCTTGATTGATCAAAGTCAACCGATCAACTAAGCTCAAATCCGATTTCTGTCCTTCTCGGATCTCGTCCAGAATACCACTAGTAAGTTTCAATATATCAAGCTTCACTCCATAAGAAGTCCTTTCACACACCAAACTCAAATCACGAAACTGCTCAATTAATTCCAACTCCTTCACCATCATCAACGACATATGCAATGGTTTCCTACTCAATGCATTTGCTACCATATTCGCTTTACCGGGATGGTAATTCAAACCAAAGTCATAATCCTTCAGAAATTCTAACCATCTTCTCTGTCTTGCATTCAATTCCTTCTGATCAAAGAGGTATTTCAAACTTTTATGATCACTAAACACCTCAAATCTCGAACCAAATAAATAATGCCTCCAAAGTTTCAACACAAATACAACGGCGGCCAACTCTAAGTCATGTGTCGGATAATTCTTCTCATGCACTTTGAGTTGCCTTGAAGCATAAGCTACAACTTGGTTATTCTACATCAACACACCTCCCAGACCCATCAAAGAAGCATCACAATACACAACAAACGGTTCTTCCGGGTTTGGCAAAATCAAAACAGGGGCCGTCGTCAATCTCCTCTTAAGCTCTTGGAAACTTTCTTCACACTTGGCATCCCAAACGAAAGCTTGACCTTTCCGAGTCAACTGCATCAACGACGATGATATCTTAACAAATCCTTCAATGAACTTCCGATAATAACCTGCCAACCCAAGAAAACTTCTAATCTCAAAAACTGACTTCGGAGTCTCCCATTGTGATACCGCTTTCACTTTCGACGGATCAACCGCAATACCTCTACTTGAAATTACATGCCCAAGGAAACTCACTTCCTTCAACCAAAACTCACACTTAGAAAGTTTCGCATACAACTGCTTTTCTTTTAACACAGATAACACGACCATCAGATGCTCGACATGCTCTTCTTCATTCTTCGAATAGACTAGAATATCGTCAATGAACACAACCACAAACTTGTCCAAATAGGGATGAAAAATTCTATTCATGTACTCCATAAACACACCTGGTGCATTAGTCACACCAAATGGCATCACAGAATACTCATAGTGTCCATACCTCGTCCTAAAAGCAGTTCTCGGAATATCCTCAGCCTTCACGCGAATCTGATGATATCCATATCTCAAATCTATCTTATTGAACACACTTGCACCAACCAACTGATCCATCAAGTCATCAATACTCGGAAGTGGATACTTATTCTTGATAGTCACCTTATTCAATTGTCTGTAGTTCACACAGAGTCTCATGGAACCTTCTTTCTTCTTAACCAACAGCACTGGTGCACCCCATGGCGACACACTTGGACGAATAAACCTCTTATCAAGCAGATCTTCAATTTGACTCTTCAACTCTTTCAATTCCGATGCGGACATACGATATGGAGTCATCGATATCGGACTAGTTCCAGGAACCAAATCAATCGTAAACTCCACTTCCCGTTCCGGCGGTAAATCTCTTATCTCTTCAGGGAAAACTTCCGAAAAATCACGAACAATTGGTAAAACAGCAATTTCTTCACTCTCACCCATACTCAAAGTTGCCAACAACATAAACACCTTTGCACCATCTTGCACCGCCTCCTTTACTTGCTTAGCCGTCATAAACAAATCCCCTTCTTTGTCAGATTCAGGGAAATAACCATTTTGTCAAAACAGTTAATATAAACACGGTTGAACCTCAACCAATTCATTCCAAGAATGACATCAATTTGGTCTAAGTGAAGACACACTAAATTAACTCCAAAATCTTTACCAAAAATACTCAACGGACAATTCAAGCACACATATTGGGTAGTTATCGAACCCATATCGGGAGTGTCAATAACCATACCGCCATCCATAACAGACAACTTAAGACTTAATCTCTTAACACAATCCAAAGAAATAAAATAATGCGTAGCTCTGGTACCAATTATAGCGATCAAAGGTATACCATTAATGAAGCACGTACCTCAGATCAGTCGATCATCACTAGCAGTTTCTGATCCAGATAGAGCAAACACCTTTCCGCTCCCTTGCGTCTTCTTCGGCTTATCACACTTTGTACTAATGTGCCCTTGCTCACCACAATTGTAGCAAGTCACATTTGCACTGCTTCTGCACTCTATAGCTTTGTGGCCTGGCTTGCCACACTTAAAACACTTCAACCCAACACCTTTGCATTCAGGAGCACGATGTCCCGCTTCACCACAATTATAACATCTTACTGGAGTAGAGGCTCCTCCCCCACTTGGCTTCTTACCATAATCAGCTCTTTGTTTCCCTTTATCTGTAGGAGTCACATAAGGTTTCCCTCGAAATTGACCCTTTCCCTTCTTATCACCCAAATTCTTGTAGTGGCTAGACCGAGCCCTACTATCCTCGTCATAAATCATACTCTTGTTTACCAACTCAGAAAATCGCCTGATCTCCTAATATCCGACAGCTTGTTTGATCTCTGGCCTCAAACCATTTACAAATTTGAGACACTTAGATCTCTCAGCATTAACGGTGTTGTAGTGAGGACAAAACTTAATCAACTCTTCAAATCTTGCCGTATACTCGGCCACAGTAGATTTACCTTGCTTCAACTCTAGGAACTCGATTTCTTTCTTCCCACGCACATCTTCTGGAAAATACTTCTCCAGAAATGTCTCTTTAAAAAGATCCTAAGTAATCACCATCTCATTCTCCTCAAACCTTTGGCGGGTATTACCCCACCAATCCTCCGCTTCCTCCTCCAGCATATGGGTGCCAAATTGCACCTTCTGAGCATCCAAACAATTCATAACTCGGAAGATCTTTTCTATAGCCTTCAACCAAACCTGTGCTTTGTCAGGCTCATGGGTTCCTTTGAACACTGGCAGATTATTCCTTTAGAACCTTCCTAAAGCATGGAATTCATCATCTGCTTGATTCCTAACATTCAAATTGGCTTGAGGGTTTTGCTCGATCGCTCCAGCCAATCTAGTCAAAGCCTCCGCAATCGCCTCGTCGTTCCTACCATCCACCATCGTTCTGTATCTCAAAACAGAACTCACAAGGTCAAACAATATCGATAGTGTCACACACAATCAAATATACAAGGGAATAAACAAGTTAGCAACTTGGCCAACTAGCCGACCTGCTCTGATACCACTTAATGTAACACCCCCTTCTATACCCCCAAAATAATGCAATTAAACACTTAATCACATATACAGAATTCATCAGAGTATATTTATAACATGGTATAAAGAGGCACATCACATTATTCACGAAACGACAACATAAATAATAATGTTCATAAAGAGATAAAACAAAAGGGGTAAATCTCAACTAAAAGTAAAGCATAACTCTTAGAGTCTACATATCAATGTTTTGATTAAAGCGGAAGACTAGAACATTGAATTACTTAAGACATGATATAATAGAAGTACGCATCATCAAGTTGTTCATAGTATCATTCATATTTTACAAACATCATCAGCTGATACATATACAATGTATCACAAAAGAATACTCTACAAGCCCAGCTACCCGATGTTACATATCAGAGCAACCGACTCAAAAGAATGAAGCTATACTTCACCAAAAGAAAACCACCAGCAATCCTAATCTGCAATGCCTCATAGAGCATTATAAAACAGCAGAAGGGTGAGAAATATTATCATAATAATCAATGCATATAATTATATATACATACATAACATAAAACATACATACATTACATTACATTTCTCACCACAATCCATCTTAACTCATATACACAGTCCACACGCAATCATATTTCATATAATAATGACATTCATGCTATGCGACTCAATACGACTCAATGCAAACTTATGCCATGTGGTACCAACACTTGTTATCTTTTTTCGGTTTACATTCAACCGGGTCCACTCTTCTAGACCGATAACCACCAAAAGCCCGTCCTCTAAGCTTTCAAACCCACTCTTCTAGGCTTGGGACAAGTCACTAGTCTCCACGAAACTAGCAAGCATTGCCTCTTGACTAAATGATGCATATGCAATCAACAATTCAATGCACTTAAGACCGACATCTTAATCTCATGCATTCAAATAATTCATCTCTTCAAGAATTATAACAACGATTGCACCCACAACATATTCACATATATCATCAATATATTAACAAACAATGCACACATATACACAATATGTTCTCATGCATTCTCAATACATTTTTAATCATACTAAATAATGTATAACATTCGTCAAAAGACCATAATTCAATTAATTCGACAATCTAGGATTCACGCCATAAGGCTACCCACAATATAATATATCCCGGCGTAATCGACGCCTCGAACATGGAAATAATCAAAGTTAAGTCAGAAATCCGACCTCGGATGGAAACATTAAAGAAATACACATCCTGTCACATTCACTACTCTGCTCTCTTAGCGAGCTCCTAGCGATTATTCGCTACTTGTTCGCCCAGTGAACAAGCTCACAAAGGCAAACAGAAGCTTCTGACTTCATTCGCTACCTCGCTCGCTAAGCGAAGGCCTAGCGAACCTTCGCTACCCCCTTCGCTACCAGCAAACACCACAAAATGCATTCTGCCCAAGTCTGGGACCGTTCGCTACTGGTTCGCTACTAGCTCG
Organism: Lathyrus sativus; assembly: GCA_963859935.3. Lineage (NCBI taxonomy): Eukaryota > Viridiplantae > Streptophyta > Magnoliopsida > Fabales > Fabaceae > Lathyrus > Lathyrus sativus. The sequence goes on along the minus strand of OZ012735.1, from coordinate 646,913,794 downwards.
CTTAGCGAATGTTCTCTACCAGCTCGCTCAGCGAACACGCTAGCAAATGTCTGCGAACTCAGAATTTCTTACTGTCCGATTCCCACCAAACTCTCCAAAACCAACCGATTCTCACCGAACAAGTTCCGTAACCTTAGTCTAACATCTTCCCGACTAAATACTACCACTTATTCTCATTTTCCACCGTAAAAACTCAGATTCTACCGATTAATCCATTTATGCCCTAAAATGAAATTTGTAGAAAAACATCCAATACTCTAACCCAAGCATACATATTCATACACATTGTTAAGATAATGATATTTCACATCCTTACCTTGATTAATCCAAAGCTTGAGAGTTGTTCTTGATGATTCCAAGTTCTTCCATCTTCTTCTTCTCTTTTCTCCTCTTTCTCCTTCTTTCTCTATTCTTTCCTTTTTGTTTCTATCTTTTACTTTTCTTTCCACTCTCCTCTTTAATATGTCTTTCTCTTCTAATTCTCTCCAATATCTAACAATTCATTTAATTAATTACCCATGAATTAAATAATTCTCATTAACCCATTAATTAATGCAAATAATTAACTAATGAAAAATAGGGCTGTTACAATCGGTCCCCAGAGTCGACAACTCTCAAATCCAAAATCCAGTCGGATCCTAAGGATCGGAAAGGAAATCATCAAAGAGAATCTCGTCTGAGCGTGAATTTCGTGGGGAACTGTGTCTGCTAAGCAAACAGGTCCACCCACTACTCTCCACTACTAATGCTAGGTGTGTGCTCAAGCCTGGGTTTGGCTTATCTCTCCATGGAACTCCCCTCCCCACAGCACATCAATAATGATATAATGCGGAAAATAAAAAAGCGGAAAGTAAAATGCGGAAGTAAATAAAGAGATAAAGCACACACATACAACACCCACAAAACAAACAAGCGTTAGGATTGACTCGCATAGGGAACCGTTGGAGTCCCCAGCAGAGTCCCCAACTGTCGCTACTGCGAAAAAAAAGGAGGTCGGCCATGACTAACAGAGTTGCCACCTATCATTTTTTATCCCAAAGGAGGGAAAGGAAACGATCGGAAAAAACCTAACGAGAACGGGAAAAGATGAGGTCATCGCAACCAAGTCCTGGGTTCGGGAGTCGGTTACGCAAGGGGAAGATATGAGCACCTCTCACGTCCGTCGTACTCGATGGGATCCACACTTGTTATCTGTCTAAAGGGTGTGTTGAACTATCTACGCTAAAGGCTTATGGACAAAAGGAAAAGAAAGAGAAAAAGGACTCGACAAAGCGTCGCTGCTCTGGGCCTACGTATTCCGTTGTGCAATGGGAAAGTCAGAGTCAACGTAGTTCAGCTAACTACGGCTAAAAGGGGGGGGGGGGGGGGGAAGGTTGCTCGCTGAGACATCGCGTCTTATGCCTAAGTATTCTCGTCTGGTACGAGAAATCAGAGCAAACGTAGTTCGGGCTGACACGACCACAGGTTGGTTCAAGTGTTTTAACCGAGTAAGGTTAACAGACAGTTCTAGCAGTTTGGTGTATGCAGCTCGACCATTGGAGACTTAGGCGCTACCGTTTGCGGTAGAACTAAGAGTTAACAACACTCTTGTTTATGAAAAGGTTTTCCTGAATTAAGGGTCCCAAAGGGACAAAAAAAAGATTTGAAGTTTGTTTGAAGTCTTTTAGAGAAGAAGTGTTTTGAGCTTTTCGTTGGTAACTCATGTTGCACTAAAGACTTGTGACTTGGGAACGAATGTGTCGCATAGCATCCTAAGGATGTACACTAAACACTCTAGGTAATTAAGAGGTAACCACTGATTCGCCAGGGGTTAATCGATTAACCATTGGAAAATGCTTGAAAATTTGAAATTTTGTGTTGGTTAATCGATTAACCATATAGGTTAACCGAATAACACTATTCCAGAGGCGAAAAACAACAGGAAAAAAGCACTTTTTCAGCACTTATCACTTAAGCAAACACCCATATGATCTCATGATTAATTATGCACGAAATTAAACCGTAAACCAGTGATCTAAGGGACATGTAAACATATTTAAACAACAAGATACAAATCAAATGGATCAAATCAACCACAAATCAAAATATGAATGTTACTACATAATGCAAACCAGCTCAGAATTGCAACAGGTTTAGGGTTCCAACCTTCGGATCGGAGAATTGATCCGGTGATTGTTGCTTCGCCTCGGATGTATAGACCCAAGCAAGAAACCCTAAAGAACTTCGAGATCTGAACTGATTTCGCCCTCCAAGAAACGGATCCGATGACGATTACAGATGAAGGTTACAACTCAAAAGATCAAGGATTCCGATGAAGAATCGATCATCTCAAAGGATGAAGAACTTTGAGTGAGGGTTTTGGAAAATGGAGAGAGTAGGGAATTTCAGAGCGTGAGTTATGAAAAGTGGATTATGAGGATTTGGATTTTGAGGTTTGGAATGAAACCCTTTAAATACTACTTAGGGTTAGATCCAAAGCAAGTAGGGTTGGAAAGTTAGGTTTGGAATATGGATTGGGCTTTTGGGGGAAATTTTGAAAATTACAAGGTTCTAGATCCTTCCCTCCTGTAAAATTTGAATTTCAAATGATCAAAATGGGCCCCCAAGTGCAATTTGCTTGAAACATCACGTGCAAGGCAAAATCTTCTTTGGTTAATCGGTTAACCATATGCGTTAACCGATTAACACTGCTGAATTTTTGAATTTGGGCTGTTTTTCAAGTGGTTAATCGGTTAACCATATGCGTTAACCGATTAACGCTTGTGAATTTTGACTTTTGGCGCCTTTTGGTGGGAAACTTGCCAGTTTGCCCGCTTCTTGCCATTTGGGGCTCTGCTCAACCCCTAAAAGTCTTTTTCTGAACCCTATGATCATGAGAGTGCTGAATGTAGCCTGAATGCTGCTTCTGTACCTGCAAAACAAAAATGGGAAAAGGTCGTCCGACCTCCAGGGCAAAATAAATGTCGGGGTCTCTGACACTCGCCGTTCATTGTTGTGCCCCTAAGATGGAACTTGAGTCACGGGGTTGCCTTGATCCCCTGTCAAAAATAAATGCTATGCAATGCAGATGCTAGAACAATGTAATGAAACGTAAACTAGATAAAGAAAGGGTTGGTCAAATTTTAGGGTACAACATTGGGCGTCGACTACTTCACGAAGTGGATAGAGGTCGAAGCCCTTGTTAAGATCATGATACATAACATACTCTGCTTCTACAAAAGGAACATACTTGACCGGTTTGGCATGCTGCAAGCAATCGTCGCCGATAATGGGACACAAGTCACCGATAAAAACTTCCAGGACTTCAACACTAAGCTCGACACAAAGCAACATTTCATATCTGTCGAGCACCCACAGACAAACGAGTAGGCTGAAGTGGCGAACAAAGTGATCATACGAGGCCTAAAATGAAGACTATGCGAAGCCAAAAAGAGGTGGGTCAAAGAGCTACACAACATGACCTGGGCCTACAAGACCACCCCACACTCGACCACCGAGGAGACCCTATTCTGAAAAACATACAGAATCGAGGCAGTAATTTCGGTAGAGATAAGAGAACCCTCTAGGCGGACCGAATCTCCCCTCGACGAGGAGATGAATAACGAGGCACTGAGGGAAGAGCTTGACCTGGTGTTGACTCTAAATTTCAACACCTAAATGGGATTAAAAGGAAGTAATAGAGTTTCTGAAGAAATTGGATGACTTCGATCAGAACTACATTTTTGGAGTGTGAGTCGAAGGCGTCCCTTTGCAAGGAGAAACTATTTTATGGACTTAGAAATATTTCCTAACAATTGGGAAATGTGATTCGAAAGAGGTGCTACTGAAGGCGTTTCAACAGGAAGATTTGAATTCAAATAAAGGAGGGAATGTTCGTTCTTATTCATTTCTCAAAAAAAGACACATGAAGCGCTTCCAAGAGTCAAAGACATGCAAAACGCCACTTGTCTCAATTTAGTTTGCTAGCCGTTGATGACAATTATTTTCGATTAGTATAAATAGTCAGTCTTAGTGTTAGGATTAATGTGTGTTCAATTATGTACAAATTCCTCAATATAATCAAAGTACCCACGCGTAGAGGAACGAGTTCATGATAATGTACATTGATGCAACACCATTTTTACATTTCAATGCAATTCAATAAGTCTTTTCATTAAGAATTTATCTTTTCCTTGCACAAGTAACTTTCTATAGTTTTTACCAATCTTTCGACTTTAATCTCTTATGTTCAATTCCATTTACATTTTTGAAACAAGTTATTTTTATCATGAACTCTGTCGAAGTGTTCATTTTTTCTCAAACTTTGTTTAAGATCAACTAACACATGTTCTAGGATTTGTATGGTCGAATCTGCGAGTAAAACAAATCTTTTTTGATTTGGAAGACCAGCAGTTGTTCACCAATTTTCACGACGAACAAATTGGCACGCCCCGTGGAACAACGCTAAGTGATCACAAAATTTTCTTCGAAATTCTTGAAAATTCATTTGTTTTACGGTCAACTTTCTCTTTGAAAACTTCGTTGCATGTTATTAAGAAGTGGTAAAGTAGCCACCGCTAACGAAGATAGAACAAGAAGAAGATATGGGAGGAGAATGGCGACAAACTCTATCCAGCCAAATATTCCTCAGTATACGCCTAATAACAATGTAGAACCACCCATAAGATCTTCGACAGGAGGACCAACGGTCTCAAAGCTTGTCACTGAAGCAATACCATTTATGGGAAGTTCAATACCTACACATTCGATTGCCTATACACAATCCATTCTAAATTATTGGGCCAAAGGGTCCTCCACAGACTCCATCATCAATAGGTGCTTCAGCATTCAAAAGCGTCCCTCCTCCTGGATGGCAACCTTACAAAACACCCTCCATTATATGCAGAACCCATAATGAGTTCGCCATTACATGGATCAGGCTCTGGGGTAAATATGGGTCGAAATAGTCAAACTTTGGGATTAGGGTATTCCTCCTAAATGCCAAATTTGACAACCAGTTATGCATCATACTTACGACAACAGATGGATAAAAGTAACCTTCAAATGGTGTAAATGATGTCCCAAACTATAGGGGAAATCTTTCAGCCTCTTATTCAGAATACTACTCAAACTAATCAACAATTAGCAACACAATTGATGCGCCTTGTAGAATTGTTTGGTGTACTAAATCCCCCTCGACAACCACCAAGGGAGTATACGATAGAGAACCAAGGGTTATTTTTCGACGAAGATACCACCATTAACCAAATTCAACAAAATCCGAGAAATATACCCCAGGAAAATCAAGACAACCAGGGAATGAGCGAACGACCTAGAGCTGAGCCCCCTAGGAATTAACTACAAATTCCTAGAGAAGAAGAACCAAGGGCATTTTTGGTAAATAGGAACCAGAATGTTGAAAACATTGTATAGCAAGTTCGGCGTAACTATGTTATAGCAGATAATAATTTGGCTCTCATGGTCGGAAGAATCATGGCACGTAACAGAATAAATGTTGGCCTTCGACGACCAAATTATACATCACTGATATCTGAATACATCATTTAGTAAGATTTACCCCTAAGAACAAAGGTTCCTAAGTTTACTAAGTTTTCTGGGGATACTACTAAGTCCACTGTCGAACATGTAGCTAGGTATTTGATAGAAGTCAGAGAAATTTCGAATGATGAGAACCTTAGGGTAAAATATTTCCCAAGTTCTCTTACAAATAACGCTTTCACTTGGTTCACAACCCTACCTTCAAATTTGATTCATAATTGGACCCAGTTAGAACATTTGTTCCATGAGCAGTTCTACATGGGACAGATAAAATCAATTTGAAGGATTTGGCAAGCATAAAATAAAAGTTTACTGAGCCAATAGACGATTACTTGAATAAGATTCGACTTCTCAAGGCAAGGTGTTTCACACAATTGTCAGAACATGATGAGTTAGTCGAAATGGCTGCTGGGGGCCTGGATTATTCCATTAGGAAGAAACTAGATACTCAATACCTAAGGGATATGGCCTAGTTGGCCGATAGGGTTCGACAGTTAGAATGCTTGAAAAAAGAAAAGGCTAGGGCAAATAAGAATAAGAGAATAGCCTATGTCGAATTCAATGAAGATGACGAAAGACCTTACAGTGAGCCTATGAGTTTTGATGAGAATGAAGTAGATCTCACTGAATTGAAACAAGGCTCACCCTATTCTTGTAAGGTTTTAGCACCTTCGAATAGAAAGAACCCTGCCAAACCAGAAAAGAATGATAGGTTTCCAAAGAAAACTTACACATTCGACGTTACAAAATATGACGAAATCTTTGATTTGTTAGTTAAGAATGGGCAAATGATAGTACCACCTGGTGCTAAAATGCCTCCTTTAGAGCGAAGAAAGAAAATAGATTTTTGTAAATACCATAATTTCTTGGGTCATAAAACCTCTCAATGTTTTCTTTTCAGGGATCTTGTTCAGAATGCTATCCTGGAAGGAAGGCTCAAGTTCGATGAGAAGTCCAAGAACCAAATAAAAGTTGACACTGACCCTCTACAAGTTGCTGACGCTCATTATACGGAGCCAAATGAAGTCAACATGATCGAAGTCACTAAAGACTTCATCAATGAGGCTGTTTTGGTCCAGGTTACTGAAGATCTCGACTAGAAGTTCATGAAAGATTTTGTTTGCGAAGCTACTGGAGGCTTCATCAAAGAAACTACTGATAGTTTTGACTGCCGGGTTACTAATGGTTTCACCGAAGGAGTTACCGAGGACTCCAACCTAATGATGATAACGAAGGAAACTGCTGACGGTTTCCTTCGAATGGATAAGGCTGCCGATGGCCTTCAAATGAAATTCCATAAAATGGATATTACTGATGATGTCAATATGGATATCAACATGGTAGAACTCTGCACGACGAGTTTTATGATGTTTTTCTGCTGTCTTGGTTTCCTTGCCTCGTTTCTTGTGCTTACTATTCACTTGGTTTGTGCCTAATTCCTGCACAATAACACACAAATCAAAGCAAACAAGGCATTTTCCAACAATGAAACAAATCATCTAAAACATTAGTGATTCTAATCACTTTCACCTAGAAACAGAGTGAAAGATACCAACATTTGATAGATCAAATAAGCAAAGTTTGGCATCTAATAACTCTCCCCAACTAGATTTTTTCTTGTCCTCAAGCAAAGTATGCCTCTCATTTCAAACAAGAGGATTTACTCAAGATTAAGATTCACCCAAGAATGGATAAAATGGCTCAAACACAAAGAATGCAAACAAGCAATGATTTCAAATGTTGAGAATCAAACAATGCATAAGAACTAAATTCTTAAAATAAATATAAAACCATGCATCAATCAACAACTAAGTTTTTCATGAATGAATCACTCTATCTCTTCTCTTTGAATAAGGATTGAAGAAATTACGCGTTTGCAACCGCGGGAACAATTTCACTCACCTAACAAACAATGCCAATATCAATTCAATTCATACAACATCTAACAATAAAAAATGAAAGTATGAAAGTAAGAAGATCACTAAGGTCTTTGAGGTTGTAGCTTGGTCGGGTTTACAAACAAGGGACATTTCTAAGGCCATTGAAACGAAATTGCCGATGCAAAAGAGACATTCACCGTACACATTATTTGCACACCTCAACTTCATTCCATTTGTTTCTTAATTTCAAACCTTCCCAACTTTATTTCCCAACTTATTCTTTCACTATTTTTCTTTTCCAAGCAAGCATTCTTTTTCTCTTCTTTTTTTTACATTCATATTCACATCACAATTTTTTCAATGCTTGCTTGAGTTTTTCAAAAGTTGTAGCAACCTACCATCTTTCCTTTTCATTCTCCCCAACTTAACTTTTACTCAACCCTCAATTGAATGCTCTTGGCTTTTTATGGAAAGAGGAAAATTAAAACAAATTCAAGGGCACAAGAAAAATTTTAGAATCTCACAAAATTCAGAATGAGATTCACATTGTTTAGGCTCAAATGGGATTAACGAATTCTCTCTACTCACGGGTAAGTTACATATGGATATGGTTGTGCTCAATATAAAAAATGTCTTGATCATTTCTAATGCTTCCACAAATTCACAATAATAATAAGATAAAGTATGAATCAAACGAATCAACAAAGTTTATCAGAAATCCAGCATTTAGTAAACAATGGAAGCTTTCTCACAAATTGTGGTTTTATGTCCTAAGTGAAATAATCATTCAAATAAGTTGCTAAAAGAACAAATTTCATTTGCACAAAGACTTAAGTTCTTAACCATTCTAAAATTCTAAACAAAAGAAACCATGTACCTTGACAACATTCCATTGTTCCATACTATCATTTCCATCCAAACTCGTTCAAACCTTCATTGAATGCTTTTGTGCACACTAGAAAATACATAAAAAGAAACAAACATATACAATATAAAAATATACAAAACCTTAAAAATATAGAACCGTTGCAATGCACTTCAATGTCTCAACACCAATCCCCGACAACTGCGCCATTTTGTTGGTGCGGTAAAGCAGCAAGAAAAAATATTAAGTATCCAGTTTTGTCGTCTCCACAGGGATCGATGCGATATGAACGCCGTTTAACGGTTTCCATATTTCTAAGCTTATTGTTCAAAAGTTTTGGTTTAAAAGGTTCAAGGAACCATGGATAAAAACAGAAAATATAAAGACGAAAAATATAAAGTAAATAATGAAATATAAACAGAGCCTTGTTGGGATTAGATCTCATTAATTGATAACATATGCATTCTTCTGATCAAATTAAACACAACGCAATCATTCGTCTAATATCATCACGTATCGCCCACGATAGAGGTCATCTCTAGGGCAACGTCGAGAGAACAACCGTGTTGTCGCATTGGTGATATCTCATCTAACAAAAACACAACACAGAGCATTAAGAACTGATACTCACGCAAATGTTAAGCCTAAACCTATGTCTAGAATTTAGGACCTAACAGGTAATCATCCTAGATCCAGATCTGAAGAGTACATGTCTATAGCAGTTCAAATCAAAGATAAACAGGTAAACAAGGATGACACCCATATCGGATAAACGATTGTTTCATATAAAACACCATGATCAAAATACGTACATACGTTTAACCCTTTTTACATGTATTCATCTAATCTGCCAAATGGTTGTGAACATCGTTCTTCGTCCTTATCATCACGCACCCGGACAGTATCGTATTGATCCTGCCCATGCTATTTAATTAACACAATATGATAGAAGATACAATGAATATCAACTTACAAAACCATGTCAAAAGTTTGTTCATTGATAGACGAAAATCTTAGATCAAAGATGTGAAAAGATTTTGTCAAGACCCACAAATAAGAAATCAAAGATAATCAATCAATAGAGAATCCAAACTAGTTCACACATATATATTAGATGAAATACATAAGATATCAAAAGATTACATCCAAACCCCAACAAGAGATCAAAGATCGTACCTCCTCCCCTTAGGGTTTTATGTTTCTCTCTCTAAAATAAACTTGAAATGAAGAGAGATAAGTTATGATGTAGAAAATATTTCATTATATGACTAAAAAAGCAATAAAAATACTTATATAGTACATTCAGGATCTGTCATGTTCGCCTAGCGAACAGATCCTTCGCCTAGCGAACATCAAATTAGGCACCTGAGGTGCCTCTGAACAGTTAAACCGCCCCTGAGACTTTTTCAAAAGCTCGCTCGGCGAGTAATCCTTTGCCTAGCGAAGCCTTCGTTGTGAACTTCGTCTAGCGAGTTTATGGCCCTTTCGCCTCTGTCCAAAGTCTGGGAGTGTTCGCTAAAGCTTCGCCTAGCGAGTTCTTCGCTACATAGTTCGCCTTGCAAACTTTGTGAAGTTTTCTGGCAAGCTTCGCTAGGAACTTTGCACGACGAGTTTTATGATGTTTTTCTGCTGTCTTGGTTTCCTTGCCTCATTTCTTGTGTCTTACTATTCACTTGATTTGTGCCTAATTCATGCACAATAACACACAAATCAAAGCAACCAAGGCATTTTCCAACAATGAACCAAATCATCTAAAAAACATTAGTGATCCTAATCACTTTCACCTAGAAACAGAGTGAAAGATACCAACATTTGATAGATCAAATAAGCAAAGTTTGGCATCTAACAACTTTCCTCAACCAGATTTTTGCTTGTCCTCAAACAAAATATGCCTCTCATTTCAAACAAGAGGATTTACCCAAGATTAAGATTCACCCAAGAATGGATAAAATCGCTCAAACACAAAGAATGCAAACAAGAAATGATTTCAAATGTTGAGAATCAAATAATGCATAAGAACTAAATTCTTAAAACAGATATAAAACCATGAATCAATCAACAACTAAGTTTTTCATGAATGAATCACTCTATCTCTTCTCTTGAAATAAGGATTGAAGAAATTACGCGTTTGCAACCGCGGGGACAATTTCACTTACCTAAAAAACAATGCCAATATCAATTCAATTCATACAACATCTAACAATCAAAAATGAAACTATGGAAGCAAGAAGATCTCTAAGGTCTTTGAGGTTGTAGCTTGGTCGGGCTTACAAACAAGGGACATTTCTAAGGCCATTGAATCGATATTGCCGATGCAAAAGAGACATTCATCGTACACATTATTTACACACCTCAACTTCATTCCATTTGTTTCTTAATTTCAAACCTTCCCAACTTTATTTCACAACTTATTCTTTCACTATTTTTCTTTTCCAAGCAAGCATTATTTTTCTCTTTTTTTTTTACATTCATATTCACATCACAATTTTTTCAATGCTTGCTTGAGTTTTTCAAAAGTTGTAGCAACCTACCATCTTTCCTTTTCATTCTCCCCAACTTAACTTTTACTCAACCATCAAGTGAATGCTCTTGGCTTTTTATGGCAAAGAGGACAATTAAAAAAAACTTCAAGGGTACAAGAAAAATTTTAGAATCTCACAAAATTCCGAATGAGATTCACATTGTTTAGGCTCAAAGGGGGTTAACGAATTCTCTCTACTCACGGGTAAGTTACATTTGGATATGGTTGTGCTTAATATAAACAAATGTCTTGATAATTTCTAATGCTTCTACAAATTCACAATAATAACAAGATAAAGTATGAATCAAACGAATCAACAAAGTTTATCAGAAATCCAACATTTAGTAAACAATGGAAGCTTTCTCACAAATTGTGGTTTTATTTCCTAAGTGAAACAATCATTCAAACAAGTTGCTAAACGAACAAATTTTATTTGCACAAAGACTTAAGTTCTTAAGCATTCTAAAATTCTAAACAAAAGAAACCATGTACCTTGACAACATTCCATTGTTCCATACTATCATTTCCATCCAAACTCGGTCAAATCTTCATTGATTGCTTTTGTACAAATAGCAACCACTCTAGAAGGAGTTCTCATCATTCCTGATCACACTAGAAAAAACATAAAAAGAAACAAACATATACAATATAAAAAAATATACAAAGCTTAAAAATATAGAACCGTTGCAATGCACTTCAATATCTCAACACCAATCCCTGACAACTGCGTCATTTTGTTGGTGCGGTAAAGCAGCAAGCAAAAATATTAAGTACCCAGTTTTGTCATCTCCACAGGGATCGATGCGATATGAACGCCGTTCAACGATTTCCATATTTCTAAGCTTATTGTTCAAAAATTTTGGTTTAAAAGGTTCAAGGAACCATGGATAAAAACATAAAATATAAAGACGGAAAATATAAAGTAAAGACTGAAATATAAATGGAGCCTTGTTGGGATTGGATCTCATCAATTGATAACATATGCATTCTTCTGATCAAATTAAATACAACGCAATCATTCGTCTAATATCATCACATATCACCCACGATAGAGGTCATATCTAATGCAACGTCAAGAGAACAACCGTGTTGTCTCATTGGTGATATCTCATCTATAAAAACACAACATAGAGCATTAAGAACTGATACTCACGCAAATGCTAAGCCTAAACCTATGTATAGAATTTAGGACCTAACAGGTAATCATCCTAGATCCAGATCTGAAGAGTACATGTCTATAGCAGTTCAAATCAAAGATAAACAGGTAAACAAGGATGACACCCATATCGGATAAACGATTGTTTCATATAAAACACCATGATCAGAATACGTACATATGTTTAACCCTTTTTACATGTATTCATCTAATCTGCCAAATGGTTGTGAACATCATTCTTCATCCTTATTATCAAGCACCCGAACAATACTGTATTGATCCTACCCATGCTACCCAGGCTACTTAATCAACACAATATGATAGAAGATACAATGAATATCAACTTACAAAACCATGTCAAAAGTTTGTTCATTGATAGACGAAAATCTTAGATCAAAGATGTGAAAAGGTTTTGTCAAGACCCACAAATAAGAAATCAAAGATAATCAATCAATAGAGAATCCAAACTAGTTCACACACTTATATTAGATGAAATACATAAGGTATCAAAAGATTACATCCAAACTCCAACAAGAGATCAAAGATCGTACCTCCTCCCTCTTAGGATTTTGTGTTTCTCTCTCTAAAACAAACTTGAAATGAAGAGAGATAAGTTCTGATGTAGAAAAAATTACATTATATGACCTAAAAAGCAATAAAAATACTTATATAGTACATCCAAGATCTGTCGTGTTCGCCTAGCGATCATCAAATTAGGCACCTGAGGTGCCTCTAAATAGTTAAACCGCCCCTGAGACTTTTCCAAAAGTTCGCTAGGCAAGTAATCCTTCGCCTAGCGAAGCCTTCGCTGTGAACTTTGCCTAGCGAGTTTATGGCCCTTTCGCCTCTGTCCAAAGTCTAGGAGTGTTCGCTAGAGCTTTGCTGCTTCTTCGCCTAGCGAGTTCCTCGCTACATAGTTTGCCTAGCGAACTTTGTGAAGTTTTCTGGCAAGCTTCGCTAGGAACTTTGCACGGCGAGTTTTATGATGTTTTTCTGCTGTCTTGGTTTCCTTGCCTCATTTCTTGTGTCTTACTATTCACTTGGTTTGTGCCTAGTTCCTGCACAATAACGCACAAATCAAAGCAACCAAGGCATTTTCCAACAATGAATCAAGTCATCTAAAACATGACTGAGTCTAATCACTTTCACCTACAAACAGAGTGAAAGTCGCCAACATTTGATAGATCAAATAAAAAAAGTTTGGCATCTAACAACCAATCAAAGGCAAGCATCATGGACAACAGAAATGGCAAAAGTTCTATGTGGACATGGGCTCATCAATGGCTTACTGCAGGGAGTTTCAGGATTCGAAGAAGGCAGCCTACGTCTCAGAAACTATAAAGGAAAAAAAATCCAATGACTAGATCCCAGTGGAGAAGGGAGCAACGCAGAAGGAAGGCCCAAAGAGAGGCTGGGGCAAAGAATCTAGTACTAACCTGCCTACCATAAAGGAGAAAAAGTAGGAACCAAATCCTCTCAAGAGGCTACCCGTGGGGAGGAAGTTGTTTGCCACCCAGGAAAAGGAGGCCAAGGAGAAATATGATCAGACATTTAATGAAGATGAAATGCTAACTGACAATTTCGAAAATGGGTCAGAGGCCTCATTGGATATCATAGTGAATGAAGTATCGGTTTTGCCTAGAGAATTTGACCAGGTAACAGAGGTTGAAGAGTTGGACAGTTATACAGATGCTGAGATGGCATCACACAAGCCAGTGTGCTACTTGTAATGAATAATGGTTGCGTAGAAGAACATAATGCATTCTTCGAGCGGCTAGATGAGGCAACGAAAAATCATTTGAAGCCTCTAATTATTACCGGAAAGGTAGAAAACTTTGCAGTTAATAAAATCTTGATAGATTATGGTGCTACGGTGAACTTGATGTCGCACTTAATGCTGAGGAGAATCAGCAAATATGACACAAATACCAAACCACACAACATGGTGCTCTCGAATTATGAAGGTAAGGTGGGCACTACCCTTGGTGTCATATAGGTCGACCTTACGATAGGGATAGTTGCAAGACTTACCGTCTTTATGGTGGTCGAAACAAAGACCAATTATAACTTGTTGTTGGGACGAGAATGAATCCATGGAATTGGAGTCGTACCATCTTCCATGCACCAGAGGATTACAATATGGCGACCAGGCGACATTGTCGAAAACATTGAGGTTGATCAAGGTTATTTCAAGGCCCCAATTAATCATGTCGACTGACACAATTTCGATAAGCACTTGGCCAACATTGCTCCATGCAATCCGACTGACTTTGCTTTCACCCACGACGTCTACTGTTCATTGTATTTACATCTTGTACATGGTTTTCGATGGGATAGAGATGTGATAGGAGAAGACAACCTTTCGTACCTTGGTACATCTGGGATAACCTCAACAGGTTAGGGAAGCGACTTCAGTGATAATAACTAAATTCGAAGTGCTTAAAAAGATTTCGGCTTACAAAACCAAAAATAAATTAGAAACGGCCTTAGAGGCTGAAGTGGAAAATATGGTTGTCCAAGCCAACCAAGAATTATACAAAGGAGGTCCTGGTAAGGACTTCGATCTAGAACCATCTGATAAGGTTCAGGAAAATCAACAAGGCCAGTGTGTACTTTAACAGGGGTAAAACCTCATATTAATTTTGGGCTCCCGAAGGACACCACTTGTCTCGCTCTTTTGAGATCCAAATTGAATAATATGTTGCTCGGCACTGAGAGCAGAAAGATGAGTAAGACCGAGTTGCGTGCTCCATGAATTGATATTGATGGAAGGGTGAAATACTATCATATTAAGCTAAAGACAAATAAAGATTTGAAGGTTAGGTGGAAAACATATCATTGTAGGCTAAAAAAGGGACCAATCGAGTTTGATGAAAAAATTTATATATCTATAGATGATATAATCAAGATGTTGAAACGTCCAGAATCATCTAGTAGTGTATAGGTTTTGCATACATTTATTATTGTTAAGTTATTTAATTTTATGTGTTAAGTTAAGTTAATTGTAATGTATTAAGTTATGTTCATCTTGCAATAATGAAAGCGACGAAACATTACCTAATAGTTTATGGTGCAAACGTCTGAGTAATAATACACATAAAATACAAATAATACAAAAATAATAATAATGTCTACGTTGGTCCTCCACGGGTTATGCGTGTTGCAAGTGATGTTGTTAGCTCCTAAATTCAACACCTCTTGCAAAATAAGAGATCTAAGGGGAAGCATTAAAATCCTGCTGGAGGCGAGAGTTGGTCGAAGAATGTGAGACATCTAAGGGGGAGTAGTGGAAACACGTGCCAGACTTAAAGAAAAATCACGAAGGTTTCGGCCGTGACGTTGTTTGGTAGTTATTCCGAAGATTTGAAATTCAAATAATTTGGAGGGAATGGTTCTGCTCGCCAGAGGACTAAGAGGACACATGGCGCCCTATGAGCGATAGATCCATGCATCACGACACATGGCAAAAGATGGTGATGTAGGAAGTTATTGGTAGTTATTTCTTGCTATTATAAATAGGAAGTCTTAGACATAGAATGGTGTGGGAAATTTACTGTTGTACAAGTCACTCTTAAACTTACTCCAAGTATCCGAGTATAGAGAAAGAGAGTATCAAAGAGAATGTACGTGATGTAAACACACCACCTTTTATTTTCCAATGAAGTTTATTTTACTTGTTTAAATTTTACAAAGCTTTCTTTATCTTTCTTGCAACCGTCTCCCCTTTCTATGCCCTCTTTACTTTGTCCTCATTCTCAACTTCTTTCTTTTAGAACTTATATCTTCTCTTTGCTAGAACTTTATGTACTTTTTCTCCTATAGTCGAATAGGTAACCTTTAGAACCTTCTCCCAAGTATTGTCAAAAGTGTAACACTTAGATAAATGTTCAAAGAAAACCTTTTAGCACATGTTCTAGGATCAATCTGATCGATCCTGTGAGTCACCAAAGTTAGATTTGGAAGATCAGCGATTGTTTTCCAATTTTCAAGGGAAACAAAATGGCACACCTGGTGAGACCATGCTAAAAAGAAATTCCTTCATATAATCAAAACTTGTAGAAATTATAGTCTTATTGGTCTGTTCGTGGCAAAGTGCATTTTATGTTACTGAGAAGTGGTAGAATTACCACTATAAACGAAGAAAGACTGACAAGACGAAACATTAGGAATATGGCGACAACTGCAAAAATAAATCATGCCAATACCAGTCAGTAACAATAAAGCTCAGGTTAATAAGTCCAATTCGAAGGGGGATGACCTTCAAGAATGTCGGATTCGATGCGAACATCTTCGATACTAACATGAAGGTTCCCTTTAAAAGTATCGAGTGTATGTTTAGTCGGAACCACCCGTTGCGCTTTGGGTTTACTGTTGTCGAAGGATTTTTATAGAATCTCCACAGATGAACCAATCTGGAAATGGAGGGGCAAGAGCCACGCCAAAACCAGCAGTTGGTAATCGAGGGATTTTGGGAGGAAAGAGTTTAAAGGCAACCTCATACCATTTCTCACGAGGAACAGATGAGGGAATCTTTAAATTTTCCATTTTTTTAGAAAACTTTTCCTTTAAAGTAACAGCAGCCTCACGGATGGTTCAACTAACATCGTCTGGTCGATAGGCAGTTTTGAAGTACTTCTAGAAGGCTTGAATCTCTTTGATATGGGTAGACGTACCTTTCTTGATTTTCTCCTGCACATCAACGAAAGCTTGGTCAATCAAGCGAGTAAAGCTCGAAGCATCAAGAAACTCTGAAGCATAATGTTTTGACCACCAGTTGTAAAACTCTGGGGAGCAGAAGTAGGAGGGTTCAAAATAGGCAGGTGTAAGAAGAGATTTATGGGCATGGCGCGCCAGTTGTGTTGAACAGTCGAGGGGAGTAACCACCGTAAGTGGAAGTATGATATGTGATTTTTTTATCATACAAACATTTGGGTAAAGTTTGTATTAACCCAAATTGCCTTGACACCAAATTTGGCTGGTAGGCTACCAAGGTGGCTTGACCCCTGACAAGGTTTAGTTTATGAACCAACAATCGAGGTGTGCGTAATCAATCCCAAATTAGCTTCGATTCAACTTCTTGTTTCTTTAGTGGAGCAGGGAAGGACCTGGTGAACCACTCAGGGCCGCATTTTCTTTCTACAAAGGGAGCCATTGTCAAAGTAAACTCGTGCCGTTTGGCGAACATATGGATAAAGTTGGATAGGTTGGCTCGAAGAGTATGTCCTTCGCTTGGAGTGAGCTGGGCCAAGCGGGGCCATTCAACCCGTCTCTCAGAAATCGAAGACGAACCCTCGTCGACTTCTCCTTTGTTGGGTAGGCTATTTTCAAAAGTAGCATTGAGCCACAACTGGAGTAGCTAGAAAGGGCCTGACAATAGCAAGTTTCCATGACTTTCAGGGTCCTTCAGTTTGGAAGCGCCTTCGCCCAAGGCTTCATAGAGGCTGGCCAAAATAATCTCGCTCAGGCAGATACCTCTTTTCAAGTGTAGCTGGTTCGCCAAAACAAGATATTTGCATGCCACCTGCAGAGATTTAGTACAAAACACGCAGCGAGACAGCCACACGGCCAAGAAGGCTATATGTTCCTTATTTTCGACAGAAGTAGTGTTTTTGTTGTGATAATGTTGGACGAAGGTCGTTTAGGTATGTTTTGTGTTTTCAAATCCTATAGTATCTTGACTATTGACTTAATGGTCATAAACTAGTCTGTGGGGTTTTAGGCCCACAATGGCGGCTACATCAAACAGTGTGGGTGTCATCATCCCATAAGGAAGGTTGAAAGTGTTATGGGTGCTATCCCAGAAAAATAAAGAAGAAGCCAGCATAAGAGGACAATAATTGGGGCCGACCTTCGACATTATTATAAGATCATAGATACCAGTTTCCTTCCAGTCCTGGGCTTTCACTTTTTCTACTTTCTCTAACCAGTTGAGGTAAAGTTCTGAATCCTTGAAATAAGGGGTGGCTCTAAACAATCTGGCTCCATCGTGGAGATACCTAAGGTCTACGTTGAAGAGAGCTAGATTATCAGGGCCATCAGCGGGAACCCTGCCAGAATCCTATGCCCTAAAGGTTTGGTGAGTCTGTAGGAAGGGATGAAGTCGCTAATACTAGAGTAATCAAGACCTAAAGGAGGTAACGGGCAAGACATTGCTAAGGGTTTACCTGCAACAATGACATGGATGATTACCTATGATTCATAGATGTGGCGCTTTTCTTCTAACAAGGGTTCGCGGACAAACTACTGATTCTTCACTACTTTAGGACCACTCAAGTTGGCAAAAGGTGGGAGAACTGATGCAGAAGATTTCCCTTTGTTGCACCCCAAAATTTGCCCAACCTTTCTTTACCTAGCTTGTGTTTCATTTCATTCATGTTAGCATTATCATTTGCATTTCATTGACATGTGTGCAGGAGATCAAGAGGTATGATTACCAACAAGGGCTACACAAGGCTATGAAGCTATCTAAGAGGCTTATTCAAGTGTTCAAGGATTGATATCCTCACCAGAGAAGTCTAAGATCCTCAGAGAGAGTGGTTGAAGCCAAGTATGTGGGTCTCCTAACTTGAGAGTTGTGGGAAGGTCATCAGATGATTCTGAGGCCATGAAGTTGGACTTGAGGTCTTGAATGAGCTCATGAGAAATTTTGAAGTTCATTTGGAAGCCTAGACAGGTCATTATGTGGAGGAGATGAAGATATACCCAAGATTGGTGCAATTAGGGTTTCATCTGGATGACCCTAGGATAACTGATGATTTGAAGAAGGTTGAGACCTAATTCAAGAGCCATGTGATCATGGATTGATGTTTTGAGATGTTCTAAGGATGATTCCAATGTTAACTCATCATGATTGAAGAGTTTGAGAAGTTTTAGGCTAGGGTTTCTAAGGCTTGACAGTGTAAAATCCCCTAGCTTGACCCTTGACTTCAAGACCACTTAACTCAAGATGTGATTTTAATCTCATCTTGACCCTAACATGTTTGTTGTAGGGCATGATCTTAGCTTTAATTTGAGTACTAGAAGTCCTTGATAGGGTTTATAGAACTCAAGGTATGAGCCAGACAAGTTACAAGTCATCTGAGGCATGTGAATTTGGAGCTTGAAAGTCACCCAACTTGCATGACACGTTTGCCCTATAAGGATGATTCCTATGAACTTTTGGTCAACATGAATGTTGTTCCTTATTCTCTTATATTTCTAGAGAGTACTATAAGTCCATGATTGGATTTGTAGAACTCAAGTTATGGCTTGACAAGTCAAGGGTATTTTGGGTATTTGGAATTACAGGTCATTTTGAATTATGGGTCCATTTCACCATTTTAGGCACCTCAAATGAAGTTTTGTTCAACTTGAAAGTTGCTCAAAATGTTGTTTTTATGGATTAGAGCAAGCATTGGTTGAATAAATTTCTCAAAAAGGCCAATTTAATGAATTAAAATGGGAAAATTCAAAACAAACGTATATTGAATGATTTCAAATCAAATTGGTACTCATTTTGATTGGAAAAGAAGTTCTAAACACTTTGGAATTATTATATTTTTGAGTTGATATTCATTTCATGGTCATTTGGTGGATTACTTCATGATGAAGTAACATTTCAAACTTGCACCTTAGATTGAAATCAAGGCTGCAAACTAATCCAATTACACTCTACACACTCAATGCAAGTGATCTGAAGCAAGTTTGAGGTGAAAACAAGGCAAATTCGTGGCTGCCATAGTTGGATTTTTTGAGAAAAATTGAAAGTTGGAAATCATAAGTTGGGCCATGATTGGGCCTCCAAAGGTTTCAAACAGAATATAAATAGATTGTGGATCATTTTTGGAAGCTTCTAGTGCCATTTTCAGTTGAGAAACAGTTGGAGTCAGTTGAGAAGAAGCTTGAAGAATTGAATTTCGAGTTTGGAGATTAAGGGGGTTTCAGAAGAAATTGAGCATCAAACATCATTCAGCATCATCCATTGAGTGAATCTGCACACTTTGGAAGAGAATTGTGGCCTGAAAGTCACCATACGTGAAGCTCCGAATCAGGTTTCTTTCTTGCAAAATTCCTCTTTAATTATGCACTTTCCAAGCCTTAGATACATGTGGTTAGGATCACCTTGAACCCTAGATGATTTTAGGGTAGAATTTGGCACGACTTAGGTTGATTCTTGGATGACACCGTTTGCTGTTTGGCTTCAAATCTGACTGTGTGTGGAGAGTTAGTGAAATTGGTTAGCATATTTGAAATCCTTGTGAAAAAACGAAGAGAACCATATGGATTTTAGTAAGGTTTGATGAAACGATGAGCAGGAGCCGTTGATACGCCTTGACTCACTTGACTTGTTCAGCTAATCCAACGCATGAGATTTGATATGAGATTTTGGACTTTGACCAGCTCAAAACACGGCGTTTTATTAAATACAATCAGCAGTTGACTCAGCAGCCATGTGGCATAGCGTGTAGGCTTTGGATCCATTGACCTAGTAATTGCATCTGAAGGTTGTGACTTTTTTGAGTTTCTGAATTTTATTAATTGATTTTCTTTAATTCCTTTAATTGTTTTTAAATGCATAGAAAATAGTAGAATTAATAGAAAAATTCTAGGAAAATTCATGGATGATTTCTGATCTTATGATGCCAATTCTTGATTTTTTGGTATATTTATGATTTAATTTGTAATTTTCATTTTAATTTGATAATTGGAAAATATGAAAATACATGTTATTTCTTGCTAATTTTTGTTCTGGAGTTTGGTATGGAATTAAGACTTGATTTTTGGCTGGCTGGTTATAGACATGTTGATGATGTTATAGTATTTTTGTTGTGATTTTTAGATGATTCTAAATAGGATTTTGAGATAGTTGTTTATGAGGTTTCCTTGATGAATCCCCTTAGTGTACCCTTGAGATTTTGGATTTAGTTTGAGCCTTTTGATTTAGGTTTAGCCCCTGATTTTTGTACCATAGCTTGTTAATACATGTAGGGTAATGTAGTATTTTCCTTGGAATTTTTAGGAATGATTTTCTATTGGCTCCCCATTTTACAAATTAGCCTTAGTTTAGGTGATCCTAACTAGGTTAAGTGCATATATTAGTCTTGTAAATGACCATTAGATGATTCTAAGTCCCATATCCTTTCTTGATAGATTGGTAATTAGGTAGATACCTCCTTTAGAGCCCTTGAATCCTTAGTGTAGGTGATCCTTAGAAGGAAATCTTTGAGGTTCTTTAGAAGATCAAGTAGGTGGATGATTCTTCCTATAGGGGTAGTTTCCTCTTCAATTTTCCTTGCTTGATTGGAATCCTCCTTGTGAGCATGCTTCCTCCTGTAGAGGAATACATTGCATTATCATAAAAGGGGTTGAGGCTATGAAAGCTCTCTCTAAGGAAGTGGAGTTGGTTGAGTGCTTGTGGTAAGTTCCTGTGGACCTTACCTTGCTTCTCATCTCCATTCTTCTAATATTCTCTTATTCCATTCTTTTTAGGAACCTTCTTGGGGTAGCATAGTCCCTCCTGTGGGGGGAATGTTGCACATCTCTCTAAGGAGCCAAACCTTTAGGATTCCCCCAGATCTCTTTTAGTTGGTTGAGTGCTTGGGATAAGTTCCTGTGGACCTTACCTTTGCCTCCCAACACCCAATTTCTTTCCTTAGGATAGAAGCCTTGTGTGACTACTTGTGGAGTGATTTCCTTATTTGCCATGAGTCCTTTTCCTCATTCATGATTGAGTGGTGTGTTGCATTAGGATAGTTCATGTTTAGGATAGTTTAAGCATAAATGCATGACTGCATTAAGAGGTTGAGTGAGTCTCCCTCTGCTTGTTTGCCTTAAGGGTTGAGGTGATCCTCCCCTTGCTTGTGTGTTGTTTTGCTTTTTCTAATTGACGTATTTGCATAATAGAGGTCGAGTTGAGCTTCCTCTACTTGTCTGTTTTGACTGTTTTTCTTTGCTTGATTGCTAAGAGGTTGAGTGAGTCTCCCTCTGCTTGTATTGTTGCATTGCATGTGCATCTTTACTGTTTTTGCTCTGTTTATTTGTTTAAGCTGATGCTTTATCTGTTTCTGTATACCATTGACATGATCCTCTAGGAATCTCACTTCCTTTGATAAGGAAGTGATGATTAGAACTTTAGGTTGAAACCTATGCATGATAACTTCTAGGAGTTCCCTGTTTCAAACCTCAACCATAGGATGAATCCTTGGCATGACAACATTAGGACTTGACAGTCTCCCTGTAGAGTTCGTTCTCTTCTCTCTAAAAATAACAGTAAAAAACGTAATAAAGGCAAGTTAGTACAAGCGCGTTATGAGCCTTAAGCTACTTGGGAAATGATAATTGAGCGGTCTCCTCTCAATCATCTAGGATGTTTAGTATATGTCCTTTGGACGATATGCGACGCATTCTCTCCTAAGTCATAGTCTCTAGTGCTGTACAAACTACAGACAACCATAAATAACAGTTCTTCCGTAAAAGACCGAAAACAAACTTCAAACCTTTTTGCCCCGTGGGCCCATAATTCAAAGGAAGCTTTTCTGAAGAAAAGAGTGTCGTTAACTCTCAGTTCTACCGCAAACAGTAACGCACGAGTCTCTGACGAGCAAGCTGCATACACCAAACTGCTGGAACTGTTTGTTAACCCTACTCGGAAAAAACAGATGAATCTGAAATCCCGTAATCCGTATTATCCATAACTACGTAAGCTCTGATCTCTCATATCTGTTGAGAGTACGTAGGCACAATACTAACGTATTGGCGAGCCACCTTCCCCCATCCGTTACCTGTAGTTAGCCGAACTACGTTGACTTTGATTTCTCGTTCCAGACAGGAATACGTAGGCATAGAACTGCTGTGTTCTGCCGAGTCATTTTCTTTTCTTTTCAGACCAGACCTTTAGCGTAGATAGTTAAATTAACCCATCATATAAACACAACAAGCGTGGATCCCATCGAGTACGATGGACGTGAGGGGTGCTAATACCTTCCCCTTATGTAACCGACTTCCGAACCCAGACATTGGTTGCGATGACCTTGTCTTATACCTTTTCGTCAGGTTTTTCCGATCGTTTCCTTTCCCGTTCTGAGGGATAAATAACGAAAGGTGGAGACTCTTCTGTTTTGCCGGCACCTTATTTTTGCGGTAGCGTCAGCTGGCCACTCTGCTGAGGAACTGATGTCCCCTGTGCGAGTTAATCCTAGCGCTTGCGTGTTTACCTGCTGAGTTGTGTTTATTTATCGCATTTTACTTCCTGCATTTTATTTTCAGTATGATATAATTTTCTGTGCTGTTGTGGGAGGGGCTCTGATGAGTGTTAAGCCAGACCCAGGCTTGAGTGTGTACATAGTTTTAGAAGTAGATTAGTGGTGAACCTGCATGTTAGGCATGCACTAGTTCCCATGCAATCTGCACTCAGACGAGATTCTCTGAGATGATTTCCATTTCCATCCCAGTGGGCCGTCGAAAGGATTTCAGATCTAAGGATTGTCGACTCTGGGAACCGATCATTTGTGATTCAGCTGAGTAAGGCCACTTCATGAGATGATGCTGCCACACATTCTGGGTATCGTATCACCGTTTATTGAAAGTCTGTGACGCTGATGAACACATAGGATGTCGTGCCTTTGTCAGTGATTAGGTCCATACCTTTGAGCGGGGTCGGGTTATTGCAGGAAACCGTAACCTTCAGACAACCTGGTTTTCTTGACAGTGAATCAGTATTGTGGGTTTCAGTAGGCCTTTATTATCAGAGTGTGGTATTTTCTTGCTGAAGCAAAATTATGACCTGCCACTTCACAGCACAGCACAACACAGCACTCTTGATCTCCTGCTGCATTTTGCATTTGCATTTACATTTTCATGCTGCATGGCATTTAACCCGTATCTGTGTTGCAGGTGTGCAGTTCTCTCTCGATTTTAGCATTCTTGTCCTTTCTGTGTCCATCATGGAGCCCAATGTGATAAGAACTTTGGCTTATAAGTTCCCTACTCCAGACATTACTACTCTGAGGGGTTTGATTTCTTTGCCTGGTAAGGAAGCGATGAGAGACTTCAGAGGAACCTATGGGAAGTTGCTCAGCATTGTGTGCAAGCCATCTGTGTATGAATTGAACGGACTCCAGACTCTGCATCAGTTTTATGATCCTCCGTTGCGTTGCTTCACATTTCCAAGCTATGTGTTGGCCCCTACTTTAGAAGAGTTTTCTGCCATATTGGAGGTGCCCATTCTTGCTCAGGTATCCTTTTGTCCTATTGATCAGGAGCCAGATCTGGCCAGTATTGCTACAGCTCTGCATATTGAGGTTTCTGAATTGAAAGGAAAGACAGTCAGGAGAAATGGGGCCTGGGGATTCCCATTACCTTTTCTAGATGAGAAAGCCCGACACTTCGCCAAGAAGGAATGCTGGGTGGCATTCAAAGCTATTTTGGCATTGTGCATATATGGTATCATGTTATTCCCCAATATTCCAGATTTTGTGGATGTGGACGCTCTTCGTATTTTCATTTCAAGGAACCCCATCCCTACCTTGCTTGGAGATATGTATCATTCGGTGCACTATAAGAACGAGAATAGAAGAGGCAAAAGTGTATCCTGCTGTGCTTCACTGTTTTACAGATGGTTTGTCACTCATTTACCTAAGGATGACCCTTTTATAAAGACTGCAGAGACGAAGGAGTGGTCTGAGCGACTGATGAGTTTGTCTGCCGAAGACATTGATTGGTTTGATAGAGATCGCCTAGGGAGCGAAATCATTTACAGCTGTGGGAACTTTCCTAATGTCCCTCTGATGGGTAGGAAAGGCTGCATTAATTACAATCCGTCTATCGCTATCAGACAGTTCGGGTATGCCTTGAGGGGCCCTCCTAAGGAAGAAGAGGTACAGGAATCTCTGTACCTCACTGGCGCATTGGAAGGAGATGATCTGGTTAGATTTGAACATGCCTGGAATAACGTTCACCGAAAAGGAAAGACCTCGTTAGGGAAGAGCAATAATCAGACTTATCCTCCTTATGTGGACTGGATTCATAGCAGAGCAGAAAAAGTGCTGATGCCTTTTCCTCTTGTCAAGCAGGACTGCCCTTCAGAGCCTACCATGATTGAAATCCAGAAGTATGATCAGCTTCAAGCTAAGAATGAAGAGCTAATCAAAGCCAACGAAGAGATGGAAAACGAGATTGCTCAACTCCGAAGAGAAAAGAACGAAGTCGTACACACCTGCAAGAAGCAGACAGAGTTGATCAACCACCTGGGCGCTAATTTGACCAAGGAGACTGATTCTAGGGAACGTCTAGGGTTGGACCTGAAGGCCGTACGCAGAGTATTGACCACCAAGAAGCAGGAGCTGGATAAGGCATACCGGAAGTTGACCCAGTACGAGAAATTGTGGAACAACACTTTGACTAGCCACAAGGAGCGGGAAGAAAAACTGAAGCAATAGATAGCCCAGTTGGAAGCTCAGATTGAGGCCAAAGACAAGAAGATAGAGGCTGAAGCCTCACTACGACGAGATTTCCAGTATAGGTTGGTTGAGACCAAGGCAAACCTGATGGATTGTCAACTCCGGGCTGATGCTAAGAGGAGTAGGGTGGAAAATCATTCTGAAGAAGGTGTTTATGGGGACGTTGCCGAGAACCTCCCAGAGTCCATTAGGCAGAGGGATCTGCTGATCCAGGGTCTGCTCACCCAGCCTGGTCATCCCACTACAAAGAAGTTACTAGAGGATTTCCGTGCCCGTAGCCGCACTTGATTTCTTTGTATTCTTTTGTACATTTTATGCTGATCACCACCAGGCCTGTTGGTTGGGGTCACGATTGTTGCTTTAGTTGTATTCAGTTACTGTTGTACGCCACCCTCGTGGGTTTTCACTGATATATATATGAGGGTTTTCTTTCCATGATTGGACGGTAGACTTTATTTGTCTCGGAAGCTAGAATCGAGGGGGACTTCCTCCTAATGCATGGATACATGTTTGCATTTGCATGAATCATTTGCATAACAGGTACCTTGAGTCGTTTTCCTAACCCTTTGTGTATGCAGGTTATTTCAGGATTGACCAAAGATAGATCCACCGATACTCGACCAGAGCAAATCAAGCTAGAGCAATGGAACAAGTTCAGACTGACATCCAAGAACTCAGAGAGAGGATGGACCGCTTCATGGAGCTCATGCAAGTGGTCGCTAACGGCCAAGACCAGCTCAGAACTCTGGTGCAACCACTGATCTCAAGGGTTGACAACAATGGTGTGCTTCATGGTGGGAACACTCCAAACCCTCCACTTGTTGAGACCCCTCAGGGTGGCATCCCTGTGACTGGAGGGAATGGAAGTGGTAACAGCAATGTGGTCACTAACATCGGGCTTAATGGGATTACGACTGACGTCAGTAATGGTAATTTTGGAGCCAATGGCAATGCTGGGATAGGTCATGGCAACACTAGAGGAACTGGCAATGCGGGGAACGCTGGGGCTGGTAACATGTATGGTATTGATAATGATGGGTTTGCTGCTGGCAATGGCAATCAGCCATGGCTAGAGGATCGCCAAGAGGACTTGTTCTCACAGAAGGGAGCTGAGGGCGAATTGAATTCTGAAGCCCGTCTGAGGTTTAAAGCGCTCGAGGACAAAACGAAGAGTTATGAGAACTTGAATACTATGGGTGTCAACATGACTAAGCTGGGACTGATCTCAGATTTCAAGGTGCCTCCCAAGTTTAAGGTACCCGACTTTGAGAAGTACAAGGGCACCACTTGCCCTCGTGTCCATCTGAGGTCGTACTACCGAAAGATGTCCGCTCACTTTGAAGATGAGAAGTTGCTGATGCACTTCTTCCAAGACAGCCTGTCCGGCCCATCCTTGGAGTGGTATATGGGTTTGGGACCCACCAGTGTACGTACATGGAAAGAACTTGCTGAAGCCTTTATACGCCATTATCAGTATAACAGTGACTTGGCTCCTAACCGGGTTCAACTGCAGAACTTGTCTCAGAAGAACAACGAAGGGTTTAAAGAGTACGCCCAGAGGTGGCGTGAACTAGCAGCAAGGGTTCAGTCGCCGATGGTTGAACGAGAGCTTGTTGAGATGTTTGTAGCCACTCTTCCGAGGGTTTATTATGAGAAACTGGTCAGTGGTATGTCAGGAAGTTTCTCCGATCTCATCATCACTGGAGAGCATGTTGTAAATGGAATCAAATTGGGAAAGATTCAAGGTGTTGATCTATCCTCAGCTGGAGGAGGAAAGAAACCTTACAGTGGTAAGAGGCGTGAAGGTGAGACGAGCGCAGTGTCTAACGTTCGTGGAAAAGGTAAAGGCCAGCGCCAACAGGTCGCTAGCATAACCATCCCTGCTGTCCAGCAACCTCAACAGCAGCAGCAGCAGAATCAACAAGGGTACAGGAGGTACCAGAACAAAACACCTCTGGCGAATCGTCATCTTGAGACACCGCCTATGTCATATGCTCAGCTTTTATAGACTTTGCTTCAGTTACAGCTAGTTCAGAAGAGAACTCTGGCTCCCTTGACAGGGACGCCTCCACAGGGCTACGACGCGAATGCGAGATGTGATTTTCACTCGGGGGCACCTGGCCACTTGATTGAAAACTGTAAGGCATTCAAGCATAAGGTGCAAGATATGGTTGACGCCAAAATCATCAACTTTTCTGATAATGTGCCGAACGTCACGAAGAACCCTATGCCAAACCATGGGGGAGATGGGGTGAATTCCATTATTGAAGAAGAAGACTCAGATTTATTGACTGATGTCAAGGAACTATGGGGCAGACGTCTACTGTAACGGACAAAAATTGGAGTTGGAGCCATCTGGGCAGTCTGTGGACAACCTAGTGGGAACCGGCGGGATAACACGTAGCGGAAGAGTATTCGCTCCACCTGAAGTTGTGGCTGACAAAACTGACAAGGCTGAGAAAGCTGATAAAGGAAAGAATAAGGTCGTTGAGGAAACTTCTCGTGGGGTAGAGAAAGACCTACTTGTAAAAGACGCCAAAGAATTCATGAGATTGATCAAGAAAAGTGATTATAAGATCGTTGATCATCTTCATCAAACACCGTCAAAAATCTCTATTCTAAATTTGTTGTTGTGTTATGAGGCACATCGCAACGCGCTGCTGAAGGTGCTGAATGCAGCGTATGTGCCGCAAGAGATCTCGGTCAACTAGCTGAAGGGAGTAGTAGCTCACGTGAATGATGGGAATGGGTTAGAGTTTATTAACCTAGAGCTGACGCCGAAGGGAAGAAACCACAATAGCGCCCTGCATATCTCGATAGAGTGTAGGGGAACAGTTATGTCCCATGTGTTGGTGGACACAGGATCATCTCTCAATGTTCTCCCAAAGAAAGCTCTGATGAAGCTGGATATGAGGGGATTGATTTGTACACCCAGTGATCTGGTTGTAAAAGCTTTTGATGGAACTAAGCGTCATGTCTTTGGAGAGGTAACTCTACCCATCCAAGTTGGGCCGGAAACTTTCGACGCATTCTTCTATATCATGGATATCATGCCATCCTATAGCTGCCTGTTGGGCCGGCCATGGATCCATTCTGCTGGTGCAGTGACCTCCACATTGCACCAGAAGCTGAAGTATGCTGTGGGGGGCAGAATCGTAACTGTCTGTGGCGAAGAAGACATAATGGTGAGCCATTTGTCGTCTTTCAAATACGTTGAGGTAGATGGCGAGATCCACGAAACCTTGTGTCAGGCATTCGAAGTTGTTAAGGTCAAAGATGTGACTCCAGTAATGATTGAGAAACCTGAGATGACTCTCTCTTCCTTCAAGGAAGCTCGAGCTGTTGTTCAAGCTGGCTCTGCCCCAGGCTGGGGGCAAGTTCTGGAAATCCCTAACAAGCAGGATAAGTTTGGGTTAGGGTATTCTCCTTCTGCTGATGCTTCCTCCTCTCGCAGTGCGCCGCGCGTCAAAGGGCTGATCCAGTTCACAAGAGGTGGGGTGATATTTGAGGATGTCAACGCAGTGTCTGAAGACGGCGAAGATAGTGATTGCGACCTAGATTCTTGGATTCAGCCAAGCAAACCAGGCCAGAGCCTCAACAACTGGTCCGTCCAGGATATCATCCAAGTGACAGGCAAAGAGTAATGATTTACTTTCTCCAATTATTGTACGACCCTATGTCCTACCCAGGGCATAGTGGTTTTATTGTCAGGGCCTTGTTTGGTTATGTACATACAATTTATCAATAAATCAAAGGGCGTTTTTCTTTGCATGCAAATGTTGTGATCTCTGTTATTCCTGTTTTATCTTTTGTTTTGAAAAACATTAAAATGGCAATACGGTTTGTGCTAACCTGGATATCCTTGTTTTAAGCTTAACCCTTGTTATTGCAGGATTCACATCACAGATGACATCGACTATGAACCTTCTACGACTCACTTCGACTTTGATTTCCCGATATATTAAGCTGAAGACGAAGACCTTCCCGAAGAGTTGGTCTGTTTGTTGAAACAGGAAGAGAAAGTCATTCTGCCTCACGAGGAAGAGATTGAGATTGTGAATCTGGGTTCTGAAGAACTTGTTAGGAATGTCAGGATAGGGGCTGCATTGCAGAGAGATTTCAAGAAGATATTGGTCGAGATGCTTCGAGAGTATAGTGACATCTTTGCTTGGTTATACGAAGATATGCCCGGACTCGACACTGACATAGTGGTCCATCATCTACCATTGCGAGAAGATTGTCCTCCTGTTAAGCAGAAGCTTAGAAGGACACAACCAGATATGGCCGTTAAGATCAAAGAAGAAGTGCAAAAGCAGTTGGATGCTTGCTTTTTAGCAGTCACTACTTACCCTCCGTGGGTCGCCAACATAGTGCATGTACCGAAGAAGGACGGTAAGGTGCGGATGTGCGTCGATTATCGGGATCTGAATAGGGCGAGACCAAAAGATGATTTCCCGCTCCCTCATATTGATGTGTTGGTCGACAATACAACTCAGTTTTCCGTGTTTTTGTTCATGGATGGCTTCTCCGGCTATAATCAGATCAAGATGGCGCCGGAGGACATGGAGAAAAATACGTATATTACACCTTGGGGAACGTTTTGCTACAAGGTAATGCCTTTCGGTCTGAAGAATGCAGGGGCCACTTACCAACGAGCAATGGTTACTTTGTTTCATGACATGATTCACCATGAGATTGAAGTCTATGTTGATGACATGATTGTGAAGTCCCAAACAGAGGAGGGACATCTGGTCGATTTGCTGAAGCTTTTTGAGAGGCTTAGGAAGTTCAGGTTGAGGCTGAATCCTAACAAGTGTACTTTCAGAGTACGGTCTGGAAAACTACTGGGGTTTATTGTGAGTGAAAAAGGCATTGAGGTTGATCCTGCGAAGATAAAAGCAATACAAGATATGCCAGCGCCAAAAACTGAAAAAGAAGTTCGTGGTTTCCTGGGCAGAATAAACCACATTGCAAGGTTTATATCTCAGCTCACGGGCACATGTGAACCTATGTTCAAACTACTGAAAAAAGATCAGGCGATAATCTGGAACGAGGATTGCCAGAAGGCATTTGATAAGATAAAGCAGTATCTGCAGGAACCTCCAATCTTGATACCCCCGGTGGCCGGAAGACCCCTAATCATGTACTTGACAGTTCTTGAGAATAGCATGGGTTGCATTCTCGGTCAGCACGACGAGACTGGCAGAAAGGAGCATGCCATCTATTACTTGAGTAAAAAGTTCACAGATTGTGAGTCCCGTTACTCAATGCTCGAAAAAACGTGTTGTGCACTCGTGTGGGCTGCCAAACATTTACGACAGTATATGCTCAACCACACGGCCATGCTAATTTCGAAGATGGATCCGATCAAGTACGTCTTCGAGAAGCAAGCGCTTTCAGGCAGGATTGCCAGATGGCAAATGGTTTTGACGGAATATGACATTCAGTATGTTTCCCAAAAAGCCATTAAGGGAAGTGTATTGTCTGAGTACCTTGCCGAACAACCTATCGAAGATTATCAGCCGATGAAATTTGAATTCCCTGATGAGGATATCATGTTTCTCAAAGTAAGAGATTGTGATGAACCGTTGCCCGACGAGGGGCCAGATAGGAAGTCCCAGTGGAAATTGATATTTGACGGGGCGGTTAATTCGTACGAAAGTGGTATTGGGGCAATCATCACGACTCCTCAAGGGTCCCACATCCCGTTCACTGCTAGATTGACTTTTCCAGTCACCAATAATGAAGCGGAATACGAGGCATGCATCATGGGTTTAGAAGAAGCTATTGATTTGAGAATCAAAAACCTGGATGTATATGGTGACTCGGCACTTGTTGTTAACCAAATTAAAGGGGAGTGGGAGACTCGTCAGTCGAATTTGGTCCCGTACATGAATTATGCCACAAGGCTACTTCCGTTCTTCGATCGAGTGGAACTCCATCATGTGCCTAGAGCTGAAAATCAGATGGCTGATGCCTTACCCACGTTGGCTTCGATGTATAAAGTCAATTTTTGGAATGAAGCTCCAAGAATTTTCATTTCTCATCTTGATAGACCTGCATTCGTTTTCACAATCGAGGAAGCCTCCGATGGCAAGCCATGGTTCCATGATATCCAGACCTTCCTTATGACTAAGGAGTATCCTGCGGGAGCGTCAACCCAGGATAAGAAGACTCTGAGGAGGCTGTCTGGAAATTTTTATCTCAATCCTGATGGAGTTCTGTATAAAAGAAACCACGATCTCGTGCTACTCAGATGTGTAGATGAGAAAAAGCGAGTCTGCTTATGGAGGAAGTCCATGAAGGCACATTTGGTACGCACGCCGGCGGGCACGCTATGACGAGAAAGATCCTACGAGCAGGATATTACTGGCTGACGATGGAGTCGGATTGTTTCAAATTCGCGAAGAGATGTCATAAATGCCAGATTTATGCTGATAAAATTCACGTTCCGCCATGCCCGTTGAACGTCA
The DNA here is from genome assembly GCA_963859935.3 of Lathyrus sativus. NCBI lineage: Eukaryota > Viridiplantae > Streptophyta > Magnoliopsida > Fabales > Fabaceae > Lathyrus > Lathyrus sativus. The sequence goes on along the minus strand of OZ012735.1, from coordinate 646,881,925 downwards.
TGTCATCCCCGTGGCCGTTTGCCACGTGGGGCAACGACATGATAGGCAAGATCGAGCCCACTGCATCTAACAATCATCGCTTTATTTTGGTAGCCATCGACTACTTCACCAAGTGGGTGGAGGCAGCCTCGTATGCTAGCGTGACCAAGCAGGTGGTGGCTAAATTCATAAAGAAGGACATCATCTGTCGATACGGAATTCCCGAGCGGATCATTACTGATAATGGTTCGAATCTGAATAACAAGATGATGAAGGAGTTATGCCAGAGCTTCAAGATTGAACATCACAACTCATCACCTTACCGGCCGAAGATAAATGGTGCGGTTGAAGCGGCCAACAAAAACATTAAAAAGATAGTACAGAAGATGGTTGTGACCTACAAATATTGGCATGAGATGTTGCCATTTGCATTTCATGGTTATCGTACGACGGTACGCACATAAACCGGGGCAACTCCTTTCTCACTAGTGTACGGTATGGAGGTTGTCCTACCGTTGGAAGTTGAGATTCCTTCTTTGCGAGTTTTGGTCGACGTGAAACTCGATGAGACAGAATGGATTAAGAATCGACTGAACCAACTCGGCCTGATGGATGAGAAGAGATTAGCATTGATTGCATATGGTCGTCTGTACCAGAGCTGAATGAAGAAAGCTTATGATAAGAAGGTGCGTCCTAGAAGCTTTTAGACGGGTGATCTCGTCCTGAAGAAGATTCTTTCGCCATACTCCGATCACAGGGGCAAGTGGACTCCCAATTATGAAGGTCCGTACGTCGTCAGCAAGGTCTTCTCGGGAGGAGCCTTATTGTTATCCATGATGGATGGCGAAGATTTTGCATCCCCTGTGAATGCGGACGCAGTTAAAAAATACTTTGCTTAAAAAATTACCCGCTGGAAAGAAAAAAGAATATCCAGGCAAAAATGGGGCATCCCGGCGAACCATAAAAAAGGAAAGGGTTCGGGCAAAAATTAGGCATATAAATGAAAAATGTACACCCGCAAAGTCGAAAACCTGGAAGGGTGACTTTGGCAAAAAAGGGTATCCCGGTGAATCGAAAACCCGAAAGGGCGGTTCAGGCAAAACTTAGGGATTTGAAAAGGCAAATGACTGCGTTTCGCGTGTGGACTTTCATTGTTTAGTGGTTGGGAAGACCTGAGGGCCGTTTATCTGAATCAATCTCTTCTGAAGATGAAGCGTAAAAGAAGTATCAAAGTCGAGTGGGTCATAGAGGGATCAACTCCTGGTGTTCGTCTATGCCACATTGCCGACTTTCGTATATACTGATGTATATTTATGTTATTATGCTTGCACAGCTTCCTCATTTCAGGAGCTTGCATCTGTTGTAAAACATTTTTCCTATTTCAGAGGCTCGTTATCAATAAAATGTATACTATTCAGCAATTCTATTTGTTTGTTTAGCTTTTATATGTTTTGTTCGCAAAAAAGAACGCCCGATGTTTTTGATAAAATGCACATACATAAACTTGCTGGCCTAGGCCGATAATTGTTGAAACATTGAATTACCTGAACATTGTCACAGGATGGTAACCTTGACAGGTCCCTTTGAGAAGGGTATCTTGTCTGTTTGTTCGTGTTGTTACAGGTACGACACATTCCAGGCAGTACGCCAGGTGTTTTCCAAGCAGGATAATTCCTTCTTCCCCAACGAGTTCAGTAGCGTCTCCCCATGGAGTCTGAACATGGGACTGTGAGCATTGATATGTTTCCCCAAGCAGAGAAAGATTTTCCCCAGCCAGAGGCATCCTAGGCAGGATCATCAGTTCCCCAGCTGAGTCATGCGCTGAAGTGTATACTCATTCCCAACATTGGGTCAATGAGCAGTTTTCTCGTAGAAGGGTATTCGCAATTATTTAGCTTCTGATAATTCAAACCGAAGTCTCCAGCGGAATTGAAAGTCCCCACAGAGTGGTACTTTCCCCGGCGGGTAGGAGTGATTCCAGCGTTTGGTTGCCTATCCTCAGCCAAGTTTATAGTTCCCCAAGAGAGCTGAGTCCGTGGAAGCCGTTCAGGCAATGATTGGTTTTCCCCAGTAGAGAGTACTGAATAGCTGATGCTGTATTTCCCCATCGGAGTCGTTATCTCTAGGAAAGTTTTAGTCGCGAAGGCCGTGCATTTTATTTCTGCGATTGACATCGCTTCCCTCAGCAGTTTGTAGTTTGTACACCTAGTTGAGCGAGTTCAGGTTCTCGTAGAACTTCATTCCCCTGCAACAGTCGCTTGGAGTTCGTTTCCCCAGGTTTAGTCCAATTGAGATTGGTGTGACTTCTTCTCCTCGGCAGGATGATTCCTCCTCTCCACCAGAGTGGTCCTTTCTCCTTGACAGGAGAATCTTTTCTTCAGCATTTATTTTGCTGATGGGGTCGTAGCATTTTGCATGATTGCATAGCATTCTCCCTAAAAATGCGTAGCATTTCCACCATGTGGATCATTGCGCCATTGTCAAATCATATGCATATGAAACATGAGATAGGTCGTTACTGTTCTTGTTTTACAGGTGTTCCTACGCAGAATGGTTTGCTCAAGATGATTCTTGAATTCCCCAGTGAAGTTGTTTGCTTAAGATGATTCTTAAAATCTCCACGGAAGTCAGCAGAGTGTTTGCTCAGGATGATTCCTGAAATCTCCAGCAAAGTTATTGGTTCAGGATGATTCGTGAAGTCCCCGGCGGAGTTATTTGTCCAAGATGATTCTTGAATTCCTCAGCAGAGTTGATTCATCCAGAATGATTTCTAGATCCCCGAAGCAGAGTTACTTGATAGTTCTCCAGAATCCCCAGTGAAGATATGTCATCCCCAGCGGGTTCTAAAAAGTGAAGTTAAAACTTCCTTGAAGACTTGATGATTGAAGTCAGGCTGACGCCCGAGAATTTCTTTGAATGCCCGATGGCATGATTACAGAGATTGTCAAAAGTTCTTGATGACCTGATGAGTCCCGAGGAATTCTTCTGTTGCCGTGCCGTAGAATGCCTGGCGGCAATATCAGCTATGTAGCACTCGTTACCGTGTAACTGGTGGTCCCTTGATGATTTGAGGGAGAAGCTGCAATGAAATCTGATGATCATCCTGACGGAGATTTGGGCCAGTTGCCGCGCAACTGTTGTTTCAGACTTCAGAGAGTGTCCTACCCACCGGAGTGTCGTTTACTTGTGAGGTTGGCAAATTTCTGGTTACCGTGTAACCGATTCCCCAGCAGGTTGTCGTGCAACTGTCATTTTCAATTTCGAAGATGTTCCTACCAATCTGAGTACCGTTTACCTGTACGATTGGCAAATCATCAGTTACCATGTAACCGGTGATCCCTCGATGATTCTAGGACGCAATGATATCAGATAAAATCAGAGAATCATCCTGACGGAGATTCAGATCAGTATTCTCCAGCAAGTTGCCGTGCAACTGCTATTTCAGTTTCCGAAGATTTGTCCCGATCAGAGTACCGTGTACTTGTGCAGTTGGCAAATTTCCGGGTTTGTTGGTATTCAACCGTCTTTTACCTTGATTGTTTGAGAGCCGTTCACTTCTCACCCAGTCAGGTCCACGCCGTTTGAATAGGGGCAGCTGTTGCACTCCAAAATTTGCCCAACCTTTCTTTACCTAGCTTGTGTTTCATTTCATTCATGTTAGCATTATCATTTGCATTTCATTGACATGTGTGCAAGAGATCAAGAGGTATGATTACCAACAAGGGATACACAAGGCTATGAAGCTAGCTAAGAGGCTTATCCAAGTGTTCAAGGATTGATATCCTCACCAGAGAAGTCTAAGATCCTCAGAGAGAGTGGTTGAAGCCAAGTATGTGGGTCTCCTAACTTGAGAGTTGTGGGAAGGTCATCAGATGATTCTGAGGCCATGAAGTTGGACTTGAGGTCTTGAATGAGCTCATAAGAAATGATGAAGTTCATTTGGAAGCCTAGACAGGTCATTATGTGGAGGAGATGAAGATATACCCAAGATTGGTGCAATTAGGGTTTCATCTGGATAACCCTAGGATAACTGATGATTTGAAGAAGGTTGAGACCTAATTAAAGAGCCATGTGATCATGGATTGATGTCTTTAGATGTTATAAGGATGATTCCAATGTTAACTCATCATGATTGAAGAGTTTGAGAAGTTTTAGGCTAGGGTTTCTAAGGCTTGACAGTGTAAAATCCCCTAGCTTGACCCCTGACTTCAAGATCACTTAACTCAAGATGTGATTTTCATCTCATCTTGACCCCAACATGATTGTTGTAGGGCATGATCTTAGCTTTAATTTGAGTACTAGAAGTACTTGATAGGGTTTATAGAACTCAAGTTATGAGCCAGACAAGTTACAAGTCATCTAAGGCATGTGAATTTGGAGCTTGAAAGTCACCCAACTTGCATGACACGTTTTCCCTAGAAGGATGATTCCTATGAACTTTTTGTCAACATGAATGTTATTCCTTATTCTCTTAGCTTTCTAGAGAGTACTAGAAGTCCATGATTGGATTTGTAGAACTCAAGTTATGGCTTTGACAAGTCAAGGGTATTTTGGGTATTTGGAATTACAGGTCATTTTGAATTATGGGTCCATTTCACCATCTTAGGCACCTCAAATGAAGTTTTGTTCAACTTGAAAGTTGCTCAAAATGATGTTTTTAGCTGAACCAAGTATCAAGAGTCCATTGATATGGATTAGAGCAAGCATTGGTTGAAGAAATTTCTCAAAAAGACCATTTTAATGAATTAAAATGGGAAAATTCAAAACAAATGTATATTGAATGATTTCAAACCAAATTGGTACTCATTTTGATTGGAAAAGAAGTTTTAAACACTTTGGCATTATTACATTTTTGAGTTGATATTCATTTCATGGTCATTTGGTGGATTACTTCATGATGAAGTAACATTTCAAACTTGCACCTTAGATTGAAATCAAGGCTGCAAACTAATCCAATTACACTCTACACACTCAATGCAAGTGATCTGAAGCAAGTTTGAGGTGAAAACAAGGCAAATTCGTGGCTGCCATAGTTGGATTTTTTGAGAAAAATTGAAAGTTGGAAATCATAAGTTGGGCCATGATTGGGCCTCCAAAGGTTTCAAACAGAATATAAATAGATTGTGGATCATTTTTGGAAGCTTCTAGTGCCATTTTCAGTTGATAAACAGTTGGAGTCAGTTGAGAAGAAACTTGAAGAATTGATTTTCGAGTTTGGAGATTGAGGGGGTTTCAGAAGAAATTGAGCATAAAGCATCATTCAGCATCATCCATTGAGTGAATCTGCACACTTTGGAAGAAAGTTGTTGCCTGAAAGTCACCATACTGTTGCACCCCAAAATTTGCCTAACCTTTTTCTCACTTGGGTTTTGTTTCATTGCATTAGCATATCATTGATTTGCATAGCATAGAATTACTCATTTAGCAGGGGATCAAGTGTGATGTATATCAAGAGGAGCCTATGTAGAGGTTTTGTCCAAGCTTGAGAAGTCACCAAAGTCATCAGGAAGAGGGTTGTGGTCTTGAGAAGTTTGGTTGATTGTATAGGGTTCATCTCCTAATCTGAGGACCAATTGAAGACCATTAGTGGATTTTGAAGCCTTGATCATTGATAGAGTGTGGATAGAGCTCATGGAGTGCCTTGAGGGTCATAGTGGAGCTTAGTCAAGTCATTATGCCAAGTGTGAAGAGCCACAGTTGAGGGTGTTGCAATTAGGGTTTTCATCTGAGTAACCCTAAGTCAACTGTGCAATTGAAGAGGATCAAAGATCAATTCTAAGTCTTTTTAGTCATGGAGAGTTGTGTTGAGACACATGAGGTGATATTCCAAGATCAATTCAAGAAGAATTCAAAGTGTGAGGAGTTGCTAAACTATGGTTCTCAGGGTAAAATCCCTTATTTAGTGCCTAACTTCAAGACCACTTATCTTAAGATACAAGTTTCATCTCAACTTTTGGCTAACATGAAACTTGTAGAGCATGTTCTTAGCTTTAATTTTAGTACTAGAAGTCCACCATTGGATTTATAGAACTCAAGTTATGATCCATACAAGTTACAGGTCATCAGATGAATGTGAAATTTGTCTGCAATAGTCAACCAACTTCCAAGGAACTTTTGACCTAGAAGGATGTTTCTCCTCAACTTTTGGCCAACATGAAAGTTGTAGGTCTTAATATTAGCTTTCCAAATTGTACTAGAAGTATTCCATATGATTTGTAGAACTCAAGTTATGAGGTTTACAAGTCAAGGGTACTTTGGGAAAGTAGGATTATAGGTCATTTGGCATTATAGGTCATTTTCACTATCTTGTAAGCTTCAAATGAAGTTTTCCCAACACAAAAATTGTTCAAAATGGGATTTTTAGGTCAACCATTTATTCATGAGGCTTTGATTTGGCTTAGAGTGGGACTTGGTTTGAAGGAACTTGGCAAAAGGGGAATTTAAAGGCATTTATGTGAAAAAAACTCAAATTAAATCATGTGTGTTCAAACAAGACCAAATGAGTGCTCATTTTAATCAGAAAAATAATTTTGAACACAAAGGCAATAGTGGAAAATGCATTTGAGGCATAATTCATAGTGTTTCAACTTGTTGCTTCATGATGAAGAAACACATCTAATCTTGGCCATAGGATACAAACAAGGGTTTAATCCTGTCCATACACTCTCCACAGTTAACAAGCATTGCAATTGAAGCTTCTTGGAGAAGGAATTGAGGGAAATTCGTGTACACCATAGTTGGAATTTGGAAGGAAAAGTGGAAATTGGATCTCACTGTTTGGGCCTCCAATGGGCCTCCAAATCACCCAAACTCACTCTATATAAGTTCAGAAAGCAGTTAGGATCAATGTTGGTGGTTATTTTGTGCTAGAGCCAGAGATTGTAGAGTGAATTTTCAAGCTTCAAGTGAGAAATCAAATTTCAATTCTAGAGAAATTCAAGGCAAATTGAGGATTCAATCATCTTCAGCATCAATCATAGAGTGTATCTGCACAGTTTGAAGCCAAAGATCGTGCCCTAACTGCTCCAATTTGAAGCTGCAACTCAGGTATGCAACTTTCAAAATTGTTGTAGATTCATGATGATCTAGCATGTTTTAGCATGAGGTTAAGATTTAGGAGAGATTATAGATGGATTCTGGATCAAAATTGTGGAGTTTATAGACAATTTAGGATGTGATCAACTTTCTGTTTGGCTTCGAAGCTCTTTTATATTGAGGTTTTAGCATGAATGGAATAGTTTAGGATGATCTATGAAGTGTAAGGAGAAGATCTATGGCTTTGGATTGAGGTTTGGTGACACTTGAAGATTTGGCATATTTTCTGGTTGCTATCGTGTTTTGAATTCTAGTGAGAATTAGTACGGAGGTGATACTTGGATTCAACATGAAAATTTGAGTGAAACTGTATAGATTTTGTTAAGGATTGATGACCTGTAAGTTTTGGCTCGCCGGAGAAGACGGTGGCTCAGCCACCGGAGCCACCGTCTGGTTCATCTGAACACATTCCCTCCAATTCCAGTTTGAACGAGGAATACAATCCCTCAGCCATTGGATGAAGTTGAAACGAGGACTTTGTAATCAGATCCAACGAGTGAGATCTAATTCTGAGATTGAATTTGACCTCCTAAAACGCACACGTTTTATTAATGCGCTGGCAGCATCAAGATCCTTAGATGAGCTGACTTAGTCCATTGATCTTACGCCCCTGATTTAATTCCAGCATTTTTATTCTTTAATTCATTTTCTTTTTATTTTAATTGCTTTGTCATTTTAAATTCATAGTAATTTCAATTTTGATCAGAAAAATAAAATAAAAATATGTGGATGATCTAGATTTAATTTCTGATTTTCTGGTGCTTTTAGATCTCATTTTCATGCAATTTTCAATTTAATTTTATTTTTTGCATTTTGTTTAATTCTTTAATTTTGGCATATTTCTTCATTTTCTTGCTGATTTTTGTATGGTTGATTGGTATTGAATTTGTATGAGATTTTTTGCTGGTTGCTATTATAGAGATGCATGATCCCTTAGGATTTATTTCATGATATTTAGATAACAATAGGTTCTGTTTTGGATTAGGTTCCCATGACCTTCCATTTTAGGGTTTCCCTTTGGCAACTTTAAGTTTAGGATTTCTTTAGTGGCTTTCCCCATAGATTTAGGCCCTGATCCTTTTACCATAAGTACCTAACACATGTAGGTTCCCTTAGAAAAGTTTATAGGATTTTAGGAGATGATTTGGTATTTTTAAATAGATTTAATACTTAGGCTAGTTTTAAGATGCTTTCAACATAACACTTGCACTAGTTGAACTCCAATGGTGGCCTTTAGTCATAATAGGTTTGCTAATATTCTTTGATGGTGCTTTAGACATATAGAAGCTTCTGTTTTCTTGTTTGTGGTGCTTGGTTTGGTGTTTAGACCTCCTTTTAGTAGCTTTCTTGTAGCTTGATCAATTAGGGTTTAAGAAGAGCTTTAGTTTTGGTTTCTCTTTCTTCAAATAAACATGGATTGCCTTGATTGCTTTCCATTATCATCCCATGATTCAAGGTCCCTATGTGGAAACCTTATCTTTTCTTTGGAAGGATGTGTGGCATATCACAAGAGGTAGAACCTTTGAGGATGCCTATCTCAGATGTATGGTTGAGTGCCATGATGGATTCCTTTGGTTTCCATCATGCTTCCCATCATCATGCTATCATCTGGATGTTGATTATCATCTCCCTTGGTGGATACTTTGAAGCTTAAAGATGGAGCTTTCATTTCCTTCTCTTGAAGATGGCTTGGACTTGAAGTTGATTGCAGACTGTTTAATTGTTTTGTTGTTAGTTTGCTTTGCTGTTGAGCTGCTTGTCTGCTGTTTTGTCTGCTGTATTTTCTGATTGCTTGACTGTTGCTTGTGTGACTGTTTGGTGTGTTGCATTAGACTAGGTTTTCATGTAGATTATTCTAGGCCTAAGAGCATCCTAAAGGTTGAGTTTCTCCCTTTGCTTGTCTGCATTAGAGGTTGAGTCTGTCTCCCTCTGCTTGACTGTTATTGCTTGGCTTTGCTTGCTGGCTTAAGGTTGAGTCTGTCTCCGTTGCCTGTGTTGTGTGTTTCCTCTGGCTTGCTTGCTCTAGAAGTTGAGCTTGGCTCCTTCTGCTTGTTTGTTGCATTGCATGCATTTTATTTACAGTTATTTCTTACAGTTATTTCTTTGCTGTTGCTTTCCTTTGCCATGTTCCCCTAGGAACTCTGACTTCTCTTGTTCAAGAGAAGTTATGACAGACATTAGGGTTCTAACCATGCATGATAACATTAGGTAGTTCCCTCCTAACCTCAATCATAGGATCAACTTTGCATGACAACTTTAGGATTGGATCAATTCCCCTTTGGTGCATCTTTTCTCTTCTCATCTTCAAACAAATCAAAATACAGTAATAAAGGTTAATTGATGTTGTACGCTACGACCCTTAAGCTAATTGAGAAAGGGTTATTGGAGAGTTTCTTTCCAACAGCTTGGATATTTAGTATGGCACCCTTTGGGTGACTTGCGACGCATTCACTCTCAGGTCATAGTCTCTAGTGCGATATTAGTTGCAAACATCCATAAAAGATACTTCTTCTAAAAAATAGAAAATAAAGATCAAACATCTTTTTGTCCTCTTGGACCTTTAATCCTTGGAAACCCTTTTCATAAGGAGAGTTCTGTTAACTCTCGGTTCTACCACAAACGGTAAAAGCCTAAGTCTCCGTCGAGCGAGCTGCATACACCAACTGCTGGAACCGTCTGTTAACCCTACTCGGATAAAAAAGACAAACCCGTGTCTCATTGTCCCGAACTACGTTTGTTCTGATATTTCACGCCGTGTGAAAGTACGTAGGCACGAGATGCGATATCTCGGTGAGCAACCTTCCCCCGTAACTCGTAGTTAGGCGAACTACGTTGACTCTGATTTCTCGTTCCAGACGGGAATACGTAGGCATAAAACTGTTGTGTTCTGCCAAGTCATTTTCTTTTCTTTTCAGACCAGACTTTTAGCGTAGATAGATATAATCAACCCGTCAGATACACACAACAAGCATGGATCCCATCAAGTACGATGGACGTGAGGGGTGCTAATATCTTCCCCTTGTGTAACCGACTCCCGAACCCAGACATGGTTGCGATGACCTTGTCTTATACCTTTTCGTCAGGTTTTTCCGATCGTTTCCTTTCCCTTTCTGTGGGATAAATAACGAAAGGTGGCGACTCTTCTGTTTTGCCGACACCTTATTTTCGCGGTAGCGACAGCTGGCGACTCTGCTGGGGAATTATAGCTGCTGGGGACTTTTCCCATCCCCTCTGCTGGGACCGTTTCCCATCCCCTATGCGAGTCAATCCTAGCGCCTGTGTGTTTACCTGTTGGGTTTTATTTATCGCACTTTACTTTCCGCATTTTATTTTCAGTATGATATCATTATTGTGTTATTGTGGGAAGGGGCTCTGATGAGTGAGAATCCAGACCCAGGCTTGAGTGTATACCTAGCATTAGTTGTGGAAAGTAGTGGGCGCGTGCTTGCTTTGCAGGTACTAGTGTCTCACGAAATCCACGCTCAAACGAGATTCTCCCGGTTGACTTATTTTCCAGCCCTTTGGGCTTGAGGGGTTGTTGGTTTGGAGGGTTGTTGACTCTGGGGACCGATCATTTGTGACTCAGTTGAGTGAGGCCACTTTAAGAGATGATGATGCCACACCTTCTGGGTATCGTATCATCATTTCTTGAAAGTCTGTGACGCTGGGAAACGCATAGGATGCCATACCTTGGCTGTGACTAAGTCCATACCTGTGAGCGGGGTCGGGTTATTGCAGGAAACCTTAACCTTCAGACTACCTGGTTTTCTTGACAGTGAATCAGTGTTGTTGGGTTCAGAGGGTTCTTGTCATCAGAGATGTGGTTGTTCTCGACAGTGCCTAATTATTGGTCCTCTTCAGGGTTGTATTATCTTAGCAGAGTTGTGATTATGTTGAAACAGAGCCTCGGTCTCCTCAACAGCACAATCTTGATCCCCTGTTGTATGATTGCATTTTGCATTTTGCATACTCATTTGCATATCATTAACGTGTGTCTGTGTTGCAGGTGTATATATTATCCCCTGGTTCCAGTATTTCTTGCCTTCTGTTGTGCTAGCATGGGATCTCTGAAGAAGAATGTGGCCTACAAGCTCCCCACCCCAGATGTTGCTCTACTGTCCAGTTTGATTGCCTTGGCAGATGATACAGTGAGAGGGGAATTCAGGAAATCTTATGGGAAGCTGCTCAGTCTGGTGCATAAACTTTCGGTCTATGAGTTGAATGGGTTGTATGCCTTGCTACAGTTCTATGACCTTCCTTTGAGATGCTTCACTTTTTTGGACTTCATTCTTGCACCTACATTAGAGGAGTATGCTGAGTTGTTGGGTGTACTGGTTAAGAGTCAGATGTCGTTTGTTCACATGGATGCTAAGCCTAATCTGGCTAATCTAGCTCTTGCTCTTCATCTGGATGCCTCTGAGTTGCTTCTATCCAGTTGGAATGGGGTTCCTGGATTTTCTCTGCAGTTCCTAGTTGGGAAAGCTCAACAGTGTGCCAAAGACGATTGTTGGATCGTATTCAACGCCATTCTCGCCCTCTGCATATATGGCATCATCTTGTTTCCCAACATGCCTGATTTTGTAGACTTGGATGCCTTCCACATCTTTGCTTCAGGGAATCTAGCCCCTACCTTGATTGGTGATGTATATCATTCTGTCCATTACAAGAACAAAAATAGAAGGGGTAAGAATGTATCATGTTGCGTGCCCTTACTCTACAGATGGTTTGATAGTTACCTACCCAAGAAGGGTCTCTTTGCTTCATCTGCAGCCACAGCTGAGTGGTCTGAGCGCTTGATGGGTTTATCAGCAGAGAGCATTGTGTGGTTTGATCGGGAGATGTTGGGTACTGAAATCATCTTCAGCTGCAGTGGTTTTCCGAATGTGCCTTTGATTGGAAGAAAGGGTTGTATCAACTACAACCCCTCTCTACTTGTCAGACAACTTGCATATGCGTTGAGAGGTCCACCAAAGGGTGAAAAGGTGCAGGAATCTCTGTACTTCACAGGGCTCCTAGAGGGGGGTTTGTTAGCTAAGCTCCAGCATGCTTGGAATGATATCAGTAGACGAGGAAAACCATTGTTGGGCAAGAGCAATAGCCAGGCTTATGCTCCTTATGTAACTTGGATCAAGACCAGAGCAGAGACAATAGGGATGCCATTTCCACCTGCTAAGCAAGAGTGCCCTCCAGTGGTTGAAGAGCCTACTACCGTGTCTATTCAGCAGTATAATCAGGTGTTAGTTGAGAAGGAAGAGCTGAAAAAGGCCAATGAAGAGTTGGAGAAAGAGATGGTGCAACTTAGAAGCGAGAGAAATGAAACCGTCCACTCCTTCAAGAAGCAAACAGAGCTGGTAAACCGGTTAGGCACAGACTTGACCAAGCAGATAGCTGATCGTGAATGTTTGGGTTTGGACTTCAAATTTGTCAACGATGTACTGGCCACCAAGAAGCAGAACTTGGATGAGGCATACCGGAGAATCTCCAAATTCAATCAACAGTGGAATGCCACTTTAGCCAACAACAAAGAGAGGGAGGACAAACTGAAACAACAGATCTCCCAATTGAAGGCTCAAGTGAAGGCTAGCGAGAAGAAGTTTGATGAGGAAACTGCTCGTAGGTATGCCACTGAAGACCTGCTAAATAAGGCTATCGCTAACCTGAAAGATCGCAAGCAGATGTTCGAATCTAAGAAGCGAAGGTTAGAAGACTGTTTTGGCCAGGGAGCATGGGAAGATTCTATTAAAGCTCTCCAGTGCACTATTATGCAGAGGGAGTTACTTGTTGAAGGGTTACTCACTCGACCTGATCATCCCAAAACAAAGGGGTTGCTAGAAGAGTTTCGCGCCCGTTGTCGCACTTGACTATTGTCGCTACCGCGAAAATAAGGTGCCGACAAAACAGAAGAGTCGCCACCTTTCGTTATTTATCCCTAAGAACGGGAAAGGAAACAATCGGAAAAACCTGACGAAAAAGGTATAAGACAAGGTCATCGCAACCATTGTCTGGGTTCGGGAGTCGGTTACGCAAGGGGAAGGTATTAGCACCCCTCACGTCCATCGTACTCAATGGGATCCACGCTTGTTGTGTTTATCTGACGATTGGTTTACTATCTACCTATCAAGGCTGGTCTGGAAAAAAAAAGAAACTGACTCGACAAAGTGTCGCACTTTGTGCCTACGTATTCTCATCAGAGAATGAGAAATCAGAGTCAACGTAGTTCGGCTAACTACGGATAAACGGGGAAGGTGGCTCGCCAATACGTCAGTATTGTGCCTACGTACTCTCAACAGGCTTGAGAGATCAGAGCTTACGTAGTTCGAGATAATACGGATTACGGGTTTAGATTCATCTATTTTATCGAGTAGGGTTAACAAACAGTTCCAGCAGTTTGGTGTACGCAGCTCGACCCTTGGAGACTTAGGCGTTGCTGTTTACGGTAGAACTGGGAGTTAACGACACTCTTTTCTTCAGAAAAGCTTTCCTTTGAATTATGGGCCCACGGGGCAAAAAGGTTTGAAGTTCGTTTTCTGTCTTTTACGGAAGAACTGTTTTTTATGGATGTTTGCAACTAGTATCGCACTAGAGACTATGACCTGAGAGTGAATGCGTCGCATGTCGCCCAAAGGGTGCCATACTAAACATCCAAGCTGTCGAAAAGAAACTCTCCAACAATCCTTTCTCATATAGCTTAAGGCTCGTAACGTACGACGTCAGTTAACCTTTATCACTGTATTTTAATTTGTTTTGAGATGAGAAGAGAGCAGGCTCAACTAAGGGGAAGACTATCAAGTCCTAATGTTGTCATGCCAAGGATTCATCCTATGGTTGAGGTTTGAAACAGGGAACTCCTAGAAGTTATCATGCATAGGTTTCAACCTAAAGTTCTAATCATCACTTCCTTATCAAAGGAAGTGAGATTCCTAGGGGATCATGTCAATGGTAAACAGAAACAGATAAAGCATCAGCTTAAACAGTAAACAGTAAACGACTGTAAAATGCATGCAATGCAAGTGAGGGAGGAAATGTGTGTGGGACAACAGCCTCCACAAGCTCATCTCAACCTCAAGCCAGATATGAATAACTGCAATCATACAGAAGAAGTGAAATAAAATGCCATCCTGCAAAGCACAAACCACATAGGCAAGGGAGCTGGGCTCTACCGAATACCCGCAAGCAAAGCCATACAGTAAAAATACAAGCAGAGGGAGCAACTCAACCTCTAGTGCTATCATGCTCCTAGATTAAGTCAGTCTAAATATGAACTTATTCTAATGCATCAAGCAAATCAAACAAGTCACAGCAATACAGTTGCACAGAAAGCAAACAGACAGGAAAAAGAGCAGATCAACAGCTCCCACAGTAAAGCCCTCCTCTGACAGCAGTTCAGTCTTCAGACTTCAACTGCTCTTCAAAGCTATCATCTTTAATAGCAAATATCAACTTGCTTCTACAGGCTTCTAATACATCAAACATAAGTATCAACTTATTCCCTCTTCTCTAAGCCTCAGCTCTTCAGTCAATTCCACCTTCAAGCTTCACTCACAACTACAAGTATCAACTTGTTCTTTCAGGGACTCAGTGTATCAACATAAGTATCAAATTATCCTTTATTCCTCAAGCCTCAGCTCTTCACTCAATCTCAATTTGATCTTCTTCACAAGTGTCAACTTGTTCTTCAAGCTTCAGCTCTCTCTTCTTTACCAGCATCAACTTGTTCCTCTTCATCTACAAGCTTCAGCTTCTAAGGGTAATCTTCAAACACAAAGAAGTATCAACTCCTAGCATCTTCAATATTCTAACAAGGAACTCCATCCTCTAGCAAGGGAGAAATATTCATCTATCAAGAGTAAATTTTGGATGATTGGTAGCAGAGTGAAGACCAAAGGTCACCATTAAACATCCTATCATCAGAGAAAGGGACCCTCAAAGGTTCTACCAACTTGTAAAGAGCCACACATCCTACCAAAGGAGGGATGAGGCCTTTACAAGGGGACCTTACATCATAGGGAAGAATGGAAGTGATCAACATCATCCATGTTTATGAAGGAAGAGAATCTATCTAGAAGCTCTGCCTACAAAACCCTAATCTTAACATCTAATCAAAACTACACCAAAAGAAGGGAAGATCCTCACATCCAAGCCTCTTCAAGCAATCCAATGCATCTTCAACTTGTCTTCAACATCATCCAAGAACAAGCAAAGCAACACCCTAATCTAAGGGAACTAAAGAGGTCAATCTAGTTGAATTAGTGCCTCAGAATCATCTAAAACTAGCATCTAAACTAAAATCAAGCAAAAATAGTAAACTTCATTGAAAATTCCTACAAAAATTCCTAAGGGACCCTAATTCAATCATGAATCTACCCTACAAAAATCAGAGGTTCAATCATCCACCAAGTTCTAAAAATAAAATCTAAACCACAAGGTGTCAACCATAAACCCTAAAAATGGAGCTCCTAAAGGTTTCAACCTAAACTACCACTTACATTCATCACAAAAATGTGAGAAATATCTATGGGGAGCATGCATATCTATTCTAACTACTCACAAAAAATCAAGACCAAAATCATCATCACATGATCAAACCAAATTCAACAAAATCAACCATCAAGCATGATTATTTTAATACCAATTAAAATGTAAAACATCCCATAAAATCAGAAAATGCATGAAATAATAATATTTTTTATCTAAAAAATACTAGATTCAATCATGAATCCATAGCAAAAAGAGTGGGATCAATTGAGTTATTTTTCCATTTTTTATGAATTAATCAATAACCAAGAATAAAATGAAAAATAATAGAAAATCCAAGGAAAATAAACAAACACGTGGTGTGGATAGCAAAACAATTCAATTCATTTACCAGTCTGGGCCACAAAGGGGGTGTGATTAGCACTTATGACTTAAGCCCAAAACCACAACTGATTAATGAAACACTGCGTTCCATTTAGTTCAGAAATCCTTCACAAATTTCATGCACGCGTGGTCGTTGGATGAGTTCTTTAGTCCAAGTCAAACTATGATCCAATGGCCCTGCGATCATCTTCCCCAATTCAAACCTCTGAAACTCAGGTCACCTGCGCGCCAAAGTCACCGCCGGTGACTTTCTCCGGTCATCATCTCACAACCCTAACTTGCTATAAAATCCACCATAGGCCACGATTCCTTGATGAAACTTGTCCCAAATTCCCTCAGGAACTCAATCATGCCATTAATTCGCTCTAAAACCTCAAGATTCGCAAGAACCACATCTCACCCAAAAATGGTAACAACCCTAATTGGTCACTAACTCTCAAATTAATGATCTGAAAACCTCCCTACACCATTCTACTATGCATCTAACACAATAATTCCTCCTAATTCTACCTAATTTAAGCTGGAGATTGAAAGTTACTAACCTGAGAATTTCGTGTGCACAGAGGTAGTAAAGCTTCAAATCAAGTTCTCAAATGCTCCAGACTCCTTCACTGAATCAATTCAAAGCTTCTGTATGCAATGAAATGGATGGAAATGCTCTAGATTCTTGGAACCAATTCTGAGTTGCAGGTGACAAAATCTGAGATCAAGAACACTATTCAGCCACAAATTTGCCTTGATTATGATCTAGAATCATTCACTAGCATCCATGGAAGAGATTGCAATCAAGAAAATGGATGGAAAGTGAAGAAAATGGTGTAACCGAATTCAGTTGCAAGCAAGAAAGTTTCAATCTCAATCTCTATTCTATCCTTCAATTATCACCAACCTTTAATCTGAAACTCTTCTACATCATATATAGGCCATGTATGGATGATCTAGAAAGCTCTAGATCCTTTTAATGAGAAATTCAATTTCTCATGTCATGAAAAGTTCAATCACATGCCATGGTCATACCAATTCTGTTAGCAGCTTGTATTCACCCTCATTCCCTTCCAATTTCTCCCCTAATGGTATTTTGGATGTGTTTGGATTGAAAGAGACCTTGGTCATGCCTTGAATTTTGGTTTGGCAAATGTTACTTAAGATGTAAGTAACTACTTTTCAAAGCAAGTCCATAAATTAAACTTCAATTCAAAATTGTGGCAAAACCAATGTTCTTAAAATGCTTTTTAGAATCAAAATGACATATTACATGCCTTGGTTTGGACATGTAGATCAAAAATACCAATTTCCATCTTTGGTTCCTTTGAAAATCATCCTTATTTTAAGCCATTTTTGTGATTTTGAGATACAAACAATTCCAACCTCTCATGACCTCTTGAATAGCCTTAAAACATCATTTTAAACAATTCCCATTTGAAGCTTGCAAATAGGAGTTATGGCCTTATGGTTGAAATGACCTATAATCTCCAAATGACCAAAATGCCCTTGACTTGTCAAAGCCATAACTTGAGTTCTACAAATCCTATCAAGGACTTCTAGTACTCTCTAGAAATCTAAGAGGATAAGGAACAACATTCATGTTGACCAAAAGTCCATAGGAATCATCCTTCTAGGGCAAAAGTTTCATGCAATTTGGACAACTTTCAAGCTCCAAATTCATATACCTTAGATGACCTGTAACTTGTCAAAGTCATAACTTGAGTTCTACAAATCCTATCAAGGACTTATAGCACTCAAATTAAAGCTAAGATCATGCTCTACAACATTCATGTTGGGGGCAAGATGAGATGACACTCACATCTTGATCTAAACTGCCTTGAAGATAGGGGTCAAACTAGGGGATTTTACACTGTCAAGCCTTAGAAACCCTAGCTTGAAACTTCTCAAACTCTTCAATCATGATGAGTTGACCTTGGAATAATCCTTAGAGCATCTCAATGCATCAATCCATGATCACATGGCCTTTGAATTAGGTCTCAACCTTGTTCAAATCATCAGTTGACCTAGGGTTGACCCAGTCAAACCCTAGTTGCACCACTCATGGCTGAATCTTCTTAATCTTGCACAATGACCTGTCTAGGCCTCAAAGTGATCTTCAACACTTCTCATGAGCTCTCTAAAGACCTCAAGTCTAACTTCATGGCTTCAGAATCATCTGATGACTTCCCACAACTCTCAAGTTAGGAGACATACACCCTTGGCTTCAACCACTCTTTTTGAGGCTCTTTTAACTTCTCTGACAAGGATATCAACCCTTAAGCATCTGAATAACCTTCTTAGCTAGCTTCATAGTGTTGTATAGCTCTTAATTGGTAATCATACCTCTTGATCTCCTGCATACATGTCAATGAAATGCAAATGATAATGCTAATGTGAATGAAATGAAACATAAGCTGGGTAAAGAAATATTGGGCAAATTTTGGAGTGCAACAGCTGCCCCTATTCAAACGGCTTGGACCTGAATGGGTGAGAAGCAAACGATACTCAAACAATCAAGGTAAAAGGCGGTTGAATACCAACAAACCCGGAAATTTGCCAACTACACAAGTACACGGTACTCTGATGGGGACAAATCTTCGGAAACTGAAATAATAGTTGCACGGCAACTAGCTGGAGAATTGGTCACACGGTAACCGATGATGCACGGCCGATCATGCTGTCAGGCATCAGAATTCCCCGGGACTCATAAGATCGACAATCAAGTTAATCATGCCATCGGGCATTCAAAGAAATTTTTGGGCGTCAGCCGAACTTCATCACTGAGTCGGGAATAGAATTCTCGGTCAATCATGAACCAATTGGGGATATCCAAACTTCTGCCATCAGGCACTCCGCATCAGCTGAGAGAACTGCTTCGTTAATACGGTTGGACTTCAATCATCAAGTCTTCAAGGGAAGTTTCAACTTCGCTGTTCAGAAACCTGCTGGGGATGACGCATCTCCGCTGGGGATTCTGGAGGACTATCAAGTAACTCTGCTTCTGGGATTCAGAAATCATTCTGGGGGAATCCACTCTGCTGAGGACTTCAAGAATCATCTTGGACAAGTAACTCTACCAGAGACTTCAAGAATCGTCCTGAATCAATAACTCTGCTGGCAATTTCAGGAATCATCCTAAGCAAACACTCTGCCGGGGACTCTAAGCATCAACTTGAGCAACCCTCTCTGGCGACTTCACAGGGGATTTTAAGAATCATCTTAAACAAACACCTTCGCTGGAGAATTCAAGAATCATCTTGAGCAAACCATTCTGCGGAGGAACACCTGCATAACAAGAACGGTAACGACCTAGCTCATGTTTCATATGCATATGCTTTGACAATGGCGCAATGCTCCACACGGTGGAAATGCTACGCATTTAGGATAAATGCTATGCAATCATGCAAAATACTATGACCCCATCAGCAAAATAAATGCTAAAGGGAGAATCCTCCTGTCAAGGAGAAAGGACCACTCTGATGGAGAGGAGGAATCATCCTGCCGAGGAGAAGAAATCACGCCGATCTCAATTGGACTCCGCCTGGGGAAACGAACTTCAGTTGACTGCTGCAGGGGAATAAAGCTCTACGAGAACCTGAACCTGCTTATCTGGGTATGAGAACCACAACCTGTCGAGGAAACGATATCAATCGCAGAAATAAACTGCACGACATTCGCAGCCAAACTTTCCTGGAGATAGCGACTCCGGTGGGGAAATACAGCATCATCTATTCAACACTCTACTGGGGAAAACCAATCATGGCCTGAGCGCTCTCCAAGGACTCGGCTCTCTTGGGGTTTGCCTACTTGGCTGGGGAAGTAGGAACCATCCTGCTTACTAGGGAGAATAAAACTCTGCAGGGGATCTTAATTCTCCTGGAGACTTCAGTCTGTACTATCGCGTGTTGTACACTTCAGTGTATGACTCAGCTAGGGAAGCGACGATCCTTTAGGATGCATCTGGTTGGGGAGAGAATCTTCTCTGCTTAGGGAGACATATCAATGCTTACGATCTCATGTTCAAACTCCGTGGGGAGGTGCTGCTGAACCTTGCTGGAGGAGGAGGAATCATCCTGCTTGGGGGCGCATACGGCGTACTGCCTGGAGTATGCTACACCTGCAACAACACAAACAAACAGACAAGATACCCTTCTCAAAGGGACCTATCAAGGTTATCATCTTGTGACAATGTTCAAGTAATTCATTGTTTCAACAATCAGTGGCCTAGGCCAGTAAGTTTATGTATGCGCATTTTATCAAAAACATCGGCGTGCTCTTTCGCAAACAAAACAGATAAGTGCTAAACACAGAAACAGAATTGCTGAATAGTATACATTTTATTGATAACGAACCCCTGAATGGGTGAAAGTGTTTTACAACAGATGCAAGCTCCTGGAATGAGGAAGCCGCGCAAAAATAAAACATAAATATACATCAGTATATACACAAATGTCGGCAATGAGACGTAGACGAACACCATGAGTTGATCCCTCTATGACCCACTCGACTTCGATACCTCTCCGACGCTTCAGCTTCAGAAGAGATTGATTCAGATAAACGGCCCTCAGGTCTTCCAAACCACTAAACAATGAAAGTCCACACGCGGAACGCAGTCATTTGCTTTTTCAAATCCCTAACTTTTGCCTGAATCGCCCTTCCGGGTTTTCGATTCACCGGGATACCCTTTTTTGCCAAAGTCGCCCATCCGAGTTTTCGACTTTGCGGGTGTACATTTTTCTTTATATCCCTAATTTTTGCCCGAACCTTTTTCCTTTTTTATGGTTCGCCGGGATGCCCCATTTTTGCCTGGATATTCTTTTTCTTTCCAGCGGGTCATTTTTTAAGCAAAGTATTTTTTAACTGCGTCCGCGTTCACCGGGGATGCAAAATCTTCACCGTCCATCGTGGATAACAACAAGGCTCCTCCCGAGAAAACCTTGCTGACGACGTACGGACCTTCATAATTGGGGGTCCACTTGCCCCGGTGATCGGAGTGTGGAGGAAGAATCTTCTTCAGGACGAGATCACCCGTCTGAAAGCTTCTAGGAAGCACCTTCTTATCATAGGCTTTCTTCATTCGGCTTTGGTACAGACGACCATATGCAATCGATGCTAACCTCTTCTCGTCCATCAGGCTGAGTTGGTTTAATCGGTTCTTAATCCATTTTGCCTCGTCGAGTTTCACGTCAACCAAAACTCGCAAAGAAGGGATCTCCACTTCTAACGGTAGGACAGCTTCCATACCGTACACTAAGGAGAAAGGAGTTGCCCCGGTTGATGTACATACCGTTGTACGATAACCGTGCAGTGCAAATGGCAACATCTCGTGCCAATCCTTGTAGGTCACAACCATCTTCTGTACAATCTTCTTGATGTTCTTATTGGCCGCTTCAACGGCGCCATTCATCTTCGGCCAGTAAGGAGATGAGTTGTGATGTTCAATCTTGAAACTCTAGCACATCTTCTTCATCATCTTATTATTCAGATTCGAACCATTATCAGTAATGATCCGCTCGAGAATTCCGTAACGACAGATGATGTCCCTCTTTATGAATTTAGCCACCACCTGCTTGGTCACATTAGCGTATGAGGCTGCCTCCACCCACTTGGTGAAGTAGTCGATAGCTACTAGAATGAAGCGATGACCGTTAGATGTAGTGGGCTCGATCTTGCCTATCATGTCGATGCCCCACATGGAGAACGGCCACGGGGAGGACATGACATTCAACGGGCACGGCGGCACATGAATTTTATCAGCATAAATCTGGCATTTATGACATCTCTTCGCGAATTTAAAGCAATCCGACTCCATCGTCAGCCAGTAATATCCTGCTCTCAGGATCTTTCTCGTCATAGCGTGCCCGCCGGCGTTTGTACCAAATGTGCCTTCATGGACTTCTTCCATGAGCATACTCGCTTCTTTCTCATCTACACATCTGAGTAGCACCAGATCGTGGTTTCTTTTATACAAAACTCCATCAGGATTGAGATAAAAGTTTCCAGACAACCTCCTTAGAGTCTTCTTATCCTGGGTTGATGCTCCCGCAGGATACTCCTTAGTCATAAGGAAGGTCTGGATATCATGGAACCATGGCTTGCCGTCGGAGGCTTCCTCGATCGCAAAGACAAATGCAGGTCTATCAAGACGGGAAAGGACAATTCTTGGAGCTTCATTCCAAAAATTGACTTTATACATTGAAGCCAACGTGGCTAAGGCATCAGCCATCTGATTTTCAGCTCTGGGCACATGATGGAGCTCCACTCGATCAAAGAACGGAAGCAACCTTCTGGCATAATTCATGTACGGAACCAAATTTGACTGACGAGTCTCCCACACCCCTTTAATTTGGTTAACAACAAGTGTCGAGTCACCATATACATCTAGGTTCTTGATTCTCAAATCAATTGCTTCTTCTAGACCCATGATGCATGCTTCGTACTCCGCTTCGTTATTGGTGACTGGAAACGTCAGTCTCGTAGTAAACGGGATGTGAGATCCATGGGGAGTCGTGATGATCGCCCCAATGCCACTTCCGTAAGAATTAACCGCCCCGTCAAATATCAATTTCCATTGGGATTTCCTGTTTGGACCCTCGTCGGGCAACGGTTCATCACAATCCTTCACTTTAAGAAACATGATATCCTCATCAGGGAATTCAAATTTCATCGGCTGATAATCCTCGATCGGCTGTTCGGCAAGGTACTCAGACAATATGC
Source organism: Lathyrus sativus (assembly GCA_963859935.3). NCBI lineage: Eukaryota > Viridiplantae > Streptophyta > Magnoliopsida > Fabales > Fabaceae > Lathyrus > Lathyrus sativus. The sequence goes on along the minus strand of OZ012735.1, from coordinate 646,859,290 downwards.
TTCCCTTGATGGCCTTCTGGGACACGTACTGAATGTCATATTCTGTCAACACCATTTGCCATCTGGAAATCCTGCCCGAAAGCGCTTGCTTCTCGAAGACGTACTTGATTGGATCCATCTTCGAAATTAGCATGGTCGTGTGATTGAGCATGTACTGTCGTAAACGTTTGGCAGCCCAGGCTAGTGCACAACACGTCTTCTCCAGCATCGAGTAACGAGATTCACAGTCTGTGAACTTTTTACTCAAATAATAGATGGCATGCTCCTTTCTGCCCGTCTCGTCGTGCTGACCGAGAACACACCCCATACTATCCTCAAGAGCTGTCAAGTACATGATTAAGGGTCGTCCAGCCACTGGGGGTATCAAGATTGGAGGTTTCTGTAGATACTGCTTTATCTTATCGAATGCCTTCTGGAAATCCTCGTTCCAGATAATCGCCTGATCTTTTTTCAGCAGTTTGAACATCGGTTCACACGTGGCCGTGAGCTGAGAGATAAACCTTGCAATGTAGTTTATTCTGCCCAGGAAACCACGAACTTCTTTTTCTGTTTTTGGCGCTGGCATCTCTTGAATTGCTTTAATCTTTGCATGATCAACCTCAATGCCTCTTTCACTCATGATAAACCCCAGTAGTTTTCCGGATCGTACTCCGAAAGTACACTTGTTAGGATTCAGCCTCAACCTGAATTTCCTAATCCTCTCAAAAAGCTTCAGCAAATTGACCAGATGCCCCTCCTCCGTTTGGGACTTCGCAATCATGTCATCAACATAGACTTCAATCTCATGATGAATCATATCATGAAACAAAGTAACCATTGCTCGTTAATTGGCCCCTGCGTTCTTCAGACCGAAAGGCATTACCTTGTAGCAAAACGTTCCCCAAGGCGTGATAAACGTAGTTTTCTCCATGTCCTCCGGCGCCATCTTGATCTGGTTGTAACCGGAGAAACCATCCATGAACGAAAACACTGAGAACTGAGCTGTATTGTCGACCAACACATCGATATGAGGGAGCGGGAAATCATCTTTAGGGCTCGCCCTATTCAAATCCCGATAATCGACACACATTCGTACCTTACCGTCTTTCTTCGGTACAGGCACTATGTTGGCGACCCACAGAGGGTAAGTAGGGACCGCTAAGAAGCCAGCATCAAGTTGCTTTTGCACTTCTTCTTTGATCTTAACGGCCATATCTGGTCGTGTCCTTCTAAGCTTCTGCTTAACAGGAAGACAATCTTCTTGCAGCGGCAAGTGGTGGACCACGATGTCAGTATCAAGTCCGGGCATATCCTCGTATGACCAAGCAAAGACGTCACTATACTCTCTTAGCATCTCGACCAATCTCTGCTTGACATCATTCTGCAATGCAGCCCCTATCCTGACGTTCCTGACAAGTTCTTCATAACCCAGATTCACGATCTCAATCTCTTCTTCGTGAGGCAGAATAACTTTCTCTTCTTGTTTCAACAAGCGGGCCAACTCTTCGGGAAGGTCTTCGTCTTCATAAATCTCTTCTTCGGCTTGATAGATCGGGCAATCGAAGTCGAAGTGAGTCGTAGAAGGTCCAGATTCGATGTCATCTGCTATGTGGATCCTGCAATAACAAGGGTTAAGCTTAAAACAAGGATATGCAGGTTAGCACAAACCCCATTGCCATTTTATTGTTTTTCAAAACAAATATAAAATAGAAATAACAGAGATCACAATATTTGAATACGAAGAAAAACGCCTTTTGATTTATTGATAAAATGCATGTACATAATCAAACAAGGCCCTGACAATAAAACCACTATGCCCCGGGTAGGACATAGGGTTGTACAATGATTGGAAAAAGTAAATCATTACTCTTTGCCTGCCACTTGGATGATATCCCTGACAGACCAGTTGTTGAGGCTCCCGCCCGGTTTGCTTGGCTGGATCCAAGAGTCCAGATCGCAGTCGCTATCTTCGCCGTCTTCAGACACTGCGTTGACGCTTTCAAATATCACCCCGCCACTGGTAAACTGGATCGGCCCTTTACCTCGCGACGCACTGCTAGAAGATGAGGCTTCAGCCGCAGGAGAATACCCCAACCCAAACTTGTCTTGCTTGTTAGGTATCTCCAGAATTCGCCCCCAGCCTGGGGTAGATCCGGCTTGAACAACGGTCCGAGCTTCCTTGAAGGAGGAGAGAGTCATCTCTGGCTTCTCAGTGATTGCAGGAGTTACGCTCTTGACTTTAACAGCTTCGAACGCTTGACATAGGGTTTCGTGGATTTCCCCCTCCATCTCAACATACTTGAAGGACGACAAATGGCTCACCATTATATCTTCCTCGCCACATACAGTCACGATGCTACCTCCGACAGCATACTTGAGTTTCTGGTGCAACGTGGAGGCCACGGCACCCGCAGAATGGATCCATAGCCGGCCTAAGAGACAGCTGTAGGCAGGCATGATGTCCATAATGTAAAAGACCGCGTCGAATGTTTCCGGCCCGACTTGGATTGGCAACGTCACCTCCCAGAAAACATGGCGTTTGGTTCCATCGAACGCCTTCACCACCAGATCACTGGGTATGCAAATCAATCCGCGAGTATCTAACTTCATCAATGCTTTCTTTGGAAGAACATTGAGCGATGACCCTGTGTCCACCAACACATGAGACATAATCGTTCCCCTAAACTCTATCGAGATGTGCAGGGCACTGTTGTGATTCCTCCCCTTCGGCGTCAGCTCCAGGTCAGTGAACCCTAACCCATTTCCAGCATTCACGTGGGCTACGACCCCCTCCAACTGGTTTACCAATATTTCCTGCGGTACGTACGTGGCATTCAACACCTTCAGCAGCGCGTTGTGGTGTGCCTCAGAACACAGCAACAGATTCAGGATGGAAATTTTTGAGGGTGTTTGATGGAGATGATCCATGATCTTGTAGTCACTCTTCTTAATCAGTCTCATAAACTCTTCGGCGTCTTTAACAAGTAAGTCTTTTTCTACCCCACGAGGGGTTTCTTCAACGACTTTACTCTTTCCTTTATCAGTTGCATCGGCTTTGTCCGCTTTGTCCGCCACGATCTCAGGTGGAGCAAATACTCTTCCGCTACGCGTGATTCCGCCAATTCCCACTAGGTTATCCACAGCCGACCCAGATGGTTCTAGTTCCAACTTCTGTCCGTTGCAGTAGACGTCTGCCCCGTAATGCCATGGGACAGCATTAGCGCTTTCGAAAGGTATCGGCCCAGCTTTGGTGATGGTAATCATGGGCGGTCTGGGTGTAGAAATAGTTATCGTCCGACGAGGGATGGTGATGGTGGCAACCTCATCATCTTGCTTCAGCATTACCTCTCCCGATCCGCATTCGGCCCTTCGGCTAAACTGCAGGATTCCCTCGGTCATCAGACTTTGAATCCCCTCTATCAACTGTTCACATCCATCAGGACTAGTCGCGCAGCCCATACACAGTTCTCCACAGCCCGGGAAGTAACCTCTTTTCATCAGCTTGGCTTTAACGAAGCTAAGCGGTGTCTTCAGATCTTTGACGTCGGTTAACAAATCTGAGCTCTCGTCCTCAATAATGGCATTTACTCCACCTCCCCTATGATTCGGCATAGGGTTCTTCATGACATTTGGCACATTATCTGAGAAATTGATGATCTTAGCGTCCACCATGTCCTGCACCTTGTTCTTGAAGGCTTTGCAGTTTTCTATTGTTTGGCCTGGTGCCCCTGAGTGAAATTCACAAGTCGCACTCGTATCATAACCTGGCGGAGGTGCCCCTGTCAAGGGAGCCAGGGTTCTCTTCTGGATCAGCTGTAATTGGAGCAGAGTCTGTAATAGTTGAGCATAAGACATGGGAGGTGTCTCGAGGTGACGGCTCGATAGAGGTGCCCTGTTCTGATACTTTCTGTACCCTTGTTGATTCGGCTGCTGCTGCTGGTGCTGCTGGGGTTGTTGGACAGCGGGGATAGTTATACTGGCCACCTGCTGATGCTGGCCCTTGCCTTTCCTTCGAGCGTTGGACACGGCGCTCGTCTCTCCTTCCCTTCTTTTGCCACTATAAGGTTTCTTTCCTCCTCCAGCCGAGGACAAATCACCTTGAATTTTCCCCAGTTTGATCCCATTTTCAACGTGCTCACCCATGATAATGAGATCTGAGAAGCTTCCAGACATACTGCTGACCAATTTCTCATAGTAAACCCCTGGGAGGGTGGCTACGAACATTTCCACAAGCTCGCATTCAACCATCGGCGGCTGAACCCTGGCAGCCAGTTCACGCCACCGCTGGGCATATTCCTTGAACCCTTCGTTGTTCCTTTGTGACAGATTCTGCAGTTGGACCCGGTTCGGAGCCAGGTCACTGTTATATTGGTAGTGGTGCACGAATGCTTCAGCAAGTTCCTTCCACGTGCGCACACTGGTAGGTTCTAGACTCATGTACCATTCCAGGGAGGGCCCGGACAGACTGTCCTGAAAGAAGTGCATCAACAACTTCTCGTCCTCAGAGTGAGCGGACATCTTTCTGTAGTATGATCTCAGGTGGACGCGAGGGCAAGTGGTGCCCTTATACTTTTCAAAGTCAGGTACCTTGAACTTGGGAGGCACCTTGAAATCAGCGATCAGTCCCAACTTGGACATATCAACACCCATGGTGTTCTGGTTCTCGAAATTCCTCATCTTGTCCTCGAGTGCCTTGAACCTTAGCCGTGCTTCAGCAGTCAGCTCCCCTTCAGCACCTCTCTGAGAGAACACATCGTCTTGACGGTCTTCTAACCACGGCTGAGGTCCGAACAGATTTCCAACACCCGCATTGTCGTTGCCCAGCCCAACATTGACGTTAGCTTCAAAATTCCCATTACCGACGCCCGTCTTATTGCCATTGAGTCCCATATTAGCTATCACATTGCCGTTGGCACTGCCATTCCCCCCGGTCACGGGGACGCCATTCTGAGGAGTTTCAACAGGTGGAGGGGTTGGCACCGTCCCACCATGGAGTACACCATTGCTGTCGACCCTTGAAATCAGAGGCTGAACCAAGGTTCTGAGCTGATCCTGGCCGTTGGCGACCGCTTGCATGAGCTTCATGAAGCGGTCCATCCTTTCTCGGAGTTCTTGAACGTCAGTTTGCATTTGCTCCATAACTCTAGCTTGATTTGCTCTAGTCGGATAGCGGTGGATAGGTCTCTGATCAATCCTGGAACAACCTGAAACAACCTGTATACACAAAAGGGTTAGAAAAAGCAACAAAGTGCTCGTTATGCAAATGCTTCATGCAAATGCAAACGTGTGTTTGTGCGTTAGGGAGATATCCCCCGATCCTAGTGCCTGAGTGCTAGTGCTGATAATAAGAAGTCTGAGTCCAATCATGGAAATAACATCTCATATACAAAGAAAGCCCATCAAGGCGGTACACAACGTCACTGAATACAAGCTGAATCAAAGGCATGACCTCAACCAACAAGCCTGGTGATGGTCAGCATACAACAACGATCAAACAAAAGGAATACAAATAGTCAAGCACGGCCACGGGCGCAAAACTCTTCTATCAAATTCCTCATTTCTGGATGATCAGGCCGAGTGAGCAACCCTTCGACGAGTAACTCTCTATGCATAATGGTGTACTGAAGACCTTCAACTGAGTCTTCCTACGCTCCTTCGCCGAAACAATCTTCTAACTTCCGCTTCTTGGATGCAGACGTCAGCTTGCGCTTCTTCAGGTTAGCAAGAGCTTTGTTCAGCAGGCCTTCAGCGGCATATCTGCGAGCAGTTTCTTCATCAAACCTCTTCTCACTAGCCTTCACATGGGCTTTCAGCTTGGAGATCTGTTGCTTCAGCTTATCCTCCCGTTCTTTGCCGTTGGCTAGGGTGGCCTTCCAATGCTGATTAAACTTGGATATTCTCCGATACGCTTCATCCAAGTGCTGCTTCTTAGTGGCCAGTACATCATTGACAGCTTTGAAGTCTCGACCCAAGCGTTCATGCTCAGCTATCTGCTTAGTCAAATCTGTCCCTAACTGGTTCACCAGCTCTGTCTGCCTCTTGAAAGAATGAACGGCTTCGCTTCTCTCGCTTCTGAGTTGAGCCAATTCTTTCTCCAGTTCTTCATTTTCCCTCTTCAGCTCATATCTCTCAGCTACCACCTGATTATGCTGCTGAATAGGCACGATGGTAGGCTCTTCAATCACTGGAGGGCTTTCTGGCTTGGCAGGAGGAAACGGCATCCCTATAGCATCTGCTCTGGCTCTGACCCAAGTCACATATGAAGCGTAGGCTTGGCTATTACTTTTCCCCAGCAACGGCTTTCCCCGCTTACATATCCCATTCCAAGCGTGCTGAAGCTTAGATAACATATCCCCCTCTAGAAGACCAGTGAGGTACAGAGATTCCTGCACCTCTTCATCCTTCGGCGGAGCTCTCAAAGCATAAGCAAATTGTCGGACCAGCAGAGATGGATTATAGTTTATACAGCCCTTCCTGCCTATCAAAGGCACGTTCGGAAACCCACTGCAGCTGAAAATAATCTCAGTACCCAACCTATCTCTCTCAAACCAGGCAATATCCTCCGCTGACAGACTCATCAAACGCTCGTACCACTCAGCCGTGGCTGCAGACGAAACAAAGGGACCCTTCTTGGGTAGATGACTATCAAGCCATCTATAGAGCAGTGGCACACAGCAAGAGACATTCTTACCCCTTCTGTTCTTGTTTTGGTAGTGGACGGAATGGTAGACATCTCCTATCAAGGTAGGGACTGGATTCCCTGATGCAAAAATGTGGAAGGCGTCGAAGTCTACAAAGTCAGGCATATTGTGGAATAGAATGATGCCATATATGCACAGAGCAAGAATGGCGTTGAACACGACCCAACATCCGTCTTTGGCGCACTGCTGAGCCTTTCCCACTAAGAACTGCAAGGAGAAACTGGGAACCCTGTTCCAACTAGACAAGACCAACTCGGAGGCGTCCAGATGAAGTGAAGGGGCTAGACTAGCCAGGTCAGGCTCGACATCCATATGAACAAAAGGCATCCGACTCTTGATAGGCACACCTAACAAATCAACATACTCCTCTAGTGTGGGTGCGAGAATAAAGTCCTGGAAGGTAAAGCATCTCAACGGAGGATCATAGAACTGCAACAGGGCGTGCAGCCCATTCAACTCAAACACAGAGGGTTTACGAACCAAACTGAGCAGTTTACCGTAAGACTTTCTGAATTCATCTTTCACAGAATCATTTGCTAAAGCAATCAAACCAGTCAGCTGAACAACATCAGGAGCAGGGAGCTTGTAAGCCACGGTCTTCCTCAGAGAACCCATGATAGCATAATAGAAGGCAAGAAATCCTGAATCAGGGGGAAACGGTACCTGCAACACAGACACACGTTAATGAAATGCAAATGAGTATGCAAAGCAATGTAAAATGCAATCATGCAGCAGGAGATCAAGGCAACTGTGCTGTTGAAGATGTGAAGGTTCTGTATCAACAAAACCACAACACTGCTCTGTCAAGAACAACCATAGATCTGATGAGAAGAAAACCCAGATATCAGACCATAAATCTGCTCTGTCAAGAACAAGCACACATCTGATAATAAGGACCTCTGTCACAAGACCATAAATATGCTCTGTCAAGAACAAACATCTGATAATAAGGACCTCTGATACAGGACCACAAATCTGCTCTGTCAAGAACAAACATCTCTGAAAATAAGGACCTCTGATACAGGAACATAACTCTGTTCTGTCAAGAACAAACATCTCTGAAAATAAGGACCTATGATACCAACAAAACTGATTCACTATCAAGAAAACCAGGTAGTCTGAAGGTTAAGGTGTCCTGCAACAAACCCAACCCTGCTCACAGGTATGGACCTAAACTGACACAAGTTCGGCATCCTATGCGGTCATCAGCGTCACAGACATTCAAGAGGGGTGACACGATACCCAGAAGGTGTGGCATCACCAGCTCCTGAAGCGGCCTCACTCAGCTGAATTCCAAATGATCGGTCCCCAGAGTCGACAATCCTCCAAACCAACAACCCCCTCAACCCAAAGGGTTGAAAAAGAAGTCAACCAGGAGAACCTCGTCTGAGCGTGGATTTAATGAGACACTAGTGCCTGCAAAGCAAGCACGCGCCCACTAATTTCCACAACTAATGCTAGGTACACTCAAGCCTGGGTCTGGCTTTTCACTCATCAGAATGCCCCTCCCACAACAGCACAGATAATCATATCATACTGAAAATAAAATGCGGGAAATAGAACGCGATAAATAAACACAACCCAACAAGTAATCATACAAGCGCTAGGATTGACTCTCGCAGGGGACGTTGGATCCCCAAACTGACTCGCATAAGGGACGTTGAATCCCAGGAAACTATCAAGTCCCCAGCAGAGTCGCCAGCTGTTGCTACCGCGAAAATAAGGTGCCGGCAAAACAGAAGAGTCGCCACCTTTCGTTATTTATCCCTCAGAACGGGAAAGGAAACGATCGGAAAAACCTGACGAAAAAGGTATAAGACAAGGTCATCGCAACCATTGTCTGGGTTCGGGAGTCGGTTACGCAAGGGGAAGGTATTAGCACCCCTCACGTCCATCGTACTCGATGGGATCCACGCTTGTTGTGTTTATCTACGGTTGGTTTACTATCTACCTATCAAGGCTGGTCTGAAAAAAAAAAGAAACTGACTCGACAAAGCGTCGCACTTTGTGCCTACGTATTCTCATCAGAGAATGAGAAATCAGAGTCAACGTAGTTCGGCTAACTACGGGTAAACGGGGAAGGTGGCTCGCCAATACGTCAGTATTGTGCCTACGTACTCTCAACAGGCTTGAGAGATCAGAGCTTACGTAGTTCGGGATAATACGGATTACGGGTTTAGATTCATCTATTTTATCGAGTAGGGTTAACAAACAGTTTCAGCAGTTTGGTGTACGCAGCTCGACCCTTGGAGACTTAGGCGTTGCCGTTTACGGTAGAACTGGGAGTTAACGACACTCTTTTCTTCAGAAAAGCTTTCCTTTGAATTATGGGCCCACGGGGCAAAAAGGTTTAAAGTTCGTTTTCTGTCTTTTACGGAAGAACTTTTTTTTATGGATGTTTGCAACTAGTATCGCACTAGAGACTATGACCTGAGAGTGAATGCGTCGCATGTCACCCAAAGGGTGCCATACTAAACATCCAAGTTGTCGGAAAGAAACTCTCCAACAATCCTTTCTCAAATAGCTTAAGGCTCGTAACGTACGACGTCAGTTAACCTTTATCACTGTATTTTAATTTGTTTTGAGATGAGAAGAGAGCAGGCTCAACTAAGGGGAAGACTATCAAGTCCTAATGTTGTCATGCCAAGGATTCATCCTATGGTTGAGGTTTGAAACAGGGAACTCCTAGAAGTTATCATGCATAGGTTTCAACCTAAAGTTCTAATCATCACTTCCTTATCAAAGGAAGTGAGATTCCTAGGGGATCATGTCAATGGTAAACAGAAACAGATAAAGCATCAGCTTAAACAGTAAACAGTAAACGACTGTAAAATGCATGCAATGCAAGTGAGGGAGGAAATGTGTGTGGGACAACATCCTCCACAAGCTCATCTCAACCTCAAGCTAGATATGAATAACTGCAATCATACAGAAGAAGTGAAATAAAATGCCATCCTGCAATGCACAAACCACATAGGCAAGGGAGCTGGGCTCTACCGAATACCCGCAAGCAAAGCCATACAGTAAAAATACAAGCAGAGGGAGCAACTCAACCTCTAGTGCAATCATGCTCCTAGATTAAGTCAGTCTAAATATGAACTTATTCTAATGCATCAAGCAAATCAAACAAGTCACAGCAATACAGTTGCATAGAAAACAAACAGATAGGAAAAAGAGCAGATCAACAGCTCCCATAATAAAGCCCTCCTCTGACAGCAGTTCAGTCTTCAGACTTCAACTGCTCTTCAAAGCTATCATCTTCAATAGCAAATATCAACTTGCTTCTACAGGCTTCTAATACATCAAACATAAGTATCAACTTATTCCCTCTTCTCTAAGCCTCAGCTCTTCAGTCAATTCCACCTTCAGGCTTCACTCATAACTACAAGTATCAACTTGTTCTTTCAGGGACTCAGTGTATCAACATAAGTATCAACTTATCCTTTATTCCTCAAGCCTCATCTCTTCACTCAATCTCAATTTGATCTTCTTCACAAGTGTCAACTTGTTCTTCAAGCTTCAGCTCTCTCTTCTTTACCAGCATCAACTTGTTCCTCTTCATCTACAAGCTTCACCTTCTAAGGGTAATCTTCAAACACAAAGAAGTATCAACTCCTAGCATCTTCAATCTTCTAACAAGGAACTCCATCCTATAGCAAGGGAGAAAGATTCATCTATCAAGAGTAAAGTTTGGATGATTGGTAGCAGAGTGAAGACCAAAGGTCACCACTAAACATCCTATCATCAGAGAAAGGGACCCTCAAAGGTTCTACCAACTTGTAAAGAGCCACACATCCTACCAAAGGAGGGATGAGGCCTTTACAAGGGGACCTTACATCATAGGGAAGAATGGAAGTGATCAACATCATCCATGTTTATGAAGGAAGAGAATCTATCTAGAAGCTCTGCCTACAAAACCCTAATCTTAACATCTAATCAAAACTACACCAAAAGAAGGGAAGATCCTCACATCCAAGCCTCTTCAAGCAATCCAATGCATCTTCAACTTGTCTTCAACATCATCCAAGAACAAGCAAAGTAACACCCTAATCTAAGGGAACTAAAGAGGTCAATCTAGTTGAATTAGTGCCTCAGAATCATCTAAAACTAGCATCTAAACTAAAATCAAGCAAAAATAGTAAACTTCATTGAAAATTCCTAAAAAAATTCCTAAGGGACCCTTATTCAATCATGAATCTACCCTATAAAAATCAGAGGTTGAATCATCCACCAAGTTCTAAAAATAAAATCTAAACCACAAGGTATCAACCATAAACCCTAAAAATGGAGCTCCTAAAGGTTTCAACCTAAACTACCACTTACGTTCATCACAAAAATGTGAGAAACATCTATGGGGAGCATGCATATCTATGCTAACTACTCACAAAAAATCAAGACCAAAATCATCATCACATGATCAAACCAAATTCAACAAAATCAACCATCAAGCATGATTATTTTAATACCAATTAAAATGTAAAACATCCCATAAAATCAGAAAATGCATGAAATAATAATATTTTTTATCTAAAAAATACTAGATTAAATCATGAATCCATAGCAAAAAGAATGGGATCAATTGAGTTATTTTTCCATTTTTTATGAATTAATCAATAACCAAGAATAAAATGAAAAATAATAGAAAATCCAAGGAAAATAAACAAACGCGTGGTGTGGATAGCAAAGCAATTCAATTCATTTCCCAGACTGGGCCACAAAGGGGGTGTGATTAGCACTTATGACTTAAGCCCAAAACCACAACTGATTAATGAAACACTGCGTTCCATTTAGTTCAGAAATCCTTCATAAATTTCATGCACGCGTGGCCGTTGGATGAGGTCTTTAGTCCAAGTCAAACTATGATCCAATGGCCCTGGGATCATCTTCCCCAATTCAAACCTCTGAAACTCAGGTCACCTGCGCGCCAAAGTCACCGCCGATTACTTTCTCCGGTCATCATCTCACAACCCTAACTTGCTATAAAATCCACCATAGGCCACGATTCCTTGATGAAACTTGTCCCAAATTCCCTCAGGAACTCAATCATGCCATTAATTCGCTCTAAAACCTTAAGATTCGCAAGAACCACATCTCACCCGAAAATGGTAACAACCCTAATTGGTCACTAACTCTCAAATTAATGATCTGAAAACCTCCCTACACCATTCTACTATGCATCTAACACAATAATTCCTCCTAATTCTACCTAATTTAAGCTGGAGATTGAAAGTTACTAACCTGAGAATTTCGTGTGCACAGAGGTAGTAAACCTTCAAATCAAGCTCTCAAATGCTCCAGACTCCTTCACTGAATCAATTCAAAGCTTCTGTATGCAATGAAATGGATGGAAATGCTCTGGATTCTTGGAACCAATTCTGAGTTGCAGGTGAAAAAATCTGAGATCAAGAACACTATTCAGCCACGAATTTGCCTTGATTATGATCTGGAATCATTCACTAGCATCCATGGAAGAGATTGCAATCAAGAAAATGGATGGAAAGTGAAGAAAATGGTATAACCTAATTCAGTTGCAAGCAAGAAAGTTTCAATCTCAATCTCTATTCTCTCCTTCAATTATCACCAACCTTTAGTCTGAACCTCTTCTACATCATATATAGGCCATGTATGGATGATCTAGAAAGCTCTAGATCCTTCTAATGAGAAATTCAATTTCTCATGTCATGAAAAGTTCAATCACATGCCATGGTCATACCAATTCTGTTAGCAGCTTGTATTCACCCTCATTCCCTTCCAATTTCTCCCCTAATGGTATTTTGGATGTGTTTGGATTGAAAGAGACCTTGGTCATGCCTTGAATTTTGGTTTGGCAAATGTTACTTAAGATGTAAGTAACTACTTTTCAAAGCAAGTCCATAAATTAAACTTCAATTCAAAATTGTGGCAAAACCAATGTTCTTAAAATGCTTTTTAGAATCAAAATGACATATTACATGCCTTGGTTTGGACATGTAGATCAAAAATACCAATTTCCATCTTTGGTTCCTTTGAAAATCATCCTTATTTTAAGCCATTTTTGTGATTTTGAGATACAAGCAATTCCAACCTCTCATGACCTCTTGAATAGCCTTAAAACATCATTTTGAACAAGTTTGATGTTGAACATTTTCCCATTTGAAGCTTGCAAATAGGAGTTATGGCCTTATGGTTGAAATGACCTATAATCTCCAAATGACCAAGATGCCCTTGACTTGTCAAAGCCATAACTTGAGTTCTACAAATCCTATCAAGGACTTCTAGTACTCTCTAGAAATCTAAGAGGATAAGGAACAACATTCATGTTGACCAAAAATCCATAGGAATCATCCTTCTAGGGCAAACGTTTCATGCAAGTTGGATAACTTTCAAGCTCCAAATTCACATACCTCAGATGACCTGTAACTTGTCAAAGTCATAACTTGAGTTCTACAAATCCTATCAAGGACTTCTAGCACTCAAATTAAAGCTAAGATCATTATCTACAACATTCGTGTTGGGGGAAAGATGAGATGACACTCACATATTGAGCTAAACTGCCTTGAAGATAGGGGTCAAACTAGGGGATTTTACACTGTCAAGCCTTAGAAACCCTAGCTTGAAACTTCTCAAACTCTTCAATCATGATGATTTGACCTTGTAATCATCCTTATAGCATCTCAATGCATCAATCCATGATCACATGGCCTTTGAATTAGGTCTCAACCTTGTTCAAATCATCTGTTGACCTAGGGTTGACCCAATCAAACCCTAGTTGCACCACTCATGGCTGAATCTTCTTAATCTTGCACAATGACCTGTCTAGGCCTCAAAGTGATCTTCAACACTTCTCATGAGCTCTCTCAAGACCTCAAGTCTAACTTCATGGCTTCAGAATCATCTGATGACTTCCCACAACTCTCAAGTTAGGAGACATACACCATTGGCTTCAACCACTCTTTCTGAGGCTCTTTTAACTTCTCTGACAAGGATATCAACCCTTAAGCATCTGAATAACCTTCTTAGCTAGCTTCATAGTCTTGTATATCTCTTAATTGGTAATCATACCTCTTGATCTCCTGCATACATGTCAATGAAATGTAAATGATAATGCTAATGTGAATGAAATGAAACATAAGCTGGGTAAAGAAATGTTGGGCAAATTTTGGGGTGCAACAACTATCTTTGTAACCCTTTGTATTTTTCTGATCTTTGTTGTAGGCTGATCATCACCAGGATTGTTGGTCAAGGTCATGCCATTGATTCTCCATGTATTCATTGACATTGTACTGCTGCCTTGTTTAGCCATATATATATGAGATGTTATTTCAATGATTGGATCCGGACTTCTCACTATCAGCACTGGCACTCTGGCACTAGAATCGGGGGAGAAATCTCCCCAACGCACAGACACACGTTTGCATTTGCATAAATCATTTGTATAGCAGGTACATTGAGCTGTTTCCTAACCCTCTGTCGATGCAGGTTTCAGGATTGCCGATCAGCGAATTCATCGCTACTCTACCAGAAGTAACTGCAAGAAAGCCATGGATCAAATGCAATCTGAGATGCAGGAGATGCGCGACAGGATGACGCAACTCATGCAAGTGATGGAAACTGTGGCCAAGGGCCAAGAGAAGCTGCAGACTCTGGTGCAGCCTTTGATTCCCCGGGTTGACAGTCAGGGTGTGCTACATGGCGGAGTTGCCACCGATCCTCCTCATGGCGAGACTCCCCAAGCTGGTGATGCTGTACCGGTGGTTGTCCCCAATACTGCTGAGAACGGTAACAGAGCTGGGAATGGGAATGTGACTGGTAATGGTAACGGGCATGTGGAAACCAACGGTAATGTTGGAGCTGGAAATACTGGTTTCAATGTTGGAACTGGGAATGCTAGGTTTGGTGTTGGTGCTGGGAACACTAGCGTAGGTATTGGTGTTGGCAATGCTGGTTTTGGTGGTAATCAAGGCTATGGCAATCAAGGTTATGCCAACCAGGGCTTTGGTAATGCAGGTTTTGGCAACGCAAGCAACAATGGTGTTGGAATGGGTGCCTACAATGCTGGCTTTGGGCCAGGAGGTGCTGGCAATTAGGGTTTTGGTAATGCGGGGTATGGTCCCAAGTTCAATCAGACTAACTTTGCTCCTAATGCTGCTTACGCTGGGTATGATAATGGGGATTCTCATTGGGGCGAGGATCGTCAAGAAGATGCTTTCCCTCCGCCAGGCAGGGATCTTGAAATGCCCACTGACAATGACCGAAGGTTCAAGATGTTGGAGCAACAAATGAAGAATCTTGCTAATCAGAATTCCACGGGGTTGGACATGGCTAATATGGGATTGGTTCCTGGCTTGGGGGTGCCACTCAAGTTCAAAGCGCCTACTTTCGACAAGTATAAGGGGGATACTTGCCCAAGAGTTCATGTACGGTCTTATTATCGAAGAATGTCCGCTTATTCTGATGACGAAAAGATGCTGATGCATTTTTCCAGGATAGCTTGTCTGGGCCGTCATTGGAGTGGTATATGGGGTTAGAGCCTACTCAAATTGGTAGCTGGAAAGAGTTGGCGGAGGCCTTCTTAAATCACTATCAATATAACAACGACCTTGCGCTGAACAGGGTCCAACTCCAAAATCTTTCTCAGAAGAATGGCGAGAGTTTTAAAGAGTACGCCTAGAGGTGGCGTGAGCTTGCAGCTAGGGTGCACCCACCCATGGTAGAGCGTGAGTTGTTGGATATTTTTGTGGGCACTTTCTCTGGGTTGTATTATGACAGGCTTATCAATTGTACGACGGCTAATTTTTCGGAGTTGATACTCTTGGGGGAACGTATAGAGAACGGCGTCAAGATCGGTAAGATTCTGGTAGGATAATCAACCTCAGCTGGAGGTGGTAAAAGGGTCTTTGAAAATAAAAAGCAGGGAGACACTAACTCAGTATACAGCGCCCAGAGAAGGGATATAAATCAGAATTGGCGCAAGCAGCAAGTTGCCAGTGTGACAATTCCTATACCTCAACAACAACAGCCACAGTAGCAACATGGACAACAGAATTCTGCACCGCAAAGGTTCCAAGGTCGCGATAGGGCCGTGAAAAGAGTATTTGATGTACCTCGATTGCCGTATGCTCAGCTTCTTCCAACTTTGTTATAATTGCAGCTTGTCGAGAAAAGGACGTTAGCTCTGCTGAAGGGCACACCTCCTTTTGGTTATGACGCTAATGCACATTGTGAATTCCACTCTGGGGCACCCGATCATAGCATAGAGAATTACCACGCGTTCAAGCACAAGGTGCAGGATTTGATAGATAGCAAGGCTATAAACTTTGGTAATGAGACACCCAATATTGAGAAAAATCTGATGCCGTCTCACGGATCTGCACAAGTGGGTGCAATCTTGGAAGATATCAGTCTGAACTTGGTTATAAATGTGGAGGAGTTGAAGACGCCTCTGGGTTATGTCAAGAGCAGGTTGCTGAAAGGGGGAGTGTTCCCTGGTTATGATGCAGATTGTGCTGACTGTTTAGCCCGACCTGAGGGTTGTGATAGCTTAAGAAGAGGTATTCAAGGGCTGATTGATGAAGGAACACTGCAATTCGACCGTACTGCTGAAGAGAAGCCTGTTGAGGCAATAGCTGAAAAGCAGGGCGAAATTGCAACGGTTACGATCCCATTTAAGACTGTCACGATATCGGCGCCTCCCAAGCGGCTGACCATTACAATAACCAAAGCTGGACCCATTCCATATGAAAGTACTAAAGCCATCCCTTGGAACTATGGGGCGGAAGTTTACTGCAATTGAGAAAAGATTAACCTGGAAAGCCTGCCAGTAGGGTCAGTTGATAACCTTGTGGGGGCAGGGGGCATAACCCGCAGCGGTAGAATTTTTGCGTCACCAGAAGTAGAAGCTGAGAGGATTGCCAAAGGGAAGGGTAAAGTCAATGAAGAAGGACCTTCTCAAGAGAAGGAAAAAGAGGCTTTGACTAAGGATGTGGAAGAATTTATGAGACTAATCCGGAAGAGTGATTATAAAATTGTCTATCATTTGCAGCAGACGCCTTCCAGAATCTCGATTTTGTCATTGTTGCTTTGTTCCGAAGCTCATCGGAACGCTTTGCTGAAAGCCCTTGACGCTGCTTATGTACCCCAGGAGATATCTGTCAATCAGCTCGAAGGAGTGATTGCGCACGTGAACGCGGGGCACGACCTTGGCTTTACATATTTTGATTTAATACCCAGGGGCCGTAATCATAATAGTGCATTGCATATTTTAGTTGAGTGTAGGGGCACTGTTATGTCTCATGTCCTTGTTGACACTGGTTCGTCCTTGAATGTTTTGCCCAAGAAGGCACTGTTGAAGCTGGATACCCGAGGTATAATATGCACGCCAAGTGACTTGGTAGTGAGAGCTTTTGACGGGACTAGAAGGTCCGTGTTTGGAGAATTGACTTTGCCAATCCAGGTTGGTCCAGAGGTGTTTGACACTGTATTTTACATTATGGACATACAGCTAGCTTATAGCTATTTGCTTGGACGACCTTGGATTCACTCCGCAGGGGTTGTGACATCTACGTTGCACCAAAAGCTTAAGTATATGGTCGGTGGTAGCATTGTCCCCGTGTGTGGGGAGGAAGACATCCTGGTAAGTCACCTGTCATCATTCAAATATGTCGAAGTGGATGGCGAGATCCATGAGACATTATGCCAGGCTTTTGAGGGGGTGCAGATCAGAGACAAATCTCCTGTCCTGAGCAGTGAGCCAGAGATGGATATGTCTTTGTACAGAGAGGCCCAAGCGGTAGTTCAAGTCGGGGAGACTAAAGGTTGGGGTCAAGTTCTGGAGATTCCTGTTAAGCAGGACAAGTTTGGCTTAGGGTATCGCTCGTCGTCGTCATCTTCATCACAGAGCGCGCCAAAGTTCAAAGGGCCGATTGTGTTTACTCCAGGGGGCGTCAGTTTTGAAAGAATTAATGTCGTGTCTGAAAGTGAAGATGGAGATAGCGACTATGACATGGATTCATGGATCAAGCCCAGCGAGCCAGGACAAAGCCTATGCAACTGGTCTATTCGGGACTTTATCCAAGTGACGACGAAACAATAATGCCTTGTTTTTTCGATTATTGTACAACCCTATGTCCTACCCGGGGCATAGTGGTCTTATTTCAGGGCCTACTTGTTTATGTGTATGCTTTGCTTTAATCATCAAATAAAGGCGTTTTTCTCATACAAATTTTGTGATCCTTGTTGTTCTATTTTTTTATCTTTAACAATAAGATGGCAACGTGGTTGTGTGCTTCCATTTCATATCATTTGAAGCATTTAACCCTTTCTCTTGCAGGATCCTTATTTCAGATAACACCGATCAAGAACTCCCTATGACTCGCTTCGACTTTGAGCACCCGATATTTCAAGCCTAGGAGGAGATTGTTGAGAACGAAGACTTACCAGAAGAGCTGACTCGACTTTTGAAACAAGAAGAGAGAATCATTCTGCCTCATCAGGAGGATATCGAGGTCGTTAATTTGGGTTCGGAAGAAGTTGTCAGGAATGTCCGGATAGGGGCTGCGCTGCAAAGCGATATCAAGCAGAGACTCGTCGAGATGCTTCAAGAGTATAGTGACATCTTTGCTTGGTCTTATGATGATATGCCTAGGCTAGATACTGATATTGTGGTCCACCGCTTGCCATTGCGTGAAGACTGTCCGCCGGTCAAGCAAAGCTCAGAAGAATGAAACCAGATATGGACGTAAAGATTAAAGAGGAAGTACAGAAACAGTGGGACGCTGTTTTTCTAGCTGTTACAACTTACCCTCCTTGGGTCGCCAACCAGTACCTATACCAAAGAAAGATGGTAAGGCGCGGATGTGCATTGACTATCGGGATCTGAACAAGGCGAGCCCTAAGGATGACTTCCCGCTTCCTCATATTGACGTATTGGTCGACAATACTGCTCAGTTCTCCGTGTTTTCCTTCATGGACAGTTTTTCGGGCTATACTCAAATTAAGATGGCGCCGGAGGATATGGAGAAAACAACTTTCATTACCCCGTGGGGAACGTTCTGCTACAAAGTGATGCCCTTTGGTTTGAAGAACGTTGGGGCAACATATCAGCGTGATATGGCAACACTCTTTCATGACATGATGCATAAAGAGATTGAGGTCTATGTTGACGATATGATTGCCAAATCCCAGACGGAGGAAGAGCATCTGGTGAATCTTCTGAAATTGTTTGAGAGGCTTAGGAAATTCAGGCTAAGGCTGAATCCTAATAAGTGCACCTTCGGGGTGAGATCTGGAAAGCTATTGGGGTTCATTGTTAGTGAAAAAGGAATTGAGGTTGATCCTGCAAAAATAAAAGTGATACAAGAAATGCCAGCGCCAAAACAGAGAAAGAGGTTCGTGGCTTTTTGGGGAGGTTGAACTACATTACCCGGTTCATATCTCATCTCACAACCACGTGTGAGCCGATGTTTAAACTGTTGAAAAAAGATCAGGCAATTGTATGGGATGAAAATTGTCAAAAGGCATTTGAAAGAATAAAAGAATACTTGCAGGAACCTCCGATATTGATACCCCCAGTAGCCGGGAGACCACTGATCATGTACTTGACGGTTCTTGAGAACAGTATGGGTTGTGTTCTCGGTCAACATGACGAGACTGGACGAAAAGAGCATGCGATCTATTACTTGAGTAAAAATTTCACAGATTGTGAATCTCGTTACTCAATGCTCGAAAAGACGTGTTGTGCACTTGCTTGGGCTGCCAAACGTCTGAGACAATACATGCTAAATCATACAACCATGCTGATTTCGAAGATGGATCGGATCAAATATGTCTTCGAAAAGCAGGCACTTTCAGGAAGGATTGCCCAATGGCAGATGGTACTGACAGAGTACGATATACAGTATGTTTCGCAAAAGGCTATCAAAGGTAGCGTTCTGTCAGAGTACCTTGCCGAGCAGCCAATCGATGATTACCAGCCGATGAAGTTTAATTTTCCTGACGAGGATATCATGTACTTAAAGATGAAAGACTGCGAGGAGTTGTTGCATGGTGAAGGTCCCGAGCAGAGTTCCCAATGGCAATTAATTTTTGACGGTGTTGTCAATTCATATGGAAGTGGAATTGGGGCAATCATTACGACTCCCCATGGGACGCACATCCCGTTCACTGCCAGATTGACATTTCCAGTTACCAACAATGAGGCGTGTATCATGGATCTCGAGGAGGCTATTGATTTGAGGATTAAAAAGCTTGATGTGTACGGAGACTTCGCGCTAGTCGTAAACCAGATCAAGGGAGAGTGGGAGACTCGTCAGCCTAATCCGATACCGTACATGAATTACGCAAGGAGGTTGTTGCCTTTCTTTGACAGAGTAGAGTTTCACCATGTGCCACGGGCAGAAAATCAGATAGCTGATGCTCTTGCGACATTGTCTTCAATGTACAAAGTTAGCTTCTGGAATGAGGCTCCCAGGATAGTTATCTCTCGCCTTGATAGGCCCGCTTTCATATTCGCCATTGAGGAAGCTTCCGATGGCAAGCCGTGGTATTTTGATATCCAAAATTTCCTAAAGAACCAAGAGTATCCGACTGGGGCATCCAGCCGCGATAAGAAGACTCTTAGGAGATTGGCTGGCAACTTCTACTTGAATCCAGATGGCGTTCTGTACAGGAGAAACCACGATTTGGTGCTATTGCGATGTGTGGATGAGAAAGAAGCTAATCTGCTTATGGAGGAGGTCCACGAGGGTATCTTTGGCACACACGCCGGCGGACATGCTATATCTCGAAAGTTATTACGGGCAGAGTATTATTGGCTGACGATGGAAAGAGACTGTTTCAAGTTTGCAAAGAAATGCCATAAATGCCAGATTTATGCAGACAAGATTCAGGTGTCGCCGAGCCCTTTGAACGTTATGGCGTCCCCGTGGCCTTTCTCCATGTGGGGCATAGATATGATTGGCAAAATTGAGCCCACCGCATCTAATGGACACTGGTTCATCTTGGTAGCTATCGATTACTTCACCAAATGGGTCGAAGCGGCGTCTTACGCTAATGTTACCAAGCAAGTAGTAGCCCGGTTTATCAAAAAGGACATCATCTGTCGTTACGACATCCCCGAAAGAATCATTACTGACAATGGTTCGAACTTGAATAATAAGATGATGAAGGAATTGTGCTAGAACTTCAAGATTGAGCATCACAACTCATCTCCCTATCGACCCAAGATGAATGGTGTTGTCGAAGCGACCAATAAGAACATCAAGAGGATAGTTCAGAAGATGGTTGTAACATACAAAGACTGGCACGAGATGTTGCCATTTACATTGCACAGTTATCGTACGATGGTACGCACATCAACCGGGGCAACACCTTTCTCACTGGTGTATGGTATGGAGGTTGTCCTACCATTGGAAGTTGAGATTCCTTCTTTGAGAGTATTGCTCGATGTCCAACTTGATGAGGCAGCGTGGATAAAGAATAGACTGAATTAGCTCAGTTTGATGGATGAGAAGAGACTTGCATCTATCACATATGGTCAGTTATACCAGAGCCGTATGAAGAAAGCTTTCAACAAGAAGGTGCGCCCTTGAAGCTTTCAGACGGGCGATCTTGTGCTGAAGAAGATTCTCCCACCACAATCAGATCACAAGGGCAAATGGACTCCCAACTATGAAGGTCCATATATCGTTCGAAAGGTCTTCTCTAGAGGAGCCTTACTGTTGTCCACCATGGATGGCGATGACTTTACATCCTCTGTGAACTCGGACGCAGTTAAAAAATACTTTGCTTAAAGAGACCCGCTGGACAGAAAAAGAAAGTCCAGGAAAAAATGGGGCATCCCGGCGAACCAAGAAAAAAGAAAAGGTTCGGGCAAAAATTAGGGATAAAATTGAAAAGATGTACACCCGCGAATTCGAAAACCTGAAAAGGTGACTTCGGAAAAAAAGGGTATCCCGGTGAATTGAAAACCCGCAAAGGGTGATTCAGGCAAAAGTTAGGGATTGAAAAAGCAAATGACTGCGGTCCGAGTTTGATACTGCATTGCTTAGTGGTTTGGGAGTACCTGAGGGTCGATTATCCAAGTCAATTTCTTCCGAGGACGGAGTATCAGGAAAGCGTCGGAGTCAGGCGAGTCATAGGAGGATCAGCTCATGGTGTTTGTCTGCACCATGTTGCCGACATGTATACAAATTTCTTTGTGCATCTGTACATATTTGTATTTATTTTTGTGGCTTCCTCTTTTCAGGAGTTGCATCCACTGTACAAACTATGCCTATTCACAGGCTCGTTATCAATAAATGCATACTATTCAGTACTCGATGTTTGTTTTAACTTTTACCGTTTTGTTTGTGGAAAACGCCAATGTTTTGATAAACTTGCACACGCATAAACTTGCAGGCCTCGGCCAATAATTGTTAAAACTCTGAATTAACTGAACAATTGTCACGGATATTGACCTGGATATTTCCTTTTGTATAAGATGTCTTGTTTTTTGCTCATGTTTTGCAGGGTCGTTACCTTCGCAGCAAACGGCCAAGGGATCGTGTTTCCCCAGCTGTCGCTTGCGCGAAAATAAGGTGTCGGCATGACAGAAGAGTCGCCACCTTTCGTTATTTATCCCTCAGAGCGGGAAAGGAAACGATCGGAAAAACCTGACGAATAAGGGTAAGACAAGGTCATCGCAACCATTGTCTGGGTTCGGGAGTCGGTTACGCAAGGGGAAGGTATTAGCACCCCTCACGTCCGTCGTACTCGACGGGATCCTCGCTTGTTTGTTTACTTGGACGGGTTGGTTTTAATCTATCTACCTATCAAGGCTGGCTGAAAAAGAAAAGAAAAATGACTCGGCAGAGCGTCGCACTTTATGCCTACGTATTCTCATCAGAGAATGAGAAATCAGAGTCAACGTAGTTCGGCCAACTGCGGGTTATGGGGAAAAGGTTGCTCGCTAGGATATCGCATCCTATGCCTACGTACTTTCATCTGGTATGAAAGATCAGAGCAAACGTAGTTCGGGAAACTACGGGTTATCTCCTGAAAGAAGTGTTTTTTATTGTGTTTGCGATTTCAACCGCACTAGAGACTATGACCTGAGAGTGAATGCGTCGCACGTCACCCAAAGGGTACCATACTAAACATCCGGACCATGGAAAAGAAACTCTCCCACAATCCTTTCTCAGATAGCTTAAGGCTCGTAATGTACGAAAGAAATCATTCATGATTACTGTATCTTAAACTGTTTTGAGATGAGAAGAGAACAGGCCCAACTAGGAGGGAGACTATCAAGTCCTACTGTTATCATGCCATGGATTCAATCCTATGGTTGAGGTTTGAACAGGGAACTCCTAGATGTTGTCATGCATAGGTTTCAACCTAAAAGTCTATCATCAAATCCTCATCAGAGGAAATGAGAGTCCTAAGGGATCATGTCAATGATACACCAAAACAGACAAAAGCATCAGCTTTAACAGTAAAATGCATGCCATGCAAGTGAGGGAGGAAATGTGTGTGGGGCTTCAGCCTCCACAAGCTCGTCTCGACCTCAAGCCAGTCATGAAATAACAGTAATCATACTGAAAAATAAACAACATGCTATCAAGCAATAAACAGTAAACTGTAATCATACAGACAAAAGAAATGAAATGCTATCAAGCAAAATAAATACATGGGCAAGGGAGCTGGGCTCTACCGAATACCCGCAAGCAAAGCCAAGCAATAACAACACAATCAGATGCACTCATGCTCTTAGACTGAACTTATTCTAAATGTGCTTAGTCTAATGCAGCAGACAAATCAGACAAAACACACAATACATCAAAGAAAACAGAAGCAAGCCTCAGCTCCTCCAGCAGCAACCCAGTCTTCAGACTTCAGAGATCACTTGCTTTTCAGGTATCAACCCTACAGCATGAGTATCAACTCATCTTCTCCCTTGAGCTTCAGCTCCTTTGATCGGCTCTACCTTCAGGCTTCACTATCTCCAGGGATCTTCAATCATCCACTTGATCTTCACAGAGTCCTCAGACTTCAATAATCTTCAAGGAATCATCCTCATCAAGGCCTCAGCTTCTATCTTCAATGGCTCTAATGCTCCAGCAAACAAGATTCAGTCAACAAGATGAGGTGAGGATGTTGCAGTGCTCACTGACTTCCAAAGGATGCCATTGAGGACTTAACATCAAAGGAGAGGCTCTCTCAAAGTTCTACCTTATAGGGCAAGGTCACTAATCCCTCCAAAGGAGAGAGGTGAATACCCTTAAGGGACTCTATGTCACAGAGAAGAAAGGAGGTGAACAAGACACTCCTTGTTTATTGAACAAAGTATTCTATCTAGGGCTCTGCCTATGCACCTATAAACCTATAAACAAAACAACAAAAGCTATGCTAAACTCCTCTGCAAGGCCTTCAAAGCTTCCATGATGATCCACAAGGTCTTCAACTCAATCTTCAAAGCTCACACACTCAAAAGAGAAGGAAAGAAAACACAACAATACAACTTATGCCTTTAAGCAACACACATACTATCCATACATTCAAAAATCAATGAAAAATACTAAAACACCATACAATATTCTAGCAAAATTCTAGGGGATTCTATACATACTTACCCTTAACCCATGTATTCCCCATACACTAATTTGGCCTATAAACCCCAAAACAAATTTGTTCAAGTCTACTTATACAACTTAAAACCCTAATTAGAGCACCTAAATGTCTAACAATCAAACTACATCAAATTTTAATATACAAATCAAGAGATAAATCCTACATGAAACTAGGGTTCATCATCTAACTATGCCAAAAAGAATGGCTCAAAAACCCTAAGGGAAAGTCCTAAAACAAATTGGACAAAATCAAGTATCAATTAAAACATATTGAAAGAGCTATTTACATGAAAATATGCTAAAAAATATTAAACTAAAAATAAAATGGAATTTTATTTTTTATTAATTTTCTAGACAAAATCATGGTTATGTGAAAAAAAGAAGAAATGAAAAATATTGATTTTTATATTTTTTTATGAATTTTATAAAATGCCAAGAATTAAAAGAAATTAAAAAATAAAAGAATAAGAAATAAATGGGAGGGGGTGAGAAAAGTAACACGCCACAGTTGATTCTGAACATTGGGCCACGTCTGGGGGTGTGGATAGGAATAAGTTGCTGAGCCCAGGTTTGCCAACGAACCAAAACGGTGCGTTTGGCTAAATGATACGCTGCGTTTCGCAAGTTTCAGTCTTCCCTCCATTTTGAAATCAAATATGGGCCATTGGATCATGAGAATAAGTCAAGGTCTTGAGATCATCCGACGGTGGACCTTCATCGTCCCCAACTGAACCCTAGGGTTTGCAGAAACCCTAACCCCATGCAAGGACCTTCAACCTGTTCGTTCTCACTGATTTCTCCATGAATTCATGAGCTTCCAAAAGCAAAGTTGCACTATCAATCACCCTGATCACGATGCTATCCATAGTGTTCCTTGAAATTCCTTAAATCATCCTAACAGAGAGCTTCATCATCAAGGTTCCATTTCTTTCCTCTGCTATCAAACTCAATGGAACTTCCCACTAATGATCAAAAATTATTCTACACGTTTCCCTAACCATTCTACACCATCTCATATCCATTGATGCACACAAAATTGCTTGTTATTCATTCTGCAAGAAACTGTACCCTGCCTCGAAGCCTCATGATCCTTCCCCTAATTCTCAGAATAGAGTCCTCTATCCTAGCTTAACCAGTCTAAACCTATAACTGGTGTAGAATGCACATAAATTAGGAGATTCGAGCAAGATTACCAACCTGTTACACTTTAATGGAGGCTATGGTTTCCCTACAATTCAGTGCCTGAAACCTTCCTTGATTAATCTCCAATGCCCAATATGACTTCTGTATGCAGCAAGATGAATGATCAAGGCTTGAAACTTGTGTTTGATATCAAAATGCAATTCTTGCAATTTCCTCAAAACAACCTCAAACTTCCATGGATCTTCTTCTACCTCAGCATGTAATCAGTCACAATGATCAGAAGAATAGGTTTGTGGTGGAGAAATGAATGGAGATTGAAGAGAATGAAGGTTTGATGTGAAATTGCAAATGGAAGAATCTTTCTTTTCACACTCTAATCTCACCTCTCATCAACAATGATCACCAACCTTTTACCCTCCATGATTCACTCTTCTTATAATGATCAATGGAAACTCTTAGATCTTTCTAGAATGAGCTAGAAAGTGTTAGAAAGTTTGAGAACTTCTCATGGAATGATACATTGAACATCCATTATCTCATGCCTTATGCCTTACAATTTGGTGTCAAAATATCCTCACATGAGATATTGAGGAGGAATGAGTGAAAAACAAGCTCACCTTTGGCTTATGTTGAGTTTTGCAAGGGTGCCTTATAATGCAAGTTTCAATTTTCCAAAGCATGTCCCATTTTAAAGCCTCAAATGAAAATTCTATTTAAAACAATGTTCTCAAAATGATGTTTCCAATCAAAATGATATATTGGATGACCTATTTTGGATTCCTAGACCTTCCAAACCAATTTTCAAATTCAACTTTTTAAACTTATAAGCCATTTTTAGTTCAAATTTAACCAATCATGCAAATCCGTGCTATGAGCTTTTCCAACAATTAATGACCTTCTTTCTAGACTTAAAATCACATTTTGAACAACTTTCATGTTTTGAGTTTTTCCATTTGAGGCTTGGAAATAGGAGATATGGCCTTTGCTTAAAATGACCTATAACTGACAAATGACCAAAATACCCCTGTCTTGTTCAAACCATAAGTTGAGTTCCTCAAATCCTATCAAGGACTTCTACCACTCAAATTAAATCTAAGAAGATGCCCTTCAACATTCATGTTGACCAAGAGATCATAGGAATCATCCTACTAGGGCAAAAGTTGTCTGCAAGTTGGGTGACTTTCAAGGACCCAGATTCACACACCTCAGCTGACCTGTAATTTGTCAAAACCACAACTTGAGCTCTGTAACTCCTATCAAGGACTTCCACCACTCAAATTAAAGCTACGAACAAGCTCTACAACATTCATGTTTTGAGGAAGATGAGATATAAATCCCATCTAGAGCTAAAACTGCCTGGAAGATAGGGATCAAATTAGGGTTTTTCACTGACAATCCTCAGAAAACCCTAACTCAAAACTTCTCAAACTCCTCAATCATGATGAGTTGGTCTAGGAATCATCTTTATAACATCTCTATGCATCATTCCATGATCTCATGGCCCTTGGATTAGGTCTCAACCTTCTCCAAATTTTCAGTTATCCTAGGGTTGACCCAGTCAAAACCCTAATTCTACCATTCATGGTTGAATCTTCTGAACTCTTGCATAATGACCTCTCTGGGCTTCATGATGGCTATCAAGACATCTCATAGGCTTTCTCAAAACATCAAGTTCATTCTCAAAGTCTCAGAATCATCTGAGGAGCACGCACAACTCTCAAGCTATGAAGCACACAACCCTGGTTTCACCCAATTCCTCTGGGGATCTCTTGAACTGCCTGATGAAGGTATCAACTTTCAAACACTCAGTGAATAAATAATTGTTGGTCAAATTTTGGGGTGCAACAGCTGCCCCTATTCAAACGGCTTGAACCCGACTGGGTGAGAAGCGAACGACTCTCAACCAATCAAGGTACGAGACGGTTGAATATCGGTGAATCCGAAAATTTGCCAACTGCTCAACTTGTCGAACATTGGAATAATAGCTGCACGGCAACTATCTGGAGAAATATTGATCTGACATCGCCGTCGGAAATAAACAATACATCCAACATCGCCGTTGGAAAACTGAGTCTGACATCGCCGTTGTAACAAACACCATCTCTGTTGGGGATTTAAAGAGTCTGACCTCGCCGTCAAACAAACATTCGACCTCGCCGTTGAACACATTCAACATCGCCGTCGAACAAAAATTCAACCTCGCCATCGAACAAATATCCAACCTCGCCGCTGGACAAAATGATGATCTGACCTCGCCGTCAAATCCAAACGTTCAACCTCGCCGTCGAACAAATATCCAACCTCGCCGCTGGACAAATGATGATCTGACCTCGCCGTCAAATCCAAACGTTCAACCTCGCCGTCGAACAAAAATCTACCTCGCCGCTGGACAAATGATGATTTGACCTCGCCGTCAAATCCAAACGTTCAACCTCGCCGTCGAACAAATATCCAACCTCGCCGCTGGACAAATGATGATCTGACCTCACCGTCAAATCCAAACGTTCAACCTCGCCGTCGAACAAACATCCAACATCGCCGTCGGACAAAATACAACCCTGAACAACTCTGACCTGGGGTTCACCCCTGGTGAATGGAACAAAAGGTACACTTGCGTATTTGAGACTACTCCGCTGGGAATGAGAGACTTAACCGAGCACACTCTGATCTGGGGTTCACCCTCAGAATCATAATGAACATCGGAATACTGCTGCACAACTGACCCACCGTAGAACTTCAACATTAAAGATATGCGAAACCCTGGCCCCTGGCCATTTCCAGCTTCAGCCAGAAAAAATCTTCAAGTATTTCTGAAGATAGATGGAGCCCTGGCCCCTGGCCATTCCAGCTTCAGCTAGAAACAACATCCTTGGCCTTCAAGGATGTAAACTTTGCCCGTCGGCAACTCTGCAGGAGGTATCTTCGACTTCAGTCTA
The DNA here is from genome assembly GCA_963859935.3 of Lathyrus sativus. Taxonomy (NCBI): domain Eukaryota; kingdom Viridiplantae; phylum Streptophyta; class Magnoliopsida; order Fabales; family Fabaceae; genus Lathyrus; species Lathyrus sativus. The sequence continues at coordinate 646,830,949 of OZ012735.1, read as the reverse complement.
AAGAAATGGTCCTTGGCCTTCAAGGATACATGGATATACCTTCAGGCAACTCCGCCTCTGCTATAGAGCATCCGTGACTTCAGTCAGGGATATATTTCGGCCTTCAGTCCGAAAATAAATCCTAGGTCATTCATGACCTTGGGGATAACCTTGCCCTTAGGCACCTTCGCTTCAGCTTGGGAAATCTACGACTTCAGTCAAAGAAATGGTATCCCGAGCCATTCATGACTCTACGGGGATTCAACCACTTTGCCTTCAGGCAAAACTCCGCTTCAGCTGGAGAAACATCTTCGACTTCAGTCAGAAAAATATCATTCACTTGATCACAATCAATCATCTCCTCAGGACAACTGACTTGGTCTTCAGACCAACACGGATCGTCTTGGTATATCTACAAACTTTGGAACCTCGTCTTCAGCCACACGTTGATTCATCAACAAGGAAATCTGAACTCACAGGAACCTTCTGATACCACCCTCAGGCGCTTGCGAAATCCATCTTCAGATTAGACATCACTGTTGGAGCAGACATATCACGCTGCTAAGGAATTCAAGAATCATCTTGAACCAACAACTCCGTCGGGCACCTTCAAGAATCATCCTGAACCGATAACCATTCTGGAGACTATATTCTGCTGGGTATTCCAGGAATTTTCCTGGGCAACTCTTGCTGGGACGCTACTGGGGAACTCAAGCATCATACTAGTCGAACAACTCGGGAAGCTGTACTGAGGTCTTAAGAATCATCTTAAGCAAATGACCCTGCTGAGGAATTCAAGAATCGTCTTGAACTGAAGACTTCGCTGGGGATCTCAAAAATCATCTTGAGAGAGCGTCCGTGGGGATTACACCGGGGTCTTAAGAATCATCTTAAGAAAGCGACCTTGTTGGAGAGGATATCAGGAATCATCCTGAGCAACGGATCCTTCGGCCGAACACCTGTAAGGCAAGAATGATAATGACCTAGATCATGTTTATGATGCATATGCTTCTGCGCCATGCCCGACACGGTGGGAATGCTATGCGTTTATGCTAAATGCCATGCAATCATGCACGATGCTATGCAACGTTAAATGCTATGCAGTGTTAAATGCTATGCAGTCATGCACAATGATGCGATCCCGTCCGCCAAATAAATGCTGGGGGAGTAAACCCTTTTGTCAAGGAGACAAGAACTACTCAGGTAGAGGAATCATCCTGCTGAGGAGAACGTGGACATGCTGGTATCAACTGGCCTCCGTCTGGGGAATTGATCTTCCGGTTGACTGCTGCAGGGCAAACAACTTCAGCTGACTGCTGCAGGGGACGTAGCTCTACGCGAACCCGAACCTGCTGAAGGAGAGCGATGTCAATCGCGGAAATGAACTGCGCGGCCGCCATGGCTACTTTTCTGGGGATAACAACTCTGTGGGAAAACAACTCCAGCTGCTCCACATTCCACTGGGGAAAATCAATCATGATCTGATCAACTTCCAAGGACTCGGCTGCAAACTCGGTTGAGGAAGGAGGAGTCATTCGGCTTCGCTGGAGAGAGTGCGACTCCGGGGAAATACAGCATCAGCTGCTCAATATCTGTTAGGGAAGAAAGAATCATCCGACTTCGGGGGAGAGTACAACTCTGCAGAGGAATACAGCATCAGCTGTTCCAACACTCTACTGGGGAATAGGGAATCATCCAACTTCAGGAGGGAGCACGGCTCTGGTGGGGAATCTCAATTCCGCAGGAGACTTTACTGGGGAAACACGAGCTTCGGCACCCGAACACTTCTATGAAATCTGCACTTGTGACCCGGTGCTGGGGAAATGAGCTTCGGCCCTTGACTCAGCTGATGAGGTGACGTTCCTTCAGGATGCGTCTGCTTGGGGAAGAGAATCATCTCTACCTAGGGGAGACATATCAATGCTCACTTTTTTTGCGTTCAGATTCTGCGGAGGAGAGACTACTGAACTCCGCTGGAGAAGGAGGGCTCGTCCTGCTTCGGGGATGCGCACGGCACATCATCTGGAAGGCGCTACACCTGCAACAACACAAACAAACCGACTAGATACCCTCCTCAAAGGGGCCTATCAAGGTTATTATCTCGTGACAATATTCAATTAATTAATTGTTTCAACAATCAATGGGCCTAGGCCCGTGAGTTTATGTATGCGCATTTTATCAAAAAACATCGGCGTTTTCATTCGCAAACAAAACAGATAAATGCTAAACAGGCAAGCAGAATTGCTGAATAATGTGCATTTTATTGATGGTGAACCCCTGAATGGGCAAAAATGTTTTACAACAGAGGCAAACTCCTAGAATGAGGAAGCCGCACAAAAAGAAAACATAAATATACATCAGTATATACAAATGTCGGCAACGAGGCGTAGACGAACACCATGAGTTGATCCCTCTAAGACCCACTCGACTTCGATACTTCTCCGACGCTTCAGCTTCGGAAGAGATTGACTCAGATAAACGGCCCTCAGGTCCTCCAAACCACTAAACAATGAAAGTCCACACGCGGAACGCAGTCATTTGCTTATTCAAATCCCTAACTTTTGCGTGAACCGCCCTTTACGGGTTTTCAGTTCACCGGGATACCCTTTTTTGCCGAAGCCGCCCAGTGTAGGTTTTCGACTTCGCGGGTGTACATTTTTTCAATATATCCCTAATTTTTGCCCGAACCTTTTATTCTGTTTTTGGTTCGCCGGGATGCCCCTTTTTTGCCTGGACTCTTTCTTTTTTTGTCCAGCGGGTCTCTTTCAAGCAAAGTATTTTTTAACTGCGTCCGCGTTCACCGGGGATGCAAAATCTTCGCCATCCATCGTGGATAACAACAAAGCTCCTCCTGAGAAGACCTTGCTGACGACATACGGCCCTTCGTAATTCGGAGTCCACTTGCCCCGGTGATCGGAGTGTGGCGGAAGAATTTTCTTCAGGACGAGATCACCCCTCTGAAAGCTTCTAGGACGCACCTTCTTATCATAAGCTTTCTTCATTCGGCTTTGGTACAGGCGACCAAATGCAATCGATGCTAGCCTCTTCTCGTCCATCAGGCTGAGCTGGTTCAAGCGATTCGTAATCCATTCTGCCTCGTCGAGTTTCACATCAACCAAAACTCGCAAAGAAGGAATCTCCACTTCTAACGGTAGGACAGCTTCCATACCGTACACCAAGGAGAAAGGAGTTGCCCCGGTCGACGTACGCACCGTCGTACGATAACCGTGCAAGGCAAACGGCAGCATATCGTGCCAATCTTTGTACGTCACAACCATCTTCTGAACAATCTTCTTGATGTTCTTGTTGGCGGCTTCAACGACGCCATTCATCTTCGGCCGGTAAGGAGATGAGTTGTGGTGTTCAATCTTGAAGCTCTGGCACAGCTCCTTCATCATCTTGTTGTTCAAATTTGAACCATTATCAGTAATGATCCGCTCGGGAATTCCATAGCGACAGATGATGTCCTTCTTTATGAATTTAGCTACCACCTGCTTGGTCACATTAGCGTACGAGGCTGCCTCCACCCATTTGGTGAAGTAGTCGATAGCTACCAGAATAAAGCGATGACCATTAGACGCGGTGGGCTCGATCTTGCCTATCATGTCGATGCCCCACATGGAGAACGGCCAAGGGGAGGACATGACATTCAACGGGCACGGCGGCACATGAACTTTATCAGCATAAATCTGGCATTTATGACATTTCTTCGCGAATCTGAAGCAATCCGACTCCATAGTCAGCCAGTAATACCCTGCTCTCAGGATCTTTCTTGTCATGGCATGCCCGCCGGCGTGCGTACCAAATGTGCCCTCATGGACTTCTTCCATGAGCATACTTGCTTCTTTCTCATCTACACATCTGAGTAGCACGAGATCGTGGTTTCTCTTATACAGCACTCCATCAGGATTGAGATAAAAGTTTCCAGATAGCCTACTCAGAGTCTTCTTATCCTGGGTTGACGCACCCGCAGGATACTCCTTAGTCATGAGGAAGGTCTGGATGTCGTGGAACCATGGCTTGCCGTCATTGGCACCCTCGATTGCAAACACAAAGGCCGGTCTATCAAGACGCGAAAGCACAATTCTTGGAGCCTCATTCCAATAATTGACCTTATACATTGAAGCTAGCGTGGCTAAGGCATCAGCCATCTGATTTTCAGCCCTAGGCACATGATGAAGTTCCACTCGGTCGAAGAACGGAAGCAGCCTCCTGGCATAATTCATGTACGGCACTAAATTCGCTTGACGAGTTTCCCACTCCCCTTTAATCTGATTGATTACAAGCGCTGAGTCACCATATATGTCTAGATTCTTGATTCTCAAATCAATTGCCTCTTCTAGACCCATAATACATGCTTCATACTCTGCTTCATTGTTGGTAACTGGAAACGTCAGTCTCGCAGTAAACGGGATGTGGGATCCGTGAGGAGTCGTGATGATAGCCCCGATGCCACTTCCGTAGGAATTAACCGCTCCGTCGAATATCAACTACCACTGAGACTTCCTATCTGGCCCCTCATCGGGCAATGGCTCATCGCAATCCTTCGCTTTGAGAAACATAATGTCCTCGTCAGGGAATTCGAACTTCATCGGCTGGTAGTCTTCGATTGGCTGTTCGGCAAGGTAATCAGACAATACGCTTCCCTTAATGGCTTTCTGAGAGACGTACTGAATATCATATTCTGTTAACACCATTTGCCATCTGGCAATCCTGCCCGAAAGAGCCTGCTTCTCGAAGACGTACTTGATCGGATCCATCTTCGAAATTAGCATAGTGGTGTGGTTGAGCATATACTGTCGTAGACGTTTGGCGGCCCAAGCTAATGCACAACACGTCTTCTCCAGCATCGAGTATCGAGATTCACACTCGGTGAACTTTTTACTCAAATAATAAATGGCATGCTCCTTTCTGCCCGTCTCGTCGTGCTGACCGAGAACACACCCCATACTATTCTCCAGAACCGTCAGGTACATGATTAATGGCCGTCCCGCCACTGGGGGTATCAAGATTGGAGGTTCTTGAAGATACTGCTTTATTTTGTCGAACGCCTTCTGGCAATCCTCATTCCAAGTAACCGCCTGATCTTTCTTTAAAAGCTTAAACATCGGTTCACAAGTGGCCGTGAGCTGAGAGATAAACCTTGCAATGTAGTTTATTCGGCCCAGGAAACCACGAACTTCTTTCTCTGTTTTTGGCGCTGGCATTTCTTGGATAGCTTTTATTTTTGCAGGATCAACTTCAATACCTCGTTCACTAACGATAAACCCCAATAACTTTCCGGACCGCACCCCGAAAGTGCACTTGTTAGGATTCAGCCTCAGCCTGAACTTCCTAAGCCTTTCAAACAGCTTCGACAAATTGACCAGATGCTCTTCCTCCGTTTGGGACTTTGCAATCATGTCATCAACATAGACCTCGATCTCATGATGAATCATATCATGAAACAAAGTTACCATTGCTCGCTGGTAAGTGGCCCCTGCGTTCTTTAGACCGAAGGGCATTACCTTATAGCAAAATGTTCCCCAGGGGGTGATAAACGTTGTTTTCTCCATGTCCTCCGGCGCCATCTTAATCTGATTGTAACCGGAGAAGCCATCCATGAACGAAAACACGGAAAACTGGGTTGTGTTGTCGACCAACACATCGATATGAGGCAACGGGAAATCATCCTTAGGGCTCGCCCTGTTCAAATCCCGATAATCGACGCACATGCGTACCTTACCGTCCTTCTTCGGTACAGGCACTATGTTGGCGACCCATGGAGGGTAAGTGGTAACGGCTAGAAATCCTGCGTCCAACTGCTTCTGGACTTCTTCCTTGATTTTTACAGCCATGTCTGGTCTCGTCCTCCTAAGCTTCTGCTTGACTGGAGGGAAATCTTCTCGCAACGGCAAGCGATGAACCACGATATCAGTGTCAAGTCCGGGCATGTCCTCATATGACCAAGCAAAGACGTCACTATACTCTCGAAGCATCTCGACCAGTCTATGCTTGATATCATTCTGCAGCGCAGCCCCTACCCTGACATTCCTGACGAGCTCCTCAGAACCCAGATTTATAATCTCAATATCCTCCTCGTGAGGCAGAATAACCTTTTCCTCTTGTCTCAACAAGCGGGCCAACTCTTCCGGAAGGTCTTCGTCTTCATCAATCTCATCCTCGGCTTGATAGATCGGGAAATCAAAGTCGTAGTGAGCCGTAGAGGGTCCAGAGTCGATGTCATCTGTTACGTGGATCCTGCAATAACAAGGGTTAAGTTTAAAGCGAGAATATGCAGGTTAGTACGAACCTCGTTGCCATTTTGCTGTTTTTCGAAATAAACATAAAACAGGAATAACAGAGAACATAATATTTGATTACGAAGAAAACGCCTTTTATTTATTAACAAAATGCATACACATAATCCAACAAGGCCCTGACAGTAAAACCACTATGCCCCGGGCAGGACATAGGGTTGTACAAAGATTGTAAAAAGCAAATCATTACTCTTCACTTGTCAGCTTGATAATCTCCTTGATGGTCCAATTGCGGAGGCGCTCGCCCGGCTTGCTCGGTTGAATCCAGGCGTCCAGATCACAATCACTGCCCCCGCTGTCCTCCGACGCAGCGTTGATGCTCTCGAAGATTACTCCCCCCTTGGTGAATAGGATCGGCCCTTTCCCGCGAGACGAGCTGCCAGAAGAAGATGAAGCTTCAGCTTCAGGAGAATATCCCAATCCAAACTTATCCTGTTTGATTGGTATATCCAAGACATGCCCCCAGCCTGGGGTGGAGCCGGCTTCGACAACGGCCCGAGCTTCTTTAAACGAGGAGAGATTCATCTCCTGCTTCTCTGCGACGACAGGAGCTACCTCTTTCACCCTGACGGTTTCAAATGCTTGGCAGAGCATTTCATGGATCTCGCCATCCATTTCAACGTATTTAAAGGACGACAGGTGGCTCACCATGATGTCCTCTTCACCACAGACGGTTACTATGCTGCCCCCGACAGCATATTTAAGCTTTTGATGCAGCGTGGACGTCACGGCACCAGCAGAATGGATCCATGGCCGACCTAAGAGGCAACTATAGGCGGGCATGATATCCATGATATTGAAAACCGTATTGAACTTCTCTGGACCAACTTGAATTGGCAGGGTCAATTCTCCGAAGACGTGGCGCTTGGTCCCATCAAAGGCTTTCACGACCAGATCACTGGGCGTGCACAGCAATCCACGGGTATCCAACTTCATCAGTGCCTTTTTCGGAAGCACGTTAAGCGAGGAACCCGTATCCACCAGGACATGTGACATAATCGTGCCTCTGCACTCTATTGAGACGTACAAAGCGCTATTGTGATCTCTTCCTTTAGGAGTTAGCTCCAGATCCGTAAATCCCAGCCCATTACCAGCATTAACATGGGCTACCACCTCCTCGAGTTGATTTACTGATATCTCCTGCGGCACATATGCAGCATTCAATACCTTCAGTAATGCATTGCGGTGCGCCTCAGAGCATAGCAACAAGTTAAGAATCGAGATCTTTGACGGAGTCTGATGAAGATGATCTACAATTTTGTAGTCACTTTTCTTGATTAGTCGCATGAACTCTTCAGCATCTTTAACCAGCAAGTCCTTCTCTGCCCCTGCAGGGACCTCCTCAACAGCTTTACCTTTACCCTTATCCACAGCGTCAGCTCGGACCACTTTCTCTGCTGCAACCTCTGCTGGCGCAAACACTCTACCGCTTCTAGTGATGCCACCGACTTCGGTAAGATTCTGCACAGTTGATCCGAATGGCTCTAGCTCTATCTTCTGACCATTGCAGTAAACTTCGGCGCCGTAATGCCATGGGACAGCATTAGTACTCTCAAATGGGATTGGTCCGGCCCTAGTGATGGTGATAGTAGGCGGACGGGGCGCAGAAATAGTAATAGGGTGACGAGGAATAGTAATGGTAGCAACTTCATCTGCCTGCTTTAGCACGACCTCCCCTGATGCACTCTCAATGCTTCGGCTGAACTGCAAAATACCCTCGGACATCAGACTTTGGATACCTTCGATCAGCTGCTCACACCCATCAGGAAGCGTAGCACAAGCCATACATAACTCTCCGCATCCAGGAAAGAAGCCCTTCTTCAGCAACTTAGCCTTGACAAAACTAAGCGGCGTCTTCAAATCTTTGACATCAATCAGCAAGTCTGAACTCTCCTCAGTGATAACAGCATTCACTCCGCCCCCCTTGTGATGAGGCATCGGGTTTTTGGTGACGTTGGGCACGTTGTCAGAAAAGTTGATAACTTTGGCGTCCACCAAGTCCTGGACTTTGTGCTTAAAAGCTTTACAATTCTCAATCGTATGGCCAGGTGCCCCAGTGTGGAACTCACAAGTAGTATTGGCATCATACCCCGGTGGTGGTGCTCCTGTTAAGGGGGCCAACGTCCTTTTTTGAACCAATTGGAGCTGAAGCAACGTTTGTAAAAGCTGCGCATATGACATAGGTGGAGTATCAAAATGACGGTTTGCCATAGGAGCCCGATTCTGATATCTTTTATACCCCTGCATGTTCTGCTGCTGAGGCTGCTGCTGCGGCTGCGGGGGAGCAGCTGGGATATTTATGCTAGCAATCTGAGGCTGAGGGCCCTTGCCCTTTCTCCGAGCATTAGTGACAGCACTGGCATCTCCCTCTCGACGCTTGCCAGTATAGGGTTTCTTGCTACCTCCTCCAACTGAGGATGATTCACCCTGAATTTTTCCGATCTTTATACCGTTCTCAACATGCTCGCCCAGAGTGATGAGAGCCGAGAATGTTCCAGACATGCCACTGACCAGCTTTTCATAATAGATTCCAGGAAGGGTAGCCACGAACATTTGCACTAGCTCACGCTCAACCATCGGCGGTTGAACCCGAGCAGCCAATTCACGCCACCGCTGGGCGTATTCTTTAAAGCTTTCATTGTTCCGCTGTGAGAGATTCTGAAGCTGAACTCGGTTGGGAGCCAAGTCGCTATTGTATTGATAGTGGAGGACGAACGCTTCTGCAAGATCTTTCCAGGTGCGCACAGTAGCGGGCTCCAAACCCATATACCATTCAAGCGATGGACCAGAAAGACTATCCTGAAAGAAGTGCATCAGCAACTTCTCATCGTCAGAATAGGCGGACATCTTTCTATAATAAGATCGGAGGTGAACACGGGGGCAAGTAGTACCCTTATACTTCTCGAAGGTAGGCACCTTGAATTTGTGAGGTACTTTAAAGTCAGCAATCAACCCGAGCTTGGACATGTCAACGCCCAATGTGTTCTGATTTTCGATGTCTCTCATCTTGTCTTCCAGCGCCTTGAACCTGAGTCGAGCTTCAGCATTCAACTCTGCTTCTACACCTCTCTGAGAGAATACGTCATCCTGATGGTCCTCCAACCACGGTTGAGGCCCCAACAGATTTCCTGTACCAGCGTTGCCGTTGACCGGCCCTATGTTAACATTGGCTCCCAAACTACCATTGCCGACGCCTGCCGCGTTGAGTCTGAGATTAGTCATCAGATTGCCGTTAGCACTGCCGTTGCCCCCGGCAACAGGAACAACATTCTGTGGGGCATCCACTGGAGGAGGAGTAGGCACGGCCCCTCCATGAAGTATGCCATTACTGTCAACCCTGGAGATCAGAGGTTGAACCAGAGTACGAAGCTGGTCTTGACCATTCGCGACCACCTGCATCAGCTCCATAAAACGATCCATCCGTTCACGGAGTTCTTGAACATCTGACTGCACCTGGTCCATTATCCTTGTCTGGTTAGCGCGAGTTGAGTAGCGGTGGATGAGTCTTTGACCAATCCTGGAGACCGGAGACAGCTCGGAACCTGAAAAACCTGTCAACAATAAAGGTTAGGAAAAGCAACAAGATATACACCATGCAAATATGCTTCATGCAGATGCATGCGTGTGTCTGTGTGCGTGGGAGGTTTTCCCCGATCCTAGTGCCTTAGTGCCAGTGTTGGTAATAATAATAGGAAGAAGAAATCTGAGCCCGATCATGGAAACATCAATCTCATATATATATGGAAAGGCCTGTCAAGGCAGTACACAGTATCAGCGAGTATAAACAGATCAACAGCATGACCTCAGCCAACAAGTCTGGTGATGGTCAGCATACATCAAAGATCAAAATCAACAGGGATATAACTAGTCAAGCACGACCACGGGCGCGATACTCTGCTAATAACTCCTTTGTCTCTGAATGATCTGGCGAAGTGAGCAACCCCTCGACGAGTAGTTCCCTCTGCCTGATAGTATGCTGAAGCCCCTGAACTGAACTCTCCCAAGCGCCTTCGCCAAAGCAATCCTCCAGCTTCCGCTTCTTAGACTCAAACATCAGCTTATGCTCCTTCAGGCTCGTAATAGCTTTATTGAGACGGGCTTCAGCGAAGTACCTGCGGGCGGTCTCTTCATCAAACCTCCGCTCACTGTCTTTTACCTCGGCTTCTAGCTTAGAAATCTGCAGCGTCAGCTTGTCTTCTCGCTCCTTCCTGGTAGCCATGGAAGTCTTCCAATGCTGGTCGAACTTAGATATTCTCCGATATGCTTCCTCCAAATGTTGTTTCTTCGTAGCTAGCACATCATTAGCAGCTCTGAAGTCTTGACCTAAGCGCTCCCGATCAGCAATCTGCTTCGCCAAGTCTGCACTCAGCTGGCTCACCGACTCTGTTTGCCTCTTGAGAGCATGCACGGCTTCGTTCCTCTCACTTCGAAGCTGAGCTAACTCCTTTTCTAATTCTGCATTTGCCCTCTTCAGTTCATCACGCTCAGCTAATACCTGGTTGTGCTGATGAATGGACACAGTGGTGGGCTCTTCGACTGGCGGAGGACTCTCTGGTCTGACATGAGGGAATGGCATCCCTATAGCGCTGGCTCTGGCTCTGATCCAATCGGAATAAGGAGGGTAGGCTTGGCTGTTGCTCTTCCCCAACAAAGGCTTCCCTCTCGTGCTGATATTGTTCCACGCATACTGAAGCTTGGACAACAAATCCCCCTCTAGAATACCTGTGAGGTACAGAGATTCCCGTACCTCTTCTTCCTTCGGTGGAGTCCTCAAAGCATATGCAAACTGACGAACTAGCAATGATGGATTGTAGTTGATGCAACCCTTCCTACCTATCAGAGGTACGTTAGGAAACCCACTACAACTGAAGATCACCTCGGTGCCTAACCTGTCTCTGTCAACGAACCAATCAATGTCTTTTGCCGACAAACTCATCAGACGTTCAGGCCACTCAGCTGTGGCTGCAGACAAGACAGAAGAACCCTTCTTAGGCAAATGACTGTCAAACCACTTGTACAACAACGGTACGCAGCATGAAACATTCTTCCCTCTCCGGTTCTCATTCTTGTAATGCACTGAATGGTAGACGTCTCCGATCAAAGTAGGGACTGGATTCCCTGAGGCAAAGATATGGAACGCATCAAAGTCTACGAAATCAGGCATGCTGGGAAATAGGATAATGCCATATATGCATAAAGCAAGGATGGCGCTGAAGGCGTCCCAACATTTGTCCTTAGCACACTGCTGAGCCTTAGCTATCAGAAACTGCAGAGAGAACCCTGGGACCTTGTTCCAACTCGTCACCACTAACTCAGAAGCGCTCAAATGGAGTGAGGAAGCCAAACCAACCAGATCAGGCTCAGCATCCATGTGGACAAAAGGCATCTGCCTTTTGATGGGCACACCCAGCATATCAGCATACTCTTCCAATGTCGGTGCGAGAATGAAGTCATGAAAGGTGAAACACCTCAAGGGAGGGTCATAAAACTGCAAAAGAGCATGTAACCCATTCAACTCGGACGTAGAAGGTTTGTAAACCAGGTTAAGCAACCTGCCATAAGACTTCCTGAACCTATCCTTCACAGAATTCCCTGCCAGGGCTATCAAACCAGTCAGTTTCGACACATCGGGGGTCGGGAACTTGTACGCAACAGTCTTCCTGAGAGAAGCCATAATAACAGCAGAAGACGAGAAATCCGTGATCGGGGAAACGGTACCTGCAACACAGACACACGTTAATGGAATGCAGATGAATGCACAAACTAATGCAAAATGCAGGTATGCAATAATATATCCAGGTGGCTGCTGTGGAGATTCGGTATCAACAGTCACTGATGAGAGGGAAACCCCGGTGTAAGACCACTAATCTGATCTGCTGAGAATAACCATCTGATAGGACCCAGATCATAATCCTGCTCTGACAAGAATAAGTGCCTGATAATAAGGACCCCGGGTGCAAGATCAAGGAACATCTGTTGATGAAGTCTTCAGACCCCAAATCAAGATCTGCCCTATCAAGAACAAACACGCAGCTGCTGATGAGATCTTCAGACCCCACTCAAAATCTGCTCTATCAAGAACAAATAACATCTGCCGATGAGGTCTTCAGACCTCACTCAAAATCTGCTCCATCCAGAACAAACCACTGATGATGATACACTGATCAAAGCCTGCTCTATCAAGAACAGACAAACACCCGATGATAAGATCCTCTAATCAAACCCTTGCTCTATCAAGAACATATCTGCAACTGAGAACCCAACATAACTGATTCACTGTCAAGAAAACCAGGTAGTCTGAAGGTATAAGTTTCCTGCAATAAACCCAGTCCCGCTCACAGGTATGGACCTAGACTGACTCAAGGTACGACATCCTATGCGTTCATCAGCGTCACAGACTTTCAAAACTGATGATACGATTCCCAGAAGGAGTGGCATCATCAAGTCCTGAAGAGGCCTCACTTAGCTGAATCACAAATGATCGGTCCCCAGAGTCGACAATCCACCAAACCAGCAACCGTCTCAACCCAAAGGGTTGAAAGTGAAGCCAACCGGATGAACCTCGTCTGAGCGTGGATTTCATGAGACACTAGTGCCTGCAAAGCAAGCACGCGCCCACTAATTTCCACTCTAAGTCTATGGTGCACTCAAGCCTGGGTCTGGCTTCTCACTCAATCAGAACTCCCATCCCACAACAGCACAAATAATCATATTATACTGAAAATAAAATGCGGGAAATAAAGTGCGAGAAGTAAAAATGCGATAAATAAACGCAACCCCACAAGCAAACACACAAACGATAGGATTGACTCTCTTAAGGGACGTTGGATCCCAAAATTGACTCGCTTTCAGGACGTTGGATCCCTAGGAAACTATCAAGTCCCCAGCAGAGTCGCCAGCTGTCGCTTGCGCGAAAATAAGGTGTCGGCATGACAGAAGAGTCGCCACCTTTCGTTATTTATCCCTCAGAGCGGGAAAGGAAACGATCGGAAAAACCTGACGAATAAGGGTAAGACAAGGTCATCGCAACCATTGTCTGGGTTCGGGAGTCGGTTACGCAAGGGGAAGGTATTAGCACCCCTCACGTCCGTCGTACTCGACGGGATCCTCGCTTGTTTGTTTACTTGGACGGGTTGGTTTTAATCTATCTACCTATCAAGGCTGGCTGAAAAAGAAAAGAAAAATGACTCGGCAGAGCGTCGCACTTTATGCCTACGTATTCTCATCAGAGAATGAGAAATCAGAGTCAACGTAGTTCGGCCAACTGCGGGTTATGGGGAAAAGGTTGCTCGCTAGGATATCGCATCCTATGCCTACGTACTTTCATCTGGTATGAAAGATCAGAGCAAACGTAGTTCGGGAAACTACGGGTTATCTCCTGAAAGAAGTGTTTTTTATTGTGTTTGCGATTTCAACCGCACTAGAGACTATGACCTGAGAGTGAATGCGTCGCACGTCACCCAAAGGGTACCATACTAAACATCCGGACCATGGAAAAGAAACTCTCCCACAATCCTTTCTCAGATAGCTTAAGGCTCGTAACGTACGAAAGAAATCATTCATGATTACTGTATCTTAAACTTTTTTGAGATGAGAAGAGAACAGGCCCAACTAGGAGGGAGACTATCAAGTCCTACTGTTATCATGCCATGGATTCAATCCTATGGTTGAGGTTTGAACAGGGAACTCCTAGATGTTGTCATGCATAGGTTTCAACCTAAAAGTCTATCATCAAATCCTCATCAGAGGAAATGAGAGTCCTAAGGGATCATGTCAATGATACACCAAAACAGACAAAAGCATCAGCTTTAACAGTAAAATGCATGCCATGCAAGTGAGGGAGGAAATGTGTGTGGGGCTTCAGCCTCCACAAGCTCGTCTCGACCTCAAGCCAGTCATGAAATAACAGTAATCATACTGAAAAATAAACAACATGCTATCAAGCAATAAACAGTAAACTGTAATCATACAGACAAAAGAAATGAAATGCTATCAAGCAAAATAAATACATGGGCAAGGGAGCTGGGCTCTACCGAATACCCGCAAGCAAAGCCAAGCAATAACAACACAATCAGATGCACTCATGCTCTTAGACTGAACTTATTCTAAATGTGCTTAGTCTAATGCAGCAGACAAATCAGACAAAACACACAATACATCAAAGAAAACAGAAGCAAGCCTCAGCTCCTCCAGCAGCAACCCAGTCTTCAGACTTCAGAGATCACTTGCTTTTCAGGTATCAACCCTACAGCATGAGTATCAACTCATCTTCTCCCTTGAGCTTCAGCTCCTTTGATCGGCTCTACCTTCAGGCTTCACTATCTCCAGGGATCTTCAATCATCCACTTGATCTTCACAGAGTCCTCAGACTTCAATAATCTTCAAGGAATCATCCTCATCAAGGCCTCAGCTTCTATCTTCAATGGCTCTAATGCTCCAGCAAACAAGATTCAGTCAACAAGATGAGGTGAGGATGTTGCAGTGCTCACTGACTTCCAAAGGATGCCATTGAGGACTTAACATCAAAGGAGAGGCTCTCTAAAAGTTCTACCTTATAGGGCAAGGTCACTAATCCCTCCAAAGGAGAGAGGTGAATACCCTTAAGGAACTCTATGTCACAGATAAGAAAGGAGGTGAACAAGACACTCCTTGTTTATTGAACAAAGTATTCTATCTAGGGCTCTGCCTATGCACCTATAAACCTATAAACAAAACAACAAAAGCTATGCTAAACTCCTCTGCAAGGCCTTCAAAGCTTCCATGATGATCCACAAGGTCTTCAACTCAATCTTCAAAGCTCACACACTCAAAAGAGAAGGAAAGAAAACACAACAATACAACTTATGCCTTTAAGCAACACACATACTATCCATACATTCAAAAATCAATGAAAAATACTAAAACACCATACAATATTCTAGAAAAATTCTAGGGGATTCTATACATACTTACCCTTAACCCATGTATTCCCCATACACTAATTTGGCCTATAAACCCCAAAACAAATTTGTTCAAGTCTACTTATACAACTTAAAACCCTAATTAGAGCACCTAAATGTCTAACAATCAAACTACATCAAATTTTAATCTACAAATCAAGAGATAAATCCTACATGAAACTAGGGTTCATCATCTAACTATGCCAAAAAGAATGGCTTAAAAACCCTAAGGGAAAGTCCTAAAACAAATTGGACAAAATCAAGTATCAATTAAAACATATTGAAAGAGCTATTTACATGAAAATATGCTAAAAAATATTAAACTAAAAATAAAATGGAATTTTATTTTTTATTAATTTTCTAGACAAAATCATGGTTATGTGAAA
Source organism: Lathyrus sativus (assembly GCA_963859935.3). Lineage (NCBI taxonomy): Eukaryota > Viridiplantae > Streptophyta > Magnoliopsida > Fabales > Fabaceae > Lathyrus > Lathyrus sativus. The sequence goes on along the minus strand of OZ012735.1, from coordinate 646,815,346 downwards.
AAAAGAAGAAATGAAAAATATTGATTTTTATATTTTTTATGAATTTTATAAAATGCCAAGAATTAAAAGAAATTAAAAAATAAAAGAATAAGAAATAAATGGGAGGGGGGTGAGAAAAGTAACACGCCACAGTTGATTCTGAACATTGGGCCACGTCTGGGGGTGTGGATAGGAATAAGTTGCTGAGCCCAGGTTTGCCAACGAACCAAAACGGTGCGTTTGGCTAAATGATACGCTGCGTTTCGCAAGTTTCAGTCTTCCCTCCATTTTGAAATCAAATATGGGCCATTGGATCATGAGAATAAGTCAAGGTCTTGAGATCATCCGACGGTGGACCTTCATCGTCCCCAACTGAACCCTAGGGTTTGCAGAAACCCTAACCCCATGCAAGGACCTTCAACCTGTTCGTTCTCACTGATTTCTCCATGAATTCATGAGCTTCCAAAAGCAAAGTTGCACTATCAATCACCCTGATCACGATGCTATCCATAGTGTTCCTTGAAACTCCTTAAATCATCCTAACAGAGAGCTTCATCATCAAGGTTCCATTTCTTTCCTCTGCTATCAAACTCAATGGAACTTCCCACTAATGATCAAAAATTATTCTACACGTTTCCCTAACCATTCTACACCATCTCATATCCATTGATGCACACAAAATTGCTTGTTATTCATTCTGCAAGAAACTGTACCCTGCCTCGAAGCCTCATGATCCTTCCCCTAATTCTCAGAATAGAGTCCTCTATCCTAGCTTAACCAGTCTAAACCTATAACTAGTGTAGAATGCACATAAATTAGGAGATTCGAGCAAGATTACCAACCTGTTACACTTTAATGGAGGCTATGGTTTCCCTACAATTCAGTGCCTGAAACCTTCCTTGATTAATCTCCAATGCCCAATATGACTTCTGTATGCAGCAAGATGAATGATCAAGGCTTGAAACTTGTGTTTGATATCAAAATGCAATTCATGCAATTTCCTCAAAACAGCCTCAAACTTCCATGGATCTTCTTCTACCTCAGCATGTAATCAGTCACAATGATCAGAAGAATAGGTTTGTGGTGGAGAAATGAATGGAGATTGAAGAGAATGAAGGTTTGATGTGAAATTGCAAATGGAAGAATCTTTCTTTTCACACTCTAATCTCACCTCTCATCAACAATGATCACCAACCTTTTACCCTCCATGATTCACTCTTCTTATAATGATCAATGGAAACTCTTAGATCTTTCTAGAATGAGCTAGAAAGTGTTAGAAAGTTTGAGAACTTCTCATGGAATGATACATTGAACATCCATTATCTCATGCCTTATGCCTTACAATTTGGTGTCAAAATATCCTCACATGAGATATTGAGGAGGAATGAGTGAAAAACAAGCTCACCTTTGGCTTATGTTGAGTTTTGCAAGGGTGCCTTATAATGCAAGTTTCAATTTTCCAAAGCATGTCCCATTTTAAAGCCTCAAATGAAAATTCTATTTAAACCAATGTTCTCAAAATGATGTTTCCAATCAAAATGATATATTGGATGACCTATTTTGGATTCCTAGACCTTCCAAACCAATTTTCAAATTCAACTTTTTAAACTTATAAGCCATTTTTAGTTCAAATTTAACCAATCATGCAAATCCATGCTATGAGCTTTTACAACAATTCATGACCTTCTTTCTAGACTTAAAATCACATTTTGAACAACTTTCATGTTTTGAGTTTTTCCATTTGAGGCTTGGAAATAGGAGATATGGCCTTTGCTTAAAATGACCTATAACTGACAAATGACCAAAATACCCCTGTCTTGTTCAAACCATAAGTTGAGTTCCTCAAATCCTATCAAGGACTTCTACCACTCAAATTAAAGCTAAGAAGACGCCCTTCAACATTCATGTTGACCAAGAGATCATAGGAATCATCCTACTAGGGAAAAAGTTGTCTGCAAGTTGGGTGACTTTCAAGGACCCAGATTCACACACCTCAGCTGACCTGTAATTTGTCAAAACCACAACTTGAGCTCTGTAACTCCTATCAAGGACTTCCACCACTCAAATTAAAGCTAAGAACAAGCTCTACAACATTCATGTTGTGAGGAAGATGAGATATCAATCCCATCTAGAGCTAAAACTGCCTGGAAGATAGGGATCAAATTAGGGTTTTTCACTGACAATCCTCAGAAAACCCTAACTCAAAACTTCTCAAACTCCTCAATCATGATGAGTTGGTCTAGGAATCATCTTTATAACATCTCTATGCATCATTCCATGATCTCATGGCCCTTGGATTAGGTCTCAACCTTCTCCAAATTTTCAGTTATCCTAGGGTTGACCCAGTCAAAACCCTAATTCTACCATTCATGGTTGAATCTTCTGAACTCTTGCATAATGACCTCTCTGGGCTTCATGATGGCTATCAAGACATCTCATAGGCTTTCTCAAAACATCAAGTTCATTCTCAAAGTCTCAGAATCATCTGAGGAGCACCCACAACTCTCAAGCTATGAAGCATACAACCCTGGTTTCACCCAATTCCTCTAGGGATCTCTTGAACTGCCTGATGAAGGTATCAACTTTCAAACACTCAGTGAATAAATAATTGTTGGTCAAATTTTGGGGTGCAACACCAGCCAGAGTCCCTTAACGTAGGAGCAGGCTCTAGGTGATCTTATTCCTCCCCAGTAGATGGAAGTCGCATTTCTATCCCCAGAAGAGTTGGATGCGAGCTAGCAAGCGGTCAGGCAGTGATGCGCATTCCCAGCAGTTGGTCATGTGCACATTTAATCCCCAGTGAGGTCCTCACAGGGTACAACCAGGTTGTCAATGGTTTGAAAAGTTCATCCCCGCGCAGGATTGTTCTTTCTGTTCTCTAGCAGGTTGTCTTTCCTCCAACAGGTTGATCATCCTCAACAGAGTTCGTAACTCCGGATTTGTCGAGATATCCCCAGCAGGATTGTTTCTTCCCCCAGCAGAAGTTTGGCTTCGTTCCTCCATCATTTATTTTGTCGGAACGTCCTCTTTGCATTTGCATCGTGCATAACATCTATCCAAACGCGTAGCATTTCCATGACGTATGGAGCATTACGCCACATTTTCAAAGATATGTGATGATAACGTTCGTCCTATCATGTGTTCCCTCATCGGAGTTGCTTGGTTAAGTTTCTCTTCTTCCCCAGCGGAGTTTTCCTCAAATTATTGTTGCGTCAGCGTTTTAAAAGGAAAGATTTCATGGATTAGACCTTTGAAGTCATTATCTGTTGTCGAGGTAAATGTCTGGCAGTTGACGTTAGAGTTTCCCCGGCAGAGTTCTCCTCGAATGGCTGTTACGTCAGCATTAAAAGGCTTTATAATTAGACTTTGGAGTTGTTGCCAGATTTTCCCTGCAGAGTTGCTTGTTCAAGTCTTCGGATGCCCGATACCGCGCTTTTATTTAGTGCGATGCTCGTTTCTTCGGAAATGGAAGATCCAGGATAGTATATGGATGACGCACTTTACATTGTGTATGCTCGTTTCTTTGGAAATGGAAGGTCAAGGATAGTATATTGACGATCCGCGCTTTTACGTAGTGTATGCTCGTTTCTTTGGAAATGGAAGGTCAAGGATAGTATATTGGCGATCCGCGCTTTTACGTAGTGTATGCTCGTTTCTTCGGAAATGGAAGGTCAAGGATAATATATTGACAATCCGCGCTTTTATTTAGTGCGATGCTCGTTTCTTCAGAAATGGAAGATCCAAGATAGTATATGGATGACGCACTTTACGTAGTGTATGCTCGTTTCTTCGGAAATGGAAGGTCAAGGATAGTATATTGACAATCCGCGCTTTTATTTAGTGCGATGCTCGTTTATTCGGAAAGGGAAGATCCAGGATAGTACATGGATGACGCACTTTACGTATTGTATGCTCGTTTCTTCGGGAATGGAAGGTCAAGGATATTATATTGACAATCCGCGCTTTTATTTAGTGCGATGCTTGTTTCTTCGAAAATGGAAGATCCAGGATAGTATATGGATGACGCACTTTACGTAGTGTATGCTCGTTTCTTCGGAAATGGAAGGTCAAGGATAGTATATTGACATACCGCGCTTTTATTTAGTGCGATGCTCGTTTCTTCGGGAATGAAAGATCCAGGATAGTATATAGATGACGCACTTTACGTAGTGTATGCTCGTTTCTTCGGAAATGGAAGGTCAAGGATAGTATTTTGACATACCGCGCTTTTATTTAGTGTGATGCTCGTTTCTTCAGGAATGGAAGATCCAGGATAGTATATGGACGACGTACTTTACATAGTGTATGCTTGTTTCTTCGGAAATGGAAGGTCAAGGATAGTATATTGACAATCCGCGCTTTTATTTAGTGCGATGCTCGTTTCTTCGGAAATGGAAGATCCAGGATAGAACATGGATGACGCACTTTACGTAGTGTATGCTCGTTTCTTCGGAAATGGAAGGTCAAGGAGGATATTTTGATACGGTCCTATGATGTAGTGCCCGTTTATTGTCGCGTATATTTGAAGATTGCATGTGGTGTCACACAGGTGGTTGATGTTGAAGTCAGGTTCTGTATCAGATGATTAATCAGTTGTTGCCGTGACAACCAGATTCAGTTATCTGGATTTTTGTTCCCCAAGCGGTTTGTGCAGTTTATTTCTTTGGTTGGCAAATTTCCGGGTTCTTTGGTATTCAACTGTCTTTTACCTCGATTGTTCGAAAGCCGTTCGCTTTTCATCCAGTCAGGTTCAAGCTGCTTGAATAGGGGTAGCTGTTGCACCCCAAAATGTGCCTAACCTTTTTCTCACTTGGCTTTTGTTTCATTGCATTAGCATATCATTGATTTGTAGCATTACTCATTTAGCAGGGGATCAAGTGTGATGTATATCAAGAGGAGCCTATCTAGAGGTTTTGTCCAAGCTTGAGAAGTCACCAAAGTCATCAGGAAGAGGGTTGTGGTCTTGAGAAGTTTGGTTGATTGTATAGGGTTCATCTCCTAATCTGAGGACCAATTGAAGACCATTTGTGGATTGTGAAGCCTTGATCATGGATAGAGTGTGGATAGAGCTCATGGAGTGACTTGAGGGTCATAGGGGAGCTCAGTCAAGTCATTATGCCAAGTGTGAAGAGCCACAGTTGAGGGTGTTGCAATTAGGGTTTTCATCTGAGAAACCCTAAGTCAACTGTGCAATTGAAGAGGATCAAAGTGTAAGATCAGAGTATGCCTAAGCGGGGGGGGGGGGGGGGGGGGGGGGTGAATTAGGCTTATGGAAACTTTTTCGAATTTTTGGTGTTCTTTAATTTTTCTTTGGTTATGTTCTTGGTGATGAATGCAGTAGAAAGCATAAAGAAAGTGGACACCAAGATTTATAGTGGTTCCCTTCACAATCCGAAGGTGCTCCACTCCCCTTTCCACATGAAAGAGATTTTTCACTATTGTTTTAGAAAGTACAACCTATCACACCATCAACCGGTGAGGCCTACAATCTAACAACAAAACAAACTAGTGTGCAAGAACAATCCTCTTGCAAAACACTAACCCTTGTGTCCAACAATCCTGGATCACAAGTCACAACAGACTATTCTGTAATTCTTTTTGTAATTTGAGAGTACAATAGTAATATCAATACAAAGATTGATCTTCTCCTTTAATCAGAATTCATAACTTAATCTCAATACAAGTGTTCAAACAAATGGATGTGAAAAGTTATGCAAGTATGAACACTTTTTGAATGTATTTGAAATTATTTGAAAAGTAGTGAATATGATTCAATGATTGTTTTTGAAAATTGTTGGAGGTGTTTGTTAATCTGAAATTTTCAGAATTTATATCATCCAAAACACCTTTTCAGAAGGGTATGTTTGAGTATGAGTTAACACATGGAAAGGTATAACATTCAAATAATTTTTGAACTTGAAATCAAACAATTTTTCAGAAAATGTTCAGTGTTAATCGGTTAACCATATAGGTTAATCGGTTAACACTGTAACGTTGGCCCAAAGAATTTAAAATTTTAGGGAGTTAATCGATTAACCTATATGGTTATTTGGTTAACACTGCAAAAACTTTGAAAAATTCTTAATTTAAAAGTGTTATACCAATTCCAAATGGTTTTAAAATATGTTAATGCATTATGCAAAAATATTTTATAGTTTTGAACACTTGTATATCAATTAAATTAGAGAATTTGATATACCATAGCTTGTGTCCAAGTCTTGAAAGATGATCGAGCAAATGTACATGAAGCTTGAATGTTGATCACTTCCATAATACTTTGATCTTGGTCTTTTGAAAGCTTTTGACTTTTTGCACAGATGAAATGATCTTGAGTCTTGTTGTTTTGTTCATCAAAACCTTGAAACCTTGATATGAAGCATGCTTCTACAATCTCCCCCTTTTTGATGATGACAACCACTTACAACCAATTGAGTCTTGTGCAGTGCTTTGACGATTTTTGGTTCTGGTCTTGTTTCTCCCCCTATGTCCATGACTCCCCCTTTCTAAAAACAGAGGCTAAGAACAGACAAAAATTCTGCACACATAGACATTAGAAAGCCAAAGCTCTTCTCCCCCTTTGTCATTAGCAAAAAGGAAGGAGCTTTCAAACAAAACTAGAAGATATCGATAATTATGAAAGCAATCAAAAGAATAATCAAGTAGGTAAGCAAAACATACGAAAATAGAATTAAACATACAAAAGAGTGCAACCAAAGTAGTGTACGAGTACAACGCAAATGAAACAAAGTTAAGAACATAAACTTAAAACTTAATAACTAGAAAGCAATAAAAGACAGCAACAACAACATATTCTCTAAATGTCCTCATCAGCTATATCCTCCTCGCCTTCTTCTTCTTCTTCTTCTTCACTATCATCTGCTTCTTCAATCTCGTCTTCCACGACCCTGGTGGTTGAATGTTGAGGATTAAGAACAAGGTTGTGGAAAGAGGCAATAGCTCTGGAGGTTTCGCGGTGCATGTTCATGGATTCCCTATGCTGGTTCATAATGGTAGTATAGATAAACTCACTGGTTAGTCCTCCTTCGGGAATAGGATAGGCTTGATTGGCAGGATCGTCATCTGCATATCGGTATGTTCCGTTAGCTTCCTTGATGATACCCGTATTCTTAACAATGTTGATCTCGTTGATTTCATTTGTGGTAGGTTTCATCTTGGTGGACGGTTCTCTGTTGAGATCCAATTCGGTCAACTCCAGAATCCTTGAAATCAACCGTGCATACGACAACCTTGTTATAGTGAAGTTGTTGCTAAAGATGGTACATGATAGTCAAAATCCAGTTCACCCTAATTTTGTTCTTGATTGCATACATCAGTTGCATCTCCAAGTCATTAATTTGTGAATGATTTGAATCTTTGGGTATCAGAACATAACAGATCACATAGTGCAGCATTCTATCAGAGACCGTCATGTTTTTCACATAACACAGCATACGGGCGGTCCGAGAGTTTGCTATAACCGTCTCTTTGGGGAACCGGCAGATCTGATAATAGTACTCCATTTTGTCATAGTTTGCCCATAACCCATCAACATGGTTGACACCCTTCCTTAAGAAACAACCTTTTGAAGGTATTTTGAGGTGTCTAGCAATGGTGGACAATTTCTCAGTAAACTCATGTTCTCTAACCACATAACTGATCATATGATTTTCATCAATATCCAGATAAATAGCCAATTTATTCATAAAAGCTTTAACCAAGTCTGGATAAATGATACCAGAGTCTGAAACAAACTTATCTATGCGTTGATACTCAAGCAGTGCAGGGAAATCAAATGAAGATGCTGGAAATGCTTTAAGATTCACATACTTTACCAGCAGAAGTTGTCAGACACGAACCTTGAAGTCCATTCGCCTCTTCTTGGTAGACTCCATGGGAATGCTGTCGTCTTCAGAAGCAGAAGCATATTCAGGAAGTTTTCCCTTGCCCTTGTGTGAGGATGCCATGGATGAAAGTTTGAGAGATGTTGAGTGAATGGGGTTTGCTGAATTTAGGATGTGAAGTTGTGGGTTCTGAGGAAGTTAGGGTTTGAGAAGTTGTGGGGATGGTTATGAGGAGTTATCCAACTTAGATAGTGGGAGAGAGATAGTGAGTTTTTAAAACTTAGGGTTTGAAGAGGGAAGTTCCAAAAATGAGTCAAAGAAGAGGAAGAGTTTTAAGGATATGAATTTGGACACTTAAGAGAATATTGACCACATAAAAAAATGCATTTATCACATATAATATTTCAAAAATCTAATCAATTTTCGTTTCTGATTTTTAGAAAATTTAACAGTGTTAATCGGTTAACCATATAGGTTAATCGGTTAACACATTAAAAAATTGAGTCAGAATTGAAAATTTAACAGTGTTAATCGGTTAACCCATATGGTTAATCAATTAACACACTAGAATTTTTGAAAAATACTTAAAAACAGAATGCATACACAACACAAGTAATGCATACACATATTAGAGAAAAAGGTCAGATGTCACCTTCATCAAGAATCCCAAGTTCTCGCCGAATTTTGTAGAATGGTTCTTTCGCCAAAGGTTTGGTGAAGATGTCGGCGAGTTGATTGTGTGTGTTGACGAAAGTAACATCTACATCTCCATTCAATACGTGATCTCGAAGGAAGTGATGCCGGATATCTATATGTTTTGTTCTTGAATGCATGACCGGGTTCTTTGTAATGTTTATGGCACTTGTATTATCACATCGAAGAGGAATGTAGCCGAGGTCTATACCGTAATCGAGGAGTTGTTGCTTGAGCCACAGGATTTGTGCACAACAACTTCCTGCTGCAATATATTTCGCTTCAGCTGTACTGAGTGCCACACACGCTTGCTTCTTGCAGGCCCATGACACTAATGCATTCCCGAGAATGTGACACGTACCGCTTGTGCTTTTTCTATCAGTCTTACATCCTGCATAGTCAGCGTCAGAGTAACCAACTAAGGAACAAATACTACCTTTAGGATACCATAATCCGACGTTCATTGTCCCTTTGAGATACTTTATGATTCTCTTTACGGCTGTGAGATGAGATTCCTTCGGACTTGCTTGAAAGTGTGCACACAAACAAACGCTAAACATAATGTCAGGACGGTTTGCCGTCAAATATAGTAATGAACCGATCATACCTCGATATTTTGTTATATCAACTAGAGTACCGGATTCATCTTGATCAACGTACGTTCTGGATCCCATAGGAGTGGACATCACCTTGCAACTATCCATATCGAATTTCTTCAACAATTCCTTGCAATACTTGGATTGGTTGAGGAAGATGCCATCCTTTGTTTGCTTGATTTGTAGTCCAAGAAAGTAATTCAATTTTCCCATCATGGACATCTCGAATTCTCCTTGCATCATAAGTGAAAATTCATCGCAAAGCTCTTTGTTTGTTGATCCTAAGATGATGTCGTCGACATAGACTTGAACTAATAAAGTGTTTCCTTTGATCTTCTTTATGAACAATGTCTTGTCAACCTTTCCTTTTGTAAATCCCTTCTCACATAAGAAATTGCTAAGGCGGTCATACCATGCTCTTGGTGCTTGTTTTAGTCCGTAGAGTGCCTTTTTCAGTTTGTAAACATGTGAGGGATTCTTGAAGTCTTCAAAACCCGGAGGTTGTTTGACATAGACTTCCTCATTGATGTAGCCATTCAAGAAAGCGCTTTTGACATCCATCTGGAACAATTGAAAATTCATAGAACAAGCGTAAGCAAGTAGTAATCTAATTGCTTCTAACCTTGCTACCGGAAAGAACATTTCATCAAAATTAATTCCTTCCTCCTGGTTGTAGCCTTGTGCGACCAATCTTGCCTTGTTACGAACTATGATCCCATTCTCGTCAAGTTTGTTCTTGAACACCCATCTTGTTCCTATGATGTGCTTATGGTCTGGTCTTGGTACAAGACTCCAAACTTGATTCCTTTCGAATTGATTGAGTTCTTCTTGCATTGCTACAATCCATTGGTCGTCGCCTAAGGCTTCATCAATCTTGGTTGGTTCAATTTGAGACACAAAAGCCATGTTGAGACAAGCATCCTTTAGATTAAGTCGAGTTGCAACGCCTTGGCTAATATCACCAATAACTTTATCTATCGGGTGATCTCTATGCATTCTCCATTCCTTTGGAAGATCGTGATGTTCTTCAATGATTTGAGTGACATCTTCTTGTGGTATTTCCTAATTCTTTGAAGTCTCTTCTTGTTGTTGTGAAGAACCTTCGTCGGATTTCTCATCAAACTTACCGAGATTATCCTTGTTGTTATTGATAACAAAGCATTTGCATCCGAATATGTGGAAGAATGCTATATTTGGTTTTCTACCCTTGAACAACTCATACGGAGTCTTTTTGAGAAGTGGTCGAATATTGACACGGTTGCTTACGAAGCATGCTGTACTAACTGCATCTGCCCAAAAATATTTAGGAAGATTTGCGTCGCTAAGCATTGTCCTTGCAAGCTCCACCAGTGATCTATTCTTCCGTTCTACGACACTGTTTTGTTGAGGCGTCCTTGGTGCTGAAAAATTATGAGAAATTCCATGCTCTTCGCAAAAATCTTCAAAGTATGAATTTTGGAATTCTCCACCGTAATCGCTTCTTATAGAGGCTATGGTGAGTGATTTCTCATTCTGAATTTGCTTTGCATACTTCTTGAATGCTTTAAAAGCATCATTTTTCTGCACTAAAAACAATGTCCAAGTGTATCGAGAGAAATCATCAACAATAACTAAAGCATAAACATTACCTCCGAAGCTTTTTGTTCTTGATGGACCAAAAAGATCCATATGCAACAATTGAAGTGGCCTTGATGTAGAAACCACTTGCTTGGATTTGAAAGTTGTCTTGGTCTGTTTTCCCTTTTGACATGCATCGCATCATTTATCCTTAATGAACTTTATCTTTGGGAGTCCAACAACTAGATCATGCTTTATCAATTTGTTTAGATGCTCCATGTGGATGTGAGCAAATCTTTTATGCCAAAGCCATGCCTCGTTGTTGTTTTCCATAAGACACTTTACCTTCAAGGAAGAGTCATCAAAAGAAATCATAAAAATGTTATTATATCTTTTACCTTTTAGCAAAATGTCATGAGTGACTTCGTGTTCTATCAAGCATTCCTCCTGTGTGAAGTTGATTCGAAACACTTTGTCACACAATTGACTTATGCTAAGTAGGTTGTGTTTAAGGCCTTCCACATAAAGAACGTCTTCGATGATTGTACATGGAGGTGCACCAATGGTTCCAACTCCAAGAATTTTTCCCTTATTATCATCACCGTAAGTGACGTATCCTTTGGCCTTTAATGATAGACTTGAAAATTTGTTTATGTCTCCCGTCATATGCTTCGAGCAACCGCTATCAAGATACCATTGATTAGACGTTGTCTTGAAGCATACCTACAACACAAATTTAAGTAGTATTAGGTACCCAAATTAATTTGGGTCCTTGATAGTTAGTACCTTTTTCAACCCACACATAATGCCCTTTAGCAACACCAATATTGCACACATAGCAAGCATTAGGTGTATGGCCTTTAATTCCACAATAAGAACATGTAGGTTGAAAGTGACTTCTATATCTAGGAACATAATTCTTTTTCTTCGCAATTTTTATCTTGTTATGATTTTGATGCTGATTTTTAGAATTGCTTCTCTTTTCTTTAGCAACTTGTTCACTTGCTTTTACAAAAATGGTCTCATTGGTACTTGGTTTTGAAAATTTAGAATATCCTAATCCACTTTTATCATTAGGATATCTTTGATGTTTAAGAATTTCTTCCAACCCAATTTGACCTTTTTCGTATCTTTCTAAAACTATTTTAAGTTGCACAATTTGAAAAGATAGAGATTCACAATTCTTACATACAAGACTTTGTTTTTCATCTATTAATTTCTGTTTTTCATTTTCAATATTTTTCATAAAAACAGAATTTTGTTCTTCTAAAAAAGAAATTCTTTTCTTTTGTGCTGAGATGCTTTTATACAAAGTCTTGCATTCTTTTAGAAGTTCATTTATAACTTCTTGTGCATCATTATCATAAACAGAAAAATTGCTACTAACCTCATTTTCTTCATCGGAGTGGTGTGAAGCCATTAAAGCCATATTTGCATATTCATCGCTTTCCGATTCCGATGATGAACTTATCTCGTTGTCGTCCCACGCAACATAAACCTTTTTGTTCTTGAAGTCCTTTTTGCCTTTGAATTTCCCTTTATTTGCGAGTTTCGGGCAATCGGACTTTATGTGACCTTGTTTCCCACATTCGTAACATGTAACTTCTTGATTTGATGTGGATACTTCCTTTTTCCTGAAATGTCTATTCTTTTTAGAAAAGGAGGAATTTTTATTATTATTAAAAAACTTACCCAACTTCTTTACTAGAAGCATGAAATTTTCGTCTTCGGAAGATTCGTCATTTTTGTCATCCTTTGTGTCAATCTTCAAGGCAATTCCTTTGGACTTCTTGTCTTGACTTTCATGCTTCTCAAGCCTTCCAAGTTCCAGTTCATGCTCTTGAAGTTTTCCAAATAAGGAAGCGGATGTCATCGTTGAAAGACTCTTCTTTTCCGAAATAGCGGTCACCTTCGGTTGCCATTCTCTTGTTAAGGATCTTAGAACTTTCAAGTTGAGATCATCATTGGTGAAGGTCTTCCCGAGAGCAATCAAATGATTAGTTAGATGAACGAATATCTTTTGTAAGGCAACAATGGATTCACCAGGCTGCATACAGAACATTTCATATTCTTGACTTAAAGTATTAAGTCTTGATCTTTTTACTTCGGCTGTCCCTTCATGCGTTTCTACCAAGGTGTCCCAAATCTCCTTTGCTGATTTACACTGTGATATACGGAAGAATTCGTCCATACTGAGAGTGCTTTGAAGTATGTTGATTGCTTTCTTCTCATTCAAAATTCTCTTCTTGTCATCTTCATCATATGAGGATTTTATCTTTGGAGTGCCTACGTTATTTATGACGCTCATAGGAACATGCGGACCAGTTTCTACGGTTTCCCATATACCGTCTCCTTGAGCCTCAAGATGTGCCTTCATACGGATTTTCCAAAAATCGAAATACTCTCCAGAAAAGAGTGGTGGCTTGTTACTACTTCCACCATCTTTGAAAACCGGGTTGGTACTTGTGGAAGCCATACTGAATCGTTAGGAACATGTTACCTTAACCTGCTCTGATGCCAATTGTAGGATCAGAGTATGCCTAAGAGGGGGGTGAATTAGGCTTATGGAAACTTTTTCGGATTTTTGGTGTTCTTTAATTTTTCTTTGGTTATGTTCTTGGTGATGAATGCAGTAGAAAGCATAAAGAAAGTGGACACCAAGATTTATAGTGGTTCCCTTCACAATCTGAAGGTACTCCACTCCCCTTTCCACATGAAAGAGATTTTTCACTATTGTTTTAGAAAGTAAAACCTATCACACCATCAACCGGTGAGGCCTACAATCTAACAACAAAACAAACTAGTGTGCAAGAACAATCCTCTTGCAAAACACTAACCCTTGTGTCCAACAATCCTGGATCACAAGTCACAACAGACTATTCTGTAATTCTTTTTGTAATTTGAGAGTACAATAGTAATATTAATACAAAGATTGATCTTCTCCTTTAATCAGAATTCACAACTTAATCTCAATACAAGTGTTCAAACAAATGGATGTGAAAAGTTATGCAAGTATGAACACTTTTTGAATGTATTTGAAATTATTTGAAAAGTAGTGAATATGATTCAATGATTGTTTTTGAAAATTGTTGGAGGTGTTTATTAATCTGAAATTTTCAGAATTTATATCATCCAAAACACCTTTTCAGAAGGGTATGTTTGAGTATGAGTTAACACATGGAAAGGTATAACATTCAAATAATTTTTGAACTTGAAATCAAACAATTTTTCAGAAAACGTTCAGTGTTAATCGGTTAACCATATAGGTTAATCGGTTAGTAACGTTGGCCCAAAGAATTTAAAATTTTAGGGTGTTAATCAATTAACCTATATGGTTAATCAGTTAACACTGTAAAAACTTTGAAAAATTCTTAATTTAAAAGTGTTATACTAATTCCAAATGGTTTTAAAATATGTTAATGCATTATGCAAAAATATTTTATAGTTTTGAACACTTGTATATCAATTAAATTAGAGAATTTGATATACCATAGCTTATGTCCAAGTCTTGAAAGATGATCGAGCAAATGTACATGAAGCTTGAATGTTGATCATTTCCATAATACTTTGATCTTGGTCTTTTGAAAGCTTTTGACTTTTTGCACATATGAAATGATCTTGAGTATTGTTGTTGTTGTCATCAAAACCTTGAAACCTTGAGATGAAGCATGCTTCTACACAAAGCTCAATTCTAAGTCTTTGTAATCATGGAGATTTGTGTTGAGACACATGAGGTGATATTCTAAGATCAATTCAAGAAGAATTCAAAGTGTGAGGAGTTGCTAAACTAGGGTTCTCAGGGTAAAATCCCCTATTTAGTGCCTAGCTTCAAGACCACTTATCTCAAGATAAAAGTTTCATCTCAACTTTTGGCCAGCATGAAACTTGTATAGCATGTTCTTAGCTTTAATTTGAGTACTATAAGTCCTCTATTGGATTTATAGAACTTAAGTTATGATCCAGACAAGTTACAGGTCATCAGATGAATGTGAAATTTGTCTATAATAGTCAACCAACTTCCAAGGAACTTTTGACCTAGAAGAACTTTTCGCCTCAACTTTTGGCCAACATGAAAGTTGTAGGTCTTAATCTTAGCTTTCCAAATTGTACTAGAAGTATTCCATCTGATTTGTAGAACTCAAGTTATGAGGTTTACAAGTCAGGGGTATTTTGGGAAAGTAGGATTATAGGTCATTTGGCATTATAGGTCATTTTCACTATCTTGCAAGCTTCAAATGAAGTTTTTCCCAAAACAAAACATGCTTAAAAGGGGATTTTTAGGTCAACCATGTATTCATGAGGCTTTGATTTGGCTTAGAGTGGGACTTGGTTTGAAGGAACTTGGCAAAAGGGGAATTTAAAGGCATTTATGTGAAAAAAACTCAAATTAAATCATGTGTGTTCAAACAAGACCAAATGAGTGCTCATTTTAATCAGAAAAATCATTTTGAACACAATGGCAATATTGGAAAATGCATTTGAGGCATAATTCATAGTGTTTCAACTTGTTGCTTCATGATGAAGAAACACATCCAATCTTGGCCATAAGATACAAACAAGGGTTTAATCCTGTCCATACACTCTCAACAGTTAACAAGCATTGCAATTGAAGCTTCTTGGAGAAGGAATTTAGGGAAATTCGTGTACACCATAGTTGGAATTTTGAAGGAAAAATGGAAATTGGATCTCACTATTTGGGCCTCCAAATCACCCAAACTCACTCTATATAAGTTCAGAAAGCAGTTAGGATCAAGGTTGGTGGTTATTTCGTGCTAGAGCCAGAGATTGCAGAGTGAATTTTCAAGCTTCAAGTGAGAAATAGAATTTCAATTCTAGAGTAATTCAAGGCAAATTAAGGATTCAATCATCTTCAACATCAATCATAAAGTGTATCTGCACAGTTTGAAGCCAAGGATCGTGCCCTAACTGCTCCAATTTGAAGCTGCAACTCAGGTATGCAACTTTCAAAATTGTTGTAGATTCATGATGATCTAGCATGTTTTAGCATGAGGTTAAGGTTTAGGAGAGATTATAGATGGATTCTGGATCAAAATTGTGGAGTTTAGAGACAACTTAGGATGTGATCAACTTTCTGTTTGGCTTCGAAGCTCTTTGATCTTGAGGTTTTAGCATGAATGGAATAGTTTAGGATGATCTATGAAGTGTAAGGAGAAGATCTATGGATTTGGATTGAGGTTTGGTGACACTTGAAGATTTGGCATATTTTCTGGTTGCTATCGTGTTTTGAATTATAGTGAGAATTAGGAGAAACGGAGGTGATATTTGGATTCAGCATGAAAATTTGAGTGAAACTATATAGATTTTGTTAAGGATTGATGACCTGTAAGTTTTGGCTCGCCGGAGAAGACGGTGGCTCAGCCACCGGAGCCACCGTCTGATTCATCTGAACACATTCCCTCCAATTCCAGTTTGAACGAGGAAGACAATCCCTCAGCCATTGGATGAAGTTGAAACGAGGACTTTGTAATCAGATCCAACGAGTGAGATCTAATTCTGAGATTGACTTTGACCTCCCAAAACGCACGCGTTTCATTAATTCGCTGGCAGGATCAGGATCCTTAGATGAGCTGACTTAGTCCATTGATCCTACGCCCCTGATTTAATTCCAGCATTTTTATTCTTTAATTCATTTTCTTTTTATTTTAATTGCTTTGTCATTTTAAATTCATGGTAATTTCAATTTTAATCAGAAAAATAAAATAAAAATATGTGGATGATCTAGATTTAATTTCAGATTTTCTGGTGCTTTTAGATTTCATTTTCATGCAGTTTTCAATTTAATT
This sequence comes from Lathyrus sativus, assembly GCA_963859935.3. NCBI lineage: Eukaryota > Viridiplantae > Streptophyta > Magnoliopsida > Fabales > Fabaceae > Lathyrus > Lathyrus sativus. The sequence goes on along the minus strand of OZ012735.1, from coordinate 646,798,876 downwards.
TGATTTTTTGCATTTTGTTTAATTCTTTAATTTTGGCATATTTCTTCATTTTCTTGCTGATTTTTGTATGGCTGATTGGTATTTAATTTGGATGAGATTTTTTCTTGTTGCTAGTATAGAGACGCATGATCCCTTAGGATTTATTTCATGATTTTTAGATAACAATAGGTTCTGTTTTGGATTAGGTTCCCATGACCTTCCATTTTAGGGTTTTCCGTTGGAAACTTTATGTTTAGGATTTCTTTAGTGGCTTTCCCCATTGATTTAGGCCCTGATCCTTTTACCATAAGTACCTAACACATGTAGGTTCCCTTAGAAAATTTTATAGGATTTTAGGAGATGATTTGGTATTTTTAAATAGATTTAATACTTAGGCTAGTTTTAAGATGCTTTCAACATAACACTTGCACTAGTTGAACTCCAATGCTGGCCTTTAGTCATAATAGGTTTGCTAATATTCTTTGATGGTGCTTTAGACATATAGAAGCTTCTGTTTGCTTGTTTGTGGTGCTTGGTTTGGTGTTTAGACCTCCTTTTAGTAGCTTTCTTGTAGCTTGATCAATTAGGGTTTAGGAAGAGCTTTAGTTTTGGTTTCTCTTTCTTCAAATAAACATGGATTGCCTTGATTGCTTTCCATTATCATCCCATGATTCAAGGTCCCTATATGGAAGCCTCATCTTTCCTTTGGAAGGATGTGTGGCATATCACAAGAGGTAGAACCTTTGAGGATGCCTATCTCATATGTATGGTTGAGTGCCATGATGGATTCCTTTGGTTTCCATCATGCTTCCCATCATCATGCTATCATCTGGATGTTGATTATCATCTCCCTTGGTGGATCCTTTGAAGCTTGAAGATGGAGCTTTCATTTAATTCTCTTGAAGATGGCTTGGACTTGAAGCTGATTGCAGACTGTTTGATTGTTTTGTTGTTAGTCTGCTTTGCTGTTGAGCTGCTTGTCTGCTGTTTTGTCTGCTGTATTTTTTGATTGCTTGACTGTTGCTTGTGTGACTGTTTGGTGTGTTGCATTAGACCAGGTTTTCATGTAGATGATTCTAGGCCTAAGAGCATCCTAAAGGTTGAGTTTCTCCCTTTGCTTGTCTGCATTAGAGGTTGAGTCTGTCTCCCTCTGCTTGACTGTTATTGCTTGGCTTTGCTTGCTGGCTTAAGGTTGAGTCTGTCTCCCTTGCCTGTGTTGTGTGTTGCCTCTGGCTTGCTTGCTATAGAAGTTGAGCTTGGCTCCTTCTGCTTGTTTGTTGCATTGCATGCATTTTATTTACAGTTATTTCTTACAGTTATTTCTTTGTTGTTGCTTTCCTTTGCCATGTTTCCCTAGGAACTCTGACTTCTCTTGTTCAAGAGAAGTTATGACAGACATTAGGGTTCTAACCATGCATGATAACATTAGGCAGTTCCCTCCTAACCTCAATCATAGGATCAACTTTGCATGACAACTTTAGGATTGGATCAGTTCCCCTTTAGTCCGTCTTTTCTCTTCTCATCTTCAAATAAATCAAAATACAGTAATAAAGGTTAATTGATGTCGTACGCTACGAGCCTTAAGCTACTTGAGAAAGGGTTATTGGAGAGTTTCTTTCCAACAGCTTGGATGTTTAGTATGGCACCCTTTGGGTGACATGCGACGCATTCACTCTCAGGTCATAGTCTCTAGTGCGATATTAGTTGCAAACATCCATAAAAGATACTTCTTCTAAAAAACAGAAAACAAAGATCAAACATCTTTTTGTCCTCTTGGACCTTTAATCCTTGGAAACCCTTTTCATAAGGAGAGTTCTGTTAACTCCCGGTTCTACCGCAAACGGTAAACGCCTAAGTCTCCGTCGAGAGAGCTGCATACACCAACTGCTGGAACCGTCTGTTAACCTTACTCGGATAAAAAAGACAAACATGTGTCTCGTTGTCCCGAACTACGTTTGCTCTGATCTTTCACGCCGTGTGAAAGTACGTAGGCACGAGATGCGATATCTCGGCGAGCAACCTTCCCCCGTAACCCGTAGTTAGGCGAACTACGTTGACTCTGATTTCTCATTCTAGACGGGAATACATAGGCATAGAACTGTTGTGTTCTGCCGAATCATTTTCTTTTCTTTTCAGACCAGACTTTTAGCGTAGATAGATATAATCAACCCGCCAGATAAACACAACAAGTGTGGATCCCATCGAGTACGATGGACGTGAGGGGTGCTAATACCTTCCCCTTACGTAACCGACTCCCGAACCCAGACATGGTTGCGATGACCTTGTCTTATACCTTTTTGTCAGGTTTTTCCGATCGTTTCCTTTCCCTTTCTGTGGGATAAATAACGAAAGGTGGCGACTCTTCTGTTTTGCCGGCACCTTATTTTCGCGGTAGCGACACATACGTGAAGCTCCGAATCAGGTTTCTTTCTTGCAAAATTCCTCTTTAATTATGCATTTTCAAAGCCTTAGATACATGTGGTTAGGATCACCTTGAACCCTAGATGATTTTAGGGTAGAATTTGGCACGACTTAGGTTGATTCTTGGATGACACCGTTTGTTGTTTGGCTTCAAATCTGACTGTGTGTGGAGAGTTAGTGAAATTGGTTAGCATATTTGAAATACTTGTGAAAAAACGAAGAGAACCATATAGATTTTAGTGAGGTTTGATGACCTGTAATTTCACCCCTTCGCCGGAGAAGAAGGTGGGTCTGCCACCAGAGCCGCCGTGGTTCATCTTCCCTCCCATCTGAGTTTAATTGAAACGATGAGCAGGAGCCGTTGATACGCCTTGACTCACTTGACTTGTTCAGCTAATCCAACGCATGAGATTTGATCTGAGATTTTGGACTTTGACCAGCTCAAAACACGGCGTTTTATTAAATACAATCAGCAGTTGACTCAGCAGCCATGTGGCATAGCGTGTAGGCTTTGGATCCATTGACCTAGTAATTGCATCTGAAGGCTGTGACTTTTTTGAGTTTCTGAATTTTATTAATTGATTTTATTTAATTCCTTTAATTGTTTTTAAATGCATAGAAAATAGTAGAATTCATAGAAAAATTCTAGGAAAATTCATGGATGATTCTTGGATGATTTCTGATTTTATGATGCCAATTCTTGATTTTTTGGTATATTTATGATTTAATTTGTAATTTTCATTTTAATTTGATAATTGGAAAATATGAAAATACATGTTATTTCTTGCTAATTTTTGTTCTGGAGTTTGGTATGAAATTAAGACTTGATTTTTGACTGGCTGGTTATAGACATGTTGATGATGTTATAGGATTTTTGTTGTGATTTTTAGATGATTCTAAATATGATTTTGAGATAGTTGTTTATGAGGTTTCCTTGATGAATCCCCTTAGTGTACCCTTGAGATTTTGGATTTAGTTTGAGCCTTTTGATTTAGGTTTAACCCCTGATTTTTGTACCATAGCTTGTTAATACATGTAAGGTAATATAGTATTTTCCTTGGAGTTTTAGGAATGATTTTCTATTGGCTCCCCATTTTACAAATTGGCCTTAGTTTAGGTGATCCTAACTAGGTTAAGTGCATAAATTAGTCTTGTAAATGACCATTAGATGATTCTAAGTCCCATATCCTTTCTTGATAGATTGGTAATTAGGTAGATACCTCCTTTAGAGCCCTTGAATCCTTAGTGTAGGTGATCCTTAGAAGGAAATATTTGAGGTTCTTTAGAAGATCAAGTAGGTGGGTGATTCTTCCTATAGGGGTAGTTTCCTCTTCAATTTTCCTTGCTTGATTGGAATCCTCCTTGTGAGCATGTTTCCTCCTGTAGAGGAATACATTGCATTATCATAAAAGGGGTTGAGGCTATGAAAGCTCTCTCTAAGGAAGTGGAGTTGGTTGAGTGCCTGTGGTAAGTTCCTGTGGACCTTACCTTGCTTCTCATCTCCATTATCCTAATATTCTCTTATTCTATTCTTTTTAGGAACCTTCTTGGGGTAGCATAGTCCCTCCTGTAGGGGGAATGTTGCGCATCTCTTGAAGGAGCCAAACCTTTAGGATTCCCCCAGATCTCTTTTAGTTGGTTGAGTGTCTGGGATAAGTTCCTGTGGACCTTACCTTTGCCTCCCAACACCCAATTTCTTTCCTTAGGATAGAAGCCTTGTGTGACTACTTGTGGAATGATTTCCTTATTTTCCATGAGTCCTTTTCCTCATTCATGATTGAGTGGTGTGTTGCATTAGGATAGTTCATGTTTAGGATAGTTTAAGCATAGATGCATGACTGCATTAAGAGGTTGAGTGAGTCTCCATCTGCTTGTTTGCCTTAAGGGTTGAGGTGATCCTCCCCTTGCTTGTGTGTTGTTTTGCTTTTTCTAATTGACGTATTTGCATAATAGAAGTCGAGTTGAGCTCCCTCTACTTGTCTGTTTTGACTGTTTTTCTTTGCTTGATTGCTAAGAGGTTGAGTGAGTCTCCCTCTGCTTGTATTGTTGCATTGCATGTGCATCTTTACTGTTTTTGCTCTATTTATCTGTTTAAGCTAATTCTTTATCTGTTTCTGTATACCATTGACATGATCCCCTAGGAATCTCACTTCCTTTGATAAGGAAGTGATGATTACAACTTTAGGTTGAAACATATGCATGATAACTTCTAGGAGTTCCCTGTTTCAAACCTCAACCATAGGATGAATCCTTGGCATGACAACATTAGGACTTGACAGTCTCCCCGTAGAGTTCGTTCTCTTCTCTCTGAAAACAACAGTAAAAAATGTAATAAAGGCAAGTTAGTACAAGTGCGTTACGAGCCTTAAGCTACTTGGAAAATGATAATTGGGCGGTCTCCTCTCAATCATCTAGGATGTTTAGTACATGTCCTTTGGACGATATGCGACGCATTCGCTCCTAAGTCATAGACTCTAGTGTTGTACAAACTACAAACAACCATAAAAAACAGTTCTTCCGTAAAAGACCGAAAACAAACTTCAAACCTTTTGGCCCTGTGGGCCCATAATTTAAAGGAAGCTTTTCTGAAGAAAAGAGTGTCGTTAACTCTCAGTTCTACCGCAAACGGTAATGCACGAGTCTCTGACGAGCAAGCTGCATACACCAAACTGCTGGAACTGTTTGTTAACCCTACTCGAAAAAAACAGATGAATCTGAAATCCCATAATCCGTATTGTCCCGAACTATGTAAGCTCTAATCTCTCATATCTGTTGAGAGTACGTAGGCACAATACTGATGTATTGGTGAGCCACCTTCCCCCATCCATTACCCGTAGTTAGCCGAACTACGTTGACTCTGATTTCTCGTTCCAGACGGGAATACGTAGGCATAGAACTGATGTGTTATGCTGAGTCATTTTCTTTTCTTTTCAGACCAGACATCTAGCGTAGATAGTTAAATCAACCCGTCAGATAAACACAACAAGCTTGGATCCCATCGAGTACGATGGACGTGAGGAGTGCTAATACCTTCCCCTTGCGTAACCGACTCTCGAACCCAGACATTTGTTGCGATGACCTTGTCTTATACCTTTTCGTCAGGTTTTTCTGATCGTTTCCTTTCCCGTTCTGAGGGATAAATAACGAAAGGTGGCGACTCTTCTGTTTTGCCGGCACCTTATTTTCGCGGTAGCGTCACCCTTTGAGTTGTATCTTCTTCTTCTGGTGATCGGCCATTGTTGAAGTTAGAAAATGAGCTTTTAAGAAGAAGGGAAAATTTGGGAAAGAAGGATGCAAGAATTTCTGCTGAGAGTTGAAAATGTTGGGAAAAAATGATAATGCCTGAGGAAGTCATTTATATAAAGTATTGAAGACCAAGAGTTTTCATCATGAGTGGCTGGAGTTAGTGGGCCACGTGTGTGTCTAAGGTGGAGTGATAGGGGTAGCAGTTGTAACCTACATCCCCTAGGCTCTAAAAAAGTGATGATGATTTGCGATTTTGGTGATTCCCGAGAAAATCGCCATGATGACCATGACATCAGGAACATGCCCCAAGGTGGCGGAGCAGTTTCTTGCGTGCTCTTTTTTGTTTCCTTTTTCTCTTTCTTCCCCTTTCATCTTCCCATACATTTGTTGGCTAAAAGGATATTGGTTGACACGTGTAAGGAAAAGTAAACGGCGTCGAAATCAGATGCTGTTAAAAAAATGTGCTTTTCTGCATAGGGGATCGAAAAGACATTTTTTTGGGGGAAATTTATTAGCTCCTAAATTCGACACCTCTTGCAAAGTAAGAGATCTAAGGGGAAGCATTAAAAGCCTGCTGGAGGCGAGAGCTGGTCAATGAATGTGAGACATCTAAGGGGGAGTAGTCGAAACACGTGCCAGACTTAATGAAAAATCACGAGGGCTTCGAATGCGACATTGTTTGGTAGTTATTCCAAAGATTTAAAATTCAAATAATTTGGAGGGAATGGTTCCGTTCGCCAGAGGACTAAGAGGACATATGGCGCCCTATGAGCGACAGATCCATGCATCACGACACATGGCAAAAGATGGTGATGTGGGAAGTTATTGGTAGTTATTTTTCTTGTTATTATAAATAGGAAGTCTTAGACATAGAATGGTGTGGGAAATTTATTGTTGTACAAGTCACTCTTAAACTTACTCCAAGTATCCGAGTGTAGAGAAAGAGAGTATCAAAGAAAATGTACATGATGTAAACACACCACCTTTTATTTTCCAATGAAGTTTATTTTACTTGTTTAAAATTTACAAAGCTTTCTTTATCTTTCTTGCAACCTTCTTCCCTTTCTATGCCCTCTTTACTTCGTCCTCATTCTCAACTTCTTTCTTTTAGAACTTATATCTTCTCTTTGCTAGAACTTTATGTACTTTTTCTCCTATAGTCGAATAGGTAACCTTTAGAACCTTCTCCCAAGTATTGCCAAAAGTGTAACACTTAGATAAATGTCCAAAGAAAACCTCTTAGCATATGTCCTAGGATCAATCTAATTGATCCTGTGAGTCACCAAAGTTAGATTTGGAAGATCAACGGTTGTTTTCTGATTTTCAAGGGAAACAAAAATATGGTTGTCGAAGCCAACCAAGAATTATACAAAGGAGGTCCTGGTAAGGACTTCGATCTAGAACCATCCGATAAGGTTCAGGAAAATCAACAAGGCCAGAGGCTCGATGCCATCTATGATGATGAGCCTTTGGGTTTCGAGAAGGATCCGTTGGCAGCCAATATCAAGATGCTAGTGCAAAATCCACTTGAAGAAATCAATCTGGGAGAGGGGGAAACAAAGAGGCCAACATACATAAGTGCCAACATCAGCCCATAACTCAAGGTTGAAGTAATCCAACTATTGAAAGAGTTTAAAGACTGTTTCACGTGGGATTACGATGAGATGCATGGTTTAAACAGAGATATAGTCGAATTGAAGTTTCTAATCAAGCTTGGGAAGAAGCCCATCAAGTATAATCCAAGGAGGTTTGCACCAAAAATTCTCTCAAAGATCAAATAGGAGGTCGAAAGGCTTCTCCGATGTAAATTCATCCGTACTGTCAGATATGTTGAATGGTTAGAAAATATTATGCCTGCTATTAAAATGAATGGTTCTTTAAGGGTATGCACAGATTTTAGAGATTTAAATGCTGCAACCCCAAATGATGAATATTCAATGCATGTGGCAGAGATGTTAGTCGTTTTTTCCGTAGTCAACAAATACCTTAGTATGCTCGATGGGTATTCAGGATATAACCAAATTTTCATTGCTGAAGAAGATATACCAAAGACAGCATTTCAATGTCCTGGGGTCTTAGGCACTTACAAATAGGTAGTGATGCCTTTTGGTTTAAAGAATGTTGGGGAAACATATCAAAGGGAAATGAATTCAATATACCATGATTATATAGATACTTTTATGCAAATATACATTGATGATATTGTTGTTAAGTCTATTTCAGGAAAAAATCATATCGACCATCTTCGGCAATCTTTCGAAAGGATGAGAAGACATGGTCTAAAAATGAATCCTCTCAAATGTGCTTTATGTGTGCAGGTGGGATGTTTCTTAGGCTTTGTGGTCCATAAAAAGGAAATTGAAATAAACCAGAATAATACCAAGGACATAATGGAGGCGAAAGCGCTATCAACAAAGAAGGAATTACAGTCACTATTGAGCAAGATTAATTTCTTGAGGAGATTCATATTGAATCTCAGCGGGAAGACTCAAGCCTTCTCACCTCTTCTTCGAATCAATAAGGAAGGATTCAAATGGGGACAACCTCAACAAGAAACATTTGATAAAATCAAGGATTACTTGAGTCATCATCCAATTCTATCACCACCTTGTAGGAGTAGGAGCATGAAGTTATGTATATCTGCGTCAGACAAAACTTTAGGGAGTATGTTGGCCCAAGAGGATGAAAATGGTGTCAAAAGAGCCATTTACTACCTTAGTAGGGTTTTGAATGATGCAGAAATTGGGTATAACATAGTTGAAAAATTGTGTTTATGCTTGTATTTTTCTTGTACAAAGTTAAAGCATTATATAAAACCTGTTGATGTTTATGTTTCATCTCATTTCGATATCTTTAAACACATGTTGTCTAAACTAATTTTGCATAGCCGAATTGGTAAATGGGCATTAGCTTTAACTGAATATTCTTTAACATATATGCCTTTAAAGGATGTTAAAGGACAAGTGGTAGCAGACTTTATAGTCGACCACTCGATAAATGAGAATAACATAAACTATCTCGAGCTTGAGCCTTGGAAATTATATTACGATGGCTCTAACCATATAGATGGAACCGGTGTAAGAGTGTTGATCATTTCTCCTGACAAAATTCCAACAAAATTCAAGTATAAAGTAGAAGGTCTCTGTTTGAATAATGAGGCTAAATATGAGGCTTTAATTGTTGGACTTGAGATATTATTGGAATTGGGGGAAACTCGAGTCGAAATAATGGGAGACTCAAAGTTAGAAATAAAGCAAATCACAAAAGAGTATAAATGTGTTAAAGAAAACCTTATTATGTACTTTGTAATAGCCAATCGGTTACTAAAAAGATTCAAAATGGTTAGCATTCAACACATACCTTGATTGGAAAATCAAGTGGCCAATGACTTGGCTCAGATTGCTTCTAGGTATAAAATTTTGAAAGAAAAATTACAAGATGCAATCGAAGTTAGAGGAAGAGTTGTGTCAGCCAGATTGTCCCCATCAGATTTGGAAACGAAAAAGCTAGGGTACGCTGATAAAGAGACTTTAAAAATCTTTGCAATAGATAGCTTGACGAACAAATATTGGAGGAAATTGATAGTAGAGTATCTGCAAAATCCAACGACATCCAAAAAGCGGAAAATCAGGTATCGTGCTTTAAGTTATGTTCTTTTAAGAAATGAGTTATTTAAAAAGACTTCTGAGGGAGTTTTATTTAAATTCCTTAGTGAATTAGAGGCATATTTAGCCCTTTCGACTGTCCATAGTGGGGCCTGTGGGGAACACCAGGTAGGGCATAAGATGAAATGGTTGTTGTTTCGACAAGGCATGTATTGGCCCACCATGTTAAAAGATTGTATCGAATTCTCTAAAGGGTGCCAAGTGCATGCAGGTATACAACATGTTCCTACGAGTGAGTTACTTTCCATAGTCAAACAATGGCCCTTTAGGGGTTGGGCTTTGGATTTAGTTGGAGAAATTCGACCAGCGTCTTCAAAAAATCAAAGGTACATTTTGGTAGGTATTGACTATTTTACAAAATTTATCGAAGCTATACCTTTGCCAAACGTTGACCAAGAAGACAGAATTGAATTCATAAAAAAACATATCATTTATAGATTTGGAATCCCAGAGACCATTACGATAGATCAAGGATCAGTTTTTACTGGTCGAAAGATGCAAGAATTTTCCAAGGAAATGGGTTTCAAATTGTTAACTTTTATGCCCTATTATGCTCAGGATAATGGTCAGGTCGAAGCAGCGAACATAATAATGATTAGTCTAATTAAGAAACATGTGGGGAATAAGCTTAGAAATTGGCACAAGAATGTAGATCAGGTGCTCTGGGTGTGTCGAACTTCTCCCAAAGAATCGAATAATACAACTCCATTTTGCTAGTGGAAATTTACTTACAGTCAACAAGGATCCAAAGACACCATGAGATTCCATCAGAATCCTACTGGAATATGATGTTGGATGAGTTGGTTGATTTGGATGAAGAAAGGCTCAATGCCTTAGAATTGTTAAAAAGGCAGAAGAAAATAGTAGAGAAATCTTATAATAAGAAAGTCAAGGTCAAGATGTTATCTCCAGAAGAATTGGTTCGGAAATTAATTTTGCATATGGATCGAAAACACAGAGTCTTAGGTAAGTGGTTTCCTAACTGGGAAGGCCCTTTTCAAGTCATACAAGTTTTTTCTATTGGCGCATATGAGATTGAAGAGTTAGACGGAGATAAAAGAATCTTGAGGGTTAATGGGAAATATTTGAAAAAATATAAGCCTACGCTTCAAGAGATAAAAATAACTAAAGAATAATCACACGCAAAAAGGATGAAGCCAATATGGTAAATAAAATGCCAGAATGGCTTAATCCATTATAAAGGAATGCCACATAAGGCCAAAAGTCATGATCAACAAAAAATAAAAAATGCTACAGGATAAAATTCAAAACGGAAGAGAGCCCTTCATCTTGTCATACGACGGCCTTTAGAGCATCAGATGACATTCACAAAGAGTTTTATTGGTCGAGAGGGTTTCAATCTCTTCCCTAAGCTGCTGAGCTTTTTCGAGATATTGAAGTCTGACCTGAATCTCTTTCGCCACCTCATCATCGACAGAACTAAGAAGGTTGGTCTTACGTTGTTTGGCTTGAGAGATTTTGTTTTGCAAGGTGACAATTTGCCTTTCCCATTCTGCAATGTTTTGTCGCATTTTCTCGACTTCCTTCTTGTTTTGTTCATAAATTTTTTTTAGAGTCGAAACTTTTTCGGTAGACGCAGAAATAGCCTCCCAAGTAGCCTTTTGATTTCTATTTTTGGTGGCCAGGTTGCTTGAAAAGTATCTGAGGCGGTTTAAATCAACAACAACAAGGTCGATTAGTGTACTCAACTCCATAATAACATCAGTTACTTCTGGTGAGACCTCCAGGACATTGATTTGCTTCAAAAGTTTCTTAAGTCCAAAGCTGACAAAAACATCATGTTCTAAGATATGAAACAAATCCACTGCAAATATTTTCTCCTTTATCTGAATGAGCAAATCACTGTCATTTTTTCCAGTCGGAAGATTCCCTGAGGTGGTCGAGGTGCTGGTGCTTTTATCGCTGAAGCTATATTGGGAACTGAGAATGGCCTTCAGATACTCCAATGTCGATTTCACTTTTAATGATTCCAGTTCCTCATGTGGAAGGTTGGTCGATGGAGTGCCAATCGAAGCAGTAATAGAAGGGTCTTTGGACTGATTTCCTTGGTCCACTTTATCTTCTTGGTCCTCCACCGCAACTTCTGCATCAGATGCAGATTGTTGTTCCTCTTCCTTACTTTTCTTCTTCTTCTTCATCAGACCCGTCATCTTCGCCTTGTTCATTGATGGGAGATTTTTCTTCAAGATTATCCTCAATAACTTGTTCTATGTTGGGTATTATAGTGTCCCCCGAGAGACCAACAACTTCTTTTTCGACCAAGTCTGTTTTTGGAAGGGCTACCTTGACATGCAAAAAGTTTACAGCAGGAGTGAATGTTATTTTTTTGGGAGCACCTGCAGATTGGATTATTTCGTCCGACCCTTTTGTAGAACCTTTCACAGAAATCCCATAGGGAGTTGTTGGATGATAACTAGGGTCACTGCTTATTGTCGGAATAATTTGTTGTACCATAGGCTGTCCTCTGACATCGGTGGTAACCTAAGAAAAAAATTCAAGGAATTAGAAGGATAGATGGTGAAGAAAATTACGAGGTTCTAGGAGAAATAATTACCTTAGGATCATCAACCCCAGGACTGGAGTTGTCACTCTCAGTTTGCGCCACAACTATCTTTCCCATCTCCTCAGGGGTAGGCTCCAGAATTTTACAAGCAAGGGATGCCTTTGTCGAGACTCTGTCAACCTTTGTTTTTAGTTGACTAAAAGCTTCAGTTATTTTGTCATGTTTCCTCCTCCTTTTAAGGGTTAGCTCTTCAGGGATATTGATCTTCTTCATCTGATTCAATTATTATATGGATGGAAGCTCCTTTTGATTTCTATTTTTTTGGAGTAGGGGGTGGTCTTCGAGAGCTTTGAGGAGAAAAGATTCGAAGTGTTAGACAACATGATTTTATGAAGTAAAGAAGAAATGAGTAAGAAAAATACCTTAGCAACTTGGCTGCTTTCTTTTGTCTTCTCTTCATTTTACTTTTTCTTCTTCAGTGCAACTTTGATAGCTGAAATTTAAACAAGTCATTGCTAGTAAGATGATAAAAATTGAATAAGAGAAATCTAGTTCAAAAACCTCCCATTCCACACTTTCATATATTTCGGACTCGATGCGAACATCTTCGATATCGATATAAAGAGGCCCTTTGAAACTGTCTAAAGTATACTTAGTCGCAACCACCCGCTGAGCCTTCGGTTTCAATTGTTGGCGAAGGATTTTTATAGAATCCCCACAGATAAACCAGTCTGGAAATGGAGGGGCAAGGGTCACTCCAAAGTCAGCAGTTGGCAGTCGAGGAAATTTGGAAGGAAACTTATTGAAAGCCATTGCGTATCGTTTCCTAGGAGGAACGAACGAAGGGAGTTGTACACTCTCCATTTTCTTTAGTAAATTTTCCTTCAGCATAATAGCTGCATCGTGGACAGTTCGACTAAGATCATTCGGTCGATAAACAATTTCAAAGTACTTCTGAAATTCTTGGATTTCTTTAATATGTGTCGAAATACCTTTCTTGGTCTTCTTCTGCACAAAGAGGAAAGCTTGGTTAATAAGTTGAGTGAATGAAGGAGCATCGAAGAACTCATCAACATGATATTTTGACCACTCGTTGTTGAATTCTGGTGTGCAAATAAAACTGGGTTTGAAGCTAGTAGGGATGAGTTGAGCCTTGTCAGCATAGCGAGCAAGCTGTGTCGAAGTCATCTCCTTAGTATATTTCACATTATGAAGAAGAAGAGCACCTTTCTTCTCAAATACACACTTGGGAAAAGCTTGAACTAACCCAAACTATTGAGCAACAAAGTTTGGTTGGTAAGCAATCAGAGTCACTTGAAACTTCGGCAGATTTAGTCGAAGGGTTAACAATCTTGGAATCAGAAAGGCCTCCCAGATCAGTAAAGATTCCGCTCCTTGAGCTTTGGTCGGGGCTGGAAAGGGTCTTGTAAACCACTTAGGACCATACTTCCTTGTAGTAAAAGGAGCCATGTTCGACGCGAATTCATGATGTTTGGCAAACATCATGACATAGCTAAAGAATGTTGGCCTGAGAGATTGTCCTTCTTCACTTGGAGTAAGATTGACCAAACGAGTTCCTTCGACTCTTCTGTTCTTGATTTCTTCAGCGGTTTCATCTATGAGGTTCTTGTTGGGAAGATTGGTTTCGAATGATGCATTCAGCTAGAGTTGTAGCAGCTAAAAGGGGCCAGATAGTAAGAGGTTCCCTTTTTCTCCCAAATCTTTGAGTTGAGCCACTCCTTCGCTCAGAGATTCATAAAGATTCCCTAAGATCATTTCGCTCAGATAGACATCATGACCTTTATGAAGCTGAGTGGCCAAAGTAAGATATCTTCTAGCTACTTGGAGGGATTTGAAGCAGAAGACACATTGAGACAGCCACACGGTCAAGAAGGCTATATGTTCTCTATCGAGACATCATCAGTTGTTTAGTCATAGTAATGTGTTATGAAATGTGAATATGTAGCCTTAGCGGATGCAAAACCTATTGAGTCATCAGATTCTAGGTCTGGATTGTAAGTGTTTCCATTAGGTTTGAGCCCTGTGATAGCGACTATGTCAAATATTGTGGAATTCATCATCGCACAAGGGAGATGGAAGGTATAATGGGTGCTATCCCAAAAATATGGAGAAGAGACCAACATGGTTGAACAGTAATTGAGGCCTGTCTTCGACAACATGATCATGTCGTAGATTCCCATGTTTTCCAAGGTTTGGGACTTAACTTTTTCTACCTTTGCTAACCAGTTGATATAGTCATCAGATTCCTTAAAGGATGGGGTCTCTCCAAAGACTCCAAAGCTTTTATTCATATACCTTAAGTCTATGTTATTCAACGGTACTGCATCAGAAGAGGATTTTTTAACCCTAGATTTATTGGCTTGCCCTAAGGGTTTGGATTTGTGATAAGAAGGAAAAAATCCCTAGATTTTCTATGATCAAAGCTAAGAACGGGTAAAGGACCGCATAATACATGTCGTTTACCAGAAATAATAACAGAAGCAAGTACCTGAGAATCGTAGATTTTTCTCTTTTCTTCTTCAAGTGGCTCAGGAATGAACCGTTGGCTCCCCACCATCTTTGGCCCTGAAAGTGTGTCAAAGGGGGAGGCTGAGAGATCTTTTTTAGGTTTTTGGATTTTTGGCCTTTTTTGGAGTCTTTGATGTTGGCGGTTGAAGACGCCATTGTTGAAGGTTGAAGAAATCTGGGTATTTTCTTTGAAGATTTGAAAGGTGAAGAGAGAAGAAAATGCTTAAGAGTTTTTTAGAAGTGTAAAAAGTGAAAATGGCTAAGTATGGAGTTATTTATAAGCTTGTGGAAGTTTAAGGGACTTCAAATCAGCATTAAAAGAGCTGATAGTTAGTGGGACACGTGTTCCACCAGGGTTGTTTGATGGAACGTTGGTAGTTAATGCCTAGACCCATGATCTCTAGAGTCTAGAAAACATGATGATGGCTAGAGATTTTGGCGTGCATTGATAAGACGTTTCAGAAACCGCTATGATGATTATGACGTCATGGGTTTTTTGAAATAGTGATAGACATCAAAGTCATGCAAGATTTGTTCGAGGTGTCGAATGACATTATCAAAAAAATGCCTTTTTCTTCAGTGATGTAGAAAAATATATTTTTGGGGGGAAATTTGTTGGCTCTAAATTTGGACTCCTGAATAGGCTTAAAAGGAAATAATAGAGTTTCTAAAGAAATTGGATGACTCCGATCAGAACTACATTTTAGGAGTGTGAGTCGAAGGTGTCCCTTTGCAAGGAGAAATTCTTTTATGGACTTAGAAATATTTCTTAACAATTGGGAAATGTGATTCGACAGAGATACTACTGAAGGCATCTCGACGGGAATATTTGAATTCAAATAAAGGAGGGAATGCTCATTCTTATCCATTTCCCAAAGAAGACACGTGGAGCGTTTCTAAGATTCAAAAACATACAGAACGCAACTTGTCTCGATTTAGTTTGCTAGCCGTTGATGGCAGTTATTTTAAATTAGTATAAATAGCAAGTCTTAATGTTAGTATTAGTGTGTGTGTGTGTGTGTGTGTGTGTGTGTGTGTGTGTGTTCAATTTTGTACGAAATTCTCATTATACTCAAAGTACCCGCGTGTAGAGAAAGGAGTTCGTGAGAATGTACGTTGATGCAACACTATTTTCACATTTCAATGCAATTCAATAAGTCTTTTCATTAACAATTTATCTTTTCCTTGCACAAGTTACTTTCTACGGTTTTTACCAATCTTTCGACTTTAATCTCTTATGTTCAAATCCACTTACATTTTTGAAACAAGTTATTTTTATCATGAACTCTGTCGAAGTGTTATTTGTTTTTCCAAACTTTGTTTAAGATCAACTAGCACATGTTCTAGAATTTGTATGGTTGATCCTGGGAGTAAAACAAATCTTTTTCGATTTGGAAGACCAGCGGTTGTTCACCAATTTTCACGATGAACTCCTGGTCGAGGAAATTCGGTCAGGGGCAGCCCTCCGCGAAGCCTCACTAAAAAAAAGATAAATTTGAGACATGACGATAAAGTCATTAAACGCGAATTCCAAATAGGCATCCTAATCATGTGGAGAAACCAGAAAGACTCGCGCAAGGGAAAGCTCGCTACAAATTGGGAAAGCCCCTATCGTGTCCATGCAAAGATGGAAAATAGGACCTACTACCCCAAAAACCAACATGAGGAAGAACTTGCTCGACCATGGAATGCTGAAAAACTCAAACAATATTACAGTTAAACACTGCCGTCAGTGCACTTGGTCCGGGTACGATGAAGTACCTCCCGACCACATGAGCCAGCTAAGGTACAAGCGCGACTCTTAAACTTGAAACAAAAAGACAAGAGTCCGCTCTTGTGCGTGCGAGCCGACTCTTAATCCGACAGGGACACCTCAACCGAGCTTCACCATTATCTTACCAATTAGGAAGAACACCCAGCTCGCGATGGGAAGTTCACGCCGTGGAGCTAAGACCTCAATTGAGCTCTTGGCTTTCGTCGATGAACGGAACCCAACTCTGACCACTCGACCAGTTCCTTACACGGTCAAGGATCAATTATGTCGAGCAAAGGCCCTGATTCACACAATTAAACACAATGTTGCATATACACCAACGAGGAAATTAAATACCAAACAAATAGTACACACAAAATGAAAAAAAAGGCTAGCGTTGAAAGAAATTTCAAATTTCAAATGACGGGCAAAACCCATTTTTCAAGGACTAAACGCCATGGCCCGCTGGCCAGGAAAAACTGGATTACAAAATACAGTACACATGTTAGGCAAAGACAAAAATCAAAATGTGGCACACAGGCCAAACAACTAAGAAAAAAAACTAGACATTTGCCTTCTCCTTCGGGTGGGTCCCCCCAGCTTGATCATCACTTTCACATTCCACAGTCAGGGTGATCATCTGACAATTGGAAAGGGCCAATCCCCTCGGCGACGAGTTGAACCCCGGGATTCACAAGTTAAAGCTGATTTAAAGCGTTGCTAAATCCTACCTCGAGAGCCCCTAAGCAGTCTTGCTCGAGCTCCCTAATCTGGGAAACCAGGTCACCCCGAGTTGTCAAGGCGCTCTCTTCTGCAATTTCACCATCGGCGGGTTTAGCGGTGGCCTCCAGCTCAGTAACCCTCACTTGGAGTTTTTCCTTCTCCTCGACGACCTTTTTCACCTTCTCTTGCATTTCAACCATATCACGGTAAAGGTCGATTTGGATCTGGTACTTCTCATTATAGTTGAAATAGTCATTCTCTACTTAGGTCTTCTCCGCCTCGAGAGTCACGAACGCATCCCGTAATGTCTTCATCTCGAAGGTGGGTCTGGTCTCATTGTTGAGAACCAGGGGTGTCTCAAAGACCCTCATCATGGAGGACATATCCTCAAACAAAGCTTTCCTCTGGGTCATCTTGTCGATGCTCGAGATCGCCTTAGACTCTTCGTGGGCATGATCAGAGAGTTATCCCTACCAAAGAGACCCCAATGAAGGTGACATGGGGGAAATATAAACCTTTCCCCGATAGTGCCCTTCAGGAGGTTCACGGGTTCAAACTCATCGGTGCGCTGCCTCTTGGGCGAATTCTCTTGTGAAGGGGGAGACTGGATGCACTGCAGAGACAAGGAGGAGCCCCCAAAATACTGATCAGGTTTTGACATCTGTTGGACCTGGGCGAGTCGGACTTTGGTATCCTTCTTCCCACCCTTGGTTACCGCAAGCTTCATCACGCGTTCCTGGAGGCTCGACATCTTAGTTGCAACAAAGAAAAGAACAGGTTAGCATGACAAGAGAAAATAAGCGAATACACAAACAAGCTGGAAACACCTACTACCTAAGAGCCTCAATGCTTCCCTGTCAGACTCGCACTTGAGGAGGGTTTTGGTGTTAATCAAATGATACTCGAGGCAAATCTCCCTGCGCTCATCACGAATAAAACTTTCGTTCTTGTTTACACACTTGGCAGGAGTAAAACTGTTGATGAAGGTGACTATCTTCTCATAAGCGAGCCAATCCTCAACATCCAGGTTGTTGGGCTTGGTGATGTGGATGCTTGTTCCCTTGTTGAAGTGTACCCCCTACCACCCAAGGGGGACCTTCGCCTCCAAACCTTCCACTTATTCCCTGTTCTCGTACTTGATCACACAGTCAAATAGGGAATTGATAACTAGATGCGATATGGGCCTTATGACGAAGTATCTATCCTTAAAAACACTGACAAAATCCAGGTACACCTTGAACAACTTTCTCGGCTGATTCAGAGATACTCGACTGTGCCGGCTATGTAAGGATTATCGCTGAAGGTGAAATGTGCGGTAGAACAGGGGGTGCGTGGCACCGACGCAAATATGTTGGCACACTGTTTACTGTGAAATTTGGTAAACAACCTCTGATCTATCAACTTTGGGTGAAATTGAGTAACTTGCAGGATCGACCATACAAATCCTAGGACATGTGCTAAGTTTAAAAGAAAATCTAAATTGAACTTCACGTCCGACTATGTTCTAAAGCAACTCCACGTTCGACTATAAAAACTTCGTAAAGTAAAAAACAACTTAGAAATTGACAAGGCTGTAAAATAGAGGGTGCAATTCTTAAAGCATCGAAAGTTAATGGAAAGATGTAAAAAACTTTGAAAATAAAGGTAATGATGTAAAGGCTTGGATTTGATAAAACTGCAAAAAAGTAAGTGTGTAAGACGTCGAAAGTAAAAGCAATAATGTAAAAGGTTTGAACTTGATAAAAGTGCAAGAAAATAAGTGTGAAGACAAATATTAGGAAAATGCAGGAAAGTAACAGTCAAAAGCAATTAAAAAGACTTTTAAATAGCAAGTTAAAATAAAGTGCAGAAGAAAATCAACTGAAAGTAAAGATTAAAAATAAAGTTTCAAGGAAGAACATGTAAATACGAAAGACAAGGTTCAGGAAAGGCATTTAAACATGAAAGGTAAAGTTTAAAGAAGAACGTGCAAGATAAAGTGTAGAATAAACAACAACATACAAATGATAAAGATACATAAATTGCATTGATGAAAAGAAATGGTGTTATATCACGTACATTCTCTCGAACTCGTTTCTCTACACGCGGGTACTTTGAGTAATTTGGAGTAACTTGTACAAGAAAAATGGACACCCTTATTCTATGGAAATAACCCCTATTTATAATGCTAGAAAATAACTACTAAGTGACGGTTGTTGCTTCAAAACGTGTCTTTTGGCACTTTTCTTGACTTCAACTGTTCCCATGTTCGCTAACTGCTCTTTTGAAATTAAAATATTAGGAATTTCCCTCCAACCTTAGTGGTAAATGCAGCACGCTTCTTTCAGTATTCTCATGGTCGAAGGACTTTCCAACACTTAGCAATTTTTCCAGAAGTTTTCACAACCTCTCTTCGACTCAGACTTCACCAAAAACTGGGTCGAAGCCTTCTTATGCTTAAAAATAATTTTTTGACTTTAGATGACTCTGATTTTGCTGGCGTTGAAAATGAGAGCCAACAAATTGCCCCCAAGAAATGTCCTTTCGCCAAAATTGGTAGGAAGGTCATTTTTTATAACCATTTTGACGCATATGACTATGAAATTGCATGGCCTTAACTGAACAATCCACTATACATTTAGTGGCTAAACTGTTCAATTTCTTTAACCCACGTTTATGACGTTACGCCATCATGACAAATCCTTAAGCGTCTTTTCAGCCGTATTCATCATCACTTTTTCTTGAGAACATATGTTTTGCAGTCTGACCATAACTGCTAACACTCATCATTTCCCAAGAGAAAGACACGTGTCCCACTACCTGATCAACTTCAACAGTGGATTCAAGGCCTTTAGGATTCCCAAACGCCTATAAATACTCTTTTCCACCATTTTGTGAACTTTTCACATTCTCATAATCTTAAGCACCTTGTCTTTCTTCCTTCAATTTTCTTCGCGAAACCTAGAAAGCACCATTTCCTTTCATTTCTTTTAACAATGGCATCCTCCCAAGCAAATCTTCACGAGAAGAAAACCCAAAAGGGTAAAGTTATTCAATTCAAGCAGTCTATTCCACCATTCGTAAACATTCCTGGCCCCCAAATAATGGATAATCGCCACTGCATGCCATAACCCATCACTGAAGAAGCACGAAGCATCTATAAATCTCAGGTAATGATTCCTTTGATTGTTTTTGATAAACCATATGCATTATCTGGTCCTCTGGCTAATGTTGGAATTTCTGACTGAGGGAGTTTCTTCCTTCATACTGGAAATCAAGGTCGTTAAGGAAAAAAAGCTTCCCTAGAATCACTAAAACTGCTTTTGAAGACCTCCCATTGCCTAAGATCAACCTTAGTTATCTCACTGATGGTACTACGCTGGTAAGAGCTATCAATCCCCTAAAGAACTTTGACCTTTGGATGAAGAAATTGGAAAAAGTTAAGGCTGAACACTGGAAATCTATAGGTATCTATGATCTTCTTATGCTGTCGAAGACCAACATCCCATACTGCTTGAACCTGCTGGCAACGTCTCTGTACTTCTGGGACAATACTCACTATACCTTCCATTTGCCATGTGGAATGGTTACACCAACACTCTTCGACCTGACTGCCATCACAGGGCTTCGCCTAGATGGCATCCCTTATAATCCTGACGTAGATGCTGAAGATACCATATACATCTCAAGCTCCAAACTCATCTACACCCTCTTCATCAAACACCACTTCGACCAAGACCATGAAAACGTATCTGACGAATAACACATTGCATTTCTCACTGTATGGCTATCGAGATACGTTTTCTGCACCAAATCTTTGCAAGTAGCCAAGAAGTACTTGCCCCTTGCTAACCAACTCCACAAAAATAGAGGGGTCTGCTTAAGTGAACTCATTTTGGCGAACCTCTATGAATCCATTAGTAAAGGAGCTTCTCGACAAAAACACATGGAGACTCAAAGTTCTGTACACTTGAGTGGACCTCTTTGGCTACCTCAATTGTGGCTTAATGCAACCTTTAAAGCTAGACTTCCCAGAAAAGGGATAATTGATGAGGCTTCTACTTAGATAAGAGGAATGAGCATTGAAGGGACCCTTTTGGTCAAGCTTACTCCCAACGATGATGGCGAAACCCTTAAAGGGGCCTTCATCAGTTACACTATGATGTTTGCCAAACACTATGAGTTCACTCCAAGCATGGAACCCTTTGTTGAACGAAGATATGGCCCTGTGTGGTTCAAAAGGCCATTTCCCAATCCCCATAAAAAGCTTGACAATGAGTCTGTTGCTATTTGGGAAGCCTTTTTAATTCCCCGATTCATTATCAACAGGTTAAACTTGGGGAGAGGTATGACAACACTGACTGCATACCAATCAAACCTCGTTTCTCGACAGTTTGGGTTGGCCCAGAGCTTTCCCTAATGCTTATATGAGAAGAAGAGCCAAGTCATCCTACATACTACCATCTTCGGCGAAGAAGGGGTTGCCACCACATTCGACGACTAGAGTGATAGGAAAGGAGTCCTTTCTCCTGTGTTTTTTTAGCCTTCTTTCTTATGCACTCCCTCATTCCACCACTGGTGGTCGAAGCACTATAATGAACATTTTCTTGATGTGGCTACCTTTTCTTCACTACTTGACCAAGCTTTTATTGATGTGCAGAACAAGACAAAGAAGAGTAAGTTCACTCATATCCAAGAAATCCAGGCTTTCCAAAAATACTTTGAAACTGTCTATCGACCAGATGATATTGGTCGAACCATTCATGAGGCTGCTTTCACTTTAAAGAGAAAATTTTTGCAAAAATTGGATCAACTAAAAATTCCTTCAAACGTTCCTCGTGAGAAACGTTATGAGGTAGCTTGTTAGTTCCATGGTTCTATAATATAGAATTGTCCATGGTTCTATGATTGGCTAAATTTTGGTAAAACATGATCCTGCACTGATGTTAAGCAGGATGTTATAACATCTCCATCTACTGTGGTGACAGAACTGTTGTGGAGTGTTTTAATGTGAATGTCATGCTGAAGGTCGTGACATCCATCTGCTATCATGACAGAACTGCTGTCATGTATTTTTAATCACAATGTCATGACCAATGTCATGACATCGCTGTCTGATACAACAGGAGCTGTGGTAACAGAACTGCTGTCATGTGTTTTAAACAAGATGTCATTACCAATGTCATGACATCGCTGTCCGGTGCAGCATGAGTTAGTAGGAGCTGATGACAAAACTACTGTCATGGATGTCATACTGAATGTCATGACATCGTTTTCTAGTACAGCAGGTGCTGCTGTTTTATCACTTGACAGAGGTGCTTTGGATACACCTCATCAGTATGTGCAGGCCAAAGTGATTCATTAAGAACAAAGTGCAGATTTAATTGGTGTTCATAAAAAGGATCTTTGAGACTTTTTAGGAAACTATAATATGCTTGTTTCTACTATTGTGAAGAAGATTCTGTAGGAGTGTTCAGCAGGGGGAGTCTGGTCAGCTAAGAGTAAGTGAAGCTGAATGTCATGACAGAATGTTATGACATTGATCGTATGACATCAGGCGTGTAGGGTTTGTTTTTCTGTTATGATACCTAATATATCTCAGGCTAGATTTCAGGAAACCTGTTATGGCTCCTTAGTTATCTTAGGCGAGATTCTAGTCAGGGCTGGACATAACATGAAGCAGTTGTGACCTAATTTGACAGCACCTTGAATTATGGAAAGTGGTTTAACTTGGTTTAACCTAAAGTTTGTTACTTGTGAGCAGCCCAAGCCCAGTCTGCATTGCTATTTAAGGAGGAGTAAAATCAGAGGAAATTAAGCACTCACATCAAGAACAACTTGAGTGTAAAATAAAGGTCTAGGGTTTGAGAGTCCCTTGTGTGTGTCTTTGTAAGTCACCCTTTGTATCTTTTGATACATTGTGGTAGACATATTTGTGAGTGGAGAAGTTCTGTTCTTCACGTGTGAAGTGTGTCTTAGGAATACTTGTACACCAAGCAAATGTATGCTGCATTGGTTAGGTAGGTTCTAAGTTATTGTGTCACTCAAAGCTGTTAAGCAAGAGTGTGTGTCACTTGATCAAAGTTGTGAAGCAAGATCAAGGTGTGTTTTTGGAGTGTATCTACATAACTGTTCTGTAATTGTGTGTTGATATCACTGAGGTGATTGAGGGGGAGTGAATGGGTATACTTAGGTCTAGAGTGTCTCTAGGCAGAAGTGTCATTGGGTAGGTTTTAAGTGAGGAGTGAAATTTAGGTTGTTTGACTCTGAATTGATTCTACTAATAGTGAATTTCCTCCCTGGTTTAGTAGCCCCCAAATGTAGGTGAGGTTGCACCGAACTGGGTAAACAATTATTGGTGTTATTTATCTTTCTGCATTTACAATTCTACACAATTTAAATGGTTAGATAAATAGTTCTGTCAGTCTGCAGATGTTACAACAGATGTCATGACAATGGTACAATTTAAAGAAATTTAAATTGGTCATGGTTTGTCCTCGTCCTTGTTGAGCAGAGATCAATGTTCTTGGGACATATGAGATCTGCATACCAGAATTTCAATTGGTATCAGAGCAGGCATCCTGTCTGTTCTGGATGAGATCTTGGGAGATACTTTCTGGTGGTTTAAACAAGGAGAAGCTGCAGCTGAATTGCTGAGTTTGCCAAATGAGGAGTTAGTGAAGGAGTCTATGTATTTGCTGTTGTGCCCTCTGATATAGGAGCTTCAATGACCTGTTGAATGTTCTGACATCTTGTTTAGGGCATGTTAAAGATGTTCTTTTGGTGGTTCCGCTACATATTTTTCTGAGGAAATAACTCTGGTTTCCCTGGGAGAAGATTATCTTATATATAGGTTGTGGCAGGTTGTTGGATATTATTTTGTTGAGTTGTTGCTTGTATGCTTGGGTTGTTCTGTTGTGTGGGAGGTGATTTATTTTCACCACTCAAGACTTGCAAGGAATCTATCAGCAGAGGAAGTCATAGAGAGGTTGAGTCAAGGGTGGTAGCCTTGTTGTTCCAACATTAAAGATAGTTATACTAAATAATACTCTTGGTATTGCTGAAGTGTAATCATCTGGCTTTCTTGACAAGTTGTATGGATTTAAGATCAATCTCTATTTGTGGAATGCACAAGTATTTAATTTATTATCCATAATGATCAACATTGTCAAAGTTCTGTTGGTTCATTAGGTGGATGATCCAAGTTTGTCTTCTAGAAGAAGGATCTCTTTTATTGCACAAAGCATCTAGCCCTTGTTTTGTGTGGTCAACTTCAAAGGTATAATGTTCAACAAGATGTTGAGACATTCCATCAGCAGAGATTATGCAGTTGATTCTGATGATCTTGGTACCATACACATGTGTGGTAGGATCTGTCTTTATTCTAGTAAGGTTCTTGGCAAGAAACTAATGCTAGAATATAGTGTTGATGGAAGATGAAGACATTATTCTTGGATCAGTTTATTGGAGTGCAGCAGCATATGATCTGTATCTAGAAAGTTTCCTGGCAAGAAACTGGTCTAGAAGATGGTGTTGGTAGCTCTGCTTGGGTCAGTTTATTTCTGATCTAAGTGCACAGGAGTATGAGATCTTGCTCAGCTTGAAAGTCAAGGATAAGTGGCAGTTATCTCTGATCTTTTGAAGAAGTTTCTACTTAAGGAAAGCGGGATTCCTTTTGTAAAGATTTTTTCCCTCCTCTTTGAAGAATCAAGCTTTGGCATGATTGGTTTCTCTAAAGAAGAGTTCCTGAAGCAAATGCAGTTCAAGGTATCTGTTAAAGCAGAATAGAGGGTGTCTAGTCCCTGTGAACATGGAACTCTTGTTCTGATAGAGTGATAAGGCAATTCTAAATGGCATAATGAAAGCATGAACTCATTAGCAGGATGTCTTATCAAATGTTGTGACACCAAGCAGTAACTTTAGGGCCTCAATGGATGTTGTGGTACATCATTTGAAGATAATCTTCTCAGATATGAATGGAATTGATACTATCTCATGCAGTTTGCAGGAACTGTGTGAAGGAGTAGGTGTTACAGGTCCAAGTCTTGGTGTATCTAAGTTGCCTTGGAGCATGTAGGATATGAAGATCAATCTTGCTAGAGCTCTGAATGATGCTGAGTAACCAAACAGTGAAATTTGGTTATTTAAGTAGTGAGCCTTTAGAAAACTATTCTTGTGCAGAAGGGTAGTTGTTTGAAGACCACAGAAGGTTCTGGGACAGTTCATGCTTTGAACTAATTACTCTTATGCAGTAGGGTAGTTGGTTGAAGACCAAAGGAGGATCTGTTTATGTTCATATATTGGAGCTTGTGGTAGAAGCCCTAAGCTATGTATGGAAGATTACCTTCTTTTGGAGATGTATTTGATCAAGCTGGTGGAGCTGTGTTCTCTGAAGATCTTCAGTTGGATTACTAGTAAGAAGTAAGTCCAGTTGTGGGCAGATAAAGAACCAGTGGATATGGTTTGGTTTTCCTTGGCAAAGGACTTGAAGATCTGGTGCAGAACTTGTGATTCATATCTTGACTAAGAAGTACTCTATCTTGTCATACGGGAGAATGATGAGGTAAAAGGACTATCTTGGAGTAAGATGTGAAAGGATTGGACAAGACTGGAGTGGATAATTGATTGACTACATGAAAGTCTGGATTCTGATGAGAAGATTCACTAGTTAAATCAGAAGCCTTCTAACTTATCATATGGGAGAATGATGAGGAAAAAATGTCTTGGATTATGGGGTGTCTATCTAGTTCTTTGACTCAGGCCAGAAGTCTTGTGGAGAAGTGGTAACTCTAGCAAGAAGTGAAGCAGTTTGGTACCTTCTCCCTGTATGAGCATAAGGGTGGTCGTGAGATATAATGTTGTGACCTTGGAGCATCTGTTATAGAAGATAGGGGGAAAGCTTCTGTCTGATGGGTGTACTAGTTTCTTATAGTTCAAGTAGTGAGTGAATGAGTTCAGCAGGTATGTTGAACAAGGAGTGCACTCTTGAAGACATGAATATGAGTCTTATGTTTTCCATTCACGTGCTTCTGGAAAAAGAGCACTGGTTAGCCTTGATATGGGGAGTTATACTTGTATCTAGGATCTGTTGCTGCAATAGTACAGCTGTATCTCAAGATTGTTTGTAGCCTCAAGTAGGTTGTGACTATATGTCTCTAGGAGGATGGAATGTCATACCAGATGTTATGACATTAGGTTACTGCTCCAGCTCATGGTGAACCTGATAGTGCCTCTTATCTATCATTGGGCATCAATGGATCAACTCAGGTATTTGGGCCTCTGTCCAAGTGTTTTGCCTTGTATGACTGGTAAAGATGAAGATCAGGACATCATCAGCTTTGATCTTGTGCATATGGAAGTCAAGTAAACATAGCATCACCCTGATATCTTGAAGACTTTTTCTAGATGAATTTGGGAGATCTTGTAGATAGTTATGTCCATCATGTGACTACCTCTCCTATAAGGTTTGGTTTTGGTGTGGCTTGTGAAACAAGGGGTGCAGAGTTGCATGTGTTTCCATGTGTTTGGGTTCACTCTTTTAGGGGGAGTGCTTTTTATGCATGACAGGGGGAGTTGTGTACCTATCTGATGTGTGGCTGCATTACTTGTGTTGACATTGTGCTGCTATGGAGCTGTGTACAGAGTGTGCTGATTCTCAGGCAAGCTTATGTTCTTGAACCACTAATGAGGTTGTAATGTTAAACAAGATGTCTTGACATTGTGCTGGCTGGTGTATTTTTGTGCCTTGGCAATATGTTTATGGGTTACTGTCTGGGAGAATTTATTTTTCTCTACAAATATTTGTGTGTCTCAAATTGGGGATTTAAAATCAATTGTTACTTGTGGCAAGTAGTTAATTTATTATCCTTTAATTGGTGATGTCAAAAGTGTCATTCCTGAAGGTGCAACTTCAGGCAAGGCAAGAACCCAAGATCCAATGACAATGGTCATGGGGTAACTCCATGCTGAAATATGATGTGGAGGATGCACACATCAGGATTGAGCTTACAACATTTGATGGTGCAGTTTTCAAGCAGCTTGTGTATCTCATAGGAGATTGTGAGATGACTGGATTTTTGGAGATCATGTGCAGTTTCTCAGCTGAGTCCTGCTTTGAAGCATGGTGATTATGGTACATTTACTCCAATTTTTGTCAATTTTTGACTAAACCAAGAGGGAGTAAAGTGTTGTTATTTGTTGCAACTATCAAGGGGGAGCATGATAGTGTGTGAGGCTGGAAAAACTATTGTTGCTGCCCTGATAAGGTGTTTGGTTATTTTAGCCAAAATTTGCCAAAGGGGGAGATTGTTAGTTCCATGGTTCTATGATATAGAATTGTCCATGGTTCTATGATTGGCTAAATTTTGGTAAAACATGATCATGTACTAATGTTAAACAGGATGTTATAACATCTCCATATGCTATGGTGACAGAACTGCTATTGAGTGTTTTAATGTAAACGTCATGCTGAAGGTCGTGACATCCATCTGCTGTCATGACAAAACTGCTGTCATGTGTTTTTAATCACAATGTCATGACCAATGTCATGACATCGCTGTCTGATATAGCACGAACTGTGGTAACAGAACTGTTGTCATGTGTTTTAAAAAGGATGTCATTACCAATGTCATGACATCGCTGTCTGGTGCAGTAGGAGCTAGCAGGAGCTGATGGCAGAACTGCTGTCATGGATGTCATATTGAATGTCATGACATCGTTGTCTAGTATAGCAGGTGCTGCTATTTTATCACTTGACAAAGGTGCTTTGGATACACCTCATTAGTATGTGCAGGCCAAAGTGATTCATTAGGAACAAAGTGCAGATTTAATTGTTGTTCATAAAAAGGATCTTTGAGACTTTTTAGGAAACTATAATATGCTTGTTTCTACTGTTGTGAAGAAGATTCTGCAAGAGTGTTCAACAGGGAGAGTCTGGTCAGCTAAAAGTAAGTGAAGTTGAATGTCATGACGAAATGTTATGACATTGATCGTATGACATCAGGCGTGCTGGGTTTGTTTTTCTGTTATGATACATGATATATCTCAGGCTAGATTTCAGGAAACCTGTTATGACTCCTTAGTTATCTTAGGCGAGATTCTAGTCAGGGCTGGACATAACATGAAGCAGATGTGACCTAATTTGACAGCACCTTGAATTATGGAAAGTGGTTTAACTTGGTTTAACCTAATGTTTGTTACTTGTGAGAAGCCCAAGCCCAGTCTGCATTGCTATTTAAGGAGGAGCAGAAGCAGAGGAAATTAAGCACTCACATCAAGAACAACTTGAGTGTAAAATAAAGGTCTAGGGTTTGAGAGTCCCTTGTGTGTGTCTTTGTAAGTCACCTTTTGTATCTTTTGATACATTATAATAGACATATTTGTGAGTGAAGAAGTTCTATTCTTCACATGTGAAGTGTGTCTTAGGAATACTTGTACACCAAGCAATTGTATGATACATTGGTTAGGTAGGTTCTAATCTATTGTGTCAGTCAAAGTTGTTAAGCAAGAGTGTGTGTCACTTGATCAAAGCTGTGAAGCAAGATCAAGGTGTGTTTTTGGAGTGTATCTCCATAACTGTTATGTAATTGTATGTTGATATCACTGAGGTGATTGAGGGGGAGTGAGTGGGTATACTCAGGTCTAGAGTGTCTCTAGCCAGAAGTGTCATTGGGCAGGTTTTAAGTGAGGAGTGAAAACTGGGTTGTTTGACTCTGAATTAGTTTTACTAATAGTGAATTTCCTCCCTGGCTTGGTAGCCCCCAGATGTAGGTGAGGTTGCACCGAACTGGGTAAACAATTACTAGTGTTATTTATCTTTCTGCATTTACAATTCTGCACAATTTAAATGGTTAGATAAATAGTTCTGTCAGTCTGCTGATGTTACAACAGATGTCATGACGTTGGTCATGACATTGGTACAATTTAAAGAAATTTAAATTGGTTATGGTCTGTCCTCATCCTTGTTGAGCAGAGATCAATGTTCTTGGGACATATGAGATTTGCATACCAAAATTTCATAGCTTTTGAACTTTTTCCTCCATAGTTCCTTCGACTGCCTAACGCTGATTTTGGAGTGGCACTTGCCCCTCTATTTCCAGATTGGTTTTTTTGTGGTGAGCATCTAAAACTCCTTCGAGAACAGTCTCAGCCAAAAGCCCAATGAGTGGTTCCGACTAAGCATACACTAGAAAGTTTCAAAGGACACCTTCATATAGGAATTCAAGATGTTCGTGTCGAATCTGAAATATATGAAGGTTTGAAGCCCTAAATTTATGGTTTTGTAACTAACCATTCAATTATTAACTTGTAATAATTTTTTGTCTTCCAGCTGTGCCTAGGAAAACCTCCTCAACCAGAGCTGTTGCTTCACAAAGTGGCAAGGAACCAGAAGGAAAACAAGTATATTTCACATCCCTTGCCTATGTTCTCATTATGTGACTCTTTTCTCACATTTGTACTACCTTTTTCTCTTTTTAGACTGGTCGAAAACCTCCAACACCTTCCAAGAAAGGCAAAAAGGATGTTCCGGTTGTCGTTGCTTCAGACGCTAATGAATCTTCTGAGGAGATTCTCACCAAAAAGAGAAGAAAACCCATGAAAGCATTTGGACCTGCTGGCCTACCTCCCTTGAAGGTGGCCACAATTCTTGAAAAGACACCCACTACAAGTGGTGTCGAAAAACAACCTTCCATGGTGGCCTCGAAAACAACTCCTGGCGACCATGAAAGTGGCAACTCAAGTCCTGATGTTGCACTTGCTTAGGTATGCACACCATCTTTTCATTACATTTACATCTTTCACCCAAATCTCTTAGTCTCATTTTCTTCACTTGTGTTGTTGGGACGATACAGTTATTCCCAACCCTCAACAAGCTTCAGGCAGTTTTGCCACCACACTCCTCAATAGCCAAGGTGAGCCAACTTATCATCCATCTTCTAATATTGGCTCTGGTTTGAGTGAGGTTAATCAACCTATTCCTCCTGCTACAAAAAACATACCTCCCCCTGTTCAAACCACCACCCAACATGCTCAGGCTAATGGTTCCAATCCTGGGGATGATGAAGCTTCAAGTCCACCACTTCTCAATCAAGCCGAAGCCATGGATACAGAAGAATTGGTTTTTGAAAAGGAAAGTGGTCCTAAAGATCAACCACATAATGACAATCTTGGTCAAGTTATTCACGAGGAAGTAAGTGAACTACACCCTGAGCCAGCTAATGACCAAGATAATAATCAATCAACCAATGATGGAAGTGAGGCAGTTGAAAATGAAGAAGAAGAAGAAGACGAAGAAGAAGAAGAAGAAGAAGAAGAAGAAGAAGAGGAAGAATAAAAAGAAGACGAAGAAGAAGAAGAAGAAGAAAACCAGGAAGGGACTGAACTTCACCAAACTTCTTCTCATGTGGTTGAGAAAACTTCGGCTCCCATTATAACTCCTGAAGATCCACTGGCGACACTCAAGTGGTCGAACCCTCGGGAATATACAAAACTGATCCTTGGGCAGAAGTATGATTCTTCGTCCAGTTCTTCGACTCCTTCTGGTCATTCAACGTCAGATGACTTTGTCAACCCAATTCTCCAGACCATCAAAAAGAAATTCTTCAGGGGAGACATCCACAAAATCTTGGCCTCAGACCCAACTGCACGTCTCTTTCTGAAGGACAGCCTTCAGAAACTTGATCTCATAACTCTTAATCCAGAAATTTCTGGTTTTCTGATTGAATTGACTCCTGTGGTGAACGAAATGTCTGCAGAGATAAAATTGCTCCCATCCATCTGGAAGACCATCGGAGATACAAAAGCTCATGAGAGCACAGCTTGGTGTGGTGCACAAGAATCAGAGGTCAAAGTTGAAAATCTGGAGGCTGCTCAAAAGCGAAGACAAGAAGAAATAGCCTCCAACCAGAAGGACATCGAGGCCTGGAAGCGACAACTCAAGGAGCTACAAACCAAAATTTCCAATGCTGAAAAACGCAACCTTGAGTTACAAAATTTCGACGACACTGAAATGGCCAAAGAGCAAAAAAGTGCCATAAACCTTATTGATGCAGCTCAGAGATTCAAAAGAGAAATTGCAGCAGCTAGGCTTGACAAATCTTTGTGTGAGGCTCGCTGTTGCGGTGAGAATCGTGATACCAAGCTATTGATTAACTTGAATCTTAATTCTTAAATTCACAACCGAACTTTAATTTATCCAACAAAGAAAGGTTTAAAGAAAGAAAAACCTATAAAAGTGCAAAGCAAAAAGCAAGGCTTAAAGCTGAGCAAAGAGAGATCTAAAGGTTAGGGGGTTGGTTATGCTTAGGGTAGGTATTTCACATCCTAAATATCTGTAGTACTCTAAAGGAACCTCTTGTTAATATTTGTGTTCGTTAAAGTTTGCTTGCTAAAGGAAATGTGCTACTGGTAAAGATATAAAGTATATACGAAGTTTGGTAAAGTATGCTCGCGAAGACATCGCATCTTGTGCCTACGTATCTTGACGAGAATGGAATCAGAGCAACCGTAGTTCCCCTGGTTAGGGGTTAGGAACTCTTGATTGTGGTCAAGGTTCAAAGGGGATGTAAGCATTCATAGGGAAGTACTTACATGGAGTGCGGTGACTCTTGAATCTACGTTGATGTTGTTGTGGTAAAGAATGTCCATGGAGGGACGCTAAATAGAGCACGACGACTCCAATCCTAAGGTTAGGATAAAGGGTGAAGGATGTCCACAGCGGGACGCTAAATGGAGCACGGCGACTCCAATCCTAAGGTTAGGATAAAGGGTGAAGGTTATTGATCTGACCTAATCAGAAGGGGATCGCTGGCTGGCCACACTCTGTTGGACTGTTGACTGTTCACCGATGATGATGAGGAGGAGGGGGTGTACCTGCAAGGCACTCTGATGCCAAAGTAAGTCTATGGGCAGAGTGATCACAAGTACAGAAAAAGGGGTAAGAAGTGAATTACCTGACCCTCTTGTGAAAGAGGGTATTTATAGAGAGACCCCAGCGCTGGGCCAACGGTCACCTGCGTTGGGCTGGATTTCCAGGCCCAACCCAGGTGACTGCTAGGGCTTACGTGGCATAGTGAAGACCAGGACGTGGTCTTCGCCCTAGTCCAACTGTCCTGTGATCTCCGGAAAGTGGGTTTGACCTGCTCTTTCGGAGGTGGGCAGTTGGCTGGTGACGGGTCCCCGCGGAGGGGAGCACGTGGAGAACGTGCGAATGGCACGTTGATCTCCCTGCAGAGGGGAGCTCACGAGGTTCCCTGCAGGCGTATTGTTCTCCCCGCAGAGGGGAGCACCCGAGGGCGAGGGAGAGACACGTTGTCCTGCTCGGCGGTATGGGGATTCTGCCCGCGGAGGGTTGTTCTTCCCGACGAGGGACAGTGATTGGCAGCGCCTTCCCGCGAAGGGGAGATCGCAGAGGGCGTCCTGAGGCACGCTGTTCTCCTCGGCGGGAGCATGCCCTGCCCGTCGAGGGGTCACGTGCCCGACCGTCCTACTTAAACCATATTGGGCCGTTATTGTGTATCATTGGGCTGGGCCGCGAGGTGAGGCCAGGGCCCAGGCCAGAACAGGAGCCCCCCAAGTCGAAGCTCTTCGGTGGACGAGCGAGGACTTGAGAACGTTATTCCGGGGAAGAAGGTCGTGAGGTGCGAGATTACGCCGGCTCGTGTTCGTCGAGGTGTGTGTGCGTGATGGTCTCTCCACGTCGCTGGGTGTGCGGGGCAAAGGCATTTGAAGGGATGCGACTGTCAGCCTACTACCACGTGTCACGCGTTGAGTGGGCGTGAGGGCGGCTACCATAGGGCACTCAAGGGCCTAGTGCCGCTTGGAGTTCCGCGCCGGGTTATAAATATGGGAGTCCCCGCGCACTTTTTACTTTTCACCTTGCCTTTTCACTTACGAAGCTCTGTAGTTCATCCCCGTCCGCCGTTGCCGTGAATCGCCGACGTGCCGTCCGTTTCGCATTCCGTCACTCGCCGCTTATAAAGTGAGTTTTCCTTCCCCTTTTTCCTTTATTTTCGCTGTTTATTTTGGGTTTGTGGTTGGGGCACGATGAATGCCCCGAGGAGAGATGCGAGTCTCCGCAGTATCTGGTGGAGTTTTAGGGTTGTTTAGATGAATGCGCCGGGGAGGATCGACTATTCTGATGAACTCCCCGGGGATGGGTGCTTCTTTCGATGAAGCCCCCGGGGAGGGGCGATAGATTAATTTTGAATGTCCCGTGGAGAAGTGGCGAGGAATGCTCCTCGGGGCTTGCCTGGGCGTTTGTCTTCTGTTCGCGAGACCGCTGTCGTCGCCCTTTCACTTGACCTGCGGTGGAAGGGTGGATTTGATCTTGGCTATCGAATTCAACGTTATCCTCTGCTTTTCAGGTGTTCATGTCGACCTTGATACCAGGGACGATGGTCGAAGACAACGAGCCCGAGGTTCCAGACTTTGACGAGAGGGTTCTCCCCATCGAGGAATGGGTGCCTGAAGAGCCTCTCTCCATCCCGTCTTGTTTCACTTTTGACACGTCTGGTGCCCATACCACCGTGGAGGACCGGGTAGAGGGAGAGCCGCAAAACTGGCAGGTGTACCGTCCCAAGGAACATCACCGTATCTGTTCGAGATATAGGCGGAGGACGTTTCCTATGCACGAGTTTTATTTCAAAGAGGCCCGGCTCAGACAGCCGTTCTCCGCTTTCCATTTGAGTCTTTTCGACTGGCTGCGTCTGGCTCCGTCTCAGCTGCATCCCAACGCCCTGGCCTTTATCCGCGTGTTCGAGCTGGTGCGTCGCTTTCTCCAGGTCAAAGCCACGATGCCCTTATTTTTCCGCATTTTCCACTTGCAACGGAAAATGGTGAATGGTCGGCAGGGTTGGGTCTCGTTTAAGCAGCCGACCACACTTTTTAAGGCGTATATGGACTCCGTCCGGGATTTCAAGGGCCGCTTCTTCCTCGTGAGGCCGATCACAAGGGAAGGGTCAGACTCTCTTTTTACTGAGGGAGAGCGAGTGGTGGATGGCCAGCGGTTTGTCGCGTGGCTTTCGATGGTGCATTTGCTGTGGACCTCAGAGCATTTCAACCGCAGAACCGACTGATATATAGTGCGGGCTGGGACCCTTGACGAGGGGGACATGGCCGCCTATATGAATATAGTGGCGTTTTTGGAGGGTTTGCCCCCGTCGAAACTGGTGACGCCTGATGGTCGATATATCTTCGACGCACATGGGAACATGCGAACAAAGAAGAGGCTGATTAATACGAAAAACTTGCTCGGCTGCGCCTCGGTGGCGGATGCTCTTGATTACCTAGGTGGGGACACTTCCTTTTTCTCGTGACTCTATGTTTTGTTTGTTGCTGACTCTTTTTGTTTTTTGCAGCGAACATGTCTTCCATCGAAGAGCGGGTGAAGAAGCTGCGCGCCTCGAAGGTTGTTGGGGCTACGAAAACGCTGGTGAGCCAAATAATCGGGAAGGAAGCTATGGTCTAGGGCAGTCAGAGCTCGTCTTCGTCTCCTCAGGGAAGTCAGTCTCCCTCATCTTAGGGGACTGCGAAGAGGCCAAGAACCGAGGAGGCCCGTGGCGTGATTGATTTGATGACCGGGTCTGCCGAGGAGGGTTATGTTGTCCCGCCGTGCCATCAACACCCGAGCTATTTTCACGGGGCCAGGTCGCCCACTATTTCTGCTGGTGAAGTGAAGGCGGTCCTGGATGCAGACCGAGATTCTCTTTGTCGCATCTTGGTGGAGGATCTGGCCGCGATGATGCGGACCTTTACCACGACGATGGTCCTGAGTGAGTAAGGCTGCTCTACCACCGAGCTGACCAGGCTGCAAGGGGATCTCACTTTCACGCAGTCTCGCCTGGCCAAGCTCTCCGAGAAGTTGGAAAAAATTCAGAAGGACGCCGCTGACCAGCGCAAGCGGGCGGATGGCGCTGAGGAGAAGGTGACGACTGTCGAGGAGAAGTTGAGGGCGACGGAGGCCGAGGTGCAGGCGCTGAAGGTTCGCATAGAGGTTCTAGACAACACCCTTCATCCGGCCGAGGACGAGATCGAGGAAGACAGGCGGATGATCACTCATGCGGATTTGCTAGCCCGGATTCGGGTATTGGAGAATGATTGTCTGGAAGCCGTCGAGGTCGGGTTCAAAAGTGTCATCGCGCAGCTCCAGGTCGTCAACTCTGGTGTCGCTTTGGTTGTGGACGGGGACGGGCCCTACCACGAGATCGTCGACGGGAAGGTGATCGATCCGGAGTTTGTCGGCCCCGACGTTGTTAATGTGGATACCAAGAAGGAGGGCGAGGATGTGTAGAATTTCCCCGGGCCTGCGTGCCCGTAGTTTCTGGGCCTGCGTGCCGATTCTTTTAAGTGTTTTGTTTTGACGGGCCTGCGTGCCCTTGATGGTGTAACATAACTATTGGGCTGGTGCCCTTTTATAATTCTTGAAATTTTTTCTAAGTGTGCGCTCGGTTTTGTTTCTGCATGTTTGTTTATGCTCGTTATATATCTGCACGTGCTTGCATGCTCGAAATATATGTTTGTATGTTTGAAATGCATGTTTGTGTTTTTGGGCCAGTCCGGGGTGGTAGCTCGACGATAATTGTTTCCGGCGGTGTGGGGAACTAGCCGGGTGGCCGGCTTTGTTGCCTGACCGGTTCAGGGGTAGCACTCCCCGCGGTGTGGACGTCCCATCGCAAGCTGGGTGTCCTGCCGGTGTTGGTACGGCAGCGAGGAATCTCGATCGAGGTGTTCCCCGCCAAGCAGTGCCTTTTACCCGCGCACACAAAGGTAGGGCTTGCTTTTCGTTGGTCTCTAGAAGACGCAAGGAGGTGCAGTGGTACCATGTCGCCCCCTAGTGGTCGTGACGTCTTGGCGTTGTAGGCAGTTGTTAACCGTAGTACCGCTTCAGCTTCTCGGCATTCCATGGTCGAACTAGTTATTCGTGTAGGTTTTCGAGGTAGTAGGCCCCGTGCTCGGTCTTGTCGCCGACGCGGTAGGGAACTTCCCAGTTCGCAGCTAGTTTACCTTCGTGGGAGTCTTTCTGGTTTCTTCATAAGACTAAATCGCCGATCTGAAATTCGCGTTTTAGGACTCTGCTGTCGTGACGGAGCGCTACCTGCTGTTTCAGTCGGGCTTCTCGAAGAGATGCTCCCGACCGAATTTCCTCGACTAGGTCGAGTTCCTCTCGGAGGGCGTCGTCGTTGTCTTCGGTCTCAAGGGGAGCCTCAGTTTGTCTGGATGGCTCTCGTATCTCAATCGGGATCACTGCCTCGGTTCCATACGTGAGGCGAAATGGTGTTTTCCCCGTGGTTGAGTGAGGCATAGTTCGGTATGCCCAGAGGACACTGTAGAGTTCCTCGACCCATACCCTCTTGGCATCGCCGAGTCTTTGTTTGAGCCCTCTGAGCATTACCCTGTTCGCGGATTCGGCCTGCCGTTTGTCTGAGGATGTTCGACCGAGGTGAAATGGTGCTTGGTCCCGAGTTTGGTGACGAAGTCCCGGAAGTTTTTGTCAGTGAACTGCGTGCCGTTGTCGGTGACAATGGCGAGCGGGTCCCCGAACCTTGCGAGGATATTTCTTTTGTAAAATCGGAGTATGTTGTGGGACGTGATTTTGGCTAGGGCTTCGGCCTCAATCCATTTGGTGAAGTAGTCGACCCCCACGATGAGGTACTTGTTCTGATAGGAACCTAAGGTGAAGGGACCGAGGATATCCATCCCCCACCAGGCGAACGGCCACGGGGAGGAGAGGGATTTGAGTTCGGTCGGTGGAGCGAGGTGCATGTCCCCGTGCCTTTGGCATCTGTCACATCTCTTTACGTGCTCCCTCGCGTCTGTTTGCATCGAAGGCCAGTAGTATCCTGCTCACAAGGCCTTTCTCGCCAGGGATCGTCCCCCGAGGTGCTGCGCGTTGATGCCTTCGTGGATTTCCTCCAGGACATCTGTGGCCTGGGAGACGTCTATGCATTTGAGGAGTGGGACTGCGAAGCCCCTGCGGTACAGTTTTCCTTCGAGGAGGACGTATGAGCAGGAGCATCGTTTGATCGTGCTGGCCTCTTTGGGGTCAGCTGGGAGGCGGCCCGCGCTGAGGTAGGCGTGTAGTTGTGTCATCCAACAGTTGGTATCTCCTATGGCGTTAACGTCGAGCGGGGCGTCGGCCTTTTTAGTGCTCGGTTGTGATAGGACTTCTTGGATGATCGACTTGTGTCTGCCTCTCTTTTTGGTGCTCGCTAGTTTTGAGAGAATATCGGCTCGAGTGTTCTGCTCGCGTGGGACGTGTTGAACTTCCGCGGAGTCGAAACTTAGAATTTTTTCGGTAATGAGTGCCAAGTATTCGGTGAGGTTATCGTTTTTCGCCTGATATTCTCCCCGTACTTGCGAGGCGACCAGCTGGGAATCTGTGTAGATTTTAATCTCTTTGGCTCCGAGATCTGATGCCAGGCGAAGTCCAGCCAGGAACGCCTCGTACTCGGCTTGGTTGTTTATCGTCGGGAAGGCCAGTGTGAGGGAGACCTCTATGATGGTGCCTTCTTCGTTGTCGAGGATGATGCCCGCTCCGCTGCCCGTGGAGTTTGAGGAGCCGTCAACGAAGATAGTCCATTTGTGGCTCCCCGTGGTAGGGTCTGGCGAGGAGGTCATCTCGGCCACAAAATCGGCCAGGGCTTGGGCCTTGAGGGCTTTCCTTCCTTCGTAGACGATGTCGAACTCAGATAGTTCTAATGACCATTTTAACATGCGTCCAGCCATGTCTGGTCGGCCGAGGAGCTGTCGGACGGGTTGGTCGGTTCGGAGCACGATGGTGTGTGCTAAGAAGTAATGTCGGAGACGTCGTGCAGCGGTGATAAGGGCTAAGGCAACTTTTTGGATCAGCTGGTATCAGACTTCGAACCGTGGAGGGCTTTGCTCGTGAAGTAGATTGGATTTTTCCCTTCTTGGGTTTCCTTGATTAGGACGGCGCTGACGACCTCATTAGCCACGGCCAGGTATAGGTATAGGGTTTCTCCCGTTATGGGTCGTGTCAGCACCGGTGGTTCGGACAGGACGCGTTTGAAGTTTGAAGAAAGGGAGGGCGTGCTGTGCAGATTTGGCGATGAACCGGGAAAGTGAGGCGAGCACGCTGTTGAGGGATTGTATGGACTTCTTTGAGGTGGGTGTGGTGATTTCCGAAAATGCGTGGCACTTGTCTGGATTTGCCTCGATCCCACACTCGATCAGGTAGTAGCCGAGGAATTTTCCTGCGCGGACACCGAAGGTGCATTTTTCCGGGTTGAAGCGCATTCGGCAGTTCCTCGCTGTGTCGAAGACCTTTCTGAGATGGGCCATGTGGTCGACTTCTGTGTAGGATTTGACAATCATGTCATCCATGTACACCTCGAGCATGTCGCAGATTTCTCCCTGGAAGACTTTGTTCATCATCCGTTGATACGTGGCGTCGACGTTCTTTAGGCCGAAGGGTATTACGTTGTAGTAATAGTTTCCCGACACCGTCATGAAGGCCGTGCTCGGCCATCGGAATCTGGTTGTATCTCGAGTATGCGTCCATAAAGGACAAGAGTTTGAAGCCCGCCGAGTTGTCGACGAGCTTGTCGATGTTGGGGAGAGGGTAGGCGTCCTTAGGACATGCCCGGTTGAGATCGGTGTAGTCAACACACATGCGCCATTTTCCATTATTTTTTTAACAAGTACAACATTGGACAACCAGGTTGAATACCGGGCTTCCGAAATAAAATTTGTCTCTAGGAGGTCTTTTACAACTTTTTCAGCCGCCGCCGATTTTTCGGGAGACTGTCTATGCCTACGTTGTACTATGGCCTTGGCGGTCGGGTTGATTATATATATATATATATATATATATATATATATATATATATATATATATATATATATATATATATATATATATATATATATATATATATATATATATATATATATATATATATATATATATATATATATATATATATATATATATATATATATATATATATATATATATATATATATATATTGATGGCAGGCGACCTCGGCGTTCTCGCGGAGGCAGGCTTTCAGTTGTCTCCTTGCTAGGTCGGGGAGTCCGGCTCCGATCTTCACGGTTCTGCTCTTGTCGTCCCCGAGTGTCACGATCTCGAAGTCACCATCTGGGATGGAGCGCGCTGGGTGGGTGGGCTGCCCGTTTGACTGGTTGGCTTCGTTGGCCTCTTCTTCGTGGTCGTGCTCCTCGGTGAAGCGGCTGTCGAGGTCCGCGGATCCGATGAGCTCCTTCGATTCGCTCTTTGGCGTCGCAGTGGGGGCTGCCTTCTTAGTTGCTGGAGCAATGGTGCTTAGACCTTTCAGCGCAGCCTCGAAGCATCTTCGGGTAGCCTCGATGTCGCCATTCAGGGTCACTACGGCCCCCCGCCTCGTATAGTATTTCATCTTTAGGTGGACGGTGGATGGTACCGCGGTGAGTTCTACCATTGTCATCCTGCCCAGGATACAGTTGTAGAGGGACGAGCACTCAATGACTAAGAAGCGGATATTGATCTCCCTGGTGGTTTCCTTCTCCCCGAATGTGACTTTCAGCTCCACGTATCCCTATGGTCTTTTCGTTGTCCCGTTGAACCCTTGGAGGTCGGAGCCCACGTAGGGGGATAAGTTGGATTCGTCGAGCTGGAGGGTCGTGAAAAGGTGGGTGTACATGATGTCCACCGAGTTGCCTCCGTCGACGAGGATGCGTCTGACATCAAAGTTCGCCATATGTGCCCATATCAGCAGGGGGAATGTTGGAGTTGGGGGAGCCCCCGGGAAGCTCCTTGAGGTAAAAGGTGATCAGATTGGATCGGCCGTGGAATTTTTCGAGAGTGCTCATCTTGCCGGAGTTGCTCGTGATAAGCTCTTCGAACTTTCTCATTACCGATCCTACGGACAGGTTCCCCGTGGAGCCGCCGAAGATGACCATGGCTCTTGGAAAGTATTCCCATCGACTGGTGGGGCGTACCGGCTCGTCGGGTAGATCAGGGCCGTCGGGGAGACCAAATTCTCTATGGGCGAACCAATCCTCAGGACGGCTGATGCAGAGGGCGACCTGGAGGCCGTTATCGCCGTCTGAAGAGGGAAGTTCTTTGACTTTCTTGGCCTCGGGGGTGTCTTTCCTCGGGGTTTCTCCCCCCCGGGTGTATCTCTTCAGGTGGTCGTCTTTAATCAGGATTTCGATCGCGTTCTTGAGATGGATGCAGTCTTCTGTAACGTGCCCGTGGCTCCTGTGGAAACGACAGTACTTCGATTTGTCCACGTTAGGCTTGGGGGGTGTCGGTCTAGGGAAGCAGACACCTCCCTGGATAAATTCGGTCTTGGCGCATTCGGCCAGTATGCGCTCGCGGGAAGCGACTAGGTCCGTATACTCCGTGAATCGGCAGGCGGGACCGCGCTTCTCGTGTTGCTCGCGGGGGCGGTCCTCCAATCGGCGATCACCTCCGCGCCGGTGGCTTGAAGCTCCGTCCTCTCGGTGCCCGTGGGGGGCCTCTCTGTCTCGCGTGTCTTGGACGGAGTTGGTTGTCTGGGTTTCCTCGAACCGGATATAATGCGCGGCTCTGTCGAGGAAGTCCTGTAGAGAGGCTGGCCGGTGTATG
Organism: Lathyrus sativus; assembly: GCA_963859935.3. Lineage (NCBI taxonomy): Eukaryota > Viridiplantae > Streptophyta > Magnoliopsida > Fabales > Fabaceae > Lathyrus > Lathyrus sativus. The sequence continues at coordinate 646,758,466 of OZ012735.1, read as the reverse complement.
CCCACGGCCTCGTAGAACTTGGAGTCGCGGCGCAGGCCCTGCTCCATTAGGTAACGCTTCATCTCGTCTGACGTCGTCACCTGCACTTCCTCCTGTGTGAATCTTTCGATGTACTTTCGGAGAGGCTCGTCGGGAGCTTGGATTATAGCGCCGAGTGCGGCTTCCGTCTTTGGATGGCGTTGGGATGTTGTGAAGTGTTTCGAAAACAGGTCCTTCAGAACCTTCCATGACGTAATCGATTCGGGCTCCAAACTTTTGTACCACATCATGGCACCTTTCCTCAGCGTCGTCGGGAATAGTCTGCATTTGATAGCTCCTCGAACATTTCAGTAGTCGAGCATGACCTCAATGTCTTCTAGGTGATCTTCTGGGTCGGAGGTGCGGTCGTATGTCGAGAGCGTCGGGGGCTTCTCCATCCCGTGGGGAATGGGGGCGGCCATGATTTCTCATGACAGAGGAGTCCTGTAGTCGTCTTCTTCGCTGAGAGTGGGCGACCGAGGGGGAGATGGGCCATTGGGTGGAGGCACCTGGTTTCGGCCCCTCGACCTCCTGATCGGGGGTTCGACGCGCGAAGGCCTGGACGGGGGCTCTGCTCTATTTTGCCGTTTCTCATGAACTTGTCTTGTCGGGGATCTAATCCGCTCCCGCACTACTTCGGATTAGGGCCTTTCCAACCGGGGTCGCCGATCCTTGAGGCGAGGTGATAGACTCCTCGAGTTTCCATTCTGGTCTTCCCGCAGAGGGGACCTTAGAAGGGCCTCGCGTTCTAGCACGCCGATCCGCATGTTCTGTTGAAATAACAACTGGTTCGTCTGGTTGATGGCCGCGAAGAGGGCAGCCACAGTCGGGTCCGCTCCGGCCGGGACGGGAACCGGATGGAACGCTGCTGGGCTCCGGGGTCGGTGGTCAGCCTGGTGTGCAGCTTCCGCGGACGAAGAGGCGGTCCGTCCGTCCCTCTCGTCGGTCTCCGATGGACGGGACGTCTTCGTTTGCTTGCTGCCATTCGCGGCAGGGGTGAGGATGAAGTCGGGAATGACATCATCATGGTATGATCTAGCCATGATCGTGGAGTGTTGGTGAAACTTTGGTTTGCTGCTCGGAGTAACGGGGAAGTTTCTCTCCCTACAGTCGGCACCACTGATCTGACCTGATCAGAAGGGGATCGCTGGCTGGCCACACTCTGTTGGACTGCTGCCTGTTCACCGATGATGATGATGAGGAGGGGGTGTACCTGTAAGGCACTCAGATGCCAAAGTAAGTCTATGGGCAGAGTGATCACAAGTACAGAAAAAGGGGTAAGAAGTGAATTACCTGACCCTCTTGTGAAAGAGGGTATTTATAGAGAGACCCCAACGCCGGGCCAACGGTCACCTGCGTTGGGCTAGATTGCCAGGCCCAACCTAGGTGACTGCTAGGGCTTACATGGCGTAGTGAAGAACAGGACATGGTCTTCGCCCTAGTCCAACTGTCCCGTGATCTCCGGAAAGTGGGTTTGACCCTGCTCTTTCGGTGGTGGGCAGTTGGCTGGTGACGTGTCCCTGCGGAGGGGAGCACGTGGAGAACGTGCGAATGGCACGTTGATCTCCCTGTGGAGGGGAGCACCCGAGGGCGGGGGAGAGACACGTTGTCCTGCTCGGCGGTATGGGGATTCTTCCTGCAGAGGGTTGTTATGCCCGACGAGGGACAGTGATTGGCAGCACCTTCCCGCGAAGGGGAGATCGCAGGGGCGTCCTGAGGCACGCTGTTCTCCTCGGCGAGAGCATGCCCTGCCCGTCGAGGGGTCACGTGCCCGGCTGTCCTACTTAAACCATATTGGGCCTTTATTGTGTATCATTGGGCTGGGCCGCGAGGTGAGGCCGGGGCCCAGGCCAGAACAGTTATCATACATAAACCAACAATGTCACAACGATGTAAACAAAACGGTTCAAAATCTCATGGGGATAGTCAACAGTTTTTTAAAGGTGAACCACTTAAATGCGTACAAGCAAAGTTGAAATTCAAACTTAAATTCACAAGGGAGATAACAATCCAAGTTCATGTCGCCTTCAAATTTAAGCTTAAAGAGGAATAAAATCAAAGTTTGAAAATGAGAGATAGGAGTGTGAAAACCCTAAAATGGTTTACAATTCTCTCACAATGTAAAGTATTTCTAAAATAAGATTTTAGAATTCTTTAAACATTATATGGAAATATGTTACAACACAATAATTTTTCAAAAAGAACCACTTAAAAATGATTTAAAATGGAGAAGTTATATGGTTTTTAAGTTTGTGAACTAAACATAAAAATCTAAATGATAAAAAGAATAAAATGCACATGGTAAGACAATGAATCAAACAAATTTGATTATTTAAACATGTTAACAAACATGTATAAATAATACAAGATCAATATCATAAGAAAAATCAAGTTACAAGTTGAAAAAGTTTAAGAACATCATGGTAAAAACCCTAAAAACAGTCATGGTAGCATGTGAAATGCAAATGGAAAGTTCACATCTATGAGTTTTAGGTTTACCTCTTGAAGAAAGATTAAGCAATAAGAAAACCAGAGATTTTGAAAGCTCTTCCAAGATCTTCAAATGTTCCTAGGATGATGAATAGATGTTCCAAACAACCTCCAAGCAAGCTAGTGGACGAAATGCCTTGTTACATAAATATGGAAGTGATTTGGAAGTGATTTGGATAGCTTTAATACATCATATTTGATGTGTTTGAAGTGTTTCTTGAGTTGGAAGAAGTTTGGAAATGGTTTTGAAAGGTGTTTTGCAAAAGTAGATTTTGAGGGATTTTGGAAACTTAATGAGATTTTGCAAGAACTTGTGATTGTGTAAGGAATGGAGTTATAGCTGGTTTCTAGCATGAAACTTGTGTGTTTGTGATGTATGAAGTGAGTTCTATTTATAGCCAAAAGCCTTGGATCAAGGTATGGGTAAAAGTGAAGCAAATTGCCAATTTTAACCTTCCATCATGAAAATCTTTGAGTTTTCCAATGCAATCTTCATCTTTGTCTTTAAGCCACTCTACTAAGATATTCTCCATGCCCCATAGATTTTTTTCATCATGATTGAGAGGATAGGAGGTGACTTGTTGAATTAAAGTTGATGATTTGACAAGGGTAGCCACCTTTTTTTCTCATTCTTCACTATTCACTTTTGCAACTTGCATTAAATAATGATTTCCTTTGATCTTTGTGTCATTTTCGTGGGAATTGATGTAAAAATGTTCATTATTAATATAAACATCATAAATGAGGCTTAATCTTTGATTAGCATCGATTTGGAGAGGTTTTGGAATCAAAAAAACTCATGCTGACCTGGTTTTGCCAATGCAAGTTTTTGCCAACTTGTGGACCTCGGTTCTCTCTAACCAGGAAGAGTTATGGAACACACTTGTACTTTTTAGAAAGCCCCAGTTAGTTACTACAATATTTATGTTTGTTTTAGGAACTCATTCCACTTGAAACTAGGTCAAAAACCCTTGTGTGGTTAAGGTGTTATGGCTTTGCCCTTTTCAAAACCTTAATTCCCCATCTTTTTGATTACTTCTCAATTCTTGATCAATTGGTCACAAAAATTCATGATTAGATATTAAATGATGTTGGGAACATATTTGGCTTCAATTTTGGGTTAAAACCCTGTTGGTCAATGGGTTGACTTTTCAGTCAAACGAACCGAACGATCGAAAACCTCTGAATCGACTGTTGGTGTCGTGGGTCTTCTGAGGCCTTGAAACTTATTTAGTAGACTTCCCTAATCCATATGAGCTTCATGGACCATAACTCCATCATTGTAACACCTTTAAATCAAAAGTCAAACCACAGTTGACTTTTCCTGATCAGAAACCCTAACTGGGGGTCCTGAATTGCACTGTTTTTAATCTTCAGGTGACAATCTCAAATTGGATTCATACTTGACCCAATGGAGTATTATTGATGGTGTAGAGAAATTCTTCATGGATAATCAATCCAAGGCATTGAGTGATTAAACCGTTGAAACCTCGATTTCCAACTGTATGGAACCCTAATTCACCTGTATCTTAACAAAGACAAACTTGAAATAGGTTAAGGTTAGATAAACAATGATAATGCTCCTAGAATGATTATGAAGATCTAAGAGGTCAAAATTTTGGGTGCAACGCTCGCCTCAAGCATCATATGGATACCTTTGCTCAGTTGAAGTTAAAACTTCCTTTCTAATGTCCTCATGACCTTTGTCTGTAATGTTGTTTAACTATCATTTGTTTCTTGGCCTTTTTAAGGCCTTTATGTAATGACACTCTCATGCCTCTAGCATTTAATTAATCATTTTCACTTCACCATTAATTCTTTCGACCTACAATTTTATGGCACATATTATGATGTGTTTTATCTATGGCCTCAAATTTGAGTCAACTTTGCAATTAAGGCATTCTGCCACTTTTTGGAAAACATAAAATTTTCAACTTTACTTAATCACTACAAGAAAAAAGGAGATTTACGACACTTGAGTTGCGACAGTTATCACAAAACCGTCCTTATTCCTGGATTGTGACGGTTGTCACGACAGTTAGGGTCAACTGTCATAGATTTTTTGCGACAGTTATCAAAAAACCGTCCTTATTCCTGGACTACGACAGTTCTCACGACGGTTTGAGCCAACCGTCGCAAAATTTTTAGGCATGTTGTATAAAATAATGCGACAGTTACCAAAGAACCGCCCTCTTTCCACACTCGCGACAGTTAATGCGAACTGTCGCAATTATTTTAGCCAATCATAATCACTATTTTTTTTATTCCTTTAATTTTCCACTTTTTTCTTTCATTTTTATTTTTTAACCTTTTCAATTTTATTAATTAATTTAATAAATAATTATTATAATTATTATAATTTTCATGACAATGTAACTTAATATTTTTGTCTAAAATAATAGTAAAATATTTTCTGTTTTATTATATAAATAGTTAACTTTTATTAAAATTAATTTTAGTAATAATTTTTATAGTAAAAATTAAACTCAAAATATTATACCTAAAATTACAGTATAAATACCAAATTATATATATCAAAATTTTATATGTCAAAATTTTATAAACTCAACATTTTAAAAACAAAAATTAAACCGTATATATTCAAAAATACTATAAAATATCAAATAAAAAAAAATTAACCAATCTCCATTTATTAAAGAGAAATAAAAGAAAAAGTAAATAAATTTAATTAAAATAAAACTCTACCATCACGACGGTGAACCTACCATCGCTATCCCATTTTCTTCGCAAAGGTCGCGACGGTGATTTCACCTGTCGTCCTCCATAAATTCATCTTTCCCACTAAAACCTCATACCCCTTTTTATGGTTTTGTTTTCTCTTCTTTTTCAGAACACAGAACACGCCATTGGAGAAATAGAGAAACATTCATTTTTCTCAGCCGCTCATGCCGTCACTGCGAATCACCGTCAAAGCAACCACCATCAATTTGAATCTTAAGAGGTTTGTCTTCTCAAACCCTAATCCCTTTTTAAGAAGATATTTGATGTCAATGTTTTGCTTTGACAGGCTGGTCAAGTATATGGTGTGCCTCTTTCGGGATTGGGTATTTTCTCTGAACTAAAGTTGTGCGGCAAGGACTTCCCCAAGATATGGGTTGAGGTATACTTCTGTCTTGTCCCTTCTTCTTTCTTCATTGGGTAGCTAGTAATTTCAGTAAGTTAACCCAGTTAAAATTGTATTTTAGGGTTTATCTCAACCGCACAAGCGGTTACGCACTTTGGCTGACCATGTTCCGCATGGTTATAAAAGGTCATCACTTTTGGAGGTTCTTATTAGGAATAATGTGCCATTGTTAAGGGCCACTTGGTTTGTAAAGGTTACATACCTGAACCAGGTAGGGATGCTTCAGTGATGGTGTCTTAATGAATCTAGTTACAAGGATGTTTATTCAGACGTCTTCTTGTAGGTTCTTGGTACTCCAACTCGAGAAGAAATTCAATGTATGAACCCTGATTATACTGATTTTATGTTTCCTCAGATTAAATCCCATCCTTGGCATAAGGTAGTTGCATACTCTGCCAGCGCCCCTTTTGCTTTATTACAATGAGGTTTCAGGGTGCTGTTTTGTTTGGGTAATTACCAAGTTGGCTGAATGATTCATGTTTCAGATTTTTCACAAGCAAATGTCTCCTGAAGCAATTGACCTTGCATCAAGGCTTCTTCAGTACTCACCAAGTCTTCGTTGCAGTGCGGTAAGTAGGGAAACCCATACAAAATTATTATTAGAATTTAGGTCTATATGCCTTAGTATATTTTAGTATAACAGTTTCTGTAAGTATTTTCACCAAGGGAGAATTCACTACTCATTTGTTGTAACCTATTAAAAAATTGCTCATGGATTTTATTAATCAGCTAGAAGCATGTGCGCATCCTTTCTTTGATGAGCTCCGAGAGCCCAATGCTCGTCTTCCTAATCGTCGTCCTCTACTTCCATTCTTCAACTTTAAACAGGAAGTATGTATCTAATTTCCAAATTAGGCTCTTTTATTAATAAAATGTTTGGAACTGCAGTAGAAGGTCCTCAACAAAGAAGCTCCAAGTTATAGTTTTTAAAACACTGCATTGAGGCTGTCATTATGGTTCCAAACACGTCGTATATCTGGTATTTTTGTGGCTTTTAAATTAGCTAATAAATATGATGCATGTGTAAACTATGACTGCAGTTATTTGGAGCATCTCCTGAACTGATCAATAAACTCACCCCAGAACATATCAGGCGGCAATCTGATGTATGTGTAATATATTTAGGTGCTAATACAATCAATTGTTATTCTTGCAGGTTGAAGTACAAATTTGAACTTATTTTCGGTACCGAGCAAACCTATTGATTTTGAAATTTCAAGGTAGGTACTACTTTATGACTTAAATATGTTCCTATTGCTTAATTATTAAAATAGAAAACTTACTGAAACAAGTATTATGAATGTCATTTTTGTTGGAGTTTTGCTAAAATTTCCTAAAGGCATTCATTTGTTGAAAGTAAACAGTGTGATACGTGAGGCAATTCAAGAGGATTAGGGAGTGACTGCAACATGGTTCTAGTTGTGATTGGGACTATCTTGAACTCATCATCCTACATAAGGTGAAGAAAAACAAATAAAATGATAGATAGGTATACATAATACTCTGTTTTCCATTGTTGTTTGGCCTTAAAAACTTGGTTGAAGTATTAAAAGTTGTTGACTATTTGAAGTATTAAATTTGGTTGGAGTATTAGTTGGGCTTGATAAATCTTTGTTTCATTGTTAATTACAACAACAACAACAAAACAACACTCTGTTTTCCATTGTTTCTAGTTTTCCAAGTTGGGCCAATATCCTCGAATACTAGAAGTTTTGTCCTATTAGGTATACATAATGGTTGAGTTTCATGGATTTGAGAAAAACAAATGAAAGGGTATATACTGTGTTATAAAATATAGAAACGACATCTATATTTTGTACAATCATGATTCTCTGGATTGAAAACTAAATATATGAAACTGGGCAACTGCATGTGATCAAGCTTCCAACAATGGAATATTCTATGCTCGATTAAATGTCCTCTGGATTTAAATAACAAGTTATTTACATAGTATGCCCTATATATTCAATATTCAGGATCTGGCAATAGTTGATTCGATCTTATTGCGGGAGCTTCCTCCGGTCGATGATGTTGATGATGTAAGAACTAAGAACCTTCACATTGGGATCCAAGTCAAAATTAGGAGCATTTACTTTTCATCTTTTTTATCCACCAACCCATTTCTACATTTGTTTTTGTACACTGTAAATGAGTCTGCAGAAAGCTTTCTGCAAATAATTTCACAGGGGCAATACCAGAATCATAATCTAAAGAATCTTACTGATTTGTGAGTGAAATGATAAGATATGATACAATTTTTCTCCGTTTTTACTTTATGTATTTGTTAAATTCTGAAGTTACTTCAACATTCTGCAGTAGGATTGACGGAAGCACAAAGGAGTATGCAGTTCATCACTACATGGAGCTGCATCTCCTTCTTCCATGGAGTCACATGAAGAGGATCTCAGTACCTTGTATGTTTGCTTGGAGGAAGAAACTGATCATGTTGTAAGGTTCAAAATGTCAGATTTTAAGGTTTTAGATCATGTTAGCATTGGCCTTGGTGGAAGGGTATGAAATCTAAATAACTTTACAATGTGACATGACTAGATTAGTTTCTTAATGCTGGTTATTCTCATTGATTAAGTTTTGATATATGCAGATGAGGTGGTTTTTGAAGGGGAGGTGAAGGATAGTGGTAGGTAAGATAGTTATGTGTTTGGTTTAGGTTATATGATTAGTTTTGATCACAGTATCTGTATTTATTTGTTTTTATGACTTTATCCTCTGCAGCCCTTTGTATAACACAAGAGTTATACTTCAACAGCTTTATAGTACCCAAGTGCAGCGTCAAGGAAAACGAGCAATAGAGGTAAGTTGACCTTGTAGTATCTCAATTTAGTTTTGTTCATGGCTCTTCACAATTTTTTGTCGGAATCTTTTAGGTATTGAAGAAGCTGGTCCATCGTAAACTTTTGTATCATTCTTACTCAATGCAAGTTCTTGGCTATATCTCTTTTCCTGCAAGTGGTGGTAGTGGTTCATTCATCCTAGTCCATAGGGTAGGTCTTAATCTTAATAACTTTCACTGTTTTAATTATATATATATATATATATATATATATATGATTATATCTTGTTCTGAATGTTTTGTCTACTTGAGTCTTTCTGCCCCTTTTGCATGAAAAAACTTCTAATATTCTTTTTGTTTCAATATTTTTTCCTGTCAGTATCATGGTAGTTTTTCTTTGAGACACTGGCTTCAACAGTCCTATTATTTTAATATACTTTAAGTGTATTTGTTATGTTTCAGTTAAATATACGCACAAGTTAAAACAGATAATAGTTTTGTCTACTTTAGTCTTTCTGCCCCTTTAATTTGAAGTGTTGGTGCTAACCCTAATGTCTTTTTACAGTTTTACTAACAAAGTAGAAATTATATCTTCCTGCATTTTCATTATCAGTGGGATGGTCTTGAAAACAAGTCCACAGTGCTTCTGTATGGTGGTGGTGGTTTAGTTGCTGTTTGGTTATCCTTAATTCTTGTAGTTGCCATCAACTCAGTCCCTTTGGTAAGCCAGAACTCAGTTCTTTTTCAATGAGTATGATCGAATGCAATGCTTCAGTTTTCCGCTCTACAAGGCATATTAAAGTTCGAACCAATATGAAACAACTTTATTTATTTTCCAGCTTCCAAAGATTATGGAGTTGGTAGGACTAGGGTACACTGGATGGTTTCTCTACCGGTACCTTCTGTTTAAGGTATGCCAAATGCATATCATTCATCAATATGTTGTTTTCTGAAAAATGAGAAATTGAAGAAATTCAATAGTGGCACGATTATCAATGAATTCAACTCATAAAATACATATGCAATTGCCATTTTGTATGTATATTGCTTAAGTTCCAAACATAAAGTTCTTGCATTTTATGAGAGACCATATTAGAATGTCTATGTGTACTTTCTTGCATTGGATATCATGTTTCTGCAATCAGAATCTGATTCATTGTTCTATTGATATAACTGTTTTTCTGTACAGTCTAGCAGAAAGGAACTAGCTACGGATATTGAGGCACTGAAAAAGAAAATTGCCGGAACGGAATAGAACTGTATTAGTAGCAAGTCAAGTTGATGTTCCTTGCTCATCATTTGTTTGTTTTGCTGTATGTCTTGTTATATGAGAGGCCTTTGTATCCCTTCTTGATATAGAATAGAATTTGCTCATTCTGAATCAGTATCAACCTGTATTAATCCATTTCATTGTTGAAAATAATGCAGCAAATCTTATATATATGTTTATGACTCTGAATGAAAACCATTCATATTTTTACTTGTGAGACACATCGCAACCACGAGGTGTTGGCTGCTGCCAAATGAAATGATGGTGTGTAGGATAAATTCCAAATTAGTTTTTGGTATAAAATATAATCTGATGATCTTGTTCAGATTTTTTAACCATGAGATTTTATTTTTCAAAAACATATATTTTAATCATTTGCATTTATTTTTCATTACCATTACTTTTTCAAAACTAATCTTAGATATTTGTTTTTATATTATTATATTTAAAAATAATTATAATATTTTAAATATAAATTAAACAAAACTAAAAAGAAAAATTAAAAACATGAGAGAAAAATTTCCTGCGAGTTTACCTGCGGATTTTTAGTTGCTGCGACATTTCCTGCGAACATTTCATTTACCTGCGTTATTATCTGCGAACTTGTCAAAATCCGCAGGTAAATTTGTAGGAAAGCAGAGTATTTCTAGTAGTGAATGGTAACAAAAATCAAAAGGATATTCACGACAGTATTTAACTGTTGTCATTTCCAATTTATGTCAGTTCCAACCAGTCATGAAATAGAGTTCACGATAGTTTTAAACCGTCGCAATCAACAATGAAAATAAAAATCAAAAGGCTAGTAACGACGGTCTTTAACCGTCGCTATCTCCAGTTTAGGTCAGTTCAAGCCCGTCGTGAAATATAACGACGGTTGTGTGTGACGGTTTTTTCGACCGTCGCTAAACATCCTGGGGACACACGTTTCTGCGACGGTACTACAACCGTTGTAGAATGTAAATTGTGGTGGTTTTAACCGTCGTAACCTGTCAAAATAACCGTCGCAATCCATCATTTTTCTTGTAGTGAATGCTCCAACGACATAAGCTTCTAGCTTTAAAATAATATTTATAGCGTAGCCCTCAGACATACTCCCAAGACCAATCCACGTGTCTCTACCGTTTTACTGGCCAATCCAAACCAAGTTTCGCCTCTATAAAATCTCTTTCTCAAGAACCATGTCTTGCATCCATAGAAGTAAGCATGAGTAACCCTTCAGAAAAATCAACAATCAAGGAAAAAGCTGAAGAGGAAAAGAAGCCTGAGGTAACAAAGAAGGCCAAGGAAACAAAGAAACCTGAAGCCTCCACTAGAGTAACTTCTCGTGCAAAGAAGAGCGAAACCAAGATGAAAATCCCTAAGAAAGGGCGTACCTGTAAACCCATAATTTCGACAAGATTAAAATTCAGGCTTTAAGGTCATCTTTGTCGAAGGATAGCATCAGGAGGAGAATCCAAGAATTACTGACAAGGTTTTAAAGTTTCATTGTTTCGACAGAAATAGATATAATGTTCTGGCAGAATAGTTTGGAGAGTGTGTGACTGAGGGCTTCGACAGAAGAAGTTTGTTAAAAAAAGATAAGGTTTGGCAAGTGCTGAAGAGTTTTTCTCCTTTAAAAGGGTTTCGACAGTTTTGAAGAGTTACAAGGTTTCGTCACCAAGGAAGAGATTCAAATTCAAAGGTTGTAACCTTTGGCAGTTGGACACATGGAGGTTTCAGAGAAGAAATTTACATGCAGGCTGACACTTGTCGTTTAGTTATAGTTTTTCCGTTCTAAGCAGTTATTTTGTTTATGTATAAATAGGATAGTTTGTGGTTAGAATGTGTGTGTGAAAATTTGTACAAAATTCCTGTAAAAGCTCTAAGTACCCAGTGTGAGAGAAAATGAGTCTAGTATTTGGAACAATGTACGTTTAAACACCAGTTATATTTCAAAGTCATTTTAAATTACTTGTTTATTCTTCAAGTCCATGTCATTTTAAATTTCATTTACTTTTTTGCAAGTTTTTAGCCTTTCGACATTTCTTTGTTCTTGTTTAAACTTTTAACCTTATTTCATCTTTAAGTTCAAACTTTCGTTACTTGCAAAATCAAAGTCCTTAATACTTTGACAATATTGATAAAACAAACCGCAAATTAGTCACCAAAAGTCTAAGAGTATTTCGACAGAACCAAATGCACATGTATCCCAGGACTTGTATGGTTGGTCCTGCAAGTAACCCAACTTTCTGAAGAAATTGGTTAACCAGAGGTTGTTCGCCAGAAAACACAGCGAACAAATTGGCACACCCAGTGGGACCAGTGCATTTGATAAAATCTAATAGAAATTTTTAGACAAATTGTTCCTTGCTACGTTGTATGATTCTTAGAAGCGGTAAATTAGCCGTAACCGACGTAGAGAGACCAAAGAGAACAAGAAGAAGAAACATGGCTAACTTGCCAAATGCTTCAAATATTTCTGACGAAACCATTCCAGTTTCCAATCCTATCCCTTCGTCAGGAACAATACCAGTGTCTGGCCCTGTTTTAGAACAGAATAGGCCTCCTTTGGGGGATTCCATACCAACGGGTTCAGGATCCCAGAATGCGCCTAGTTCTTCCACCATGGGACACGCCAGACCCTTGGGAACCCCTCCCCCTGGAGGAAATACATTCAGGCCATATCTGAATTATTCTCAGCCTTTGACTGGGAGAGAACAACCGTACGGAATGCCAACTTCAATGATGGCAAGCCTACATAATTCGTCACCATTATTCTCTGATGCCATGGTTCAAGTGTCATCACCATTGCAAGGATCAGGATATGGTGGAAATGGAAATAGAATGAATCAAATTCCACCAGGTTTCCATATGCCCGCTATGACAAACCATTCTGCACAAGTAATCCGTCAACAGATGGATGAAAGCAATCATGATATGGTGCAGGCTTTGACACAACAAATGGGAGACGTGTTCAATCCCTTAATACAAAACACTACCCAAACAAACCAAATATTGGCAGAACAGATGGCACGCATTGCTGATTTTTTTGGAGTCCCACAAGCACAACAAAGAATGCAATTAAACCAGAATCCTGCCAATAGGGCTGTCGAAGAGGAACTCACTATAAACCAAAGGCCCTTAGGGAACCCTCAGGAAAATCCCAGGGGGCAAGAGGTGATGGTCGAACAGCCTAATGTAGAAGAGCCTATTCGACAGGAACCAAGAAGGATAATAGTCCAGAGAAACCAAAATGCTGACGAAGTGTTACAGCAGAGAATGCGTTACAATAACATGCCTGTCGAAAATGATATTGCCACCATGGTGGAGAGAATAATGGCACAAAACGGAGTAAACGTAGGATTACAAAGGCCTAGTTATACTTCCCCCTTGTCTGAATTTATCTTACAACAAGAGTTACCACCAAGGTGGAAAGTCCCCAAATTCACAAAATTTTCAGGGGATACTAGTGAATCCACCATAGAACACGTGGCACGTTATTTGATAGAAGCGGGAGAGATTGCTAATAACGAGAACTTAAGGACGAAATATTTCCCAAGTTCTTTGACAAAAAACGCTTTCACTTGGTTTACGTCACTTCCTCCAACTTCAATTTTTACTTGGACCCAATTAGAGAGATTGTTCCATGAACAATTTTATATGGGACAAACCAAGATAAGTTTGAAAGAGTTGGCAAGTGTCAAAAGAAAATTTTCTGAATCCATAGATGACTATTTGAATAGGTTTAGATTATTAAAAGCCAGATGCTTTACGCAAGTGCCGGAACAAGAACTAGTCGAAATGGCTGCAGGGGGTCTTGATTATTCCATAAGGAAAAAACTGGATACCCAATATCTGAGAGACATGGCACAGTTGGCAGACAGAGTAAGGCAGATAGAAAGACTAAAAAATGAGAAATTTAGATCAAATAAAAACAAGAAGGAAAGAGTGGCCTATGTAGGAATAGTTCAAGATGATTACGACGAAAACGAACCAGTCATTTTCGACCAGCAAGAAATTGATCTTGCAGAATTAAAGCAAGGCCCTCCATATTCTTGTAAAGTTTTAGCCCCGTCGAATGGAAAAAGTCCAGTCGAAATGGAAAAGAATGACAGGTTCCCTAAAAGAACCTATACATTCGACATCACCAAGTGTGATGAGATATTTGATTTACTAGTCAAAGATGGTCAGTTAATAAAACCAGCAGGCACTAAAGAGCCTCCTATAGACCAACAGAAAAAGAGAGGTTTTTGCAAATACCATAATTTCTTGGGTCATAAAACTTCTCAATGTTACCTTTTCAGGGATCTTGTCCAAAATGCAATCCAAAATGGAAGGTTGAAGTTTGGAGACAAAGGCAAGCAGCAGATGAAGATTGACTCCAATCCCATGCAGATTGTGGAGGCAAATTATGCTGAGCCAGAAATGGTAAACGTGGTCGAAATGGAGATCATGGCAGAAGAAAATTCTGAAATGGTAGGAGTTACTGAAAGCTTCGACACCAACTTCACCATGATAGAAGCTGCTGAAGGTTTCGACACCCATGTCAATGTGGTGGAAGAAGGTGATAATTCTGCTGGCCAGGCTGAGGCAAAAGAAGTCAAAATTTCTGAAGACTTCGACAGTGAGAATGCCACTAAGACCACTGAAGGTTTCAACGGAAGAAATGCAGTCAAAGTGGGAAGAAGCTTCAACAAGAAAAACTGTGAAAGAGATGCTGACCAAGAGGAGATTAAAACACCAGGGACTGATGACAATTCCCTCACTGTCAAACAAATGAACAGTGATACCACCAAAAATGAAGAACATCCTGTCGAAAGGGTTGCACATTGCTGCAAATACATCTATAAGGGCTTACACCCAAAAGGCAATGTTAGTCAGTCAAAGGAGGACATCCCAGAGGAAATCATGCTAGTCGAAAAAATGAACAAATTGAAAATTACAACTGAACAGAGTGCTGGGATTCATATGGTGGAAATCACTCAAAAGGGAGGACCAGACATCGACAAGGGAAAGAAGCGTCAAGAGGAGCATCAGAAGCTGGTTTACCCAGAAGAGAACGAGAGTCTGGTTGAATTCATCCAGAGGTGTCAAAGGAAGAATGCAGAAGTCATGCTTTGCCCAAGATGCAGTGCTGTGTTCGACAAGAAAGCAGCTGATGACTTGGAAGCAGCAGAAAAGACCCAGAGGAAAAGAAATTGGGGAACAGTCCCACCAACCAGAAACGAAAGATTCGACCCAAGAAGAGGGGAGCATCACAGTCAAGGGGTCGGAGAAAGACGTTTCAACACTTACAAACCATCCAACAGGCCAAATGATGACAAATGGGTTCAGCCTATAAGGGATGTCCAAGGTCAGAAGAGATGGAAGAGTTTTGAAGTGAACAGGGGTCCTTCCATGGAAGTTAAAAAGGAGGCAAAGCCAAAATACGTCTCTGAAAACTACAAAGGGAAGAATCCTATGTCCAGATCCCAATGGAGAAGATTCCAAAGGCAGAAGAAAATTGAAAAGAAAACTGTAGAATACCAAAAGGTTGGGCAGAAGGAAGCTGAATCAAGCAAATGTGTGCAGATTACGAACAAGGGAATGCCCCTGGCAGAAAAAGAAATCATTCAGAAGAATAGATCTGGTGACACCACAGAGGTGCAGAAAACAAACAATAGAATGCCAGTGGACGAAGAAGTCACAGATGAATTTGGTTCAGAATCAGATGCTTCTTTCGACGTAACTTGCAATGTGGTTTCTGTACTGCCCAGAGACTTCGACAGGATAATGGAAGTCGAAGACAAAGAGGATGACATGATAGATGATAGCATAAGCTTGAAGCCTGTATGCTACTACATAATGAACAATGGCTGTGTCGAAGAGCAAAATGCCTTCTTCGAAAAGCCAGATGATGCAATGAAGGCTCACTTAAAGCCTCTCTTCATAAAAGGAAAGGTAGAGGGTGTAGGTGTCAACAAAATTCTGATAGATGGCGGAGCAGCTGTAAATTTAATTCCTCATTACATGATAAGGAGAATTGGAAAAGATGACTCCGACACTAAGCCTCACAATATGGTGTTGTCCAACTATGAAGGTAAAGTGGGAACAACACTGGGAGTAATACAATTGAACTTGACTGTAGGATCCATCACCAGGCCTACAATGTTTGTGGTGATAGCATCAAAAGCAAATTACAACTTGCTGTTGGGAAGAGAATGGATCCATGGGATTGGGGCTGTGCCATCCTCCATGCATCAAAGAATAGCAATCTGGAGGCCAGATGGGATTGTCGAAAACATTGAAGCAGATCAGAGTTACTTCACAGCTGATGTGAACAATATCACTAGTCGTAACTTCGACAAGAACCTAGCCCATATAGCACCATGCAATCCTGCGGCTTTCGACCTGACAGCTTCCGACAACGCTTACTGTTCCATGTACCTCCATCCTACACATGGTTTCCAGTGGGATAAAGAAATAATTGGGGAAACAAATTACACTTGGGGAACTGCCCATGTCAACCCAACTGGATGGGGAAGTGAATTCAGTGAAAATGACTGAAGTTTCAGCAATGGAAAGGATTTCGGCTTATATAGCCGAAAAACAACACAAAGCGGCCCTTGAGGCTGAAGTAAGAAATATGGCTGTCGAAGCCAGCACTCAGGTTGTCGAAGGACAACACCCTCAAGAAAATATTGAGGAGCAACATGCAAATCAGAGTTTTGAAGAAGACTCAAATGGTGAATGGCAGAACCAAAGACTTGATGCCATTTATGATGACGAACCTTTGGGGTTCGAAAAGGATCCAACCTCCACCAATATGAAAATGGTGGCACAGGATCCCTTAGAGGAGATTAATCTAGGACTGGGGGCAGAGAAAAGGCCCACTTACATCAGTGCCAAGTTGAATCCTCAACTCAGAATCGAAATAATCCAGCTGCTGAATGAGTTTAAAGACTGCTTCGCATGGGATTATGACGAAATGCCTGGTTTAGACAGAAGTTTGGTGGAATTGAAGTTGCCAATTCTGGAAGGGAAGAAGCCAATAAAACAGACCCCCAGACGCTTTGCACCTGAAATTCTGTCGAAGATCAAAGAAGAGGTCGAAAGACTTCTAAAATGCAAATTCATCCGTACAACAAGGTATGTCGAATGGATTGCTAATATTGTTCCTGTGATTAAGAAAAATGGCACACTAAGGGTGTGTATTGATTTTAGAGATCTAAACTCAGCCACCCCTAAGGATGAGTATCCTATGCCAGTAGCAGAAATGCTAGTAGATTCTGCAGCAGGCCATGAGTATTTAAGTATGCTTGATGGCTATTCTGGTTATAACCAGATTTTTATTGCTGAAGAAGACGTTCCAAAAACAGCTTTTCGTTGTCCAGGAGCAATAGGAACATATGAATGGGTAGTAATGCCCTTTGGTTTGAAAAATGCTGGAGCTACTTACCAAAGGGCTATGAATTCTATTTTTCACGATTTCATTGAAACGTTTATGCAAATTTATATAGATGACATTGTGATTAAATCTGCTTCAGGCTTCGACCATATTAACCATCTTCGACAGTCCTTTGAAAGGATGAGGAAGTTTGGTTTGAAAATGAATCCTCTTAAATGTGCTTTTGGTGTGCAGGCTGGGGATTTCTTAGGCTTTGTGGTCCACAAAAAGGGGATTGAAATCAATGAAAACAAAGCTAAAGCAATAATGGAAGCAAAAGCGCCATCGACAAAGAAGGAATTGCAGTCTCTACTAGGGAAAATCAACTTCCTCAGAAGATTTATCTCCAACCTTAGTGGAAAGACTCAGGCCTTCTCACCCTTGCTTCGACTGAAGAAAGAGGGTTTCACTTGGGGGCAAGAGCAACAAGCTGCTTTCGACAAGATCAAGGAGTATTTGGCAAATCCCCCAGTCCTAATATCTCCTTGCCGAAAAAGAAGCATGAGGCTCTACATATCAGCATCTGACAGAACATTAGGAAGTATGCTTTGTCAAGAAGATGAACATGGCGTCGAAAGAGCCATTTACTATCTCAGCAGGGTCTTGAATGATGCTGAAACTAGGTATAGCATGATAGAGAAATTATGTTTATGTGTATATTTCTCTTGTATGAAATTAAAGCATTATATAAAACCCGTCGATGTACATATATCTTCTCATTTCGACGTAATAAAGCATATGTTGTCTAAGTCTATTTTACATAGTCGAATTGGAAAATGGGCTTTAGCCTTAACTGAATATTCTTTAAAATATATGCCTCTAAAAGCTGTTAAAGGGCAAGTAGTTGCTGACTTTATAGCTGACCACTCCATACTTGGAGAGGAGACAAATTATGTCGAAAAAGAGCCTTGGAGGTTATATTTTGATGGTTCCAGTCATAAAAATGGAACAGGTGTTGGGGTGTTAATTATTTCTCCCAATAAAGTTCCAACAAAGTTCAAGTACAAAATAGAAGAATTCTGTTCAAACAATGAGGCAGAATATGAAGCCTTAATTGTTGGACTTGAAATCTTGTTGGAACTGGGGGCAACAGAGGTCGAAATAATGGGTGACTCTGAATTGGTGATAAAACAATTGACGAAAGAGTACAAATGTGTCAAGGAAAATTTGATCATGTACTTTGTGATAGCCAACAGACTCCTCAAGAGATTCGACAGTGTAGTTTTTAGACACATCCCCAGATTAGAAAATCAGGAAGCAAATGACTTGGCCCAGCTGGCTTCAGGGTATAAAGTGTCGAAAGAAAATCTGTTGAAGTTTGTCGAAGTGAGAGGAAAAGTTTTATCTACTAAGCTGTCCCCATCTGATTTGGACACAATAAGATTGGGATATGGTGATCAAGAAAACTTTGAGATTTTCAATGTGGGTAATCTAGAGGATGGAGATTGGAGAAAACCCATTAAAGATTATTTGCAAAATCCAAATCAAACAGTCGAAAGGAAGATAAAGTACAGAGCCTTAAGTTATGTGCTCTTTGGAAATGAACTGTTTAAAAAGACTGCAGAAGGAGTTCTACTAAAATGCCTTGGAGAGACTGAAGCGTACATAGCTTTGTCGAATGTACACAGTGGTGCATGTGGTGCCCACCAAGCAGGACATAAAATGAAATGGCTATTATTTCGACAAGGAATGTATTGGCCAACCATGTTGAAAGATTGTGTCGAATTCGCAAAGGGTTGTCAGGAATGTCAAATCCATGCAGGCATACCTCATGTGCCAGCAAGTGAGTTACATTCTATTATAAAGCCTTGGCCATTCAGAGGTTGGGCTTTAGATTTGATTGGTGAGATTCGACCAGCTTCTTCAAAAGGGCAGAAGTACATTTTAGTAGGAGTAGACTATGTCACTAAATGGATTGAAGCCATACCTTTGACAAATGTAGATCAGGAAGCAGTCATAGATTTCATCCAGAAACACATAGTGTATAGATTTGGAATACCAGAGACTATAACCACTGATCAAGGATCTGTGTTTACTGGCAGAAATATGCAAGCATTTGCAAGAGAGACAGGTTTTAAGTTGTTGACTTCGACACCTTATTATGCCCAAGCAAATGGCCAGGTCGAAGCAGCCAACAAAGTGGTGATAAACCTGATAAAGAAACATGTGGGTAAAAAACCCAGAAATTGGCATAAGACCCTGGATCGAATCCTTTGGGCTTGTCGAACCTCTCCTAAGGAAGCAACTAACTCCACCCCATTTAAATTAACCTATGGACATGATGCAGTATTGCCTGTCGAAATCTGTTTACAGTCAATACGAATTCAAAGACATCATGAGATTCCATCTGAAATCTATTGGAGTATGATGATGGATGAATTGGTTGATTTAGACGAAGAAAGGTTGCGTGCTTTAGAATTAATAAGAAGGCAGAAAGAGAGAGTTGAAAAGTTTTATAACAAAAAAGTAAAATTCAAAGCCTTTTTAGTAAATGATTTAGTCTGGAAAGTGATCTTGCCCATGGAGAAGAAAGACAGAGTGATGGGAAAATGGTCCCCTAAGTGGGAAGGACCTTTCAAAATTTTAAGAGTTTTTTCCAATGGTGCATACGAAGTCGAAGAAATAGAAAAAGATAGAAGAGTGATGAAAATAAATGGGAAGTACTTAAAAAAGTATAAACCAACACTGCACGAAATAAAAATAAGAACAAACTAAATTACAAAGGTCACTTCGACAGCAAAAGACATTTCTCCTTTGATAGTCGAAAATATCTTTGCTGGGGGGCAATTTGTAAACCCATAATTTCGACAAGATTAAAATTCAGGCTTTAAGGTCATCTTTGTCGAAGGATAGCATCAGGAGGAGAATCCAAGAATTACTGACAAGGTTTTAAAGTTTCATTGTTTCGACAGAAATAGATATAATGTTCTGGCAGAATAGTTTGGAGAGTGTGTGACTGAGGGCTTCGACAGAAGAAGTTTGTTAAAAAAAGATAAGGTTTGGCAAGTGCTGAAGAGTTTTTCTCCTTTAAAAGGGTTTCGACAGTTTTGAAGAGTTACAAGGTTTCGTCACCAAGGAAGAGATTCAAATTCAAAGGTTGTAACCTTTGGCAGTTGGACACATGGAGGTTTCAGAGAAGAAATTTACATGCAGGCTGACACTTGTCGTTTAGTTATAGTTTTTCCGTTCTAAGCAGTTATTTTGTTTATGTATAAATAGGATAGTTTGTGGTTAGAATGTGTGTGTGAAAATTTGTACAAAATTCCTGTAAAAGCTCTAAGTACCCAGTGTGAGAGAAAATGAGTCTAGTATTTGGAACAATGTACGTTTAAACACCAGTTATATTTCAAAGTCATTTTAAATTACTTGTTTATTCTTCAAGTCCATGTCATTTTAAATTTCATTTACTTTTTTGCAAGTTTTTAGCCTTTCGACATTTCTTTGTTCTTGTTTAAACTTTTAACCTTATTTCATCTTTAAGTTCAAACTTTCGTTACTTGCAAAATCAAAGTCCTTAATACTTTGACAATATTGATAAAACAAACCGCAAATTAGTCACCAAAAGTCTAAGAGTATTTCGACAGAACCAAATGCACATGTATCCCAGGACTTGTATGGTTGGTCCTGCAAGTAACCCAACTTTCTGAAGAAATTGGTTAACCAGAGGTTGTTCGCCAGAAAACACAGCGAACAGTACCAACACCAACAACTCTGATGAGGAAGCCGATGCAGATTACATGGATTTCCTCAAGTCCATTAATTGGAGAGATTATGAATAATCTTTGCTTGGTTTATAGATTGTTTCTTCAATTCTCCTTTACTTTGTATGCCATGTTAGCCTTATTTGACCTATTTTGGCTTTCATGCCTTTAAATAAAACTTATGCTTTGATATGAACCCCATGCAAGATAGGCCTATATTTTTTCAAATATTTGTCATTTACTTTCAAGATTCTTTTATCTTTGTCTAACTCTTCAACCTCATAAGCCCTATTGGAGAATACTTGTATGACTTGAAATGGACCTTCCCATTTAGGAGACCATTTGCCTAATGTTCTGTCTTTTCGATCCATAGGAAAAATTACTTTCCAAACTAAATCCCCACATAAAAAAGATTTAGACTTAACCTTTTTGTTGTAGGATTCTTCGACCCTTTTCTTTTGTCTCCTTAACAACTCTAAGGCTCTAAGCCTTTCTTCATCCAAATCCACTAATTTATCCATCATCATTACCTAATAAGATTCAGAAGGGATCTCATGATGTCTTTGAATTCTTACAGATTGCAAACATATCTCAATAGGCAATACTGCATCATGCCCAAAGGTAAGTCGAAATGGAGTAGTATTAGTAGCCTCCTTAGGGGAAGTTCGACATGCCCAAAGGACCTGGTCTAATGTCTTATGCCAATTTCTAGGCTTCTTTTCCACATGCCTCTTAATCAGTCCAATCACCACCTTGTTGGCAGCTTCGACTTGCACATTCGCTTGAGCATAATAAGGCGTAGAAGTCAAAAGTTTGAAACCTATTTATTTAGCAAATTCTCGCATCTTTTGACCAGTAAACACTGATCCTTGATCTTTGGTAATTGTTTCTGGAATGCCAAATCTGCAAATAATGTGATTTTGGATGAATTCAATAACATCTTCTTGACCTACATTTTCCAATGGTATTGCTTCAATCCATTTGGTGAAATAGTCAATACCCACCAAAATATATCTTTGGTTCTTTGAAGATTCTGGTCGAATCTCTCCCACTATATCCAAAGCCCATCCTCTGAAAGGCCATGGTTTCACTATGGAGTGCAATTCACTTGCAGGGATATGTTGTATGCTAGCATGAATTTGACACTCTTGGCAACCCTTGGCGAACTCTATGTAATCTTTCAGCATAGTAGGCCAATACATGCCCTGTCGAAACAACAACCATTTCATTTTATGGTCAACTTGGTGTTCTCCACATGCCCCACTATGGACTGTCGAAAGAGCTAAATATGCCTCTATTTCACTAAGGCATTTCAATAAGACTCCCTTAGGGGTCTTCTTAAACAATTCATTACCCATAAGTATATAACTTAAGGCTTGATACCTGATTTTTTATTCCGTCGAAGCTGTTGGATTTTGCAGGTATTCGACTATAGACTTTCTTCAATCTTTATCTGTTAGACCATCTACAGAAAAAATTTCAAAATTTTTGCCATCCATGCACCCAAGCTTAGTTGTTTCTAAATTTGATGGGCACAATCCAACAGCCACCACTTTCCCTCTTGCTTCAATTACTTCCTGAAGGTTTTCCTTCGACACTTTGTATCTAGAGGCAATCTGAGCTAAGTCATTAGCAACTTGATTTTCTATTATGGGTATATGTTGGATGGCCACTACTTCAAATTTCTTTAATAATCTATTTGCTATCACAAAGTACATAATGAGATTTTCTTTAACACATTTATATTCCTTTGTGATTTGTTTTACAACTAACTCTGAGTCTCCCATTATTTCGACTCTAGTTGCCCCAAATTCTAACAAAATTTTAAGGCCAGCAATCAATGCTTCATATTCAGCCTCATTGTTAGAGCAAGGCCCTTCGACCCTGTATTTAAATTTTGTTAGAATTTTTTCAGGAGAAATAATGAATATGCCCACTCCTGTTCCATTTTTATGGCTTGATCCATCAAAGTATAACTTCCAGGATTTCAGTTCAACATAATTTAAATTATTTTCATTTATAGAATGGTCAACTATAAAGTCTGCCACTATTTGCCCTTTCACAGCCTTTAAAGGTTGATATGTTAAAGAATATTCTGTTAATGCTAATGCCCATTTGCCAATTCAACTATGCAAAATAGGTTTAGATAACATATGTTTTACAACATCAAAATGAGACGAAACATACACATCAACAGGCTATATATATTGCTTTAATTTAGTACAAGAGAAATACAAGCATAAACATAACTTTTCAATCATGCTATACCTAGTTTCTGCATCATTTAAAACTCTACTAAGATGATAAATGGCTCTTTCGACTCCATTCTCATCCTATTGAGCCAACACGCTCCCTAAAGTTTTATCTGATGCAGTTATATACAATCTCATACTTTTATTTCTACAAGGTGATGACATAATTGGAAGGTGACTTAGGTACTCCTTGATCTTGTCGAAGGCTCCATGTTGTAATTGCCCCCACTCAAAACCATCTTTGTTGAAACGAAGCAATGGTGAAAAAGCTTGTGTTTTGCCACTCAGGTTGGATATAAACCTTCTTAGGAAGTTGATCTTGCCCAGCAATGACTCCAACTCCTTTTTTGTTGATGGCACTTTCGCCTCCATTATGACTTTGGTTTTATTTTGATTTATTTTGATCCCCTTTTGTGGATCACAAAGCCTAGAAAATCTCCTGTCTGCACACAAAAAGCACATTTAAGAGGATTCATTTTAAGACCATATTTTCTCATCCTTAAAAAGGACTGTTGAAGATGGTCAATATGACTCTTTCCAAAAATAGATTTTATAACAATATCATCAATGTAAATTTGCATGAAAGTATCTATAAAATCATGGAAGATTGAATTCATCGCCCTTTGATAAGTGGCACCAGCATTTTTAATACCAAAAGGAATCACTACCCATTCATAGGTGCCTAAAGCCCCAGGACATCTAAAAGCAGTTTAGGAACATCTTCTTCAGCAATGAATATTTGGTTGTAACCAGAATATCCATCTAACATACTAAGATATTCATGTCCTGCTGTAGAATCTACTAACATTTCTGCTACTGGCATTGAATACCCGTCTTTTGGAGTTGCAGAATTTAAATCTCTAAAATCTATGCAAACTCTTAAAGAACCATTCTTTTTTATAACAAGCACTATATTAGTCAACCATTCGACGTATCTGGCAATGCGAATGAATTTGCAGCGAAGCAGTCTTTCGACCTCCTCTTTATTCTTTAAAAGTATCTCTGGTGCATCAAGTGAAAGGCGAAGAGAAAGGGCGAGGAAACGCTCGACAAACGTCCTCGACCGAAGCCCTTGCCAACAAGCGGCGTTCAAAGGGAGCTCACGACACTGAAACTTACTTTAGCATCAGAGTATCTTGCAGGTACACCCCTTCCTTTTCACCACCACCAGCGAACTAGGAGCTCACGACGCGTTGTTGGCTGTTGATCTCTTTCTGGTCCATTAACATCAGTTTTACTTTATCATTTGTAATGTAATTTGATTTTGAAAAAAATATATATTTCTATTAAAAAATTAATTTTACTAAATGGATGGTTGCGGACAGGAAGACCCAAACCTCACCCAAAAACTCATTTAAGACGAATTTGGATTTTAATTCTTCATCCCCATTTAAATTTAGAGCAAAAAATAAAAATTATTTAAAAATTCAAATTTGAGTTTAGAAAAAATAAAAATCATCCCGATTAGGAGTGTGCATGGACTATAAACCAAACCAAACCAAACCACATATATGATTTGGTTTGCATCTTAAAACCATTTATATAAAACCGGTTTATTTTTTTAAAACCGGTTTACAAGTGAATTGGTTCGGTTTCAAACCGATTTTTAAAAAAAAACAGTTTTTTTAAAAACCAGTTTTAAACCGGTTTCTCTCAAAATCAGTTTTTTATTTTCTTTAAAGAAATCAGTTTTAAAACCAATTTTTTAAAAAAAATCAATTTTATTGCAAACTATCAAATAATTGATAAACCACCTGAAACTTATTGCAAACTATCAAACAATTGATATAAATCAATTAATCAATTTTATTCCAGTTTTACATTGAATTAAATCAACACTCCATATATCTTAAACTTTAAACTACTCAATGTAAAACTGGAATTAGACTAATTCCTTTTCATTGTGCATTAAATCAATTAATCGAGAAGTATGTTGAATTGATATAAATCAATTAATCGTGAAACTTATTCTACTTTAAACTTATTGCAAACTATCTACCTTAAACTTATTCTACTTTAAACCAAATCAATTTTATTGCAAACTATGGGTGTTGATCTTGATTTTCC
Organism: Lathyrus sativus; assembly: GCA_963859935.3. NCBI lineage: Eukaryota > Viridiplantae > Streptophyta > Magnoliopsida > Fabales > Fabaceae > Lathyrus > Lathyrus sativus. Next base: position 646,733,327 of record OZ012735.1, on the reverse strand, counting down.
CAAACTATTCTAATTTGATTTTTGAAGCTTATTGAAAAATGGTTACCGAATCTCAATCCGATTTGAAACAAATGGTTACCGGTTCTCTGTTTAATTTGATAAATGGACCACCAAATTTAAAATATAAATTTGGACTGAATTTTAAAATTTAAATTAATTTGGATAGGAATTTGTTTTATGGTTATTGGTTATTTTGCACACCCCTATATATATATATATATATATATATATATATATATATATATATATATATATATATATAATCTTAATTGTCATTTATGACCATGAAACAAAAAAAAAGACAAAGAGTTTGAAAAATGGATTAACCATGGTTTTAAAAAGTGGACACCGATTTTTAATGGTTTTAGTAAAATGAATTTGGACTAGTTTTTAAACCAAATAATATAGACTTTTGAAATCGGTGCACCATATTTTAAATTTGATTCTTGTGAACTGATTTTTTTGCACACCCCTAATTCCGATCCGTTCCATTGTCATGTCTAAAGACGAGACACTAAATTAAAACCCATCTGTTATTATTATTTTATTTAGATATCTATGCATTTTCCTTCAAATTTGATGATCTTTATAGATTTATTTGCAAAATATTTTGTCTATCGTAAATTCGTAGATAACATTAATATGTAGATCAATTCATAAGTTACATTAAATTTAAATTTTTTAATAGATAATTAAAAAGAAAATTAAAATAATAGTAGACATTAATTCAATTGATACTTCCTCTTAAAATATAAGAGAAGTCGTATATTCATTTTTTTTATTTGAAACATTAATATATTAAGTTGATTTAGTTTGAGTATTAAATTTTGAAAACACCGTTATTTTAAAAATAATTATTCTCATCTAGTAACTTCTAAAACGACATCTATCTTTGTTGTGGAGTATTGAAAAAACTGTCGAAAGCATGTGAGGTGAAAGTGAAGCATATTAAAATTTGTGAGATATCAGGTTCTACATTTCATCTTCAGATTCCGATATTACGTTCTGAACTCGTCCACCGCAAGAGCAGCCTATTGTTTCTTTTCCACATATTCGCACTCATAGAAGTGACGAAAATGACATAAAATTGTTGGGTCAATTTTTTGTTGGATTACAACCACACAACTATCACTCGACTGACGTTGTGTTCGACACTGCGTGTCATGGCTTGTCGTTTGTGATGAGTTATCACCGTGGAAATATAACTTTCTGTCAAAATCTCCAATTACGGATATGACTGGCGTATAAGCAATTTCTATTTTGGCAATTACGGATAAAAAAATTAAATGTCAAAAGTTTATAAAAAAATAATTTGCACCTTCAACCAACCTCTCTCTTTTATTATTGTCGTGACGACATCGCTTTATTTCTTTCACCCTCCATCACCGTTGTGACAATATTATTTTATTGACGCAAAAGATGGTAGAATGGAAGGTGAAAAGTATAATGATATTGTCACGACGGTGGTGGAAAGTGGCAGGAGACGTCATCACCCTAACACTGAAGATTTTTAAACAAAATATAAAGAATATGACACATGTTAATATATAATACACATGATTGATCTGATCAAACCGATAATATTAGCTCAAAGTCATTCTGAGATACGCACTTCAAAGTCATGATATCATGCTCTTGTATGGAGAGTTGTATAAACATTGTACATATGAATGTTTTTTTTTATTTATTTTTAAATTTTATTTTTTGGATTATATTAATTGAGAATCTATTATTAGAAAAAATTTTCTAAGAATTTTAAAAAAGTAGAAAATTAAAAACATAAAAATAATTGATACAAGTGAAGAGTGTCACCTTCTAAAATAAAAATTGATTTAGAATTGAACTTTTTTATTCATGCATTGTTGGTGAGTAAGAATTTGGTGATGAACTTTGATCATGTGTACTTCTAGTGTAGGGTTCTTGTAGTGCAAGTTTATTGTAAGTAAAAGAAATATTTTTTAAATTTTATTATCATATTGAAACTTTAACCTTAAAACAGAATGAAAATAAAGGAGTTAAATTAAGATTACTCACAATAAAGACTTTAAAGTATTATATGAAAAAATATTCACACCCTTAAAACTATATCATCCGAATATAATCACCTGCCATTAAAGTTACTACACATGAATTTTTACTTGTCACTAAAATAATCACACATGAATTTTGTTAGTTACTAAAGCAACTACAAAATGAATATGTCATACAATGCATGATGCAAAATAAAATATGATCCAAGCCACTTAAGCAACCACAAATTTAAAACCATATTTATTATGTATTAATGTGTATATAATATCTAACCAATTCTTAAATCAAATCTAACTTAAAATTGAATGAGAAAAACCCTTACCTTTATGTGTTTCTCTTTATGATGGCAATTCCCTTAAAGACTATAGAATCTGATTTGACAAACAATGATGTGTATAAGATCGCAAGTGCACTGAATTTCATGTAGTATAATAAGATCGAACTCACAAGGAGATGGTATGAGTGTAGAATTTTATCCTAACGATAGACGATGACAATTTTTGTTGGTTCAGTGCAAGTTGAAATAAGATTTAATAGATAAATAAAACAGGACACAAGGTTGTGAATATCTATCAAGACTTGTCCTATTGATTATCAGAATTGGAACACGAGGTTGTGATTATCTCTCAAGACTTGCCCTATTGATTATCCGAATTCGAACACGAGAATATCCAAGAAACTCTCTTTATGTGTTTCTCTTTATGATGACAATACTCTTAAAGACTCTACGATCTGATTTAACGGGCAATGATGTGTGTAGGACCGCAAGTGCACATAAATGCCAAGTAGTATAATACGATAAAACTCACAAGGAGATGTGTATGAGTATCGAATTTTATCCTAACGATGTTTAGCTAAAGCGATCACAATTTTTGTTGGTTCAGTGCAAATTTAAATAAGATCTAATATATAAATAAAACAGGACACAAGGTTGTGATTATCTATCAAGACTTGCCTTATTGATTATCCGAATTCAAACACGAGAATATGCAAGAAATTTATAGAAAAACTAGATAAATATGTACAACATACAATTTATTAGTGTGCGTACCTAACGTGTTTCTGGCACGGATAAACGACTTTCTCAATCGGGAACGAGTCACATTTTCACGATGGATGCCTCGCTACTATAATGTTTAGCAATATGCGGTCAGATATTGATTTGTATCTTTTTGGACTACAATCATATCTAGGTTGTCTTTGCTTTCGAATCTGACACAAATATTTTTAATAACTTGGATTCTAAAATAAAAATACATGTAATTCTTGTACTTCATGTTCAAATAAACCAATCAGGAATCGCCATGAGATAGACTCTCACGACCCATCGTCGTTATAAAACTACTCATTCATGGTGAGGTAAACAACAATTAAGCAAGCGAAAGGCATAACATGCAAAGTAACTAAAGTAAAGCAATTGAAAGTAAAAAAACCTGAATAAAAGAAAGCTTGACTTAAATAAAGAAAATCAGAAAAAATATAACAATGTTGTAGAGGAATACAAACGAGAGAAAAAAACTCAACTTGAAAATTACAAAGTGTGTAGAAGTAATAAGTTGTAACTCCCCTGTTTTTAGTCTCAGACATTATTTTAAACTTCTCATTTACTTTTAAAGATTTGACATTTTTTTTTACAACATAATCATTATTCATGATAAGTTCTATAAACCATAATTAAATGAAAATGAGTGATATAGTTTATTTAAGACGTTTCAATCCTCATCTCTAAAGTTTTGGTAATAAAATAGTCTTCCTGAAAAAATTACATATTCTATTAAAAAGCCGATCTCATTCCTGCGAGCACATGAAAAATCATATCACGTCATATCACAATCAATTCATATCTTCAAATTCTCCGTACCTAATATGTTATTTGTAAGGGGTCAAACTTCCACCGTCCATATCATATCAAACAAAATGTATAGTAAAATATTACAAAACAAATCATACAAAACATAACAACGTAAGTGAAATCAAATCCACAAAAATTCTTATTTAACAAATATCTTAAAATAAGTCTACCACTAAGGCACCACACATAATTAATCTCATGATAATGAGGAAGATAACCTGCCACTGAGGCACGTACCATAAAGAAATGCATATGTCATGTCATGATGATGTAAATGAGAATCTCACCACTTAGACAAATCTTGCCAACTAAGCATATCATATAACCATATAGTATCACATCATCAAGCACATCATTTTAAAATTTGTTTTACATATTCTTCTATCTGCAATTGTAATCGATTCACATCACAACCACACACAATCATACCCAAAAACACAATATATAAAACTAGTATTTATATATTTTTTATCAGGATTAAAATTTATCGACTAAACTACAATTTGATTCTCTTTTCTCTTCCAAACAATTACGTAAGTTATTCTATAATACCTAACTACTAGTTTCGTTATTTTCATATGGAAAAGTGCCCTTACCCTAGAAGTTTTTCTTTCCAGTCACATTTAATATCACCCCGAGCAAGATCTTATTTTTATCATGCTTTCACCTATCAATTCAATTATATGTGCAAAAATTTTTTTCACTTAACACTTCATCCTCCAATTGTTTTGTTTTGTTTTTATCATTTATTAAAATATTAAAAAAATGATAGTAAAATATCTTAAAAATACCAATTCCAAATTTAGGTAAAAGAAACTTGCCGCAAACAGAAAATAAATTTGAGTAGCATATTGGTTATGTTCACCTGATCATTTTGATTTTAGTTTTGTACAAGCTAGAGTTACAATAATGAAGATAGAAACAAAATAACAGTATTAATCATTCAACAACACAATATTTTTAACTATAAAAAATGAATGATAAAATAATAAAAATATACAAACTTAAATAATAAATTGGTAGAAATAAAATATTGAAAATTAAAATGAAATAGAGAACATTTTTTTTTGACAACTAAGTTGCTTCCAAAATCGAAATTTTCTTTTTTTCATCATGGCAGTTGAAGACATTCATCATGTGGACCATTGTTATAGTGAAGTTACTGTAGCAAAGATCAAAGATAGGTCTAGTGAAACCATTAATTATATACCTATGATTACTTTTTCTCACATTCTTTATTTTAATACATAGTCTAATCAATATACATACATAATTATTTATTTATTTTCTCATTCATAATTAAAATATTATTTATTTAAAATATCCGTTAACATAATTTCATATTTATGAATTTATTAAAATAAAAAAATAAAAAATATACGAATAACACTTAATCTTAATTATTAAATATAATAAATAAATTCATAAAATTAGAAAAATATAAGTAGTATAAAAGTAAAGACAATTAAATTTAATATTACTAATTCATCAAGTAACTAGAACAGGTCGATAGAAATAAATAATTAAAATATAAATATACACATAGAAATAATTATTCACTAAATTTTAAAATTAGAAAAAATAAATATATTATCATAATGTTACATTCTAATCTCCTTAAAATAGTTTCATCCTTGAAAGCAGAATGTATAAAATATTATAATATAGTTTCTTCTTAAAATAAAATCAATAGCAAAATTGATTTTTATATGATGAAGAGTTAAAATATTATAATATATAAATATAATAGCTATAATAATATAAAATTCTAGATCTTCCTTTATTATTATAGAAATAATAGTTTCATCTTCGAAACTAGAAAGTTGCGACAAATCAAAAAATCACTTAAAAAAATCTAAAGTGAAATTATTCAACCAATTTTATATAAATTCACAATTGAAAATATATTAAATTATTATTTTTGTTTTCTTTAAAAAGTTATGTAATTTAATCATTTAAGTTTATAACAACCAATAAAAATTATGCGCATTACTATAACTCATGTAAGCCTAAAAGAAATCCTATTAAAATCAAATGTAACACAAATTTTTAATATCAAATTTATATACAATATATAAAAGAAAATACTTTTGGAAAAAAATGTAAATTTTTTTTAAAAACAAAACATAGTAAAATAAACTCATTTATAAAGACGGACCAATATGTTTTAGGAAATTTAAATTTTAAATCCTGTAAAAATCTTTAAACATTTACGGTATATAATATAAATCACGAGAGATTCAAAATCAAAAGCTTAAAATATATAGTTAAATCAAATCTTTAATTGCATATTACATTGTTTTGTATGTCCAATTAATTTAGCATGATCCAACAATTGATGAAGTCGATCTATTCCACTTATAATTTTGTCTAATATCAACAAGAGATCGATGTGGAACAATATCTCATGTTGTTAATGTTAGAATTAAATCAATTCAATATACATGCTCAACATACTATGACATATATTTTATTCGGAATCAAAATAGTCATATAAACATGTATAAAATTATAGGATCGATAAATTGATTTTAGAAATACCTTAATCCATTGAGAATAATTTCTTTAATGGTAATCCTAAACTCAGAAGTTGATGATTTTTTTGTTTTTCCTCAACCGGTACTCTTTATCCCTCAAATTCTCTTCAGATGGGGAGAACAGATAATTTGCTTGTGTACAATATATTAGGCACCATAGCCTATATATAGTGTAATGGCCAATTAAGGTTTCCATTATTTCCAAAGGGATCATCCTGTCATCCGCTCATATTTGAGTCCTTACCTAATTATTTAACTAACTAATTAATTAATTCTCAAATAAAATCTAAATAGCCTTTGAATATTATTTGATCACATAATTATTTAAGACAATTTATTTGATAAATAGCTAACATAATTAAATAAATATATTTGGCCACATAATTATTGAAATACTAATAAAATACTAAATTATTTAAAATATTCCAACAATCTTCCAGTTGGCCAATATATCTTAATAATTATATCATAATTCTTTAGGCGCGCATATGAATGCTATTTATATTTAGATTTCAACTTTACAATCTGGTCCACCTCATACATCAATAATGGGACCATCGCAGTCGTCCTCACTAACATATAACGTGACGGAACCCCGACGACCACCACATCAACGTACTTGATGACATATATCGATATGGATTAGTGGCATAGAATTTTCATGCAATGTGATCTCTAAATCATGCATATTTTCAACTGGTCCTACTGGAGTACTTAGTGAGATCAAACTGAAGCTTCTTAGGTGTAATTCAAAATTACAATATTTGTACATAACAAAAAAACTTGATATTTTTATAACAATAGTACCTCATAAGTTTATTTCTGCAGAAAATTAAAAATAATATAAAGTTTATACCAAAATAAAACCAAAGTATAGAACATTTCTCAAAACTAATCTAAGGCAATCTTAAAACCAAGATCCATATGAACAACATGCCCATGAAAAGCCTTAGGTGTTAAACCTTTGGTTAGTGGATCAGCTAGTATTAAGTCTGTCCCTATATGTTCTATCATAATTTGTTTCTCCTGAACTCTTTCTTTCACAATAAGATACTTGATATCGATAAATTTCGATTTTGTAGAACTCATATTATTGTTGGAGTAGAGCACAGTTGCAGTATTATCACAATAAATCTTTAAGGGCCTTTCAATGCTCCTAACGACGCGTAGGCTTGAAACAATGTTCCACAACCAATTTGCATGATTTGATGCCTCAAAGAAAGCCATAAACTCTGCTTTCATGGTGGAGGGAGCCACTAAAGCTTGTTTGGAAGACTTCTAAGAGACAACTCCTCCAGCCAAGAGAAAGATATAACCAGATGTGGAACATCTGCTATCTGAGCATCCAGCAAAATATGAGTCCGAATACCCAATGATCTCCAAGTTATCTGACTTCCGATAAGTGAGCACGAAGTCCCTTGTTCTCTTTAGGTAGTGCATTACATGTTATACTGATATCCAGTGCTGCATTTCAGGGTTGCTTAGATATCTGCCAAGAACTCCTACGATGACTAATTTGATATGAAACCTTATGCATCTCTTCCTTTTCAAGATCCATAGTGGGGCACTGTTTGAGATAAAACTTATCTTCTTTAGCAAAGAGTGTGTCTCCTGGTTTACTATCTTTCATGGAGAATCTATCTAAAATTGTATCAATATAGCTCATTTGTGACAATCCTAATATACCTCGAGAATGGTCTCTAAGTATTTGAATTCCTAAGCTAAAGGAGGCGTTCCCGAGATCTTTCATCTCAAATTTATTTGTAAGAAATCTCTTGGTTTCGTGCAATAAGACTATATTGTTGCTTTCCAAAGGGATATCATCTACATATAGTACCAAGAAAACAAATTTACTCTCATTGAAATTTTGGTATACACAGTTATCAACCGCATTAGCCTCAAAACTAAATGAGGATATTACTTGATGAAATTTGTAATACCATTGACGATAAGCCTATTTAAGGCCATATATGGATTTCTTGAGTTTGCAAACCTAGATTTTGGGTCTCCTGACACAAAATTTTCTGGTTACACCATGTATATTGTCTCTTCAATGTTTTTATTTAGAAACGCAATCATTATCTCCACCTAATGCAACTCTAAATCAAAATGAGCTAACAATGTCATCATGATCTTAAGAGAGTCCTTCGAATAAACTAGAGAGAAAACATCTTTATAATAAATTCCTTCCTTTTGAGTAAATCCTTTTGTGATAAGATGGGTTTTATATCTCTCAATGTTACCCTTTGAATCCTTTTTAGTTTTAAATATCCATTTACAACCAATGGGTTTCTTTCATTCAGGTAATTTAACGAGATCCCAAATATCATTGTCAACCATCGACTTCATCTCATCCTCCATGGCATTAACCCACTTAAGAGAGTTTGGACTCTGCATAGCTTGACTAAAGTTAATAGGATCTTCTTATCTCTAGTGAATCTTCTTAATGGTGGCTCTTGAGATTGTTGAGTTTGAACTATAGGTGGTGCTTTAAAAAGAAACTCAGTATTGTCTTGTTCTTGTGTGAATGTAGGAATAACATCGTTGTTTATTTCAGGATTTGTTTCTGGAACAAAGATTGGTATGAAGACTTGATCATTGTGAGAAATAGTTTCTTCATCAAAGACAACACTCGTTATGCTTCCTTCCCCTCCAAACTCTACATCCTTAAGGAATATTGCATTTCCTATTTCAAAATTTTTTCTAGTGATGGGATTGTAAAACTTATACCCGTAAGATCATTTAGCGTATTCAATAAAATAACAGCTAACTATCTTTGCATCCAACTTACCTTCATGAGGCTTATAAGGCCTCGCTTCAGCTGGATATCCCCAAATGTGCAGATGTCTAATGCTGGTATTTTTCTCAGTTCAGAGCTCATAAGGGGTCTTAGATACGTCTTTACTAGGTACTCTATTAAGGATATAAATTGCAGTCTTTAATGCTTCTCCCCAAAATGACTCTGGAAGAGAAGAATGACTAATCATACTTCTTACCATGTTCTTAAGAGTTTGCTTCCGTCATTCTGTAACTCCATTCATGATGGGTTTTCCAGGAATTGTGTATTGCAGAACGATTCGACACTCATTAAGGAAAAGTGCAAAGTGTCCTGGACATTGTTCCCCTGATCAATCATACCGACCATAGTATTCACCACTACGATCGGATTTTACAGCTTTTATTTTCTTTCCAAGTTGAAGTTCAACTTCAGCTCTGATTGACTTGAACACGTCCAAAGATAGAGATTTCTCATAAATCAAGTACATGTAGCCATACCTCTAGTAATCATCTATGAACGTAATAAAATACCATTGTCCATTCCAAGAACCTGAGGGGAAAGGACAACATATATCGATATAAATTAGTTCTAAGACATCCTTAGCTCTTTCAGCATGGAATTCCTCTTGTTTGTTTTCTTACCCTTGATACATAGAATACAGACTTGAAAGTCCGACAAATCAAGGAATCTAAGAATACCGTCTGACATAAGCCTCTAAATTCTTTGTTTAGATATATATCCTAATCGCTTATGCCATAAAATGGCGGAATTCTCATTTAATTTTCGTTTTTTTACCATGTGACTCTATTTACATTATTTTGTTATAAGGACATTCAATATCAAACTCATAAAGATTATCATTCAAAGAACCGTAACCAACAACATTTGAATCATATGAGAGGCTAAATTTATTATTTCCAAACGAACAAGTATAACCTGATTTGTCTAGAATAAAAATAGAAATTAAATTTCATCTAATAGACGGTGCAACAAAAGTCCCAATCAAATTCAAATGAAATCCGATCGTTAATAATAATCTAAAAGTCACTATAGTCTCTACTGTAACTTTATTGCCATCGCCCACATAGATGAATCTTTCAGCATCACTTGATGTTCGGCTCCACAGGAAATCCTGCATGGACATACTAATGTGAGTAGTAGCACCATAATCTACCCACAAAGTATCCTTAGGTACAGAAACTAAATTAATTTCAGAGCAAAAGAAAGTGAGAAAATTACCCTTCTTTTCACGCCATGCGGCATACTTGGAACACTATTTCTTCACGTGTCCAACCTTTTTGCAAAAGAAGCAGGTGGTCTCCTTAGGTTGTTCCTTTTCCTTCTTATTTTGAGAAAAATTTCCCGTAGGTTTCTTCCTCTTATTCTGAGAACTGGTAGCCAAGTGAGCATTTTCAGTCTTCTCTCTCTTTAGTCTCTCTTCCTCTTGCATACAATGAGATATGAGCTCATTGAGAGACCATTTATCCTTCTGAGTATTGTAACTCATTTTAAATTTCCCAAAGTGTACCGGGAGAGAGATCAAAACCAAGTGCACAATTAAATTCTCAAGAAGTTCTAACTTCAATGCCTTGCATTTTGATGCGAGATTAGACATCTCCATGATGTATTCCCTTATGCTCTTTTTGCCTTTATAAACCATTGAAATGAGTTTGGATAAGATACTACTTGTCTCATCCTTATAATTTTTAGCAAAGAATTGCTCCACAGTTTTGAGGAACTTCTTGGAACTTTCACTCTAAGCAATTGAGCTCCTAATCATTTCAGGTATGAATCTTTTGATCATCATAAGGAACATTCGATTATATCAATCTCATTTTTCTATTTTAGTTTCATTCGGGTTCTCAGCAGCAGCGGTAGGATGCTCCTCCCTCAAAGATAAGTCTAAATCCATGCATCCAAGAATGATCTCTAGAGATTCTTTTCAAGACTTAAAGTTCATCCCACTCAGCATAAGAATAAAGTTAATCCGAGCAACAAAATTTGGAGCGGTAGTAGTGCAACTGGATCCATTGAAAAGAATAATAAACATATAATAATATTAGTAGGCATGCCAAATAACCATATAGACATGCACAATATTCTTTATATGTAAATTAAATAAGACCTAAACAAGATACTAAAAACATCGTAACTCAATATTTGATTGTAAGAATTAATTGTAAGCGGCACTCTTACGTAATGATCAAACATTAGTAATAAGTCATGTCAGATAATGGATGCCTTTGACATCAATCATTAGTCACAAGAATAAATTTGATAACTACTACATATTTACCATCACAAGTATGTAAAATTTTGGCCAAACTGTGTCTTCCTTTTGTCCGACCATAACAGTTCGCATGAAAAATTACACACTACATCTTTTGTAATTCTAATTGAATCAAATTTAAATAACAAAGTTTACTTTTGCAACTTGTTTTTTCAAATAATCCAATCAAAGTCACTAGACATTTTTAGTTTAATAAATTAAATGGAAAGGTCTTTAAGATTCACATAAACATTACCTGCAAATGTAATGTCAAAATTATATGTTTACTGATTCCATAATAATTTTTGTTTATCATGTACATACCGGTATAATAAACTGGTTATACTCGAAAGATGTTAAAAAAAATTCAAATTAAATTAACACAACAAAAATTCTTAATAAAATAAAATTAACATTTAAATTTTATCACAATTAAAAATTTAATAGTAGCAATTACTAACATCAAACTATTAGACACTTCCGAAATATCAAAGCAACTCTCTCTTGGAATATTAACAACACTATTAGATGGATTCTACTGTTACGACAATGATGATAGGAAAAAAATTCTCATACATCAATTTATATTAGCAAGAATAAAGCATAAATTAATACCAATGGATACCAAAAATTATTGATAGGAAAGAGAAAAGTACAGTTACATGATGTTGCAGTGCGGTACAAATAAATTATCCAGAATCAAAGAATCAAATTACATATAGGCTACGACACTTCGATACTATTCATATTTTAATTAGGGTTAAAAAGATCCAATTAACCGACTCTAATACCAATTGTTAAAATTAAATCAATTTAATATACATGCTCAACATACTATGATATATATTTTATGCAGAATCAAAATAGTCATACAAATATGTATAAAATTATAGGATCGATAAATTGATTTTAGGAATACTGGGATCCTTTAATGAAAAATCCATTTGACGATAATCCTAAAATTAAAAGTTGATGGATTTTATGGTTCTTCCTCAACTGACACTCCTTATGCCTCGAAATCTCTTCAGACGGGGAAAAGAGATAATTTGCTTGTGTACGGTAAATTGAGGACCATAGCCTATATATAATGTGATGGTCAATTAGGGTTCCTATTATTATCAAATGGCCCATCCCGACATCCTCTCATACTTGAGTCAATACCTAATTATTTAATTAATTAACTAATTAAATAATTCCCAAATAAAATCTAAATTGCCTTTTAACATTATTTGATCACATAATTATTTAAAGCACTTTATTTGATAAATAGCTAATATAATTAAAATAAATATAGTTGGCCACATAACTATTAGAATACTAATAAAATACTATTTGTTGTAACTTGCACTCAGAGTCCACTCAAATTTTTCATTAGTCTTCAATGCATTTGATTCACACTTCCTCCAAAAAAACACGGCTTATCATAGCTAATATAGGGACTTCACTTACTTGTGCCTATAACACACATCATCCCTCGAGGATGAATGTCGAGTTACCATATCTTACAACCTAGTTGAGTCCAAAATGATTTATATAATCTAATCTTAACTTTGAGTGTTCATAAAGAAATGTTTGACCTCAAATAATCATATATTAAAATATTAAGTAGTAAGAACAATATATTAAACAATCAACCAACAAGCAGAATGAACATAACATATAAATACATAAATACATGCATCCATACCTGATTCATTTTTCTTCTTCTTAAACACACTTAATGACATCAATCCACAATATTCAATTGCACCCTATCATAATGATTTCACTTTATTCCTATCTATTTATTTGTAATTTAATTTAACATAGTCCCTCCGATCACTATTATAAGCAAAAAAATAACTTTAAAATTTGGTCACTATTATAAGCAAAAGTCATTAACTTTCAAAGTAATTAATACTTATATTACTAGTATACATCTAATTTAATTCAATGGCATTTAATGTTGATAGTTGATTTATCAAATATAACTAAGAATATTATAATAAATTTTACTCTAATTGTATATGAAACCAAGAAAATTAATTACACTTAACTAATTTTCTTAATTAGTGTGAAAGTAATTATTTTTGCTTATAATTGTGACCGGAGGGAGTAAAACATAGTTATTTTAATTATCTTAAATCTATAAATAGTGTTTATTTATTTAGTTTTAGATTTATTTAGTATCAATCCCATAAAAGAATAAAGAGTTTCAATACATCAATAACAACAATAGAAACTACAATACACGTAAAATACAAAAAGGATTTAATATAAACAAATTACGGATAGAAGAAAACAATATAATAGAAAATAACCACTCTTTTATGGATAAGCAGTAGAGAAGGGATAATGTAGAAAATAACTTTTAGGGATAGGCAGTAAAAAAGAAGATAATGCAGAAAATGACTTTTAGTGACAAACAATAAAAAAAACAAAATAATGCAAAAAAATAACTTTTAGTGACAGAGAACAAATTATAGATTACACAAAAAAATAACATCCAGTGACAGGTAACATATTATAAATTATAGAGAAAATAAGATTTAGTGGCATACTAGCAAAACAAGTTTCACACAAAATATTTAGTAGCAGCCAATAGCAAGACAATTTATAATAGTAAAGACAATCTCATCAAAATGAAATTAATAAGTTTATCCTACACAAATAATTTATAGGTGCATATATCATCATCAAAATTATCTCTAATTTCAAAAATAATTGTTACGAATATTATAAATATTATTTTCGTTAATAAAGAAAAATAAGACACTATTCAATTTCATAGATACATAATTTACGTAATTTACAAATAGCTATGATCATCATATTAAAAAGACAACATTTATATAATAATTTACACAATTAACTAATAGCAACATGTTTGGGAATTAAAATTCTTATATCACACATATACATTTTCTTCACGTTTACTCATAGCAGATTCAACATTAAAATTAATCAAATAATTCTATAACTTATAATATACTATAAATATGATTTTTTTTTCTACTAATAAAATAAATATCAAATACTATTGTGAAAAAATATGAGTTGAAATTTCAATATGATGGTAGGGATATTTTTTTGTCTACTTTAACAAAACAAAAACTATCACCCATCAAAATAATCATTAAACCAAAATTGTAAATTATATAAATCAAGATAATAAAAAATAATTGTTTTTATTTATCTACAACCATAAAATATCAACTCAAGAACACGCACATAAATCACAAAGAACAAAGTCAATGCATTTTATAAGAACAAATAACTTTTAGTCATTCATATAATAAGGATGAAAAGATAGCAAGTTTAACAACAAAGAATTCAAAAAATTCATTTATCATTCAAATGCAAACGCCACGCAACTCGTCCCAACCCAAAAATTTATGTTTGAAATTATTGCTTTGATACTATATTGTAACGCCCCAAATTTTAATCCAAGACATTATTTTAAAATTTTAATTTATTTTTAAAAATGTGACTAATTTTTTTACAACATAATAATCATTCATGGTAAATTCTATAAACCATAATTAAATTAAAATTTTTTGAAATAATTTATTAAAGACATTACAATCCTCATCTCTAAATTTCGGTAATAAAATAATCTTTCTTAAAAAATTACAAATTCCATCAAAAACTTTATTTCATTTTCACGAGCACATGCAACATCATATCACGTTATATCATGATCAATTCATATCTTTAAATTCTTCGTAACAAATATGTTATTTGTAATGTGTAAATCTTTCATCTTCCATATCAAATTAAATATAACATACAATACAATATTATATAACAAATCATACAAAATATAACAACCTAAGAGAAATCAAATCCACAAAAATCCTTATTTCAGAAATATCTTTATGTGTGAATATGCATGCTCATAAATCTAAGTGATCCGAATATAATCAGTTTGTTACTAAGGCACCACACAAAATTATTCCATAACAATAGGGAAGATAACTCGCCACTAAGGCGTCATGTCAAAATGCATATGTCATGCCATGATGATACAAATTAGAATCTCGTTACTTAGGCGAATCATACAACCATATAATATCACATCATCTAGCATGTGATCTTAAAATTTATTTCACACATTCGTCCGTCTTCAATCGTAATCGATCCACATCACAACCACACATAGTAATAATATACATCATATAATCATACCCAAAAATACAAAATATACAACTAGTACTTATATTTTTTCTTGGTAGTGATCCTTCCCAAGAAACCCTAGGCCTAAAGGCCTCTATACTCTATAAATACGTCTCCCCTAATAAGAGGAGGACATATCATAACTTACACAAATCATAATTTACAAAGATCCTAACTTACACATTCAACACCTAAAGCAACATGATTGCATAACAGGGTCTCTCATCACACGTGAGTAGGAGCTCTAAAACCATTATAGAACCACCGAACAAGGTTTTTCACTATCAGTGGAAAGACCTAACCTTTTCAAGCTATTATAAAGCTACTAAAGCCTCTAAGTACCCCAGGCATTGCGAATGTAACATCCACATTTGTATTTTCTGACTAGTACAAATCTCAAGGATATTATATTTATAACCATTTTTGCATCATTTGTGCAAATATTGATTTTTAAAACTTCATTTTGTTCTCGACAAAGAATTCAATTGGACTTGGTTGAGATAGGTATGATTCATACATCACACTATATGAAATTTCTATGTCACTCATCCATATCGATATATGTGATTAAGTGCATTGATGTCGTGGTCGTTGGGGTTCCGTCACATTATACATCAGTGACGATTTCTGCGGTGGTCCCATTATTGATGTATGAGATGGACCAAATTATAACATTCAGATATAAAGATAAATATCATTTATATACACACCTAAAGAACAATGATATAGTTATTAAGATATATTTCCTGATTGGGAGATATATTTAAATAACATATTTCAATAATTATCATTTCGGCATATATATTTATATTTACTCTATTATATATTATTAAATTAAGAGTCTTAATTGATTAAGTGATCAAATAAAGATAAAAAAAAAAACTAATTAGATTTCTATTTAGAAATTTATTATTTAATAATTGCTTAGTTGGGTATGAGCTCAAATATGAGTAGATGTCAGGATGATTCATTTCTGATTAATGAGAACCCTAATTGACCACCACCCTATATATAAGCTATGGTCCCCAATATACCGTACGACACATATTATCTCTTCCCCACAATAATACATGAGCATTGATGAACATTAATGCAAGATGTACTATGAAATTATGTCGGTGGTTAAAGAGCTTCTACCAACATGAATGTTGCACCATAAATTTTTCATCCTTATTTTGACATGTACAATTCTTTGAGCGATTTAACTTCAAGTGAAATATATTCTTCATGATAAATTTTATGTTGCCAGTGTTGATAATGTGAAATTCTTAAAGTGGTTTAGTTAAATATATTTTGATGGTAGAGTATGATAGTTTTTGAACTACGATTGATGATGAAAACAATGTAAAAATTCTTGGAGTGATGTAGCTTCAAGTGATATGGTTTTTATGGTGGAGTATGGTAGTTCTCTTTAAACTATGACTATCGGTGAGGACAATGAAATTTGGTGTATTATTTTTAATCAAGGTGGAAATTGTTGGGGTTGGTTAAAAATATACATGTTGAAGAAATCTCACATTGTTTAATTTCTTAAAAGAAGAGGGAATCCAAGGTTATATACTAAATTCAAGTTATGTATTACAAAATGCACCATCTAAAAACACTTTAAGCTTGTATTTGAATTTTTTGTTCTTTTAGTCTTTTGTGTTATAGTGTTGTGAGATGAAATTAAATATTTATTTTTGAGAATGGCTGTGTACCGGGGGTAATGAGGATGGTTGAAGGTAAATTATGTGTTGTAATTGTTTTTGCATAGTGTTACTTTCTAGTTATCATTTGACAACGGTCGTGGTTTTTTCTACAATTTTAAAATTTTCACATTATGTTTTTGTGTTGTGATCGTGTTCTTGAATTTTGAAATTTAATATTGTATTTCATTTATTTCCTTTGCTCATCTAATCCAAATGGCTTTTTAGTAAATTAAAACCAACTTTAATTTTTTAAAATTATAGTAAACACTATTTTATTCGGTAAAAAAATGTATTTAAGTAAAATTTATTAATAATTATTTTACAACAGTTCTCAATAAAATTTAAAATATGACGCTTAAAGTTTCATAATAAAAAATATTATCACTGAATTGACATTTAATAAAAAGAATGAATAATTATTTGCACAAATGAATAAAAAATTATACTATCATGTTAAATTAATTTACTTGATAACTATGCAATAACATTCGGTTGTAGGAACGATTGTTCAAATCTATGACATCAACTAATTTTGAAAAGTTAGTTAGGTGGTTAAAGAGTTAGTTATTGAAGTTAAGAGGTGTAACAAACTTCACTTTCGTGCTTGTTTGTATAA
Source organism: Lathyrus sativus (assembly GCA_963859935.3). Classification (NCBI taxonomy): domain Eukaryota; kingdom Viridiplantae; phylum Streptophyta; class Magnoliopsida; order Fabales; family Fabaceae; genus Lathyrus; species Lathyrus sativus. The sequence goes on along the minus strand of OZ012735.1, from coordinate 646,715,397 downwards.
ATAGAAATCAATCATCTTTCAATATTTGTCTCATGAAAACATGCTTATGATGTTTTAGTCAAACTGCACAAGCATTTTAATTCTAAAATGAAAGCTCGAGTTCATCGAATGAGATTAGAATTGAAATTTAGCAAGAAAGGAAATCATTAAATTTCTAAGTATGTTCTTCGAGTTTGAGCAATAGTTGATCCTCTTCTAGAATGATCCTATTTATTAAAAAGATAAAATAAAGTGCAATACTTTAAGGTATATTGGAGGAATACGACTCATTCAACATGATGATCTATGGCAAGGTGCAACCAATATATATATATATATATATATATATATATATATATATATATATATATATATATATATATATATATATATATATATATATATATATATATATATATATATATATATATATATATATATATATATATATATATATATATATATATATATATATATATATATATATATATATATATATATATATATATATATATATATATATATATATATATATATATATATATATATATATATATATATATATATATATATATATATATATATATATATATATATATATATATATATATATATATATATATATATATGATGTTAAGGCTCTTTTATATGTTGAAGAAGCACAATTAAACAAGATTATCCAAGAACTTTCAACTTCTAGTGCAACTACTAATGTTGCTCACACTACAAGAAAAACAATGGAGTGTGATGGTTATTTTGGCAGGTTACGACGGTTAAAACCGCTACCAATTACATTCTACGACGGTTGTAGTACCGTCGCAGAAACGTGTGTCCCCAGGCTATTTAGCGACGGTTGAAAAAACCGTCACACACAACCGTCGTTATATTTCATGACGGGCTTGAACTGACCTAAACTGGAGATAGCGACGGTTAAAGACCGTCGTTACTAGCCTTTTGATTTTTATTTTCATTGTTGATTGTGACGGTTTAAAACTGTCGTGAACTCTATTTCTCGATTGGTTGGAACTGACATAAATTGGAAATGACAACAGTTAAATACTGTCGTGAATATCCTTTTGATTTTTGTTACCATTGTTGATTGCGACGGTTTAAAACTATCCTGAATGTGATATCTTGACGGTTCATTATTAATTTTTATATATTGTATTATATTGTTTTATAATATATTCTTTTATTTAAATTATTATCTACTGAAATAGTTATATTATTTTTTCTTTAAATTATTTATACAATAATATTTTTATTTATAGTTTTTTTTTTATTTTTTTCTATCACTTTTTAGCGTAGTAAAATTAATTCCAATACTTAATATCAAATCAACATTATAATATCGAAAAAACGTGAATTTCATAATCATGTAAAATGAAAGTTTCATAATCATGTTATGTAATACAAAAATCCGAAAACATATCAAATCATAATTTTATAACAATAAGTATCATTGTGCTAAAAATGAATAAGAAGGTTCATAATCTAGAAAATATGTCATTATGGAATTCGGTAGCTAGACTCAGATGAACGTCTACCATCAGTAGGTGATTCCAATCCCTGAAAAAAAAATTGTATTAAAATAATATTCTTTAAAATAATACTCCGAAGCTTTAACTTTAAATTCATCCAAATAATATACCTGTTTTTCACTAGAATTTTACATTTGCATTAAGACTTCAATTTCTTCTTTCATAGCATTGTCTCTTTGCTTTAAGAATGTGATTGCCTCCATCAATTCATCAATTTTTGAATTTTTTTCTTTAAGTGCAATAATTTCTTGCTGCATTTCCTTTATTTTTGAATTTTCTGCAGAAGAAGATGTCAATCTTATAGATCTATTAATATGAGATGGCGTAACTCCAAGTCCCATACTATGAACATATCCATGTTGTTCTTTTCCAAATACTTTCTGAAATGCCTCATTTTCAGACACAGAATCCTTAATTGCAGCTTGTAACTTTTCCTGCACATGAAAAAGAGTAAATTGAGCAAGCAAACTTAACTTAACTTTTTAATCTATCTAATAAAAAAATTTCTACGTCTTAAGAGGAAACAAACAATGATTATAAGCAAAAACTGATAAATTTGTATTGATGAAAAAGATGTTTAGTAATTTAAAACTTGGTTTAACTAGTTAATCTATTTGTGATGGTAAATTTCAATTCCAACAAGTTTTATTGGCTGCTCGAATTATTTAAAATTTCAATTCCAATATGCATTTGTGATGGTAAATTTCAATTTCAATAACATATTTAATTATGTAAAATTTGTATACATGTTAAACTTTCATCTTACTACTTGTATTTATTTAAAATTTGAATTCCAGTATTTGTAAAAGTTATGCTTTAGTGAAAATATATGTTACCAACTATTCTCATCTAAGACACACAAGTATGTAACTAGTAGAATTATATGTTTTCACATCATATATAAAATGTAATCTTGTCTTTTTTATATTTTATTTCTATTTGTCTGAATAATTAGTTGACTTTATAAAGAGCAAAATCTATTGTTACAAGACTAATTAATTAACTCAAATAATCACAATTCTCAATCTAATTTAATCAGTTTTCAGACACGTTCTCCCCACCTTTAAGAGATGCCAAAATGTTTGATTTTTTCTCATACCTTAAGGAGACTAACAAATATTTAAAAAGAATTAACTTGTACTTACATTATTATTGTATGCATCTTCACTGACAAAAGACCCGTCAGACTTTTTATGAGAAACTGCATACATTTCTCCTCCACTGTATGTTCGTCCATCTCTCGATTCCTACAAATAAGAAAATATATTAATTATTTTTACCATCAGTAATACATTCAACTCTATATAAATTTAGACATACCAACTCATGTTTCTTCCTTGCAAGCGACTTAGATCCGAGTGTATGTGGAGTCTTCAATTTTGCTCTATTTTAGGCATTTTTTTGAGCTATTCTCTACATAGTTAACAATTAAAAACATGCGTTATAGATAGGGATAACATACAAACCAGATAAATCTAACAAATAAAAGCACTAATATTACCTGTGTTTTTTCTTTCCGCCTATATTGAACAAAAACAACCCAATCATTTTCCAGAATGCCTCTGCATATTGGATAATTTTGAAGATTTTCCTCCAAAGTGAGATCCCATCTATAAAATTGGCGAAACAATTGATGTCGGTCATTCTTCCATTTCTTTGCAACATAAGCAAGTATGAATTCTTTGTCACGCCCATCATCAACAAGAAAGTGGAGCTAACCATAAAAGTTGGAAAAACAACAGCCGTGACCAAATCGGAAAGCACAAACTTCCTCCTTAATACAATCTCAGGATGTAATGTGGAACTACCCTGCACTCTATCCATACAAACGAAAGAGTAGCGCACACCTTGGCTGGCCAAGAAGGGAAACACTTGACAATTTATTCACAAAGATTTGCAATGTATTAACAAAGATTCACAATGTATTCACAAAGAAAACATGAAGAAAAAACTGAAAACAACGATGAAAAGAGTAGCGCACACCTTGGCAGGCCAATAGTGTTTACAAGATCGCCTAAACGCAAGTGATTAGGGTCCAGCGGCGGAGGAAAAAGGGATTAGGGGAATTCGAATTCGATAATAACAAAAATATAAACCAATTGTCAACTTATGCTTACATTAGGATTATTATCCATTTCTATAAACACTGCTTGCATCTTTCCATATATTTCAGAGTTGCTAGTTTCCTGCCTTATACTTTCCTTGGCACTTTTAACCATCATTCTTCGGATCAACTACCATTCAAAGATCAACAAATCATCATATTTAGCATAAAATTCAATCTTGATACTTACTCAACCAAATTCCAATACTCATTTAGTCACCTGTTTCTTGAGAAGAGACAGACTCTAGTGTGCATAGGGGATTGAGGCAGAACTCTATTTGAAAGAGGCAAGCCAATTAGTCCACAAAGCAATGTCTGAAATTTTAATTCAAGGAAAAGCCTTAGTTCTGTTCATATCATTAATGTGAGTATGCTTTACAGCACTCACACACCCTGCAAACCAACCGCATACTCTAGACCCCAACGGTTACAAAGTGTCAATTAAACAACGCTATTCAAGAGAGATACGTGTGTATATATATATATATATATATATATATATATATATATATATATATATATATATATATATATATATATATATATATATATATATATATATATATATATATATATATATATATATATATATATATATATATATATATATATATATATATATATATATATATATATATATATATATATATATATATATATATATATATATATATATATATATATATATATATATATATATATATATATATATATACACACCATGAATCCTAGCAACAATATGTCATAGTGATATGCAGAAGGTTTCCTGAGATTGAATTCCTTTTGTTGTGCCAATTGGGATGCAACACTGTGGTCAAAGAACTAAAGCCCTACTATCATTATGGCAGGAACAAAAGCCCTGCTTCACCGTAAAACTCTTTCGAGCTAACATCGATTGTGGATTTTTTAGGAGGTTGTTCTCCGCTTACCTTTGAATAGACCTGTAGAATGGAACAAAACAACAACGGTTGTTGAATCACAACAAAGTTTAATTCTAACATTAGAACCGAATAATAGTTATAATAATAGTTCTACCTTGACCATCATTTCGGCAAGCTGCTTAACGGTAACCTCGTTGTTTGGGTTACCTACATTGAAGATGTGACCATTGGCTCTGGCAGGGTTTTCCTGTCAACAAACATATTGCATAATGTTCAGCGGACGAACCGACAATAATAATAATAATAATAAAAGTAAGTAATAGAGGAACACAAGTTACACCATTCATTTCAAAGGCCTTTTTCATTACAAAAACATTCAAACATTCATTACAAAAGAGATCCAAATTAAAAAATTGCACAAAAATACATCGGTTGACCTACATACATCAGAAAATCTGATAAACTACACAAGGTAGCACTCAAAGATCCTAAGTGGTTAGCAACTATGAATAATGAGTATCAAGCCCTAGGGAAGAATCAAACAGGGGCTCTCACTTCCTTGCCTCCTAACAAACATGTTATTGGCTGCAAATGGGTGTTCAGGATTAAACAAAATTCTGATGGGGTGCTTCTATTGATACCATGTTAGAATTCTATATTATTACTGATTTATAGAGATAATTCTCAATTGAATTACAATATGTGTGATCTATTTATAGACTCACACAACTAGGAATCAGTCAGAAACAATTAGATAATGCAAGTATACTACAGCTAATGCACAGTAGTTGCAATAGGAATTACATTGTATGAGTTCCTTTAATATTTATCAAGTGAAATGAATTGTGTAAGTGGCATATTTCCTCTCACTCAAAGGAGTTAATTAAAATAGTTCTGGTAAAATTTAGAAAATAAATTGTTAGCTCAAATATTACTTGAAACAATGTATACATAAAGTTATAAGCTAGTGAAACATGCTCTTGACACGCCTAATGGTTAGGCATAATTTTGTCAAAGTGCATGTACAATTGAAATTAAACATTGAGTTTATGCCCATTGGGCTTCTGTTATCTGCAAATTTCTACAAGGACAATTTTGTTTATGGAAATCAGTTTATGATTTTTTGTTTACTTAATGTAGTATCATAAAATATGTCTTTGATTCTAATTATAAATCTTCTCAATATTTTTGGAATTAACTTGTCTGGTACTAATTATGGCTGTGAAGGAATACTGGAGAGTTCATGATGTCAAGATACCGAGAAGTTGCCGAAATTAAATTTATGGCTGTGAAGGAATATTTTTGGAATTAAATTGTTCTTAGATATCTAGAGCACCGGGATCGACTTGTTCGCTTAAGCAATATATGGTAGAAATAGGTGTAGAGAAATCGACCTTCATTCCTTTTAAATGAATCCCCGCATTTAATTATACATTCAATAAACTTCCTAGTTACAGGGTCATATAATACACTTAACCTCTTACAAGTACATTATATGAATAATAGGTGACAAGTTAAATCCTATTTAGCTGCATTCATCTTCTCAGAGTGTCTCCAAAATGCCTCAAGTGAATTTTACATGTGTTGATGTATATTGATCAGAAATACTATTTTAAAAATAAAGCTTCAAAACAGAAAAAACTTCCTGGCTTGTATCATGAGTTTAGAATAACTGGAAAAACAAACTTGTAGAGCCATCACCAAATGACCTGAGGTCTGCAGGTTTTACCAAAGCCCTGCACAATGGGCAGGTCCTTTCCCTCTCAAACCACTCTGATACACAGTCTTTGCAGAAAATGTGTTTATAGCGAAGTAAGATTAGGGCATGCATCTTCTCTTGACAAATGGCACAAAGATCACCGGTTGCAACAACCTGCTCTGATGTTGCATGCGCCCCATAGTGTACTTCTTTACGTGACAATGCCTTCACTGCAACAAAGAAAGATTGCACCTTGTCAACCACAGATGTGAGCTTAAATGTTAGATACAATCATGTCATTAGTGATGAAAAGAGGCTTCCATATTCTTTGTTCAGGAAGAAACGATACCAAACTGGTGTTGGCAATAAAGCTCGGTAAAGCAGGAGGAGGTATTCAACTAAAGTCAGCATTTGCCCCTGCTTACGATATTTGCGGCCTCTGCTATTCTTGTAATACATTAACAATATACACTTGAATATCATTGCTTACGATAATTTAGTTTATTGGGTTACAGGGCTCTTTCCCAAGCTGTCTGTGTGTTGCAGGCTCTTCTTTGGCTGCATTGCTTCATTCCAGATTCTTGCCTGATGTTGGCATTTTTCCTCCGCTTGTCGTCTCCGAGGCAGCATAAACATCCTTTTGCACAGAAGTAGTTATTTTCAAGATACCAACTTCCAACACCTACATAAGTTTTGGTGAAGCTAAGATTGAGGACTTGAGTTCACAGCTACCAACTCAGGCAGCAGAACAGTTCAAGGCTTCTAATTTGAGCTGTGTTGGATCGAAGCCAGAATCCTTTCGTATTGCTCCAGAAGACGAATATGTAGACGAGACTGGTGTTGATCCTAAGTATATCGAGTTGGTGGTGACTCAAGCTAGTGTGTCAAGATCAAGACCTGTTAAAGCTCTCAAAGTTGCCACTGGAGACATTGTTGCTGCCACTATGGAGCTTACTACGTAATGCTCAAAATTGGCAGTGTTTTAGATTGTGGAGCTTTACTATTTAATGCTCCAGCCTGAAAAATATACAGGGAGTTTAGGATAACCAACAAAGACGTTATTTCTTCCGCCAAAGAGGTTTCATATATTAATCGAGGTTCTTTTTCTCGAGATACTAAAATTCTATTACTACTACGAGAGTTGTTTCTTGAGATATCATTTTCATCGCAATCAAAAGAAATTGGTTGCTCTCGCATATGATTCTCAAAAGAGCAACATAGATTAAACAATGAAATGAATTAAGGAAGTTGTATGAATTTGTAAAGACTATTTTGGCTTGTGAATTACAACACTGTGATGTAGTTAGAAATCAATGATTCTCACTCTACCATTTTTCTATCTCTGCAGTAATTTGGCTACTATGAACAATTATATCTTTCTCAAAATATTCTATAGAAGATCTAGTCTAAAATAACACAATCCAATATTTCCATTTAAATTACAAGTATAGTATGAAGCCTGTTCTGAATTATAAACAAAGACTCCAAATCAAACAACAAGCACAATAGAGAAAGTAACCGCCGCAACTAAACACGATCACCAGAAACAAAACCTAGTCTGATACGAACTCAGGACAAAACCATTGAATTAACAACATACAAGGTTTCAAACCAGGATTCGATTCAAGATTTGAAAAGTAATTTAGGGTCTGAGAAGACAAACCTGTTAAGATTCGAATTGATGGTGATTGCTTTGACGGCGATTCGCAATGACGGGCGTGAGTGGCTGAGAAAAAAGTTTGTTTCCCTCTTTCTCCAAGGGCATGAACGCAGATTTATGAAAAAGAAGAGAAAAATACACATGAAAAGGAGAATGAATTTTCAGTTTTAGAGGAAAAAGATAAAATTTTAGAGGACAACGGAATACAGTTTTGTTTTAATTAATTTTTTTTAATTTTTATTTACCAAATGGATGTTGATTGAATTGTTTTGTTTATTTGATATTTTATAGTATTACGAGTTTATATAGTTTAATTTTATGTTTAATTTTTACTATAAAAATTGTTTTTAAAATTTTGAGTTTATAAAATTTTGATATATGCTTTAATTTTAATAATTCAATTTTGGATATAATATTTTGAATTTAATTTTTACTATAAAAATTGTTTTTAAAATTAAATTTTTATTTTAAGTATATATAATATTTTAATTTTTATGTATTTTAAGTTTAATTTATTACTATAATTATGTTTTATAAATTTTTTTAGTCATTTATTTATTTAATATACATAGACTAATTTTTAGTCCCCACAAATAAATAATTTTGGATCCGCCATTGGTTATAGTTTGTATTATTGAGTTTAGGATGCGGCGGTTGTTCTACCATCGTGACATAAAATTTAGGGAGGTTCTTGAGACAGTCGTGAACTTATTTGTAGGACGGTTTAATGATAACAGTCGTAATATTTAATAATCTTTTAAAAATGTAAGGACGGTAGATGTATAATGTCGTGAAATGCGTCTCTATATAATAAAACAGAAAATAATTTACTATTACTTTAGACAAAAATATTAAGCTACACTGTCATGAAAATTATAATAATTATAATAATTATTTATTAAATTAATTAATAAAATTGAAAAGGTTAGAAAATAAAAATGAAGAAAAAAGTGGAAAATTAAAGGAATAAAAAAAAATAGTGATTATGGTTGACTAAAGTAATTGCGACAGTTCGCCTTAACTGTCGCGAGTGCGGAAAGAGGGCGGTTCTTTGGTAACTGTCGCATTATTTTATACAACATGCCTAAATAATTTGTGACGGTTGGCTCAAACCGTCGTGAGAACTGTCGTAGTCCAGGAATAAGGACGGTTTTTTTGATAACTGTCGCAAAAAATCTAGGACAGTTGACCCTAATTGTCGTGACAACCATCGCAATTCAGGAATAAGGACGGTTTTGTGATAACTGTCGCAACTCAAGTGTCGTAAATCTCCTTTTTTCTTGTAGTGTCATGCCATAACAAGATCAAACTCTAACAGAAATGGTGGTTCATCTGGTTCTTACCACTACTCACATGGTAAGGCATGCTTAGTTTGTGGAGATGCATGGAAGACAAATGTATATCACAAGTAATCAATCAACTTTCAACTTTGCAACAAGTATGATCATTCAGTTGTAGGTTGTTGGCATATACATGATGAGTACTTTGAACTTGCACAATTGAAGTCGTAAGCACATTTCTCTGCATTAAATAGTTTAATTAGTGCTCAAGAAGCTCAAGAACATTAATCTTCCACATCTGCCTAAGTAATTATTGTGTTAGCTCATCGAGACAATCTTTAAGCCCTTCAAGGTCTTGAGTCTCAAACCTAGTTTGCATCAGGGAAGATAAAACCAATACTCTTGAAGTTGCCTAGACCAACACCTGGATGACCCCCGTAATATGCTACAATCAAATGAAATGCCGCTAGACAAGTTATATGCGAAGAAAATCTGCAAAAATGTAAAAAAAAAATAAAAAAAAGTATACCATAATGTTAGGGAAGTTATTCAAAATGGGAATGGCCTGCCTTATGCAAAGATGTCTAGGAGAACAAGAAATCACCCTCCTCCTTACAAATGTGCACAAGGGCCTTATGGAGGTCATATTGGCGGATGAGCCATGGCCATCAAAATGTCAAGGGGGGCTATTATTGCCTCTCTTTAATGAAGGATAGGAAATGATACAAATGCTAAAAGCACACAAATATACATCATGCACTATCTGAACTCCTCCATTATGTCACATCTCCTCGGCCATCTTACAAATGGGGCGTGGACATTTTGGGCCCTTTCCCACTAGCTCCTGACAAGATAAATTTTTTGATCGCTAGAGTAGAATATTTAACACAATAGATAGAAGTTAAACTCGTCTCCTAGATTACAACAAAAAATGTTTGTTATTTTTATTGGAAGGGAGTCATGTGGAGGTTTAGTTTTCCATGAGTTATCATTTTAGACAATGGTACTCAATTATCTAGCTCTACCGTGGTCAATTTCTTTTGCGACCTGGGAGTGCAAATAAAATTTATTTCCATTGTCTACCCACATAAAAACGGGAAGGACGAGTCATCAAACAAAGTTATATACAGGAGGGAAATAAGAAGTTAGATGAGGCCAAAGGACTTTGGGATGAAAAACTTCACGTAGTGCTGTGGTAATATCATACCACCCCCCACTCAACAACCAAAAAGAATGCATTCACAATGGTATTCGCCACGGGAGCCATGCTGCCCATTGAAATTGACACACCCATTTGGAGGTACTCTTAGTTGAATGCATAGAAGAACGAGGCATAGCTGAGATGCGTAGCCGACCTAATTGAAGAAATGAAAAATGTCGTTCATGTTGGAGTAAGTCGTAATAGATAATCAATATTGGTTGTATTTACTTTTGTATCATGACCTTGATATACATATTTTTTTAATATATGTATATACTTATTGAGTATTTTTTATTGTGTTATTTGTATATGAAAAATTAATGTTCTTAGAATAATTAGTATGTTTAATGATCTATTTAGTGACTTAATTGTGAGCCTTTATTAAACATAAGGACGATGTTCGTGAAGTATATGTAGTCAAGCTTTAGTGTCACGTAGGAGAACAATGATGCATAAAGACTATTATGTGAGTTCACTGATGACCGTGTCTCACAGGTTATGAATACGAGATATCATGTACTCATATGGATATTAGGATTAATATTTATAGTGGATGAACCCTCCGTGAGAATACTACATAGTATGTTATGTAAGTGTCATACATTATTCTCATAGTGATAGTTGTGTATTCCACCATTCGATCTGAAATTACTACGGGCCCTAGATGTGGAGTCGAGTAATTTATTATCAATCAAACGTTGTTCGTAATGGGATAATCATAAAGTTGGTTGATGGGTACTCTACAAATCATGTTGAGAGATATGAATGACCTACACAGGATTTGAATCTCCTACATATACAAGAGTAATATCTATGGGACCCTTGATCGAGTATGACTATAAAATACATGAGGGCAACTTAGTACTTAGATAGATTGTTGTTTCTACTTAGAAAGGGACACTATAACCCAACTAAGAAGGGTCATACTGCATATGTAAGAAACTACCTCATAAGGCATACAAGCTAGAAGAGTTGAACCTGAGATATTATCTCACAAGGCCTACTCATCAAAAGGATATAAAACTTAGTTAACCTGAGATATTACTCTAGTTAATTGTTTTTTTTGTTAAATGTTTATAGGTAAAAGCGGTTGGCTAGTCAATGTATAAATTTCTTTGAAAAAATTTAGAGTTATCATATTTACAACAGGTTATTCCATTCCTCCGCCAATATAAATGTTGGACTTACACGACAAGATACTTTCCACTTTTAAAAGACAATCTAAATATTGGACTTTCACTGGAAGACCCTTGTCGCCCTCAAAAGACTATATAAATGTTGAACTTCCACTACAAAATCCTTTTCATCCTTGAAGGGTAATACAAATTTTGGACTTCTCATGAATAACCTTTGTCTCCCTCAGAAGACAAATAAATACTAATCTTCCAAAGGAAGCTCCCTAAGAAGCTTAAAACATCAATTTAAAGTTTCATCTAAAGGACTAAACTGAAAATTTTGCTTGAGAGATTCAAATTAAAGTCCCTCCTGAGCGACTCAACTTAAAGTCTCGCCTGAGGGACTCAACTTAAAATCTCGCCTGAGGGACTCAACTTAAAGTCTCCCATGAGAAAATCCAATTGGAATTTTGTATAAGGAAAGAAGATTAAATCACTTTGTCTTTTACAAAACATTGTACTTGAGGGATTGTGTATCGAAATATATGTGAATGACCCTTAAGACACGATGTGAGAAGTTCACTAAAGGGTGTCAGTGCAACACATCGCCTCTCGCAGCTTAATGGTCACCCTTTGTTGGAACGAGTGTTCATGATTTGGTTATGGCACCCATTTTTCCTATCGCTCTTCTTCATGTGAAAAGTTATAGGTGAGTTGTTCCTGTCCATAATGGTATGAAAGAGTGAGTCAAAAGGAAGTAGTTGCATTCTCCCAAAAAATAGGGAAAGTAACTACCATATTTCCATGTTCTTGAAAGTGGGTATTATTTCCTTATAGTTTGGGATCTAAGCCCAAGGGACATTCAATTCGTTACGTAGAAGTATCACATACAAAACTTCTCACTATTTTTATGTGAGTTTGCTTTAAATTTACAAAAATTTTGAAAACCTATGACAATCCTTAACAAAAAGGGGTTATCACATATTGTACATTTAGTTAGTATAGAGTTCAAAGAAGAAATCCCTTATAGAATGATCAAAAACTAAAGTAGAATGCCGAGCCTTACCTCACACAATCGATGAATTGTTGTAGCTTGAATCACTTTTGTCAGAACTGCATATTAGTTATATTGTACCTAAACTTTTATGTGATAACCCCAGTGTAATCATGCTTTCTCATAATCCTATTATAAATTCCTAAGGAACAAAACATAGATTTTAATATTCACTTTATTTGTGAAATAGTGGTAGCAAACAAGCTGCAAATTCAGCATGTTCCAGGCTATGTGCAAATAGCATATGCTCTTACTAAACTGCTACCAACTAGTCCTTTCCATGGGTGCAAGTCTAAGTTTAAGGTTTCTTAATTTCAACCTCAATAAATTTGTGGGGGAAGTGTCAGAGATAACCATAACCAAAAGTAGTTACTTTCGAAAAGTTAGTAAGTAAAGTTAGTTAGGTGAATGGAGAGTTATTTAAAGAAGATAGGAAGTGGAAGTTATAACTTCACTTCAATGATAACTTATCTATTTTAAAGTCAACCATTTCTCAATACAAGAAGATCTTGCAATAACTTTCTCTGTTATGCCTTCCATTTCATTCAATTCTCAATTATATATAATGGTACTATTCAGATATTACAATATTTTGTTTATCTAATATTCTTTTAACATGAGAATTATAATAAAATACACAAAACAATAAAACCATCTATTCTAATATCTCAAATTATAAATACTTTATTTGTAGACACACACCAACTATTATACCATCAATAACACAAACTTACATGATTTCATAACAATTAAAAGACAAACATGGTTTAACAAGAACTTCAAGTGGAGTAGCTTTATTATTTGTTATTCCAACCTCTTCAGTCATATCAACATGGTCAGATGTTGTCGGATTGAAGATATCAAAAGAATGCAAAAAACTAGCTAAAGAGTAATGCACCATTTGAAGTCCAAAAGATATTCCAGGACACATCCTTCTACCACTTCCAAATGGTAATAACTCAAAATGTTTACCTTTAATATCAACATCTTTATGAGTAGTAAGAAACCTTTCTGGTTTGAACTCTAACGGATTTGGCCAAACGTTAGGATCTGTGTGGATCTTCCAAAGATTTGTTATTAATCGAGTTCCTTTTTTAACATGATAACCACCTACTGAACAGTCCACGGAGAACTCACGAGGCCCAGATAGAGGTGCCGCAGGATACAATCTTAAAGTTTCTTTGACTATAGCTTGAATGTATGACAACTTACTTATATCTGATTCGTTTACATATCTCCCTTTACCAATATGAGTGTCAAGTTCTTCTTTTGCTTTTTTCATTGCAAGAGGATTTTTCAATAGTAAACATAGTGCCCATATGAGTGTAATACTACTTGTGTTGGTTCCACCAGCAAACAATGTCTGCAAATTAAGTGCAAATATTTTAATATGTATGTTCATATTTTTATAAAGGTCTGTCTAAATACTTGTTTAAATAAAGCTAAGATATATATAAATAAATAAATGAATCAAACTACAATTTCATTTGCACAAATTTAGATTTCATTGAAACATTCACAAAATTCAAATCCTTACAAAAGGAGCATGGTTTTTCTTAACCTAGATATTATGTTCTATTTTTTAATAAAAAAATAGTGGTTTGGAAGAGTTTTTGCCTCAAATTTCTTATCATTTTGTATTAACTTGTCAATGTATGCCTTAAATTGTTATACTTTAATGATTGGAATAATTTTGTCTCCTATTAAGTTTCATATTATTTCAAAATCTTCCGACCCTACTCGAAACAGAAAATGATTTTCTTTATTATTTAAAGGCAAGGGTGATAAGGAAGTATTTATATCCGTCTTATACCCATTTTATTGGTAAAATATTTATTTTTATATACTTTTAATTATATATTTATTAATTTAATTGAATATTATGAATTTAGATTTTATTTTGATAAAAAAATAATTTTAGTATTATTATTATTATTAGGGAAATGCTAACGAGTGCCTTCAGGACATTGACTAAGAGATTAAAATGGTAAGTTGGGCATTATTTAATAGATTGAAAATACATTTTTTTCTTCTAAATATATGTGTATTCAATGTCCTGAAAAGAGAAATAATCAGATTTTTTAAAGAATATTTTGTGTATTAAGTGAACTAAATATAACATATTTTCCTTATTTAGAATTCTTAACTAGTGCCGTGAGGGCACTGGTTAGCATGACCCTTACTATTATTATTATTATTATTATTATTATTATTATTATTATTATTATTATTATTATATTTAGATCTGTCTTTAACAATGTTTAATGCAGATTACCATATATAATCTACAATTTATCATAATTAAATAATATTTACATAAGATTTTATAAAATCTTTATCAATATTAAAACATAGTTAAATATAGCCTTTTCTAATTATTTTGTAATAGTTTTAAACTAAGAATTTTCAAAAATTTAAGACGGGTTAATTATATTATTTTACTTATAATAAATATGATATTTTATATTTATCACTTTATATATAAGAATGGACTAATGCAAGATAAAACTAATAAATATTTAGAGTAGACAAAGATTAAACTTTTAATACCCATACACACACAAAAAATGCAGAAAGAAAAATGGCCCATAAAAAACATGCAAAAACAATAACTATATTCAAAATGGAATTTAAGATCCGTAACAGTGAAATCCACAAATTCTTAACCCTAATCCCAAATTCTTAATCTTAACCCTGATTTCAGCCATTGCAACTTAGTATTAAGAAAATTCCTCTAATTTCTTCTTTGATTCTTTCGATTCTTGTTGCATAGTTTGATCCTCAGAAGATTAGGTGGTTATCTTCGGCTTAAATTCCTAGCTTTCGAGTTTAGGGGCCTTGGTAACCGTCTGGTGTTCTATCGGATTGAGAGTGCAACTCCTGATGGCCTGGAAAAGGTTTGGTAGGTATGTTAGAAATGGAAGGAATGGTGGCATTTTAGTCTGAAAGGAGAACAATGGGAAAGGCGCTCTGGATGGGGAACTAACGTTGTCTTTCTTCGTTAACGAATTCCCAGATAAGATGAATGCTAAAGATTTGTTTGAGGTGTTCAAGGTGTATGGAGTCATATCAGAAGTTTTTATCTCTGGGAGGCGTGACAAGAGAGGTAGAAGATTCGGTTTCGCTAAGTTTAGGAAGGTTCATGATCCCAGAGTTTTAGCGTGTAATCTTGATAGTGTTGTTTTGGAAGGTAAGAAGATGCATGCTAACATACCTAGGTTTAGTTTGGAACAAAAGCTGAAGAATCCAGTTGGTGGGAAGGTGTGGAAGCATAGCAAACAAGGGCGGCCAAGATGTTTTGAGAAGTTTGTCACAGCTGCTAGATCATTTGCCAATGTGGTAAGTGGGAGTGAGCATAAGTCTGGTAGCAAGATTTGGGGAGGAGGCCCTTGCACTTGCCTCGAGGTGGATGAAGATTGGTTACAAAGGTTAAAACGTATGAGAGTGGGAGTTGCCATGGAGGATGGAAATGCTTTCAATATCCAAAAGATCATTAATGAAGAAGGCTTCTTCAACATTAAGGCCATACCTCTAGGAGCTTCTAAGTGCCTGTTGGAAGACAGTTCAGGTGGAGACATTGACGTTTTCATTAAAGAAGCTAGCGATTGGTTGGAGCTATGGATTAGCGAGATCAGGCCTTGGGATCAGAAGGTGATGGACAGAGATAGGTTTTCCTGGGTTGTGTGTTGTGGTATTCCCAGCATTGCTTGGAGTGATAGCAACTTTCGTTTGATATCTGCTAGTTTGGGAACCTTTATCAGATGAGATGAGAAGACTGAAAATAGAGAATGCTTGGATGCTGCGAGATTTCTGATTAAAACAAACTTAGGGGTTATTCATAATAAGAAGATTGTTGTTAGAGTGTTTGACGTTGCTTACCACATTTCTGTCACTGAAGAAGTTTCAGGTGGCCATCATTTTTTGTTGGATGGTGAAGAAGACGAGTTGATAGACTCAGATGAGTTTGAATATTCATGCCCATCAGAGTTTGATGGCGCGTGGGAGGAGTCTGATGAGGCTGAGAGTGGGGATTCCAGTGCATCGATTAATGAACCTGATGAGAAAGTATTAGATGCTGAAATCCTAGGATCAGACTATATCCATTCTGTAGTTGATACTGTGTCTGTAGTTGGTAACAACCTTGGTATGAGTGATGCAGGTGTAGGTATTATAGGGAGTACTATTGGGAACTCTGCTGACTTTTTAGTTTCAGCTGGTCACAATCCTGCTAATGTTTCGGTTGACATTGAACAGAACCAGATCCAGGTGGCAAACAATAACTTAAACTTAATAGGGGATCTAGTTGTGGATCTGGGGCTGTCTATTCCTCTTATTAGGCCTCCAGAAGGGACTTTTGGGCCTGCACTAGTAGGAAAATCCAAAAAGAAAAAGATGCTTCATGAGATTTACAATTGCATCAAGATTCCTTACACCCCATCTTATTTCTCTAATCTCCTGCTCACTGCTTCAAAAGGTTACGCAGGATCTTCGAAGGGGTTTTCTGATAGGGAGGGAAGGAATAAGATCACGCGGATTAGTAAATCCCTTTAGTCTTGCTCTGAACTCCTGTGTGGTGAATCTATAACTGGTACGGATGTGGAAAGAGGAAATTTGCGATGTAAAAGGGCCATTGACGAAGTACCAATCAAACTGAGAAATTACCTGATGGATTTAGGGATTCAGGGTGATGTAGATAATGGGCTTGGAAATACTCTGAGGAAAATGGACAGGGAGGACAAGGCTGTTAGATTAGGCAAGAAGGTCGTAGCTACCAGTGGATTATGAATATCGTTTCTTATAATGTGTGAGGATGTTGCAGTTCGTTGAAGAGAAGGAGAATTTCTCAAACTCTGCAGAGAGGCAACGCTGACATTTGCCTTATTCCGGAATCAAAAATTACGCATATGGAGGACGGTATATCACATAGTGTTTGGAGAAATACAGATATGGACTGGTCAACCCTTAATTCCTGTGGAAGAACTAAAACCTAGTTGTGGTTAACGTTTATGCACCTTGCGGTTCAGCTGACAGAAGAAATTTGTGGAGGGATGTCGCTAAAATTAAAAGTAAAATATCAGGTGCCGGCTAGATTGTGGGGGGAGATTTTAACAAGGTCAAGATCGGGGAGGAAAGAAAAGGTATAAGTGCTAATAGTATCAGGGATATGAAGGTTTTCAGCGAGTTTATTGTTGAGCTAAAGTTAACGGACCTTCCGGTGTTTGGTAATAACTTTACATGGTTCAATTCCAGTGGCAAGTGTAGAAGTAGACTGGACAGATTTTTGGTGGATGATCTTTCAATTTCCATGCTTTCTCTGATTAATCAATTGGTGGGCGATAGAGACGTTTCAGACCATAGGTCTGTGTGGTTGAAGTCTAACTTTGTGAATTGGGGGCCAAAACCGTTTAGGTCCTTCAACTGTTGGTTTTCTCATAAGGACTTCATCCCGTTTGTTAAGCAGTCGTGGAGTTCTTACCATGTTTCAAGTTCTTACTGCAACATTCTGATTAAGAAGTTCTCTGCTTTGAAAAGTGACATTCGGAGCTGGAACCGTAATGTTTTCGGTTGGCTAGACTTAAAGATAGAAGAGTGTGTTTCTAATCTCAATATGGTAGAGCTGGACAGCATCTTGGATTCTTCTTCCCATGATAAAGATCTGAACAAGGAAAGATTGAGAAATCAGGAGGAGGTGTGGAAGAATCTCAGGTTAAAAGAAAGCATGTTGACTCAAAAATCCCGTTTAAATTGGCTTCAAGATGGGGATCAGAATTCAAAGTTTTTCCATGATTCCTTAAAATCTAGATATCGTTCGAACAGTTTATCCGCAGTCAGAGTGGCAGATGGGATTGAGGAAGACCCTGAAGCCATTAAATGCAAAGCTGTGAAGTACTTTAAGGAGAGATACAAGACCAAATCATCGCCCAAGTTTACAATCGACTTCGATCATATTGTTAGCTTCGAGGAGGAAGACAGGTTATGGCTGGAAGCTGATTTTTGCCCTGCAGAAGTCAAAGCTGTTGTTTTCAGCTGTGATGGTAATAAGTGCCCCGGTGCCGATGGGTTCAAATTTAAATTCCTTAAGTCCTGTTGGGAGATAGTGGGCAAGGATTTCTCGAATTGCATTTTGGAATTCTTCAAAACTGGTTACCTTCCGAAGACCTTCGCTTCTTCCTTCATCTCGCTTGTCCCGAAGTCTAAAAATCCCTAACATTTCGAAGATTATAGGCCTATTAGCCTTGTCAGCTGTGTTCTGAAGGTTATATCAAAGTTGCTCGCATGCAGACTTAGGAAGGTTATTCATAAAATTATTTCTCCCTCTCAAACCGCTTTCATTCCAGAGCGGCAGATTTACGACGGTGTTCTGTTGGCTAACGAGTTGGCTGATTTTGCTAAGAGATTCATTAAGGACTGCTTTTTCTTCAAAGTAAATTTTGCTAAAGCCTATGATTGTGTGGATTGGCTCTATCATGATGCTCTGCTTGTAAACATGGGGTTTGGAACTAAGTGGATGAAATGGATTTGTGGCTCTGTTTTCAATAGCTTTGTTTCCATTCTCATCAATGGTAGTCCCTCGAAGGACTTTAGGGTTGGTAGGGGGCTGAAGCAGGGCGACCCCTTTGCTCCGTTCCTGTTCGCTATAGCTGTAGAGGGGCTGTCGAGCCTGGTGAAATCAGCGGTTGCCGGTAATATGCTATCCCAATTCAAGATTGACGGTCAACCAACAGTGAGTATTCTCCAATTCACTGATGATACTCTGCTCATTGGAGACGGTTCAGCGTCAAATGTTTGGACTTTCAAGGCTATTCTTCGGGCTTTCGAGTTAACTTCAGGTCTCAAAACTAATTACTGTAAAAGTTGATTGTATGGGATTCATGTAGAACTTGCTTTTCTTGTGGCTGCTGAAGACTTTCTTCACTGTAAATCGGGAAATTTGCCTTTTAGTTTCCTTGGTATCACTGTTGGAGGCAACCATCATTGCTACTCTTTCTGGAAGCCGGTTCTGATGAGTTTGAGGAATAAATTATCCAACTAGAATGGGAGAAACTTGTCTATGGGGGGCAGAGTTACCCTCATTAATTCGGTTCTTGCTAATCTGCCTATCCATTATCTGGCTTTCTTCAAGGCTCCCCATAAAGTCGTGAAGGATATTATTGCGATCCAATGTCGGTTCTTATGGGCTGGGAACTTGAGCAAATCTTTTATCCCTTGGATTTCTTGGAATTCTGTCTGTAAATCTAAGGAAGATGGCGGTCTGGGGATTAAGCATGTGGGTCGGTTCAACAGTGCTTTGTTGGCAAAATGGCTTTGGAGGTTCCAAACTGGCGGCAATGAAATATGGAGGAAAACCTTTACTAACAGATACGACAACCTCAGTATTAAGACGTAAACTTACCCCAACGTTGTTAGTTCGAAATCGGATTCGCTGTGGATGAAAGATATTATGACCAATGCGTCACTAAATTCTCATGCCAACTTCTGCAATTTCACGGCCTGTTTCGTTGGTGAAGGTAACGATGCAGCGTTTTTGCAGTCAGTTTGGATTGGTGACCTGCCGTTTAAAGTCATATTTAACGGCTTGTTTCAGTGTTGCTCTATGAAGACAGTGTCCTTCCGTGATATGGGATACTGGGAGGAAGGGCAGTGGAATTGGAAACTGAGAGATTCGTTGATCGATTCAGACATCCCTCCTGAACCAGACTGGTCTGATTGCTGTAAATTGCTGGAAAATGTCTCAGTTATCCCCGGCGAGTCCGACAAATGGCGGTGGCTTCTTCATGATTCTTTATCTTTCAAGGTTAGTTCTTTTCATTCAGTTCTGTATTCCTCCTTATCTGAACAAGATATTGGTTCAGATTATGCATCCCATCTTGAGTCTCTCTGGAAGACGGTTATTCCGGCGAAAGTGCAAACTCTCAGTTGGAGATTGGCGTTTGATAGATTGCCTACGAGATCTAATTTATTGAAAAGAAGGATGTTTGATTCCGAGCAAGACTTGGTTTGCGTTTTTTGTTCTAGTAGCCTCGAGGACGTATCCCACCTCTTCTTCTCGTGCATTAAATCAACTCAGGTTTGGAACAAGATTTGCGAATGGGCGGATATAGACATAATTTCTGAAAATTGTTGTTATTCTCACGCGAAGGTGTGAAACTCGATCCTTAGTGGTCGGTGTCAAGCGAATAGAGTATATTCGATTTGGTTTATTACTTGCTGGAGTATTTGGAGGTCTAAAAATGAATGCATTTTCAATAATGTAGTTATTGAGGTCGACGGTATTGTTTTCGACATTAAACTTTATTCTTGAAATTGGTTGATCCTAGGTAGGAAGGGGAGCAAGAAGTGTTGTTTGTATGATTGATTCAAATTTCCTTTTAACTTTTTATAATTTGTCTTTTGATTTGAGATTTTCTTAATCTCCTATTAATAGATTCTGCTTATAAAAGAAAAAGAAAAAAAAAAGAATGGCCCATATGTCACTCCTTACCTGTCTAATAGCAAATATTATTTCAATTTTAAATAATTTGATATTTGATCAAAATTTTGAAATAAATGCATCAATTATTTGAAAAGATTAGAATACATACCAACATGGCGGCTTTGATTATTGTATCACTATCAAACCCTTCCATTGTTTTTCCATCAAGCAATGAAAGCAACACATCCATGATGTCTTTATCTTCACCATCAACCTTTTCACCCAAACTCCTTTCATGGCGACGCTCTTTCAACCACTCAACTAAAACCTCATCCAATTCCTTCGAAGTTTCATTCATGGCCTTCACATGACCACCAAAATCAAACAATTTCAAACAAGGAATAACATCTCCCACCGTAATCACCCCAAACAAATGCATCATCTTCTTCAAAGCTTTCACAGTTTTTTGAGCTTCTTCTTCATCAACATTAGTTCTTGCACCAAAATACCTCTTCCCAACAACCATTCGAAGAACCATGTTGAATGTTAAGTGTGTAAACCATTGCTTCATATCCACCAACACATAGTTTGATGAATCCGAATCACTCCTTTTACTAGACCAAACATCGAAGAGCTCTTTAATCGATGTTCGTACTTCGGAAACACGAATATGTTGTTGTTGCTCGACTCGACGATTTGTGAGAACCTCTAGAGTTACAATCTTGCGAAGATTGCGCCAATAAGGACCATAGGGTGCATTTCCAAACATGGCTCCTTTATAGGCCATATGTTGTGTTGCAACAATCCTGGGACGAGATGCAAGAGCCATGTCGTTCGTAGTGAAACATTCCTTTGCCATTTCCCAATTGTTGACAATTAAAGCATGTTTAGAACCAAGTTTGATGGTGAATATTGGTCCATATTTATCAGCTAAGGCACCTAAGACTCTATGAAGTGATTGTGTGCCATTAAAAATTGGGAGATGACCAAGTATTGGCCATGCACCTTTGGCTATTGGTGCCTCTCTTTTTTTGCTACGACCAAGTAGACTCAGACCTAATGAAATTAGAGAAATTAGAAATGCAATTATTATGCTGCTTAGAGCTAAATCCATTAAAGCTAGATAAGATTTGGTTGATGAATGGATGTGGATTTAGTAATATTGTTACTCTTGAATGCTAGCTTTATATAGGAAAAGTTCTATTGAGAGCAAGAAAAAATGAAGAGACGTGTGAAGTGTTTGTGAAGACATGCATGTGTACAAAAACTAAAATTAAGAGGAAATTAAATGAGAAAATCAAATCATAATATTTTGATATTGTGACTAATATTATTTTTGGAAGAGACTTGTGTAATATTAATTATCTGGAAAAATATTTCATCTTCAGATTCAGATATTACGTTGAACTAGTCCACCGCCAGAGTAGGCTACTGTTTCTTTTCCACATATTCTCACTGACAGAGGTGACGAAAATGACATAAAATTGTTGGGTCAATATTTTGATCTAATCTCCAATTTTTCGTTTGTGCTGAGTTATCACCGTGCTATCAAAATCTCCAATCTATGTTTCTGATTTATTTTTAAAAAAAGTATAAAAAAAACAAAAAAACAACTGAGTAGTGTTAAATAAAGATTTACCTAAAAAAGTTTATATTATCGAAACTTTAACTTTAAAATAGAATGCAAATATAAGAGTTAAATAAAGATTATCCGTAATAAAGACTGTAAAGGATTATATGAAAAAATATGCACGTTATCCAGATATAATTACTTGTCACTAAGACAACCACACATAAAATTGTACCTAACATTAAAATAATCACGCATAAATATGTAAATATGTCGTGCCATACATGATGCAAAATAAAATATGATCCGTCCCCTTAGACAACCACAAATTCAAATTCATCTTTATTATATCTTCTCTAATTTAGAGAGTATATAGTTCTTCCACTTATTTTAAGATTTTATGCACTAACGAGATTGATTTAAAAAATTAACTTTCTATTTAATCATTTAGAGAAATTGTAACACATGTACATGATTATATTATATTATATTATAAATTAATTAGCAATTTCTAACTTGAATTCATTAAATCAAGTCTAATTTATAGTTAAATGAGGAAAATCTTTTACCTTTATATGTTTCTTTTTGTAATAACAATATTTTTTTAGAGACTTTACGATCTGATTTGACGGGCAATGATGTGTGTAGGATCATAAGTGCATAGAAATGTTAAATAATATGATAAGATCAAAATCTGCAAGGAAATATGTATGAGTATTGAATTTTATCCTAACAGTATTTAGCTAAAGTGACCAGAATTTTAGTTGGTTCAGTGCAAATTGAAATACGATTTAACAGTAGGATACGAGGTTGTGATCATCTATCAAGACTTTTCCTATTGATTATACGAATTCGAACACGAAAATATTTGTTGCTGTGAGAATAGGATATCAAATTATTAATTAATTTGAATCGCATCTTTAGTTCACAACCGGTCTTTAATTTATCCGAAGGAAAGGTCAAAGAAAGGAAAAACCTAATTTTGCATCGTAAACCAATGCGGGAAGAGATCTAGGTAAGGGGTTGGTTAAGTCTAGGGAAGGTATTAGTACCCTAAACTTCTGTAGTACTCTACAGGAACCTCTTGTTTAAAGTTTACTATTTTGCTTGATTATTTGCTTGAGGGTATATACTAAGGGTTAGAAAGTGAAAGAAAGACCTAAGAGTTAGTCATAAGTTTACTCGCCAAGATTCGCATCTTGTGCCTACGTATCCGAGGTAGGGGATGGAATCAGAGTAATCGTAGTTCCCCTCGAAAGGGAGGTTAGGAACTTCTTGACAGTGATCATGGTTTCAATGGGGGAATAAGCGTTCTTAAGGAAGCGCTTACGTGGAGTGCGGCGACTCCAATCTCTAAGTTGTAAAGAGTTGAATTAAAAAGGGTAAAATTAGGTATTACACGGCGGGAAACCTAAAACGGAGTGCAGCGACTCCTTGACCTAATGTTAGGGTAAAGGGTGATTTAACCCACGGCGGGACGCCTAAGCGATTAAGGTTTGAAAAATTCAAGGGTGAGGACTATTACCACGGAGGTCAAACGGTTAGACCTAATCCTTCGGAAGGAATTTAACGGTAAATAAAATAATGAAAATACGATTAAGCGGCAGTATGAAAATACGGGAAATGTACGAAAACGGTAAAGGAATTGCACAGCGACGATATCCTCGCATAAATTACAACCATAAAACGAAATATGAAAAATGAAGTATTATAACAGTACAACTGAGAAAGCAATCAATGGACCGACATAAAAATTTTACGAGAATAATCGGCAAGGTTCAATGTGAAATTGAAAGTGCAACGTTATACGATTTTAGGAAAGGGATTTAAAACTAAATGAGGAATTTACAAAAAAAGACTTTGAATTTAAAATGTTAATTTTTAATTTTGCCTAATTTTAATGGATTAATAAAAATCTTATTTTTTTCAAAAATTTTTTTTTTTTTCAATTGAGGAATGTTGAATTTTAAAGAAATGTTCTAATTAACTTTTAAAAAAGGTTTTTAGTTAACTTTAAGAAAAATGTTTTAAAAAAAGGGTTTTAATTTTAACAAAGGGTTTTGATTTTTTTTAAAACAAATACTTTCATCTTCAAAAAACGAGTTTTACTTTAAGAAAGGTTTTAATTTAAAAAAAAAAGGTTTTAACTTAAGAAAGATTTTAATTTAACCTAATTAAACTAAATTGTAAAATAAAAATAATAAAAAAGGTTTTATCCACCTAATTTAAACCAAAATATAAAGTTACAATAGAAATGAATGAATGATTTTAATGAATCTAATTTTCTTAAACTATAAAAATATAAAATAATACTAATAATAATAATAAAACAATGAAATAAAGAAAAAGAAAAAAAGAATATAAAGCCATTGAAATGAGGGGGCAATGCAACTTCTCCATTGTTGTTGTTTTGAAGCTTTTCGTTCATTACTCCCACCATTCTTGCTCTACCCGGTAAAAACCATAATTAAATAAAAATTATTGAAATAATTTATTTAAGATGTTACAATCCTCATCTCTAAAGTTTTGGCAATAAAATAATCTTCCTTACAAAATTACAAATTCCATTAAAAAGTCAATTTCATTTGCGCGAGCACATGCAAGACCATATTACGTCATATCACAATCAATTCACATATTCAAATTCCTCGTACCTAATATGTTATTTGTAAGGGGTCAATCTTTCATCGTCCATATCATATCAAACAAAACATACAATACAATATTATATAACAAATCATACAAAACATAACAGCCTAAGCGAAATCATATTCACAAAAATTCTTATTTCACAAATTCTTATGCCACTTAGATAAATCCCGTCACTTAAGCAAATTATATAACCATATAGTATCGCATCATCAAACACATGATCTTAAAATTTATTTTACATATTCATCCATATTCAGTTGTAATCAATTCACATCACAACCACACATAGTAATAATAATACTCACAAACAAAACAAGGATTTATCCACATCACATAATCATATCCAAAAATACAATATATAAAACTAGTATTTATATACTTTTTACCAGGATTAAAATTTATCGACTAAAAATATATTTCGATTCTCTGTTTTCTTACAAATAATTATGAAAGTTATTCTATAATACCTAACTATTAGTTTCGTTATAATCAAAATGGGAAAGTGCCCTTACCTTAGAAGTTTTTCTTCTCAGCTGCATTTTAGATCACCTCGAAGAAGTTTCTATCTTTATCATACTTTCACATATTAATTCGAGTCCATGTGCAAAAAATTTGCTCTGTTAACTCCACATCTTCCAATCGTTTTATTTTTTTTTATAATTTATTACACTACTAAAAAAATAAGATATTAAAATACCAATTTCAAATTTAGGTAAAAGAAACTTACTGCAAAACAGAAAATAAATTTGAGGAGCATATTGGTTATGTTTACCCGGTCATTTTGATGTTGGTTTTGCGCAAATCAAAATTACAATGATGAAGATACGAATAAAATAACAGTGTTAATTAATCAATCGACAACACGACATTTTTAACTATATAAAACAATGGATAACAAAATAATATCAATATTAAAACTTAAGTAATTAATTAGTAGAAATAAAATTTTAAAAATTAAAATGAAATGGAGAACATTTTTTCGACAACTCATTTGCTTTCAAAATCGAAATTTCCATTTCTTTGCACTCTCGTCAAAGAGAATCATCCTATGAACCATTATTGTTGTGGAAGTTACTCTAGCAAAGATCAAAGATAAGTTTAATTTCTTTTTTTTTTCTTTTATTCCTCTAAGAATAAAAATGTTCAATTAATTGTATACCCATGATTACTTTTTCTCATCTTCTTTATTTCAATACATAGTCGAATCAATATAAATATATACTCATTTATTTATTTTCTCATTCATAATTAAAATATTATTTATTTAAAATACTTATTAATATGCTTTTATATTTATAGATTTATTAAAATAATAAAATAAGAAATATACTAATTAATTTTAGTTATTAAATATAATAAATAAATTTATAAAATTAGAAAATTATAGGTAGTATAAAAGTAAAGAATTTAAATTTAATATTATTAATTCACAAATAATTATTTATAAAATAAATCATTAAACTAGAAAAATAAAAACAAGTAACTAGAAAAGGCCGATAAAAAAAATTAAGATATAACTATACACATAAAAATAATTATTCACTTAAATTAAAATTTAGAAAAATAAATGTATAGCATATAAAATATTGGTCAAAGAAAAATTTGACCTCAAATAATCATATATTAAAATATTAAGTAATAAGGCCAAGGTATTAAACAATCAACCAACAAGAAAATTGCACACAACATATAAATAGATGCATTCACAGAATTTTTTTTATAGATAAACTAGGTATTGTTTACTATTTACCAATTAAACAAAAGATTCAGAAAAATGACGAAACTAGCTAACATTCAACAGACAGTCGCCAATGCAAATGGCGACTTAGTTAAATCACAATTATGGCATTGTAAGTATTCGCCAATTGAAATGGCGATAGTGAAGAAGGAAAAGTAAAATCGCCAATGCAAATGCGACTTAGTTGTAGTCTAGGGTTTCTTTTTCAATTTTTTTTTAATGTTTTAATTTATATTTATATTATGCAAATATTTTAAATACATATTTAAAATATAGTTTTCATTAAATTTAAATATTTATATTATGCAAATATTTAAATACATATTTAAATAGTAATAACGTTAAGTTTATTATTAAATTTAATAATATTTTAATAAATATTTTAATTACTTATTAATGAATATTTGTCAGTAAATTATGTTGTTTGTTTTTTATAAAGAATTAAAACTTAAATAAACTTAAAATAATATAGACATGTAAAAAGTATTAAAATTTATTTATTTACAATAAAACTTAAAATAAATAAAATTACAGCAAAAAAAATAATTAATGGTCGGCTCTATCCAAGCGACCACTGGTGCCACACTGTGGGGGATGCGCGTTGCGACGAGGTCTACGGCGAGGTTGATGTGGTGTGTCTGGTCGCTGTGTGTTGAGTTGTGGAGGAGGGTTTTGTTGGAACGGCCCAGACGTATCAGATAGATTTTGCAGCATTTGACCACAATAGCTGGGAGGTCCATTGTCAACGGCGCTGCCGTAGTCAAGCTCAATGTCCATGTTTTCGAAGGACTGTCGGGGAGGTTGGGTGGAGTATTGGCGGTATGGTTGTCCGAATTCGTACATCGAATTGGGTTGTAAATGGTGTGTTGGTTGTTGTGGGGTGTGGTAGTCAAATAGTGGATAGTTGGAGGGGTAGTTAGAGGGGGTAGGGTGAAATGAGTTGTCTGGGCTATAGGTGGAGGGGGTAGGCTCAAAAGACGTATCAGGCTATAATGGTATGGTGGTTGAGGTTGGGACTGGGTGGGTGGCATATAAGAATGTTGTTGTTCATAGGGGGTATTTGTTGGCATGTGTGGGTTTTCGTAAGGCTGATTTTGGGCACTTGACTGTTGTTGTGTGTTTAACGAAGAAGCGCGTTCCCTTGGGTCGACCAAATATGTTGGCTGGGACAGGAAAGGCTGAGATGCCGTGACATACCTAAACCAAGTCATATATTGAAGACTTGGCCTATCCCCGTGCACAATACGGTCGGTTAAGACGTGCTGCCTTCTTCTCTTCCAGTGTTTACACAACTCCTTCGCAAAGTCCTTCCAATCACTGACACTCCACTGTGAGTCCACCCGCTTTTGATGCCACTACCCCAAATCTACCGGAGCATCTGGAATATCCTGATGCATCCCAAATTGTAGCTTCACCCGGTCACTTTGGTGCATCTCCACCGCAGTGAACCTAATTATGGGTGTTCTTGATGTCCACACAGCAACATCATTGGGGTCGGGCTGGTGGTCGAGACCCTCGTACGGCATCCAGACAAACTACAATAAAGGTGGATACATTTAGTCAGACAGAGATAGACAAGGTTATGCATATAAGTTAGACAAATTAAAGTTAAATGACTTACATCATCTGGCCCAAGGTGGTCTATGAGGTTGCGGTATTGAATTATAGAGTGCCTGGAATATCTCTGATAATTCATCCCTGGAACAGACCACCTAAAAAAAATAAACACATATAAGTTAGCATCTAAAACACATCTCACAAATTATTAACTTACAAAGAAAATGTAGTTGCTAAATAATCTTGAAAAGAAACTTACTTGTTGGCGTACGAAAATGTAAAAGAATTCTGGTTTATTGGAGCAAGCGTTGGCATCCTAGACCAACCCCACGCTTGCAAGAGATAAGCACAACCATAGAAAGTACAATATTTTTTTTTGGAAGTTTTGCAAAGTGCATTATACAGATGGGCGAGGACAGCTGATCCCCAACTATATTCGCACACTTTGTGAATATTTTATAATAATGGTAAATACATAGTATGGACGGTATTTCCAGTTTCCTCTAGAAATAAAAAGTGACCGAAAAAATCATAATATAGCACCGTGTTTTGACTATTATGTCATATTCGGTGCTATCATCAGTTAAGACAATACTGTTGTATTGTTCTCTGAGGTATTTTAAATTAATTCCATGACCCCTCAGGCGGCCCTCGCTTTCCGCCTGAGGTGCGTCCACGCAAAGAGGGGCACCCAATAAATCTTCGCAAAGTCGGTCAGGGACACCAACTTTGCCGTTGACGGACTTACCATCGATGTGTAGGCCGAGCAACATGTATACGTCTTGGAGAGTCACAGTACACTCACCAAAAGGTCGGTGAAATGTATGTGTCTCCGGTCTCCAGCGTTCTAACAACGCTAGAATAAACTTCATATCGAGAGAGTAAGATTTAATTTTGATCACATCACCAAACCCACAATTACGAAGGTACCCCGCTATGAGCGGGTTGTGTTGTATGCAATCATGCACACGACATCGAAACCTTGATACATCTTGCAAAATAATTAATGTCACGTTAGACAAGAAGTAAAATAATTAACGTTTTACTAGACAAGATTGTAAACATAGATAAGAACTAAAAACTTACAAACTCTGCAATATTTTCAGTCGTGCCTCTATGAGAGTTGCCCATTGTGAGTAAAGACATTGTCGTTTGAGATGTCGAGATGTAGAGATATTGAGAGTTTGTGAGTTTGAGGGTTTGAGAGTCTTTGAGTTTGAGATTTTTGGGAGTTTGAGAGTTTGAGAGTTTGAGGGTTTGATGTTTTTTGAGTTTGAGAGTTAGAAAGTTAGAGAGTTTGGGGGTTTGAGAGTAGGAGAGTTTAATTGTGAGCAAAGTTTGTTGGGTAAAGACACTATATTTATATTCCACGAGTGGATGTGTGTTGTAAATGTATGCGGACAAGTGTATTGATACATGTGTGTTGTAAACGCATGTGGGACAAGTGTACTGATGCATGTGTGTTGCAAACGCATGCGGGAAAAGTGTACTGATGCAATGTCAAACACTTAAGCAGGCTGCATGCAGGATCACATGTGAAAGGCAGATTCCTTCATTGTCCCATCTCATCAAGCAGACTGCATGCAGGATCACATGTGAAAAGTAGATTCCTTCATTGTCCTGTCTCATCAAGCAGGCTGCATGTCATTGATTGCTGCATTGTCCAGTCTCATCAAGCATGTTGCATGCAGGGTCACATGTGAACCTAAGATTTCTGCATTGTCCCGTCTCATCAAGCATGCTGCATGTCATTGATTCCAAAGGCTTTGATTACATGTAATAGATTTGATTGCAATACATATAAACAAATTTTTTACTATCAGAGTCTTTTTAATGGTTACATGTGAAACGCAGAGTTTTTCTTATATTTATTATAGTTTGTTTAGTGAGTTTTTAGTGAGTCACATGTGAAACGCAAACTCTTGCATTGTCCCGTCTTATCAAGCATGCTGCATGCAGCAAGAGAATCTCGTAGGCCTGCATGGTCAATGTAGGCATGTAGGGTCACATGTGATTCGCAGAGTTTTGCTATTATCCTGTCTTATCAAGCATGTTGCATGTCATTGGCTTCAAAGGCATTGATTGTGGTAAACGGATTCGTGACAAGGTAAATAGATACATGTAAAAATTCTTTAAACTCTTTAAACACTCAAAAACTTAGAGTATTTAATAAAGTCTTTAAACTCTTTAAACTCTAACACTCAAACACTCAGACCCTCAAACAGTCAAACCCTCGGACACTCAAACACTCAAACACTCAAACACAATTTTTGCTATGTCTCAAACACCATATTATATGATTTCGGAACATCTTAACGGTGAAGTTTTCGAATGTGAACTATCTGGTGTCAATTTCAGAAACACTGAAGTTACAAGATTTTTAATTGACAGAAGGTCTAATTTTTTACACCTAAAGTCAAGAATAGAAAAAAAATGCAATGTCGTCCAGTTGGGCAAATAATATACAAAAACCCAGTGTTTTTTGGTGGCCATGTTGAATGTAAATTTTTCCCGTTAAAGGTGCGAGACGATGAAGATGTGCGTAACATGTTCCGGAGTCACGAGTATTCTGGTTTCTCAGATATCGTGTTATATGTTACGTTACAACAACAACAACTGTTTCAGCAACTTTATTCTTCTCAAGTTTTTTGTGATTCTGAGGATGAACACGCTGAAGTCAATGTTGTTGACAAGGAAGAAGAAGCAACTGAAGTCACTGTTGATGATAAGGTAAACAACCAGGAGGACGGGGTTCCACCCGACAATGTTTATTGTCCACCTCAACACATGACAACTCTCGACTTGGGTGACGATGAACCCTCGACGGATGTTTTCTACAACCCCAACTACACAACAGAAGGGCAACTAAAAGAGGGTGACGAGTTTCGTACGAAAGAAGATTGTGTCCGGGCAATCAAAAAGTTTCACATGGAGTTGTCAGTCGATTATAGAGTTGATCGGACGAATCCGACGCGGTATACGATCTATTGTCGTAACGAGGAGTGCCCGTTCCGATTAACAACGTCTTTCAGGAAGAGAAGTGATTCCTGGAAAATAGGGTTAATGGGTTCATCCCACAGTAGTATAATCTCTAATCCGATGCAAGACCATCGCAAACTCAGCTCTCGATTGATTTGCGATGAGATTCTGTCAGTCGTTAGCGACAACCCGTCTTTGAAGGTGAGTACCATAATTTCACATATGGTTCAAAGGTACAATTACACTCCTTCATACCGAAAAGCTTAGATTGCTAGGACTAAAGCGGTTGAAAGGGTGTTTGGAAATTGGGAGGAGTCGTACAAGGAACTTCCAAAATTCCTGGTGGCTCTTAAACACTACTCTTCTGGGACTGTTGCGATATTGGAGACAATGCCTGCGTGTACACCAGACGGGACTTGCGTTGATGGAAATGGAATTTTTCACAGACTCTTTTAGGCGTTTGAACCATGCATCAAAGGGTTTGCATATTGTAAACCTATCATTCAAATTGACGGAACATGGTTATACGGGAAATATAAGGGCACACTTCTCATGGCTGTGGCACAGGACGGGAACAACAACATTTTTCAATAGCTTTCGCTATAGTAGAAGGGGAGACTGCTGGGGGTTGGAGTTTTTTCTTAAAAAATCTCCGCTCTTACGTGTCTCCCCAACCTAACTTATGTTTGATCTCTGATCGACATCCATCAATCGAGAGTGCATACAACAACATTGATAACGGTTGGAAGGATCCTCCCTCAACCCACGTCTATTGCATAAGGAATATTGCCCAAAATTTCATGCGGGAAATCAAAGACAAGTCGCTGCGGAAGAAGGATGTGAACGCGGGATATGCACTAACAGAACCCACATTCAAATACTACCGTGATGAGATCAGACTAACGAACGCGGATGCATTAAGATGGATTGATAACATTCATAGGGAGAAATGAACGCGGGCATACGACAATGGTGTGCGATGGGGCCACATGACAACTAACCTCGTCGAATCAATGAATTTTGTTTTCAAGGGAATCCGAAACCTCCCGATAACTGCCTTGGTCAAGGCAACCTATTTTAAGCTAGGACCACTCTTTGATAGCAGACATACAAAGTGGGGTTCGGTATTACAATCGGGTCAACTGTACAACGATACTTCAATGAAATTCATGAAAGACGAAGTTGCCAAAGCCAACACACACGTCGTCACCATCTTTGACCGTACAACTGGTTGGTTCAATGTTGCCGAGTCGATTGATCACAACGAAGGACGACCTAGGGGATGTTACTGTGTTGAACTGGATAAGAGCTGGTGTGATTGTGGGAAGTTTCAGGCATTCTGTATGCCTTGCTCTCATGTTATAGCAGCGTGTTCGAAGGCGCGCTAGGACCCAACCAACCTTCTTTCTACAGTTCACCAAGTGATAAGTCTATGCAATGTCTACACATGCAGCTTTCAGGTGGTGGAAAATGAGGATTATTGGCCTCAATATGAAGGCAAAATTGTTTGGCATAATGACTTGATGCGCAGAAAGAAAAAAGGTTGGCCTAACAACACGCGCATTCAAACAGAGATGGATACCGCTGACAAGCTGGTGAGATTGTGTAGTTCGTGTCGGCAACCTGGACACAATCGTACAAAATGTCCTAACGTAGGATCAAGCAGCAGAGCATAATTTTATATGTAATCTTCTCTCGTTAAATCAATGGCAAATTTCATTCGATTAATAGCAAATTTCATTCGATTAATAACAAATTTTATTCATTTAAAAGCATAGTTAACTGACATAACAACAACATAAAGACAGAACACTGCACCAAGGCAACATAAATTAAACAAACATAACAACAACGTAACGACATAAAACAGAACACTGCACCAAGGCGTCTACGATATCACGACCATCAACTTTATCTTCTTTGGTGTCAACATCATCACAAGGACACCGACATCATTTTCCACTTTTCTCCATTCACGAGTAACTCTGTTTCTCCCGCTATCCTCAACCAACCTCTCAATTTTCCTAATCTTTTCTCCTGGAGCAATATCTCCTTCTAGCCAGCGGTTCAGTTACCTGTGCAAGTGCTCCAACGTCTGCGTATTCCAAAGGAGCACCTTCATCAGAGGCTTTGTTGCTGAAAACACAACTAGGGCATTTCTCTTCATTAGATCGAAAGTTGGAAAGGACTCCTCCGATACTGATGACGACAACGACGAAGAACGTTGATTTAGAAATGCAGACATTCTAGGCCCCACGCAACTCAAAATGCACTAAGGCTTCAGTCTTTTGGGATACAATGTTGTGAAAACATACATGTATTTGCAGTCGTATTTATAGTAAAAAAATAGTACGTACCCCATATGATATGACTTAAATACCCTTACAAAATTTATACACTTTAAACTTCAATGTTTAGTCAATTTTTATGTTTTAAAAGTTATTATTTAAATCAATTTATCTACCTTAAAATTAAATCAACACTCAATTTTTATTTTGTATTTAAACCTAAATTTATTAAACCAATTTAATTTATTTTTAATTAAACCTAAATTTAATAAATTAATTTGAGATTATTTTTTATTTAAACCTAATTATTTTAAGTTTATTAATTAAAAAATTAATTTTAACATTAAATCTAATTATTTTAAGTTTATTAATAATAATTATGTTTAAAAACAAAATAATAATTAAAAACATAAAAAAAATTATTCATATTAAATACATTAAAACATTAATTGAAATTAAAAAAATAATCAAAATTAAAAATATAACAAAAAAATTGATATTAAATACGGTAAAATGAAAGGGAACCCTAAACAATGCCTATGTCGCCCTATGGGCTGGCGATTTCATCCAATTTGCCCAATTTCGTCAATCAGATTGGCGAATTGCTTGAAACCAGTGTTTGCCAATATCGCCATACTAAATGGCGACTGCCTGTTGAATGATAGTTGGTTTGGTAATTTTTTTTAATCACACAATTATATGGTAATTTGTTTCAAATACATGGATATTTTTAATAAAAAATTCTGCATTCACACCTCATTCATTTTTTTCTTCTTACACACACTTGATGACATCAACCCATAATATTCAATTGCACCATATCATAATATTTTCACTTTATTCCAATCCATTTATATGGAATTTAATTTAACATAATACAAATTTATTTTAGTTAACTCAAATCCCTAAACATTTTTTATTCATTTTTTTTTAGATTTATTTAGTATCAACCTTGCTAAAGAGTGGAGAATTTCAATACATCAATAAGAATAGAAATTACAATACAAATAAACTTAAAAAAAATATTTAATACAACAAATTACATATATAAGCAAATAATAGAATAGAAAATAACAACTCTTTTAGTGATAAGCAGTAGAGAAGAGATAGTGCAGAGAATAACTTTAAGTTATAGACAATAAAAAAGAAGATAATGCAAAAAAAAAACGATTTTTAGTGACAGACAACCAATTATAAGTTATACAGAAAATAATATTTAATGACAGATAATAAATTATAAATTATATAAAAAAATATATTTAGTGACAAACTAGTAAAACAAATTTCACACAAAAAATAAATTAGCGACTAACATTAAAAAGACAAATTATAATAGTAAAGACATTCTCATCAAAACGAAATCGATAAGTTAATCTTACACAAATAATTTATAGATGCATATATCATCATGAAAGTCATCTCTAACTTCAAACATAATGGTTACCCATATTATAAATATTATTTTTGTTATTTAAGGAAAATAACACTATTCAATTTCATAAAAGTGTTTGTTTGTGAGATTAAATTGATTTTTGTTCATGATTAAAACTCCTATTAACGTACATAATTTACAAATAACCATGATTATCAAATTAAAAAAACAACATTTATATAAAAATTTACACAATTAATTGCTAGCAACATGTTTGCGAGTCAAAATTCTTATATCACACATATACATTTTCTTCATGTTTACTTATACCTAGATTCAACATTGAGATTAGTCAAATAATTCTTTAGCTTATAATATGATATAATATAATTTTTTTCCACTAATAACAAAGATACCAAATACTATTTATGAAAAAATATTAGTTAAAAATTTCAAATGATGGTAGGTATATTTTTTTTCTCTACTTTAATAACAATAAAAAAAATATATCACCCATCAAAATAATCACTAAACCAAAGGAACTCCACGTTATTAGTTTAAAAGAAAATCTAAATTGAACTCCACGTTCGACTATAAAAATTTTGTAAAGTAAAAACAACTTGGAAATTGACAAGGCTGTAAAATAAAGGGTGTAATTCTTAAAGCGTCGAAAGTAAAAGGCAAGATGTAAAAGACTTTGAAAATAAAGGCAATGATGTAAAGGCTTGAATTTGATAAAAGTGCAAGAAAGTAAGTACGTAAGACGTCGAAAGTAAAAACAAGAATGTAAAGGGTTTGAACTTGATAAAAGTGTAAGAAAATAAGTGTGAAGACAAATACTTAGAAAAATACAGGAAAGTAACAGTCGAAAGCAAATAAAAAGAGCAATAAAATGCAGGTTAAAATAAAGTGCAGAAGAAAATCAATTGAAAGTAAAGATTAAAAATAAAGTTTCAAGGAAAAACATGTAAATACGAAAGATAAAGTTCAGGAAAATGCATTTAAACATGAAAGACAAAGTTTAAAGAAGAATATGCAAGATAAAGTGTAGAGTAAACAACAACATACAAATGA
Organism: Lathyrus sativus; assembly: GCA_963859935.3. Taxonomy (NCBI): domain Eukaryota; kingdom Viridiplantae; phylum Streptophyta; class Magnoliopsida; order Fabales; family Fabaceae; genus Lathyrus; species Lathyrus sativus. Next base: position 646,679,240 of record OZ012735.1, on the reverse strand, counting down.
TAAAGATACATAAATTGCATTGATGAAAAGAAATGGTGTCACATCACGTACATTCTCTCGAACTCGTTTCTCTACACGTGGATACTTTGAGTAATTCGGAGTAACTTGTACAAGACAAATGAACACCCTTATTCTATGGAAATAACCCCTATTTATATTGCTAGAAAATAACTACTTTTGGCGCTTTTCCTAGACTTCAACCGTCCCACATTTGCCAACTGCTCTTTTGAAATTCAAATATTTAGGAAGTTCCCTCCAGCCTTAGTGGTAACTGCAGCGCGCTTCTTTCAACATTTTCATGGTCGAAGGTGTTTACCAACACTTAGCAGTTTTTCCAGTAGTTTTCACAACCTCTCTTGAACTCAGCCTTCACCAAAACTGGGTCGAAGCCTTCTTATGCTTAAAAATAATTTTTTGACTTGAGATGACTCTGATTTTGCTAGCGTCGAAAATGAGAGCCAACACCTGGTTCCTATTTACCAAAACTACCCTTGGTTCTTCTTCTCTAGGAACTTGTGGTTGATTCCTAAGAGGCTTGACTTTAGGTCGTTCGACCATTCCCTGGTAGTTTTGATTTTCCTGGGCCAAATTTTGTGGAATTTGATTGATGGTGTTGTCTTCGTCGAATACTACTCCTTGGTTTTCTAGCAGATACTCACTCGATGGTTGTCGAAGGGGATTTGGTACACCCAAGAATTCCACCAGGCGTGTCATTTGCGCTGCCAATTGTTGATTGGTTAGTGTAGTATTCTGAATGAGGGGCTGAAAGATTTCCCCCATAGTTTGAGACATCATCTGAACCATTTGATGGTTACTTTCGTCCATCTATTGTCTCAAATAGGATGCAGAATTGGTCGTTAAACCTGGCATCTGGGCTGAATACCCTATACCTAAGTTCTGACTAATTTGACCCACATTTACCCCAGTGCCAGATCCCTATAATGGCGAAGTCATTACGGGTTCTGTATATAACGGAGGGGCATTTTGTAAGTTTGCCATCAACGAAGTCGACCTTCCATAAGGCGGATCTCGAGGCAAAGACATTGAAAACCCAGGGGAGAAAATGCCTCTAAATGTCGAAGTCCCTATTGGTGGTGGGGTCTGTGGAGGACCCATTGGCCCAATGTAAGTCAAAATAGGCTGCGTATGAGAAATCGAATGTGTGAGCATCAAACTTTCCATAGACGGTATTGCCTCAGAAACAAACGTTGAGTCTGTTGGTCCCCCTGTCGAAGCCCCTATGGGTTGTTCTATATTGTTATTCGGGACATCCTGAGGATTATTTGGCTGGTTTAGATTCGTCGCCATTCTCCTCTATATCTCCTTTTCAGTCTACATTTGTTAACATTGGCTACCTTACAACTTCTCAATAACATGCAACAAATGTTTTTTCCAAGAAAAAAAATACTTTATCATAGAACTAATAAATTTTCTGAAAGAGAATTTTTAGAAACGATTTTTGTAATCATTTAACACTCTCCCACTAGGCGTGCCAATTTGTTCGCCGTAAAAATTGGCGAACAACCGCTGGTCTGACAAATCAAAAAGAGGTTTGTTTTACTTACATGATCGACCACACAAATCCTAAAACATGTGCTAATTAATCTTTAAATAAAGTTTATAAAAACTATGAACACCTCGACAAAGTCCATAATAAGGCAACTTATTTCAAGTGTAAATGAACTTAAGTGATAGTAAGGGGAATCGAAATGCTGGTAAATGACAAAGATAAGAACTTGCATAAAGGAAAGATGAATTCTTAAATAAAAATATTTGTCAAATTGCATTGAAATAAAAACTGGTGTTTAATTAACGTAAATTCTTACAACTCGTTTCTCTCAATCACACGGATACTTGGAGTAAATAAAGATTTTGTACACAATTGAACACACACATCTTAACACTAAGACCCGCTATTTATAACAATCGAATATAACTGCCACTAACGACTAACGAACAAAATCAAGACAATTTGCATACCTTCGAACCATATGGGCGCTCCACTTGTCTTTCTTAAAAACAGACTTTCACTCTTTTATTTGAATTCAAACGAACTCGTCGAAATATCCCTAGCAATGCTTCTGTCGAATTGCGTCTTCCAACTGCTGAGAAATATCTCTAAGTCTATAACATAGACCTTCTTGACGAAAAAATAACTTCGACTCCCATTCCAGGACATGGATCTAGTCGAAATAGTAAGATTTCTTTATAAAACTCTATTTATTACTTTTAACTTTATTCAGGCATCAAAGTTAGAAACCAACAACAGATAAATCCGTAAATAACATTAATCTGTAGATCAAATCATAAGTGACATTAAATTTGAAGAAATTTATAGATAATTAAAAAAAAATTAAAATAATAATAGACGTTAATTCAATTGACACTTCCTCTTTAATATAGGGTTGTATCTCTATTTTTTTATATTTATAACATGAATATATTCGAAATTAGAGAGAACGTTGATTTAGTTTGAGTATTAAATTTTGAAAATTCCATTATTTAGGAAAAATATTCTCATCTAGTAACTTCTAAAACGACATCTATCTTTGTTGTGGAGTATTGAAAAAACTGTCAAAAGCATGTGAGGTGAAAGTGAAGCATATTAAAATTTGTGAGATATGAGGTTCTACATTTCATCTTCAGATTCCGATATTACGTTATGAACTCGTCCACCGCAAGAGCAGCCTATTGTTTCTTTTCCACATATTCGGACTGATAGAAGTGACGAAAATGACATAAAATTGTTGGGTCAATTTTTTGTTGGATTACAACCACACAACTATCACTCGACTGACGTTGTGTTCGACACTGCGTGTCATGGCTTGTTGTTTGTGATGAGTTATCACCGTGGAAATATAACTTTCTGTCGAAATCTCCAATTACTGATAACAACTGATTTTGTTTTAGGTAGATGCTAAACTAAAAAAATCTCAATAAATTTTGACTAAAGTTATTACTTGACATGATTTCTTACGTGTTTATCAATTTAAACCACAAAATTCGAAAATATGACTGGCGTATAAGCAATTTTTATTTAAAACCGAAAATATTGAAAATAATTTTTATTTTAAGCCACAAAAATTTAACTTGAATGTTTTGATTTAAGTGAATGTGTGGAGGGATTCACTACACTGCAGCGGAAAAGTCAAGACGTCTTTGGATTATTATGATCCGCTCAATCAATTTTGTGTATTATAATATATTTTTTATATTTATTTAAAAAAAATTAAATGTCAAAAAGTTATAAATAAATAATTTGCACCTTCAACCAACCTCTCTCTTTTATTATTGTCGTGGCGACATCGTTTTATTTCTTCCACCCTTCATCACCGTTGTGACAATATCATTTTATTGACGCAAGAGATGGTATAATGGAGGGTGAAAAGTATAATGATATTGTCACGATAGTGGTGGAATGTGGCAGGAGACGTCACCCCTAACACTTAAGATTTTTAAACCAAATAAAAAGAATATGACACATGTTAATATATAATACATATGATTGATCTGATCAAATCGATAATATTAGCTCAAAGTCATTCTGAGTTACGCACTTCAAAGTCATGAGATCATGCTCTTGTATGGAGAGTTGCATAAACACTGTACATATGAATGTTTTTTTTTTATATATTTTTAAAATTTATTTTTTGGATTATATTAAGTGAAAATCTATTATTAGAAACAAATTTCTAAAATATTTTAAAAAATAGAAAATTAAAAACATAAAAATAATAGATACAAGTGAAGAGTATTGGTAGGTATGTTTAATTATCGAAAATAGTTTCATCTTCTAAAATAAAAATTGATTTAGAATTGAACTTTTTTATTCATGCATTGTTGGTGAGTAAGAATTTGGTGATGAACTTTGATCACGTGTACTTCTAGTGTAGGGTTCTTGTAGTGCAAGTTTATTGTAAGTAAAAGAAATATTTTTTAAATTTTATTATCATATTGAAACTTTAACCTTAAAACAGAATGAAAATAAAGGAGTTAAATTAAGATTACTCACAATAAAGACTTTAAAATATTATATGAAAAAATATTCACACCCTTAAAACTATATCATCCGAATATAATCACCTGCCATTAAAGTTACTACACATGAATTTTTACTTGTCACTAAAATAATCACACATGAATTTTGTTAGTTACTAAAGCAACTACAAAATGAATATGTCATACAATGCATGATGCAAAATAAAATATGATCCAAGCCACTTAAGCAACCACAAATTTAAAATCATATTTATTATGTATTAATGTGTATATAATATCTAGCCAATTCCTAAATCAAGTCTAACTTAAAATTGAATGAGAAAAACTCTTACCTTTATGTGTTTCTCTTTATGATGGCAATCCCCTTAAAGACTATAAAATCTGATTTGACGGACAATGATGTGTATAAGACCGCAAGTACACTGAAATTTCAAGTAGTATAATAAGATCGAACTCACAAGGAGATGGTATGAGTATCGAATTTTATCCTAACGGTGAACGATGACAATTTTTGTTGGTTCAGTGCAAGTTGAAATAAGATTTAATAGATAAATAAAACAGGACATAAGGTTGTGAATATCTATCAAGACTTGTCCTATTGAGTATCCAAATTGGAACACGAGGTTGTGATTATCTCTCAAGACATGCCCTATTGATTATCTGAATTCGAACACGAGAATATCCAAGAAATTCTCTTTATGTGTTTCTCTTTATGATGACAATACTCTTAAAGACTCTACGATCTGATTTAACGGACAATGATGTGTGTAGGACCGCAAGTGCACATAAATGCCAAGTAGTATAATACGATCGAACCCACAAGGAGATGTGTATGAGTATCGAATTTTATCCTAACGATGTTCAGCTAAAGCGATCACAATTTTTGTCGGTTCAGTGCAAATTCAAATAAGATCTAATATATAAATAAAATAGGACACAAGGTTGTGATTATCTATCAAGACTTGCCTTATTGATTATCCGAATTCAAACACGAGAATATGCAAGAAATTTATAGAAAAACTAGATAAATATGTACAACATACAATTTATTAGCGTGCGTACCTAACGTGTTTTTGGCACGGATAAACGACTTTCTCAATCGGGAACGAGTCACATTTTCACGATGGATGCCTCGCTACTATAATGTTTAGCAATATGCGGTCAGATATTAATTTGTATCTTTTTGGACTACAATCATATCTAGGTTGTCTTTGCTTTCGAATCTGACACAAATATTTGTAAGAACTTGGATTCTAAAATAATAATACATCTAACTCGTGTACTTCATGTTCAAATAAAACCAATCAGGAATCGCCATGAGATAGACTCTCGCGACCCATCGTCGTTATAAAACTACTCATTCATGGTGAGGTAAACAACAATTAAGCAAGCGAAAGGCATAGCATGCAAAGTAAATAAAGTAAAGCAATTGAAAGTAAAAACAACCTAAATAAAAGAAAGCTTGACTTAAATAAAGAAAATCAGAAAAAATATAACAATGTTGTAGAGGAATACAAACGAGAGAAAAAAACTCAACTTGAAAATTACAAAGTGTATAGAAGTAATAAGTTGTAACTCCCCCGTTTTTAGTCTAAGACATTATTTTAAAATTCTCATTTACTATTAAAGATTTGACATTTTTTTTACAACATAATCATTATTCATGATAAATTCTATAAACCATAATTAAATGAAAATGAGTGATATAGTTTATTTAAGACATTTCAATCCTCATATATAAAGTTTTGGTAATAAAATAGTCTTCCTGAAAAAATTACATATTCTATTAAAAAGCCGATCTCATTCCTGCGAGCACATGAAAAATCATATCACGTCATATCACAATCAATTCATATCTTCAAATTCTTCGTACCTAATATGTTATTTGTAAGGGGTCAAACTTCCACCGTCCATATCATATCAAACAAAACGTATAGTAAAATATTACATAACAAATCATACAAAACATAACAACGTAAGTGAAATCAAATCCATAAAAATTCTTATTTAACAAATATCTTAAAATAAGTCTACCACTAAGGCACCACACATAATTAATCTCATGATAATTAGGAAGATAACCTGCCATTGAGGCACGTACCACAAAGAAATGCATATGTCATGTCATGATGATGTAAATGAGAATCTCACCACTTAGACAAATCCTACCAACTAAGCATATCATATAACCATATAGTATCACATCATCAAGCACATCATTTTAAAATTTGTTTTACATATTCTTCTATCCAATTGTAATCGATTCACATCACAACCACACATAATCATACCCAAAAACACAATATATAAAACTAGTATTTATATATTTTTTATCAGGATTAGAATTTATGACTAAACTACAATTTGATTCTATTTTCTCTTCCAAACAATTACGTAAGTTATTCTATAATACCTAACTACTAGTTTCGTTATTTTCATATGGAAAAGTGCCCTTACCCTAGAAGTTTTTCTTTCCAGCCACATTTAATATCACCCCGAGTAAGATCTTATCTTTATCATGCTTTCACCTATCAATTCAATTATATGTGCAAAAAAAATTTTCACTTAACACTTCATCCTCCAATTGTCTTGTTTTGTTTTTATCATTTATTAAAATATTAAAATACCTTAAAAATACCAATTCCAAATTTAGGTAAAAGAAACTTGCCGCAAAACAGAAAATAAATTTGAGTAGCATATTGGTTATGTTCACCTGATCATTTTGATTTTAGTTTTGTACAAGCTAGAGTTACAATAATGAAGATAGAAACAAAATAACAGTATTAATCAATCAACAACACAATATTTTTAACTATAAAAAATGAATGATAAAATAATAAAAATATACAAACTTAAGTAATAAATTGGTAGAAATAAAATTTTGAAAATTAAAATGAAATAGAGAACATTTTTTTGACAACTAAGTTGCTTTCAAAATCGAAATTTTCTTTTTTCCATCATGGCAGTTGAAGACATTCATCATGTGGACCATTGTTATAGTGAAGTTACTGTAGCAAAGATCAAAGATAGGTCTAGTGAAACCATTAATTATATACCTATGATTACTTTTTCTCACATTCTGTATTTTAATACATAGTCTAATCAATATACATACATAATTCTTTATTTATTTTATCATTCATAATTAAAATATTATTTATTTAAAATATCCTTTAACATAATTTCATATTTATGGATTTATTAAAATAAAAAATAAAAAATATACGAATAACACTTAATCTTAATTATTAATATAATAAATAAATTCATAAAATTAGAAAAATATAAGTAGTATAAAAGTAAAGACAATTAAATTTAATATTACTAATTCATCAAGTAACTAGAACAGGTCGATAGAAATAAATAATTAAAATATAAATATACACATAGAAATAATTATTCACTAAATTTTAAAATTAAAAAAAATAAATATATTATCATAATGTTACATTCTAATCTCCTTAAAATAGTTTCATCCTTAAAAGCAGAATGTATAAAATATTATAATATAGTTTCCTCTTAAAATAAAATCAATAGCAAAATTGATTTTTATATGATGAAGAGTTAAAATATTATAATATATAAATATAATAGCTATAATAATATAAAATTCTAGGATCTTCTTTTATTATTATAGAAATAATAGTTTCATCTTCGAAACTAGAAAGTTGCGACAAATCAAAAAATCACTTAAAAAAATCTAAAGTGAAATTATTCAACCAATTTTATATAAATTCACAATTGAAAATATATTAAATTATTATTTTTGTTTTCTTTATAAAATTATGTAATTTAATCATTTAAGTTTATAACAACCAATAAAAATTATGCGCATTACTATAACTCATGCAAGCCTAAAAGAAATCCTATTAAAATCAAATGTAACACAAACTTTTAATATCAAATGTATATACAATACTTAAAAGAAAATACTTTTGGAAAAAAATGTAAATTTTTCTTTAAACAAAACATAGTAAAATAAACTCATTTATAAAGATGGACCAATATGTTTTAGGAAATTTAAATTTTAAATCCTGTAAAGGTTTTTGAACATTTACGGTATATAATATAAATCACGAGAGATTCAAAATCAAAAGCTTAAAATATATAGTTAAGTCAAATCTTTAATTGCATATTACTTTGTTTTGTATGTCCAATTAATTTAGCACAATCCAACAATTGATGAGGTCGATCTATTCCGGATTTGAATCCTCTCCTTTTTTATATATCATGTCATCTCTCCTGTTTCTAATATAACGGTTCAGAATTTATAATGAATAATTAAATAACAAAGACAAAAATAACAAAGACAAATTACTTATTCATTTCTCTCTCCTATTAAATGACTTTTTTAATTTAATTATTCATTATAAATTTTGAACCGTTAGATTAGAACATGAGAGATGGCATGATATATAAAAAAGGAGAGGATCCAAATCCATCTATTCCACTTATAATTTTGTCTAATATCAACAAGAGATCAATGTGGAACAATATCTCAAGTTGTTAATGTTAGAATTAAATCAATTCAATATACATGCTCAACATACTATGACATACATTTTATGCGGAATCAAAATAGTCATATAAACATGTATATAATTATAGGATCGATAAATTAATTTTAGAAATACCTTAATCCATTGAGAATAATTTCTTTGATGGTAATCCTAAACTCAGAAGTTGATGATTTTTTTTGTTTTTCCTCAACCGGTACTCCTTATGCCTCAAATTCTCTTCAGATGGGGAGAACATATAATTTGCTTGTGTACAATATATTAGGCACCATAGCCTATATATAGTATAATGAACAATTAAGGTTCCCATTATTTTCAAATGTATCATCTTGTCATCCACTCATATTTGAGTCCTTACCTAATTATTTAACTAACTAATTAATTAATTCTCAAATAAAATCTAAATAGCCTTTGAACATTTGAACATTATTTGATCACATAATTATTTAAGACAATTTATTTGATAAATAGCTAACATAATTAAATAAATATATTTGGCCACATAATTATTGAAATACTAATAAAATACTAAATTATTTAAAATATTCCAACAATCTTCCACTTGCCCAATATATCTTAATAATTATATCATAATTCTTTAGGCACGCATATGAATGTTATTTATATTTAGATTTCAACTTTACAATCTGGTCCACCTCATAAATCAATAATGGGACCATCGCAGTCGTCCTCACCAACATATAACGTGACGGAACCCCGACGACCACCACATCAACGTACTTGATGACATATATCGATATGGATTAGTGGCATAGAAATTTCATGCAATGTGATCTCTAAATCATGCATATTTTCAATTGGTCCTACTGGAGTCCTTAGTGAGATCAAACTGAAGCTTCTTAGGTGTAATTCAAAATTACAATATTTGTACAAAACAAAAAAACTTGATATTGTTATAACAATAGTACCTCATAAGTTTATTTCTGCAGAAAATTAAAAATAATATAAAGTTTGTACCAAAATAAAACCAAAGTATAGAACATTTCTCAAAACTAATCTAAGGCAATCTTAAAACCAAGATCCATATGAATAACATACCCATGAAAAGCCTTAGGTGCTAAACCTTTGGTTAGTGGATCAGCTAGCATTAAGTCTGCCTCTATATGTTCTATCATAATTTGTTTCTCCTGAACTCTTTCTTTCACAATAAGACAATTAATATTGATAAATTTCGATTTTGTAAAACTCATATTATTGTTGGAGTAGAGCACATTTGCACTATTATTACAATAAATCTTTAAGGGCCTTTCAATGCTTCTAACGACGCGTAGGCTTGAAACAATGTTCCACAACCAATTTGCATGATTTGATGCCTCAAAGAAATCCATAAACTCTACTTTCATGGTGGAGGGAGCCACTAAAGCTTGTTTGGAAGACTTCTAAGAGACAACTCCTCCAGCCAAGAGAAAGATATAACCAGATGTGGAACATCTGCTATCTGAGCATCCAGCAAAATATGAGTCAGAATACCCAATGATCTCCAAGTTATCTGACTTCTGATAAGTGAGCACGAAGTCCCTTGTTCTCTTTAGGTAGTGCATTACATGTTTTACTGATATCCAGTGTTGCATTTCAGGGTTGCTTAGATATCTGCCAAGAACTCCTACGATGACTAATTTGATATGAAACCTTATGCATCTCTTCCTTTTCAAGATCCATAGTGGGACACTGTTTGAGATAAAACTTGTCTTCTTTAGCAAAGTGCGTGTCTCCTGGTTTACTATCTTTCATGGAGAATCTATCTAAAACTGTATCAATATAGCTCCTTTCTGACAATCCTAATATACCTCGAGAATGGTCTCTAAGTATTTGAATTCCTAAGACAAAAGAGGCGTCCCCGAGATCTTTCATCTCAAATTTATTTGTAAGAAATCTCTTGGTTTCGTGCAATAAGCCTATATTGTTGCTTTCCAAAGGGATATCATCTACATATAGTACCAAGAAAACAAATTTACTCCCATTGAACTTTTGGTATACATAGTTATCAACCGCATTAGCCTCAAAATTAAATGAGGATATTACTTGATGAAATTTGTAATACCATTGACGAGAAGCCTATTTAATGCCATAAATGGATTTCTTGAGTTTGCAAACCAAGATTTTGGGTCTCCTGACACAAAATTTTCTGGTTACACCATGTATATTATCTCTTCAATGTTTTTATTTACAAACGCAATCTTTATCTCCATCTAATGCAACTCTAAATCAAAATGAGCTAACAATGCCATCATGATCTTAAGAAAGTCCTTCGAAGAAACTAGAGAGAAAGTATCTTTATAATAAATTCCTTCCTTTTGAGTAAATTCTTTTGTGATAAGATGAGCTTTATATCTCTCAATGTTACCCTTTGAATCCTTTTTAGTTTTAAATATCCATTTAAAACCAATGGGTTTCTTTCGTTCAGGTAATTTAACGAGATTCAAATATCATTGTCAACCATCAACTTCATCTCATCCTCCATGGCATTAACCCACTTAAGAGAGTTTGCACTCTGCATAGCTTGACTAAAGTTAATAGGATCTTTCCCAGTCAAAACAATGTCATCCTCACATTCCTGAAGAAATACAACATAATCATCTGAAATTGCACTCTTCTTCTCTCTAGTGAATCTTCTTAATGGTGGCTCTTGAGATTGTTGAGTTTGAACTATAGGTGGTGCTTTAAAAAGAAACTCAGTATTGTCTTGTTTTTGTGTGATTTTAGAAATAACATCGTTGTTTATTTCAGGATCTGTTTCTGGAACAAAGATTGGTACGAAGACTTGATCATTGTGAGAAATAGTTTCTTCATCAAAGACAAAACTCTTTATGCTTCCTTCCCCTCCAAACTCTCACATCCTCAAGGAATATTTCATTTCCTATTTCAAAAATTGTTCTAGTGATGGGATTGTAAAAATTATACCCGTAAGATCATTTAGCGTATTCAATAAAATAACAACTAACTATCTTTGCATCCAACTTACCTTCATGAGGCTTATAAGGCCTCGCTTCAGCTGGATATCCCCAAATGTCCAGATGTCTAATGCTGGTATTTTTCTCAGTTCAGAGCTCATAAGGGGTCTTAGCTACGCCTTTACTAGGTACTCTAATAAGGATATAAATTGAAGTCTTTAATGCTTCTCCCCAAAATGACTCTGGAAGAGAAGAATGACTAATCATACTTCTTACCATGTTCTTAAGAGTTTGGTTCCGTCATTTTGTAACTCCATTCATGATGGGTTTTCTAGGAATTGTGTATTGCAGAAAGATTCCACACTCATTAAGGAAAAGTGCAAAGTGTCATAGACATTGTTCCCCTGATCCATCATACCGACCAAAGTATTCACCACTACGATCGGATTTGACAGCTTTTATTTTCTTTCCAAGTTGAAGTTCAACTTCAGCTCTGATTGACTTGAACACGTCCAAAGATCGAGATTTCTCATAAATCAAGTATATGTAGCCATACCTCAAGTAATCATCTATGAACGTAATAAAATACCATTGTCCATTCCAAGAACCTGAGGGGAAAGGACAACATATATCGATATAAATTAGTTCTAAGACATCCTTAGCTCTTTCAGCATGGAATTCCTCTTGTTTGTTTTCTTACCCTTGATACATAGAATAAAGACTTGAAAGTCCGACAAATCAAGGAATCTAAGAATACCGTCTGACGTAAGACTCTAAATTCTTTGTTTAGATATATATCCTAATCGCTTATGCCATAAAATGGCAGATTTCTCATTTAATTTTCGATTTTTACCATGTGACTCTATTTACATTATTTTGTTATACGGATATTCAATATCACGCTCATAAAGATTATCATTCAAAGAACCGTAACCAACAACATTTGAATCATATGAGAGGCTAAATTTATTATTTCCAAACGAACAAGTATAACCAGATTTGTCTAGAATAAAAATAGAAATTAAATTCCATCTAATAGACGATGCAACAAAAGTCCCAATAAAATTCAAATGAAATCTGATCTTTAATAATAATCTTAAAGTCACTATAGTCTCTACTGCAACTTTATTACCATCGCCCACATAGATGAATCTTTCAGCATCACTTGATGTTCGGCTCCACAGGAAATCCTGCATGGACATACTAATGTTAGTAGTAGCACCATAATCTACCCATAAAGTATCCTTAGGTACAGAAACTAAATTAATTTCAGAGCAAAAGAAAATGAGAAATACCCTTCTTTTCACGCCATGCGATAATACTTGGAACACTCTTTCTTCACGTGTCCAACCTTTTTGCAAAAGAAGCAGGTGGTCTCCTTAGGTTGTTCCTTTTCCTTCTTATTTTGAGAAAAATTTTCTGTAGGTTTCTTCCTTTTATTCTGAGAACTGGTAGCCAAGTGAGCATTTTCAGTCTTATCTCTCTTTAGTCTCCCTTCCTCTTGCACACAATGAGATATGAGCTCATTGAGAGACCATTTATCCTTCTGAGTATTGTAACTCATTTTAAATTTCCCAAAGTGTACCGGGAGAGAGATCAAAACCAAGTGCACAATTAAATTCTCAGAAAGTTCTAACTTCAATGCCTTGCATTTTGATGTGAGATTAGACATCTCCATGATGTATTCCCTTATGCTCCTTTTGCCTTTATAAACCATTGAAATGAGTTTGGATAAGATACTAGTTGGAACTTCTTGGAACTTTCACTCTAAGCAATTGAGCTCCTAATCATTTCAGGTATGAATCTTTTGACCATCATAAGGAACATTCGATTAGATCGATCTCATTTTTCTATTTTAGTTTCATTCGGGTTCTCAGCAGCAGCGGTAGGATGCTCTTCCCTCAAAGATAAGTCTAAATCCATGCATCCAAGAATGATCTCTAGAGATTCTTTTCAAGACTTAAAGTTCATCCCACTCAGCATAAGAATAAAGTTAATCCGAGCAACAAAATTTGGAGCCGTAGTAGTGCAACTGGATCCATTGAAAAGAATATTAAACATATAATAATATTAGTAGGCATGCCAAATAACCATATAGACATGCACAAAATTCTTTATATGTAAATTAAATAAGACCTAAACAAGATACTAAAAACATCATAAATTCTCAATATTTGATTGTAAGAATTAACTGTAAGCGGCACTCTTACGTAATGATCAAACATTAGTAATAAGTCATGTCAGATAATAGATTCCTTTGACATCAATCATTAGTCACAAGAATAAATTTGATAACTACTACATATTTACCATCACAAGTATGTAAAAGTTTGGCCAAACTGTGTCTTTCTTTTGGCCGACCATAATAGTTCGCATGAAAAATTACACACTATATCTTTTGTAATTCTAATTGAATCAAATTTAAATAACAAAGTTTACTTTTGCAACTTTTTTTTTTAAATAATCCAATCAAATTCACTAGACATTAATTAGTTTAATAAATTAAATGGAAAGGTCTTTAAAATTCACATAAACATTACCTGCAAATGTAATGTCAAAATTGTATGTTCACTGATTCCATAATAATTTTTGTTTATCATGTACATACCGGTATAATAAATTGGTTATACTCGAAATATGTAAAAAAAAAATTCAAATCAAATTAACACAACTAAAATTCTTAATAAAATAAAATAAACATTTAAATTTTATCACAATTAAAAATTTAATAGTAGCAATTACTAACATCAAACTATTAGACACTGTTCCGAAATATCAAAGCAACTCTCTCTTGGAATATTAACAACACTATTAGATGGATTCTACTATTACGACAATGATGATAGGAAAAAAATTCTCATATATCAATTTATATTAGCAACAATAAAGCATAACTTAATACCAATGGATACCAAATAATATTGATAGGAAAGAGAAAAGTACAATTACATGATGTTGCAGTGCGGTACAAACAACTTATCCAGAATCAAAGAATCAAATTACATATATGCTACGACACTTTGATACTATTCATATTTTAATTAGGCTTAAAAATATCCAATTAACCGACTTTGATACCAATTGTTAAAATTAAATCAATTCAATATACATGCTCAACATACTATGATATATATTTTATGCGGAATCAAAATAGTCATACAAATATGTATAAAATTATAGGATCGATAAATTGATTTTAGGAATACTTGGATCCTTTAATGAAAAATTCATTTGACGGTAATCCTAAAATTAAAAGTTGATGGATTTTATGGTTCTTACTCAACTGACACTTCTTATGCCTCGAAATCTCTTCAGACGGGGAAAAGAGATAATTTGCTTGTGTACGGTAAATTGAGGACCATAGTCTATATATAGTGTGATGGTCAATTAGGGTTCCCATTATTATCAAATGGGTCATCCCGACATCCTCTCATACTTGAGTCAATACCTAATTATTTAATGAATTAACTAATTAACTAATTAAATAATTCCCAAATAAAATCTAAATTGCCTTTTAACATTATTTGATCACATAATTATTTAAAGCACTTTATTTGATAAATAGCTAATATAATTAAAATAAATATATTTGGCCACATAATTATTAGAATACTAATAAAATACTAAATTATTTAAAATATTCAAACAGTCATTAGTCAGTTAACAATCATAATTATGATACAGACAATTTTAACCCAACAATCATACCATTTGTTGTAACTTGCACTCAGAGTCCACTCAAATTTTTCATTAGTCTTCAATGCATTTGATTCACACTTCCTCCAAAAAAAACACGGCTTATCATAGCTAATATATGGATTTCACTTACTTGTGCCTATAATACACATCATCCCTCGAGGATGAATGTCGAGTTACCATATCTTACAACCTAGTTGAGTCCAAAATGATTTATATAATCTAATCTTAATTTTGAGTGTTCATAAAGAAAAGTTTGACCTCAAATAATCATATATTAAAATATTAAGTAGTAAGAACAATGTATTAAACAATCAACCAACAAGTAGAATGAACATAACGTACGTATAAATACATGCATCCATACCTGATTCATTTTTCTTCTTCTTAAACACACTTAATGACATCAATCCACAATATTCAATTGCACCCTATCATAATGATTTCACTTTATTCCAATCTATTTATTTGTAATTTAATTTAACATAGTCTCTCCGATCACTATTATAAGCAAAAAAAAAATGACTTTAAATTTTGGTCACTATTATAAGCAAAAGTCATTAACTTTCAAAGTAATTAATACTTATATTACTAGTATACATATAATTTAATTCAATGACATTTAATGTTGGTAGTTGATTTATCAAATATAACTAAGAATATTGATCTGACCTGATCAGGAGGGATCACGGACTGGCCACACTTCGCTGGACGGTTGTCTGTTCGTCGGGTAAGAAAGAGGAGGGGGTGTACCTGCAAAGCACTCCGACGCCCAAGTAAGAAGCTGGACAGAGAGGAAGCAATAGTACAGAAAAAGGGGCAAGAAGAGTTACCTGACCCTCTTGAAGAAGAGGGTATTTATAGAGAGACCCCAGCGCTGGGCCAACGGTCATTCGAGGTGGGCCGGACGACCAGGCCCAACCCTAATGACTGCTAGGGCTTACGTGGCGTAGTGAAGACCAGGACGTGGTCTTCGCCCTAGTTCAACCGCTCCTAGGTCTCCGGAAAGTGGGTTTGACCTGCTCATTCGGAGGTGGGCGGTTGGCCGATGACGTGTCCCCGCGGAGGGGAGCACGTGGAGAACGTGCGCCGAGCACGTTGTTCTCCCGCGGAGGGAGCCCGGGTAGTCTTGCTCGTCCGGCGTGACGGACGACAAAAGGGATGCGGTGTGGTAGCTTGTGCCCGGCGGACGGTCCTGCTCGTCCAAAGGGGCGCGTGCCAGGCGTGCCCAGTTCGCCTGTTGGGCCGTATTTGGTATTGGGCCTGCCGAGGTGAGGCCCATACCGGAACAGGAGCCCCCCAAGTCGAAGCTCTGGGGAAGAGCGAGGACTTAAGGTCGTCATGTCTGGAGCGGGGACCCGTACGAAGGGCTCCGGTCGTCGGTAGAACCGGGAGGAGGCAGATGAAGGGACGCGACTGTCAGGTTGCCTCCACGTGTCTTGCGTTAAGCGGTCGTAGGGGCGGCTAACCTATGTCATTAATGAGCCTAGAGTCGCTTCGATTCCCGCGCCGGGTTATAAATATGGCGGTCCCCGCTCATTCTGTTACTTTTCTCCCTGCTAATCTTTTATCGTCTCTGCTCGTCCGCCGCTTGTCGCCGATCACCGCCGTGCCGTTTGCTTTTTCTTCCGTCTGCCGCCGTTACAAGTGAGTTCCTCTTTTCCCTCTCTTTTTATTTCCGTCGGCTAACTGGAACGTGTGGTCGGGGCGCGATGAACGCCCCGAGGAGGGATGCGAGTTCCGCCGCGTCTGGCGAGTTTTCCGATGAATGTCCCGGGGACGGTAGGCTAGTTCCGATGAATGCCCCGAGGACAGGAGCTTTTTCTGATGAATGCCCCGAGGACGGGGGCTTTTCTCCGATGAATGCCCCGAGGACGGGGGATTTTTCTGATGAATGCTCCGTGGAGAAGTACCTTCTCCGACGGCCGTCCCGAAGGGGGTGAGGGGTCGTTCTTCGATCCCCGAGGAGGGTAGACGGGGAGCGAATCTCTGCCCGTCGCTCCTCGGCCTTTGTCGCCCTTTCACTTGACTTGCGGTGGAAGGGTGGATTTGATCCTGGCTATCGAATTCACTGATGTCCTCTGCTTTCAGGTGTAGATGTCGGCTCTGGTGCCGGGGATAATGGTTGAAGATACTGAACCCGAGGTCCCGGAGTATGACGACGAGCGTATCGCCCCGCCCGAGGAGTGGGCGGCCGAGGAGCCACTTTCCATCCCCTCTTGTTTTGTGGTCGACCCGTCCGACGTGTATGCCACGGTCGAAGACACGCCGATAGGAGAAACGCAACACTGGCAGGTGTACCGCCCGAAAGAGCACCACCGGATCTGTTCGCGATATGGGCGGAAGATGTTCCCGATGTACGAATTTTATTTTAAAGAAGCTCGGCTCCGGTTACCGTTTTCTGCCTTCCATCTGGGGCTTTTTGACTGGCTGCGTCTTGCCCCGTCTCAGCTGCACCCAAACGCTTTGGCTTTCATCCGGGCTTTCGAGGTGGTGTGTTTCTACCTCTCGGTGGAGCCGACGGTGCCGTTATTTTTCCGCATCTTTCATTTGCAGCGGCAGACGGTGCGAGGTCGTCACGGATGGGTCTCTTTCAAACAATCGACCAAAATTTTCAAAGCGTATAGCGATTCTGTCAAAGACTTCAAAGGTCGGTTCTACCTCGTCAAACCGATCACGCAGCACGGCTCAGACACTCTCTTTGACGAGGGCGAGCGCACGGTAGATGGCCAGCGGTTCCGCGCCTGGCTTCCTAAGATACATCTACTGTGGACCTCGGAGCATTTCAGTCGAGGGACGGATAGGTATATCGTCCGGGCGGGGACCCTCGAGGAGAAGGACATGGCCGCTTATTTGAAAATAATTGCTTTTGTGCGGTCACTCCCCCCGTCGAAGCTGGTGACGCCCGACGGTCGGTACATTCTCGACGCCCACGGGAACATACGCACCAAGAAGCGTTTAATAAACACCAAGACTTTGCTCGGCTGCGCGACCGGGGCGGCCGCTCTGGATTATCTAGGTAGGGGTGTTCGTTTCCCTCGTGGTCGGGGTTTTTGATCGTCACTAACCTATTTCTTTGTTTTTGCAGCGAACATGTCTACTGTCGACGAGCGGGTGAAGCAGTTGCGCGCTGCCAGGAACGCCGTGGCCCCGAGGACGAGGGTGAGTCAGCTGGTCAGTCAGGAGGTCGCGACGTAGGGGGGTCAAACTTCGTCCTCGTCGCCTCAAGAGAGCCAATCCCCTGTGTCTCAAGGGGTGTCGAAGAGGCAAAGGTCCGAGGAGCCTCGGGTGGTGGATCTGACGGTCGGCGCCGTCGAGGAAGGTTATGTCGTCCCTCCCTGCCACCAGCACCCGGGATATTTTCATGGTGCCCGTTCCCCCACTGTTTCCGCCGGGGAGGTGAAGGCTGTTCGCCAGGCTGATCGGGAGACCCGTCGACGTGTCCTGGCTGAGGACTTGGCTGCGATGATGCGGACGTTTACGACGGCTTTCGTGCTGAACGAGGAGGGCTGCTCCGCTGCTGAGCTGTCCAAACTGCAGGGGGATCTCACTTTCACGCAGTCGCGGTTGGCCAAGCTCACTGAGGAGTTGGAGAAGAGCCAGAAGGATTCTGTCGAGCAGCGGAAACGGGCAGAGGGTGCTGAGGGGAAGGTGACTTCGCTGGAGGAGAAGCTGGGGACAGCGACGGCCGAGGTGCAGGCGCTGAAGGTTCGTACAGAGGTTTTGGACAGCGCTGTTCGTCCGGCCGAGGACGAGACTGATGGGGATCGGCGGCTAATCACCCGTGCTGACTTGATTGCCCGTATCCGGGTGTTGGAGAGCGATTGTCTGGAGGCCGTTGAGGTCGGGTTCAAGAATGCGGTCGAGCAGATGCAGGTCGCCAACCCTGGTGTCGAGCTGGTCGTGGACGGGATAGGGCCGTACCACGAGATTGTTGATGGGAGGGTGATCGATCCTTATCTTGTTATCCCCGAGGAGGAAACCGTGGCTGCTGACCGAGCGGACGAGGAAGCATAGGTTGCCGGGCCTGCGTGCTCGTTGTTTTTGTGGCCTGCGTGCCGGTGTTTATCTTTTGCTTTGGGCCTGCGTGCTCGTTCTTGTACTATTGACTACTGGGCTGGTGCCCGTTTTTGTTAAATATATTTATCATGGATTTTCTAAGTGTGCGCTCGTTATTTGCATGTTGTTTTATGCTCGTTTTTCGTGATTGTTTTGAATGCCTTTGGTGTGTATGACATTTCTTGTAGATTTTCTAAGTGTGCGCTCGGTGTGTTTAGCTCGACAATTTGTTACCGGTAGTGTAGGGAACTGGCCGGTTTGGCCGGGGATGTAGCCGGGCCGTTTCGGGGGTAGTTTTCCCCGGGGCGTGGACGGCCCATCGCGAGCTGGGTGTCCTGCCTGTTTTGGTACGGCGGTGAGGAGCCTCGGTCGAGGTATTCCCTGCCGAGCAAGGCCTTCTGCCCGCGCACACGAGAGGCAGGGCTTGCTTTTCTTTGGTCGCTGGTGGACGCGGGGGTGTGCGGTGGTACCATGTCGCCCCCCCCAGTGGTCGGGACGATGGGTCGTCGCGGGCAATGTGTTAACTGTAGTACCGCTTAAGCTTCGCGGCGTTCCATGGTCGAGCTAATTGTTCACCGTGCAGGTTTTCGAGGTAATAGGCCCCGTGCTCCGTTTTGTCCCGGACTCGGTATGGGCCTTCCCAGTTCGCAGCCAGTTTGCCCTCGTGGGAGTCTTTCTGGTTTCTGCGTAGAACTAAGTCGCCTGTTTGAAAATCGCGTTTTATGACTTTGTTGTTATGGCGAAGTGTGACTTGTTGCTTCAGCCGGGCTTCCCGGAGAGCTGCTCCTGCGCGGATTTCTTCGACGAGGTCGAGCTCTTCTCGGAGGGAGCCATCGTTGTCGCCGGTGTCCAGGGGAGCTTCCGTTCGTCTGGCCGGTTCGTGGATTTCGACCGGTATCACGGCCTCGGTTCCGTACGTGAGGCGAAATGGGGTCTCCCCCGTGGTTGAGTGAGGGGTAGTACGGTATGCCCAGAGGACGCTGTGGAGTTCTTCGACCCATGCTCGTTTGGCGTCTCCGAGGCGTCGTCTGAGTCCTCTGAGTATAACTCTGTTCGCCGACTCCGCCTGGCCGTTCGTCTGAGGATGTTCGACCGAGGCGAAGTGATGTTTGGTCCCGAGGTTGGTGACGAAATCGCGGAAGTTTTTGTCTGTAAATTGTGTGCCGTTGTCGGTGACGATGGCGAGCGGTACCCCGAATCTGGCGAGGATGTTGCGTTTGTAGAATCGGAGTATGTTGTGGGCGGTGATTTTGGCCAGAGCTTCAGCCTCGGTCCACTTGGTGAAGTAGTCGACTCCCACGATGAGGTACTTGTTCTGGTATGAACCGAGGGGGAAGGGTCCGAGGATGTCCAGCCCCCACCAGGCGAACGGCCACGGAGATGAGAGGGACGTGAGGTCGGTTGGGGGGGCGAGGTGCATGTCTCCGTGTCGTTGACACTTATCGCACCGTTTGACATGTTCTTTCGCGTCGGACTGCATTGACGGCCAGTAGTAGCCCGCGCGTAGGGCCTTGCGCGCTAGGGATCTGCCACCGAGGTGCTGCGCGTTGATACCTTCGTGGATTTCTTCTAGAACGGTCGTACTCTGAGATTTATCTATGCATTTGAGGAGTGGGATTGCGAAGCCTCGGCGGTATAGTAGTCCCTCGAGGAGGACGTACGAGCAGGACCGTCGTTTCGTTGTGTTGGCCTCGCTAGAGCTGGCCGGCAGACGGCCGGTGCTGAGATAGGTGTGGAGGGGGGTCATCCAGCAGTCCGCGTCTCCAATGGCGTTGATGTCGAGGGGTGTGGTGGTCGGGCTGGTACTTGGTTGGGACAAGATTTCTTGAATGACCGATTTGTGACCGCCCCGTTTCTTGGTGCTTGCTAGTTTGGAGAGGATGTCGGCGCGGGTGTTCTGCTCCCGAGGAACGTGCTGAATTTCTGCTGAGTCGAACCCTCTTAGCTTTTCATTGATGAGCGCGAGGTATCCGGCGAGGGTGTCGTTTTTTGCTTGGTATTCGCCTCGGACTTGCGAAGCGACCAGCTGGGAATCCGTGTAGATTCGGATGTCCCTGGCTCCCAGGTCGGATGCTAGGCGAAGGCCGGCGAGAAATGCTTCGTATTCGGCCTGGTTGTTGGTCGTTGGAAAAGCTAGCGTGAGGGAGACTTCGATGACCGTACCCTCGTCGTTATCGAGGACGATGCCGGCGCCGCTCCCCGTAGAGTTGGAGGAGCCGTCCACAAAGATGGTCCAGAGGTGGTTCCCGGTGTTAGGGTCGGGGGCGTGGTCATCTCGGCGACGAAGTCGGCCAAAGCGTGAGCCTTGATGGCGTGCCGGCTCTCGTATGTGATGTCGAACTCGGAGAGCTCTAGCGACCATTTCAGCATGCGCCCAGCCATGTCGGGGCGGCCGAGTAGCTGGCGGATGGGTTGGTCGGTGCGGAGCACGATGGTGTGTGCTAGAAAATAATGTCGGAGTCGGCGTGCCGCTGTTACGAGGGCCAGGGCGACTTTCTCGATCAGCTGGTATCGGGCCTCCGGGACGTGGAGGGCTTTACTAGTAAAGTAAATGGGCTTTTGACCTTCCCCGGCTTCGCTCACGAGGACGGCGCTGACGGCTTCGTTAGAGACGGCCAGATACAAATACAGGGTTTCGCCCGTCGCGGGGCGCGTCAGTACTGGCGGTTCGGAGAGGACGCGTTTGAGGTGGCGAAGGGCTTTCTCACATTCGTCCGTCCATTCGAACTTGGTCTCTTTCCTGAGCAGTTTGAAGAACGGGAGGGCGTGTTGGGCCGATCTCGCGATGAATCGCGAGAGGGAGGCTAGCACGCCGTTGAGGGACTGGATGGCACGCTTCGTGGTCGGCGTGGTTATATTGGAGAAGGCGTGGCATTTGTCCGGATTGGCTTCGATCCCCCGTTCGGTCAAGTAGTAGCCGAGGAATTTACCGGCGCAGACGCCGAAAGTGCATTTCTCCGGGTTAAAACGCATGCGACATGATCTCGCGGTCTTGAAGACCTTCTGGAGGTGTGCCGCGTGGTCGTCTTCCGCGCCGGATTTGACGATCATGTCGTCCATATATACTTCGAGCATGTCCCCGATCTCGTCGCGGAAGACGTGGTTCATCATCCGTTGGTACGTGGCCCCGGCGTTTTTGAGGCCGAAGGGCATCACGTTGTAATAGTAATTGCCCGATGCTGTCATGAAGGCCGTGGCTTGTTTGTCGTGTTCGGCCATCGGGATCTGGTTGTATCCCGAGTATGCGTCCATGAAGGACAAGAGTTTGAAGCCCGCCGAGTTGTCGACGAGCTTGTCGATATTGGGGAGGGGGTAGGCGTCCTTAGGACATGCCCGGTTGAGGTCAGTGTAGTCAACACACATGCGCCATTTTCCATTATTCTTTTTAACAAGTACAACGTTGGACAGCCAGGTGGAATACCGGGCTTCCGAAATAAAATTTGCCTCTAAGAGGTCTTTTACAGCTTGTTCGGCTGCTGCCGATTTTTCGGGGGACTGGTGTAACCCGGTGAACTGACTTTAAACAATGTTGCGGATAGCAAGAGTCGCCACCGACTTTTATTTTATCCATAAGGAAAGGTTATAAAAGAACAGGAAAGACCTTAGAGAATATTTTGGGTCCGGGGGGTAGGTTATGAAAAGGGAAGGTATTAGCATCCTTTTCATCCATGGTTATCCATGGGCTCTTAGGTACTTAAGCTCACTTTTGAATTGTTTTGAAATTGTAGTGTGTGAATAGAAAATTTTCAGAATAGTTAATAAATAATCCATGTAAGGACGTGTTAAGAACTTGTTTGAAAACTTGTTGAAAATTTGTTTAAGTGCGAAACAGTTTTGAAGTGAGCAAGCACCTAGGAGTAACCTACCCTAATGTTTAAAGGTCTTTCTTATTCTTCATTCTTTCCTTTAGTAAGACTATCCCTACTATAATGGAGTAGGTAGTCCTTACTTTGGATGTTAAGGGATATGTGAGGGACAATTTGACTTTGAAGGCCATTGTGGGATGTAATAAGCACATATAAGGGACCATCATCATTTTTCGAAAGGGACTCGATTCGTAAAGGCAACCATAAGGGACTTTGATGATTTTTCTATTTGAGGGACTTGCTTTATACACCCCACTTAACCATTATTCGTAGGCAACTTGAGGGATATCCTTAGGAAGTGAGACGGCGATTAAAATCGACTTACGTGTGTGACGTGTTTATTTTAATTATCTTTATTTAAAAGTGATCTAAATTTATTTTAATATTACATACAGGTTGTTACACTCCCTAATTACTAACCATAATAATAATTAAATAATTAAACAACTTTACATCCAAGAAACAATTACAAAATAATAAGCAAAATAATTAAATAGCAAAGATAAATAAAATATAAATAAGCAATAATAAATAATAAAGGGGGTTAATTCTAAGTTTACTCGGCAAGACATCACATCTTGTGCCTACGTATCCTTACGGGAGTGGAATCAGAGTAATCGTAGTTCCCCTCAAAAGGGAGGTTAGAGACTTCTTGACTGTGGTCAAGGTCTCACGGGGAATAAACGCATCTTAAGGACACGCTTACGTGGAGTGTAGGAACTCCAAATCTCTACGTTGAAATGTTAAGTTGTAATTAGGGTTAGGTTAGGGATTCCGCGGCGGGAAACCCTAAAACGAGCGCGGCGGCTCTTTGACCTAATGCTAGGGGTAAAATTGTAATTTTGCCTGCGGCGAGGCATTTGTGAAAATTAGGGTTTGTAAAAGTTGTAAGGGTTGAAGGTGAGGACTATTGACACGGCGGTCAAATGCTAGACCTAATTCCTTCAGAGTGTGTAATGTGACAGAATAATTGCAATACATCAGCAGAAATTTAAATCATACATCATGCAGAAATTTAAATCATACATCATGCAGAAATTTAAATGCGAAAAGTAAACGCGATTATTAGGTTCGCGAGGTTACAATCGAGAAACAGATACAAATACAAACGAAACTTGAATTGAAAAATAAAATAAATAACGGTAAACATGACAAGCTGCAAAACAAATGAACAATGTTAGTAGGCAACGTCAGACGGCGACCAAAAGAACTAAAAAAAGCAAGATTTGAGACTTTTAGCTGTTTATTTTTTTATATAAAGAAAAAATTTATGATTTAAGTTAAAAGAAGTTTTAATACTAAAAAAAAAGATTAAGTTAATTTTCAAAAACAGTTTTAATTTAATAATCTAAAAAAGGTTTTATTTTTAATGTTATCATTATTATTTTCTTTATTAAAGGTTTTAATTATTATAAAAAAGGTTTTATTATTAATTAAAAAAAAAGTTCTATTTTATTTTGAAAAACAGGTTTTAATAGTATTTAAAAAGAAAGTTTTAATAAATTCTTAAAAAAACATAATAATTATAAACAAATAAAAATATAAAATAAAAAAAAGGGGTTGGGCCGGTAGTTACATCCAGTCCCAACCCGATCCACGGTCATTCCCAAAAGGGGAGTAAAGGGATTAGGGTAACCCTAATTCTCCTTTTCCTCTATGGCCGCCGCTCGCTCCCTTCTCTCACAAACTCATTCCGTTTCTCATGATTTTCACACTCCGATGGCCTTCGTCTGTCCGATTTCCATTGCTTTATTCACGATGCTAGTCCCTTTCTATGTTGAAACCTGAAAACATTCAACATTAAACCATTAAATGTACAACACGATGAACTCACAACTTACGTTTTGTGGTTGCGATCGGTGGCTTTCGGCGTGGTTGCGACGATGAGGCGATGATGACGAGGTTCTGAGCCTTGAAGTTTGTTTACTCGCCGTTCTCAGATGGACGGTGCTGGTGAACTCCTTCGAAGGGTTTCGTTCATATGAGGGTTTCGGTGTTCTCCTTCTCGCCGTTTTCGCGTTCTCTGCCAGCTTCGTCTAGGGTTTTGAGAAGGTGGTATTGTTCTCTCTTATACTCTCTCTGATTTTCGAATGGGCCTTGGATTTACGTTTTTTTCTGAGATATGAATTTGACGATCCGATTTTGATTTGATTTTGTTTGATTTTTCTAGATTGAATTCAAATGGGATGTATACTGATACGATTTGGATCTCGTTTCTTCTTTTGGAACCCGATTGGGGTTTTGAGCTGATATGATTATCTGATTCGATTGGATTTCATTGGATCCGAAATTAATTTGTTTGACTGATCTGTACTGATTCGTTTGATTTCGAACTGATTCGTTTGACTGACTTGTTTGATTGATTCAGATTGATTCAAATTGATTCATATCGGCTCAGATTGGTGTTTCCTGATGCATTTGGATCTGACTCGAAATTTTCCCCTTGCCAGCTCGATTGTGTTTGATCATTTTCTGATTGGGTTGCCTTTACTTGATCTGTTTGATATCGGGATTAATTTATTTTGTCCTGTTTGAATTCAGTTTGGACTGTACTGATGCGTTTTCGATTTGGCAATCTTTGATGCAGTTAACTTTTCCTCTTCTTCTTTCAGGGAATGGATGCTGATGCTTCGACTTAAGTTAGAGCGGCCGAATGAAGGTTATTGGCGATGATGACCTTAGGGTCTGAGCCTGATGAGGGAAACTCTTTGATGAGGCCTCGGTTACCTTCGAGATTGGTTGGGTTCAGAACATGAGTTCTGGGCTACTATGGTGTTGCGAGTAAGGTAACAACTGATTATTGGCTGCCATGCTACGACTGATATGATTTACCCTTCGAACTGTGATTTGGTGCTGATTTTGTTTTCAAAGTTTTATTTCCTTTAGGCCCTTTTTACTCTTGTATGTAATACAATGTGTGTCTTCGTTGTTTACATTATACCAATTTGGAGCAGGAGTTTCTGAATCGCCTGCAGAAACAACTTTCTTGGCATTCTTTTTCCTTTGTATTAGAAAACTGTTGCGAAGGATTCTCATCAGAATTACCATGAACTACATTCTGAGAAGTAAGTTCGGCTGAATCTGGAAATTCAGAAGCAAGAGAAACAAATTGGTTTTCACAATTTGGATCATTCGCTGTTACTTCTTTTGAATTCTGTTTGGGGTCTTCCTCTAGGCCTCTTAATTGGTGGTTCTGAACTTTGATACAGTGTATGATGCTGTTTGTATTTCGTTTTTCTGATACCTTGTTTTGATGCCATTCAATGCAGTTTGGTTTGTATATGGACTTGGTTTCCATGAACTTACCTATGTGTTGCAGAACTGATGCTGCTTTTGGTTGTGCATTTTCAATTTGAATTTCCATTTACTCCTGGAAGCTCACGAGCTATCTTGTTTATGAGTTTCTGTCATCAATTTGTGCTGATGCTGTTGTGGAATTTCAGGTTTGGAAAAAATGAGCACAAAGTGATTAGATCTGCCGGCATCCGGGTCTGAATCCAGCTTGACTATACTGCCTTACTCTCATATCAGTTTGGAAATCCAATCGCGGCGAAACGAATCAGTCCCACTTCATTTATATTTTTCTATCTCTCGGATGTCCCATTTTGATAAGAACATGTATTACCTGATCTGACGCCTACGGCGCGGATCGGTAACGGGGGTAGGACGCAACTTCGGTTGTGCCACTCCCGGCACTCGATGATGACATTGTTCTGAGAGTGTCGAAAAAAAATTCTAACATTTTCTGTACTGTCTGTTCTCTTTTGATGTGCAGGTTAGCTGAGGATTCATGGAGAAGTTCAAATACGAACATGAAGACCTTTAGATACTTTTAGGATTTAGGATAGATGCTTTAATGTAATCCCTTAGGATTTGAGAATTTTAATGTACTTCCTTGTAACAGTACTTTGTAAAATATGAAGCAACATCCCCATTCTTGTATGATAGCATTATTTATGAAATAAAATTCTCAAAGTTTTGAATTTATTTATATTCTATTCTTAGTTAAAAAATATAAACAAATGTGAATAAATCCACAAGTATTTAATTCATTAACATAGGCATAAAACATAAATATTTCCAAGTGGTATTTGTGATCCTAATCTCATCATCAGATTAAAATGTTAACCAATTGTTTCATAACCAAACTCATGTGGGCACCATGGTCACAACATTTTCAGCATCAACAGCAAAACTAATCGTAATTAAACTCCACTGACCAAATGCCAAATCTCAATATGATCAGAACTGGTGATTGATAAATGCCTCAAAACCATAACGCATCAAATGCCTCAGAATTTTAATAACAGCCCGTCTTCAAGGAATTGGTAGAATTTGTGTAAAATGACCAAAATACCCCTGGGACCAAATCTCTCTTTGATGTTGGCAAAAAAATCATGAAGTTTGACTTTGGTTTGACCACAGTTGACCTCAGTTTGACTTTTTAACTGCATTGACTGCTTTTGACTTATCTGATCATCTGACTGAGCAAACTTTTGAGAAAAGTCTTGAAACTTGACATGGGGGTTCTTATACACATATAAGATGTTATGAAGCTCACTTGAAGTCTTGGAAGTCCATTTAGCCTGATTAAAGTCAAAACCCTAGTTTTGGATGCACTGCTTAGGAGGTGCATTGTCTGAGGGAATTGTCAACTCTTCTGACCAATTGTGAACTTTGTGAACATTGTGAATCTTCATAAGATATCTTGTGATACTCATGGGAGGTATTGTGAAGCTTGTGAACCTTGTGAACATCATGAAGTGGCTTTGTAGACCTCATGACCCTTAGGAAAGCTTTGTAAACATTGTGAATCTTGTGAACCTTGTGAACCTTCAAGAAGCAACCTATGGACTTCATGAACCTCATGAAAGGTCTTGTAGATGTTGAGAAGTTTGTGAACCTTGTGAACCTTCAAGAAGCAACCTATGGACTTCATGAACCTCATGAAAGGTATTGAAAGCACTGTGGGACTTGTGAACCTTGTGAACCTTCATAAAGTAGCTTGTGGACTTTATGAACTTCATGAAAGGTTATGCAAAATGTTGGAGAACTTGTGAACCTTGTGAACCTTCTTAGAACACAAAGTCTTGTATTGTGAGGGCAAATTTTGGGGTGCAACAGCTGCCCCTGTTCAATTTTCTGAGACCTGAGGGGTTAGATTGGTATATTTGCCAGTCGTAACCTGGAAGGTTGAAGGGGATTGAACACAAAAGCCCAAAAATTTGCACTCACCAGTGCACTAGAGTGGTACAGATGGCTAGTTGAATATGATTGAGTGGGCTTAAAGATGCCACTAGGGGGGAGCAGTTCAAAATATGGGTGTATGATGAAAGCTGTCAGGAGTCTGGAATAATAATGATGTAGCAGCATGTCTTCATGAGGATAGAGCAATCAATAGTGATAACCCTAAAGCAGTCTTGAAGCAATGATATGATTTCAGGAGGATAGAACAATGGATGGCTCTAAAGCAGTCTTGAAATAATAATGTGATATGTCTTCAGGAGGATAGAGCAATCAATAACTCTAAAGCAGTCTTGAAGTAATGATTTCAGGAGGATAGAGCCATGGATAGCTCTAAAGCAGTCTTGAAATAATAATGTAATTTCAGGAGGATAGAGCAATGGATAACTCTAAAGCAGTCTTGAAATAATTAGATGGCTTCAGGAGGATAGAGCAATCAATAGCTCTAAAGCAGTCTTGAAGTAATAGGATGATTTCAGGAGGATAGAGCAATCAGTAGCTCTAAAGCAGTCTTGAAGTCATGAGAGGCTATCAGGAGGATAAAATAACCCTGAGGTTACAATAAAGCAGTCCCAAAGTAATAAGAAGCTCATCAGGAGGATAAAGTAACCCTGAGGTTACAATAAAGCAGTCCCAAAGATCATAAGCTTGTTTGTTGGATAATTAACCTGAAAACAAGGTAGCATTCTGTATAACCACATTAGTTTATGCTTTATGTATGCATGTATGACATGATGCACTTAGGTAATGTACTATAGACATATATGTTATGGTATGATGTAAATGATGTATGTATGCTATGACACTGCTGGAAGTGTCTGGATATCCTTGTATAACAACTGCTGGCCAAGGAAACTAAATCCCGATTCGTTGTTGAAGAATATATAACCCTCCATCTGCTGGGGATAACAAGGTATAGATAACCTCCCGTTGTTGGGGATAACAAGGTATAGATAACCTCCCGTTGTTGGGGATAGTAGGGTATAGATAACCTTCGTTTTCGTTTGATAGTAGGATAAGTATAACATCCCGTCTTCGTTCATCGTGCCCTTATTGGAAAGTAATTTCCCGTATATCCGTATGAGGATAAAAGAGATGGATATAAATTCCAGGGGAGATTAGACTTTGTGAAGATGGATTAGTCCTACTGATGGTTTGTAACTGTCTTGTAAAGATGAACCGGCGAAGCTTCGTTGAAATCCTTCCCTCGTTCGTCCTTAGTAAATACTATTACTGCATTTTCATGCATTTCTGGTAAACATCAATCATATTAAAAGCATACATGCATTTCTGGTAAACATCAATCATATTCAAAGGCATACATACATTCAAACACAACCAATGGACGTTTCGCTTATGTAAATAGGGTAAAAGTAAATCTGGATTCAAAAGATGGAATTTATTTATATCAAAAGTGACCCATACACGGGTAAGTTTGTACAAGGAGACATAAACCCTAGTAAGAGAATTTTGTCATGAAGTTTTACAAAAAGAATCAGCTAT
This sequence comes from Lathyrus sativus, assembly GCA_963859935.3. Classification (NCBI taxonomy): domain Eukaryota; kingdom Viridiplantae; phylum Streptophyta; class Magnoliopsida; order Fabales; family Fabaceae; genus Lathyrus; species Lathyrus sativus. Next base: position 646,649,444 of record OZ012735.1, on the reverse strand, counting down.
GTGGGAAATAATCCTATTGAGTTTCAATTCTACTATTGCCACTCAAGTATCTCATCTTCTTGCTGTTGAGACGGAAACGATTGGATTGAGCTTTATCTGTTTGAGCTTGAGTAAGTAGTACAACTGGTTGCAGTTTCATGAGACATAGTCATACGCTTTAATCCCTAACTTTTGCCTAGATCCACTTCAATACCTTTTCCACTGACAATGAAACCCAGGAGCTTTCCAGATCTAACTCCAAAAGTACACTTGTTTGGATTTAATCTCAACCTGTATTTCTTCAACCTCTCAAACAACTTGTGCAGATGATCAAGATGTTGTTCTTCATTCTGAGACCTGGCTATCATATCATCCACATATACCTCTATCTCATGATGAATCATATCATGAAACAAAGCCACCATAGCACGCTGATATGTTGCCCCTGCATTCTTCAAACCAAATGGCATTACCTTATAGCAAAAGGTGCCCCACTGTGTCACAAATGTAGTCTTCTCCATATCTTCAGGTGCCATCTTGATTTGATTGTAACCAGAGAAACCATCCATAAAAGAGAATACCTTATGCTGAGCAGTGTTGTCTACCAGAATATCAATATGAGGAAGTGGAAAATCATCTTTAGGGCTAGCCTTGTTCAGATCTCTGTAGTCTACACACATACGTACCTTACCATCTTTCTTAGGAACTGGTACCACATTTGCAACCCACTGAGGATAAGAAGTTACGGCCAAGAACCCCGCATTGAACTGTTTCATTACCTCTGCTTTGATCTTTTCTGACATTTCAGGACGCATACGACGAACCTTCTGCTTCTTTGGACGACAATCTTCTTTCACTGGCAAACGGTGAACCACAAGTCTGTATCTAACCCTGGCATATCTTCATAAGACCAAGCAAAGATCTCCACATAGTCACGTAGCATCTGAATCAACCTGCTCTTGACACTGTCCTCTAAATCAGCCCCTATTTTGACCTCTTTTCTGTTTTCTTCAGTTCCCAGATTCACAACTTCGACTGGCTCTTCATGTGGCTGTATAGCTTTCTCTTCTTGTTGTAACAACCTAGCAAGCTCTACAGGTATTTCACAATCGTCCTCGTTTCCGTCTTCAGTTTGATAGATCGGATTCTCGAAATTGTAATTAGCAATAGTAGAACTGTTATCAACTGGATCCAGAGTGGATGAGGATCTGCATTTTAGTGACGTGGGTGTGTGTAAGAACACATAGCTGATAAAGCAAAAATAAAAGAAAAAGAAAGACAAGGAACACAATATTTACGAAAACGAAACGTCCACTGATTTTATTGAATGAAGTATGCAAATGAAATGACAACCCGTAACAAGCACACCATTGTGCCCCGGGTAAGGCACATGGCTTGAAAGTTTTAATTGTTCCAGAAATCACAAATTTAAAAACATAACACAGTAATAGTATTTACTCCTGACTAAAGGAGATAGGGATAACATCTTCAGCTTTCCAATTATTGAGTCCAGCACCCACAGTAGGAAAAATCCATGCCTCCAAGTTGTAGTCTTCATCTTGATCTCCCACAGCATTGATAACCCCTTGATTGGTGATACGAACAGCACGAGCACGACGAACAGCCTTCTGGGACTCTGCAGTGAAACCCAAACCAAACTTGTCAGACTTGTATGGAATATCAGGAAACTGACCCCAAATAGTACAACCACCTTCTTCCACCACAGCTTTTGCATCATTGAGGGAGGCCATTGCCATTGTTGGAGGGTTTCTGATGACCACAGGAACCTTCTTCACAGCAGGAGGAGTCACACAATCCTTAACAGCCCAGGGAACCACTTCAAATGACTGACATGGAGTTTCAATGTATTCACCTTCTACTTCCAGATACTTGAAAGTGTTTACATGGCTGACAAAGTATTCTTCCTCTCCAAAGACAGTAACAACTTTTCCATTCACCGGATATCTCAACTTTTGATGTAATGTGGAGGTCACAGCACCTGCCCCATGGATCCAGGGACGACCAAGCAGACATGAGTACGAAGGACGAATATCCATCACATAGAATGTAGCAGTAAACACCTGAGAGCCAACCTTGATTGGAAGATCAATTTCCCCATGCACTACTCTTCTAGAACCATCAAAAGCCTTTACCACCATATTACTGGGCTTCAATACCGTATCTTCGGGACTCAGCTTGTTCAGGACTTCCTTAGGCAACACATTCAGAGAGGAACCATTGTCTATCAGCACATGAGACAGGGTAGTGCCCCTGCATTCAATTGAAATATGCAAGGCCCTGTTATGATCCCTCTTGGCAGGGGTCAAGTCAGCATCAGAAAATCCTAACCCGTTGTCATAGGTCAGGTGAGCAACACAATTCTCAAACTGGTCCACAGAAATTGCACTGGGTACATGAGCCATCTTTAGAAACTTGATCAGTGACTTGGCATGAGCCTCAGAACATAATAACAGGGAGAGCATAGAAATCTTTGAGGGAGTATGCCCCAGCTGATCAACAATATCATAATCACTCTTGCGAATGATTTTCAATACTTCTTCCATCTGCTTAGAGAGGTCATCAGCAGCTGGCACATCAGTAGATACAGGCTCAATAACAGGACCCTTGCCCCGAGCATCAGTGGTGGAAGTAACAGCAGGAGTAACTGCACTCTTAGAAGCAACTGGAGGAGAGAAGACTCTTCCACTACGAGTGATCTTGCTAGATCCAGCAATATTATCAATGTCAACAGGCATATCAGGTAAAGGCTCCTGCTTGACACCATGGATGTAAACATCAGACCCATAGTGCCAAGGCACAGCTTTGTCAGATGTATAAGGAATAGGACCAGGAGTGGTAATGATCAGAGGAGCTACTCTGGCTTCAGCGACAACTTTCACAGGACCTTCAGCAGTAATCTTGATTGGGCCCTGATGAGTGATTTTAATGGGACCCTTTGAAGTGATTCTTAGTGGTACTTTGTCAACCATGTCAACCTCTTCAATCTTCTTACCCTGAGTCAGATGATCCACCATACTTTCTACAGATGCTGGTCTTCTTTCAAACACTATAGTATATTTATCCATGAGACGTTGAATCCCATCTCTCAAAATGAAGAAACTATCCGGCTTATAGGTACAATATAGACAATCTTCATGACAACCTGGAAAGATCCCAGCTTGTACTAACCTCTTTTTGATAACAGACAATGGTGTGCTCAACTCCATAACTGAATAGACATGCAGATCTTCATCAATATCTTCATCAATGGCATTGACAGTCTTCTCGTGATTTGGCATTGGAGCTGTAATCACATTTGGAGTACCTAGTGGATCAAACTCAATTTCTCCAGCATCAATCATATCCTGAATTTTGTTCTTCAAGACCCAGCAGTTATTAGTATCATGTCCTGGACAGTTTGAATGATATGCACATCGTGCGTTGGGATTGTACTTGGGAGAGGTAACATTGGGATTCTGAGGAGCCTCCCTCAGGGTAATAAGTTCAGCCTTCAACAAGTGTTGCAATGCCTGAGCCATTGACATGTTGATCTTCGTGAACTGTCTTCTAGCCCTCTGTTGGTTGCCTTGAGGCTGCTCTGTTGTTGCAGGAGTTGGATTTGAAATATGAACTGCACTAACAGACTGATGCCTTCTGTTACGATCAGGCTGACCATACACAGCATTAGATTCTTTCTTCCCAGTGGGAGGCTTCTTTGCAGCACCTGATGAAGAAGTGCCCACTTGGATCTTACCACTCTTGATACCATTCTCTACTCGCTCTCCTGTCATGATCAACTCAGTGAAGCCAGATGATGAGTTTCCAATGAGATGACTGTAAAACGGACCATTCAGCATACACATGAACATATCAACCAACTCCCTATCAGTCAAAGGGGGTTGAACTCTTCCAGCTAAGTCTCTCCACTTCTGAGCATACTCCTTAAAGCTTTCTTTGGCACCCATAGACATGCTTTGAAGCTGCATGCGAGTGGGGGCTAAGTCAGCATTGTATTGATACTGCTTGTAGAAAGCTTCAGCAAGGTCATTCCAATCTCTGATGTTGACACTCTCCAACTGATAATACCACTCTAGCTGAGCTCCAGATAAACTCTCTTGAAAGAAATGGATCCACAACTTTTTATCAGCAGTGTGGGGTTGCATTCTTCTGACATAAGACCTCAGATGCAATTTGGGACAAGAGACCCCATCATAGACAACAAATGTAGGAACTTTGAACCCAATGGGTATGACCACCCCAGATATCAAACTCAAATCCTCAAAATCCAGCCCAGATGATTTCTGTAATTCCATAGCATCCATTCTATCCACCAGCATCTTGAATTTGTCTTCGTTAGGCTCATGGTAGTAGTTAGCCTCAGAATCAGAGTCCCCCATAGTGTTGTGGAGACTGCCTCTCTCCTGCTCAGATTCTTCAGATTCATAGTCTTCAACATGTTCCTTGGTCTTGACAGGACCTTTGAACCTTCTTCCCATGTTGAGCAACCCAGCAGACCTTCTAGCCTTCTTAGTCTTCTTGGCCAGCAGTGTCTTCAATTCATCCTGCCCCTTGGATAGGTTCAGGATCAGCTCTTGGAACTGTGTATTCTGTGCCTGGAGATCCTTAACTGATTGTTCAAGAGCCATTGCTGAAATAAACAGCGAGAAGATGAGAAACCTGTGCACAATTATAAACCTGTGATGCAATGATATGGGAATGCATATGCAATGTTTTCAAGGACCGCATGATTTAAATTTGCTTAAACAAACAAGAAAGTAACTTTTTATTAGTAATAACTTGTTTTGCCTTTTAGGCTTACAAAAAATGAAAACGAAATAAGTACAAAAGATGGGGTTTTAAGTCTCCCATGGACGTTTCCTCTTTGTGTTGAGGTATGAGTTGAGGTTTCGTTCCTCATGAAGTAGCTTTGTTAGCTCTAGGATCCTTGCTTGGCTTGCTTTGTAATGAGCCTCGAAAGTATCCCTTTGCTCTTTCAGTTGGATCCATGATCTCTGCAAGTCTTCCATATCAGTAGGCATGTCTGGGTGAAGGATGGTATAAGCTGTGTCTTCTTCAGCAACAGGTTCCATGGTAACTGGTAGGATGGCAGGATATGGCATCATGAGTGTCTGAGCACGAAATCGTACCCATCTGAGATAAGCCTCCATAGGAATGGTGTACTTAGGCTCCAGTGTCTTGCTGTCAATCCTGTTTACCTTTCCCCAAGCTCGTATGAATCTCTGACGGTAACCCTGAAGATCGTTGTCGTAGTCAAACACAATGCCCTGAATCAACATGTCATGTGGACCATCGCTCCGGGCGTAACCAAACTGTCGTAAAGCTAGAGATGGGTTGTAGGTGATGCCTCCTCTTATGCCTAGAAGTGGCACATTAGGAAACTCCCCACAACGGTCAATGATGGTGACATTCTCCATAGATCTGGAGCACCAATGGATGTCTGAGTGAGAAAGTGACATGATCCTCTTGGACCATCTGAACCCTTGCTCATTCTTCATTACTGAGCGAGGAAGGTGAGAAATAAACCACCTAGAAAGTAAAGGTATGCAGCACATCAAAGTTCCTCTTGCCCTTGTAGTACGGGTGTGAAGAGAATGTAGGATGTCTCCAAGTAAGGTAGGCACTGGATTGTGACTCAGGAATATGTTGATGGCATGAACGTCTATGAACTGATCAGGATTGGGGAACAACACTAAGCCATAAATCAATAAGGCTAAGATCTCCTCAAAAGCATCGTAGCTCATAGCCTTCAAGAACATTTGAGCTTTATCCACTAATACCTTGGCAAGAATACCTTTAACTCCACTTCTCGTCTCTAGAACAATGTCAGACTTCTTCAGATGTAGAGTTGCAGCAATAACTTCTGGTTTAAGCTCCTTCTCTAAGCCTGTGAATGGCTTCTGATCAAGAACAGGTATACCCAGAAGTTTAGAGAACTCCTCCATGGTTGGAACCAGCTGATAATCAGGAAATGTAAAGCAATGGTGCTTAGGGTCAAAGAACTGAAACAGCACACTCATCATGTCTTCACTGAACCCTGAAGTAACTAGATCCAATAAGTGACCATGTCTCTTGTTGAACTGGGAATGATCAGGTACTAGGGAAACCAACTCCTTGAGCTTAGCAGGTATCCCTACAAAGTTGATCCTGATGGTGTTTCTACGAGCAGAAGCCATGACCTGCAACAAAGAACAAAGATAAATCCTTTGGTCCTTGAAATGGTTAGGGAAAATGATATGCTTATGATGCATGATGATGTCATGATGTCATGTTCAATCACAAACATGTGGCACACACAAACAAGTCACATCATAGCCCTAGGTTTAAAGGCTTGCATGAGGTTCAAAGGCAAGTACCCTCCCCTGAAGTTAGATGGTTCATCCTGTCCTACAAAAGTAACCAGGTTCTAAGGGATCTCAATATCATTGATCCTTCACAAGGGTGGTTGTTCAGAAGGCAACTTACTTGCCAACCAAAACCCTCCAAGTTTAAGATCTCAATGAGCGTAGTATCGAGTGTCAACCAACTTCAGTCTGCACCAAAGCCGGTTACCTCACTACTTTCTAAAGGCCAAGATGAGTTAACTAGGGTTCTAAAAGTCAGTTAGTGCATTGACAACATATGGCAGCCTCAATATTATCCTCAACTTGACTTAAGGAATATAAGCACCAACCAAGAAGTCGCACTAACTATGGCCACCAGATCAACCGTATCGATATACGTCGTACAGTTTCCTTGGTCTATTGCCATTTACCTAAGGTACACTAGATCCGGGTTAGGACCTTTCACACATAAGAGCACCCCAACAATATAATAATAAAGCAAACAAGGCAAACAATTTAAAGTGATCTTAATTCCTAAGGGTACCCCTCTTAAATAGATCCCCAGCAGAGTCGCCAGTTCTGTAACCCGGTGAACTGACTTTAAACAATGTTGCGGATAGCAAGAGTCGCCACCGACTTTTATTTTATCCATAAGGAAAGGTTATAAAAGAACAGGAAAGACCTTAGAGAATATTTTGGGTCCGGGGGGTAGGTTATGAAAAGGGAAGGTATTAGCATCCTTTTCATCCATGGTTATCCATGGGCTCTTAGGTACTTAAGCTCACTTTTGAATTGTTTTGAAATTGTAGTGTGTGAATAGAAAATTTTCAGAATAGTTAATAAATAATCCATGTAAGGACGTGTTAAGAACTTGTTTGAAAACTTGTTGAAAATTTGTTTAAGTGCGAAACAGTTTTGAAGTGAGCAAGCACCTAGGAGTAACCTACCCTAATGTTTAAAGGTCTTTCTTATTCTTCATTCTTTCCTTTAGTAAGACTATCCCTACTATAATGGAGTAGGTAGTCCTTACTTTGGATGTTAAGGGATATGTGAGGGACAATTTGACTTTGAAGGCCATTGTGGGATGTAATAAGCACATATAAGGGACCATCATCATTTTTCGAAAGGGACTCGATTCGTAAAGGCAACCATAAGGGACTTTGATGATTTTTCTATTTGAGGGACTTGCTTTATACACCCCACTTAACCATTATTCGTAGGCAACTTGAGGGATATCCTTAGGAAGTGAGACGACGATTAAAATCGACTTACGTGTGTGACGTGTTTATTTTAATTATCTTTATTTAAAAGTGATCTAAATTTATTTTAATATTACATACAGGTTGTTACACTCCCTAATTACTAACCATAATAATAATTAAATAATTAAACAACTTTACATCCAAGAAACAATTACAAAATAATAAGCAAAATAATTAAATAGCAAAGATAAATAAAATATAAATAAGCAATAATAAATAATAAAGGGGGTTAATTCTAAGTTTACTCGGCAAGACATCACATCTTGTGCCTACGTATCCTTACGGGAGTGGAATCAGAGTAATCGTAGTTCCCCTCAAAAGGGAGGTTAGAGACTTCTTGACTGTGGTCAAGGTCTCACGGGGAATAAACGCATCTTAAGGACACGCTTACGTGGAGTGTAGGAACTCCAAATCTCTACGTTGAAATGTTAAGTTGTAATTAGGGTTAGGTTAGGGATTCCGCGGCGGGAAACCCTAAAACGAGCGCGGCGGCTCTTTGACCTAATGCTAGGGGTAAAATTGTAATTTTGCCTGCGGCGAGGCATTTGTGAAAATTAGGGTTTGTAAAAGTTGTAAGGGTTGAAGGTGAGGACTATTGACACGGCGGTCAAATGCTAGACCTAATTCCTTCAGAGTGTGTAATGTGACAGAATAATTGCAATACATCAGCAGAAATTTAAATCATACATCATGCAGAAATTTAAATCATACATCATGCAGAAATTTAAATGCGAAAAGTAAACGCGATTATTAGGTTCGCGAGGTTACAATCGAGAAACAGATACAAATACAAACGAAACTTGAATTGAAAAATAAAATAAATAACGGTAAACATGACAAGCTGCAAAACAAATGAACAATGTTAGTAGGCAACGTCAGACGGCGACCAAAAGAACTAAAAAAAGCAAGATTTGAGACTTTTAGCTGTTTATTTTTTTATATAAAGAAAAAATTTATGATTTAAGTTAAAAGAAGTTTTAATACTAAAAAAAAAGATTAAGTTAATTTTCAAAAACAGTTTTAATTTAATAATCTAAAAAAGGTTTTATTTTTAATGTTATCATTATTATTTTCTTTATTAAAGGTTTTAATTATTATAAAAAAGGTTTTATTATTAATTAAAAAAAAAGTTCTATTTTATTTTGAAAAACAGGTTTTAATAGTATTTAAAAAGAAAGTTTTAATAAATTCTTAAAAAAACATAATAATTATAAACAAATAAAAATATAAAATAAAAAAAAGGGGTTGGGCCGGTAGTTACATCCAGTCCCAACCCGATCCACGGTCATTCCCAAAAGGGGAGTAAAGGGATTAGGGTAACCCTAATTCTCCTTTTCCTCTATGGCCGCCGCTCGCTCCCTTCTCTCACAAACTCATTCCGTTTCTCATGATTTTCACACTCCGATGGCCTTCGTCTGTCCGATTTCCATTGCTTTATTCACGATGCTAGTCCCTTTCTATGTTGAAACCTGAAAACATTCAACATTAAACCATTAAATGTACAACACGATGAACTCACAACTTACGTTTTGTGGTTGCGATCGGTGGCTTTCGGCGTGGTTGCGACGATGAGGCGATGATGACGAGGTTCTGAGCCTTGAAGTTTGTTTACTCGCCGTTCTCAGATGGACGGTGCTGGTGAACTCCTTCGAAGGGTTTCGTTCATATGAGGGTTTCGGTGTTCTCCTTCTCGCCGTTTTCGCGTTCTCTGCCAGCTTCGTCTAGGGTTTTGAGAAGGTGGTATTGTTCTCTCTTATACTCTCTCTGATTTTCGAATGGGCCTTGGATTTACGTTTTTTTCTGAGATATGAATTTGACGATCCGATTTTGATTTGATTTTGTTTGATTTTTCTAGATTGAATTCAAATGGGATGTATACTGATACGATTTGGATCTCGTTTCTTCTTTTGGAACCCGATTGGGGTTTTGAGCTGATATGATTATCTGATTCGATTGGATTTCATTGGATCCGAAATTAATTTGTTTGACTGATCTGTACTGATTCGTTTGATTTCGAACTGATTCGTTTGACTGACTTGTTTGATTGATTCAGATTGATTCAAATTGATTCATATCGGCTCAGATTGGTGTTTCCTGATGCATTTGGATCTGACTCGAAATTTTCCCCTTGCCAGCTCGATTGTGTTTGATCATTTTCTGATTGGGTTGCCTTTACTTGATCTGTTTGATATCGGGATTAATTTATTTTGTCCTGTTTGAATTCAGTTTGGACTGTACTGATGCGTTTTCGATTTGGCAATCTTTGATGCAGTTAACTTTTCCTCTTCTTCTTTCAGGGAATGGATGCTGATGCTTCGACTTAAGTTAGAGCGGCCGAATGAAGGTTATTGGCGATGATGACCTTAGGGTCTGAGCCTGATGAGGGAAACTCTTTGATGAGGCCTCGGTTACCTTCGAGATTGGTTGGGTTCAGAACATGAGTTCTGGGCTACTATGGTGTTGCGAGTAAGGTAACAACTGATTATTGGCTGCCATGCTACGACTGATATGATTTACCCTTCGAACTGTGATTTGGTGCTGATTTTGTTTTCAAAGTTTTATTTCCTTTAGGCCCTTTTTACTCTTGTATGTAATACAATGTGTGTCTTCGTTGTTTACATTATACCAATTTGGAGCAGGAGTTTCTGAATCGCCTGCAGAAACAACTTTCTTGGCATTCTTTTTCCTTTGTATTAGAAAACTGTTGCGAAGGATTCTCATCAGAATTACCATGAACTACATTCTGAGAAGTAAGTTCGGCTGAATCTGGAAATTCAGAAGCAAGAGAAACAAATTGGTTTTCACAATTTGGATCATTCGCTGTTACTTCTTTTGAATTCTGTTTGGGGTCTTCCTCTAGGCCTCTTAATTGGTGGTTCTGAACTTTGATACAGTGTATGATGCTGTTTGCATTTCGTTTTTCTGATACCTTGTTTTGATGCCATTCAATGCAGTTTGGTTTGTATATGGACTTGGTTTCCATGAACTTACCTATGTGTTGCAGAACTGATGCTGCTTTTGGTTGTGCATTTTCAATTTGAATTTCCATTTACTCCTGGCAGCTCACGAGCTATCTTGTTTATGAGTTTCTGTCATCAATTTGTGCTGATGCTGTTGTGGAATTTCAGGTTTGGAAAAAATGAGCACAAAGTGATTAGACCTGCCGGCATCCGGGTCTGAATCCAGCTTGACTATACTGCCTTACTCTCATATCAGTTTGGAAATCCAATCGCGGCGAAACGAATCAGTCCCACTTCATTTATATTTTTCTATCTCTCGGATGTCCCATTTTGATAAGAACATGTATTACCTGATCTGACGCCTACGGCGCGGATCGGTAACGGGGGTAGGACGCAGCTTCGGTTGTGCCACTCCCGGCACTCGATGATGACATTGTTCTGAGAGTGTCGAAAAAAAATTCTAACATTTTCTGTACTGTCTGTTCTCTTTTGATGTGCAGGTTAGCTGAGGATTCATGGAGAAGTTCAAATACGAACATGAAGACCTTTAGATACTTTTAGGATTTAGGATAGATGCTTTAATGTAATCCCTTAGGATTTGAGAATTTTAATGTACTTCCTTGTAACAGTACTTTGTAAAATATGAAGCAACATCCCCATTCTTGTATGATAGCATTATTTATGAAATAAAATTCTCAAAGTTTTGAATTTATTTATATTCTATTCTTAGTTAAAAAATATAAACAAATGTGAATAAATCCACAAGTATTTAATTCATTAACATAGGCATAAAACATAAATATTTCCAAGTGGTATTTGTGATCCTAATCTCATCATCAGATTAAAATGTTAACCAATTGTTTCATAACCAAACTCATGTGGGCACCATGGTCACAACATTTTCAGCATCAACAGCAAAACTAATCGTAATTAAACTCCACTGACCAAATGCCAAATCTCAATATGATCAGAACTGGTGATTGATAAATGCCTCAAAACCATAACGCATCAAATGCCTCAGAATTTTAATAACAGCCCGTCTTCAAGGAATTGGTAGAATTTGTGTAAAATGACCAAAATACCCCTGGGACCAAATCTCTCTTTGATGTTGGCAAAAAAATCATGAAGTTTGACTTTGGTTTGACCACAGTTGACCTCAGTTTGACTTTTTAACTGCATTGACTGCTTTTGACTTATCTGATCATCTGACTGAGCAAACTTTTGAGAAAAGTCTTGAAACTTGACATGGGGGTTCTTATACACATATAAGATGTTATGAAGCTCACTTGAAGTCTTGGAAGTCCATTTAGCCTGATTAAAGTCAAAACCCTAGTTTTGGATGCACTGCTTAGGAGGTGCATTGTCTGAGGGAATTGTCAACTCTTCTGACCAATTGTGAACTTTGTGAACCTTGTGAATCTTCATAAGATATCTTGTGATACTCATGGGAGGTATTGTGAAGCTTGTGAACCTTGTGAACATCATGAAGTGGCTTTGTAGACCTCATGACCCTTAGGAAAGCTTTGTAAACATTGTGAATCTTGTGAACCTTGTGAACCTTCAAGCAGCAACCTATGGACTTCATGAACCTCATGAAAGGTCTTGTAGATGTTGAGAAGTTTGTGAACCTTGTGAACCTTCAAGAAGCAACCTATGGACTTCATGAACCTCATGAAAGGTATTGAAAGCACTGTGGGACTTGTGAACCTTGTGAACCTTCATAAAGTAGCTTGTGGACTTTATGAACTTCATGAAAGGTTATGCAAGTTGTTGGAGAACTTGTGAACCTTGTGAACCTTCTTAGAACACAAAGTCTTGTATTGTGAGGGCAAATTTTGGGGTGCAACAACTGGCGACGTCGGCGTTGTACCACGGCCTTTGCGGTTGGGTTGATGGAAAGCTGGTGGCAGGCGACCCCAGGGTCGAGTCCCGGCATTTCCGCGGCGCTCCAGGCGAAGAGGTCGGCATTCTCGCGGAGGCAGGCTTGGAGCTGTCGTTTCGCGAGGTCTGGGAGTCCTGCGCCTATCCTCACGGTTCTGGTCGTGTCTTCCCCGAGGGGAATGAGTTCGAATTCGCCATCCGGGATGGGGCGCGCTGGGTGCGGGGGCTGCCCGTTGGCCTCGTCGGTCTTTTTATTGTCGAGCTCGTCGGTGAAGCGACTGTCGAGCTCAACGGATCCGACCAGCTCTGTTGGTTTGTCCTTTGGTGCGGCGCTTGGCGCTTTCTTTTTGGTCGGTGGGGCGATGGAGTCGAGGCCTTTCAGCGCGGCTTCGAAACACCTTCGGGCAGCTTCGATGTCGCCGTTGAGGGTGACCACGGCTCCCCTTCTCGTGTAATATTTCATCTTCAGGTGGACGGTGGAGGGTACCGCGGTGAGTTCTGCTATCGTCGTCCTGCCCAGGATGCAGTTATATAGGGACGGGCATTCGATGACTAAGAAGCGGACGCTGATGTCCCTGGCCGTTTCCTCTTCCCCAAAGGTGACTTTCAGTTCCACGTATCCCCAGGGTCTTGTCGTCGTCCCGTTGAACCCCTGGAGGTCGGAGCCTACGTAGGGGGAGAGGTTGGATTCGTTGAGCTGGAGAGTTGTGAACAAATGTGAGTACATTATGTCAACCGAGCTCCCACCGTCGACGAGGAGGCGCCTGACGTCGAAGTTTGCCATTCGTGCACGTATGAGCAAGGGTATGTTGGAATTGGGAGATCCCCCGGGTAGTTCTTCGAGGTAGAATGTGATCGGGTTGGAGCGGCCTCGGAATCTGTCGAGCGTGCTCATCTTGCCGGAGTTGCCCGCGATGAGTTCGTCGAATTTCCTTTTCACGGATCCTACGGACAGACTCCTCGTAGCTCCATCAGAGATGACCATGGCTCTAGGGAAGTATTCCCATCGGCTGGTCGGTCGGATTGGCTCGTCGACTAGGCTGGGTCCTTCGGGGATGCTGAATCCTCTGCTCGCGAACCAATCCTCGGGGCGGCTGACGCACAGCGCGACCTGGAGTCTGTCGCCGTCCTCTGGGGAGGGGAGTTCCTCGATTTTCTTAGCCTCCGGAGCCTCCGACCTGGGTGGTTCACCTCCTCGGGTGTATCGCTTTAGGTGTCCGTCTTTGATTAGGATTTCGATCGCGTCTTTGAGATGAATGCAGTCTTCCGTTACATGCCCGTGGGTCCTGTGGAACCGGCAGTACTTTGACTTGTCCACGTTGGGTTTGGGCGGCGTTGGTCGCGGAAAACGGACACCTCCCTGTACAAACTCGGTTTTAGCGCATTCGGCCAGTATGCGTTCGCGTGAAGCGACCAAGGCGGTGTATTCGGTGAACCGTCCCGCCGGGCCGCGTGGCTCGCGCTGTTCGCGGGGTTCGCGGTGGCGGTCATCCCGACGGCGGTCCCCTCCTCGTCGGTGGCTCGAAGCTCCGTCGTCTCGGTGCCCGCGGGGGGCTTCTCTGTCTCGGGTGTCGCGAGCGGAGTTGGCCGCTTGTGTTTCCTCGAACCGGATGTAATGTGCGGCCCTGTCGAGGAAGTCCTGGAGGGACGTGGGCCGGTGTATGCCTACGGCCTCGTAGAATTTGGAGTCATGGCGCAGGCCTTGTTCCATTAAGTAGCGTTTCATTTCGTCGGAGGTCGTCACCTGTACAGCTTCCCGAGTAAACCTTTCGATGTATTTCCGGAGAGGTTCGTCGGGGACTTGGATGATCGCCCCGAGGACTGCTTCCGTCTTCGGGTGACGACGGGACGCCGTGAAGTGTTTGGAGAATAGGTCCTTCAAGACCCTCCACGACGTAACTGATTCGGGCTCCAGACTTTTGTACCAGGTCATAGCGCCTTTCCTCAGAGTCGTCGGGAAGAGTCTGCATTTAATAGCTCCCCGGACATTTCGGTAGTCGAGCATAGCCTCGATATCCTCCAGATGATCGTCCGGGTCAGAGGTGCCGTCGTACGTTGACAACGTCGGTGGTTTCTCCATTCCTTGGGGTATGGGGGCTGCCATGATCTCCCGGGATAGTGGGGTGCGGTAGTCATCCTCGTCGCTTTGCGCCGGGGATCTCAGGGGAGATGAGCCGTTCGCGGTGTGCCCCGGGTTTCGGGTCCTTGATCTTCGGCCTGGGTTCCCGCCTCGGGGTTCCTCGGTTGGGATCGCCGCGGCGTTCTGGTTCCTCCCGCGACCGTGCCTCGCCGGGGATCTGGTGCGCTCCCGTGTCGCTTGCGGGCGGTGTCTCTCCAGCCGTGGTCGGCGGTTCCTGAGTCGAGGTGAGGGGCTCCTCGAACCTCCGTTCTGGTCTTCCCGCTGGGGGTACCTCGGGGAGCCGCCGCGTTCCAATGCTCCAATTCTAGCGTTCTGTTGGAACAGCAGCTGGTTCGTCTGGTTGATGGCTGCAAAGAGAGCGGCTACCGTTGGGTCTGCTCCCGCCGGGATGGGAACGGGGTGGAATGCTGGCGGGCTCGGGGGGCGATGGTCGGCCTGTAGGGGCCGTTCCTCGGATGATGGTGAAGCAGTTCGCCCGTCCCTTTCGTCGGCTTCCGTCAGGCGTACCGTTCCTATCTGCTTCCCGTTGGTGGCGGTGTTGAGCGCAAGCTCGTGCGGAGTGTCATCGCGGCGTGGGCTGGCCATGACCGTGGAGGTTTGGTGAAACTTTTGGTTTTTCTGCTCGGAGTAACGGGGAAGTTTCAGTTTCCCACAGACGGCGCCACTGATCTGACCTGATCAGGAGGGATCACGGACTGGCCACACTTCGCTGGATGGTTGTCTGTTCGTCGGGTAAGAAAGAGGAGGGGGTGTACCTGCAAAGCACTCCGACGCCCAAGTAAGAAGCTGGACAGAGAGGAAGCAATAGTACAGAAAAAGGGGCAAGAAGAGTTACCTGACCCTCTTGAAGAAGAGGGTATTTATAGAGAGACCCCAGCGCTGGGCCAACGGTCATTCGAGGTGGGCCGGACGACCAGGCCCAACCCTAATGACTGCTAGGGCTTACGTGGCGTAGTGAAGACCAGGACGTGGTCTTCGCCCTAATTCAACCGCTCCTAGGTCTCCGGAAAGTGGGTTTGACCTGCTCATTCGGAGGTGGGCGGTTGGCCGATGACGTGTCCCCGCGGAGGGGAGCACGTGGAGAACGTGCGCCGAGCACGTTGTTCTCCCGCGGAGGGAGCCCGGGTAGTCTTGCTCGTCCGGCGTGACGGACGACAAAAGGGATGCGGTGTGGTAGCTTGTGCCCGGCGGACGGTCCTGCTCGTCCGAAGGGGCGCGTGCCAGGCGTGCCCAGTTCGCCTGTTGGGCCGTATTTGGTATTGGGCCTGCCGAGGTGAGGCCCATACCGGAACAAATATTATAGTAAATTTTACTCTAATTGTATATGAAACCAAGAAAATTAATTACACTTAACTAATTTCCTTAATTTGTGTGAAAGTAATTATTTTTGCTTATAATTGTTATCGGAGAAAGTAAAACATAGTTATTTTAATTATCTTAAATCCATAAATAGTGTTTATTTATTTATTTTTAGATTTATTTAGTATCAACCGCGTTAAAGAATAAAGAGTTTCAATACATCAATAACAACAATAGAAACTACAACACACATAAAATACAAAAGAGATTTAATACAACCAAATTACGGATAGAAGAAAACAGTATAATAGAAAATAACCACTCTTTTATTGATAAGCAGTAGAGAAGGGATAGTGTAGAAAATAACTTTTAGCGATAGGCAGTAAAAAAAAAGATAATGCAGAAAATGACTTTTAGTGACAAACAATAAAAAAAATAAGATAATGCAAAAAAATAACTTTTAGTGACAGACAACAAATTATAGATTACACAAAAAATAACTTCCAGTGACAGGTAACAGATTATAAATTATAGAGAAAATAAGATTTAGTGACATACTAGCAAAACAAGTTTCACACAAAATATTTAGTAGTAGCCAATAGCAAGACAATTTATAATAGTAAAGACAATCTCATCAAAATGAAATTAATAAGTTTATCCTACACAAATAATTTATAGGTGCATATATCATCAAAATTATCTCTAATTTTAAAAATAATTGTTACGGATATTATAAATACTATTTTCATTAATAAAGAGAAATAAAACACTATTCAATTTCATAGATACATAATTTACGTAATTTACAAATAGCCATGATCATCATATTAAAAAGACAACATTTACATAATAATTTACACAATTAACTAATAGCAACATGTTTGGGAATTAAAATTCTTATATCACACATATACATTTTCTTCACGTTTACTCATAGCAGATTTAACATTAAAATTAATCAAATAATTCTATAACTTATAATATGCTATAAATATGATTTTTTTTCTACTAATAACATAAATACCAAATACTATTGTGAAAAAATATGAGTTGAAATTTCAATATGATGGTAGGGATATTTTTTTGTCTACTTTAACAAAACAAAAACTATCACCCATCAAAATAATCATTAAACCAAAATTGTAAATTATATAAATCAAGATAATAAAAAAATAATTGTTTTTATTTATCTACAACCATAAAATATCAACTCAAGAACAGGCACATAAATCACAAAAAACAAAGTCAATGCATTTTATAAGAACAAATAACTTTCAATTATTCATATAATAAGGATGAAAAGATAGCAAGTTCAACAACAAAGAATTCAAAAAATTCATTTATCATTCAGATGCAAATGCCACACAACTCGTCCCAACCCAAAAATTTATGTATGAAATTATTGCTTTGATACTATATTGTAACGCCCCAAATTTTAATTCAAGACATTATTTTAAATTTCTAATTTACTTTTAAAAATGTGACTAATTTTTTTACAACATAATAGTCATTCATGGTAAATTCTATAAACCATAATTAAATTAAAATTTTTTGAAATAATTTATTAAACACATTACAATCCTCATCTCTAAATTTCGGTAATAAAATAATATTTCTTAAAAAATTACAAATTCCATTAAAAATCTGATTTCATTTTCACGAGCACATGCAACATCATATCATGTCATATCATGATCAATTCATATCTTTAAATTCTTCGTAACAAATATGTTATTTGTAATGGGTCAATCTTTCATCGTCCATATCAAATTAAATAAAACATACAATACGATATTATATAGCAAATCATACAAAATATAACAGCCTAAGAGAAATCAAATCCATAAAAATCCTTATTTCAGAAATATCTTTATGTGTGAATATGCATGCTCATAAATCTAAGTGATCCGAATATAATCAGTCTGTTACTAAGGCACCACACAAAATTATTCCATAACAATAGGGAAGATAACTCGCCACTAAGGCGTCATGCCAAAATGCATATGTCATGCCATGATGATACAAATGAGAATCTCCACTAGTGGAAAAAGGCTTCTTAAGTCGGTTAAAAATGACTTTTTAAGTCGGGTCCGAGCCCGACCTAAGAATTACCGACATAAGAAGTTTTGACTTCTTAAGTCGGTTGTGGACCTGACTTAAGAAACAACTTCTTAGGTCGGCTAGGCAGAACCCGACTTAATAAGTCTAGCCTACAAAAACCATTTATACCCGATCTAAGAACTTACTTTCTTAAATCGGGTATAATTAACCGACCTAAGAAGTTTTTTTTTTTTTTGATAATCACACAAATCAGATGTAGTTTTCCCATTTAATAATTTACCCCCAAATCAGATTATCCAACTCAATCAACAAATTACACCAAAAAAAATCACACATCACAGTAAAACCCATAATTATCAAATAAAATATATCAACAACTTATAAATAAAATTACGTATATTAATAATACTAATACACAAACACGTGCATGTTAATTCTAAAGTACCAAGTACGTACTTATCAAAACATCATCAAAATAAGAAACCTTAAATATTGGCCTGAAAAAATCATATCATCTTCTGAACAGCCAACAACCAACATCCAACACAGAATTGCACCTAATTTATATCATTGTCTGTACTTGCTTCAATATGTTCCAATATCATGTTTGCACAAAGTTCTTGAACATTTTTAACTTCTTCTTTTTGTAATGGATTTGAATCCTGAAATATCTAAATAAATAAACGTTGACATAAAATTAAATTAATATATCAACATTTTTTTTAATTAATTGATACAACTTGCTAAAAATATTATATTACTTACATGTGTCCATGAACCAACAACAGTAGCAGATATAATGTTCAACATGTGAGCCATGATGTAATAGCCGCACTCATAATTAACTTGTTGCTTTTGACTCTAAAATTTATTATCAAATGTGAACGTTTAGTCAATAGATATTACTCAAAAATTGTTATAGAATATATATATGGAATTACTCATTTGTACGTAAAGTAAACAACTTACAGTGGGATAAAACCATTCTACTTTCTTCTGCTTTCTCACACGTTGTAACTTATTATAAGCTCCCAAAGCTCTGCAATTATTTACAATTAACAAAATAAATAAGATACTTACATTTGTTTTAGAACCATAAATTATTTGATAAATTTGCAACAGAAATAAGAAACTAAAAATCATAGTATAGTAATATTACTACTTCACTTTTATACTATTTACTTACAAGTTGAATCAATTGACAAGTGTAGTATAGACTTACAATTCAATAATGTCATAAATTTTTTTATCTGGCTTCTTTCCCAAAGAACATAGAAAGGCTACTTCAAACTTCTTAGGATTAATGATGAACAATTGCCAATGATGACTACAAGAACAAAATTTATGAAGATGAAGTGAAAAAAAAACTGTAGAATTTAATTTAGTTTTTAAGTAAATAAAAGCAATATTTAATTTTTAAGAAAAATAAATTGAAATAGTTTTGCAATGGCTACTTCTTTTGTCTTTTGTTTTTGTGTCATAATAAGCTTAGTTGCTTCTGTTTCTGCTCAACAACCACGAGCCTTCTTCGTTTTCGGAGATTCTCTTGTTGACAGTGGTAATGCAATAAGTTAAGTTATTAACAAAGTGTTACAACATAGGAAGTTTGTAATGAAACTATCAGTTTGCTAGTAATGACACACACAAGCAGCATATAACAGTAGAAAAATAATAGATTTTAGTTGACAGGTAATATCTCTTTCTGCTAGCATTAAAAAGAATAGATTTTGCATATTTTATAATAATATTATAACATCCTAGGTCTACCAATGTTGGGTTTAAGGAGTTTATCATGTAAGTTTGCTTGCTGGTATTTTTATATGTTAAATGAAGATTACTACCAAAAGCATAAGCCATTTAGCATAATAGGACAGTTCTATTAGTCAGTTATTACCATAAAAGACATAAGTGTAATTTAAATTTGATTAAAGGGTATTTTAAGGTGTTAATGAGCATGCTTCATTATTAATTATGTAGTTGATTCTGTTATGTAGTTGATTTTGAAAACAGAATCCATGGCCAAAAGTGAGTTGAATCTTAACTCTTAAAGCCATTTTTTTAATAATACTATACAGGGAGTTCTTATACTATACAATTGCTAATACTATACAGAGAGGATAGTCCTTATTAAAAATTCATGCTAAATGTATAGTTATTGAGTTTGATAGAAAACATAATCAAAGCAACCTCATTCAGGCTATTCCATTGACATGTTAGTGGTCACAAATTACCTGTACATGATACCTTTAATGCTAGTGTATACATTACCAAAGTATATAGATAAAATCCATGTCACTCCAACAAAAACAGACTCATAAATTACATTAGATATACATTGACAAGTATGGTCCACAAATTTCCTATAGTGGAAATTTTCATGATAGTTAAATTTGGATTTTGCAAATCAACATAGTAAATTTACAGAAAGTAGCCCATAATGTATCTGATAGTGCAGAAAATGTAGCATAGGTTCACACTAGAATTTACCTTTAAATTATATATATATTATTAGATTTTAAAGTTGGTGGAAGTTCAAATATATATATATTAGAAAATGTAGCCCAGAATAAACTTATTGTTTCCTTTCTCTTTATAACTACAAAGTAATTATAAATGATTTAATAAGAGAAATTCTAAAGAGGTATATATTTAGGAAGTATGATGCAATCACAGTAGATGACATTATAACAACTAAATCCTAATAAACAAATGACCAGAAGTGACTTGACAACAAATCTGGTAAAACAGAACTCTACCATTCCATTTACCTTAAATATACATACACATATCATAGCCATCTCCTAGCTAGTTTTTGAATAAATACTTTCACATCAACTGTTTTTGGATCTACATTTATCTTTAACTATCTACTCTTTCTTCCCCACATTAATGTAAGGAAATGTAAATTAAAAAACATACACCTTTCTTATTTTGAAGTATACTGAATTACAGTACTAGTACTATATGATGAAAATGAAATGCTATGAAATGAACCTAACTAGTTAAATTGTACTTATTTTATCACAGTAGTAAACTAATATATTATTTACCAGTTGAGCAATATTGGCCAGAAGTTGCAGTAAAAGTATCTGGCCATGTTTATCTGTGAATACGATGAAAAATAAATATACAGGGAGTCCTTATACTATACAGTTGCTAATACTATATAGAGAGGGCAACAGTTGCTAGTATATTCTTTTGTTGTAAGTCAACAGTTGCTAATGCTAATACTATACAGAGAGGATAGTCCTTTCCAAACTTGTTTATTTGCAGTTGCCACAACTGAGAATTAAGAATTCATTTGTGAGTTGTCAAAATCCAGCTAAATCTGTAAGTCATTCTACCATGGAAATCCTTGATATTGCTCCAATTCAGATGGTTATTCCAGTCTATCTACAAGGTAATACCCCTAATACCAAACCTGCTAAAAGGGAAGTTGAAAATATTGCTGAAAATTGTTTAGAGATTGAAAATACTCGCATTTTTGCCGGCACTAAAATTAGTGAAGATGGCAGTGGTGTCTATGCTAGTCAACTAAAATTCAGTTACCGCATTTTTGCCGGCACACATGTTCCAAACATGTCTCTCCCCAACAATCATTTTGATTTGACCATATATTTCAGGATTTCACTGAGTATACTAACTTGGAAGAATGCATCACATACTTGACTGAATACATCATAGCCAATGGTCCCTTTGATGGATTTCTTGGGTTCTCACAGGGTGCAACACTTTCAGCACTTTTAATAGGTTATCAGACACAGGGAAAATTGTTAAAGGAGCTAAATCGGTTCATTTTAACAACAACATTTCATCTTAGAAAACCTATACCAAACTATACCAGTTAGAAAACCAGTTATACCAGTTAGAAAACCTATACCAGTTATACCAAACTATACCAGTTAGAAAACTTATACCAACAACATTTTAACAACAACATTTCATATCAAAGCTATACCAGTTTGAAAACCTATCCAAACTAAAATTCAAATCAATTCCATCTTCAATTTAACAACAACATTTCATCAATACTCCATCAAACATTCAAAAAAACTGAACCATCATACATGAATAATCATGAAAACATACCTAATCTGCAGAGTTCAAAGCCTTTTCTAGTATCACCAATACCTCCAACAATTTTTCCACAAGTACCTGCTTCAAATTTGAAAACACGAAATACTCTTTACAATGTATTCATTGAAATTTCAAAACCTAACATTTCAAAACGCAGAGAGAAGAGAGAACCTGGAGAAAAAAGAGTGAGTATGGTGACGGTGGTAGAAGAAGTTGTGGTGAAAAATTTTGTTATCAAGAACTTAGAAAGAAAAAACGTAGACCTCAAAATGCAGAGAGAAGAAGTTGTACGAGGTGAATTTTCGTTATCCAGAACTTTGAAAAACAAAGGCACTGCGCGCAGAACCTATAAGAAATTATTTTAATTAAAATTTATTAACTAAACTTTATTTTAATTATATATAATATATTTTCGATAAATGTAGTATAAATGTTAGCTAGCTTGGTGGTAAACTTACGTTTTTGGGAGGCAAAGGTCATCTGTTCGATTCTTCATGCCAACATAAATTATATATGATTGTTTTATTTTACTAGAATGTATTAAGTGAGAATCGAACCGGAGTCTTGTAAGACCCTCTTAGGTCAGGTAATAAATATCTGACTTAATAAATTAATTTCTTAAGTCATTTCAGTAAAAGAACCGACTTAAGAAATTTAATGTAAATTATATTTTTTTTTAATTTAATCTTTTTAAGTCGGTTAAACATAGATACGACATAACAATGTTACAAATATTTACGAAATTGCCACCGCATCACTTCTTAAGTCAGGTGGCAGGTGAACTGACTTAACAGCCCCTACTATAAAGTATTTTTTCTACTAGTGCTCGTTACTTAGGCGAATCATACAACCATATAATATCACATCATCTAGCACGTGATCTTAAAATTTATTTCACACATTCATCCATCTTCAATTGTAATCGATCCACATCACAACCACACACAGTAATAATATACATCATATAATCATACCCAAAAATACAATATATACAACTAGTACTTATGTTTTTTTCTTGGTAGTGATCCTTCCCAAGAAACCCTAGACCTAAAGGCCTCTATAAATACGTCTCCCCTAATAAGAGGAGGACATATCATAACTTACACAAATCATAATTTATACAGATCCTAACTTACACATTCAACACCTAAAGCAACATGATTGCATAACAGAGTCTCTCATCACACGTGATTAGGAGCTCTAAAACCATTATAGAACCACCGGACAAGGTTTTTCACGGCCAATGGAAAGACCTAACCTTTTCAAGATATTATAAAGCTACTAAAGCCTCTAAGTACCTCAGGCATTGCAAATGTAACATCCACATTTGTATTTTCTGACTAGTACATATCTGAAGGATATTATTTTTATAACCATTTTTGCATCATTTGTGCAAATATTGATTTTTAAAACTTCATTTTGTTCTCGACAAAGAATTCAATTGGACTTGGTTGAAATAGGTATGATTCATACATCACACAACATGAAATTTCTATGTCACTCATCCATATCGATATATGTCATTAAGTGCATTGATGTCGTGGTCGTTGGGGTTCCGTCACATTATACATCAGTGACGATTTCTGCGGTGGTCCCATTATTGATGTATGAGATGGACCAAATTATAACATTCAGATATAAAGATAAATATCATTTAGATACACACCTAAAGAACAATGATATAGTTATTTAGATATATTACCCGATTGGGAGATAGTTGGAATATTTTATAATTAAATATTATTTAAATAACATATTCCAATAATTATCATTTCGACATATATATTTATATTCACTCTATTATATATTATTAAATTAAGAGTCTTAATTGATTAAGTGATCAAATAAAGATAAAAAACTAATTAGATTTCTATTTAGAAATTTATTATTTAATAATTGCTTAGTTGGGTATGAGCTCAAATATGAGTAGATGTCAGGATGATTCATTTCTGATTAATGAGAATCCTAATTAACCACCACCCTATATATAAGCTATGGTCCCCAATATACCATACGACAAACATATTATCTCTTCCCCCAATAATACATGAGCATTGATGGACATTAATGCAAGATGTACTATGAAATTATGTCGGTGGTTAAAGAGCTTCTACCAACATGAATGTTGCACCATAAATTTTTCATCCTTATTTTGACATGTACAATTCTTTGAGCAATTTAGCTTCAAGTGAAATATATTCTTCATGATAAATTGTACGTTGTCAGTGTTGATAATGTGAAATTCTTAAAGTGGTTTAGTTATATTTTGATGGTAGAGTATGATAATTTTTGAACTACGATTGATGGTGAAAACAATGTAAAAATTCTTGGAGTGATGTAGGTTCAAGTGATATGGTTTTTATGGTGGAGTATGATAGTTCTCTTTAAACTATGACTATCGGTGAGGACAATGAAATTTGGTGTATTATTTTTAATCAAGGTGGAAATTGTTGGGGTTGGTTAAAAATATACATGTTAAAGAAATCTCACATCGTTTAATTTCTTAAAAGAAGAGGGAGTCCAAGGTTATATACTAAATTCAAGTTATGTATTACAAAATGCACCATCTAAAAACACTTTAAGCTTATATTTGAATTTTTTTTCTTTTAGTCTTTTGTGTTATAGTGTTGTGAGATAAAGTTAAATATTTGTTTTTGGGAATGCCTGTCTACCGGGGGTACTGAGGATGGTTGAAGGTAAATTATGTGTTGTAATTTTTTTTGCATAGTGTTACTTTCTAGTTATCATTTGACAACTGATCTGACCTGATCAGGAGGGATCACGGACTGGCCACGCTTCGCCGGACGGTTATCTGTTCGCCGAGGTAAGAACGAGGAAGGGGTGTACCTGCAAAGCACTCCGACGCCCAAGTAAGAAGTTGGACAGAGAGGAAGCAATAGTACAGAAAAAGGGGGGGCAAGAAGAGTTACCTGACCCTCTTGAAGAAGAGGGTATTTATAGAGAGACCCCAGCGCTGGGCCAACGGTCATTCGAGGTGGGCCAGACGACCAGGCCCAACCCTAATGACTGCTAGGGCTTACGTGGCGTAGTGAAGACCAGGACGTGGTCTTCGCCCTAGTTCAACCGCTCCTAGGTCTCCGGAAAGTGGGTTTGACCTGCTTTTTCGGAGGTGGGCGGTTGGCCGATGACGTGTCCCCGCGGAGGGGAGCACGTGGAGAACGTGCGCCGAGCACATTATTCTCCCGCGGAGGGAAGCGTATGGATAACGTGCGCCGAGCACGTTATTCTCCCGCGGAGGGAGCCCGGGTAGTCTCGCTCGTCTGGTGTGACGGGCGACGAAGGAGATGCGGCGTGATGGCTTGTGCCCGGCGGACGGTCCTGCTCGTCCGAAGGGGCGTGTGCCAGGTGTGCCCAGTTCGCCTGTTGGGCCGTATTTGGTATTGGGCCTGCCGAGGTGAGGCCCACACCGGAACAGGAGCCCCCCAAGTCGAAGCTCTGGGGAAGAGCGAGGACTTAAGGTCGTCATGTCTGGAGCGGGGGACTCGTGCGAAGGGCTCCGGTCGTCGGTAGAACGGGGAGGAGGCAGATGGAGAGACGCGACTGTCAGGCTGCTTCCACGTGTCTTGCGTTGAGCGGTCGTAGGGGCGGCTAACCTATGTCATTAATGAGCCTAGGGTCGCTTCGAGCCTCGCGCCGGGTTATAAATATGGCGGTCCCCGCTCATTCTGCTACTTTTCTCCCTGTTGATCTTTCATCGTCTCTGCCCGTCCGCCGTTCGCCGCCGATCAACGCCGTGCCATTCGCTTTTTCTTCCGTCCGCCGCCGTTACAAGTGAGTTCCTCTTCTCCCTCTCTTTTATTTTCGTCGTCTGACTGGGACGTGTGGTCGGGGCGCGATGAGCGCCCCGAGGAGGGATGCGAGTTCCGCCGCGTCTGGCGAGTTTTCCGATGAATGTCCCGGGGACGGTAGGCTAGTTCCGATGAATGCCCCGGGGACAGGAGCTTTTTCTGATGAATGCCCCGAGGACGGGGGCTTTTCTCCGATGAATGCCCCGAGGACGGGGGCTTTTTCTGATGAATGCCCCGAGGACGGGGGTTTTTCTTCGATGAATGCCCCGAGGACGGGGGCTTTCTCTGATGACTGCCCCGGGGAGAAGTATCTTCTCCGACGGCCGCCCCGAAGGGCTGAGGGGTCGTTCTTCGATCCCCGAGGAGGGTAGGCAGGGAGCGAATGCCTGCCCGCCGCCCCTCGGCCTTTGTCGCCCTTTCACTTGACTTGCGGTGGAAGGGTGGATTTGATCCTGGCTATCGAATTCACCGAGGTCCTCTGCTTTCAGGTGTAGATGTCGGCTCTGGTGCCGGGGATAATGGTTGAAGATGATGAACCCGAGGTCCCGGAGTATGACGACGGGCGCGTCTCCTTGCCCGAGGAGTGGGCGGCCGAGGAGCCACTTACCATCCCTTCTTGTTTTGTGGTCGACCCGTCCGACGTGTACGCCACGGTCGAGGACACGCCGCTAGGAGAAACGCAACACTGGCAGGTGTATCGCCCGAAAGCGCACCATCGGATCTGCTCGCGCTATGGGCGGAAGATGTTCCCGATGTACGAATTTTATTTTAAAGAAGCTCGGCTCCGGTTGCCGTTCTCTGCCTTCCATCTGGGGATATTTGACTGGCTGCGTCTTGCCCCGTCTCAGCTGCACCCGAACGCTCTGGCTTTCATCCGGGCTTTCGAGGTGGTGTGTTTCTACCTCTCGGTGGAGCCGACGGTGCCGTTGTTCTTTCGCATCTTTCATTTGCAGCGGCAGACGGTGCGAGGTCGTCACGGATGGGTCTCTTTCAAACAATCGACCAAAATTTTTAAAGCGTACAGTGATTCTGTCAAAGACTTCAAGGGTCGGTTCTACCTCGTCAAGCCGATCACGCAGCACGGCTCGGACACTCTCTTTGACGAGGGCGAGCGCACGGTAGATGGCCAGTGGTTCCGAGCGTGGCTTCCCAAGATACATCTGCTGTGGACCTCGGAGCATTTCAGTCGAGGGACGGATAGGTATATCGTCCGGGCGGGAACCCTCGAGGAGAAGGACATGGCCGCTTATCTGAAAATAATTGCCTTTGTGCGGTCACTTCCCCCGTCGAAGCTGGTGACGCCCGACGGTCGGTACATCCTCGATGCCCAGGGGAACGTACGCACTAAAAAGCGTTTGATAAATACTAAGACTTTGCTCGGCTGTGCGACCGGGGCGGCCGCTCTAGATTATCTAGGTAGGGATGTTTCGTTTTCCCTCGTTGTCGGGGTTTTTGATCGTCGCTAACCTATTTCTTTGTTTTTGCAGCGAACATGTCTACTGTCGACGAGCGGGTGAAGCAGTTGCGTGCTGCCAGGAGTGCCGGGGTCCCGAGGACGAGGGTGAGTCAGCTGGTCAGTCAGGAGGTCGCGACGCAGGGGGGCCAAACTTCGTCCTCGTCGCCTCAAGAGAGCCAATCCCCTGTGTCCCAAGGAGTGTCGAAGAGGCAGAGGTCCGAGGAGCCTCGGGTGGTGGATCTGACGGTCGGCGCCGTCGAGGAAGGTTATGTCGTCCCTCCCTGCCACCAGCACCCGGGGTATTTTCATGGTGCCCGTTCCCCCATCGTTTCCGCCGGGGAGGTGAAGGCTGTTCGCCAGGCTGATCGGGAGGCCCGTCGGCGTGTCCTGGCTGAGGACTTGGCCGCGATGATGCGGACGTTTACGACGGCTCTCGTGCTGAACGAGGAGGGCTGCTCTGCTGCTGAGCTGTCCAAACTGCAAGGGGATCTCACCTTTACGCAGTCGCGGTTGGCCAAGCTCACCGAGGAGTTGGAGAAGAGCCAGAAGGACGTTGCTGAGGAGCGGAAACGAGCAGAGGGTGCTGAGGGGAAGGTGAGTTCGCTGGAAGAGAAGCTGGGGACGGCGACGGCCGAGGTGCAGGCGCTGAAGGTCCGTACTGAGGTTCTGGACAGCGCTGTTCGTCCGGCCGAGGACGAGACTGAGGGGGATCGGCGTTTAATCACCCGTGCTGACTTGATCGCCCGTATCCGGGTGTTGGAGAGCGATTGTCTGGAAGCCGTTGAGGTCGGGTTCAAGAATGCGGTCGAGCAGATTCAGGTCGCCAACCCTGGTGTCGAGCTGGTCGTGGACGGGATAGGGCCGTACCACGAGATCGTTGATGGAAGGGTGATCGATCCTTATTTCGTTATCCCCGACGAGGAAACCGTGGCTGCTGACCGAGCTGATGAGGAAGTGTAGGTTGCCGGGCCTGCGTGCTCGTTGTTTTGTGGCCTGCGTGCCGGTGTTTATCTTTTGCTTTGGGCCTGCGTGCTCGTTTTTGTACTATTGACTACTGGGCTGGTGCCCGCTTTTGTTAAATATATTTATCATGGATTTTCTAAGTGTGCGCTCGTTGTTTGCATGTTGTTTTATGCTCGTTTTTCGTATTTGTTCGAATGCCTTTGATGTGTATGACATTTCTTGTAGATTTTCTAAGTGTTCGCTCGGTGTGTTTAGCTCGACAATTTGTTACCGGTAGTGTAGGGGACTGGCCGGTTTGGCCGGGGATGTAGCCGGGCCTTTTCGGGGGTAGTTTTCCCCGGGGCGTGGACGGCCCATCGCGAGCTGGGTGTCCTGCCTGTTTTGGTACGGCGGCGAGGGGCCTCGGTCGAGGTATTCCCTGCCGAGCAAGGCCTTCTGCCCGCGCACACGAGAGGCAGGGCTTGCTTTCTTTGGTCGTTGGTGGACGCGGGGGTGTGCGGTGGTACCATGTCG
The DNA here is from genome assembly GCA_963859935.3 of Lathyrus sativus. Lineage (NCBI taxonomy): Eukaryota > Viridiplantae > Streptophyta > Magnoliopsida > Fabales > Fabaceae > Lathyrus > Lathyrus sativus. The sequence continues at coordinate 646,620,703 of OZ012735.1, read as the reverse complement.
CCCCCCCAGTGGCCGGGACGATTGGTCGTCGCGGGCAATGTGTTAACTGTAGTACCGCTTAAGCTTCGCGGCGTTCCATGGTCGAGCTAGTTGTTCACCGTGCAGGTTTTCGAGGTAATAGGCCCCGTGTTCCGTTTTGTCCCGGACTCGGTATGGGCCTTCCCAGTTCGCCGCCAGTTTGCCCTCGTGGGAGTCCTTTTGATTTCTGCGTAGAACTAAGTCTCCAGTTTGAAAATCGCGTTTTATGACTTTGTGGTTATGGCGAAGTGCTACTTGTTGCTTCAGCCGGGCTTCCCGGAGGGCTGCTCCTGCGCGGATTTCTTCGACGAGGTCGAGCTCTTCTCGGAGGGAGCCGTCGTTGTCGTCGGTGTCTAGGGGAGCTTCCGTTCGTCTGGACGGTTCGCGGATTTCGACCGGTATTACGGCCTCGGTTCCGTACGTGAGGCGAAATGGGGTCTCCCCTGTAGTTGAGTGAGGAGTAGTACGGTATGCCCAGAGGACGCTGTGGAGTTCTTCGACCCATGCTCGTTTGGCGTCTCCGAGGCGTCGTCTGAGTCCTCTGAGTATAACTCTGTTTGCCGACTCCGCCTGGCCGTTCGTCTGAGGGTGTTCGACCGAGGCGAAGTGATGTTTGGTCCCGAGGTTGGTGACGAAGTCGCGGAAGTTTTTGTCTGTAAATTGTGTACCGTTGTCGGTGACGATGGCGAGTGGTACCCCGAACCTGGCGAGGATGTTGCGTTTGTAGAATCGGAGAATGTTGTGGGCGGTGATTTTGGCCAGAGCTTCAGCCTCGACCCACTTGGTGAAGTAGTCGACTCCCACGATGAGGTACTTGTTCTGGTATGAACCGAGGGGGAAGGGTCCGAGGATATCCAGCCCCCACCAGGCGAATGGCCACGGAGATGAGAGGGATGTGAGGTCGGTTGGCGGGGCCAGGTGCATGTCTCCGTGTCGTTGACACTTATCGCACCGTTTGACATGTTCTTTCGCGTCGGATTGCATTGACGGCCAGTAGTAGCCCGCGCGTAGGGCCTTGCGCGCTAGGGATCTGCCCCCGAGGTGCTGCGCGTTGATACCTTCGTGGATTTCTTCTAGAACGGCCGTACTCTGGGATTTGTCTATGCATTTGAGGAGTGGGATTGCGAAGCCTCGGCGGTACAGTCGTCCCTCGAGGAGGACGTACGAGCAGGCCCGTCGTTTCGTTGCGTTGGCCTCGCTAGAGCTGGTCGGCAGACGGCCGGTGCTGAGATAGGTGTGGAGGGGGGTCATCCAGCAGTCCGCGTCTCCAATGGCGTTGATGTCGAGGGGTGTGGTGGTCGGGCTGGTACTTGGTTGGGACAAGATTTCTTGAATGACCGATTTGTGACCGCCTCGTTTCTTGGTGCTTGCTAGTTTGGAGAGGATGTCGGCGCGGGTGTTCTGCTCCCGAGGAACGTGTTGAATTTCTGCTGAGTCGAACCCTCTTAGTTTGTCACTGATGAGCGCGAGGTATCCGGCGAGGGTGTCGTTTTTTGCTTGGTATTCACCTCGGACTTGCGAAGCGACCAGCTGGGAATCCGTGTAGATTCGGATGTCCCTGGCTCCCAGGTCGGATGCTAGGCGAAGGCCGGCGAGAAATGCTTCGTATTCGGCTTGGTTGTTGGTCGTTGGGAAAGCTAGCGTGAGGGAGACTTCGATGACCGTACCCTCGTCGTTGTCGAGGACGATGCCGGCGCCGCTCCCCGTAGAGTTGGAGGAGCCGTCCACAAAGATGGTCCAGAGGTGGTTCCTGGTGGGCGGGTCGGGGGGCGTGGTCATCTCGGCTACGAAGTCAGCCAACGCTTGAGCCTTGATGGCGTGCCGGCTCTCGTATGTGATGTCGAACTCGGAGAGCTCTAGCGACCATTTCAGCATGCGCCCAGCCATGTCTGGGCGGCTGAGTAGCTGGCGGAGGGGTTGGTCGGTGCGGAGCACGATGGTGTGTGCTAGAAAATAATGCCGGAGTCGGCGTGCCGCTGTAACGAGGGCCAGGGCGACTTTCTCGATCAGCTGGTATCGGGCCTCCGGGCCGTGGAGGGCTTTACTAGTAAAATAAATGGGCTTTTGTCCTTCCCCGGCTTCGCTCACGAGGACGGCGCTGACGGCTTCGTTAGAGACGGCCAGATATAAGTACAGGGTTTCGCCCGTCGCGGGGTGCGTCAGTACTGGTGGTTCGGAGAGGACGCGTTTGAGGTGGCGAAGGGCTCTCTCACATTCGTCCGTCCATTCGAACTTGGTCTCCTTCCTGAGCAGTTTGAAGAACGGGAGGGCGTGTTGGGCCGATCTCGCGATGAATCGTGAGAGGGAGGCTAGTACGCCGTTGAGGGACTGGATGGCACGCTTCGTGGTCGGCGTGGTTATGTTGGAGAAGGCGTGGCACTTGTCCGGGTTGGCTTCGATCCCCCGTTCGGTCAAGTAGTAGCCGAGGAATTTACCGGCGCAGACGCCGAAAGTGCATTTCTCCGGGTTAAAGCGCATGCGACATGATCTCGCGGTCTTGAAGACCTTCTGGAGATGTGCCGCATGGTCGTCTTCCGCGCCGGATTTGACGATCATGTCGTCCATATAGACTTCGAGCATGTCTCCGATCTCCTTGTGGAAGACGCGGTTCATCATCCGTTGGTACGTGGCCCCGGCGTTTTTGAGGCCGAAAGGCATTACGTTGTAATAGTAATTGCCCGATGCTGTCATGAAGGCCGTGGCCTGTTTGTCGTGTTCGGCCATCGGGATCTGATTGTATCCCGAGTATGCGTCCATGAAGGACAAGAGTTTGAAGCCCGCCGAGTTGTCGACGAGCTTGTCGATGTTGGGGAGGGGGTAGGCGTCCTTAGGACATGCCCGGTTGAGGTCAGTGTAGTCAACACACATGCGCCATTTTCCATTATTCTTTTTAACAAGTACAACGTTGGACAGCCAGGTGGAATACCGGGCTTCCGAAATAAAATTTGCCTCTAAGAGGTCTTTTACAGCTTGTTCGGCTGCTGCCGATTTTTCTGGAGACTGGCGGCGACGGCGTTGCACCACGGCCTTTGCGGTCGGGCTGATGGACAGCTGGTGGCAGGCGACCTCAGGGTCGAGTCCCGGCATTTCCGCGGCGCTCCAGGCGAAGAGGTCGGCATTCTCGCGGAGGCAGGCTTGGAGCTGTCGTTTCGCGAGGTCGGGGAGTCCTGCGCCTACCCTTACGGTTCTGGTCGTGTCGTCCCCGAGGGGAATGAGCTCGAAATCGCCATCCGGGATGGGGCGCGCTGGATGCTCGTTGGCCGCGTCAGTCTTTTTATTGTCGAGCTCGTCGGTGAAGCGACTGTCGAGCTCAACTGATCCGACCAGCTCTGTTGGCTTGTCCTTTGGCGTAGCGCTCGGTGCTTTCTTTTTGGTCGGTGGAGCGATGGAGTCGAAGCCTTTCAGTGCGGCTTCAAAACACCTTCGGGCAGCTTCGATGTCGCCGTTGAGGGTGACCACGGCTCCCCTTCTCGTGTAATATTTCATCTTCAGGTGGGCGGTGGAGGGTACCGCGGTGAGCTCTGCTATCGTTGTCCTGCCCAGGATGCAGTTATACAGGGACGGGCATTCGATGACTAAGAAGCGGATGCTGATGTCTCTGGCCGTTTCCTCTTCCCCAAAGGTGACTTTCAGTTCCACGTATCCCCAGGGTCTTGTCGTCGTCCCGTTGAACCCCTGGAGGTCGGAGCCTACGTAGGGGGAGAGGTTGGACTCGCTGAGCTGGAGAGTCGTGAACAAATGTGAGTACATTATGTCAACCGAGCTCCCTCCGTCGACGAGGAGGCGCCTGACGTCGAAGTTTGCCATACGTGCGCGTATGAGCAAGGGTATGTTGGAATTGGGAGATCCCCCGGGTAGTTCCTCGAGGTAGAACGTGATCGGGTTGGAGCGGCCTCGGAATCTGTCGAGCGTGCTCATCTTACCGGAGTTGCCCGCGATGAGTTCGTCGAATTTCCTTTTCACAGATCCTATGGACAGACTCCTCGTAGCGCCATCAGAGATGACCATGGCTCTGGGGAAGTATTCCCATCGGCTGGTTGGTCGGATTGGCTCGCCGACTAAGCTGGGTGCTTCGGGGATGCCGAGTCCTCTGCTTGCGAACCAGTCCTCGGGGCGGCTGACGCACAGCGCGACCTGGAGTCTCTCACCGTCTTCTGGGCAGGGGAGCTCCTCGATTTTCTTTGCCTCCGGGGCCTCCGATCTGGGTGGTTCACCTCCCCGGGTGTATCGCTTTAAGTGCCCATCTTTGATTAGGATTTCGATCGCATCTTTGAGATGGATGCAGTCTTCCGTTACATGCCCGTGGGTCCTGTGGAACCGGCAGTACTTTGACTTGTCCACGTTGGGTTTGGGCGGCGTTGGTCGTGGAAAACGGACACCTCCCTGCACAAACTCGGTTTTAGCGCATTCGGCCAGTATGCGTTCGCGGGAAGCGACCAAGGCGGTGTACTCGGTGAACCTTCCTGCCGGGCCGCGCGACTCGCGCTGTTCGCGGGGTTCGCGGTGGCGGTCGTCCCGACGGCGGTCCCCTCCTCGCCGGTGGCTCGAAGCTCCGTCGTCTCGGTGCCCGCGGGGGGCTTCTCTGTCTCGGGTGTCGCGGGCGGAGTTGGCCGCTTGTGTTTCCTCGAACCGGATGTAGTGGGCGGCCCTGTCGAGGAAGTCTTGGAGGGACGTGGGCCGGTGTATGCCCACGGCCTCGTAGAATTTGGAGTCATGGCGCAGGCCTTGCTCCATTAAGTAGCGTTTCATTTCGTCGGAAGTCGTCACCTGTACGGCTTCCCGAGTAAATCTTTCGATGTATTTCCGGAGGGGTTCGTCGGGGCCTTGGATGATCGCCCCGAGGACTGCTTCCGTCTTCGGGTGACGCCGGGACGCTGTGAAGTGTTTGGAGAATAGGTCCTTCAAGACCCTCCACGATGTAACTGATTCGGGCTCCAGGCTTTTGTACCAGGTCATAGCGCCTTTCCTCAGAGTCGTCGGGAAGAGTCTGCATTTGATAGCTCCCCGGACATTGCGGTAGTCGAGCATGGCCTCGATGTCTTCCAGATGATCGTCCGGGTCGGAGGTGCCGTCGTACGTTGACAGCGTCGGTGGCTTCTCCATTCCTTGGGGTATAGGGGCCGCCATGATCTCCCGGGATAGTGGGGTGCGGTAGTCATCCTCGTCGCTGTGCGCCGGGGATCTCAGGGGGGATGAGCCGGTCGCGGTGTGTCCCGGGTTTCGGGCCCTCGATCTCAGGCCTGTGCTCCCGCCTCGGGTTTCCTCGGTTGGGGTCGCCGCGGCGTTCTGGTTCCTCCCGCGACCGTGTCTTGCCGGGGATCTGGTGCGTTCCCGTGTCGCTTGGGGGCGGCGTCTCTCCAACCGCGGTCGGCGGTTCCTGGGTCGAGGTGAGGGGCTCCTCGAACCTCCGTTCTGGTCTTCCCGCTGGGGGTACCTCGGGGAGCCGCCGCGTTCCAACGCTCCAATTCTAGCGTTCTGTTGGGACAGCAGCTGGTTCGTCTGGTTGATGGCTGCAAAGAGGGCGGCCACCGTGGGGTCCGCTCCCGCCGGGATGGGAACAGGGTGGAATGCCGGCGGGCTCGGGGGGCGATGGTCGGCGTGCAGGGGCCTTTCCTCGGACGATGGCGAGGCGGTTTGCCCGTCTCTTTCGTCGGCTTCATTCGGGCGCGCCGTTCCTACCTGCTTCCCGTTGGTGGCAGTGTTGAGCGCGAGATCGAGCGGAGTGTCGTCGCGGCGTGGGCTGGCCATAACCGTGGAGGTTTGGTGAAACTTTTGGTTTTTCTGCTCGGAGTAACGGGGAAGTTTCCGTTCCCACAGACGGCGCCACTGATCTGACCTGATCAGGAGGGATCACGGACTGGCCACGCTTCGCCGGACGGTTATCTGTTCGCCGAGGTAAGAACGAGGAAGGGGTGTACCTGCAAAGCACTCCGACGCCCAAGTAAGAAGTTGGACAGAGAGGAAGCAATAGTACAGAAAAAGGGGGGGCAAGAAGAGTTACCTGACCCTCTTGAAGAAGAGGGTATTTATAGAGAGACCCCAGCGCTGGGCCAACGGTCATTCGAGGTGGGCCAGACGACCAGGCCCAACCCTAATGACTGCTAGGGCTTACGTGGCGTAGTGAAGACCAGGACGTGGTCTTCGCCCTAGTTCAACCGCTCCTAGGTCTCCGGAAAGTGGGTTTGACCTGCTTTTTCGGAGGTGGGCGGTTGGCCGATGACGTGTCCCCGCGGAGGGGAGCACGTGGAGAACGTGCGCCGAGCACATTATTCTCCCGCGGAGGGAAGCGTATGGATAACGTGCGCCGAGCACGTTATTCTCCCGCGGAGGGAGCCCGGGTAGTCTCGCTCGTCTGGTGTGACGGGCGACGAAGGAGATGCGGCGTGATGGCTTGTGCCCGGCGGACGGTCCTGCTCGTCCGAAGGGGCGTGTGCCAGGTGTGCCCAGTTCGCCTGTTGGGCCGTATTTGGTATTGGGCCTGCCGAGGTGAGGCCCACACCGGAACAACAACAGTCGTGATTTTTTCTACAATTTTAAAATTTTCACATTATGTTCTTGTGTTGGGATCGTGTTCTTGAGTTTTGAAATTTAATATTGTATTTCATTTATTTCCTTTGCTCATCTAATCCAAATGGCTTTTTAGTAAATTAAAACTAACTTTAATTTTTTAAAATTATAGTAAACACTATTTTATTTGGTAAAAAAAAAGTATTAAAGTAAAATTTATTAATAATTATTTTACAACAGTTCTCAATAAAATTTAAAATATGACGCTTAAAGTTATGATAAAAAATATTATCACTGAATTGACATTTAATAAAAAGAATGAAGTAAATAATTATTTGCACAAATGAATAAAAAATTATACTATCATGTTAAATTAATTTACTTGATAACTATGCAATAACATTCGGTTGTAGGAACGATTGTTCAAATCTATGACATCAACTAATTTTGAAAAGTTAGTTAGGTGGTTAAAGAGTTAGTTATTGAAGTTAAGAGGTGTAACTAACTTCACTTTCGTGCTTGTTTGTATAAATAGAAATCAATCATCTTTCAATAATGCAATAAATTCATTCTATCAATGCAATAAGATCTTGCATTATATTTGTCTCATGAAAACATGCTTATGATGTTTTAGTCAAACTGCACAAGCATTTTAATTCTAAAATGAAAGCTCGAGTTCATCGAATGAGATTAGAATTGAAATTTAGCAAGGAAATCATTAAATTTCTAAGTATGTTCTTCGAGTTTGAGCAATAGTTGATTCTCTTCTAGAATGATCCTATTTATTAAAAAGATAAAATAAAGTGCAATACTTTAAGGAATATTGGAGGAATACGACTCATTCAACATGATGATCTATGGCAAGGTGGAACCAATATATATATATATATATATATATATATATATATATATATATATATATATATATATATATATATATATATATATATATATATATATATATATATATATATATATATAAATGTTAAGGCTCTTTTATATGTTGAAGAAGCACAATTAAACAAGTTTATCCAAAAACTTTCAACTTCTAGTGCAACTACTAATGTTGCTCATGCCATAACTAGATCAAACTCTAACATAAATGGTGGTTCATCTGGTTCTTACTATTACTCACATGGTAAGGCATGCTTAGTTTGTGGAGATGCATGGAAGACAAATGTATATCACAAGTAATCAATCAACTTTCAACTCTGCAACAAGTATGATCATTCAGTTGTAGATTGTTGGCATATACATGATGAGTACTTTGAACTTGCACAATTGAAGTCGTAAGCACATTTCTCTGCATTAAATAGTTTAATTAGTGCTCAAGAAGCTCAAGAACATTAATCTTCCACATCTTCCTAAGTAACTATTGTGTTAGCTCATCGAGACAATCTTTAAGCCCTTCAAGGTCTTGAGTCTCAAGCCTAGTTTGCATCATGGCAGATAAAACCAATACTCTTGAAGTTGCCCAGACCAACACCTGGATGACCCTCGTAATATGCTACAATCAAATGAAATGCCGCTAGACAAGTTATATGCGAAGAAAATCTGCAAAAATGTAAAAAAAAAAAAAAAAAAAAAAGTATACCATAATGTTAGGGAAGTTTTTCAAAATGGGAATGACCTGCCTTATGCAAAGATGTCTAGGAAAACAAGAAATCACCCTCCTCCTTACAAATGTGCACAAGGGCCTTATGGAGGTCATATTGGCGGATGAGCCATGGCCATCAAAATGTCAAGGGGGGCTATTATTGCCTCTCTTTAATGAAGGATAGGAAATGATACAAATTCTAAAAGCACACAAATATACATCATGCACTATCTGAACTCCTCCATTATGTCACATCTCCTCGGCCATCTTACAAATGGGGCGTGGACATTTTGGGCCCTTTCCCACTAGCTCCTGACAAGATAAATTTTTTGATCGCTAGAGTAGAATATTTAACACAGTAGATAGAAGTTAAAGTCGTCTCCTAGATTACAACAAAAAAAGTCTGTCATTTTTATTGGAAGGGAGTCATGTGGAGGTTTAGTTTTCCATGATTTATCATTTTAGACAATGGTACTCAATTATCTAGCTCTACCGTGGTCAATTTCTTTTGCGACCTGGGAGTGCAAACAAAATTTATTTCCATTGTCTACCCACATGAAAACGGGAAGGATGAGTCATCAAACAAAGTTATATACAGGAGGGAAATAAGAAGTTAGATGAGGCCAAAAGACTTTGGGATGAACAACTTCGCGTAGTGCTGTGGTAATATCATACCATCCCCCACTCAACAACCAAAAAGAATGCATTCATAATGGTATTCGCCACGGGAGCCATGCTGCCTATTGAAATTGACACACCCATTTGGAGGTACTCTCAGTTGAATGCATAGAAGAACGAGGCATAGCTGAGATGCGTAGCCGACCTAATTGAAGAAATGAAAAATGTCGTTCATGTTGGAGTAAGTCGTAATAGATAATAAATATTGGTTGTATTTACTTTTGTATCATGACCTTGATATACATATTTTTTAATATATGTATATACTTATTGGGTATTTTTTATTGTGTTATTTGTATATGACAAAGTAATGTTCTTAGAATAATTAGTATGTTTAATGATCTATTTAGTGACTTAATTGTGAGACCTTAATTATTAAACATAAGGACGATGTTCTTGAAGTATATGTAGTCAAGCTTTAGTGTCACGTAGGAGAACAATGATGCATAAAGACTATTATGTGAGTTCACTGATGACCGTGTCTCACAGGTTATGAATATGAGATATCATGTACTCACATTCGATCTGAAATTACTATGGGCCCTAGTTGTGGAGTCGTGTAATTTATTATCAATCAAATGTTGTTCGTAATAGGATAATCATAAAGTTGGTTGATGGGTACTCCACAAATCATGTTGAGGGATATGAATGACCTATACAGGATTTGCATTTCCTACATATACATGAGTAATATCTATGGGACCCTTGATCGAGTATGACTATAAAATGCATGAGGGCAACTTAGTATTTAGATAGATTGTTGTTTCTACTTAGAAAGGGACACTATAACCCAACTAGGAAGGGTCATACTGCATATGTTAGAAATTACCTCATAAGGCATACAAGCTCGAAGAGTTGAACCTGAGATATTACCTCACAAGGCCTACTCATGAAAAGCATATAAAACTTAGTTAACTTGAGATATTACTCTAGTTAATTGTTTTTTTTGTTAAATGTTTATAGGTAAAAGCGATTGGCTAGTCAATGTATAAATTTCCTTGAAAAAATTTAGAGTTATCATATTTACAACAGGTTATTCCATTCCTCCGCCAATATAAATGTTGGACTTACACGACAAGATACTTTCCACTTTTAAAAGACAATCTAAATATTAGACTTTCACTGGAAGACCCTTGTCGCCCTCAAAAGACAATACAAATGTTGAACATCCACTACAAAATCCTTTTCGTCCTTGAAGGGTAATACAAAATTTGGACTTCTCATGAATAACCTTTGTCTCCCTCAGAAGACAAATAAATACTAATCTTCCAAAGGAATCTCCCTACGGAGCTTAAAACATCAATTTAAAGTTTCTTCTAAAAGACTAAACTGAAAATCTTGCTTGAGAGACTCGAATTAAAGTCCCGCCTGAGTGACTCAACTTAAAGTCTCACATGAGAGACTCAACTTAAAGTCTCGCCTGAGGGACTCAACTTAAAATCTCGCCTGATGGACTCAACTTAAAGTCTCCCATGAGAAAATCCAATTGGAATTTTGTATAAGGAAAGAAGATTAAATCACTTTGTCTTTTACAAAACATCGTGCTTGAGGGATTGTGTATTGAAATATATGTGAATGACCCTTAAGACACGATGTGAGAAGTTCACTAAAGGGTGTCGGCGCAACACATCGCCTCTCGCAGCTTAATGGTCACCCTTTGTTGGAACGAGTGTTCATGATTTGGTTATGGCACCCATTTTTCCTATCGCTCTTCTTCATGTGAAAAGTTATAGGTGAGTTGTCCTTGTCCATAATGGTATGAAAGAGTGAGTCAAAAGAAGGTAGTTGCATTCTCCCAAGAAATAGGGAAAGTAACTACCATATTTCCATGTTCTTGAAAGTGGGTATTATTTCCTTGTAGTTTGGGATCTAAGCCCAAGGGACATTCAATTCGTTACGTAGAAGTATCACATACAGAACTTCTCACTATTTTTATGCGAGTTTGCTTTAAATTTACAACAATTCTGAAAACCTATGACAATCCGTAACAGAAAGGGATTATCGCATATTGTACATTTAGCTAGTATAGAGTTCAAAGAAGAAATCACTTATAGAATGATCGAAAACTAAAGTAGAATGTCGAGCCTTACCTCACACAATCGATGAATTGTTGTAGCTTGAATCACTTTTGTCAGAACTGCATATTAGTTATATTATACCTAAACTTTTATGTAATAACCTCAGTGTAATCATGCTTTCTCATAATCCTATTATAAATTCCTAAGGAACAAAACATAGATTTTAATATTCACTTTATTTGTGAAATAGTGGTAGCAAACAAGCTGCAAATTCAGCATGTTCCCGACTATGTGCAAATAACATATGCTCTTACTAAACTGCTACCAACTAGTCCTTTCCATGGGTGCAAGTCTAAGTTTAAGGTTTCTTAATTTCAACCTCAATAAATTTGTGGGGGAAGTGTCAGAGATAACCATAACCAAAAGTAGTTACTTTCGAAAAGTTAGTAAGTAAAGTTAGTTAGGTGAATGGAGAGTTATTTAAAGAAGATAGGAAGTGGAAGTTATAACTTCACTTCAATGATAACTTATCTATTTTAAAGTCAACCATTTCTCAATACAAGAAGATCTTGCAATAACTTTCTCTGTTATGCCTTCCATTTCATTCAATTCTCAATTATATATAATGGTACTATTCAGATATTACAATATTTTGTTTATCTAATATTCTTTTAACATGAGAATTATAATAAAATACACAAAACAATAAAACCATCTATTCTAACATCTCAAATTATAAATACTTTATTTGTAGACACACACCAACTATTATACCATCAATAACACAAACTTACATGATTTCATAACAATTAAAAGACAAACATGGTTTAACAAGAACTTCAAGTGGAGTAGCTTTAGTATTTGTTATTCCAACCGCTTCAGTCATATCAACATGTTCAGATGTTGTCGGACTGAAGATATCAAAAGAATGCAAAAAACTAGCTAAAGAGTAATGCACCATTTGAAGTCCAAAAGATATTCCAGGACACATCCTTCTACCACTTCCAAATGGTAATAACTCAAAATGTTTACCTTTAACATCAACATCTTTATGAGTAGTAAGAAACCTTTCTGGTTTGAACTCTAACGGATTTGGCCAAACGTTAGGATCTGTGTGGATCTTCCAAAGATTTGTTATTAATCGAGTTCCTTTTTTAACATGATAACCACCTACTGAACAGTCCATGGAGAACTCATGAGGTCCAGATAGTGGTGCGGCAGGATACAATCTTAAAGTTTCTTTGACTATAGCTTGAATATATGACAATTTACTTATATCTGATTCATTTACATATCTCTCTTTACCAATATGAGTGTCAAGTTCTTCTTTAGCTTTTTTCATTGCAAGAGGATTTTTCAATAGTAAACATACTGCCCATACGAGTGTAATACTACTTGTGTCGGTTCCTCCAGCAAACAATGCCTGCAAATTAAGTGCAAATATTTTAATATGTATGTTCATATTTTTATAAAGGTTTGTCTAAAGACTTGTTTAAATAAAGCTAAGATATATATAAATAAATAAATGAATCAAACTACAATTTCATTTGCACAAATTAAGATTTCATTGAAACATTTATTAGTAATAATTCATATTTTATTATATTACCTTCTTAAGCCCATAAGTTTGTTAGAGGGTATTTTAGTATTTATCTTATTCTAGTAACCCTAGTTTTAGCTTATAAATAGGGTGACAATCATTGTAACCAAATATCATGTTTTGTAGCCGTCATTCTCTTTAATAGAATATTTCCCTATTTCATCATTTATTCTATCTTTGCACCAACAAATTGGTATCTAGAGCTCCGGTTCAGATTCATTGGGAAACACGAGTGAACGTGAGGTCTTGTGTGTTTGATTTTGTTTCTCAGATTCTTGTTGAATCTTGAACAAAATCTGATCAGAATTTTTTAATTCTGTGGGTTGGGAAACACTGTGTGAGAAAACTCTGAGTGTATTGTGCAAAGTAGAAGATGAACGGAAACGGCAACATGAACACCAAACTTCCAGTATTTGACTGTAAAAATTGGAATCGTTGGATGATCCAAATGCGTGTACTGTTTGGTGCTCAAGATGTTCTGGATCTTGTCACTGATGGTTATGTTCCGGTAGCAGCAGATGCGACTGATGAACAGAAAAACACGCAGAAGGAAGTAAGGAAGAAGGATCAGAAAGCATTGTTCTTCATTCATCAATGTGTGGATGTAAACGTGTTTGAGAAGATTGCAGACTCTACAACAACAAAGGCTGCATGGGACACTCTGGTGAGATGTTATGGTGGTGACGCATCAGTGAAGAAGGTGAAGCTTCAGTCCTTGAGAAAGCAATATGAGAATCTCAACATGAAGAATAATGAGAAAGTTTCTGAATACATCTCCAGAGTGATTCTGATCACTAATGAGATGAAGGCATGTGGAGAAACTCTTTCTGAAGAAACAATCATGGAGAAAGTGTTGAGATCCCTTACTCCTCAATTTGATTACATTGTGGTAGCAATAGAACATTCCAAAGATCTGAGCACAATGAGAATTGAAGAGCTGCAGAGCAGTCTAGAAGCGCAAGAGTTGCGTCTGACTGAGAGAAACTCTGAAAAGGAAGTAGAACAGCAGGCTCTGAAAGCAACTTCTGATAGGAGGTATCAGAAGCAGTCAGACGCCAAGAGAAGATCTGATGGTGGTCAGAAGTCAGAAAGCTCAACCTCTGATAGACAAAAGAATGCTCAGAGGGTAAAAGAGAAGTATGACAAAAGAAAAATACAATGTTACTGTTGTAAGAAGTTTGGCCATTTTGCTAGAGATTGTTGGTCAAACAAGGAGAAGAAATCAGAAGAAGCAAATATAGCCAGAGGCTCTAATGACGAATATGTGCTGTTGATGGCCTCTGAATCTGATAATGTGGATCTGACAGACTGGTGGTATATGGACACTGGCTGTTCAAATCATCTTACTGGAAACAAGAAATGGCTGGTGGACTTTGACTCTGAAAAGAGAACAAAGATCAGATGTGCTGATGACAAATATCTTAATGCAGAAGGTATGGGAAATGTCAGAGTGACTCTGAACAATGGGAAAATAGCATTGATTCAGAATGTGTGGTATGTACCTGGCATCAGAAGCAATCTGATGAGTGTGGGACAATTAATTGAGAAAGGTTTCTCAGTTACCATGAAGGATAATCTTTTGAAGTTGTATGACTGCAATCAGAAGTTGATTATGGAGTCAGAACAGGGAAGGAATAGAACATTCAAGGTGAATGTCAGAACTGCAGACTCAGAATGTCTTAGTGCAACATGTGCTGAGAAGGAGAGTGAGCTGTGGCACAGAAGATTTGGTCATTTGAATTTCAGAAGCTTACAACATCTGAATTCAAATAAATTGGTGCATGGAATTCCTGCAATTAAGAAGCCTGAAAAGTCATGCAAAGTTTGCATGGAAGGAAAACAACCAAGATTGCCATTTGCATCAGAAGTTGCTCCAAGAGCAAAACATGCCTTGGGAGTTGTACACTCTGATGTGTGTGGTCCATTTCCAGTAGCATCAATTGGAGGGAATAAATACTTTATGCTGTTTGTTGATGAATTCACAAGAATGACATGGGTATCCCTTATTAAGTTCAAACACGAGGTGTTTGATGAATTCAAGAAGTTCAGAATGAAGGCTGAGAATCAGAGTGGTCAGAAGTTGAAGATTCTTAGAACTGATGGTGGAGGTGAGTATAACTCCAAAGAGTTCCAGAAGTTCTGTGAGGAGAATGGAATTGAGCATGAGGTTACTGCTCCTTATACCCCTCAACACAATGGTCTTGCTGAAAGAAGAAACCGTACTTTGCTTGATATGGTGAGAAGCATGCTAAAGGAGAAGAAGCTTCCTCAGAAGCTCTGGGGAGAAGCTGTTGCCACTGCAACGTATGTACTCAACAGATGTCCTATGAAGAAGTTGAAGGAAATAGTTCCAATACAGAAGTGGACTGGAGATAAGCAAAGTGTTAGTCATCTGAAGGTGTTTGGTTCTGTTTGCTATAAACATGTTCCAGAAGCCAGAAGACAAAAGCTGGATGATAGAAGCAAAGTGATGATTCTGATAGGGTACCACAGTACAGGTGCATACAAACTCTATTGTCCAGAAACCAATAAAATTGAATTCAGCAGAGATGTGATTGTGAAGGAATCAGAAGTTTGGAATTGGGATAAGTCTCAATCTGATTCTGATGTTAGAACTTCTGAAGAAAGGTCAGAGTTAAGAATTTCTGAAGTTGGAGTAAATTCTGACGTTGATTCTGACTCTGATAGTGATTCTGACTCTGGAGAAGACTCAGAAGATGAAGGTGACTCTGATGATCCAGACTCTGATGGTAATCCAAATTCTGGTGGAAATTCAGACTCTGAAGATGGCCAAGGCTCTGGAGGAAGTCAAGCCTCTGAAGCTAGAAATTCTGAAGTTCAAGACTCTGGAAATATGTCAGATCCTGAAGTTGGTCAAAGCTCTGGAGAAAGTCAATCATCTGAAGCTCAAGACTCTGAACAAGTTCAGAGACCACAAAGAATCAAAAGCGTTCCCAGAAGATTTGCAGAATTTGACATGCTGCAAGACACTGAAGTAGACTCTGAAGGAGAAATTATTCAGTGTGCCATGTTAGTAGACTCTGAACCTATAAGTACAGAGGAGGCTCTTAAGAAGAAGCTCTGGCTGAAGGCCATGAAAGAAGAACTTGATGCTACAGAGAGAAACAAGACTTGGAAGCTGACAGAACTTCCAAAAGACAAGAAAGCCATCAGCGTTAGATGGGTTTTCAAGCAGAAGTTAAAGCCAGATGGTTCAATTGGCAAACATAAAGCAAGGTTGGTAGCCAGAGGATTTCTACAGAAATCTGGGCTGGATTATTCTGAAGTGTTTGCACCTGTAGCAAGACATGAAACAATCAGAATGGTGATTGCAATAGCTGCTAACAGGAATTGGCCTCTGATGCATTTAGATGTAAAATCTGCATTTCTGAACGGTCCATTAGAAGAAGAAGTTTACGTGTCACAACCTCCTGGATTTGTGAAAAAGAATCAGGAAGGGATGGTGTACAGATTATATAAAGCTCTATATGGATTGAAACAAGCGCCCAGAGCTTGGAATCAGAAGATTGATTCATTTTTCAAGAAGCAAGGCTTTCAGAAATGTGAGATGGAGTACGGTGTCTATGTTCAGCATACTTCTGAAGGCAATATGACTCTGGTATGTTTATATGTTGATGATATACTATTGACTGGAAGTTCTGAACAGGAGATAGCCAAGTTCAAGAAAGTTCTGATGAATGAATTTGAAATGACTGATCTAGGCAAAATGACATACTTTCTAGGGATGGAGTTCAGATATTCTGAGAAAGGTATCATTTTGCATCAGCTCAAGTATGAATTAGAACTTCTGAAGAGATTTAATCTGAAGAATTGTAAGATGGCTGTCACACCTTCTGATACAAATCAGAAACTGGATTCAGACTCTGAAGGAAAGGATGTGGATGCTACAACCTTCAAACAATTGGTTGGTTCTCTGAGGTATTTGTGCAATACCAGACCTGATATTTGCTACTCAGTTGGGATGGTTAGTAGGTTCATGAGTAAACCTAAGTGGTCCCATTACCAAGCTGCTGTCAGGATTCTGAGGTATATCAAAGGAATTCTGAAGTATGGAGTGTTATTTCCCTCTGGAGGAAATAATGAGTCAGAACTTCTGAGTTATTCAGACTCTGATTGGTGTGGAGACAGAGTTGACAGAAGAAGTACATCTGGGTACTTGTTCAAATTTCTGGGAGGTTCCATTTCTTGGTGTTCCAAGAAGCAACCTGTTGTGGCGTTGTCAACCTGTGAAGCTGAATACATTGCAGGTGCTGTTACTGCATGCCAAGCTGTGTGGATTCTGAATCTGTTGCAGGATCTGAAGATTAAAGTAAGCAAACCTCTGAAGTTGATGATTGACAACAAGTCTGCAATCAACCTTGCCAGAAACCCAGTGCTGCATGGGAGAAGCAAGCATATTGAGACCAAGTATCATTTTCTGAGACATCAAGTTCAGAGTGGAGTGTTAGAAGTTGTACACTGCAGCACTCAGAAGCAGTTGGCAGATGTTCTGACGAAAGCTATCAAGACTGATCAATTTCTCAGATTAAGGGATGAAATTGGTGTTACAAGTTTTGATGGAATATGAATTAAGGGATGGTATTAGTAATAATTCATATTTTATTATATTACCTTCTTAAGCCCATAAGTTTGTTAGAGGGTATTTTAGTATTTATCTTATTCTAGTAACCCTAGTTTTAGCTTATAAATAGGGTGACAATCATTGTAACCAAATATCATGTTTTGTAGCCGTCATTCTCTTTAATAGAATATTTCCCTATTTCATCATTTATTCTATCTTTGCACCAACAACATTCACAAAATTCAAATCCTCACAAAAGGAGCATGGTTTTTCTTAACCTAGATATTATGTTCTATTTTTTAATAAAATAATAGTGGTTTGGAAGAGTTTTTGCCTTAAATTTATCATTTTGTATTAACTTGTCAATGTATGCCTTAAATTGTTATAGTTTAATGATTGGAATAATTTTGTCTCATATTATTATTTATTTACATTAATATTAAGTTTCATATTATTTCAAGTTAATTTCAATAGTTCATATTTGAACTATTTTTTTAAAAGGTTCATATTAACAAATTTGTTATATTTTAAATGATAAAATATTTTCCAAGTAGAAATGGGCTTCTTTTTTTTTTGAATTTTTTTTAGAAATAAATTAAATATAATCAACTATCGATTTTGTTAGTTGTTTAATAGATTATGTTTTATGTGTCTCATTTTTTTTTTGTTTAACATTTTTAATCAATAATTTATTTATATATTGACAAAATTTTCTAAACAATTGAAAATATATATTAACTATTTTTTAATTGATAACTTTTTGTTTGAGACAATGTTAGTATCAGAATTACCTGGCAATAATTCAAAACCTTCCTACCCTACTCGAAACGAAAATGATTTTCTTTATTATTTAATGGCAAGGTGATAAGGAAGGATTTATATCCGTCTCATATCCATTTTATTGGTGAAATATTTATTTTTATATATTTTTAATTATATATTATTAATTTAATAATGAATTTAAATTTTATTTTGATAAAAAAATAATTTTAGTATTCTTTTATTTATTTATTATTATTATTATTATTATTATTATTATTATTATTATTATTATTATTATTATTATTATTATTATTATTATTATTATTATTATTATTATCCGTCTTTAACACTGTTTAAAGGAGATTACCATATATAATCTACCATTTATCATAATTAAATAATATTTACATAAGATTTCATAAAATCTTTATCAATATTAAAACATAGTTAAATATAGCCTATAATTATTTTGTAATTGTTTTGAACTAAGAATTTTTAAAAATTTAAAACGGATTAATTATATTATTTTAATTATAATAAATATGATATTTTAAATTTATCATTAAAATATATAAGAATGGACTAATGCAAGATAAAACTAATAAATATTTAGAGTAGATGAAGATTACATTTTTAACACCCATATCTCACTCCTTACCGGTCATCATATCTAATAGCAAATATTATTTCAATTTAAAATAATTTTATCTTTTTATTTTTTATATTTGATCAAAATTTTGAAATAAATGCATCAATTATTTGAAAAGATTAGAATACATACCATTATTGTGGCTTTGATTATTGTATCACTATCAAACCCTTCCATTGTTTTTCCATCAAGCAATGAAAGCAAAACATCCATGATGTCTTTATCTTCACCATCAACCTTTTCTTCCAAACTCCTTTCATGGCGACGCTCTTTCAACCACTCAACTAAAACTTCATCCAATTCCTTCGAAGTTTCATTCATGGCCTTCACATGACCACCAAAATCAAACAATTTCAAACAAGGAATAACATCTCCCACCGTAATCACCCCAAACAAATGCATCATCTTCTTCAAAGCTTTCACACTTCTTTGAGCTTCTTCTTCATCAACATTAGTTCTTGCACCAAAATATCTCTTCCCAACAACCATTCGAAGAACCATGTTGAATGTTAACTGGGTAAACCATTGCTTCATATCTACCAACACATAGTTTGATGAATCCGACTCAGTCCTTTTACTAGACCAAACATCAAAGAGCTCTTTAATCGATGTTCGTACTTCGGAAACACGAATATGTTGTTGTTGCTCGACTCGACGATTCGTGAGAACCTCTAGGGTTACAATCTTGCGAAGATTGCGCCAATAGGGACCATAGGGTGCAAGTCCAAACATGGCTCCTTTGTAGGCCAAATGTTGTGTTGCAACAAGCTGGGGACGAGATGAAAGAGCCATGTCGTTTGTAGTGAAACATGCCTTTGCCATTTCCCAGTTGTTGACAATTAAAGCATGTTTAGAACCAAGTTTGATGGTGAATATTGGTCCATAGTTATCAGCTAAGGCACCTAAGACTCTATGAGGTGATTGTGTGCCATTAAAAATTGGGAGATGACCAAGTATTGGCCATGCACCTTTGGCTATTGGCGCCTCTCTTTTTTTGCTACGACCAAGTAGAATCAAACCTAATGAAATTAGAGAAATTAGAAATGCAATTATTATGCTGCTTAGAGCTAAATCCATTAAAGCTAGATGAGATTTGGTTGATGAATGGATGTGCAATTATTATTGTTACTCTTGAATGCTAGCTTTATATAGGAAAAGTTCTATTGAGAGCAAGAAAAAAATGAAGAGACGTGTGAAGTGTTTGTGAAGACATGCATGTGTACAAAAACTAAAATTAAGAGGAAATTAAATGAGAAAATCAAATCTTAATATTTTGATATTGTGTCTAATATTATATTTGGAAGAGACTTGTGTAATATTAATTGATCTGACCTGATCAGAAGAGAATCACTGGACCGCCACGTGACCTTGATTTGCTATTTGTTCACCGATGGTAAGAAGGAGGAGGGGGTGTTTATGCTTCTCACAGACAGCGTCACTGATCTGACCTGATCAGAAGGGAATCACTGGACCGCCACGTGACCTTGATTTGCTGCTTGTTCACCGATGGTAAGAAGGAGGAGAGGGTGTACCTGAAAGACACTCCAATGCCAAAGTAAGGAATTGGACAAAGTTAGAGCAAATACCGAAAGTAAGATGAGAATTGAATACCTGACCCTCTTATAAAAGAGGGTATTTATAGAGGGACCCCAGCGCATGGCCAACAGTCATTTGAGTTGGGCTGGATGTCCAGGCCCAACCCAAGTGACTGTTAGAGCTTACGTGGCGTATTGAAGACCAGAACGTGGTCTTCGCCCTAGTTCAACTGCTCCGTGAATTCTGGAGAGTGGGTTGACCTTCTCTTTTGGAGGTGGGCAGTTGGTTGATGACGTGTCCCCGCGGAGGGGAACACGTGGAGAACGTGTGAGGTGCACGTCTTTCTGCCCGACGGGGCAATGCCTGATCGACGGGAGTCTCGTGCTCGACACAGATGAGGGAGACTCATTTAGGCCTTTCACCAAGTATAAGTGAGTTGGGTCTTCCCGATCAAGCGGGGGCTCAGACTAGAACATTAATTATCTGGAAAAAAATTTTCGGTTATTTACAAAGATAATGTGTGATTTTTATTGTCAAATGGATATATGTGATGCCTGAAGTTTGATTTTTCCTTTCCTCTTTCTCGTATTACTCGTTTCCCTCCTATCGACATGAGTGTTATCTCCTTAAAATGAGGCTTCATACCAATAGATATTTTGATTAGTGGCACTACAAACAAAAAAAACACAATGTAAATTAATTAAATACCAAATTTTTTAATTATTTCATTTAGATTTTACAAAAAAACACAACATCATGAAGGTTAGTAGATTTGATAAAAAATCGATTAACTTGTATTTGTATAACTTGTATTTGTTGATGACAACTAATAAGTTATTTAATTTCTACTGAGACAAGTGGCATGAGAACTTATGGATTATCCAAAGATGATTTGACTTGATTCTCTTGTGGGATACACTTTTAGATTCTGAATCTAAGAATTGAATTTAATCTTATGGAAATTGTAGGAATTATAAATTGATTCCCGCATACGATACCACTATTGTATTGCGCAACTAAAAATGGAGTGTTGCGTATTGAATAAAAAACAGATGAGATTGTGGAAACTACGACAAAGTGAAATTTTCTAAGCGATTCGGTGATCACTACTAGCTTTACTAGAAATACTGTGTTTTCCTGCGTATTTACCTGCGGATTTTGACAAAACTTCCGCAGGAAATCCTGCGATTTTTTGTTTCCAGCAAAAACCTCCGTGGATAATTTATTTAGTAGGTAAAGTCGCAGGAAAAAGTCGCAGTAAAAAGTCACAGGAAAGTTTCGCAAGTAATACCGCAGGTAAGTTAAACTTTTGCAGGAAAAGTCGCAGCAAATTTATAATCCACAGGTCTGTTCGCAGGTAATTTCTCTCTCATGTTTTTAATTTTTATTATTAAATTGTGTTTAATTCATATTTAAAATAATATAATTAATGTTAAATATCAAAGTAATAATAATATAAAATTAAAAATCTAATTTGAATAAGTCAATGCAACATTAATCACATTCAAATTTTTAAAGTCAATAACAAGTACTTCTAGAGTTACATTACTAAAAATGACATAATCAAGTTACTAATAACCACTTGTCCAACCAAATTAATAAGAAAAAACAATGCAATTTCAAACTAGTTAACAAGAAAAAGTAATCCAAATCAAAATTCACTATTAATGTGTTCACTAATGTCTTAATCTGATTCATCAACATCATCTTCACTTGGATTATCAGTTTAACTATTGGCTTGGGGTGGATGAGAAGATGCAGCAAATCCTAAATAATTCATTAACAATGAAAGCTCTGGATGATAGATTTCCAATGTAGGAAAATGCACATTTGCAGTTTGGGCTGGCAATTTGATTGTTACTGCATGAAGGAGGTGAACAACCATTTGTTGGTGTTGAATACGAGGGAACGACTTGAGGAGCTTTGCAGTAAACCTGATTAGAAACTCCATTTTCAAGACAAATCTTGTTTTGAGCCGATCTACAAAAACATTCGATAAATTTCTCAGAACGAAAACCAGTGTCGAGTAGTTCGAGTCCATCCAAAAAACGATATCATATGTATAATGAAGCTTACCTCAAGTCGAAATTCAATTTTTGGTTTCCCATCTCGAGGTCGGTAATACCATTGTTTTGCAAATCAATGAGTTGCAGACTTCTTCTGTAGCCACTGCTGAGATTTAATGTGCCACTGAGCTGGTTGTCCTTCAGTATTCTGTTATTTTAGTAACTATGCATAAGCTGATTTTCATGAAAAACTTATTGAAATAAGCTCAAAATATAAACTGGTCTAATGTGAGAAGGATGGAGAAACATACACTGTCGTCAGATCTGGCAGACTAGAAGCATAAACCCATGAAGAAATATCAGAAGAATTGAAATTATTGTCACTCATATCCCTGAAAGCAGTTTCTTCTTAAGAATCTGCAAATTAAAATCACTGCATAATGCATAGTGCATGATTTATGTGCCTATGTTTTACATATAGTTGTTGCATGAAATTAATCATGCATTTCTTGTAGATCATATGATTATAATTAAGTATCCGATCTCCTTTCAAAGCGATAAATAAAGTACAACGTAACGTCCGTGTTATACTACTTACACGTATGTGAGACAAGTCATTCCAGTAAAATCCGGCAGAGAGCCGTTCAGTTCATTGTGAGATAAATAGCTGCAAAAAATTGATTCTTTAGAAAATGAGTTAGTGATAAATATGAAGCTTAACAAGTCTTGTTTCTTTGATTTTCTTACATTTCGCTTAGTTTTTCGAGATTGTTCAAACTGTTAGGCACTCTCTCGCTTAACCGATTCTTGTCAAAGCGTCTGTATACAAGAGAGAATATTCAATTCAGCCAAAGAAATTCAGAGATAACATAAATTGTGAGATTGTAAGTGAAGCCACAATATACTTACACAACTTCCACTTTGCTCAGAAGGCTTAGGCTGCCAGGAATACTGCCGGATAGTTGATTGTGGTCGAAAAGCCTGGAAAATACAAACCGTCCTTATAAATTTATAGACATTTACAAAAAATTTTAATAGAATAATTCAAAAATTACGAAATACATTTTTGCTCTGTTTGTTGCATTGGGCAAATTAACCATCAATCTACAAAAGAAATTAAGAAGCAAGTCCATGAGTTAGAATAAATCTCATCTATAAAATATAAAATGCATGAAATTGAAATCAAACATATCATGTTATTTACCTTTGCAGAAGCCTCCTAATAATAGCCTCATCAAGATCAAAATGCCTGTTTGTGGCAAGAATAAGTACACGCTCTTTATCTTTTGTACGCAGACCATCCCAATTTACCATTAACTCATTCTTCATTTTACGCATAGCCTCGCGCTCACCAGGATTTTCACGTCTCCCTAACATACTATCAACCTGGCACAAGTACCACAACAATAAAACACAGATAACAATAGATGAAAGAAGTGGAATACAAATGAAATGTGAAAATGATCTGTTTATTAATGTGTACAGAGGGAATTACAGAGAATGACGGAAACCTTGACTACCATAGAGTTTATGCTCCTATGGGAAGTTATTGCCTCCTATCCATAACTAACTTAAGTAAAATCCAAGATGCCTTCACATTCTCTCACTCAACCCCTTATACCAAAGACGCTTACAACTACTGATCCAAGGCATGCCACTTAAAATATACTAAACATTTTTTGGATCCATTATTCTATCATATTCTAATAAACTAAAAATATTTAAATAAATGTGACATCAAACCAGATGAAAAAATGAGTTTAAAACTCTTATGTCACAACAAATTGTGAAGTACTATTCACCGGTTTCCACAACAAATTGTGAAGTATTATTATTATTATTCACTATCTTAATGTTGAAGCAATGATTTCATCGATGAGAACAAGTGCCAAATAGACTATCAGGGTCAATGCTCTTCCCTGTCACTTGCAAAACATATTGTGCCAAGCACTGCTTATTAGCCATCTTTGCAGACAACCATTCAGCTTGTAGATCTTCATTCTAACTTAAGCTACCAAATATTGGCTAAAAGAGCTGTTAACAGCATCATAAACATACCCTTCAGTTATTCTAGCAGTACCACTCAGAGCACGCCAAGTTGTCAGTGCAGCAAAAGGAATGGCACTTGCTTCCTACAAAATGAAAAATTAAGAAAAAGCATGGCTTCATCCAAAGTAAATAAAGAGGGAAATTCATGGTTGGTTGTTAAATTAGAAAGAACTAATAATATTGTACAGTATCATGTACTAATGACTGTGATGGTAAAACTAATGAATTGGACATAACTAGTCAATCATCTAAAACTATTAAGAAGTAATTCTAAATGCTGACGGCACTAACCAGAAAAGAAGAAAACCAATTAACCATATGGTTAAACCAAACATAAGAAAATATAAAACATAATAATCAACTTATCAAGTAACCTTCTGCAAGTAGGAAAATATTTGAAACTAACCTCAGATAGTGGAACAATTACATCAGTTTGCAAAGGAGTATAAACATCTTGAACATCAGGAACAATGAGCATCAGCGGCTACAAAATTTAAATTTTCAAAGTTAGCCTAACACTCATTTCTATAAAACCATAATTACGAAGAGCTAGATATCTAAACTAAGTTACTTAGGTAATTGGCACTGTATCTAACAACATATTGTTCAATAATTTAGAGCATCTTTAGAACAATTAGAACAAAATTATAGACATCTTAACTTCTAAAAGGAAGCATATGATGCTCAAATTTCAGAATATCCAAGGACTGTCACAAGTTGCATTCCAATTTCGTATGTTAAGACAACAAGGTTATTACATTCGACCAAGTTAGATAACATATTGGTTTAAACTCATAAATAAATATCGCACTTATGTGTCTGAGTTTATTGTTTTTATTACTGTTTTGGTGCATTTTACAGAGACATTCAACATTTTCTGGGACAACAAAGGCAAACTCAAGGATGTGTTTTGTAAGGATATAAATGGTTTAGTTACATTGTTTGAAGCCTCTCAATTAAGCATAGAAGAAGATTATCTTGACAGTGCAGGACAGTTCTGCAGTGACTATCTTAACGAGTGGCTCTTGTGAAGCTTTTCATCAAACATTACATGTGCATTCTTACTCCAAACTAAATTTAAAGAGATAGCCTAAAAACAAAATTATAAGATGAATAACAACAACGTTAGAGCTCATACCTATATCCCATGGCTTCAATGGAAGGTGAAAATCACCACTAAACAAAATCAGGATGAAAATTGGAATCTGCAATTGAGAACGAAATCCATCAAAACTCATAAAATTTGTTCACATATTTCTATGTTTGATGCGGAGGAATTTCCATTTCCAATGTAGCTCCAAGGATTTTTTTTTTATATTCTAGTAATAAAAATTTCATTAACTGAAATTTAATTTGTTTACTAAATGACTTATCCTATAGCAGCATAATGGTGTATATATACATATATTATGACTAATGATTTTAGTTCACATGTATAAAATAGGATTTAGTGTATTGCAGGTTTATTATCCTACATCTATGTTCCTTTGGTATTAATCAACTGCAGCTACACCTCAACAATATATATCTCTACCCTATATGCCTACCTGACACATAAAAATCAATATATTATGCCATTACATCTTACACCATATTAATAGCAGTGAACCATATATTACACCATATTAAAAGTTTCGAATAAATTGTTTCAAAAGTAAATCAATTGGAATCAACATAATCATTAAGAGATATTCACAAACTTTATACAAAGAAGTAGTTTTTAATAATTTATTTATTAGCTTAGTTAGGTAATAAGTTAATTACTAAAATTAATTTCAATTATAAATTAATTACGGAAAAAGAGAAATGGTAGTGTAATTGTATAAAATAGATGAAGGAGTGAGTTGCGGGGCAAATCTTCTTTGGCGGTGAGTTTGTTAGCTTCATCAACAAGAGGATCAACTACTGCCAGAGAAGTCATTGCCCAGTAATGCACCTATACATGAGTATCACTACTCCTTAACAAGCTTTGTTGATTCAAAAAGAAAGAAAAACAATTGTCTATATCTAGTACTTCTCTTTTTTTTGCAAAGCTTCATAACAACGTCCATTTTTTGCAAAACCCGTGATCAACGCAGTCCAAGAAACCGTGTTCTTAATTGGCATTTCATCAAACACCTTACACGCATCGTCTATTCTGGATGCTCGAGTGTATGCAACAACCATCGATGTCCAAGACACAACATCTTTCTCGAACATCGAACTAAACAAATGAAACGAAGCATCGGGTTCCCCACATTTCCCATAACCATCAATCAAAGCATTGTTGAGAATCACATTGGAGTGAAATCCAACTATAACTGCCACCCCATGAACCTGTCGCAACCATTTAACATTACCCAAACAAGAACAGCAATCCACTATGCTACCAAGCGTGAACTCATCAAACATGAAACCTCCACAACCCTTTTGCATCACCCTAAAGAGTTTAACCGCTTCTTCGTAAGACCCATGACGTGTTAAACCGGATATAAATGAGTTATAGCTGACGAGGTTTTTCTGCGGCATTTTATCAAACAGTTTATGAGCTTCATTGAAAACTCCTCTTTTGCAGTAAAGAGAGAGCAGTATGTTCCACGAACGTGTTGTCTTGTTGGGAAGATCATCAAAGGCTTTGTGGGTACTCCCTAAGCAGCCACATTTGGAATACAAATTGATGAGTCCATTGGCGAGAAAAGCGTCAAAAGAAAAGGGCAGTTTTGTGAGAGTGCAAGGCTTTGGCATGCTTCAAGCTTTTCGCCGTAACACAGTTTGAAATAAGAGACGAAAGGTTCTCAGTCGTGGAGCTTATAACATCGGTGTGGAACATCACCGTGTAACTCGTTAAGAATAACATTAGGGCAATCTTCAAATATTTGAGTTATCGTTTAGGGCAATCTTCAAATATTATAAAATAAAATCCTCTCAAGATGGTTTTTAAAAATGTCTTAAATAATATGTACTTAAATTATTTTAAAGAAAATAAATAAAAAATAATTGTTTACAAAATTTAAACAAAAACTATTATTATTCAATAAAGAAAAAAATTGTTGTGAAAATTATTTTAAAATATGTTTGTTTTTATATTATATTATATTATATATATATATATATATATATATATATATATATATATATATATATATATATATATATATATATATATATATATATATATATATATATATATATATATATATATATATAAAATCAATATGTCAATTATATTTAATAATAGTAAAAATATAATTAAATAAATAAACTTATATTTTTACAATTATATCATAAACTTATATTTTTAATTTTTCTAATTTTTACAACCATAACAAATTATTAAAGAAATAAACTTATATTTTACAATTATATAATAAACTTATATTTTTGATTTTTTTTTTATTTTTACAACAATAAAAAAGTATTAAATAAATAACTTTTCTTTAAAAAATAACTAAAAAAACTCAATTAATATTATAAAACTTTTTAAAGAAAAATTAAGATTTAATATAAAATAAAAAAATGTCTCAAAACATATTCTTGTTTTAAAATTTTATTTATTAATAGTAAAACCATACTAAAAATTAGAAATAAACAAAATAATTCGCAGCAAAAGTCACAGAAATGTTTACAGCAAATTCCGTAGGAATTCCTGTGATATTTCCAACGAATTTTGTAGTTTCAATAGATAACTAATTCCTGTGAAAAGTATCGGAGTTAAATTCGCAGGAAACTTAATTTTACTATTAAAATTAAAATCGCAGCTAAAGTCTCAGGAATTTCTGCGAAATTTGCTGCTACGTTAATTTATGGAGGAAAAAATGTTTCACAATACAAAGACGCAGGAGAAATCGCAGGTGTAGCTACGGAAAATTTTCCGCAGGAAACTCCGCAGGTAGTCCATGTATTTCTGATAGTTTAGAAATACTCGGATTACCTGCGGATTTTGACAAACTTTCCGCAGGAAACGTGTTACCTGCGATTCTTCTTACTATTTTCTGTTCCCAGCTAAAACCTTCATGGGTAATTAATATAAGAGGTGGAGTCGCAGGAAATATTTGCAGGTAAAACAGATAAATTCGCAGATAACAACGAAGGTAAATTAAATATTTGCAGGAAATGTCGCAGCAAATTAAGAATCCGCAGGTGAACTCGCAGGTAATTTCCCTCTCATGTTTTTAATTTTTGTTGTTAATTTTATTTAATTTATATTTAAAATATTATAATTATTATTAAATATAATAATATAAAAACAAATATCGAATTCGAATAAGACAATAAATCACATTCAAATTTTTAAAGCAACCAAACATAACTATAAAGTTAATAATAATATTTCTAGAGTTATATTATTAAAAATGTTTTATTTATATAAAAGTTTAAACCATAACTTATTTGCAAAATTCAATTAAATAACAATTCTTATATTTCACCATGTGACAAATTTTATGTGGTCAAATACAGAGTTTACGCTACCATACAATAAAGTTAAAACTTGCAATTATAGTACTCTCTTGGAACACACAAAAAAGAAATTTGACAAGAAATACAAAACTATTAAAGAATGTAAGTTCTATAAATAGGGCACGATCCTTGTTATTGTAGCCGCTTGTCAATGCATTCTAAATGATAAACGTGACTATATTTTAGAAGTATTCTCACCAATTCTCCATCCTCTAAATCCTGCAAAATCAAGTTTATGTAAAATATCAAAACTTCTAAAGTCTCTAAATAATATATCAATAATTTAAATAAATAATATAATTATTCTTAAATATAACTTGGTAAGAAAAAAATGCTTAGTAAATTAAACAGTAAACAAAAGAAATGATAAAAATAGGTCAGATGGGCTCACAACAAAGTTTGGAAGCCAAGAAATATCGCGTGCCTGAGACTCGGAATTATCAATTTGTGCTGACTGTGTTTCCAACATTGGGGGCATGAAACCTAAATTGTAGTTTGGAGAAGTATGCGCCATTGGGTATTCATTACCTTCAGATGGCATAGTTGTTCAGTATTTGTTTATCAGTTCATATCAATCAGATCAGCTTCAAAATTTTTACAATTTAAACACCCTGTACTATTGGAAAATGTAACGAGGTTACTTTAATTGTATTTGTCATACCTGTTCAATGGTTGTATGATAACCGGCAAGGGCAGATTTGCAGGCGTCTCGAACCGCTTTGCATAATAGCTCTTTATTGTCACGACTGACAGACAACTCAAGATGACCCCATATGGTGTCTCTGAACAGTGATTCCAATAAGAAAGTGTTGGTACCTCCTAGCGCAACTAGTCTCAGATATGGAAGCAATCCAGGTGGAAGAGTGCGATTATAGAAGATGTCAAAGTACGCTGTCTGAGCAAAACCATTGGCCTCAACAACGTCTAGTTTGTCATCAAAAAAAGAAACCCACCAACATATAGTAGAATCAATTTCATGTGGCAGAATACCAAAGTAGTGCTTCCAAACAGAATCTTCCCTTGACCTCTCTCTTATGAGAAAGAGTATAACAGACAACCATGGCTTCAACTCACTGCACACTCTCCCAATCTCTGAAGCTGCAACTGCATCTGGGTTTATCCACAGCCTTTTTGGAACCTGCAAAATAACATCATTCCTAGTAAAAAGCTGAAGAAATGACAGCACGTAGCTGTTGTGAAGCTGTAAAACCAACCGCCATCATTCCGTAAAAGGTGAAGTAGGTAAAGGTTAGAAGCATGAACAATAGATAGAGAAAAAACTTCCCTGCAATAATTACATTTATACATTAGAAGTGAAATCTCCAAACATATAAAACAACCATATGGAAAGTTGATATTTTACCCGCAGTCTTCTCAAAGTTGACCAAAAAATATGTTATCAAGCCAAACACCAATGTCTGAATAGCAATGTATGGGATTTCTATAAGCCCATGAAAGTCAGATTAAACAATCATTATAAGTAAATAATTTAGCTGAAAATTTAGCCATGTGATAATTTTAAGTGTTGTAATGAGACCTACCTGGGTTGCTGCATATGATAATGGAGAGTACATTCCTGCTGCTTTCTCTCTATAAAATATTGTCCTTTCTATTGAAACAATCGGTTGTACAGAAGAAGCATTGTTTACACCAAGAAACAAGCAAGCGAAATAAAGAGCTCCCATAAGCACAAACAACTCTTGAGTTGATGCTCTACATAATATCATTGATAGTTACTGTCTCAGTCAAACTGAATAAAGCCGCTTACCCTTTTTATTTGATTTAAAGTTACATTCATGAAATAACTCCTTTACAAAAAATGAAAACTAGGAAATATTACCTTTTTGAACCAACATCCCAAAATACACTACCAAATATCAAAGCATTGATTGTGGTGAAGTATAGCCTCATTTCATTATATGCTAGGCTTCTCCAGTACACAAGATCATCCTTGCTAAAAGTGACAGATGTAGAGCTCAACAGGCACATCCCTTGTGCACACGTGTGAGAATTCATGACTAGAACTGCCAGTTACAAGCAACTTCCCATGAAGCCGTATAATACTTAGATATGTACATTACAAAAATGAAACTCTAAATGAAAAAAATCTTAACCCGTTAATATGTAATTTGAAGAGACCATGCATGTGTTTCACATCAGCAACAAATGACTTTACATACATATACGGATGTACATAATTTACATATACTCCAGTTCCTTCACAAGGTCAACAGGCAGATCTTAGTTTTCTTTCTAAAGAGTAGTTTCCTAGCTACGATAAATAACACATAATCATCGGCTTGAGAGGAGTGTTGGTAATTGAAACATTCATACTCCACTTTCCAAGTAGCTTAGGTTCAATCTATCACATATTCAAAAAAATTGGCAGGTAGGAATGAGAAAAATTGGGCGTAGCAAGGGCATATCATGCTCATAACTGCCAAACTTCTAGTATCATTTGTTCTCCTCTCGAGCCATACCTCGGAAGTTCGACTTTTTAACCAAAGCACCTAGGACCAGGAAAGTTGCGAAACTTTAGATGTCATCATAGAATACCATGAGTGAAGTGAACTTTTGCTAGGTCATTTCCTTCAGTATTGTGCAAAGCATACTCAAACACCTCCACTTTAGCTATAAGAGGAAAATGGTCATAATCAGGTGCAAAACTGCGCATGCGTTTGTGTTCATGATTCAAGATGACCTGTACAGCCAAGAAGTATAATAATTCAAGCAACTTATACAGATGTGTGAATGAATAACATCAAACATAAAAACAAACTTTAACCCCATTACGGAGTTTTCTAGGTTTCCCTCCTAATGAAATCAATATTAGTGTTTTTACGGTTCTACTATTTGTGTATGTATCCATCTTACTCTGTTAAGAAGAATAACACCTACTTTGAGTTGGTAAAAGAAACTTATCAAGGCCTTACTACCTGCTAGGGATTGATATGCTAGAATTATTATACTCCTTTCAACATTGCAGTTGGCGCTGAGCTTACAGTTCCATTACTATGCGCTTGTCCAACGTCAAACCTGAAAGAAAAAGAGGTTACCTCTCGGAGATCGATACACTTCACCAATGTCCATGTTAGACTGTCCACGCCCACAAAAGCTGGATTTCCCAACAGTCTCTTAAGGCCTACACATAACTGCGAAAAAATAGAAAACAAAAGTTAAAAGTGCCATATATAAGTAAATAATATATGTCGTAAATTTCTTGTAGTCAGAGTGTTTGCAAAGTTTCTTGTAGTGAACCATGAGTAATATGCAACCAAGAGAATATTCTCCTCTGGCTTATGGATTCAAACTACTTCGTTAGTGAAAGTTAGAAAAATTTAGTAAATAATATATGTCGTAAATTTTAATGCATCATACCATAGTAGTTAAAATTAAACTAAGAGTGATAGAAAGCGCACTAGAGGCTTAAATCAGACCTCTTCTAAAGCCATAATAGTCGCAGGGACATAGTCAAGTTGGCATGCACCATGGTTGGAAACAATGATTCCAGAAGCTTCAGCTTGCATGGCTAACCGTGCTACATTATTATTAGCATAGGATTATGGAATTAATTTCAAAGATCATATGGATTAGAAAGTCTTAAATAAAAATATAGGATATAATTGGTTCACTTTAGGTATAGTTATTTTGAAAGTAAACTCTAGAATGTATCTTTGATAAGCTTACCATCTTGAGCAGTAAGAGCTCCCTTCACTAAAATGGGCAATGGGGTGATTGTTTGAAGCCATTTTACATCCTATTACAAGGTTTTCCATACTGGTTATTGTGACTTCCACATTCAATGTCACATATATGTAAAAGATCATATATCACCTTCCAGGTGAGTGATTGGTCATATAGTCCATTAACAACAGAGATGTGACCACCATTGTCTTTAGTCTACAAGGTTATATTCAACTTCTCAAATAGTTATACCAAAAGTAACAACATTAAGATGACAGACAGAAGAAGAAAATTCATCTAATTTAAAATATATGGATTGATCACACACCTTATACAACTTTTAGAGATCCATGCCTTCAAAGTTCTTCATTCTCACATATGATGGCGGTTTAAAACTGTAAAAATCTCCATTAACCAAACCTTCTAAGCTCATGATCACCATGATGAATGTTGCCGCATGGGCAAGAGTGGGAAGACAAAAGGAATGGATCCCTTCCTAGATTCAACTGCTGGTAAGAAAGATTTAGTTTAGCAACTCTAGATCCATGTTGGACCAGCTCCGCCATAATATCATCCATTGAGGAATGGATCACAATTATAGTAATCGTCATCATAATCATCATCATCACCATCGAGTACAAATTCTATAAGACTCTTGATCATTACAAAAGTTGAGTCTTGACTATCTAAATCATCTTCAATTAGATTGCTTTCAGGGGAAGACACAAAACTATCAACTCTAGGCGGAATTGTCACTTCAAGCATCGAGAAAGGTCTGTCATATGTAATTAAATTGTCCTCATCAGGAAAAGTAAAACCACAGCTAGAACTGGAACAGTCTTCTAAGCTGGTATTAAAAACACAGAAACACTTCATCAAACATTTAGAGTGCAATAGATGGATCATACTATAGTCTATCATATAGCTACACAAAATAAATATCTAAAAAACAATAGGCTAAAAATATAAGCTTTCGATCTGATTAAAAAAAATAATTGTAAAAATATTTTATCTCAGTGCATTAACCGTGAGACACACCAATTTCGAAGAGTAATTAATGAAGAAATGCTTCCAAACCAAAGGCCTATGGCAAAATGGATGCCAATTCTCTTAGCTCATTTTGTATTCCAAACCAAAACCCTATGAAAGGATTAAGGCTAGATAAGCCGTTTTTGAGATTCCAGCCTTGATTAATCAGTTATCAATGGAACCAGTTTCAATCATCACAAAAGGAAATAGCAATTACACAATAATGCACAAAAAATCCTTCAGCTAAAAAGTCAATTAAGATCCTTTATTTTTGAAAATGTTCAAAAATGTAATTATGATATGATTTTAGTGATGAAAAGTGAAAATGAAGTGTAAAAAACCTTTCCCGCGATGACGTGTAGCACGCTTCCTTGGGAGAAAGCCGAGAGAACCGTGTCTTGGATGTTCAAACTTTTGGTGTGACATTTTTTCTTACTATTCAACTGCAAAAACCACGAGATATAAACATTAATTAATTAACAGATCCAACCCATAGAATAGTTAACAACATATCTGAAAATGAAATGAGAATGGCATCGAAAAAGCTTACCATCCGCAATGGTATGAGATTGAGAGAAATGTTTAGATGTTTATGTAAAACTTTGTTCATAGTTCTACCCTAGATGAATAACTAACTGATTGAGCTTTGGATCCCAATATTTATGGGCTTTGTTGTATAGAGTGGATTGTTAAATGCACCTCATTAGTTACTCGTGGCAAAATTTTAAAAATAAATAAAAAATAATTTTTGACAAAATTTAAACAAAAACTATTATTATTCAATAAAGAAAAAAAATTGTTGTGAAAATTATTTTAAAATAAGTTTGTTTTTATATTATATATATATATATATATATATATATATATATATATATATATATATATATATATATATATATATATATATATATATATATATATATATATATATATATATATATATATATATATATATATATATATATATATATATATATATATATATATATATATATATATATATATATATATATATATATATATATATATATATATATATATATATATATATATATATATATATATATATATATATATATATATATATATATATATATATATATATATATATATATATATATATATATATATATATATATATATATATATATATATATAAATCTAAAAAATCAATATGTCAATTATATTTTATAAATTTATTTAATAATAGTAAAAATATAATTAAATAAATAAACTTATACTTTTACAATTATATCATAAACTTAAATATTTTAGTTTTCTAATTTTTATAACAATAAAAAATTATTAAATAAATAAACTTATATTTTACAATTATATCATAAACTTATATTGTTTATTTTTCTAATTTTAACAACAATAAAAAAGTGTTAAGTAAATAAATTTTCTTTAAAAAATAACTAAAAAAACTCAATTAATATTATAAAACTTTTTTAAGAAAAACTAAGATTTAATATTAAATTAAAAAATGTCTCAACAACATATTCTTGGAATTAATATGTGTTTTATAATTTTATTTATTAATCGTAAAAATATAATAAAAATTAAAAATAAACTAAACAATTAGCAGAAATATTTACAGAAAATTCCGCAGCAAACTTCGCAGCAATTCCTGCTTGAGATATCAATGGGTAACTAATTCCTACGAACATTATCGCAGTTAAATCCGCAGGTAATTTATATTTTATTTTTATATCTAAATCGCAGCTAAAATCTCAGGAATTCCTGCGAAATTTGCTGCTATCATATTTTTTGCAGGAAATAATGTTTCACAATATAAAGGCGCAGGTGAAATTGCAGGAATAGCTGTCGAACTAGTTCTGCAGGAAAATCCGCAGGTAAACTGTTTATTTCTAGTAGTATGATGCATAACCTAAGATAAAAGTTTGCAATCTTGATGCTTCAAAAATCAAATAGGTTGATCTTAAATCAGACAGATTGATCTTGTCCAACAAACTATGTCTGATTTGCCATCGCTAGTAATGATCTATAATCCACATATATGGATGCATTCAGTTATTGATATTTTAATATTTTCTTATCAAACTCGTCCATATATATTTAAAATTGGTCAGATATACATTCCATAATTGAGGCAAGTCACCCTCACATATTAATTCATCAAGCATTAACATCTACTAGTATTTCCAAAACCACATCTATCGTTGTTGGCATTTAAAATAGTGTCCAAACCACACATTAAAATTTGTCAGATCAGGTATTATATTTCATCTTCAGATTCAGATATTACGTTGAACTAGTCCACCGCTAGAGTAGGCTACTGTTTCTTTTCCACATATTCTCACTGACTGAGGTGACGAAAATGACATAAAATTGTTGGGTCAATATTTTGATATAATCTCCAATTTTTCGTTGGATTACAGCCGCACAACTATCACTCGACTGACGTTGTGTTTGAACCTGCGTGTCATGGCTTGTCGTTTGTGTTGTGTTATCACCGTGCTATCAAAATTTTATTCATGCATTGTTGGTGAGTAAGAATTTGGTGATGAACTTTAGTCATGTGTA
The DNA here is from genome assembly GCA_963859935.3 of Lathyrus sativus. NCBI lineage: Eukaryota > Viridiplantae > Streptophyta > Magnoliopsida > Fabales > Fabaceae > Lathyrus > Lathyrus sativus. Next base: position 646,585,004 of record OZ012735.1, on the reverse strand, counting down.
CTTCTAGTGCAGGTTTATTGTAGTGCAAGTGTACTACAAGTAAAAGAAATATTTACCTAAAAAAATTTATATTATCGAAACTCTAACCTTAAAATAGAATGCAAATAAAAGAGTTAAATAAAAGATTATTCACAATAAAGACTTTAAAGTATTATATGAAAAAATATGCACGTTCTTAAAATTATATCATCCAGATATAATCACTTGTTACTAAGGCAATCACACATAAAATTTTACTTAACATTAAAATAATCACACATGATTTTTATCCATCATTAAGACAACCACAAGATAAATATGTAAATATGTCGTGCCATACATGATAGCAAAATAAAATATGATTCAGCCCCTTAGACAACCACAAATTCAAATTCATCTTTATTATATCTTCTCTAATTTAGAGAGTATATAGTTCTTCCCCTTATTTTAAGATTTTATGCACTAACCAGATTGATTTAAAAAATTAACTTTCTATTTAATCACTTAGAGAAATTGTAACACATGTACATAATTATATTATATTATAAATTAATTAGCAATTTCTAACTTGAATTCATTAAATCAAGTCTAATTTATAATTGAATGAGAAAAACCTTTTACCTTTATATGTTTCTTTTTGTAATGACAATATTTTTAGAGACTCTACGATCTGATTTGACGGACAACGATATGTGTAGGATCGTAAGTGTATAGAAATGTTAAATAGTGTGATAAGATCAAAACCCACAAGGAGATGTGTATGAGTATCGAATTTTATCCTAACGGTATTTAGATAAAGTGATCTAAATTTTGGTTGGTTCAGTGCAAATTGAAATAAGATTTACAGTTAAATAAAATATGATATGTGGTTGTGATCATCTATCAAGACTTTCTCTATTGATTATACGAATTCGAACACGAAAATATTCAAAAAAATTATAGAAAAAGTAGATAAATATGTACGACATCCAATTTCTTGACATGCATATCTAGACGTGTTTCTGACACGACTAAGCGACTTTTTCAATCGAGAACGAGTCACATTATCATGATGGGTGCCTTTCTACTCTAATGTTTAGCAATATGTGGTCTGATATCAATTTGTATCCTTTCGGACTAGGATCATATCTAGATTTTCTTTGGTTTCGAGCCGACACAAATATTTTTTAGAACTTGGACTAAAATAAAAGTACATATAATTCTCATACTTCATGTTCGAATAATCAACCAAGGATCGTCATAAGATAGACTCTCACAATCCATTGTCCTTATAAAACTATTCACTCATGGTGAGATAAATAACAATTAAACAAATAAAAGGTATATCATGCAAAGTAAATAAAGTAAATCAATTGAAAGTACAAAATTTGAATAAAAGAAAGCTTGGTTTAAATAAAGAAAACCAGAGAAAATGTAATAATTCCGTAGAGGAATACAAACAAGAGGAAAAAACTCAACCTGAAAATTACAAAGTGTATAGAAGTAATAAGTTGTAACACTTCCAATTTTAATCCAAAAACATTATTTTAAAATTCTCATTTACTTTTAAAAATTTAACTATTTTTTTAACAACATAATCACCATTCATGATAAACTCTAAAATCCAAAATTAAAAATTATTGAAATAATTTATTTAAGATGTTACAATCTTCATCTCTAAAGTTTTGGCAATAAAATAATCTTCCTTATAAAATTACAAATTCCATTAAAAAGTCAAATTCATTCCCGCGAGCACATGCAACATCATATTACGTCATATCACAATCAATTCACATATTCAAATTTCTCGTACCTAATATGTTATTTGTAAAAGGATAATCTTTCATCGTTCATATCATATCAAACAAAACATACAGTACAATATTATATAACAAATCATACAAAAATAACAGCCTAAGCGAAATCATATTCACAAAAATTCTTATTTCACAAATTCTTATACCACTTAGATAAATCTCGTCACTTAAGCAAATCATATAACCATATAGTATTACATCATCAAGCACATCATCTTAAAATTTATTTTATATATTCAGCCATATCCAGTCGTAATCAATTCACATCACAACCACACATAATAATAATAATACTCACAAACAAAACAAGGATTTATCCACATCACATAATCATACCCAAAAACACAATATATAAAACTAGTATTTATATACTTTTTACCAGGATTAAAATTTATCGACTAAAAATATAATTTGATTCTCTGTTTTCTTACGAACAATTATGAAAGTTATTCTATAATACCTAACTATTAGTTTCGTTATAATCAAAATGGGGAAGTATCCTTACCTTAGAAGTTTTTCTTCTCAGCCGCATTTTAGATCACCCCGAAGAAGTTTCTATCTTTATCATGCTTTCACATATTAATTCAAGTCCATGTGCAAAATGTTTGCTCTATTAACTCTTCATCTTCCAATCGTTTTTTTTTTGTAATTTATTACACTATTGAAAAAATAAGATATTAAAATACTCTAAAAATACCAATTTCGTATTTAGGTAAAAGAAACTTACTGCAAAACAGAAAATAAATTTGAGGAGCATATTGGTTATATTCACCCGGTCATTTTGATGTTGGTTTCGCGCAAATCAAAATTACAATGTTGAAGATACGAATAAAATAACAGTGTTAATTAATCAATCGAAAACACGACATTTTTAACTATGTGAGATGTTGGATCAAACTCTAGTGTGGTCGAAGTCTGTTTGCAAGTAATGCGTGTTCTAGTCGAAGTCTGTTCTAACATGCATTAGTCAATATTGCTAGGGTTGTTAGCATGTTGAATTGGGTCTTGCTTGTAAGTTCAATTGTTTAAGTTAGCTTGTACCCTAAGTTAGCTTGCAATGGGTAATTGTTAAAAACCCCATTAGGTTAGTGTGTTATTTTTCTTATAAATAGAATACTAGTTTCTCAATCTTGTCATAAGGAAAAATAGGAAGATAAAATCCTAATTTTAAGAGAGAGAGGTTATTTTGTTATTCTTGTACACTTGTAATCTTGTTCTAAGAGAAAGGAAAGAATAGCAGTTTAATAACCGATCCTTGTTGTTTTCTTCTTTATTAACCCTAACCCTTGTGTGTTTCTTGATCATTAAGAAACTATTTTCACTTAGTTTTAGGTATTCGATTCACAACAAATTAGTGTGGTGAGCATGGAGAAGATGCCTTCAACAAAGTATGAGATTAAAAAGTTCACCAGAGTGAACGACTTCGGTCTGTGGCGCTTGAAGATGAAAGCCCTATTGATTCAACAGGGTTGTTTGGAAGCGTTGAAGGGTGAGGCAGTCATGGACGCTGCGTTAACGGCAAAAGAAAAGACGGGCATGACCGAGAAAGCCCACAACGCAATATTGTTGAGCCTTGGTGATAAGGTTCTTTGACAGGTATCAAAGGAGACTACAACATTGAGATTATGGGTGAAACTTGAAAGTTTGTACATGACCAAATCTCCGGTGAATCGACTATACCTGAAGCAAGCTTTATATTCATTCAAGATGAGTGAAGACAAAGTGTTGGATGAGCAGTTGGATATGTTCAACAAGTTGGTTTTTGATCTTGAAAATATTGATGTGAAGATCGATGATGAAGATCAAGCACTGTTGTTGTTGTGTGCTTTGCCCAAAGCACATGCTCACTTCAAAGAAACTCTCTTGTATGGAAAGGAGTCTCTGACCTTTGAAGAAGTTCAATCAGCCTTGTATTATAAGGACTTGAACGAACGAAAGGAGCATAAACCTTCGACGGTGGGCGAAGGTTTGGCCGTTAAGGGATAATTATTGCGAAAGGATGGTAAGTTAGACAAAAAGAAACGTAAAAGTCAACAAAAGTCTTATAGTGGCGAAACATCTAGTATTCGATGTTATCACTGTAAGAAGGAGGGTCACATAAGAAAGGTGTGCCCTGAACGCCTGAAAGATTATGGATGTAATGGCAATGCAGCCATTGTTCAAGATGACTTCGACTCATCTGATGTTCTTGTGGTTTCAAGTGGCAACTTGAGAAAAGAGTGGATTATGGATTCAAGTTGCACTTGGCACATGACTCCAAACAGAGAATTGTTCGAGGAGCTATGTGATCAAGATGGTGGATCTGTGCTGCTGGGAAAAAATAAATCTTGCAAAATTGCAGGTATTAGATCTGAAAGATTCAAGCTCCATGATGAGTCAATAAGGTTATTAACTGAAGTTAGGTACGTATCTGACTTGAAGAGAAATTTGATTTCTCTTGGGGAACTCGACAGAAAAGGATATGTTTTTCAAGGAGAGAAAAGTATCTTAAGAGTCATGAAGGGGTCGAAGGAAGTATTGAGAGGCGTGAAGAAACAAGGCTTGTATACCCTTGAGGTTGAGGTTGTAAGTGGTTCGATAAATGTTGCATCGACGAAACCTATGTCGAAGACAGAATTATGGCACATGAGTTGGGCCATGTCAGCGAAAGAGGCCTAGTCGAATTGGGGAAGCAGAACCTGCTAGAAGGTAACAAAGTCGAAAAGTTGGAATTTTATGAATCTTGTGTATTTGGTAAATCCTGTAGGGAGAAGTTTGACAAAGGCAAGCAAAGAACACATGGATCCCTGGATTACATTCATGCTAAGCTTTGGGGACCTGCAAGGAATCCTTCACACTTAGGCGCAAGGTATTTTCTATCCATCGTTGATGACTATTCCAGAAAGCTATGGGTATTCATTCAGAAGACGAAGGATGAACCTTTTGAGAATTTCAAAAGTTGGAAGATTCTGGTCAAAACTCAAACTAAGCAGAAAGGTTAAGAGGTTGAGAACCGACAATGGCCTTGAATTCTGCAACTAAGCATTCAACAGTTACTGTGTTGAGTCTGGGAATGCAAGGCATAAGACTGTAGCAGGTACTCCTCAACAAAATGGCCTAGCTGAGAGATTCAATCGAACAATCCTTGAAAGGGTTAGGTGCATGTTGGTTAGTGCTGGATTGAAGAAGGTGTTTTGGGCGGAAGCTGTTTCGACAGCAGCTTATCTGATAAATAGATGTCCCTCGACTGCCTTGGGAAAGAAGACACCTGAAGAAGTTTGGTCGGGACATCCACCTAGTCTCGACGGACTGAGAGTATTTGGTTGTGTAGCCTATGCTCATATTAGGAAAGACAAGGTCGAACCTAGACCTCTGAAATGCTTGTTCATGAGATACTCTGAAGGAGTTAAAGCTTATAGGCTATGGTGCCTAGAGCCAGGTCACAGGAGGTGTGTCACCAGTCGAGATGTAGTTTTTAATGAAGCAGAAATGGCTTTCAAGAAAACTGATGATGCTGACGAAGAACTGGAATAGAGAGAGATTCCTATTGAGGTGGAGCATGTCGATGCTGAATTACGTACCCCAAATGAAGTTAAAGAAGATGAAGAAGATGTTGTCGAAGATGAGGAGACTAAGAATGACTACCTGCTAGCAAGAGACAGGTCGAGGAGAGTCATCAAGCCACCTCAGAGACTTAGGTATGCAGATCTTATAGCTTATGCCTTAATCTCTGCAAGTGAGGTTCTAGACAAAGAACCTAGAGACTATAAGGAAATTATGAGGAGTCAAAAAAAGACTGAATGGCTGAAGGCCATGGATGATGAGATGAAATCTCTTCATGATAAAAACACCTGGGAACTGATCAAGAAACCTACTGGAGCCAGGTTGGTCAGTTGTAAATGGATTTTTAAAGTTAAGGAAGGAATCAAAGGAGTGGCGTCAAAGAGATACAAGGCAAGATTGGTTGCTAGAGGGTTCACTCAGAAATAAGGTATCGACTTCAATGATGTGCTCTCTCATGTTATGAAGCACAGATCCGTTCGAATGTTGCTTGCCATGGTGGCCCAATTCGACCTTGAACTGGAACAGATGGATGTGAAGACTGTGTTCTCGTATGGTGATCTAGATGAAACAATCCTGATGAGGCAACATGAAGAGTATGTCGAAAGGGGGAAGAAAGATTATGTGTGCAAACTGAATAGATCTTTATATGGACTGAAACAATCTCCTCGATAGTGGAATATAAGATTCGACAAGTTCATGGCACACATAAGTTTCATCAGAAGTCAATTCAACCACTGTGTTTACTTCAGATTTCGACCGGGTAATTCATTTGTTATTCTGTCGCTCTATGTGGATGATATTCTAATAGCAAGCAACAATGTCGAAGAGGTAATGAGGGTGAAGGCTGAACTCAATAAAGAGTTGGACATGAAGGATCTAGGAGTTGCGTCCAGGATTCTTGGGATTGACATCCGGAGAGATAGAAAGCAGTCAAAATTATGCTTATCTCAAGAGGCATACCTACAGAAGGTTCTCAAAAAGTTTGGTATGTCGAATTCAAAGCCTGTTGTGACTCCGACAAATCCTCAATTCAAGCTGAGTATAGATCAGTGTCCCAGCACTGATGTTGAAAGAACTTATATGAATAACATTCCATATGCTAACATAGTAGGTTCTTTGATGTATGATATGGTCTGTACTAGACCCGACATAGCATATGCAGTAAGTCTTGTAAGCAGGTACATGGCGAATCCTAGAAAGGCTCACTGGCAAGCATTGAAGTGGATTTTAAGGTAAATAATTGGGTCTTTGAATAAAGTCCTAATTTATGGTGGAGCCTTGGGTGAAGATAGTAAAGCAGCAATCGAAGGATATATCGACTCTGATTATGCAGGTTGTATGGATTCTAGAAAATCTATCTCTGGATATGTGTTCACTATGTTTGGGACAACAATCAGTTGGAAAGCAACACTTCAGAAGGTCGTTGGCTTATCGACCACTGAAGCGGAGTATATTTCCCTAACTGAAGCTGTGAAGGAAGCATTGTGGCTTAAAGGTTTTGTAATGGAGCTAAAACTTCAAGGTCGAGTTATCACTGTTAAATGTGATAGTCAAAGTGCAATACACCTGTTGAAGAATTCATCCTATCATGAGCGAACCAAGCACATTGATGTGAGGCTACATTTTATTAGAGGGGTAATCGAGCATGGAGAAGTCCAAGTGCTTAAGGTTTCGACAGATCATAATGCTGCTGATATGATCACCAAGACGTTGCCCAGTTGCAAGTTTTTCCACTGTATGCAGTTAATAAAGTTGCATGAAGAAAGTTAGTTTCTTGATGTTATAGAGTTAGATCTAAGGTGGAGATTTGTGAGATGTTGGATTGAACTCTAGTAATGCGAGTAATGCGTGTTGTAGTCGAAGTCTGTTCTAACATGCATTAGTCAATATTGCTAGGGTTGTTAGCATGTTGAATTGGGTCTTGCTTGTAAGCCCAATTGTTTAAGTTATCTTGTACCCTAAGTTAGCTTGTAATTGATAATTGTTAAAAAAAACCCATTAGGTTAGTGTGCTATTTTTCTTATAAATAGGATACTAGTTTCTCAATCCTGATATAAGGAAAAATAGAAAGATAAAATCCTAATTTCAAGAGAGAAGTTATTTTTTTATTCTTGTATACTTGTAATCTTGTTCTAAGAGAAAGGAAAGAATAGCAGTTTAATAACCAATCCTTGTTATTTTCTTCTTTATTAACCCTAACTCTTGTGTGTTTCTTGATCATTAAGAAATTGTTTATACTTAATTTTAAGACATCTGATTCACAACAAACTATATAAAAAAATGGATAACAAAATAATATCAATATTAAAACTTATTAAGTAATTAATTTGTGGAATAAAACTTTGAAAATTAAAATGAAATAGAGAACATCTTTTCGACAACTCATTCGCTTCCAAAATCGAAATGTCCATTTCTTTGCACTGTCGTCAAAGAGAATCATCATGTAAACCATTGTTGCTGTGGAAGTTATTGTAGCAAAGATCAAAGATAGGTTTAATTTCCTTTCTTTTCTTTTATTCCTCTAAGAATCAAAATGTTTAATTAATTCTATACCTATGATTACTTTTTCTCACCTTCTTTGTTATAATACATAGTCTAATCAGTATAAACACATATTCATTTATTTATTTTCTCATTCATAATTAAAATATTATTTATTTAAAATACTCATTAATATGCTTTTATATTTATACATTTCTTAAAATAATAAAATAAGAAATATACTAATTAATTTTAGTTATTAAATATAATAAATAAATTTATAAAATTAGAAAAATATAGGTAGTATAAAAGTAAAGAATTTAAGTTTAATATTATTAATTCAAAAATAATTATTTATAAAATAAATTATTAAACTAGAAAAATAGAAACAAATAACTAGAACAGGCCGATAAAAAAAATTAAGATATAACTATATACATAAAAATAATTATTCACTAAAATTTAAAATTTACAAAAATAAATGTATTGCATATAAAATATCGGGATAGTACATTCTCATCCCTTTAAAATAGTTTTGTCCTCGAAAGTAGAATGTATAAAATATTAGAATATAATTCCCTATTAAAATAAAATCAATAACAAAATCGATATTTATATGATGAAGAGTTAAAATATTATAATATATAAATAAAATAGCTATAATAAAATAAAATTCTTGGATCTTACTTGTTACTATAGATGAGGTTGATCTATTCCAACTTATAATTTCACCTAATATCAACAACAGATTGAAGTGGTTCAGTCTTTCAAGTTGTCAGTAGTCAATCAACAATCATAATAATGGTACAAACAATCTTAACCCAACAATCATAACATTCGTTGTAACTTGTACTCAGAATCCGATAAGTTTTTCATTAGCCTTCAATGCATTTGATTCATGTTCCCCCTAAAAAACACGACTTATCATAACTAATATAGGAATTTCACTTACTTGTTTCTAAAGCACTCACCATCCCTCTAAAATGAATGTCGAGTTACCACATCTTACAACCTAGTTGAGTCAAAAAAAATTATATAATATAATCTTAACACCGAGTGTTGATAAAGAAAAATTAGACCTCAAATAATCATATATTAAAACATTATATAGCAAGGTCAAGATATTAAACAATCAACCAACAAGAAAATTGCACACATAGAAATAGATGCATTCACATCTCATTCATTTTTTTCTTCTTACACACACTTAATGACATCAATCCATAATATTCAATTGCACCATATCATAATACTTTCACTTTATTTCAATCCATTTATATGGAATTTAATTTAACATAATACAAAGTTATTTTAGTTATCTCAAATCCATAAACATTATTTATTCATTTATTTTTAGATTAATTTAGTATCAACCTTGTTAAAAATAGAGAATTTCAATACATCAATAACAATAGAAATTACAACACAAATAAACTAAAAAAAAGATTTAATACAACAAATTACATATAGAAGCGAATAATAGAATAGAAAATGACCACTCTTTTAGTGATAAGCAATAGAGAAGGGATAGTGCATAAAATAACTTTTAATTATAGATAATAAAAAAGAAGATAGTGCAAAAAACGACTTTTTGTGACAGACAACAAATTAAAAATTATACAGAAAATAACATTTAGTGACAGATAATAGTTTATAAATTATACAAAAAATAATATTTAGTGACAAACTAGTAAGATAAATTTTAAAAAAAAAAACAATTAGCGACTAGCAATAGCAAGACAAATTATAATAGTAAAGACAATCTCATCAAAACGAAATCAATAAGTTAATCCTACACAAATAATTTATAGACGCATATAAAGTCATCTTTAACTTCAAACATAATGGTTACTCGTATTATAAATACTATTTTGTTAATTAAGGGAAATAACACTCTATTCAATTTCATAAAAGTGTTTGTTTGTGAGATTAAATTGATTTTTTTTCATGATTAAAACTCCTATTAACGTACATAATTTACAAATAACCATGATCATCAAATTAAAAAGATAACATTTATATAAAAATTTATACAATTAATTACTAACAACATGTTTGCGAGTCAAAATTCTTATATCACACATATACATTTTCTTCATGTTTACTTATACCTAGATTCAACATTGAAATTAGTCAAATAATTCTTTAGCTTATAATATGATATAATATAATTTTTTTCTACTAATAACAAAGATACCAAATACTATTGTGAAAAAAATATGAGTTAAAATTTCCAAATGATGGTAGGTATATTTTTTTCTCTACTTTAACAACAATAAAAAAAAACTATCACCCATCAAAATAATCACTAAACCAAAATTATAAGTTATATAAATCAAGATAATCAATAATAAATATTTTTATTTATCTACAACCATAAAATATCAACTCAATAACAAGTACATAAATCACAAACAACAAAGTAAATGCATCTTATAAGTACAAATAACTTTTAATCATTGACATAATAAGGATGAAAAGATAGAAAGTTCAACAACAAAGAATTCAAAAAAATTCATATATCATTCAAATGCAAACATCACACAACTCGTCTTAACCCAAAAATTTATGTATGAAATTATTACTCTGATACCATATTGTAACGCTCCAGGTTTTAATCCAAGACATTATTTTAAAATTCTCATTTACTTTTTAAATTTTGACTATTTTTTTACAACGTAATAATCATTCATGCACTACAACAGAAATGACTTTTAGTAGCGCATTAAAAGACAGCGCTTTCTGTAAAAGCGCTGCTAAAAGAGTCTTAAAAAAAAGAAAAAAATTGCATACCTACGACAGCGCTTTCTAAAAAAGCGCTGCTAAAGGGGGGGGAGGTGTCAAAGACAGCGCTTTAAAAAAGCGCTGCTAAAGGGGGGCCTAAGACAGCGCTTTTAAAAAACGCTGCTAAAGGGGGGGCCTAAGACAGCACTTTTAAAAAACGCTGCTAAAAGAGGGATCTAAGAAAAGAAAAGCGCTGCTATATCCTGGGTCTAAGAAAGCGCTTTTAAAAAGCGCTGCTAAAGGCCCTGTATAAGGCAAACATATAGCAGCGCTTTATAAAAGCGCTGCTAAAGGCCATGCAAAAGTGCTGCTATAGGTTTAAGTAGAATAAATTTTAAAATTCTCAGTTAAAGCGCAGAAACATAACAGTTCGTCTTCTTCTTTCCCAGACGCGAAAACAAACCCTATTCACTCCGTCCACTTTCCTTCCGTGCTTCCGTCTGTGCCTCATTCCGCTGTTGCCCTAACTCTCATCTGTTATTGCTGCATTTCCACCACCGTCCGTCCATTTTTGACGGTCGTCTCTTTCATCCGTCCGTCCATTTCTACCACCGGCGCATTTCCACCATTTTTGAGGTATTTGAAGTTTTTCATTTTTCATTTTTACTATTCTGATAGTTGAATACATTATTGGAGTTTGATGATGTAGAATATGATTCTTGCAAATGGAATGTGATTCTTTCTATTTCTTACAAATGGAATGTGATTCTTATACCACTGTAGCTACATTAAATAATACAACCATAACAGTGATTTGTTTTAGATGAACTTTTAGGTTTCCTTGTAATCAAAATAATGAAAGTGAGCTTTGATTTGGAGAAAGGAATCAAGAGCTTTTTTAGAAAGAAATTGATCGATATATGAATATGAACCATGGGAGGGATGTGTTTTTCTAATTCTTTAGTAACTGTCAATTAAAAATATTTGTATTCTTCATTTTATGTGTTTTAAATTTGTGAAGAAGAAGAAGAATTAATTGTTGTAAAGACTCACAACAATACATTTGTGAGTTAATGTATATTTTCATTGTTCTTATTGTCTTCAATTTTGAAACATATATTCTTCATTTTATTTTCAAGAATAAGATCGTATTTGATGGAATGATTTTAGGTGGATTTGTCGTGCATTCTTTTACACCAAAAGGATTAAATATTGTTGATTTATGTGTTTTAAATTTGATTATTCTTCCTTTATGTCATTTTGTAAAAAAAAAAATCATTTCATTTTGATATACTTATTATACTTTTTTATAATCCCAAGAAAAATAAGAGTATTTTTTTATATAATATTTTCTTTGGAAGTTATATGCTTGCGGCATAAAAATAATTTCTTATACCACTGTTAGTTGAAAAATTAAATTACTCGAATAATTTCATATATTTGTTAATTTCGTATATTTGTTAATTTCGTATATTTGTTAATGGTATTTGTTGATGGAAACTTGAATTAATTAACGATAATATTATTGTTGATGTTAATGATGTTGATGTTGTTGATGAAAGTAAATGAATTATTTATGTCTGTTAATTTTGATCGTTTCCAAGAATTATTTAATGCTGATGATGTTATTAATTTTGTCTGTTATAGGGGTTATCTGTGAAGAGCAAGGTTGTGATTATTTCCAAGCATCCTACTGTGTAGCATTCTTAGAAGTTAGTGATTTATTTACAGGTATTCTCTGTTTTGTTTAACTTTCATAGTTTAGTGTAGATTACTCAATTAGTATGGATAAAAAATGGATGTCTGCTAATCGATTGTCAAAAGAGTACGAGAATGGGGTATCGAAGATCGTTAAGTTTGTTGTTGAACACACCAAAGACCCCAGTAGGATCGCATGTCCTTGCTTAGGATGCTGTTATGGGCGTCGAGTTGACGTCGTTCAGTTGGAATCTCATTTAATGAGACATGGAATTGATCGAAGTTACACATGTTGGACATTACATGGTGAGATAAGTAACGAGAATGTTGAACCCCGGAATAATACAACATGTGCTTCAAAGGACAATGGCAGGGATACATATGATTGTGATCGAGTCGAAGAGATTGCAGAAGCACTTGAAAAAGATCTTCAAGATTGTCCCAAGATCTTTGAGAGGTTGGTAAGCGATGCAGAGAAACCGTTGTATAAAGGTTGCACTACTTTCACAAGATTGTCCGCGGTATTAAAGTTGTACAATTTAAAGGCGGGTAATGGATGGTCGGATAAAAGTTTCACAGAGTTGTTAGCCCTACTTCAAGAGATGCTTTCGGAGGATAATGTTCTTCCCAATCGAACCTATGAAGCTAAAAAAATGTTATGCTCTATTGGCATGAGCTATGATAAGATACATGTTTGTCCAAATGATTGCATTTTGTTTCGAAATGAATATGCATCATTAAACGAGTGTCCTAAATGCGGTGTATCTCGGTATAATGGTATTTTCCTATAATTCTGAGATTCAGACGCATGTTTCGTAGTGAAACAGATGCAAAACACCTGACTTGGCATGCAGATGATAGAATTGTAGATGGGAAGTATCGACATCCGGCAGATTCACCACAGTGGATGAAAATTGATAATGATTATCCTGATTTTGGAGAAGAAGCTAGAAACCTTTGCTTGGCATTATCGACAGATGGAATGAATCCGCATGGTCTGCAGAGTATCTCACATTCCACCTGGCATGTAATTATTATGATTTATAACCTACCTCCATGGCTATGTATGAAGCGTAAGTACATGATGTTATCTATGTTAATTTCTGGTCCTAAACAACCAGGGAATGACATAGACGTATACCTGACACCTTTAATCGAAGACTTAAAGAGTTTGTGAGAGAATGGTGTGGAGGTTTATGATGGATATAGGAAAGAAAGTTTCAATTTGAGGGCGATGTTGTTTGGCACAATTAATGATTTCCCAGCATACGGAAATCTATCGGGGTATAGCATTAAAGGTGAATGTGTGTGTCCTATCTGTGAAGAAAACACAGATTGGACGCGGTTGGAATTCGGTCAGAAGAATGTCTTTCTTGGTCATCGTAGATTCTTAAATTCTAGTCATCACTACCGTGGGTGGAGAAAAGCATTCAATGGAAATTCAGAACAACGTAAAGCTCCACCTACATTGACCGGCGAACAAATTTTTGAAAAGGTGAAAGATGTGAGTACTAAGTTTGGCAAGCCTTTTGCTCATACGCTTGTCACGCGTGGGTGGAAGAAGAGGTCAATTTTGTTTGAGTTGCCGTATTGGAAGTCGTTGTATGTAAGACATTTTCTTGATGTTATGCATATTGAAAAAAATGTATTTGAAAGTGTTATTGGTACGTTACTCAATATACAAGGAAAGTCTAAGGATGGCCTTAAAGCAAGAAAGGACTTGGTAGCAATGGGAATAAGAAATGAATTAGGACCCTTGAAGAAAGGAAATCGCACATATCTACCACCTGATGCTTATACTTTATCTATAAAGGAGAAAAAGATAATGTGTAAGTTTCTGAGTGAAGTTAAAGTTCCAGAAGGATACTCTTCAGATATTAGAAGACTTGTTTCTATGAAAGACCTCAAGTTAAAGAGTTTAAAGACACATGATTGCCATGTTATAATGGAATACTTTCTACCAATAGGTATACGTTCTATTTTGCCAGAAAAAGTGAGAGGCGCAATAACTAAATTGTGTTTTTTCTTTAGGTCAATCTGTAGTAAGGTGATAGGTCTTGCGATCTTACCAACATTGCAAAGAGAAATAGTTATTAATTTGTGCGAGCTTGAAATGTATTTTCCTCCATCATTTTTTGACATAATGGTACATCTAGTTGTTCATCTTGTGAAAGAGACACAACTGTGTGGACCTGCCTATATGAGATGGATGTACCCTATTGAACGTTATATGAAAATATTGAAAGGGTATGTGAAAAACCGAAGTCAACCAGAGGGATGTATTGTTGAACGATACATTGTTGAAGAAGCTATTGAGTTTTGTACTGAATATTTGTCCAACGTTCAATCCATTGGCCTCCCAAAATCTCATGTTGTTGAAAAAATAGTAGGTAAACAGTTAATTGGAAATAAAGTTGTGACAGTTTCAAGGGATGAACGGGAGCAAGTGAATTTGTATGTTCTGCACAATGACATTGAGGTTGAGTCGTATGTTGAAATGCACAAGGACGTTCTCCGAGGTTTAAATCTGAATAGAAATGAAAATTGGATAGTACGTGAGCACAATCGAAGTTTTATAACATGGTTCAAGGAGCATATTTTTTCAAAGTTTTATTCTGATCCCGCTTCAATAACAGAAAGGTTGAGATGTTTAGCATATGGTCCAAGTTTGCATGTGTTTTCTTATAGCGCATACGCAATTAATGGATACACATTTTATACCAAGGAACAAGATGATAAAAGTACAATGCAAAATAGTGGTGTCACCGTGCTTGCCGAAGCAATGCACATTTCCTCGTATTATGGGGTTATCGAGCGTATTTGGGTGTTTGATTATGAGAAGTTTCAGATTCCTATCTTTGGATGCAAGTGGGTTGAAAATAATAGTGGCATACGAATGGATAAATCAGGTTTTTTGAAAGTGGATCTTAATAAGGTGGGGTACAAAGATGAGCCTTTTATTCTAGCCATGCAAGCTAAACAAGTGTTCTATGTCATTGATCAGACAAGTACGAAATGGTCTATAGTTCTTTTTTCCAACAAAGTAATCGATGATAACATTGGAGAAAAGGGGGGTGTTGATGTTGAGAATGAATCTTATATTATAAATGATCCAGATGAGAGTATTAGAGCGGACGAATCATATATTAGAAATGATCATAAAGAGGGAATTTGGATCAATTCATCTGTCCGTGTTGTTAAGAGACAAGTAAACCCCGTTAAAACGAAAAAAAGAAAGAGATATTAAAGGTACTTGTAACATATTATTTCTTATTTATATCATGCAATAAAATAACATATTATTTCTTATTTATACCATGTTTTTCTTATTTATACATTTCTTATGTATATATTTGTTATTTACATATTTGTATGTCATTCATTTGATACTTTGGTTTTTCTGAATTACAGGTATATATATTATGTCCAGCAACGAGGAAATATCACATGATGGAAAACAAACAACAAAAGATGTGGAAGGCGATATTAAAAGAGGCATAACGATTATGAAAAAAATCATTCGTGCGAGAGATAAAGGAGTAAAGTATGATGTCCATTGGAATGAAAGAGATCAGTTAGTTGAGCCTAACGGTGCGTTGCTAACAAGTTACATCGGAGCACTTGTACGTTCGCAAGTTCCGATTACTTGCGATAATTGGAGAATTCTTTCATTACAATCGGCTAAAGATAAATTTTGGAGTGAAATCCAGGTATCGTATTTGATTATTTTTAATTATGTTGACAGTTACGTCTTTAAATTAATTATACTAACATGTTATATGTATGTGTGTTTGTTTGTAGAGATCTTTTAATATTGAAGATCGTAGGAGAAAATATTGTATTCAATTGGCCGGAAAACGCTTGAGGGGATTTAGAGTGTTTTTAGCAAACAAGTTTCTAAAAGATTTTGAAGGAAACTTTGTTGACTCGGAGCGTCCAATGAAGTACGCGGATTTGATTTCGGAGGAAGAATGGGAGACGTTTGTTGCAAAGCAAAGAACAAAAGAATTTGAAGTAAGTACAACTTATCATGAACTATGTATAGTATATATACTTCTTCCACAAGAGTTCTGATAAACTTGTTTTTTCAGGTTGTTAGTGGCGTAAATCGTCAACGGGCATCAAATCCCGCATATCCATACAAAAAAGGGCGTTTGGGATATGCACGCTTAGAGCAAAAAATAGTAAGTACATATAAATGCTTTAATATGATATATTTACAAAAAATAGTAAGTATATATAATAGGATATAATGCTTTATTATCCGTCTTAATGCGTAGTTGGAAGACGAGAAGAGTGATGCGACATCTCTTCCCGACCATGTTGTATGGAAGGCTGCCCGTGTGGGAAGAGATGGAGTCGTTCAGGAAGAAGTTCAATAAGTCTTTGAACAATGTGTAAGTACAACGTTATCTTTGTCAGTAACTGATCAAAAGTGTATAATATATTTATATATGTTTTTATCTATATTTCAGGAGACTCTATCCCAGACCATAACTCCCGCTGAAGACGATGATTCCAGGAGCTTACTGAGTCGGGTGTTGAATATTCCTGAGTATTCTGGGCGTGTGAGGGGTAAGGGATTTGGTGTCACTCCATCCAAATTGTATAAGCAGCCAAAGAAAAAAATCCAACCAATAAAGAAGTGATGGATACTTTGGAGGAATTGAAAGCGCATATTCGTGAATTACAGAAGGACAAGGAGAGATACATGTCGGAAAGGCGCGCTCCAGAGGGTAAAGCTACTAGTGACAAAGATAGTATCGGTTGTCCACAGAAGCTTCCAGATGTAATTGTATATATTACATTGAAATTAATTTAGCACAGTTTACTTAATTGACACATTAACTGATCATTATTTGTTTAGGGCATTTCACTTTGCCGGCTATATTTATCGTCACCGACTCATCGAATGGTTGGCAAGGGAAAGGTGCATAACTTTCTGGGAGACTTACTTCACCACAAACCGCTCCCTTCTGGATTTTTGAAAGTATCTATTGATATTGCGTTAGAGGGGGGTGCGTTGTTGCCTACACCAGATGATATTTCAGGCGCAACAGTGGTGGGAGACGCAATAGGAGCGTATGTGGCACGGCCGGCAAATCTCATTTGCATAAATGATGAGGTAGGTTGAACCTTTTAATACTCAAATGTTTTATGATCCATACATGAAAGTTATTCTTACATTTACATTTTCTTATTTACATGATGATCTTAGACTCCTACAAAATCCAAATCAAAAGATGATAGAATTATTGTGCGGGATACCGATTCAGCTGCATCAAAGAAACAGGTACTACTACAGTTACATGATTATCTTGTTATACATTAATTGCTGAACTTATATATGACTTTTAGGTTCATGATCAGCAGTCGCAACAAGTCACCAAGGGTAAGATGCCTGAAACTTCCAAGGTGCCCAGAAAAGCATTTGTTCCTTGATTTAGGATGTGCCTTGAAACATATGTGGGAACATCAGATGTGCCTGAGGGTGGCATCCGTCAAATACATATGGACGGAGGTATTTTCGGTTTTGAATATCCCGAAACAGTTGCTAAGGAGGATTTTGACCAGGTTTTCAACCATTCTGAATTGGGCGTCGGTGTTATGCATTCATACATCAGGTACTTCGATCCATTTTAATTAAATAATTGAAAATTTTAAAATTTGCTCGTTTAACTGAATATTCTAATGTTGATTATGTTTTTTTAGGTTCTTGTATGACAAGTTGTTGGTCCCGAATGAATTGACTTCAGTATTCGCATTCTTATATGCTAGCTGTGTCAACTCACGGATAATAGACCAGACACCAGATACAGTCAAAGAGTACACAGTGCAGAGATTTATGGGTGCGACTATGGAGAAGTTGTTCTTGTTGCCATATAATACTGGCCATGGGTTAGATTTTATTCTAAATTCATTTATTATAATTGTTTGACTTTTGCCTTTCTATATAACATTTTCGTCTAAACTATTGTCTTATTTTATAGTGGACATTGGTTGTTGGTCGCGATTAATCCAAGGAAAGAAATAGTGTATTATATAGATTCATTGGATGGCGATACAACAAAATATGAAAATCTGAGGAACATGGTTGATACGTAAGTGATGAGATATATTGTTCTGAATAATTATATATCTTTATTTATTATGTGACATTGTTCTAAATATGCGTTTATATTATGTTAGAGTTATACAAATATTCAGAGCACAAAGAGATGCAACGGTGCCAAAAAGCAAGGCTAACAACATCAACTGGATCAGAGTGGAGGTATATTTTCCCATGTTTGACTGTTATAGTGGTTCTACTTGATAAAACTATTTAAACTATATATCCTGATAAATGTTCGTTTGTTTTTTCCATTTACAGTGTCCTCGTCAGCGCAATGGGATTGACTACGGATATTTTGTATTGCGCTTTATGAAGGAAATTATTCTTTCTAGTCAAATTGAGATTCCAATCATGGTATGGATCAATTCATTATATAAGTTATATGATTCATTTTGATAATTATCTGATACTTCATCTGAGTAATTAGTTTTAAAATTAAATCTTGCATATTCTGTTATATTATGTAGTATTTTGATGAATTCAAGTGCGCTACTTACACGAAAGCAAGATTGGAAGAAATTAAAGAGGAATGGTGTCAATTTATTCTTGAGTTGAGAATTGTATAAAGTTATCGGATTGGAAGAATTGTAATTATATGTAAATTTAATTAGTATTTGTGATGTTGTAATTCTGAGGATCGAATTTTGTTGTAACATATTTAATCAGGTTTATGTGTATTAAAATGATTATGGACAAAGTGATGAGTTACAATGTATACTTAAAGGCCAAAGTTTTGAATTGTATATATAAGGCCAAAGTTTTGAATTGTATATTTAAGGCCAAAGTTTTGAATTGTATATATAAGGCCAAAGTGTTGAAATAAAGGCCTGAATTATAAGTAGGTTTGTGTAATATAAGAAGGTTGTTGGTAAATATACAAAATAGGGTGAATATTTAAAAAATAATTTAAAATCTGGGACATTAGACAGCGCTTTTACAAAAAAGCGCTGCTAAAGGTTACAAACATAGCGCTACAAAAGCGTTGGTATAGGTTTAGAAGGGGGGTCTAAGACAGCGCTTCTAAAAAGCGCTGCTAAAGGGGGGGCTATGACAGCGCTTTGTAAAAGTGCTGCTAAAGGTGGGGTCTAAGACAGCGCTTTGTGAAAGCGCTGCTAAAGGGGGGGATGGTTGGGGAGAATATGCAGCGGTTATAAAAGCGCTGCTAAAGGGCTAAAAAAGCGCTGCTAAAAGTGCTGCTGAAGGGAGCCTTTAGCAGCTCTTTTTCCATAAAAAAAAGCGCTGCCTTTACCTTTAGCAGCGCCACTTTTGGCAGCGCTTTTAAGCGCTAAAGGCCAAAAAAAGTGTTGTTAAAGGTCTTTCTTGGCATAGTGATGCAAAATTTTAAAAACTATAATTAGATGAAAATTATAGAAATAATTTATTTAAGATGTTATAATCCTCATCTATAAAGTTTTGGTAATAAAGTAATATTTTGTAACGATCTCCTTATCAAGCTTCTTAGCTTTCCAAGATGTTCTATTCCCGCCTTTACTTCTCGATCAATCTTATCATCGACGCCACCTTGGATCTGGACCTTACTCTTTTTAGCTTCAACAATTTTTCCTTGAAGGATAAGGATCAGTCTTTCCCATTCAGCAATATTATGATCATGTTTCTCCAGCATCTTTTGGGTTTGTTCCCTCTGTTGCTCAAGTTGGGAGACTTGGCTGGATGAAATAGAGACATCGTCCCAGAAAGCCTTTTAATCAGAGGTTGCCTTAGCAAATTTGCCAGAATGCTCTCTGAGTCGATTTAGATTAGCACTCACTACGTCGATCATTAAACTCCAGGATGACATCAGAGGTTTTTGGTGAGGCGGTCACAAGATCGACACGCTTTAAAAGTTTCTTCAAACCAAAGGTCACTGAAATATCCTTTTCCAAAAGCTTAAACAGATCAAAAATAAATATCCTGGATTTGATCTCATGAAGTACATCATCTACGACAGGAGTGTCTCCTGATGTTGTCGAACCGCTCATACTGGAATTATAAAATTTGTATTTTGCACTCAACATGGTTTTGAGGTACTCACGAGGGTTGGACGTCTTCATTGACTGGAGTTATTCATGAGAGAGGCTGGTTAGAGCTAAACTTGTCGAAGTTGTCATGGCAACCTGGGACGAAGTTGTTTGTTTAACGGGATCTTCAACTGCCTTTCTAGTAAGTTGATCTTCCTCTCTTTTGCTTTTGACTTCTTTCTCCTTCTCTACATCCTTTTCCTTCCTTATCTTTTCCTCCTCATCTTCTTCCTTCCTTGTTGTTTCTTTGTCGCCAACATCAACAGCTTCATCATCGGTTCCCTCTTCATCACTGGTTTGATCATCAGAGTCATTTGCCTCACCTGGTGAATAACGAGGAGACATCTCCTCGCTACCCTCTTCTAGGTCTGCATCTAGAGTAGGGGTGTCCTCTGATAGGATAATAATTGGTTGTTTAGCAGCCCCTGTCTATGGAGGAATTACCACAAGGTTCGACCCAAAGCTTGCCTTTTTGGGGGGTTTCTAAGGTTGGTTCACCTCATTCGAACCTTTAGAAGACGTACCAGATGCCGCACCAGGATGATAGCTGAGATCTTTGCTGGAAATGGAGTTGGGTTGGATCGTGGGACTTACTTGAGCAGCGACAACAGCCTGAAACGAAAGGAGTTTAAAAGGAGAACATATGGAGAAGAAATAATGGCAAAATAAATGGGGTAAGATGTTTACCTTAGGGCCTTCACTATCAGGACTTGAATTGCCATCTTTTAGCAAAGGTACCACCTCTAGGATCACCTATTCAAGAATTGATTCGACACGGGGCACCTGAGTCGAACTAGGAGCAGCTGGAGTATTCGTTTTTGTGAAAGATTTAGTAATCTTTGTCTTCTTCCTTCTCCTTTTTAGAGGTTGATCATCAGGAGGGGAGTCATTGTCCTCATCAGAGTCGATAATCACTTGACTATAGGCTCTTTTGGCCTTTGGTTTTTTGGGAGTAATTGGGGGTTTCTTGGAACTCTAGAAAACAGAGAAGAGAGAACCAAAAGGTCAGAGAACTATATAAGGAAAAAAAAACAAATAAGCAAGCGTGAGAGCACTACCTTGGGCAGTGGGGTGTTTTCCTTAGTCCTTTCTTCGACGCTCTCTTTCCTTTTCGCCTGAACTATTTACAGCTGAAACAAAAGTAAAGCAATCACAACAAAATATATATATATATATGTCAGGAAAAGAAAAGAGTCGAACAACCTTTCATTCCACACTTTCATGTATTTCGGATTCGATGCGAACATCTTCAATACTGATATGAAGATGGCCTTTGAAACTGTCTAGCGTGTGCTTAGTCGGAACTACCTGTTGTACCTTGGGTTTGGATTATTCTTGAAGGAATTTAATCAAATCCCCACATATGAACCAATCTGGAAATGGAGGGGCAAGGGCCATTCCAAAGTTAGCAGATGACAATCGAGGAAATTTGGAAGGATACAAATTGAAGGCTAATTCATATCGAAAACTCTCCATTTTCTTTAGAAATTTTTCCTTCAAAGTCACAGCAGCATCGCGGACAGTCCGACTAAGTTCACTAGGCCGGTAAACAGTTTCAAAGAACCTTTGGAAGGCTTGGATTTCTTTGATATGAGTTGAAGTACCTTTTTTTGCTTTGTCCTACACAGAAAGGAAAGCTTGGTTAATTAGCTTGCTGAAGGAAGGAGCATCAAAAAATTCTCCAACATAATACTTTGACCACCAAGCATGAAACTCGGGTGTACATAAGTAACAAGGTTCGAAAGGGACAGGAGTCAGTTGGATCTTTCCCTCGTAGCACGCTAAATGCTTTGAGCAAACGTCTTCACTAAATTTGGTAGCAGGGAGCAGAAGAGCACCTTTGTTCTCAAAGAGGCATTTTGGAAGTGTTTGCGCCAATCCAAACTGTCGAGCCACAAGGTTTGGTTGCTAAGATACCAACGCGACCTGAGACTTCGACATGTTCAGTTGAAGAGATATTAGCCTCGGGGTTAAAAAGGTCTTCCACAACTGTGTCGACTCTGCTTCTTGGGCATTTGTTGGTGCAGGAAAAGGCCTAGTAAACCACTCTAGCCCATACTTCCTTGCTGCAAAGGGAGCCATGTTGACATGAAGTCATAACGCTTCGCTTGCATCATGACGTAGCTAAGGAAAGTAGGCCTCAGCGATGACCCTTCTTCGCTAAGAGTGAGCCTCACCAAGCGAGTTTCTTCGACTCTTCGATTCTTAATTTCTTCCTCTTCTTCATCCATAATACCCTTGTAGAGAAGACTAGCTTCGAAGGAAGCATTCATCCATAGTTGAAGCAACCAAAAAGGACCTGACAGCAGTAGGTTACCTTTCGCACCTAGATCTTTCAGCTAGGTCACCCCTTCACTCAAGGACTCGTACAAGTTTCCTAAGATCATTTCACTTAAGTAAATATCATGCCCGCGATGAAGTTGGGTGGCTAGGGTCAGAAATTTCCTAGATACTTAAAGAGATTTGGAACAGAAAACGCAGTGAGATAGCCAAGTTGTAAGGAAAGTTATGTGTTCGACATCAGAAACTTCATGGGTAGATTTTTCGAAGAAATGGGAAATGAATTGGGAGTATGTGGGTTTAACTGACGAAAAGCCTATCGAATCATCTGACTCAAGGTCAGGATCGTATGTGGTGCCGGTTGGTTTTAGCCCTGTGATACCGGCTATATCGAACAATGTTGGGCTCATCATCCCACAAGGGAGATGGAAAGTGTTGTCGGTACTATCCCAAAAATAGAGGGAGGACACTAATATGGTCAAACAGTAGTTCAGACCAGTTTTCGACAACATGATGAGGTCATAGATCCCTATTTGTTTCCAAAGGTGAGACTTAACCTTTTCCACCTTGTTCATCCAGTTCATGTATTCATTGGACTCCTTGAAAGAGGGTGTAGCACGGAAAACCCTAAAGTTGGTACCCATATACCTCAAATTTATCCCACTAAGGGCTATAGCGTCCCCAGTGACGTTTTTCTACCCGTTGTTTATTAGCCTGGCCTATAGGTTTTGACCTATGATAAGACGGAAAGAAATCCCTAATGGTTTCGGAATCTACAGAAGGCAGAGGCCCACGGAGAGCATGCCTTTTTCTAGCAATGGTGAAAGGAATCAATACCTGATAGGAATAAATCTTGTGTTTTTCCTCCTCCAATGGCTCGGGTGCAAACTGTTGATTTCCTATCATCTTTGGCCAAGTCAGCACTTCGAAAGAGGAGAGCTGAGAAGTTTTCTTCAAGTCTTTCTTCTGAGTTTTCTTGTGATCCTTGGTCATGGTGGAAGAGACATTGTCAAGTGTAAGGTGGTAAGAAGGAAATGAAAATCTGGGTTTTCTTTGCAAGAGAGTGACAAAGAAAAAGATTGGAAAGCGTAAAAGTAATTTTGGGAAGGTAATCCCACTTATAGGAGAAAGTAAAAAAATATGGAAATGGAAAAGACTAGTAGGCGATTAGTATGGTTGTAGTGGGACACGTGTTGTACCAGAGAAAGATTTGAGGAAATATGAACAGTTGAGTCTAAAACCCACCTTTTTATAGGCCATGATTTCCTAAAACCTAGGAGCATGATCACGGCTAGCGGCATGCATAAATTAGACGTGTTGAAGTTATTGTAATAAATGCTAATGATGTCATTAAGTATGGGGAACAGTGAGGATGTAACTTCAAAAGACATGCAAAAATCTTGAGAGGCGTCGGAGTGAAGTTTCAAAAAATGCCATTTTCTCTAAATGTCGAAAGTGACATTTTTGGGGGGCAATTTGTTAGCCTTGAATTTCGACGCCCAGGTAGAAAAGTTGGGTTGCTAAGTTAAAGACAATATTTTCGACTATCCGGATATTTCGAGAATTTCGATCGAGAGATGGACAATTCGATAGGAAAGAATCTTTTGGAGTTTGAATTCGAATCTTTGAGGGAAATACAGTTTTTCCCCGCCCAGTAGAAGGCGGCACGTGGCATGGTTTCAAGCAATTAAAGCATGCAGGGTAACATTTGGTTTAATATAGTCCATTAAGTCATTAAGAGAAATTATGTCGACTGGCTATAAATAGTGGCTTAATTTAGGATTTTTGGTGTGTTCATTTTGTACAAGTTACTCCGAAAATTACTCAAAGTACCCAAGTCAAAGTGAGAAAAGAGTCATAACTGAGAATGTACGTGTCGAAACACCATTTCTTTATTGTAATGCATTAATGCTTCTTTTTCTTTTATAAGAATCTTCTTTTACTTTACTGCTTTTATGCACGTTATAGTTCCTGGTCTTTATTTTTCTCTTTTAAAAATTGTTATCCTTTTCGAACCAAGTTACTTTTCTTTCCTACATGTTTTATTGCGAAAACCATTTTATCACGTTTCAATACTATCGAAGCACTTATCCTTCTCTTTTAAATTTCATTTAATGTTAAACTCAGATTATCTATGTCCTAGGATTTAGTGTGGTCGATCCTGCAAGTTAAAACGAGTCTTGACGATTTGTTAGACCAGCGATTGTTCTCCAAATTTCACGGAGACCAGTATCATCAATATTTCCAAAAATAAATTTGAAGTGTTAAGGGGAAAATGTGTCTGTCTGAGAATTTCCAACAATTAATTTTTAGTGGGAATATTATTCAAGTGCATGTGTGTTCCCAACAAATAAAGAGAGGGTTTTAAAGTCAATCATTTCAAATATACTTAAGCCGCTCTCACCCACGCTTCCTCCATATTGTGCCATTCTTCACAAACTGCTTCATCTCCCATCTCAAACTCAGACCTAATCTTGCCTATCTTTCTCCAACTCTCAAGTGTTCAAAGATGTCTCACCAACATTCTTCAAAGGGTGTATACAGGAAGGAGAATGTTTTGTCATCTTCATTTAGGGCTAAGTCTGCAAGGTGTCTATTGAAGACGTTACTGATGTTGCTTCTTTGGCCATGGCTCCTTGCAAGCCTAACAAACTTCCTGTGAGAAGATGAAAAAACCTTCCTGCAGGTAATGTCTCAAAGACCTCTGATTCCTTGTCTAACCCTAGGACTGTGAAAGAATAATTTGACACTGATAAGAGAATCAGTGAATTGGTTGCTAGAACTTTAAATATAGGGAGTCATATTAATATTGTCGGGATTACTAGACCCCATGCTCAAATTCTTCCTACTACCAATGTTCCTGATATTGAACCATAGGTAGAGATTGAGAGAAATGACGATGATGAGATTGAAAAGGATAAGGTTGAGGTGCCCGATCATGAAGGGTCAGAAAGGAATCTACACACTTTTTCTT
Organism: Lathyrus sativus; assembly: GCA_963859935.3. Lineage (NCBI taxonomy): Eukaryota > Viridiplantae > Streptophyta > Magnoliopsida > Fabales > Fabaceae > Lathyrus > Lathyrus sativus. The sequence goes on along the minus strand of OZ012735.1, from coordinate 646,559,399 downwards.
ATTCTATTGTAGGAGATGTTGATACTAATGTTGGACCATCTCCTGTTGTTAAATATTCTCAGTCTAAGGGTCAAGCCCCTGAGGGTATTATTGAGGACAGTGGGAAGAATGTTGATCAGGTTATCAATGTAGATGATTTGCCCTCTGATAATGAGGTTATTGCTAAGAGTCTTCACCCTGGTGTTGCCAAGAGGCTGAAAAGAAGGAAAGGTAAGGGTGTGGTTATGGAGAACACCCCTACCAAGAGCACCAAGAAACCTGTTGCTAGTCTTCCTAAAGCTTGGAGCAAGGTTGTGACTGTGTCCAAGAAGAGAAAGGTCTTGTCTGACAGTGAGTCAGACTATGATGTTGAAGAAAATGTTCAGGACATCATTCAAGTCAAAAAAATCTATTTCTAAGAAGAAGCCTATTGCTATTCCCAAGGTTCCTTTGGACAATGTATCCTTTCATGCTGCTGAAAATGTGGAAAGGTGGAAATACCTGTACCAAAGAAGGGTTGCCTTGAAAAAGAAGTTAGGGAAGAATGCCATACATTGCAAAGATGTGATGAAGCTGATTGAAGCTGCTGACTTAATGAAGACTATTACTTAATTTGGTCCTTGCTATGATAAGCTAGTCAAGGAATTTATTGTGAACATTTCTAAAGGTTGTGCTAATGTAAGCAGTGAAGACTACAAGAAGGTGTATTTTAGGGGAAATGTTGTGACATTTTCTTCCACAGTGACCAACAAGTTTCTAGGAAGATCTGAAGATTCTCAACGTGAGCTTGAAGATACTGATGATTAGATGTGTCAGGAGATTACCTGTAATACTGTGAAGCATTGGCCCTACAAAGGAAAGCTTTCAGCTGGGAAGCTTAGTGTGAAGTGTACAATTCTTCATAGAATTGATACTATCAATTGGGTTTCTACCAACCATACTTCCACCATCTCTACCGGGCTTGGGAAGTTCATATATATATATATATATATATATATATATATATATATATATATATATATATATATATATATATATATATATATATATATATATATATATATATATATATATATATATATATATATATATATATATATATATATATATATATATATATATATATATATATATATATATATATATATATATATATATATATATATATATATATATATATATATATATATATATATATATATATATATATATATATATATATATATATATCATTGGTAATAAGAGGAAGTTTGGTTTTGGTGCTTACATTTTTGACCAAATTGTGAAGCAAACATCATTAACTGCCATTAAGATGCCTATCTATTTTCCTTCTCTCACCTGTGGTATAATCTTGGATCAGTATCCTGGTATATTGGTGTCCGCTGATTATGCAATGAAAAGGGAATCTCCTTTGACTTTGCACCACAAGCTGTTTGTTGGGGATCATGTCCCAGATATTGTTTCGACATTTGTTCAAACATCTGCTCCTGCAACCTCAAAGGATGATACTATTGCTCAGCTGAATGAAACTTGCAAGGACCTAGATGTAATCATCAAGTCTAGCACAACTAGGAAAGAAAAGCTTGAATAATTGGTATAGGCCTTGACAGCTGAGCAGGACAAGGAAACTGAAGATGCTGGTGGTACAGATAATGCTGAAAAGGATGCGGCAGAAAATGTCGTGGCTGATGATGTTGTTGATGAAGATGTTGAGTCAGATGATGATGACCTTGATGGTGAAGAAGAAGAGGATGAGAGTGATGAGGCTACTGAAGATGAAATCTGATTGTAGCTTTATTGATTTTATTTTGTGGTTATGTTTTGTAAGGGCTAAATGCCCAGGATATTTTTTGCACTTCATATGCTTGATTTGTACTTTAAAATATTGTTTTGCTTGTGTTTTTGTTTGGTTGTTTAGTTAGTTAACTACCTTTGTCATATTATGGCTAAAAAGAGGGAGTAATACTAACTTAACTAACTAACCACTAGCTATTGATTGAGGGGGAAGGCCAACCTCTTATTGTAGCAGAAGGAACTGACTTGCTGCAAAAGAAGAAACTGATTGAAGGGGAGACTATAAATTTTTTTTTCACCGCTGTTCTGATTTTTACCTCTGACTTTTTGTGTATTTGTATGCAAGGTTTGTTTAGTTAGTTTTATCCAAAATATGTCAAAGGGGGAGATTGATAAGTCCAAGCTTTTGAGGTTGTGATTGATTTTGGTAAAACTAACTTGGCAGTAAGATGTTGGACAAGATGTCCTAACATGAAGAACAAACTGAAAAATAAGATGTTGGACAAGATCTTCTATCCTGATGAATCGACATTTTTGTTTGTTACTTCGTAATTTTGATACCTCTATTTTATTTCCAGATTTCAGAATATTGTGGGAATAGTTGTTTATCCTAGGTGGCGCTCAAGATTGAGGAATCAAAGATTCTGTTGGAATCTGAAGATGCCGTTTTCTAATTATGAAGACATTTTAGGAAACTTTGGATTGAAGAAACTATTCTTGAGGAGAATAAGCTGCAGATTCTGTGTAAAAGAATTGATGTGTTTTTCATGCCTAAATCCAGTCTAGTTTACGGTTATAAATAGGGTAGATTTAACCTAATCAAAGTGTGAAAAATACATTGTTACATACCTAGGGTTTGTTTATTTGTAAGCCTTTCTTGTATCATGTTGATACTAGAGCTGGATTGTTTGCATTGAGTTATAATTTCTGTCATTGCTGTGATTGAAAGAGAATTGAGAAGGGTCTCATACCTAGGAGAGCCATAGGTAGAAATTAAGCATGGGTAGTGATTAAGTGATAAGTTGTAAACCAGAGGTTTTTAGCTTAGAATTAATATTATCTAGTGAATTTCATTCCTGGCTTCGTAGCCTCCAGACGTAGGTGTCATACCCTAATTTTTTACCTTGAGATTTTGTTTTTCGTTTCGCATCGTCTACATAGAATATCATGCATTTTATCATGCATAATACCCAATTTATTAGCTGGAATTAACTTGTTGGAATCACAGCGGAATTGGTCAAATAAAAGTAAACTGTCTAAAATCAGTGGATGGAAAATTTCAAGATCGAGCCTGCAAACGTAAGTGATATTATTCTACATTTCGCCTAGTTTAACTTGGCGTGCTCATTTATATTTTTTGACCACCTTTTGGACGTTTTTTTGATCAGTTTAAGTCATTTTAACAGGTAAAATTTATTTCAAAATTAGACAAAATGTTGTATTTTTCCGAGTCATTTATTTCGAGTTGATTATTTTGGTGCATTTATTTTATTTTTTCGAGTACTTTTTTGCCAGACTTTTTATTCGTTTTTTTATCATTTTATTTTTATTCTTTTAGTTAAATAGTTATTTAATTTAATTAGATATTTTAATTTAAGTTTATTTTACTTAATTTTTTATTTACTTATTTTTTTTAATAATAACCATCAATATTTCCCAAAGCACAATTAATCATGTCCGAGTAAAAATGGAAAGCATCATCATCAAATCAAACATGTTGAAATTAAAGAGGAAAGTAATTCAAACATGTCTCAGACATAATCAGATGGAATTGAAAACTCTTCATCAAGCTTTCATATTGTTATTGAGACAAGAAGAAAAGAATTGTGATTTCTTTCCAAAAATATACAAACATGATTGAGGAAAATTTATTACACATTAATTCAAAACCAAAGTTTGATTTTAAAAATGGCTATAAGAAGAGAACACACACATTCAAAAGGGAATACAGAAACAATTACATACACACTCCTCATTTTTTTTCACGTTAATAAAAAACTTGCTCCTCAAAACTCCATTCACCAACTAGCAACATACTCCCTTTTCTATTTCATAATCTTTGATCACCTACAAATACCTTGAAAGTATCCTGCACATAACCTATTCTCCTTCATTTTCAAAAGGGTTCATAACCATCACCAATATCCTCCTCCAAGCTAACGATCCCGGAGAAGCGGTACAACAGTCGTGCCATCACCGAAATACGAGAAAGAAGAGGAAGGAAGGGCCTTGAGGGAGAGGTTTGTTTCCTTTCTTGTTTTCCGTTACTGTTATGTTGTTACTTTAGAGGATGAGTGTTTTGTTACTTTAGGATCATGCGTGTAACATTTCAAATTCAAGCATTCTCTTGCATTTGATTTGTATATATGTTGCAGTGTGTTAATATATTTTTCTTATTACTTTAATTGGTATAAGATTGTTTGTTTCTTTCCCTTGGTCCTCGCTTTCTTTTTTTTATTACTAGAATATACTTTCATTTTATTATTATTATTATTATTATTATTATTATTATATATATATATATATATATATATATATATATATATATATATATATATATATATATATATATATATATATATATATATAATTGTATTTTATATAATTGTATAGATATTCTGTTTTGTTTCATGTACACATATGTCGTATTACTTTTTGATTTAAATATCCTTACTAGTATATCTATAACTTGTTTCATTTTTTTATATTTATATAAATATATACATGCTTTTAGATTTATATGTCAGATTTTGTTATATATATACATACATTTGTTTCAAGTTTAATATATATATATATATATATATATATATATATATATATATATATATATATATATATATATATATATATATATATATATATATATATATATATATATATATATATATATATATATATATATATATATATATATATATATATATATATATATATATATATATATATATATATATATATATATATATATATATATATATATATATATATATATATATATTTTTTTTTTTTTTTTTGCTACCGTTTCAATTTTTTTCTTTTTATATATATTATGAGTTTACTAGAAATGGGGCGCGACCCCTTTGCCAGTTTTATTATTATTATTATTATTATTATTATTATTATTATTGTTTTATTTACTATTATTATTTTTTGATTTAGGTTATTAGGTTTGATTTGTTCTTTCATTCATTTATCTATCTTATTTTTTTATATTGATTTAATTATTTTAATTATTTTATTTATATTAATAATTAGTTGTTTGAATGTTTATCTTATTAATTAGTTAGAAATTAGTTAATTATATTTCTATTATTAATTAGAGTGATAAACTCTCTTTTTTAGTCATATGATAGATAATCCATATCCATGATCATATCCTCATACGTAAGTAATAACACTTGATGTTTTCCACGAACTTAATTTCACTAACATATCATCGCGATGCTTTGCCGGGTACTTTCAATTCGCTTCACGATGTTTTGCTGTGCACTTTCTGTTTATTTTATACGATATTTTGTTGTGTACTTTCTATCTGTTTTTCTACGTGATATTTTTCCATGTACTATGTTTGTGTCTCTATTTGCTGTCTGACCATACATGATGCTTTTCCGTGTACTGCGTTTGTGTCTTCATTTATTACTTGTCATTTACATGATGTTCTTCCATGTACTTTTTGCTTTACTCTTTATGCCTTGTTGACCCAATCCAAGAGAAGGGACTATGTGTTGACTTATTTTCATTGTGTGTGTCCCTTGTTTGTATACTTTAATTGTCTTTGTTGTTCCCGGTTCTTAGAACCTGGCAATTTGTAGGTCCAAACTACGGACACTCTGATTTCTCAAAGTTCCTTTTGAGAATACGTAGGCACAAGGTCAATCCTTAGTGAGCAACCTTTTACTTTTCCTTTGTTTACCCTAGTTAGGGGGACTACGAATGCTCTGATTTCATTCCGTCAGGATACGTAGGCACGAGATGTGATGTCTTGGAGAGCATACTTAGAAATAACACTTTAGGTCTCCCTTTACCTTTTCACCTTTAGCAAACAGATAAAAATTAACATGATAAAACAAGAGGTTCATGTAGAATACTACAGATACTTAGGATGCTAGCACCTTCCCTGGGTATAACCAATCCCTGAATCTGAGATTCTCTTTTTCTTTGTTTTTACATTGCATAATTTGGGTTATTCATTCTTTTCTCCATCCCTGGGATAAATTAAATATCAATGGTGAATTAAGATTATGTGATTCAAGTTAATTCAATAGCTTGATATTTGATTCTCACTGCGACAGAAATGGCGACTTCATTGAGGAAAACCTTAAGAGGGTTACCCCTTACTTGTTTTGTATATGTCTATTTATATATATCTGTCTGCTTGGGTTTTTCTGTATGCAGGGTGGTTACATATTATTATGAGATAAGTCCTAACCGGACTTGAGTGCACTTATGATAGGAACGTGATATATTCAATGAGGCTTATAGGGAGTTGACTCCCGACCAAGCTGACTTGAGAAACCACCCCTCAGTTGAGGCCCTCTTGTGAGTAGTATTGTTGAACGAGTATTCATGAAAACATTACTACTTTTGACCTAGGAGCTCGTGACACTGAGGACCTTTAGTTACCTTTTACCCCACTTGGCTTCTTATGATGTAGTGCGGTGACTATGAGGGAGTAGTCCCGAAGTAATTGATACGCGATACTACAATCAGACGAGTTTATCTTGAGAATATTATTAGACGCATGAGTAGTCACGCAAGCCGATAATATCCAAAAGATTTATCGATGACTCTAGTAACCTTGTTAGAACCCGTTTTGCAGGTGCTTTACCCCTAGTACACACCCGGTGGTTAGTTCTTTACCCAAACTCCATGTTGTGATCATGAACCTTTGATCATGTTGCCTGTGTTTTGCATCTTGTGTTGCATTGCATTGCATATTATTTACATGTCTGCAAGATTCATTGCATACTTTCTGTCCAGCGACTCATATTCAGCTGTCTCTATCTTCCAGTGTCATCTATCAGTCGTCAAGTTGATTCCTCAATACAAATATAGATTAGGGCTAACTACAGACACAAGATGTCAGAACAAGAAGCACATAACACAAAGGTCTGAATGGAGATCAATGATCTTAAGTCAAGCATGACCAAGTTCACTAAAATTCTTCAGGTCTTGATTGCTAGAGGAGAGCAACCCCAAAGGACTATTATCTGGGAGGTTTCAAATGTTGATCATCAGCCTATTCAGGTGCCAGTTTTAACTTGACGAGAGTTTAGTTTACCCCATAATTATTCTCCACCTCTTGCATCTATTGTTATGATTAGTCAAATTGTCAGACTAGTGTTTCAAGCTCCTGTTTTTGCCGAGCCCTGGCCTATGTTTCATACTGTGGTCGGGACTGTCTAAGCTCCCTTTGAGAATCATTTCTATGAGTGCAATGCTGTCAGTGCTCAAGGTGAAGATTGTGAAGACTTTGTTGAACTTGAGGTTGTCTGTGAACAATTTCAAACCATAGACAAGAGACTTAAAGTTTTTGAGGGAAATGACTTCTTTAGTATGGACGCAGACAACATGTGTCTGGTTTTTGACCTTGTTATGTTTGCCAAATTCAAAACTCCCTAGTTTTACAATGGTCACCTTTTTCCAAGGGCTCATTTGGTCATGTACTTTCAAAAGATGGTTGCTTATACCAACAACCAGAAACTGCTCATCCACTATTTTCAAGACATCTTGAGTGGATCTTCTCTCAAATAGTATATGAATCGTGAACAGAATAGTATCCACTACTTCCAGGATCTTGCTAATGCTTTTATGAAGTAGTACAAGTACAACTTCGACATGGCTTCTGATCACCACCGACTTCAAAATATGTCTCATAATGATAAAGAGTCTTTCAAGGAATATGCTCAGCATTGGAGAAAACTCGCTTCTCAAGTTGAACCCCTTCTAGCAGAAAAGGATTTGACTGAAATGTTCATGGACACCTTGTCTTCATTCTATTGGGAGAAGATGATTGGCAGTATTTCCTATAACTTCACTGATATGGTAACTATTAGTCAAAGACTCGAGGAAGGAATGGTAAAGTAGCCAAGGATGTTGAATCTTCTAATGGTGCAAAGAAATCCTATGGGGACTTCCAGAAGAAGATAGAAGACCATACCAATGTTGTCATGACTGAAGGGAGAACTCGTCCTAGACCTCAGCATGCTAATCACCCTACCATTGCTAATGTTACTCATGAGGTTGTTGCTCCATGACCAACTCAAGCTCCCTAATGTCCAGCTGTAGGGCAGAACCAGTACCGTAATAGGAATCAATTTGATCTTATTCCCATGACGTACACATAACTTTATCTTCGTCTAGTTCAGAAAGCTTTGATTAACACAAGGACTTTGCCTCCTCCTCCAAATCCTCTTCCAGCTGGATTCAGATCTGATCTCCACTATGCATTCCATGAAGGTGCCGCAGGCCACGACTTGGAAAATTGTTATGCACTAAAGACTAGAGTGCATGATTTGATTAAGGTTGGAATCCTTAGCTTTCTTGACAGCAATCCTAATGTCCAAACAAATCCTCTACCAAAGCATCAAAAGTGAAACTTCAGTCGACTTCAGCTGACTATCTTCCCAAAAGCCAGTGTTTCAGACAAGATAACTCATCCTTGTTATTGATTAGTCACTAGACCATGTTTCTTATTGTTTGCATTTTCCTTTCTTTGTATTGGCTATTTGCATTCTAATTATGTTTGTACTTCCGTAATTAATGAAATGAGCATTACAACTTTTGATTCAATTCATTTTGTCCATTATTTACATCTTTATGCTGTCCTTTTTAAAAATATTTTATCTCTTTTCCATTCTATTTTGGATTGTGCAAAGATTGGAGGGAGGATGACGAAAACATTATACCCATAATTGTTGGTATGCTTTCAAATAAACTTTGTTATCGACGTAAGGCATTATTTCAACTCCCAAACACTAGAGAAATAAGGAAGTTATTCCCTTGTTAAACCCTTCGAGCCTAGAAGTTGGAGTTTCTTTCTATACAAAAAACCTGCAATCTTAACCTTGGGGTGGGTAGTTTTCAATTAACTTGGTTGTGCATTCGCGTAAGACACCTTTCATACAAAGGTTGCATTCACAAATTTTCCTTCGCACACAGCAAGCAAGTGTCGAAGATGTCCTTCAAGTCAAAAACCAATGATGGTTCGTCGTAATCATTAAGCCGGGAAGTCACTTTTTTCAAAAAATAAAAATAAAAATCAAAAAAAGAAAAGTCCACAAAGTTAAAACCTATGAAGGAGACTAAGGCAAAACCGGGGCATCTCGCTGACCGTAAGCTTCAAAAGAAACAGATCAGGAAAAAGTTAGGGATAATAAAAAAGGAAATATTCAAATCCTTACCATGAAAGCCTTCAAGAAAAAACAACAACTCAATGTTGTAAGGAAGCAGTGACTTCCATCTCAAGAGTCCCTTGACTTCTGAACCATCATCAGTGTAATTTCCAACCTCTAGAAAGCTGAGCGCAACGCCTGAGTTAACCGAGCGTAGGACTTAAGATCATCACGAAGATTGGGTGGGCACAAATAAACTTTGAGCCATTATCTTTTATTTCATAAACCATGAACCAGGCCACGTTACACCCTTAAAAGACCTAACTGAAGCAAGGTTATTTTGAAAGCATACTATAGTAAGGTTGCGTAAATTGACTCCAAAAGGTCTTTGTTGATCATTTGTTTTGGCACCATACCTTTTGCTTTACTTCTCACTTTAAATGTCTTGAACTGTCGTGTTCTGACTAATGGCTCATATAATTTTCATATTCCAAAAAAATGATTTGATTTCAATAAGTTGCATGAACTTTGCACTTACCATGTTTGTATGAAAACTTTTGTTTACAAACTGGCTTTCCTCTAAGAAATTTTCAAACAACTGAGAAACTTGGTCGGTGATCCTATCAGGGGCAAGTTTTTTCCAGATCCTATTGAAAATCAGTTCAAGATTTGTGGTTCAGTGCAAGTCCTTCTCAGAATTGGTTTATCCAGAAAGATTTTTCAAGACTCGTGTTGGGGCAAGCCTTCTAAGAGCACAGTAAAAGCAGTCATGTGAAAGCAATTATCACTTCATCTACAACAGTCAGCTAGTCTGGGGTAATTTACTTGAAGAACCCCCAAGCGGTTTTCCATCCTTCCTCCAAGGATCATCAACTTTATACAAGTTACTATTATGGCAGAGATGTGTTCAACAATAGCATCTTTAGTCCCCAAACAGAATGGCAGTGATCTCTGTGTTGAGGAATCAATATTCTGGTCTTGTCTCCTTCCCAAAAGAGTTGAGCCATGTCGTCGACATCTGCATTTTCATTTGCATTTGATCATATATCATCCACATAATTCATATACATGTGCATAGAAAGAGTGTTTCATACTCATTTGCATTTCTCCGTACGTCGTATCGTTATCCATGTCTTACCTTGTAGTCAAAGTCCAACTTACTTGGCACTTACCAAACAAATACTGTCATGTCTATCTAACGTTCTTCCAGATATGACCTTTCTTATCCGATTGGTTTTCCAGATATGTCTGTTCCTCTTTTGCATCTGTTGATGCGGTAAAGTAGCAAGCAAAAAATATTAAGTACCCAGTTTTATCGTCTCCACAGGGATTAGTATGATATGAACGCCATTCAACGGCCTCTACATTTCTAAGCCTATTGTTCAAAAGTTTTGGTTTAAAAGGTTCAAGAAACCATAAATAAAAACAGAAAATATAAATTAAAACTGAAATATAAATGGAGCCTTGTTGGGATTGGATTTCATCAATTGATAACATATGCATTCTTCTGATCAAATTAAACACAGCGCAATCATTCGTCTAATATCACCACGTATCACCCACGACAAAGCTTATCTCTAATGCAGCATTGAGAGAACAACCATGTTGTCTCATTGGAGATCTCTCTTCCAACAAAAACACAACACAACACATTAAGATCTGATACTCAAGCAAATGCTAAGCCTAAACCTATCTCTAGAATTTAGGACCTAACAGGTAATCATCCTAGATCCAGATCTGAAAAGTATATCTCTATCACGGTTCAGATCAAAGATAAACAGGTAAACAAAGACGACACCCATATCAGATAAACGATTATTTTGCATAAAACACAATGATCAAAATACGTACACACGCTTAACCCTTTTTTACATGTATTCATCTAATCCCCCAAATGGTTGTGAACAACGTTCTTCATCACTATTATCACATACCCACACAATATCATATTGATCCTACCCATGCTACCCATGCTACTTAATCAACACAACACCATAGAAGATACAATGAATATCAACTTCAAAACCATGTCAAAAGTTTGTTCATTGATAGAAGAAAATCTGAGATCAAAGATGTGAAAAGGTTTTGTCAAGACCCACAAATACATAATCAAAGTTAATCAAACAATAGAGAATACAAACTAGTTCACAAACATATATTAGATGAAATACATAAGGTATCAAAAGATTACATCCAAACCCCAACAAGAGATCAAAGATCTTACCTCCTCCCTCTTAGGATTTTGTGTTTCTCTCTCTAAAAAAATGAAGAGAGATAAGTTCTGATGTTTCTAAATGTTACAAAATGGAATTATGACCTAAAAAGCACTAAAAACACTTAAATAACCCATTCAGGATCTGTCTTGTTTGCCTTACGAACAGCTAGCGAAGCCTTCGCTCTGATTTCGCCTAGCGAGCTTATGATACTTTCAGTTCTGTCCAAATTTGGGACTGTTCGCTACCAGCTCGCCTAGCGAGCATGACAACATTTTGTTCGCTACCAGCTTGCCTAGCGAGCATGACAACATTTTGTTCTCTACCAGCTCGCCTAGCGAGCATGACAGCATTTTGTTGGTTTGCATGTTGTCTTGGTGTCCTTGCCCATTTCTTGTGTCTTACTTTTCACTTGTTTTATGCCTAATTCCTGCACAATAACACACAAATCAAAGGTACCAAGAGATTTTCACAATATATTGCAAACCAAACAAAACAAGAGTGGTTTTCAACCCTTTCTTGACAAAAATGAGTGAAAGATGCCAACAATTGATAGATCAAATAAGTGAAATTTGGCATCTAACAGCATCTAATGCCATTCTTGGATATCATATATGTTTTTCTCTCTAATATTTTACCAGATTGAGTCTTTTGTTCTGATGTTCTTCCAAAACCTATCTAATGTTTTTCCAAATATTCCCTTTGTGATTCTGACTCTTTCTCAGAATAAAATTGAGGTTTTATCGGATGTGTTTATCTCTCTGATGTTTTTCCAGATTGAGGATTTTGTGTTGATGTTCTTTCAAAACCTATTTGATGTTTTCCAGATATTTTCATTATAATTCTGATACCTTTCCAGAATTTGTTTCACTCCCCAGTAAGTTTCTAGATATATACCTTTGCAATTCTGATGTCTTTCCAGAATGTTGTTGCTTTTACCGTCTGATGATTTTTCAGATGTGTCTTTTGTTCTGATGTTTTTCCAGAACTCCTTTGTATTTATCTAACGTTCTCCCAGATACGACTTTTCTTCTTATGCTTTTCCAAAACCTCCTTGTATCTATTTGATGTTCTTCTAGATACGACCGTGTTTATCTGATGTTCATCCAGATATGATGTTGCTTATTTGATGCTCTTCCAGATATGTCTTCAAAATATTTTCTCGTACATTTAATGCTTTTCTAAGTGTTTCGGATGTATTTTCATAATCTTTGTCTTCATCTAATGCTCTTCTAGATGTGCTCAGTTTATTTATGACTTTGTTAATAGTTGTTGATTGCTTTCAAGTTTGTTTCCATTCTCCATTAAATGCTTTTATGGATGTGTTCTGGAGTTTATTCGATGCTTTCCCGAATATCTTCGATATTTTCCAGGGTTTATTCAATGCTCTTCTGGATGTCTCGGATGTTTGTTTCATTGTCTCTAATGTTTTTCTCTGAATTCTCCTCACCTCATTCAATGATGTTCTGAATGTTGTGGCTTTTTTCCATCTAGTTCCGTTCTCGAATGATGATTGTTGATCCTCTATTGGAGCTTATTCAATGCTATTCTAAACAACTCTGATGTTTTCCTGTTTATCTCAGATAACTGTTTATGTTCCAAAGTTTATTCAACGTTCTTCTGGATGACTTTGATGGTTGTTGTTGTACTTTCCCAGATTTTTTTCCAATGAATTCCTGGAAAAAACCTCTGATGACTGTAACCCTTTCCCCACGTCCGATGCTTTCCCGAATGTCTGTTCAGGTTTTGTCTCTCTTTTTTTCCAAGTATTATTGGATACTCTTTGTTACCTTGGAAGATGTCCATAATATCTTGTACTCCTCAGTTGTATCTTCTTAATACTTTTCCTCGTGGAATCGTGCTTTGTTTGCTAAGTTGTTCCTCGTTCGGTCTTTCATTCTTTAGTTGTGCTTTCAACAACATTTATGTATACTGTTATCCCCTATGATACCATTCCTCATAGGATCTTTATCTTGCATTCATATCATTTCATATCATGTGCATCTTGTGGCATCTTAAGGCCAAAAATTGTGCATATTTGTATTTAAGTTTCTCCTATCTCGCCGAGACGAAGATTTCAATCTTCATATCTCCAAATAGAAGAAACTTAAATAAGGGCGTTTGTCATATCCTAATTTTTGATCCTGAGGTTCTGTTTTTCGTTTCGCATCGTCTGCGTAGCATATCATGCATTTTATCATACACAATATCCAATTTATCAGCTGGAATAAACTTGTTGAAATTACAGCTGAATTAGTCAAATAAAAGTCAACTGTGTGTAAAACCAGTGGACGGAAAATTTCAAGATCGAGCTTGTAAACGTCAGTGATATTAATCTACGATTCACATAGTTTTATCTGGCATGCTCATTTAAATATTTCGACCACCTTTTGGACGTTTTTTTGATTAGTTTAAGTCTTTTTAGCGGGTAAAATTTATTTCAAAATCTGACCAAACGTTGTATTTTTCCGAGTCGTTTATTTTGCGCTGATTATTTTGGTGCATTTATTTGATTTTTTCGAGCACTTTTTTTGTCCGACTTTTTATTCGTTTTTTTTATCATTTTATTTATATTTTTTTAGTTAAATAGTTATTTAATTCATTTAGATTTAATTAGATATTTTAATTTAAGTTTATTTTAATTAATTTTTATTTTTAATAATAACCATCAATATTTCCCAAAACACAATTAATCATGTCCGAGTAAATGGAAAGCATCATCATCAAATCAAACATGTTGAAATTAAAGAGGAAAGTAATCCAAACATGTCTCAGACATAATCAGATGGAATTGGAAACTCCTCATCAAACTTTCATATTGTCATTGAAACAAGAAGACAAGAATTGTGATTTCTTTCCAAAAACACACAAACATGATTGAGGAAAATTCATTATACATTAATTTAAAACCAAAAGTTTGATTTTGCAAATGGCTATAAGAAGAGAACACACACATTCAAAAGGGAGGACAGAAAAAAATACATACACACTCCTCTTTTTTTTCTCACGTTAATAAAAAAACCTGCTCCTCAAAACTCCATTCACCAACTAGAAGCATACTCCCTTCTCAATTTCATACTCCTTCATCACTTACAAACACCTTGAAAGCCTCCTGCACATAACTTGTTCTCCCTTATTTTCAAAAGGGTTCATAACCATCATCAATATTCTCCTATAAACTAACGATCCCGAAGAAGCGGTACAACAACCATGCGGTCATTGAACGAGCAAGAAAGAAGAGGAAGGAAGGGCTTTGAGGGAGAGGTATGTTTCCTTTCTTGTTTCTCGTTACTGTTGTGTTGTTACTTTATAGGATGAGTGTTTTGTTTTGTTTATATATATATATATATATATATATATATATATATATATATATATATATATATATATATATATATATATATATATATATATATATATATATATATATATATATATATATATATATATATATATATATATATATATATATATATATATATATATATATATATTCGCTATCGTTTTATTTTTTTCTTTTTATATATATTATGAGTTTACTAGAAATGGGGCGTGGCCCCTTTGTCAGTTCTATTTTATTTTTATTTTTTAGTTACTACTATTATTATGATTATTATTATTATTATTATTATTATTTTATGATTTAGATTATTAGGTTTGATTTGTTCTTTCATTCATTTATCTATCTTATTTTCGTATGTTGATTTAATTATTTTAATTATTTTATTTATATTAATAATTAGCTGTTTGAATGGTTATCTTATTAATTAGTTAGAAATTAATTAATTAGAGTGATAAACTCTTTTTTTTAGTCTTATGATAGATAATCCATATCCATGCTTACATCCTCATACGTAAATAATAACACTTGATGTTTCTCAGGAATTCAATTTCACTAACATTTCAACGCAATGCTTTGTTGCATACTTTCAATTTGCTCCACGATGCTTTGTCGTGCACTTTCTATTTATTTTATACGATGTTTTGTCGTGTACTTTTTATCTGTTTTCTACATGATGTTTTCCCATGTACTATGTTTGTGTCACCATTTGTTATCTGACTATACATGATGTTTTTCTATGTACTTGTTGTTTTACTTTTTATGCCTTGTTAACCCAATCTAAGGGAAAGGAATGTATGTTAATTTATTGTCATTGTGCGTGTCCCTTGTTTGTACACTTTAATTGTCTTTGTTGTCCTTGGTTCTTATAACTTGGCAATTCGTAGATACGAATTATGGATGCTCTGATTTCTCAAAGTTTCTTTTGAGAATACGTAGGCACAAGGTTAATCCTTGGTGAGAAACCTTTTCCTTTTACTTTGTTTACCATAGTTAAGGGAACTACGAATGTTCTGATTCCATTCCCGTCAAGATACATAGGCACGAGATGCGATGTCTTAGCGAGCATACTTATAAATAACACCTTCGGTCTCCCTTTACCTTTTCACTTTTAGCAAACAGATAACAAATAACACAATAAAACAAGAGGTTCCTATAGAATACTACAGATACTTAGGATGCTAGCACCTTCCCCAAGTATAACCAACCCTCGAACCTTAGATTCTCTTTTGCTTTGTTCTTGCATTGCATATTTTGGGTTATTCGTTCTTTTACCATTCCGTTGGATAAATTAAAGATCGGTGGTGAATTAAGATTATGTGATTCAAGTTAATTCAATAGCTTGATATCCGATTCTCACCGCGACAGTAGGTGTTATTGTACACCAAACTAGGTTAACAATTATTGTGTGTTTGTTTACTTTCTACAATTTTTATTCTTCTTGTCTTTGTGTTTAGCAGAGATCAAGTGTCTCGACATCTCTTAGGACATCTTAGATCTGCATACCAGAATTTCAATATTGGTCCAGATTGACACATTTAGGCACTTATGAGCTCTAATTATTCTTACTAATAAAAGATAGAGTACATAGGAGTTCAGTTGATCTCAACTGACACCCAATTAAGCATTTAAGGGAACATGGGATTTTATACTCTCCATCAAATATTGCTCAACTATAAGAAGTATCCAATAGTGTTTGCCCAAGAGACTGATGT
Source organism: Lathyrus sativus (assembly GCA_963859935.3). Taxonomy (NCBI): domain Eukaryota; kingdom Viridiplantae; phylum Streptophyta; class Magnoliopsida; order Fabales; family Fabaceae; genus Lathyrus; species Lathyrus sativus. The sequence goes on along the minus strand of OZ012735.1, from coordinate 646,543,021 downwards.
TGAAATAACTTATGCCTCTGAAACCCATGCCTCCCACCCCTTTCGCCCTTGCCAGCTTCCCCAAACTCAACCAATAGATCTTTCTTTCATTCTCTTTAGCGCCCCACCAAAATCTGGCAGTCATTTTTTCGATTTCCTCGCAATAACCTTTAGGGAGTTTGAAACAACTCATAATGTAGCTTGGTATTGCCTGCACCACAGCTTAATAAAAACCTTTTTTTCTGCCCTTGAAAGAAACCTCTCTTTCCACCCTTTCAACTTCTTCAACACGCGGTCAATAACAAAGGAAAAATCTCTTTCTTTGATCTTCCAAAAACAGCTGGGAGCGTCAGGTATTTTGAATGAGACATCACCGTCTTTACACCCATCCTGTTTAGGATCGTATCTTTAACCTCCTCGTGAACATTTCAACTGAAAGATGCCTCTAATTTATGCAAATTGACCACTTGTCCTGAAGAGACTTGGTGACTTTTGAAAGTTTCCATAATGCAGTCAACTTCTTTTGTGTTTGCCCGACTAAAGAGTAAGATGTACACAAAATAAATAAGTAAGGAGAGAGGGGGTCCCCCTGACGGAGGCCCCTCTCAGGAAAAAATATTATGCTTGGCTGGCCATTCATAAGCACTTGGTAAGACCCAGTGGAAATGCAACTATGATATCATATGCTTTGGACATGTCGAGCTTGAGGGCCATAACTCATTTCTTCTATTTTCTCTTCTTTTTCATCCAATGAAAGCATTATGTCGCGATTAAAGCATTATTTATGATTAACCGGCCTTGCACAAACGTGTGAAGTCAAGCTTCCAAGCTAATTTTGATGAAGACAAATGATCAAAGGTCTTACATATCAAAAAGAAGATTTCAAGAAGATCCACTCGTGATGCGTTGTTAATGTCTTTGAAGATTCAAGGTATATAAATTTGATAAACATATACATATCTTAGTGCTCAAGAAACATTAACGTACATTTTATCATGCTCAAATCATTTTCATCATCTTAGGTATATGAACTTCATATCTTATACATTTCTTAGTGCTCAAAATATTTTTATCTTACATTGGAAATTTTATTTTTCATGTTTGAACCATGTTAAATCACTTTCAAATATAATCTATTGACTTGGATAAATCAATAGATGTTGTATAAGGTTGGTTCAAATTCTTAGACAATTTTTCAAATTTTCAAAATTTTCAAACATTCTATTTTTTTGTTGTAAATTGTGGTATTTGAAACTGTCGTAACAACACATAAAAACCGCCACAATTTGCACCGATTTGAAACAATATTTGAAATTTTAGATTTGAAAAACGTTGAGAACTTGTTAAGTCAAGTATCCCTTTAACCGACTTAATAAGTCCTGTAGCATAATTGAAAAATGCTATGTTTCATTGCATCCATTCATCATCTCTTCTCATGGTAAACATTATATCTTTTCAAAGATAAATATTATGATTTTCTATCAAACATTGCCATGTTTTTGAATGGTGGTTATCATCTCTATAAATTGATTTTTTAAAGTTAAATTTTTCAATTACCTCTTTCAAACTTTGTAAAAACACTATATTTTCAAAACAGAATTTTCATATAAGATACATTGTGAATCATTATTTTTCATATCATATTCATCAAAGTATCTTGAGCATTAGAGAATATTGTTTATTGTGATTTCATATTGAAAGAGAAGAAGACTATAATCATTTGATTAAGTCTTATTTATACTACAAATCTTCATATAATCATTTTACTGAAATTGTTGTAAAAGTTCCTAAGTTCCAAGGATTGTTTGGAATTAGGTGTGTACTATAAGAAGGAGGATTGTTTCTTCTTATAGGGCTTGTTGAAAAATCCAAGAGGATTGTTCTTGGTAATTTATTTTGGATCTTGTATAGAAATAAAAGTGTTATCTTGTTCATAGGGATCTAACTATAATGAAATCTCTTTCATTTTGAAAGTGGACTGAAATACTCTCGGACTGTGAGGAGAACCAAAATACATCATTGTGTTCTTTACTTTTCTGCATTTTATCGCTTTCATCACATAAACTTAAATCAAACGAGAGAAAGGTGTCTCTAAAATCCAAGAAATTTTTATACACCTAATTCACCCTCCCTCTTAGGCGCACTCTATAAACTTACATAACATTATTTGCTCCTCATTAATAATTATTGGCAGAACATGTTTAATTCTGTTGGAAATTCTCTTGGTAACCATTTTATTTACCACATTACACAAACTGGTCAGTCTGAACTCCTTTGGTGACTTCACATTCATGCACTTTGGTATGAAGGCTATGAAAGTTTGATTAAGCTCTGATGGATCCTTGTTGTTATTCATAATTTCCTGCACCATATGTCTTACACCTTTGCCCACTATGTGCCAATATTTCTGGAAGAATAGGGCTGAAAGTCCATCCGGTCCTGGTGCTTTCATCAGATGCATCTGAAAGATATCAGCTTTGACTTCTTGTTCTATAAAACTGCTTTCACACGAACTTCTTTGATCGCTATTCAACTTCCCTTTGACAACCACACATGTGTTCTTTATGTTTGTAGGACCCGGGGAAGAAAACAATTCAGAGAAATAGTTAATTAGAATTCTTTCACAATGGTTATCTCTACTCCACCAAATCCCATTTTCATCTTTGAACTTTTTAATAGAATGTGACTTTCTCTGCTGCCCCGCTTTACTGTGAAAAAACTTTGTATTTTTGTACCCTTCAAGTGCTATGTATGCCTTTATATCCTTTTTTCCCAATGCCCACCTTTCTTTCTTATTTAAAAGATCTTCAATTCTGCTGATATTTGCCCTCACTGCTCCATATATGCACTCCTTGAATAATTCCTTCAATGGTTGGATCGAAGATAGTTTCTTGGCTCCTTGATTAGAATTACCATTCTAAATTTGTTGCACCATTTTTTCACATCTGTCGTCCTTGGTCCACACTTCCTCAAACCTGAAAAGATGTAAAAGATGTCTCCTGTTTTTATTTTTTCTTGTCGACGTCACCTCTAAATCAATACGAATTGTAGTGTGATCGAAGCTATAGCAGGATATATGCATGATTTTGATAGGTGTGAACCTACTGATGAAATATGTTGATGCAAATTCCCTGTCAAGCCGACATTGTATATTTCCACCTTCAGATATGTCGTTTGACAATGTGAACGGGTATCCTTTGAAGCCCAAATCTTGCAATCTGCATATCTATATAGTTTTCCTACTCCACCCCACTTGACTCGTGGATTTGTTATTCCCTCCTTGTTTATCACTGTCACAAACAATGTCATTTAGGTCACCAAAATAAAGCCATCCATCTCACACTTCCTTCGCAATTTGTTGGATAATCAACCATGTTTTCTTCTCCTTATTCTCCTCAGGGTTGTCGTAAATTCCTAAGAAGAATTAATTTTAGTTATCTTCTTCCTCAATAATTGAGCCCACAATGTGATTTGCTGAGAATGAAATAATATCAATCTTCATAGTGGAGTTCAAAAACAATGCTAGACCACTAGCTCTCTCTTTTCTAACACCTCTCCATTCTACAAGCATACCATATTCAAAACCACATTTTATTCTAATCTCCTGTATCTCGCTGTCCTTTTGTCTAGTTTCCATCAAGAAAACAAACTCAAGAGTTTCTATACAAATGAGCCTCTGCAAGGCTCGAACTTCTTGAGGGCTCCCTAACCCCCTGCAGTTCTAACTTAGTATTTTCATTTGGCTAGGCGGTGTTGGTCCTCTAACACCACCTCTAGGTTTAGTATGGTGATTTTTGTTGCTTCATCAGCTTTTCATCTTTGTTTCCTACACCCTATCTCTTCGACATACCCTTTTGTGATTTCAACATCCACCAATTGTCGCTTGCCCACTTCAGTGTCAGATTCCTTTAAATGGTTCTTCTTTATCTTCCTTATTGTCTCCTGCCTATTCCACTTTCTCCTTTTGATGCTCTCAGTCTTTTGTTTCACCTCCCCTTCCATACCTTTGCAAGTTATAGCCATCACTCCTAATGACTCTGCTATATTTTCTATTGCTAAATCATTTGCCTTTGGACCTTCCACCCTTTCTTCACGAACTCCTCTGCTTATGCTATCTTTTCCTTTAGTCTGACTCACTTTTATCTCCTAGACATCTTCTTTTCCTTTCGTGTCGCAACTGCTATGGCTTGATGAAACATTAAACAAGCTCCTGTTGTAGTGTCGGAGCTAGAATCTTTACCTTTTGAATCTTCATAGCTCTTTGGTAATAGTGAGGCCCTTAACCATAGCCCATACGACAACTCTTGTTCATCCAAATCTTCATAAATTTTCTCCCCTAACTCTTATAAAAGCTTCAAAGCCCTTCGCTTGATGCCTAATCTTTCCACAAACAAAAAAGAAGGTTGGAAGTCGCTCGTATTTGAAATAGACATGATGTCCTTTCTCCTTGAATCTGACTATTGTTCCTATTTTCAACGGTTGATTCAAATCCATGGTTACTTTAATCCTCAAGAATCTATCACTCTGGTGTATATCTTTTGGATCCATTTCTTCAAAGTTTCCTAGTATGCTACCTATTTTCCTAGCCATCACTTCAGATTGTAACATTAAGAGTAAATCATAGATCCTTACATAGAAAGTTTCGAAATGCATATTCAAACTTGATGGTTGTTCTTCACCTGACACCCGTTCCAAGACCAACAATTTCCTATTAAAACTCCACGGTCCATTTTTGAGGACTGCTTCTAGATCACATTTGGATTCAAAAGGGAATAGGAAAATATTTTTGTTTAGAACCTGGGTTTCCACTGGGCTTTTTAGTCTCCATGCACCCATGATAGTGCTTGTAGAGGCTCGAACATTAAAACTAATTTTTTCCATAACTTCTCCGCCAGAGTTCTTTGTAAAATTTCATCACCACTAATTTCTTCCTTAGACGTCGTGACTCCTTCCTCTTTCGTGAGTGGGATGTTCTTCCATTTCTCCATGGTGTGAAACATAGCTAGAAAGAAAATAGACTCAGCTTTTAGAACCCAAATTTGTCCCTTTAAGTCTACCTCGAGGTCCAATTTGGCCCCTTAATTTTAAAAAGTTCCAAAGTGATATCATAAGCTTTTAAATGGTGCCATATTGGTCTTTTCCATCAATGACCCTCAAACATTCGTTAATGTGTGCAAATGTGGTTGATGAGTTGGCATGTTGGATTGTCATGTTTTTTAAGACGTTGATGTTGTTCATTTTACCCCCAAATTGATTCACAAATTTGATCTAGGCTAGGGAAAACAAACTAGAGATAGAGGTTCAAGCATGAAATCAAGTGCATCTTCGTCATTGCCGAAACAGAAAAACGTAGAAGGTGGTTGTTCTTCGAGGGAAGGTTTGAATCTGTATACAAGCTCCATTTGGAAAACCTTATGTCATTATGGGGACCTGGTTGTTCTTTGAAGGGCAACAACTGTTAAGAACTATGGAAAACATTTATGGGGTTCTCTTAATTATAAGGTATGTTTCATGTGAATATGAGATTTCTACTTTGAAAACACATGTTATAACTATTTGAATTGTAGCCTATGAATTTTACAGGGATATATAAAAGTTAGGTGTGGTTTCTTTGATTGGTTTTATGAAGTTGTTGGAGATGAGAAGGAGTAATTTTGGATGGGTAGAATTGAAAAGCTACCAAAGACAGTTGTAGAAGGAAAAGTGGTGAATGAAAAACTTGGGCAACAATTGATCAATCTTGAAAGGGAAATGAAGAAAACTATGAAGTGGGAAAAAAACTTTGGAATTTGATGTTATTTGTGATTTTAATTGTAGTAGTTTTTAGAATGAATTAGGGAAACATTTTATTTGTATCAGTGTGTACTAGTTTGTTCAATTTGAAATAAATAGACAAGTATTAGATTTGTATCAGTTGTTTGTATCAGTACGTACCATTTTAAATGAATAGACAAGTATTAATTTTTAGAATTTGTTGTATAGTTGTTTGCATTGTTTATAACAATTGTTATAATTTGTTGTTGATGTGTTTTTGTTTTGTTCCATAATATGTTCCATAATTCAATTTTTTGTAGTAGTTGATACAATTTGTTATATCAGTTGTTACAGTCTATACCAGTTGTTACAATTTGTTGCATTGTTCCACAATATGTTTCATAATTAAAAATGCCAAAATATGTTCCATAATTTAAAATATGATAACATTGAAACTATAAGTCATAGCCAAAATACATAGTGATAGCTTGTGACAGATTACATAAGTCATACCCAAAATAGATAAGTGATAGATTGTGACAGATTATATAAGTCATAGCCAAAATACACAAGTCATAGCTTGTGACAAATGACAGACATAAACTAACAAAGTGATAAAGATTCAAACTTAAACTAATAAAGTGAACATAACAAAATGCCACAAACTTAAACTAAATTTCCAAGTTGGTGTTGATATCTTAGTTGGTGTTGATCTCTTAGTAGGTGTTGATCTCCTTGTTGTTGGCCCAACAACAGTCTTAGCTGCACTTAGTCTTGTGGTAGGTCCTGGTGGTATAAAAGGCTTAGTTGGCCTTGTTATAGGTAACTTCTTGACCCTTCCATGCGATTCTTGAGATGCTGGAGTAGATGATAAAGAAAGCAGCTGGCCCTATGTGTAAAACCTTGTCGCGGGAGAGTCTTTCTCCAATGAGAATCAAGTTTTTGGGCAAGACAAGAAAGGAACTCGCCCTTTGACACCACACCAAGGGATAAGAGCTGATTGCTGGCGATGACTTGGTGAAAGGAATCTATGAGAGAAGGTTCTCAAACCGGGTTCCGACCGAATAGAGCGTGGAGCCAACGAGTCTTTAAGTAAGTGGGCGTTAAGCGTAACGAGTCTAAGGGTGGCCCTTCTTATTTGGTTATTGTGCTGCCCTTCCATCAGATGATTATTGGGATGCATTACTTGGTCTTTGTGTAACTTGTTGGGATGCTTGACTGACTCCTTGCAAAGCTTGTGTTGATGGTTGTTGGGATGGCTGCTTTGATGGTTTTTGGGATGGCTGTTGGGATTCATTAGTGACTCCTTGTGAAGCTTGTGTTAATGGTTGTTGTGATGAATGCTGGCTAGATGGTGTCTTGCTTCAAGTGAGCTTGTTGTGACCTGGTTTCTTACATCTGCTACACCTAACATTAAAACCAATCCTTCTCATTTTCTTGTCGGAACCATTAATCTCACCCTGCTCTAAATTCCTTCTCTTTTTGGCCTTCCAAGCATCTTCCTATATTTGGGTGGAAGCACATCTGAATACTCAGTCCTTACCCAAAGATTAGATCCATTAACTGGAAAAATAACATGTTTATACACTTTCATATATCTTACCTTTCTGTAATAACTTAGAATGTAGTCATCAATTCTATAGTTTCTACTCTTCATAGATGACAGTGCATGAACACAAGGTAGGCATGTTAGTTCCCATCTTATGCATAAACAACTATGCTCCTTCAAGTCTACTGAAAACTTGTCAGCTTGGTTTTCAAGGTGCGTAACCTTAAAGATATGCTCATCAGACATCCTAAAACATGAACATATGATCATTAGACATAGTTGTTTGAAACACTTCATCAGACATAGTATTAAAGTTACGTTAAGTTCATGTATCTTACCTAGCAAGCCAGAGGTTTGTGTATGAGCTGGTTTTTTCAATTTTCCTTCTTATGTTTGGTAACACTTCAACATCTTCCATGTTTTGAAATCTCGACCTGTTTGTTGCCCATCTCTCCATCATGTATGTCCTTATTTCTTCCACCATGGTTATCAATGGCTTAGATCTAGAATTCATGATTACACTATTAAATGCCTCAAACATGTTATTCAGAACAATATCACATTTGTTATGTGTCTTGAAGTATGATATACTCCAGAATCTAGGTGGGGTGCTCTTCATGTGCTTGTAGGCATCTACATTGACATCCTTCATTTCTTTCATCTCTCTTTCCCAAGTTTTGTAGTATGTTGACTTTGCTACCTTCCAAATGATTTCTTTAAACATCTTGCCAGGATATCTTTTCCTGTAATTGTTATAGAGATGTCTGACACAAAATCTTTGCTCAACTCTAGGTAGCAGTTCATCCATGGCAGGTAATAATCCATACACAATCAGTTTTAAAACATAAGCATAAATATAACAAGTAAGAGCATAAGCATAACAAGTAATGAAACTAAGCATAAATGAAATAACATAAGTATACCTTTTGTTTATCATTATATAAAAGTGTATGTGAGGCACTTTTCTCTCCCACCAAGGTCATCAATAAGAAGCTCCAAGAACCATGTCCAGCTATCCTTATTTTCACTTTCAACTACTGCAAATGCTATTGGTAGCATTTGATAATTTGGATCTCTACCTATGGCTGCCAATATTTGACCTCCACATAGCCCTTTCAAAAAACATCCATCAAGGCCAATGAAATGTCTGCATAATTTGAAGCTTTCCTCACAAGTTGCAAAGCAAATGTGTAGCCTTCTAATATGGGGTCTTTGATCATCAATACCCTCTTGCCCAGGTTGGACATTCAGTTTCACAGTAGATCCTAGATTTGATCTCAATAACTCATGGCAGTAGTCACAAATCCTTACATAATCCCATAGGAAAGAACCATCAACCATGTCTCTGGAAGCAAATCTAGCTCTTATGGCGTTAGTCTTATTGACCCCTACATTCCACTTCTTTTGTGCTTTTTCCTTTATGTCCTTAAGCTTCAATCTAGGGTTGGTTTTTAATGAATTATGTAGCCTTTTGCTTAACCATTTGACGCTCATTATCTTCACATTGTACTCCCTACTGTAACTATGATTGTCTATTATCTTCCTTAGTTGCCAAGAATCCTCATTAGGTAACTTAGCACTGTAAGCTTCCCACTCACATCCATCCTTAAACCTAACCCTAACTCTAACCTTGTCATTTTTAGTGAACTTCAGGTTCCTGGCATATTGGACTACATATGAAGTTATAGCTTCCTTGAAATCAGCTTTGGTAATAAAGTACATTCCTGTTGTACCCCAAAATTTGACCGACCTCTTTGGCTTATGTTTCATTTCATTGCATTAGCATATTACATAAAACATTACATTGCATAGCATTTTTTGCATTTACAGAGGATCAAAAAAATGTGTGTCTAAACAAAAAGAACTTGCCAAGGATTTATAGACCTGATCAAGAATTTGTGTTCAAGTCATCAGATACAAGTCAAAGTCCTTGGAAATAGGCAGACAAGTATATGTGGTTCTCAGGGGCATATATAAAGAAAATCCAACTAAAAAAATTATTATTGAAATAAAATGCTCAAGGTGAGATTTGAACTCACTACCTTTGGATTACAAACACATTGCTTCACCATTTCATCCATTCATGCACATGTGATAAGCAATGGAAAGAGAAATATATATTTAAAAGTTGGAAAAAAGCGCTGGAAAATAAAAAGGGAGGGGTTTGGTCTCCACCAAGGCTCGAACCATGGTCATGATACATTTTGCGCGCTTGCTTCAACCACTGGGGTGGCGATACGTCCATGTATTTGGCCACCCCAATATTTACAAGTACCTTGTTTTTGTTTCAAAAAGCTGGGCAAGATTAAACATAATATTGGCCATGCGTGAGGGATTGGAAGTTGAGCAAAACTCCACCATTTTCAGCAAAACAAAGGCCTATCCTGTTTGATTTTTAGCAAGGATTGATGTGGTATAGTTGGTTTTCACAATTTATGTGTGTGTTTTGTGATGCAAGCGAAATTGCAAGAGGAAGCAAGTTTAGTTTTCTTATGGAATTTGTGTTGAACTTGGCCAAGACATCAGTATGTTACAAAAAGCATTTCCATACGACATAAGTTGGTTTTGTTTTCCCTCCAAATATTGCCATAACAAGGGAGACAAGGCTTGTACCCCTCATATGGGTATTTCGAATTTCTTGCCCAAAGGAGGAAGGGACCAGCCACCCTTATTCTGCAGCTCAGCAGTCTGCTCCCCCCACTCCTAGCAAACCATGAAATGCCAGCCTACCCATGTACTCTGCTTCCCCTCACCATTGGATCCCAACAACCATGAGAATGCAAAATCTGCACCTTTCACCCTCTACCACAGTAAAACTCTCATTTTCACATTTTTTATTGGATATATAAGCTAACTTGTCAGCTCAACAGAAAAAAAAACCCTAGCAGCCATCACTTGTGTAAAAAAATCAGAAGAGCTTTTAACATTCTTTCTCTCAAAACTGCCCTGAAGAAAAAAACAAGCTGCTTGTTTCAAAAGGAAGGGAAAACTTCAAGGTTTTGCTTTGGCTGCTAGTTTACTTTGAAGTCTACAGAAGGTAAGTCATTTCAAAACTCCTTGTTTCATATGCATTGAAATCACTAAAATATGCTTGAGCTTGAATATGTTCTTGGAATGGGTTAACTTTCCTTTGAAATATTGATGAGTATTGTGGTGACAAATTTGTGGTTTTGACTGTACGAATTGTGTTTGTGTTTGATTTTGGATGTCATAAGTTCATTTGAATATGCAGCTGTGCAACTGCTCTTGTGAGGTCATTTTATTGAAATCATGTGTTTAAAATGTCAAGGGTTTTAAGGCCTTAGAGATGGCATTGGCCACTATGATGAGAGGATTCAAGTTTGGTTTGTTGATCATCATAGGTCTTTGTTTAAGGGAAGATTTATTGAGGTTTACTCTTTGTTTTACATGTTGTTCCTGTTGAGGTGATTCAAAAATGCTGCTGAAAGCACGTTTTACTCCATGATGATCAACATTTGGTTTGGGTTATTGACCTTTGTTTCAACATCTGTTATTTGAAAGTGTAAATCTGTTAATTCATTGGTTCATGGTTGCTAAAAAATTGCTTGACATGCTGAAATGTGGTTGAGAGCATTTGTGTTATCTTGTTTAAGTTGAACAGTTTGGTTAGATAAGATAGTTTTGCTTCCTTCATAAAAAACCTGTTGCTGAACATTGTAGTGTGCTGTTGTTTCTATTTTCAAACTCCCTAGATCACAGTTTGTTTTGTTGGAAAACTTCTCACTTTATTTTTGAGCTTGTTGATGGTGCTGTATATGTCTGATTTGGTTTGTCTTTAGTGTCACGTATTGAGGCTGATGTTTGGTGTTTAGTTTGATTATGATTGATGTTGAGATGATCCATATGAGTGCTAAAGACCAATTTGTATCTGGCTACTGTCAGCAACCATATGTGAGTAAAGCTACATGACTTGTGCATTGGTTGGTTGTATCAATGTTTGTATTGTGAGGTCAATTCTGGTTCTGTTCTATTCAAAACTGGCTGAAATGTATTTACCATGGGCTTGGCATAGCAAACATTGATTTACAGGTAATTTAGCAAACCAGGTCTGTATGCTTAAAGTTTGATTGTTGGTTCTCTAACTACATTTGTTGTCTAAATTGATTGGGAGGTTAGTCAGTCAATGTTCCCATCCAAACCTCATTGGGTTTCATGTTTTTGACTAATGCTTAATGTTAGGAGACCAATCAATTGTAAGCTTATCTTTTTATGGTGACTGTCATATGTTTTCAAGCATAGTGTATTATGTGCACCTTTACCATCAAGTTTGGGGTCTGTAGGGACTTGCTTGTTAGCATTGTAGGAGGATAACCATTATAGGCTTGTGATATTGATGTTTGTGATAGTGTCCTGTTGGAGATTAACTGCCATGATAGCCTCAGATTTCAAGATTTTAATCCCTATTTTGGTCTGCATTATGTTAGTAGGTTAATACTGTCATAGGATTTGCTTGGTACTGCTATTTGAGCATTGTTTTGTTACTTTGAGTCTTGTGAACTTTTAATATCATCAAGTTTGGTTTTTTTTGTAGTGCATCAGGTTTGATTAATCATTGATAACAGGATTTAAGCAGTAGATAGGGTCCAGTTCAGGACATTCATACTAGGGCTGTCTTTGAGACTTGTTGGTTTTAGACTTGTTTTTATAGGCTTGTGTTGGAACCGTCGTGGGAGATAGTTTATTTTTTGGCTGACTGTTTTGTGTGAGTCTTAATGTGGTTGGTGCATGTTGTTTTGAGTTTAGGTTTTTAGTGAATTTCCCAGCTGTTGTGATGAGCTGTTGTATGTGGTTGAACCTGAGTACCCATGATTGTTATATCACAGTTTTGTCAACACTTTTGGAATGCCATTAGTTGGTTTGGTCTACCTTTTGGTTAGGATGTTTTCTTGAAATTGCCTAACATTTAAAGTTTATGCTAGGCCTGTTCATCTTTTGTAGCATTGGCAGCTTATGATTGATAAACTTGATTGTGTATGTTTAGCTTGAGTTTGTGAATGATGTTGAATTGTAGCGCATTTAATCTTCAGTATTTGGTATTTGTTGATGTGTAACATTGCCATGACGGATTTGCAACTGTTACTACTGTCATCTACCTCAGTTTGAATCTTTTGAGTTTTGTCGTCCAATGTTAGGATTGTTTTTGGTCTGTTATGCTCTCACATGCTAGTGTCTTTTGGATTAGCATTGTGGTTTGATGTTGGGCCTGTTGCCCATTCTTTGTTGTTAGTACCTACCATTTTAAGCTTCTCATCAATTTCTGCTTTGGTATTTTGGTCTGACATTGATTGCTACTCATTGAGACACATCATATTTCAGTATATTTGAGGCTTCCCCTTTGAGCATAATCATAAGCTTTACAGTTCTGACGTGTATAGATCCTGTTTGGGATTTAGTTTCTTTTGTTTTGGTCATTAAATCTCAAAAGGCATTTCAAATACCTCTTTGCATGAGCATGCGAATTTCTCTGTGTGTGCTTTATTTTGAAAGACTGATGGTACTATCTTCTTCCTCTTGATTTTCTGGTTAGTTTTGATATAGAGTTTGCTCAGTTTGGTTGAGGTATGAGAAAGCTGCGAGTCAAAACGTATTTGGACGGTTGGCCTTATTTTTGTTTTGCCCAAAAATTCGCAGTGGTTAAGTACTTGTATTTATGGGGTGGCATAAATACACGGATGTATCGCCACCCCAGTGGTTATTAGCCATGCCTTAAGTCACTTTGCAATGCCATGTCGTGAGTTCGAGCCCAGTTGGGGCCATTTTTGCTTTGTTTTATTTTATTCCTCACATCTTATATTTTCTTTTTCTTATTCCATCTCTTATCAATACGCGCGCTTTGGCTGAGTGGATAAGTTACATCTTTGCAAGAGTGAGGGCGTGGGTTCAACCCTTTCCATGGCACTCCCACCTTTTATTTCCTTGTTATTTTGTATTTAACTGCACAAAAATTCCAAAACTCATAACTTTAGCATACTTTATTATCTTTGATTCATTCTTTTTGCAAAATGTTCACAATAATGACTATCTTCATTTAATGAGATGAATTTCAAATTATTTGTATTCAAAATACCCTTGGCTTACTTGAAAGTTGGTCCTTTGTTAGGGCCGTTACTTTGCATCTTACTTCTGTTCTCAAACCATCTTGTAAATAAATTCTTTGTATTGAATTAAAAATAGAGGATTGGGTGTAGACCTCTTCTTCTTCGAGCGTTGGGATGCCCACTGTAGTGAGGGTGGTTTAGACGCTCGTCTTTCAATATGAAGACATTTTCAAACCTTTTCTAAAATCATTTCTTTATATTGAATTAAAAATAGAGGATTGGGTGTAGACCTCTTCTTCTTCGAACGTTGGGATGCCCACTGTAGTGAGGGTGGTTTAGACGCTCGTCTTTCAATACGAAGACACTTTCATCCTTTTTCCTCCTAAAGCCTCGGTTCCGCACCGAGTCCATTTTCAAACCCTCCTTAAAATCAATTCTTTGTATTGAATTAAAGAGAGAGGATTGGGTGTAGACCTCTTCTTCTCCGAGTGTTGGGATGCCCACTGTAGTGAGGGTGGTCTCGATGCTCGTCTTTCAATACGAAGGCGCGACTTCTTCCATCACCTCTCCTTTCACAACTTCATTCCGTAACCCTTTTCACCTAAAACCTCGGTCCCGTACCGAGTGCATTTGCAAACTCATTTCCTAACAAATACTTGAATGGTCGTAGAGTGGTTAGGCGTAGGTCTTCTCCTACCCCGAGTGCTTGACGTTTACCGTAGGGTTCTTTGTCGCAAAGTACTTACCATTCAAAGCCAAAAACATCTTTAATAAGAGAACGAAGTTCTCTTTGCATTGAATTAAAGAGAGAGGATTAAGTGTAGTCTTCTTCCTCTCCGAGTGTTGGGATGCTCACTGTAGTGGGGGTGGTCTCGATACTCGTCTTTCAATACGAGGACGCTACGTTCGCCACACCATTTTCATAACAAAAACCTTGAGATAAAGAATTGGGTACTACCCGTAGGGGTTACTATCCGAGGACTTATCTCACCCCCTGAAAACAAATCCACAAATCAAATGTGACATCTTGCCTCGCCTGGCGAAAACCTAACATCTTTCAAAAAGGATATGTTACGTCCGTTCTACCGCAAACAGGTAATGCATAAGTCTCCTCACATGCGAGCAGCAAAACACCTAAACTGCTAGAATGCGCACGATAGCATCATCCACAAAATGTCAACAAGCCGTAGGCCAAACTACGGCTGCTCTGATTCTTTACTTTTTTTAAGTAAAGATACGTAGGCACAAGGGCCACAATACTTGCCGAGCACATTCCCCCATATTCGTAGCCACGAACTACGTCAACTCTGACTTTCTCACACCCGTTGAGAATACGTAGGCCTAGGATTGCAAAGTCCTATCGAGTCTGTTCTTTCTCTTTTCTCCCTCGTTCTCTTCTTCCTCCTAACCTCTCATTTCTCCTGTTTCGATCTTCTCTTTTTACCCCGTGGAACACTTTTATAGCATAATATTTAAGCAAATAAATTCACACGTCAACAAACAAATGGTTCCCATCGAGTACGATGGATACGAGGGGTGCTAATACCTTCCCCTCGCATAACCGGATTCCGAACCCGTTCTTGGTTGCGAGACCATCTTATCCATTTTCTTTTCTTAAGGTTTTCTCGATATTTTCCTTTCCCCTCATGGGATAAATAAAGTTCGGTGGCGACTCTTCTGTCCATCTTTTTCGCCTCCCCGTCGTTGCGCGATGCATTTTTCGAGTAGCGACAATTCCAACCTTCCATTTGTAATTGGACATGTCTTTTTGTAATTTGAACATGGGGTACTTTTTTCTCCTTACTCCACTACTATCATCACTATCACACCCACTTTGTAAATCCTCACTTTCGTTATTACTACCTTTAAACTCATCTTTATTTTCCTCCCACTTTTCATTACCTTTTTTTTTGTTCCCCTCTTGGTCATCACCTTCATTCACATAATCAATTAAATCATCCCCTTGTTCCTCATCTAAATCATCATCATACTCATTTGATTCATCATCAAATGCTACCTCAATTGCACTGTCATAGATGAAGCTTTCATCCTCACTATCATCAGAATTAAATACATCATTGACCTCACCACCACCTTGTCCATTATCAACATTTCCATCAGTTTCCATAACAACATTTTCACTAATAACATTTTCCCTAACAACATTTCCCTAACATCATTTTCACTAACAACATTTTCCAAAACAACATTTTCACTAACAACATTTTCCATAACATCATTTTCCCTTGCACTATTCTTACCACTACCTTCACCTTCCATCAACTCAGTTTCCTTCAAACCCCCACTAACTGCTTCCTCATACATTGTAGCGATGACTTGTTCAGTCTCATCCATAATTTTATTTTTCTCTACAATTATTTCATCAGCAGGACCATCATAGTAATTAGGTTGTGACAATATGTGTTGAATATAAATGTCAACACTAAGATGCACCCTATAGAGATCAACAATCTCTAGAGCACCTTTGACACAACCAACAAGTTCATCCCAAAGGTTGGATCCCGATAATATATCTTCTTAATCGAATTATACTCTAAAACCTTAAAACAACCTAATAGTTCAAAATAACTCCATCTATCAGCATCTATTTTCAACTTGGCAACTTGACCCCCTTTGTACACACTCATTTCATTGTCAACAAATTCACCACTGTGGTAGATTTTTAAGTTCAAATACTCAGCCATATCAAACCATGTCTTATGTCCTAAAATGAAGCGCAGAACAATAGCAAGGTTTATGATACGAGGATGGAAACCCTAAAACTATAAAAACCCTAAAACGAACAAAACAGAAAAATTTGAACTTCAATCACTAGAAGTCATTCCTAGTTGTCTTTGATATTAACTTGAAGAGTAGAGATTTCTTCAAATTGCAGCAGAATCAACTTCAACATGCAACAATGGTCGCGCTAGGGTTCCACTTCCTTTACTTTATTTCCTACTTCTGAGTAATGACTTTGTTTCAGTTCCCATTTCTTTTTTAGGCATTCAAATCCCACATGGCATCTACATGGCATGACTACTGACACATCAGCCCCACGTGTGTGCCAATTTTACAAACCCATTGACTTTGACTAACGGTGTTGACGATAAGGACTAACATGATACCATTTAAAAACTTAAGGGATCGCTTTGGAACATTTTAAAATTAAGGGACCAAATTAGATCCCGAGGTAAACTTAAGGGACCATTTTGAATATTTTTTCTATGATATATAATCAAATGTAGAATTAATTAGGATGAATTGAGGGTGTTGGGGGTGTTTTAGAACTAGAGATTTACCCCCAGATTATGGAATTAGAAGATTAAGAGGGAGGGGGATAAACATTTTATCCTTAAGGGTAATTTGGTTATTTTACAATGATTATATAATATTTCAATTCAATCTAAAATTTATGGAATTTTATGGAATAATAGTTAATTCAAAAATATATAATTATATTAGTAAGGACTAATTAGAAACTTTAACATAAAATAAGAGCAATTATGGAAATTAACACATTTAACTTGATTTACTTAAATTGAAGTCAATATAACTAAGTTGTAAGTTCTCGTAAGTAATATTGTTTCTCTAATATGGTCATGTCTTCCTATATATTACTTAAATTGATCTTATTTTTGGACTAAATTTTTTTAATTATAAGCGTCCGTTTAAAATAATACTTTAAAAATAGAAGGTGAAAAATAAATTACTAGTTTACCATTGTATCAATTAATTTTATTGGGCTCTAGGGTGAGATAGTCTGAGAAGAAGAAGGGAGAAACAAAACAAACTGAATTGGGCGAGTGTATGGGTAAGGCCTTTGGTCGCCCAAGGTTTTGCCTCATGACTTCAGGCAATGGATGACATCTGTCTGAAGGGGAATTAGTCGCCTAATTGGGCTTTAGTCATCTAAATTCACGTGGTGAATATGGACGGAGACGTCCCCTAAATACCAAATGATTTAGGATCATTTAAAGGGAGAAAATCACTTTCCCTGACCAAGTCCTCTAAATGACTACGTTTGTTGATCATGAAGTTAGGAAAATCCATTTTTTGGCTCTCTAACCTAGATCCTAAAAGAATCTATAAATACCCCATATCCTAAATGAGAAGGGGAAATCCAATTTCCCATAGAAACACACATAGAGAGCTTCCCATCACTCTGCATGATCAAGCCATACGTGTTGTCTAAATACCCCAATATGCACTTCAATATCAATGAGTTTATGGAAAGTATTAGAAAAGTATCAACCAAAATTAGTTATGCTAACTTTGGAAAGTTAATTAGGATGTTATAAACATTATTTAGGAGGTTAGACGCATGTAACTTACTACTTAAGCTAACTAGTATATTTGTAAAGCATGACTCTCTCATTGTAATGAAATATAGAATCAATGCAAGAAGGTCTTGCTTGAACACTCTCTCTTCTATGAGATTCATTCCCTTCTTCCATGTATGAATTGTGATCTAGAATAATGTGTCTTTAAATTAAATGTGATTGATGCCCCTTTCAAAAAAAATTAAACCATTAAACAAACGTAATTCATGTGTAATCGTTATGTATTAATGTTAACATACATTTGTAATATGCAAAGAAGTAATATATCTCTTTATGTTTCTATGTTACAATTTGATCGAGTTTTTCCTATTCACTATTATACTTTACATTGCTTGATTACACACCCATTCTTGTATTTGTGTTTCAACTTGTTAAGAAGCCCAATCTTAATTTTAAAAGAGTGGCAAAAAGGCCAATCTGGTTTAAAGATTTCTACATTAATTAGATGGGGTGTTTCTAGCCTTTTCCTTTTAGTCATTATTATTATTATGCTTTCCAAAATTATCTGTTAGTGGCTTAGGCCCATTTATCCTTTGAACCCTAACTACATAAAGGGTATTATGTAAGAGTTCGAATTTTTAATCAAAATTATTACAAGTCGATGTTATGTTTTATTCTCTTATGCAACCCAAGATCTAGTCTAGTTTAGTGTAGTCTATCAATTGGTGCTTTCAATCTATGTTCTCATGGCTCCTCCCAAACCAAACAATCCCCCTTCAAGAGACATTGTGGAGGAGGTTGTCTAAACAGCTCACCTTCATCTTGGTAATGCTATGGCACAAGTGTAGCAACAAATGGATGAAAGGTTTGACAGAGTTAATGCAAATCTAGAACAAACTATGGGTTAGATTGACACACGATTGGATAACGTAAAACAAATTTCGGATTCTCGCCATGAATCCATAATGTCCACTGTGACACCCCACTTTCCAACTGTTGTGAATCGGATACCTTTAAACAAAGTATAAACTGTTTCTTAATGATCAAGAAACACACAAGGGTTAGGGTTAACAAAGAAGACAAGGTAAAATAACAAGGAACAACAAGGATTGGTTATTAAACTGCTATTCTTTCCTTTGTCTTCGAACAAGATTACAAGTATACAAGAATAACAAAATAACCTCTCTCCCTTGAAATTAGGATTTTATCTTCCTATTTTTCCTTATTGCCAAGATTGAGAAACTAGCATCCTATTTATAATAAAATAGCACACTAACCTAATGGGCTTTTTAACAATTACCCATTACAAGCTAACTTAGGGTACAAGCTAACTTAAACAATTGGGCTTACAAGCAAGGCCCAATTCAACATGCTAACAACCCTAGCAATATTGACTAATACATGTTAGAACAAACTTCGACTACAACACGCATTACTCGCAAACAGACTTCGACAACACTAGAGTTCGATCCAACGTCTCACACCAACAATAAAATAAAATAAAATATTTTCAAATAATCATCAGAGTTTGTCCACCAAAGTGGGATATCACATCGTAAAATTCACCAAAACACTTTATTAGATGTTTTTCAAAATAAAGCAGTGGAAATTATTATTAATCCATCATTCTCGGCCATCCGCCAAATTACATAAAATGTTCATTAAGAAGGTTCACCAAAGTAAGATACATCACACGAGTAAAACGAATTCAACATAAAACAGATAGACACCCAAGTCTCGTGCTACGTATCAGAGCATCCTAAGACTCGACTCGCACACCACTATCCAAGCTAGCTATGCACCTGGATTATCTGTACTTCCGAAGAAGCACAGACCACAACAACAACAAAGGGGTGAGAAAACATGATCAAAATCATCGGTAATAAGATACATGAAATAAAGGTAGTAATCATACAATTCGTCACCAACATTCAACAAACCCGACCTACTATACACCATCAACCACAACATACAATAATGCAAATATGCAACTCAACACCATGCATGCGGTACCGACTCATTGGTTCATTCAATCGAACCCCGGATAGATCACATACACCCCTCCTTGGCAATGATCTATCCCCACCATTCTCCACAAAGAAGTATGGGTGAATCTCATACACTCCTCCTGAGCAATGATTCAGCCCCACCATTCTCCACAAAGGAGTACGGATGAATCACATACACTCCTCCTGAGCAATGATTCATCCCACCAAAACACCATGATATGCACGACACCAATGTACGACAACAATGCACGACAGACAAACTCAAGCACACTAAGTGCACACGATCCTCCTGATCACATCACCAAACATTATATATATTACACAACAAATAAACACAAGCACACTAAATGCACACAATCCTCCTGATCACCTTACCAAACATCATATATATTACACAACAAATAAACACAAGCACACTAAGTGCACACGATCAAACTCAAGTAAATAATCAATAAATCATTTCACTTGATCCATGGTTTAGTTACTATTTAATTAAACACTTCGAACGGGGACTAAAACCGACTTACGGATCAAAAGTTATGGCCAAAATCGTCGAAACAGAAAATTCACTAATATACAGCTTTGAGTCGACCTCTGGTCGGTGTATAGCAAACAGAAGCGAAATCCAGAAAGACGCAAACAGTATGCGTCGACCGCTGCGACGCATGAGTCGACGCAAGCAGCGCAGAATGCAGAAAATTCTGTGTTTTCCACCGTTGGAGGCCTTCCGGACCTCCGATTTCAATTCCGTAAAAAGCCATAGTTTCAGAATTCAAAATCCTACCATAATATGACAATTATAACAGCCAACAACACATTTTTAAAGATCATATCGTCATATGTCATATAACCATACTTTTCAAAACCATGGAATTTAGGGGTTTCTATCCTAAATGTGATCCTACCTATCACACACTATCACACAATCCCCATGATCATACGAAAACCCACCCTTACTGTCCAGAACTGTTATCTTGTTCAAATTCAAGTCTATTTCTCCACTTCTATCTCTTGTCCTCTCGATACTACAACCAATACACATTATCCTATCAATTTCTACCAGTTTTAACTTCAGAACCCACACCGATGTTCATCATCAGAACTATCAGAGTTACTCAGAACCCCACCCAAATTTACAACAACAATGGACGCACCAAATTCTACAATATCGTACACCAAATTTACCCATATCAACAGCAACAACAATTATAAACACCAATTCACCAATTCATCAACATACAGGTCATATTCATCAAAATCCCTACGGGGTTAAGAAATCCCCTCTATCCAATTCATGTAATTACCAATCCCAATCAGATTCTCCCCCCTTACCTCGATTAGTGCTCTGATTGTTGAAGAATTTTCAAGAATCGTTAGCCCTAGCCCTCTTTCCTTCCTCCTTGTTCTTCCTCTTTTCTCTTTTCTCTTGGAACTGATGTATCGTGTTCTAACTTTCTTTCCCCCCAAAGCTTCTCTAATATTACTTATTCCCTTACCACTTATTCCAATCACTCATATTCCCAATATTAATAATAATAATAATAATAATAATAATAACAACAACTAATAATCACCATAATAATAATAATAATAATAATAATAATAATAATAATAATAATAATAATAATAATAATAATAATAACCATAGTATTACTATTATTTATTAGATTACCACCAATATCATATTATATTAATATCAATCTCCATACTTAAGGGTACCCACTACGCATCCAGACACATTCCCCCCACAAGGACACACCAATAATAAAACATCACATCACCAAAAGGCTAAATAATTAAAATGGGTGTTACATCCACACTCCATAAACTCCTCTCACAAAAATAACAGCAACAACCTGCTACTGTTCATTCAGCAACAAGTTCTTCAGGTATTACTCAACACCTTTCATCTACATCCATGATTCCTACCCCTGTTACTCATATTATCTCTCCCACAAATACCCCTTTAAGACATTCAACACCTTTCTCTCACTCACCCATACAACCTACTATTACCACCACTATGCATACCACTATTACTCAACCACCACCACATTTTTCACCTTACCTACCCACCCAACCCGTTTTCACAAACAACCCTAATTATAACCTTCCTATTTTCCAGCAAAACCCATACCCACATCTCCCAAACATTCCCCCTTTACCTCACTACAAGAAACATTGTATTTTCCCAAGTGATTCCCACGTCACTAAGTTAAAAATCACTTAACTAACCACTATTTATGACGTGGGAGAAACACGCCGGAAATGCAATGGTGGGAACTTTTTCCCACGTGAAAAACACGTCACAAAGTTGTGACATATAAACCACATCGCAAATGAAAAAAAAAGTAGAAAAGGTTCCCACGTGAAAACCAAGTCACTAATTAGTGACGTGAAAATCATGTGGGAACTTACCTTTACCAAATTGGTTAGCGCGCTTGTCTGACACCAGTTGAATTATTTTCCCATGTGATTCCCACGTCACTAATTAGTGACATGGGATATGAAGGTGAGAAAATACTTAGAAGGGGGGTTGAATAAGTATGAAGATAAAAACATAGAAGTAAAAAACTCAAGTATTTTTATCCTGGTTCGTTGAACTCAACTACTCCAGTCCACCCTTTCTAAAGTGATTTGCCTTTCTCAATCAAGGACTTAATCCACTATTTAATCAACTAATTACAATAGTAAGCACTAAGAACAACTGTTCAAAGTCTTCTCAAGAACTACTGATCCTAACTGGATCTTCTTAAGGTTTTCTTACAATCAAATGTAATAATAAATACAAGTGTTAAGATGCTTCTAATAAAGCTTTATCACAACTGTGATTTTTCACTTAAGATTAAGAATAAAGAAATTAATTCTAGCAAGAATATATGAGTTGAATGAGAGCTTTGATAATGAATTCTTTTCAAGTGATTCGTCAACTGAAGAAGATGAGTGGAGACTTGTTTTTATAGGCACAGTGATCCAAGAGTTTTTTTCACGTTGAGAAGTGTGTACCAAAAGGTCTGAGCCCTTTTTGTCTTCACATCAAGTGACCTTTCCTAGAAGAAGAAAGCACAGAGAAATCATTTTTGTCTGTGTTCTTGTGTCTAGCATAAATAAGGAAAGAGTCGTTTGGATATTCCAACGGACATAATCTTTGAATTCTTCTTCAACCATTTTCAGCAAGAATCATCAGAGTCTAATTTGATCAGAGCCTTCTGATGTTGATCAGAGTTTTGCTGAATCATAGTCTTTGCAGCAAGTGTGCTTTTAGCGTGTATAAGTTCAGAGCAGAGTTTTGGGTCAGATCCTCAGTACTGGCAGCGTTAGTACTCGCAGAGTCTTCTGAATTAACTATGCTTGAAAACTCTTCATACATAATTCTTCATTGGTTCAGATGCTTCTGACTTGCTTTAGATTCTTCTAGAGCTTCTGATGACAGCGTCCAGAATCTTCTAATGGTTGCATCTGACGCTTCAGAGCCTTG
Source organism: Lathyrus sativus (assembly GCA_963859935.3). NCBI lineage: Eukaryota > Viridiplantae > Streptophyta > Magnoliopsida > Fabales > Fabaceae > Lathyrus > Lathyrus sativus. Next base: position 646,519,910 of record OZ012735.1, on the reverse strand, counting down.
CATATTTCTTATGTTCAGATCTGATTTGCTTCTGGAGTGATATTTACTTTAATATCTGCAGCAAACATTCTTAAGCAAATTTTAGAGTACATAATTCTTAACTACAAAATTTCATAATAGTTATCATCAAAACATAGAGATATTATTAAGAACCAATCTGTGTTCTAACAATCTCCCCCTTTTTGATGATGAGAAAAACATCAGAAATTTTGTTTAATAGTAAAGAGAATAATTATAACTCCCCCTGAGATGATGAATCTCCCCCTGAATTAAATAGTAATAAGGAATAGAAACTTCCCTTTTTGTCTTGAGTATTTTTCAGAGTTAGAGCTTGATTGTTCTAAACATTTGAGAGTCAGAGTCTCTTGCATATTTCAGAGTCTGAGTCTGATAACTTACATATGATCTGGGAGTCTCAGAGTTTCTTTTACAGAGTATACTTATCAAATGTTCTGAAATACTCAGATATTTTGTTAGATAAAATTGATATGTCTGAAGTTTTATTATGGTAGAGTTTAATTAAACAGTTCAGATCTATTTTCTCCCCCTTTTTTGTCATAAGCAAAATGTAAGAACTTTTAAAAGACAAATAAAAGGAAAAACAAACGAGATAAATCATGTAGAGAAAACATTGAGACATTCATTCATTCAGAGCAGAAAGTACAAACATCAGAAAATATTCAAGTACATGCATGTGCAAACATCAGATGCAAACATCAGAAAAAAATAAACTAAGATTGTTTTAACAAAATCATCTTCAACAGATCTGTGATCTCAGAAGAGGACTGTTCTTGTTTTGACATCCACTTAGACATGGTTTCATTCTTCTGATCTTGTTTGGACATCCACTGAGCCATGTCTTCAGACTTCTTATCTTGCTTAGCCATCCATGACTTAATCTCTGATTGACCAGCTTCCAGAACTGCAGTCTTATCTTCAAGATCTGGATACTCTTTCTTGATCTCAGATGAAGAAGGTGGGACAGATTCTGAAGCATGAACAGAGTCAATTTCCATAGGGGATTTGGAGTTAGGAGCAGTAGATCTAGAGGGATGTTCTACCAGAGTCATAGGCAGAGAGTTGTCTTCAGATGTATATTCAGCGTTTACTTCTGTATCACAGACTTCAGATGATGAAGGAGCATCCTTAAGAAGCAATGGTGCAGATCTTTTAACAGTCCAGAACAAACTTCTAGCAGTGTCAGAAAATCTGAGCTTCGCATCATCAGAATATACGTTCTTCAGATTTGATGCTACAGTATTGAATCTGTTTATGAAGCCATTCCAAATGGCATCAGATTCATTTGCATCCATTGTTGATGAACACTTCCTCTGTACAGAGCTTAAATACATCTCTATTTCTTTCAAAAAACTTGTAAATAAATGATCAACATTCAGCCTAGGTTTTGGGTTTAGAAAAGTTTCCAATGTGATTGGCTTTGGTTGGGGAGAAGGTGGAATGGTGAATTTTGGAATGGTGATCAGAGGACGAGGGTAGAATGGTATGAATGGAAGATCAGTTAATTGGCAGGTTTTGATCTGGTTAAAGCATTCAACAGATATGGTTTGCATTTGATGCATAGGAAACAACATCAAATGGGGTATCAGAGTAAGGAGTGAATCCAGATTTATCAGATAAAATAGGTTATGATGAAATCATTTATGGCAGTTCTTTAATATATGTTTGAAGAACATATGGTAGAATGATGGTAAGTTTGGGTTTAAGAGGAGTGATACTGTCAGATGGTTCAATTCTGGTGTAGAAATTTTTGAATTTGAAACCAGGGGGAAGTTTGTCAGATGAAAACAGTTTACACGAAGCAGAGGGTACACCCTCAGATGTCCTTGGCTTAGGTGTTGGGATAGGATTGGGAATGAGAATTTCAGAAGAAACAGGTGGTTCTGGTTGGTTAACTTCAGGATTTCTGAGAGAGAGAGATATCAGAAAATCTGGGTGTATATCAGATTCTGATGAATTTGAGGATGTGGTTGGAGTGTAAGACGTTGAGGACACTTCAAAAACAGTTTTGAGAGGTGTAACGTTTAGAACCTCTGTCTCAGGGATATTGGTTTCAGATGGGTTGGTTGATTCTGATGGATTCTCAGAAAGTTTTGATGGAGGTGCAGATGTAGGTGGTTCTGATGTAGGTGGAGCAGATGTAGGTGGATCAGATGTAGGTGGATCAGATGCCACTTGATTAGATTGTATAGTTTCAGAAAGAACTTGTGCAGATGCAATAGGTTTAGATCTGTTTAATTGAGGTTTTTCTGGTTGTGGTGGTTTTTCTGGTTGTTGTTGTTGTTGTTGTTCAGATTGTTCTGTTGGTTTTGTTATAGGTGGTGGAGTTTGATTTGCTGGTGTTGTTGTTGTTGGTGTTGGTGCAGATGATTGATTAGTAGAAGGTTTTACAGGAGTGGTGGAAACAGGATCAGATGATTTTTATGGGGAGGGAACAGAGATATGAGATGGAGCAGGAACAAATTGTTTCTGAGTAGGAGGTGGTTTTGGAATAGACTTGAATGTTGATTCATTTAAAACAATATTATTGAAAGAGGATATAAAAGATTTGGTACCTTTAATCTTGATACGCTTTGTGGGAACAGAGGGAGCGTCTCCAGATGTTTTCCTCTTGATCAGCTTCTGAGGCTTGTCAGCAACTTTGGGCTTCTTCTGAACAGTCACTGCTTCTGCTTCTGATTGACCTCTTTTCCTTGTGTTCTCATTTCCTCCATCAGGCATTGGTTCCCTTGCTCTTTTCAGAATATTTGCAGGAACTGGGGTTCCATCTGCCTTGCAAGAATCAATATACCTTACAATTATTTCCCTTGGTTCTTCAGCACAGAACAGTGGGTAGTTTTCAACTGGGATTCGCTTCTGACTAAGTTCAGAGATATTTAGCTTCTTGGGTGCTGATGTGAGTTCCTCTACAATTTTTAGTCTCTAAAGACTCTTGGCATTCAGAGGTTTCCCAACAATAGATTCAAGTTCGTCCTTGACTCCAGCAACATACAGAGCAGTCACTAGTCCATTTTCTGTGAGAATATCTAAAATTAACCTTCCAAAGGGAATCCATGTTCTGATCTTCTGACCCTTATCTTTTACAGATTCTCTTGAAGCATTAATATGATTCCATAAGTGCATGAACAGAATGTAAGGAAGATCTACCTTGGTGCTCTGACTTAAACAGTACATGAAGTAGAGCTGTTCATTATTCACATAGTCTGGAGAATTTGTAGATTTTCTGTGATGAATGCATCCCATAAAAATCTTTGCCCAGATTTTGTAGTCAGGCTTTAGATCTTTAAACTTGTTAGAGGTCTGTTCAGCAGTCATGACTTCCTCATAAACTTCTTCCATGTCTACACGCCCAGCTGGCAGATGAGATACTCCATCAGTCTCCTCATATCCTATGAGTTTCCTAATTAGATCTTTTGTAATTATAATCTCCTTACCCAGAACAGAAGACAAGATGAATTTGGGGTATACAGAAGCATGTATCCAGAATTCTTTCACCAGATGAGGGTAAACTGGTCCAAATAATCTGTCAAAGTATTTTACCCAGCCTTGAGCATCAACTATTGAACGAAATTCAAATCCATTTTCAGCTAATGAATCAAATTCCACCATTGATTCACAGAGAACTTCAAGTTTGTCAACAGGAGTTAACAAAGTCCTTTTAGGTGTCGTGTATGGAACCACACCCATATTTGCAGAAGTAACTGCAGCCATGGTTGATTGAAACTGAGTTGCTGTAGAAGATGAGGTTGCCATTGAAGATGATTTTGACAAAGGTTTAGGGTTTTTGTGAAGAGAGAAAAGAAGACAGAAATGCATAAACTTGCTTGAGTTGTGAAAAGTGTGAAAGTGGTGAGAGATGTGGTATTTATAGAAAACAATTAAGCATACAAACAGACAATCAAAGCACGTTTACTCACAGCAATTAATGTCAATTAATGAAAGAGAATAAAAATCATTTCAAGCATTAATTGATTCTAACAAATTGGGGGGGAAATCAAGATTTTCACTATTCAAACCATACCTCAAACGTCTCTTCAATAGTGTACACGCCATCTTTGCAGATTTAGAGTGACACGTGTTTGCTTGCATGTGCTTCTGAATTCTCTTGAGAAATGAAACGTTAACCAACGTTCAGATCCTCTGAGATTGGTTAGTTCAGATACACACAAATAAACATAAATCTAATAAGCAACAGATGAAATACTTCAGAGTGATAAACATTTATCATCTGTAAAATTTGCTTCTGACAAATATTATTCTGGACACAAATCCATACCAATATTTTTCAGAATAAATTTGAATCTATCTTCAACAAGGGGTTTTGTGAAAATATCTGCCCAATGATGATCTGTATCAACAAAGGCTAAGTTTATAATTCCCTTCTGAACATAGTCTCTAATGAAATGATGCTTAATTTCTATATGTTTTGCCTTAGAGTGTAAAATGGGGTTTTTAGACAAACATATAGCAGAAGTATTATCACAGAATATAGAAATGTTACTTTCAAATATCTGATAGTCTTCTAGCTGACTTTTCATCCAGAGCATTTGCGTGCTACATCTAGCAGCAGCAATATATCCTGCCTCTGTAGTTGATAGTGCAATTGTGGTTTGCTTCTTGTTGTACCAAGAGATTAGATTTCTTCCTAGAAATTGACAACTTCCAGAAGTACTTTTTCTTTCCACTCTGTCTCCAGCGTAATCAGCATCACAGAATCCAACTAATTTGAAATCATCAGATTTTCTGTAACACAAACCCACATTAGAAGTACCTTTCAGATACCTTAGAATCCTCTTAACAGCTGTTAAGTGTGATTCTCTAGGATCTGATTGGAATCTTGCACACAAGCATACACTGAACAAAATGTCAGGTCTAGAAGCAGTTAAGTAGAGAAGAGATCCTATCATACCTCTGTAGAGTTTCTGATCTACTTTCTTACTTACCTCTTCCTTGCCTAGTGAACTAGTTGGATGCATGGGAATCTTTGCCATCTTACTATCAGTCATGTTAAATTTCTTCAGAAGTTCTTTAACATATTTGGTCTGATGAATGTAAGTGCACTCTGGAGTTTGGTTGACTTGAGTTCCCAGAAAGAATCTCAATTCTCCCATCATGCTATTGAGCAAACTCCTTTCCCAGCATAGTATTGGTAGATCCAAATATGATATCATCCACATATATTTGACAAGTTAGAAGATCTTTCTTAAATGTTTTACAAAAGAGTGTTGTGTCCACTTTGCCTCTGATGAAATTTTTCTCCAGAAGAAAATTGCTTAATCTCTCATACCAAGCTCTAGGAGCTTGTTTTAAACCATACAGAGATTTCTTTAGTTTGAAAACATGTTCTGGGAATTTTTCACTCTCAAAACTAGGAGGCTGGTGAACATAAACTTCTTCTTCTATAATACCATTTAGAAAGGCACTTTTAACATCCATCTGATATAGAGTGATGTTATATTGTGCAGCAAATGAAATAAGAAGGCGTATAGATTCTAACCTTGCCACTGGAGCATAAGTTTCAGTATAATCAATACCTTCTTGTTGACTGTACCCTTGAGCAACAAGCCTTGCCTTATTTCTTTCAACTTCTCCTTTCTCATTAAGCTTATTTCTGAAGACCCACTTAGTTCCAATTATGTTGAATCCTTTTGGTCTTGGAACTAAATCCCACACATCATTTCTGGTGAACTGATTTAGCTCTTCTTGCATGGCAATAATCCAATCATTGTCTTGCAGAGCTTCATCTACAGAAGTTGGTTCAATTACTGACACCAATCCAAATAATGATGCTTCAGATGATCTGAGGAAGGATCTTGTTCTGATAGGGTCATCCTTCTTTCCAATGATAACATTCTCTGGATGAGAAGCTTTGATTCTGGAAGATGATCCTTTAACAGTTGATTCTTCAGAAATTGCATCTGGCGTTGCTTCTGGTTCCTTCACTTGAGCTTTGTCTGCCTCTGAGCCTTCAGAGTTTGTGAAGACTACTTCTCTATCTGCAGAGTTTTCAAACTGCTTTGGCTTTTTAATGCCAAGCTTATCATCAAATCTAACATGAATAGTTTTCAAACTGCTTTGGCTTTTTAATGCCAATCTGTGTCTCAGTATTGTATACTCTGTAGCCTTTAGAGCGTTCAGAATACCCAAGCATGAAACACTTCTGTGCTTTAGAATCAAACTTGTTCAGATTTTCTTTAGTATTCAACATATAGCAAATACATCCAAAAGGATGAAAATATGAAATGTTGGGCTTTCTATTCTTCCACAGTTCATAGGGAGTCTTCTCCAGAAGAGGTCTTACAGACATTCTGTTCTGAATGTAATAGGCTGTATTGATTGCTTCTGCCCAAAAGTGCTTTGCCAGATTAGTCTCATTGATCATGGTTCTGGCCATTTCTTGCAAAGTTCTATTTTTCCTCTCTACAACTCCATTTTGTTGTGGATTTCTAGGACAGGAAAAACCATGAGCAATGCCATTTTCATTAAAATATTTTTCAAAATATTTGTTTTCAAATTCACCACCGTGATCACTTCTGACTTTTATAATTTTGAAATCTTTTTCATTCTGGACTTGTTTGCAGAAGTCAAAGAACACAGAATGTGACTCATCCTTGTGTTTTAAGAACTTTACCCATGTCCATCTACTATAGTCATCAACAATGACTAATCCATACTTCTTGCCTCTGATAGATGCAGTTTTCACTGGTCCAAACAGATCAATATGAAGTAATTCTAGTGGTTTGGAAGTAGAAACAACATTTTTTTATTTAAAAGATGATTTTGAAAACTTCCATTTTTGATATGCTTCACAAAGAGCATCTGAAGTGAACTTCCGATTAGGAAGTCCTCTGACAAGATTAAGTTTATTAATTTGAGATATACGTCTCATATTAATATGCCCCAATCTTCTGTGCCAGACCCATTGCTCCTCATTAACAGACAAGAGACATTTAACATTCTGTACCTTAAGTTCTGAAAGGTTTATTTTATAAATGTTGTTATTCCTCTTTCCACTAAATAGGATTGAGCCATCCTTTTGAGTAATAGCTTTACAACATTTTTGATTAAAGGTTATGTCATAACCATTGTCACTTAATTGACTTATGGACAATAGATTATGCTTTAATCCTTCTACAAGTAAAACATTAGCAATAGAGGGAAGTTTACCATTTCCAATAGTGCCAGATCCAATGATCTTGCCCTTCTGATTCCCTCCAAATTTCACATCACCTCCAGATCTAAGCTCCAGACTTTGGAACATAGACCTTTCTCCTGTCATGTGTCGCGAGCATCCAGAGTCCAGGTACCATGATTGGCGTCCTGACCTTGCTGCTAAGAACATCTGCAACAAGAATTATTTTACTTTTAGGTACCCAGATCTTCTTGGGTCCTTTTGGGTTAGTTGTTCTGAAGGTTTGTCTAAACTTCTGTTTTTCAACATAAGGTTTATTCTGACTAGCCTTAGATTTAAACACATGAATGTTCTTTTCAGAACGAGTGTGTTCAATATTATTCAAGTGACCAAATTTAAAGTGGGAATATAAAGGAGTTTAGCCATTACCTCTTCAGCGTCAGAGTCAGATTCAGAGTCAGATTCAGATCCTGAAATTCCTTCCTCCTGATCTTCTATGTTAGAAATGCTACGTTGGCACATTTCTCTTCTGACTCAGATTCAAATTCAGATGTATCTGAATCATCCCAGGTAGCCATTAGAACCTTCTTCTTCTTATCAGATTTTCTTTTAGGCTTTTCTTTCAACAACTTTGGACATTCATTTTTATAATGCCCAGGTTCTTTACATTCGTAGCAGACAACCTCCTTTTTGCCAGATCTTCTGTGTACAAAAGATTATTTTCTTTGGTCAGGCTTCCTGAAGTTTCTGAACTTCTTTCCTTTATGCTTCCAGAGTTTGTTTATTCTTCTGGACAGCATGGATAGTTCATCTTCATCTTCAGATGAGGATTCTTCAGAGCTTTCCTCTATTACCTGCAATGCTTTAGCAGATTTATTAGATTTTAAGGCAATTGATTTACCTTTCTTTTGAGGTTCATCTTCCTCAAGTTCAATTTCATGACTCCTCAGTGAACTTATTAGTTCCTCCAAGGAAATCTTGTTCAGATCTTTAGCCATTTTCAGCGCAGTCACCATAGGTCTCCATCTGGTAGGTAAGCTTCTGATGATCTTTTTCACATGATCAGCAGTAAAGTATCCTTTATCCAGAACCTTTAGTTCAGCTGTAAGTATTTGAAATCTGGAGAACATAGCTTCAACAGATTCAGCTTCTTCCATCTTGAAGGCTTCATACTTTTGAATTAGAGCCAAAGCCTTTGTTTCCTTGACTTGAGAGTTTCCCTCATGATTCATCTTCAAGGACTCAAACATGTCAAATGCAGTTTCTCTATTTGTGATCTTTTCATACTCAGTGTGAGATATTGCATTTAACAATATTGTTCTAACCTTGTGGTGATTTCTAAATTCCTTCTTTTAGGCTTCTGTCATAGATTTTCTATCTACTTTCTTGCCATTCCCATCAATGGGATGAACATATCCATCTACGACCAAATCCCATAAATCAGCATCATAACCAAGGAAAAAACTTTCAATCCTGTTTTTCCAATAATCAAATTTCTCCCCATCAAACATAGGGGGTTTAGTGTTGATTCTGTCCTTTTCTTCATATTTGTTGTTAATGTTAGATATTGAAGTATTATCCATAGTAACAACCAGATATATATCAAAGTTTTTCTCACTGGATCTTTTCTGTCACTGTGAGGTGGTAGCGCACACAGAACCAGAGCTCTGATGCCAACTGAAGGTGAGAAAATACTTAGAAGGGGGGTTGAATAAGTATGAAGATAAAAACTTAGAAGTAAAAAACTCAAGTATTTTTATCTTGGTTCGTTGAACTCAACTACTCCAGTCCATCCTTTCTAGATTGATTTGTCTTTCTCAATCAAGGACTTAATCCACTATTTAATCAACTAATTACAATAGTAAGCACTAAGAACAACTGTTCAAAGTCTTCTCAAGAACTACTGATCCTAACTGGATCTTCTTAAGGTTTTCTTACAATCAAATGTAATAATAAATACAAGTGTTAAGATGCTTCTAATAAAGTTTTATCACAACTGTGATTTTTCACTTAAGATTAAGAATAAAGAAATTAATTCTAGCAAGAATATATGAGTTGAATGAGAGCTTTGATAATGAATTCTTTTCAAGTGATTCGTCAACTGAAGAAGATGAGTGGAGACTTGCTTTTATAGGCACAGTGATCCAAGAGTTTTTTTCACGTTGAGAAGTGTGTACCAAAAGGTCTGAGCCCTTTTTGTCTTCACATTAAGTGACCTTTCCTAGAAGAAGAAAGCACAGAGAAATCATTTTTGTCTGTGTTCTTGTGTCTAGCATAAATAAGGAAAGAGTCGTTTGGATATTCCAACGAACATAATCTTTGAATTCTTCTTCAACCATTTTCAGCAAGAATCATCAGAGTCTAATTTGATCAGAGCCTTCTGATGTTGATCAGAGTTTTGCTGAATCAGAGTCTTTGCAGCAAGTGTGTTTTTAGCGTGTATAAGTTCAGAGTAGAGTTTTGGGTCAGATCCTCAGTACTGGCAGCGTTAGTACTCTCAGAGTCTTATGAATTAACTATGCTTGAAAACTCTTCATATAGAATTCTTCATTGGTTCAGATGCTTCTGACTTGCTTCAGATTCTTCTGGAGCTTCTGATGACAGCGTCCAGAATCTTCTAATGGTTGCATCTGACGCTTCAGAGCCTTGCATATTTCTTATGTTCAGATCTGATTTACTTCTGGAGTGATATTTACTTTAATATCTGCAGCAAACATTCTTAAGCAAATTTTAGAGTATATAATTCTTAACTACAAAATTTCATAATAGTTATCATCAAAACATAGAGATATTATTAAGAACCAATCTGTGTTCTAACAGGATACACTTCACTATAAAATTTAGTAATAATAAAAAATAAATAATATTAACTGAAAACAATTATAAATTAAAATAAATATATATTCATTATTTTTAAAGTATAATATATATTCATTATTTTTAAAGTATAATATAAATTCACTAAAATAATATATTATACTAATAATAACATATTTAAAGTATAATATATATTCATTATTTTTAAAAATCTGTTTTTAATAATTAAATGTGTAAAAATAATTTATAAAAATAATGTATTAAATGTGTTATTCTGTTTTTAACATATTTACTAAAATAAAATAATATATATTATACTAAATCTGTTTTTAATAATCTATTTTTAAAAATCAATTTTTAAAAATCTGTTTTAAAAATCTATAATATATATATAATTGATTTACTAAAAATAACACATTTAGTACATATTTATTATTTTTTAATAAAAATACTTTTTCAAAAAATAATACATTTAAAAATAACACTTTTTAAATATAATACATATTCTTTATGTTTTTAAAAAATATATATTAATTTTTTCTATTTACAATATTATTTACTAAAAATATTTTTAAAAATTCTATTTTTTCTAACATAATAAATATTCTGTTTTTAAAAATTAAAAATACATAACATATTTAATTTGTTTCTAATATATTATTTTTGTTTCTTATAAATATTCTATTTTTCTAATTTGTTTCTAATAACATATTATTTTTATTCTGTTTTTCTAATAAATATTCTATTTTTCTAATTTGTTTCGAATAACATATTATTTGTTTCCAACATAAAAAATATTCTATTTTTCTAATTAAAAATACATAATATATTATTTTTATTTTTTCTTTCAACAACAACAACATAGTATTTCATAATCAATATTCTAAAATAATATTTCATATATCAAATATATAAACAAATTGTAATGCAAAAATACCTCTCAAAAGCTTTCAATGGAACTCCTTAATCAATATTAGATCTGGAAAAAAATTAACAGTTAATAAAAAGAAAAACATAAAATAAATGGAAACGTAAAACAGTCACAACAACATACATCATCTTCACCTTAAATTTGTAAAATTTTCGTTGGAGGTATGAAGCAGAATAATATGAAGGTCTGGAAATGTGAGGGAGGAAGAAGAAAAGCTGAAGAAAGAAGATGAAGAAATGAAGTGAAACGATATGGGTGAAAATTCTGGGATATATAATGAAACTTGCAACGTGGGGAATACGTGGGAAGGTACCCACATGAACGCCACGTCGGAACAAACATCAACTCCAACCATTTGCGACGTGAATTGGGGGTCGGAACAGTCCAAGCATTTGCGACGTGGTAATAGGGTCGGAACGGTTTCCTATATTAAATTATATCCGTTGTCCCACTAAATGCCAAAGCAACGATTCATTCATGTGTCTGACAAATTAATGGAAATCATTTTTGCGACGTGAAAAGCATGTGGGTAATTTGTGACATGCTTATCACGTGAAAAAAAAAGAACTTTTTTGAATTTACAGTTCCGTTGTGATTTACACGTCACAACTGAATTTGTGAAAAATTCAAACTTCCCTCCCCCTAAAAATTCTAAAATTTCGTTGAACATAGTTACAAAATTTATTAATTAAATAATTTAGTGACGTGGGAATCACTTGGCAACACATTTTTCCCCACGTGATTACCACGTCACTAAATCACTAGGGAAAAACAACATTTTCTTGTAGTGCCTCCATTTTGTACCCCTAAGCTTGAGCTTGCTTTATTTGATGGTTCCAATCCTTTGGACTGGTTATTTCATGCTGAACAGTTTTTTAGTTTTTATAATATGCCCCATGAAAATAGACTGTCCTTAATTTCTTTTTACATGAAAGATGAGGCGTTGGGTTGATTTAAATGGATGCATCAGAATTCATTTTTATTAGATTGGATTTCTTTCACAAAAGTCTTGGAATTACATTTTGGTCCTTCCTCTTATGAGAATCATCAGGCTGAGTTATTCAAGTTAAAACAAGAAGGCTCTGTTGTGGAATACCAAAATAAGTTTGAAAAATTAGGAAATCAGGTTATGGGCTTGCCTGCCGATGCCATATTAAATTGTTTTAAATCTGGGCTGACTTCTGAGATTCAAAATGAGATAGCAATCCATAAACCTACATCTATTTTCTAAGCAATTGGACTTGCTAAATTTATTAAAGCCAAACTCGAAGACACTAAGACTAAACTTTCCAAACCTTTCACTAGTCCCTACCAAAATAACAGCAACTCACAACCCTCTCCAAACAGCCCAACACTTTCCAACCACAAGGAACTCCCACTCTTAAACCCCAACTCATTTTAAGTTTTTAAAGATATTAAAAAAAATTTAAATAAAATTATTGTTGAATTATAAAATAAATAAATATTTATATTAAATACATAAATAATCAATTTAAATATATATATATATATATATATATATATATATATATATATATATATATATATATATATATATATATATATATATATATATATATATATATATATATATATATATATATATATATATATAAAATATTGATAGACACTATTATTATTAAATAGTATAAACTAAAATATATAAATAGTGTGCGCGTACCGGACATAGTGGATATAAGGTGTCCATATTACAACAATATTCATTTATTTTATAGGATATAACTATCCAAGTCTATGTCAGTATAAATTTTATCAATTTTTACCTTATGATAGCATCTAAGTCTATGTCGTGTTAGAAATCAGATTTTAACAAAGCTACAAAAGTGAGTGAAGGAATGTGTTTTATTCGATTAATCAGTGGCTAATATATAGCCATCTTACAAGCAAAAGGAAATAACTAACTCTACTCTTTACATGCCTACAGAGTAGTAAAACAAGTAACAAACCCTATTTCTCCTAAAGAATAGGTCTTATTCAAACAGAATAATAAAACAGTAGACTAAAACAAATACTAAAACACTAATACGTGTCCACCTAACATTCCCTCCCTTAAACTAAAACACATGTATTTTAGTTTAACTCCGACGCACTAACCATTCCAAGCATACCACGGAGTTTTTCAAACTGTTCAAGTTTGAGTGGTTTTGTCATCAAGTCTGCTACTTGCTCCTGTGAGTTGCAGTACTTTAATTCTACAACACCTTCATTCACTAAATCTCTTAAAAAATGAAACCGCACATGAATATGCTTACTTTTTCCGTGAAAAACCGGATTCTTAGCCAACTGAATGACAGAGCTGCTGTCACATTGAATTATAGTTCCTTCAACCTGCTCCACTCCAATCTTTCTCAAGATTCTCTTTAGCCATATACACTGACAAGCACATAGAGCTGCTGCGATATATTCGGCCTCGGTAGTTGATAAAGTCACTACAGGCTGCTTTTTTGACGACCAGGATACAACTCCAGATCCTATCATGAACACATATCCAGATGTACTTCTTCTATCATCAATATCACTCGCATAGCCACTATATGTGAATGCCAAGAGTTTTGAACAACCTTCATTCTTTGTGTAGAAAATGCCTAGCTCAGTTGTCCCCTTTAAATACCTCAAAATTCTTTTGGCTGCCAACCAATGTGACATGGTTGGTCTAGACATGTACCTGCTTATGAGACTTACACCATACATTAAGTCAGGACAAGTTATAGTTAAATACATGAGACTTCCAACCATTTGTTTGAACATTGTTGCATCAACTTTAGTTCCTCCTTCATCCTTTGATAACTTTGTTCCCGGTACAATTGGATTTTTCACACTATTGCTATTTTCCATTTCAAATCTTGATAACACTTCTCGTGCATACCTTCTTTGACAAATAAAAATACCATTTGAATTTTGCAGCACTTCCATTCCAAGGAAGTGTCTCATTCTTCCTAAGTCGGACATATCAAACTCTATCATCATTGACTTTTTAAATTCCATACACATGCTCACATCACTTCCAGTAAATATTAAGTCATCTACATAAAGGCTAATTATTAAAATTTTACCTCCTTTTGATTTGGTGAACAAAGTATGCTCACTCGAACATTTCTCGAAGCCTTCACGCAGAAAGTAAGCCTCAATTTTGTTGTACCACACCCTTGGCGCTTGCTTGAGGCCATATAGAGCCTTTTTTAGCTTGTAAAACTTCCCTTCTTCTCCCTTCTTAACAAACCCTTCAGGTTGTTGTACAAATACTTCCTCCTTGAGTTCACCGTGAAGGAAAGCGCTCTTTACGTCAAGCTGAAAAATCTCCCAGCCACACTGTGCTGCTACTGCAAGTATTGTTCGAATGGTATCGAGCCTTACCACTGGTGCAAATACTTCGGTGTAATCAACTCCATACCGTTGTGCATAACCCTTAGCAACCAATCTCGCTTTATGTTTCTCGACATCCCCATTTTCATTAAGTTTAGTCTTAAAGACCCACCTAACTCCAATAGGCTTGGCATCCTTAGGCAAATCCATCAATTCCCATGTTTGGTTCTTCTCTATAGCTTTCATTTCTGCTTCCATAGCCTCTTTCCACTTCTTGCTTTTGACTGCCTCTGCAAATGAAAAAGGATCATTCTCTGTTACCATCATCATTGCATGCATATCTTCTTCTTCTTCTGAGAAACCTTCTCCTGTTTCATAGTCCGCCATCCATACCGGTTTTGTTCTGACTCTTTCACCCCTCCCTTCATCTGCAACTTCTTGAATGTTTTCTTCATTTTGTGGTGAATAATCGGAAGTAGTATTTTTGCCCATGACCTCCACAATATTATCCTCGCCGACATGCTTTTTTTCACTTTCATTATCATCTTCTAGCACATCCAAATTCAGTTCTTCTTCAGTTCTTCCCCAATTCCAGCCCTCTTCTTCTTCAAATTGAACATCGTTGCTGATGATGATCTTCTTAGTGATTGGATCATATAATCTATAGGCCTTGGATTCATTGCTAACACCTATGAATACACACTTCTTGCTTTTGGCATCTAACTTGCTCCTCTTTTGGTCTGGAATATGAGCGTGTGCTATGCAACCGAACACCCGGAAGTAAGTTGTTGTTGGTTTCACTCCACTCCATGCTTCCTCTGGAGTTTTTTCTTTTACCGCTGCGGTCAGGCTCCTATTTTGAATGTGAACACACCAATTTACAGCTTCTGGCCAAAGCACTTTTGGAACTTTCTTATCAGCTAATATTGAACGTACTGCATTCATGATTGTTTTGTTCTTTCGTTCGGCAACTTCGTTCTGTTGTGGAGTGTATGCTGCTGTCAACTGCCTGCTTATACCATGAGCTTTACAAAATTCTCCAAATTCATTTGAGTTAAACTCACCTCCTCTATCTGTTCTCAAACAAGTTATATATGCACCAGCCTCTTTTTCAATAAATGCTTTGAAATTCTTGAATGCACTAAAGGCTTCTGATTTTTCATGTAAAAAATAAACCCAAGTTTTACGTGAAAAATCATCAATGAAACTTATGATATACCTTTTGTTACTGTTGGAAGCAGGTTTGATAGGCCCACACAAATCAGAATGCACGAGTTGAAGTTGCTTTGAGGCTCTCCAAGAACTTTGTTTTGGAAAGGATCCTCTATGCTGTTTGTCAACCAAACAAGTTTCACATAATTTTTCTGGAACTTTGAGCAGCGGCACACCGTCTATCATTTTCTTGTATGCAAGTGTTCTTAATCCTGTGTAATTCAAATGGCCAAATCGACGATGCCACAGGTGTGATTCTTTCTCAGAGGAAAGTTTAGCCTGAAGACACATCGAATTTTCTTTTGCTGCCATAGATGCTAACATATAAAACATTCTATTTCCACTCATGTTAGTTTGCATAATTAAACCTCTTTTAGGATGATAAACTTTACAAGTCCCTTGCTGAATTATAATAGCTAAACCCTTCTCCTGAAGTTGGCCTATGCTCAACAAATTACTTTTCAACTCAGGTATGTAAAAAACATTTGAGATTACCTGAATAATACCGTTCACTTGAAGTCGTACACTCCCTTTAGCTACCACTACCATTCTAGTGTCATTCCCAAGCTTCACAGTTTGTTTAAATCCTTCCTCTAGCTCCGAGAACCATTCTTTATATCCAGTCATGTGATTCGAACACCCAGAGTCAAGAAACCAAGCTTCTTCTATTTTGGTTTGATCAGCATCAACATAAGACATCAGCAAAACCTCTTCTCCTTCTTCTACATATTCAGCGTAGTTAGCCCGTTTCTCCCAATCAGGACACTCATATTGAAAGTGTCCCAACTGATGACATTTGAAATATTCTACGGTGGCTTTATTCATAGATGACCTCCCTCTTCCTCTACTTTGACCCCCTCGGAATGAGCCTCTGCCCCGTCGTGGCTTGTCGTCATAAGAAATTTTTAATGCTTGTTCTTCCTCCTGATTCCCATGCATTCTTTGCTCTTGAACAAGTAAACTTCCATGGAGCTCATCAACAGTCATAGTATCTATGTCATTTGACTCCTCAATTGAACATACAACATAATTGAACTTGGGAGTCAAAGATCTCAAAATCTTACCCACCACTGTGCTTTGCTTCATATCTTCTCCATTCACTTTCATTTTATTTATCACCATGAGGGTTCGCGAAATGAAGCTATCGATCTTTGGTACTATGGCGGACTATGAAACAGGAGAAGGTTTCTCAGAAGAAGAAGAAGAAGAAGATATGCATGCAATGATGATGGTAACAGAGAATGATCCTTTTTCATTTGCAGAGGCAGTCAAAAGCAAGAAGTGGAAAGAGGCTATGGAAGCAGAAATGAAAGCTATAGAGAAGAACCAAACATGGGAATTGATGGATTTGCCTAAGGATGCCAAGCCTATTGGAGTTAGGTGGGTCTTTAAGACCAAACTTAATGAAAATGGGGATGTCGAGAAACATAAAGCGAGATTGGTTGCTAAGGGTTATGCACAACGGTATGGAGTTGATTACACCGAAGTATTTGCACCAGTGGCAAGGCTCTAATACCAAATGTTAGAAATCAGATTTTAACAAAGCTACAAAAGTGAGTGGAGGAATGTGTTTTATTCGATTAATCAGTGGCTAATATATAGTCATCTTACAAGCAAAAGGAATTAACTAACTTTACTCTTTACATGCCTACATAGTAGTAAAACAAGTAACAAACCCTATTTCTCCTAAAGAATAGGTCTTATTCAAACAGAATGATAAAACAGTAGACTAAAACAAATACTAAAACACTAATACGTGTCCACCTAACATGTCGTACAAATTTTATCAATTTTTACCTTATGATAGCATCCAAGTCTATGTCGTACAAATTTTATCAATTTTTACCTTATGATAGCTTATATTTTTCATGAATACCCTCTCGAGATGAGTTAAATTGACGCAAGTAATATTCAATATTGAAAGTTACCAAAATCTCCAATTTAGCTGTTCTTTCCTTTACTTCTTTATTTTTAAAAACATAAAATATGAGGCTATTATGTTGATATTATTTTTTCTATCAAATCGAAATACAGATTGATCTTGATGATATAATTGCTCTCCGTTTGGTGTATTGTTTATTTATTTATTTACTGGTTGCATGTATTTTATTTTTTTATTTTAAGAGTTAAACTTAATAATCTAAGTTGGTTTAATATTAAACTAATTGATTGCAAGGTTGAATATAATATAAAAATTATTCAAAATTATTATGAATGATTATCATATGTACGTTTACAAAATCTCTTTTCATATAAATTTTATATTTTAGGTTCATTTTATAGCTTACTAGATGATGAAAATTTTAATACAAAAATAATTAAATAAACATAAGAATTAATTATATAAAACATGGTTCAGAAGAATTAAATTGTATCTACATCCTAATCAATATAAATTAATCACTTAATATTTTTAAACAAAAAAACGAAATAGATATAAAAGGATAAAACTTAAAATTACAAAATTGAGATCACCAACGCTATTCGAATCACCAATTTTTACTCTTAAGTGCTTGCTTAGGTATTTTTAAAGGTTTTTCACGTATTCTTTTACAAAATCCAAAATCTCTAGTTAAATATGTCCTTTTGATGCCCGCAAATGCACAACACAACATGACTTAACATCATTGAAAACACCTACCTTGCATGCATGGATACAAAATCTATCAAATATGTCCTTGAAAACTTCTACCATGCATGGTTACAAAATCTCAATTAAATACGTCTTGTCTTTTTGATAGGGAAAAAGGCTATAAATGACCTACGTGCATGGTTACAAAATCTTTCAATCAAATATGTCCTTTTGATAGTCGAAAGAGCTACAAATGACCTAACCTACCGTGCATGGAGTCACCCTATTGCAACAACCTTCTTTTTGTATTATATTTGGTAACTATTAAAGCAACTCAAGTAATTACTTCAATTTCTCTACTATTTCTTTCTTCTTTGTTTTCTAATCCAATGTTTAAAAGTAAACTCACAAAAATAGATAAGAGAAAGAAATGACATGAAAATTTATAGAAGGTTTAGTTTTAAAAAAATATAAACTCACGAATCAAAAAATAACTTAATATTAAATTCTCCAAAATATTTTTAGGTTATTTTCTCTAAGAAATAGACGTTTTAAAATAATATTAGTAAGTTTGTGATTTAGCAATAATGATTTATGAGAATGCCTTTGTGTTTCACAAAACTCTAATCACTCAGACATGATCAGACGAGCTTTTACACTTTTTCTTTTTCATATTCTAAAACTTTAAAACTTTGTCGAATACACAAATTGTATAAGTACTTACTTGACTCTTCTTGAAGATGAGACTTGAGATATCTTCGATTCAGACACCATCATCAGAGGATATCATAGTAATCATTAAATTATCACTCTTCAGGTTTATTCGAAGAAAGAGCTAAAACAAATTATCTTGTGCATCTGTGACCACTTTGAAATACTTGCTTGTCTTTATGAATAAAGTCAAACTGCATCTTCATGAGTTGCCATCAAAGTTGAGTTGTCATCATCAAAATCATTTTAGATATGACTTGTTTAACTTTGATCATTTATTGATTAAACTTGTAAACACATTCCACAACTCTGTGTTGTCTACATGAAACCCAATGATTATAAGTTTATAGAGATTTACTTTTCATGGGAAGATTTTTTTTTATTTGTAAGAATGTTAAGTCATTCGTACGAAAGTGATCAATGTGTATATGTCATGTCATATATAACTAAATGCATCTTCAACTACATCTTCTTGCATAGATTTACAAACACATTGAAAGAGTTGTGGGACTTTAAACCTTTGCTACTACTAGTGATATTACATATTCCACAACTACAAAAATAAATACAATAACTCTAAAATATTCTAGAATTTGAGCATAATTAAGTTGAGATTAATATTAGGAATATGTCTAACACTCTTCTGTTGAATCTTGTATCTAACACCATTTCAACCAAAACATATCTCATATCAATAATTTCTCAAACTCCCTTAATTCCCATTTTTTTCGTGGAAAATCACCATCAATATAAGATGACAAGAAATCGTGCTTATGAATAACATGATACAAAGCTTTAGAATCAAAAATCAATTTGATTTTAGACAGGCAAGGTTTATGAAATTACTATCATAAAGAATGTACACATTATTATTATTATTATTTGCAACTGCACCCATGTTTCTACCATTTTTCTTTTCATTGCTTTCATCTCTTTCTCTTGAGGGACATGCAACTTCTTTTTTAGTGTATCACATTATCACAATTATAACATATAATTTCTTTTCTAGTTTTTGACTTAATTTTTATAAAATTTAATGCCTTGAATTTTTTAATGTAAATATATAACTAGAGCTTCAGACTTATTAGAACTAACAATCAAACCATACATTTTCTTTTAACTTCTTCATTGCACATAGAAATTATAAGGCTTTTGTTGTAAATCGGATATTTTGAAACAAAGTATAAACGGTTTTTTTATGATCAAGAAACACATAAGAGTTAGGGTTAACAAAGAAAACAAGGTAAAACAACATGGAACAACAAGGATTGGTTATACACTGTTATTTTTTTTTTTCTCTTAGAACAAGATTACAAGTATAAAAGAATAACAAAATAACATCTCTCTCTCTCTCTTGAAATTAGGATTTTATCTTTCTATTTTTCCTTATGCCAAGATGAGAGACTTGCATACTATTTATAAGAAAAATAACACACTAACCTAATAGTTTTTTTAACAATTACCCATTACAAACTAACTTAGGGTACAAACTAATTTAAACAATTAGCTAGGCTTACAAGCAAAACACAATTCAATATGCTAACAAACCTAGCAATATTGACTAATGTATGTTAGAACAAACTTCGACTACAACACGCATTACTCCGACAGCAGCATGCGAACAAACTTCGACCTCAATATGTTCTGAAATATTTGTAGACACCATCTTATTTACACTCGACCAGACCTTAACACCCCCAATATGTTCTGAAATCCAACCTCAAATTTATGGATCATTTTGCATTGAAAAATATGAAGAAAAAAAATTCAAACAATTTTAATTTTAATAATTAATTAAAAAATTTTGAATGCACAAACATTTTAATCCACACAATACATTAAATCGCACATGCAAACTTGTAAATAAAATATAAAAAAAAAAATCATTATACATAGAAAATATAACATAATAATTCAAACAAAAGTAACAACCAATTCAAAATATTCGTCATACTTAAACAAATCTGACATAATTTTGTTCAAACGTTTATATAATCAATAGGAGGAAAGATATATCTACATCAGTTTTTGACACCTACACGTAGGGCTGGCAATGAACCGAACCAACTCGAAAATAGTTCGAAATTCGATTCGACAATTAGATCGTTGAACTAGGTTCATGAACCTAATGAGTTGAGTATGAGCGAAAAATTAAGTTCGTTAACTAAATGAGCTGAACTTGAACTCTACATAGTTCGACTCGTTAGGTTCATGAGTTAACTCGATTACATATGAGAATAATTATACTGTCTTTAAGATTAGGTTTAAATATTTAATCTAAATCTTAGACAAATTTAATCTTCAACTTAGTAGTTTTTGAATTAGACTCTCAAATGTATCTCTTGAAAGTTGTGTAAGTTTTGAATTAGTAGATTTCGAAGATAAAGTTAAATTTCAATATGATAATTTTTATTTTATTTTAATATTTTATTTTAAAAAAAATATATTTATTTAAAATGTCAAATATACTAAAATATATATATATTAAAAAAAATAGTTTTTAAGCCCGTGAATCATGTGAGCTGATCCTAATGAGTTGAACCAAACTGTTCGTGAACTTATAACAAGTCGAGTTTGAACTTAAAAAAAAGTTCGTGTTGAACTCGAACTCGAACTCGAACTCGAAACAATTCATAACGAGTCGAGTTTGAGCTTAAAAAAAAGTTCGTGTTGAACTCGAACTCGAACTCGAACTCGAAAAATTCTTAATGAGTCGAGCCGAGCTGAGGCGAGTTCGACTCGACTCGACTCATTTCCAGCCCTACCTACACGGTAAATAACTACATAATACATATTTGTTTGATTGTTTAATAGTTTATTTTATATCGGTTTGCGTGCAGAAACAATTTGTAGTGTATCGAAAAAGAGTGTCAAATTATCAAAGCTCTTTAGCTTACTCACATTTCATTTACACACGTTTCATTAACACAATAATTGTTTATACATTCCAAAATTAAATGACTAGTGCATCAAAGCTAACTATCTTTTGCATACCTGATAGTCATCTATATAAGAAGCACACAATCAACCAACATTCAAGGCATATACTAGCTACCTAATCAAATGGATTTGGTTTCTGATTTTCCAACTTCTAGTGCCATTTCATTAGCTTTCTTTTCAATATTCTTCTTTTTCTATCTTTATTATAGATCTTCTAAAGTTTCTAATACCAAAGAGGCTCCTATAGTTCAAGGGGCATGGCCAATAATTGGTCACCTCCCACTTTTGAGGGCTTCAAAAGGAATACCTCATAAAATCTTAGGTCAATTGGCAACCACTTATGGACCCTTATTTTCCATTAAGCTTGGTTCCAAACGTGCTTTGGTATTAAGTAATTGGGAAATGGCTAAGGAATGTTTCACCAAAAATGATTTGGCAATTTCTAGTCGCCCTATACTTGAATCAACCCAACATATGGCTTACAATGGAGCCATGTTTACTCTAGCACCCTATGGTCCTTTTTGGCGCCAAGTACGTAAAATTACAACTTTAGAGATCCTCAGCCATCGACGTTTGGGGCAACTACAACATTTCCGTGTCATGGAAGTTCGCCGTTCGATCAAAGAGCTCTACAATGGTTGGTGTAGTAAAGAAAACAAGCCATTAGATTATGTGTTGGTGGAGATGAAACAATGGTTTGGCCAATTAAGTTCCAACATTGTTCTTCCCATGTTGATTGGGAAGCGATATTTCGGTGCTACAAGTGTAATAGACAAGGAAAAAGCACAAAAATGTATACAAACTTTGAATGAGATGCTGCATTTGGTTGGTGTGTTCACTGTGGGAGATGCTATTCCATTTTTGAAACGGTTTGATTTTGGTGGCCATGTGAAGGCCATGAAAAAAGCTTCTAAGGAGATGGACAAGATCTTGCGTGAATTATTAGAGGAGCATCGCAACGATAACAAGACTTTGAGTGAGAAGGACGATGTTGATCCCGATCATCAAGATTTCATGGATGTGATGCTTTCATTGCTTGATGGAACGACCGTTGAAGGATTTGATTCTGATACCACAATCAAAGGCACAATATTGGTATGTAACTCTCATCATACATATTAGTTATTCAATTACCTTTAAAATAATAACCAAAAAAGTGTTTATAATTTATTCACAGGCATTGATTGCGGGAGGAGTTGACACTACTAGTGCTACTCTTACATGGGCCATATGTTTGTTACTAAAAAATCCTCATGTAATGAAGAAAGCAAAACAAGAACTTGACATTCAAGTTGGAAAAGAGAGGTGTGTACAAGTCTCTGATATAGACAATTTGGTATACATTCAAAGTATAGTCAAAGAGACATTAAGATTATATCCACCAGTTCCACTCTCAGTACCTCGTGAATTTTCAGAAGATTGCAATTTAGGAGGAAACGTAATCAAAAAAGGAACTCGACTTATCTTGAATCTTTGGAAGATCCACACGGATCCTAAGGTTTGGTTAGATCCATTAGAGTTCAAACCGGAACGATTTCTTACCACTCATAAAGACATTGACGTTAAGGGTCACAACTTTGAGTTATTACCATTTGGAAGTGGTAGAAGAATTTGTCCTGGAATATCATTGGGTCTTCAAATGGTAAATTTAACCTTAGCAAGTTTTTTGCACTCATTTGAAATCTCAAATCCTTCAAGTGAACCTATTGATATGACTGAAGCTTTTGGAGTAACCAATACTAAAGCAAATCCGCTTGAAATCCATATTAAGCCTTGTTTGTCTTCTAATTATTATGAAAATATGTGATCATTATATTAGGTTTATAATACTGTGTATTTTGTCTATTTCTATATGTTTTTTGTTATGAATTTTCAAACTATGTAATTTTTGGTGTACTTCGTTTGGTTAAATTTCAATATATGAAAGTTGAACATATATATGGCGATTAATTTAAATAAAGATTAAGGATGAACTGTCATTTATTATACTTTTTGTTTTCATTAATATGTCTAATTATGACCGAGTATTTTTTTTATTCAATTTCAAATTTTTATGTATTTTTTTTGCAATTCATAAAAATAGAGACTCTTAATAGTTGTGGATTTTGTAAGTATATGTTATTAGTTTTTTTTTTTTTAATGTTGGTTTAAATGTATTTTTAATCTCTTTATTTTGATATTTTTTATTTTTAGTTATTTAATTTAAAAGTTTTGGAGTTAGTCCCTCTTCAGTTTTGCATACGATTATGATAATTAGGATAAAAATTTATTTTTAATGAGTTGGCATATTGACCAGGATATTTTATTTATTAATATTTTTTAATTAATAAATATATTTATTTAATTAAGTTTTTTATAAATATATTTTGAACATTATTTAGTGCAAATTTTATTTAGAAATAGATATTTAATTGAAAATTATTTAAGGTTTGGTATTAAACAAGGGAGTCAGATGAATTGGCGACACCTTGTTAAGGCTATAAGGAAGTCGCCAATTGGATTAGAAACTCCTCATGCAGTCTCCAATCCAATTGGCGACTGGGTGTTGTACTTACAAGGGTGTCGCCAATTCATCTGTAGACCCCTTGTATTTTGAATTTTTTTTTCTTTAAATAGAGGTGTTCTGATCATTTACTTCCACATTTCATCTGATATCTTTATTCTGCTAATAACATGTATCATCGCCGGTGGGGAAAAGTCGTCTATTTGAGAGAGAAACCTCTGATGGACATGTTGTTTAGAACATACAAAGTTTCAATCAACTTAAGAGGGAGCTGAATCGGTGGTTGGAAGGAGACATTGGTGAAGAGGAAAATATCTGTAGTATCGAGAGACTTGATCGGCTGCGTGGATAGGTTCATGTTAAGACAAACAAAGATGCGAGGGAAGTCATGTTTGGACCGGATGAAATTATTTTGATTGTTGTAATCAGTTAGGAATGTCGTAATCACCTAGTTAATGTTTTATGTTTTATGAAATTAATATGTGTTATGTGTTGTTAGTCTTGTTTGTTGTTAAGACCGTTGTAACAAAGACTCATCAATATATGAAAATATTTTGTTACAACAAATGAAACGATAAGCTAAATCATGATGCAGGTGTGCCTCCGACGTTGGGACATTTTTTTCGGTTGTGTCTGGGCTGACGACATATACTGCACAATCTTATCATTTTATCAGTTGTATCCATTTTGGTTCTTATACGCTTACTGTTTGGGCGTCCCTTTTTCTTTCTTTTCATGTCATCGTTGTACCAAACTATGTCACCTTGGTATGAAGGTCAATAATCCTCCATTGGTAGCACTGTGAAACGTTCGTTGTATACGTTCATAACATTAATCGCCTTGTAGATATCAGATAGATACCCATAAGCATCCTGACGAGCATGTGCGCATGTCGCAATGACATGTGAGCAAGGTACACAGAAGGCCTGGTACTTGCAACAGTCACACCAACATCTGTTTAGTCTGACGACATAGGATAAATTGGGCCTCCCCTCATTATAGTCCATTATTTCTTGTACACTGGATGTTTGCCTATGACGATCGAAGACTGTAACTGCATGTGTGTTGGCTCTGATAGTATCCTCTTTCATCAATTTCATAATGCTTTCACTGAATACCTGACCAGACGTTAACACTGCACTCCATCTCTCGCCTCTTGTTGCGAAAAGTGATGTCAACCTATAATATGCTGATCTCACCAAAGCGGTGATTGGAAGGTTTCTAATTCCTTTAAATACCCCGTTCATGGATTCCACAAGGTTTGTCGTCATGTGGTCCCAACGACATCCACCATCGAAAGCCCTTGTCCACTTTTCAAGTGGAATATTGTCTAACCAGCTTCCTGCATCTGCATTTGACATCCTAATTTCGTTAAGGTAGTATTAAAATGTTGATTGAGTTAGAGCATACCCGACATTCACAACTTTTTTATGAAGGTTCTTACCTTTGATTGCACGCATGAAGTTTTGTGCAATATGTCTAATGCAATACACATGGGTAGAAGGAGGATTATGCCACCTGTTATCATGGTTATTGTACGCACTCTCTATAGCAGCATGCTTGTCTGAAATCAAACAGAGGTTGGCTTGTGGAGCGACATGTGTTCTGAGATTCTTAAGGAAGAAACTCCAAGCAGAAGCAATCTCCCCCTCAACCAGAGCAAAGGCTATGGGAAAGACATTATTGTTACCGTCTTGTGCAACAACCATAAGCAAGATACCCTTGTATTTTTCTTAAAGCCATGTTCCATCAATTTGAATAATAGGTTTGCAGAATGCACAACCTCTTATGCATGGTTGAAATGACCAAAAAAGACGGTGAAATATGACATTTCCATCAACAATTGTTCCATTTGGCCTACATGCAGGCACTGTCTGCATGATTGCAACAGTTCCTGGTGTGTATATCTTTAGCGCTACCAAAAATCGCGGTAATTCTTTGTATGAATCCTCCCAGTTGCAAAATACTTGTTCAACAGCCTTTGCATTAAAACATTCCAGATCCTCCTATTAACATCAGTAAATGGCATCTAAAAAGAGTTAATGATTAATGGGAGTTTCCCGACTGGAAGGATTTTGCGAAATCTGAGCGTCGTAAATGGATGACCCGCAGCGCCCATGTCTTACGTGACCCGGTGATGGCAACACCATCTATACCAACTATTAATTATATGGCTTGGTACAGATCGGTTGCAACTGGGTTTGTCTTCAAAGACAGGTATTTATACGACCCACGCCAAACCACCTACACACAAGACGCTTCAACGTCTAACCCACCAGAAAGGCCATGTTACTCACAACCCCCTATCCAACAGAGTTACCAACCCATTCACCATCCAAACATGCCAAACACCCAACCACAATACCAAGAACGTCCCCCATACCATCTCCCACACACTGACTACTATCCAGAATCCCAATATGACTACGGCCCAAACACAACATCAAGATATAGCCATAACGAGGGTACATCATACCATAGCCATAACGCCCAAACATCTTTCCATAGACAAAACGCTCTGACATCATACCCTGACCTACCCACTCAACCATCTCAACAACCTTATGACTTTCAAACACCACTACAATTTCAACCTTTCACCAACAAATCATTCACACCAATGTCCTCCTTCAACCGTCCATGTCGCACACTAATGACCCCTTCATCACATCCAAACTACTCTGACATGGGTCGCACGTTCAGTTTCAACACACAAGACCTAATAGAAATGCAAGAGATCCTTCGGGAACCATCTGGGAATGTTCCTGAGACTTCAACTCCTCAAACACTAGACGTGAATCAACAACGTGGAAGACGAACGCAACGAGTTAGGGTGCCTAGTGGATGTGGAATCGGTGGCCGGTATGACCAACTCGGTCGCCAACATAAGTTTATGTAATACTTTTTTTAATTAATGATAACATTTATTTTCGCCTCTGACTTATTTCATTAATTACTTTTGGAAGTATTTATTTTTTTGAAAAAAATTTCAAAATGCAAGGGGTCTCTAGATGAATTGGCGACACCCTTATAAGTACAACATTCAGTCGTCAATTGGATTGGAGACTGCATGAGGTGTCTATAATCCAATTGGTGACTCCCTTATAACCTTAATAAGGTGTCACCAATTCATCTGACTCTCTTGTGTAATCTCAAACTCTAACTGAGATACTTTAGAAATAAATTTAAAATGTGGGCTATTTTAAGATTTTTTTTTTTTTAAAGTAGATTATTTGAGTAAAAAATTCAAATGATGTAAAACCTTTCCATACCAGTTCACAAGTGCTTTACTAATTCAGTTTGTTTAATCTATATAAACACTAAAATTCTCTTTGCAAAAATTAACGTGGGACTATCCTCCTATCTACAAAAATGCAAATTCGACGGCTCTATACTTCAAAATCTTTAAAACGTAGGTTTAGACACTTGGTGAATATCTAATTTAAGTTCATTGCCAGTGCTGCCATGGAGGACCCAAACATCTCTTGTATAATATCAATATAGCCTTTCAAGTTACTACATCAACAACCATTTTATTTATTTGAAGTTGCTGCATCTATAACTATTTTATTTTTTAAATAAAACTCCAAATTTATTCTAATACTGTTTCTTCTAGTTTGTTTTAAATGTCATTTTTTAAATAATTTTTTTTCTTTCTAATTGTTAGGTAATGCTAACTTTGTACTCCAATGACATAAGTTAAGAAACTCATTTATAGTAAATTTGTACTGAAAAAAATAATTTAAAAATAAATTTTATATTTTAATTAAAGATCGTACACAATTTTCAAAATAATATTTTTTAATTTAGTTCATAAATTGTGTCCCAAGAACACAAGTCAGCGTTACAGAGAAAGAAAAAAAATAAAATAAATGTAATAAATAATTAATGATATTATAAATAAAAAAATATTAATATTTAAAAATTAATAATAATAATAATAATAATTAATTTTTTTGATATGTATAAAAAATAAAAAGAATAATACTTAAAAAAGAACGGAGTAGTAATATAAATACTACTTGACTCTATATAATCATTTTATCTTCTTTTTCATTTATTGCTTGCAGAGTTGGTGAAAAATTTACAAGCAGTTAATGATACTGCATGGCACAATGCATTTTAGGTTTATGGATTGCTACATTTTCTTTCCAAAAAGTAAAGCATTTATAACTATTAATCAATAACCAACTTTCATTTCTTTCCAAATTTTTTCTTCCCATTTCACTACTATGCAGGTTATCTAAAAACCATTGCATGTAATTGATTGAAGCTTAATACAAGATACTATGGAGGAATATAAGATTATAATTGAAGCTTAATACTACCATGCATCAACAAGAAAGTTCTCTATTTTTTTCACTTGTACTATAATTGTTATATTCTACCCAAAAAAAGTTCATTATTGTCATACAAATTGGAAGAAAAACTCGCATGAAAAGGAACATTTTTTTAAAAATACTAATAAAAAGAGAAAAAATTTAAAATTTAACTTTTTTTAATTAGAATCATAGAGTGGTTGTGATAATGAATGAAATAGATTATTTTATTTTTATTTTTTAATTAATAAAAATTGTGATTGATTGTTTGTAAAACCAAGTATTATGTTTGTTTTTATCTAAATTTTTTCCTTCAAATTGGTCCACTGTTTTGCAAACTTTTAAGAAACGTTCACTTCTATATCGAGAAAGTGAACTTGTCTTCATACCATATTCAGATTCGTGCATTATTAATCAAGATATGGTTTTTGTGTTCTATAAAAAAGTTGTAACTTATTCCATTAAACAATGTTTTGTTTTCATCATTCTTCATAGAACAGTGTTCATGTATTTCTTGACCATGAAAGGAAAGATAGTGAGCATGACATTGAAATTAGGGATGACAACGGGGCGGGTCGGAGGCGGGTTTTACTATACTTGCACCCGCCTCCATGTAACACACTTGTTTCCGCCTCCAAACACAATCGGGGATAAAAATTTCCCGTCCAAACCCGCTCCCAGTAGAGAACGGGTGCACCCGCACCCGCCCCGCTCCGCCCCTACCCGAAAAAAAATTAATTTTTTTTAATTGTAATAAAATTAATAATTTAATTAAAAAATTAATTATTTTAATAAATTAATTATTTATTTAATTAAAAATTTAATTAATAAATAAATATTAATTTGATTAATTTAATTATTTTAATTGTAATAAAGGTATTAATAATTTAATTAAAAATATAATTAATAAATGAATATTAAAATAAGTGAAATAAGAGAATTAAACTAAAATGCATTATTCGGGGGTCAGGCGGTGCCGGGTGCGGGCGGGTCTTAGTTTCTCCCCGCACCCGTAATTAAAAGTCGGGTTTTCCCCGCATCCGCATCCGTACCCACTCAAACCGGGTTTTTCCCGCTAATTTCGAGGCGAGTCCGGGCGGGCCTCGACGGGTCCGGGTTTTTTTGCCATGCCTACTCACGAATTCAATTTCACTAACATTTCAACGCGATGCTTTGTTGCATACTTTCAATTTGCTCCACGATGCTTTGTCGTGCACTTTCTATTTATTTTATACGATGTTTTGTCGTGTACTTTTTATCTGTTTTCTACATGATGTTTTTCCATGTACTATGTTTGTGTCACTATTTGATGTCTGACCATACGTGATGTTTTTCTATGTACTTATAGTTTTACTTTTTATGCCTTGTTAACCCAATCTAAGGGAAAGGAATGTATGTTAATTTATTGTCACTGTGCGTGTCCCTTGTTTGTACACTTTAATTATCTTTGTTGTTTGTGGTTCTTATAACTTGGCAATTCGTAGATACGAACTACGGATGCTCTGATTTCTCAAAGTTTCTTTTGAGAATATGTAGGCACAAGGTTAATCCTTGGCGAGAAACCTTTTCCTTTTACTTTGTTTACCCTAGTAGGGGAACTACGAATATTCTGATTCCATTCCCGTCAGGACACGTAGGCACGAAATGCGATGTCTTAGCGAGCATACTTTTAAATAACACCTTCGGTCTCCCTTTACCTTTTCACCTTTAGCAAACAGATAACAAATAACACAATAAAACAAGAGGTTCCTATAGAATACTACAGAT
The DNA here is from genome assembly GCA_963859935.3 of Lathyrus sativus. NCBI lineage: Eukaryota > Viridiplantae > Streptophyta > Magnoliopsida > Fabales > Fabaceae > Lathyrus > Lathyrus sativus. The sequence goes on along the minus strand of OZ012735.1, from coordinate 646,489,664 downwards.
ACTTAGGATGCTAGCACCTTCCCCAGGTATAACCAACCCCAGAACCTTAGATTCTCTTTTGCTTTGTTCTTGCATTGCATATTTTGGGTTATTCGTTCTTTTCACATTCCCTTGGATAAATTAAAGATCGGTGGTGAATTAAGATTATGTGATTCAAGTTAATTCAATAGTTTGATATCGGATTCTCACGGCGACAGTAGGTGTTATTGTACACCAAACTGGGTTAACAATTATTGTGTGTTTGTTTACTTTCTACAATTTTTATTCTTCTTGTCTTTGTGTTTAACAGAGATCAAATGTCTCGACATCTCTTATGACATCTTAGATCTGCATACCAGAATTTCAATATTGGTCTAGATTGACACATTTAGGCACTTAGGAGCTCTAATTATTCTTACTAATAAAAGATAGAGTACATAGGAGTTCAGTTGATCTCAACTGACACCCAATTAAGCATTTAAGGGAACATGAGATATTATACTCTCCATCAAATATTGCTCAACTATAAGAAGTATCCAATAGTGTTTGCCCAAGAGACTGATGTTGAAATCACTTATGCCTCTGAAACCCATGCCTCCCACCCCTTTCGCCCTTGCCAGCTTCCCCAAACTCAACCAATAGATCTTTCTTTCATTCTCTTTAGCACCCCACCAAAATCTGGCAGTCATTTTTTTGATTTCCTCGCAATAACCTTTAGGGAGTTTGAAACAACTCATAATATAGTTTGGTATTGCCTGCGCCACTACTTAATAAAAACCTTTTTGTATGCCCTTGAAAGAAACCTCTCTTTCCACCCTTTCAACTTCTTCCGCACGCGGTCAATAACAAAGGACAAATCTCTTTCTTTGATCTTCCAAAAACAACTAGGAGCGTCAGGTATTTTGAATGAGACATCACCGTCTTTACACCCATCCTATTTAGGATCGTATCTTTAACCTCCTCGTGAACATTTCAACTGAAAGATGCCTCTTATTTATGCAAATTGACCACTTGTCCTGAAGATACTTGGTAACTTTTGAAAGTTTCCATAATGCAGTCAACTTCTTTTGTGTTTGCCCGACTAAAGAGTAAGATGTCGTCCGCGAAGAAAAGATGTGAGATTATTGGCGCATTGTGAGCTACTTGTATGCCATGAATGTTTTTAGTCCTATCCTCCTACTTGAGCATTCTTGAAAGCACATATGCACACAAAATAAATAAGTAAGGAGAGAGGGGGTCCCCCTGACGGAGGCCCCTCTCAGGAAAAAATATTATGCTTGGCTGGCCGTTCATAAGCACTTGGTAAGACCCAGTGGAAATGCAACTATGGTATCATATGCTTTGGACATGTCGAGCTTGAGGGCCATAACTCATTTCTTCTATTTTCTCTTCTTTTTCATCTAATGAAAGCATTCTGTCACGATTAAAGCATTATTTATGATTAACCGGCCTTGCACAAACGCGTGAAGTCAAGCTTCCAAGCTAATTTTGATGAAGACAAATGATCAAAGGTCTTACATATCAAAAAGAAGATTTCAAGAAGATCCATTCGTGATGCGTTGTTAATGTCTTTGAAGATTCAAGGTATATAAATTTGATAAACATATACATATCTTAGTGCTCAAGAATCATTAATGTAAATTTTATCATGCTCAAATCATTTTCATCATCTTAGGTATATGAATTTCATATCATATACATTTCTTAGTGCTCAAAATATTTTTATCTTACATTGAAAATTTTATTTTTCATGTTTGAACCATGTTAAATCACTTTCAAATATAATCTATTGACTTGGATAAATCAATAGATGTTGTATAAGGTTGGTTCAAATTCTTAGACAATTTTTCAAATTTTCAAAATTTTCAAACATTCTGTTTTTTTTTTTTTTTGTAAATTGTGGTATTTGAAACTGTCGTAACAACACATAAAAACCGCCACAATTTGCACCGGTTTGAAACAGTATTTGAAATTTTAGATTTGAAAAACATTGAGAACTTGTTAAGTCAAGTATCCCTTTAACCGACTTAATAAGTCCTGTAGCATAATTGAAAATTGCTATGTTTCATTGCATCCATTCATCATCTCTTCTCATGGTAAACATTATATCTTTTCAAGGATAAATATTATGATTTTCTATCAAACATTGCCATGTTTTTGAATGGTGGTTATCATCTCTATAAATTGATTTTAAAGTTAAATTTTTCAATTACCTCTTTCAAACTTTGTAAAAACACTCTATTTTCAAAACAGAATTTTCATAAAAGATACATTGTGAATAATTATTTTTCATATCATATTCATCAAAGTATCTTGAGCATTAGAGAATATTGTTTATTGTGATTTCATATTGAAAGAGAAGAAGATTATAATCATTTGATTAAGTCTTATTTATACTACAAATCTTCATATATTCATTTTACTGAAATTGTTGTAAAAGTTCCTAAGTTCCAAGGATTGTTTGGAATTAGGTGTGTACTATAAGAAGGAGGATTGTTTCTTCTTATAGGGTTTGTTGAAAAATCCAAGAGGATTGTTCTTGGTGATTTATTTTGGATCTTGTATAGAAATAAAAGTGTTATCTTGTTCATAGGGATCTATAATGAAATCTCTTTCATTTTGAAAGGGGACTGCAATACTCTCAGATTATGAGGAGAACCAAGATATATCATTGTGTTCTTTACTTTTCTGTATTTTATCGCTTTCATCACATAAAATTAAATCAGACGAGGGAAAGGTGTCTCTAAAATCGAAGAAATTTTTATACACCTAATTCACCCTCCCTCTTAGGCGCACTCTATAAACTTACATAACATAATTTGCTCCTCATCAATAATTATTGGCAGAACATGTTTAATTCTGTTGGCAATTCTCTTGGTAATCATTTTATTTACCACATTACATAAACTGATCAGTCTGAACTCCTTTGGTGACTTCAGATTCATGCACTTTGGTATCAAGGCTAGGAAAGTTTGATTAAGCTCCGATGGATCCTTGTTGCTTTTCAGAATGTCCACCACCATATGTCTTACATCTTTGCCCACTATGTGCCAATATTTCTAGAAGAATAGGGCTGAAAGTCCATCCGGTCCTGGTGCTTTCATCAGGTGCATCTGAAAGATATTAGCTTTGACTTCTTGTTTTATAAAACTGCTTCCACACCAACTTCTTTGATTGTTATTCAACTTCCCTTTGATAACCACACATGTGTTATTTATGTTTGTAGGACCTGGGGAAGAAAACAATTCAGAGAAATAGTTAATTAGAATTCTTTCACAATGGTTATCTCTACTCCACTAAATCCCGTTTTCATGGATCAAAAAACTGATTTTTAAAATGAAAGACTAAAAATTAAAAATCATCAAAGTAGAGAGATCAAAACTACATTTAAACCTTTTATATTTATTCATACAATTTTGTTATTTTTACACTAAGGTGTACACCTACATCGTATATGAACAGTGCAAATTTATTAAAAAAATAACAAAGTATACAAGCTTGCCACTTGATGTTGAAACATCATTTTCTTCTGTAGGCCATAGTCAAATGAAGAAATGTATTGTTTCTCTCTCTTAACTTCAACAACATATGTTGTATTTTATAATATAAAGTATGCTAACTCATTCTTCTTCTTCTTGTTCTTGATCATTCGCGACATTCGTTAGCAGCTCTTCTCCAACTTGTCTTTTCATTTCATCTGCAACTTTTCTTTTCATTTCATCTCCAACTTTTCTTTATTTAGCATCATTATGTTATGAAGATGAAGGTTTAACTCAGTAAGTTTCTAGATTCATGATTGTTCACATGTTTTTATATTTAGCACAATGTTAACCTAGTTTTCTTTACTGTTATTGATTTCTTATTTATTCACGATTATTCATTAACCATGTTCTAAAGAGTATTGCCCTACTTTACTCACGCCATTAACCATGTTTACCTACTTCTAAACGATTGCATATATCTACTCATGCTGGTTTGTTAACCAATTTGGGAAATGTATTAACCAATTTTTGTCACACCATTAACCAACTTCATAATAAACAATGTTATAAACTTCCCCATATGTCTGGGCGTTTATTAACCAAGTTATAGACAATATTAACCATAATTTTGAATTATATTAACCAACATTGTTATAAATTTATACTATACATAATATTGACATTTATGTGCAGTTTTAAGTCATAATGGACAGTTTATGCATTTTGATAGAATGTGATAGTAGTCAAAGGGAAGATGTAGAAGTTGATCACGGTGATGGTGATGAATCACTTTGGGTTCCTGCAATTGGGATGCGTTTTTCTTGTCTAGAGGAAGTTAAAACATGTTATAAAGAGTATGCTTTGAAAAAGGAGTTTGGATGGAGGATAAGATCATCGAAAAAAGGAGACGACAGGGAGCTCAATTACTTGATACTTTCATGTTCAAGAGAGGGGTCTAACATTTCAAAAATTTCATGCACGTTGAAGACACTTCCATCTAGAGCAAAAAAATTTCCTGCCAAGATTTGTATTAAATTAACACAAGATGGTTTGTGGTACATTACACAATTTGAGGCAAACCATTCTCATGAGACTAGTCCTACAAAAGCAAGATTGTTCAAGGCTAATAAGAAAATGAACTTACATGTAAGGAGAACAATTCAAATCAATGATGATGCGGGAGTAAGGATCAACAAGACTTTTCAATCGCTTGTTAAAGATGCAGGAGGGCATGAAAATATTCCTTTTTGTGAAAAAGATGTGAGGAATTATATTAACAAAGAGCGTCGTGCGATTGGAAAAGAATGTGGTGGTAAGGCTTTGATAAGTTATTTTTGTAAAACATCTTCAGCCGAAGTCTACTGCATCTTCAGTGACAAAGTTAACAAGCTATCGATCATCTTGAACATCCTCGTCCTGAAATGGAGTGTTAACTCTTGCCTCTTTCATCATCCCCATTTCCTCCTCAAGAACTGTTATCCTCTCTTTGAAATCTTTATTGTCATCCACCCATCTTTGATAATCATACACATTCACAAATTGTTGTCCTTGTTCAAATAAAGCAGCATTGACTATGTCATATTTCAGTTCTTCCTCTGTTGCAACCACTCTATCAATTATCTAACAAAAAAAACAATCAATTCAAACACACGACAACATAAAACCTATTTTCCTCAATTCAAACACATAAAATCTTACCATATTTTTGTCAAACGCTTTTTCAATATTTTTCTTCTGCATAGTTATAATTAGCCAATTCAATACACGTGGAAACGAAAACGTAGTAACAGAAGGTGCTTTTCCCAAAGATAAGTGGTTGAATGCCCAAATCTATAACAAATATTACAAGATGTAAATTTCAAAACTTTTAATATTCAAAACACATGATGAAACTATAAAGTTATATATGAAGATTTACTTGCAATATGGCAGCACACCCGTTTAAATGTCTTTGTGTCTTGTTTTTTCCCTCCTTCAACACAACTGAATACTCACATAAACTAGAAACTATAAAGTTATAAACAACAAGTCCCCATCCAATTGCTTAATAAATCCGGTAAAGACCTTATTCCCTGTTTTGGGAAAGTAAAATTCTGCAAATGCAAGTAATATGTAAAGTCTAACAAAATTAACTAATTTTTCTTGTGGGAACGAAGTTGTTTGTGAATATTGTGAATGGTTACCTCAGCCCTTTTAAATAGATCTAATGTTTGACTTTTTGGTCTTCTTCTACTACTAGAGACTTACCAACAATAGATAACCCAAGCGCAAAACAAACATCAACCGGAGTAAAGGAAACTATCTTATCCCTAACCCTAAATCCCATACTACATACGTCCCACCTACTTACTAATTCCCATAATAAACCATCTGAGATTGAGAAGTTGTTAGAAATATTCATTGCCCATTTGAATCGGGTGCATTTGATGTGGACTCGTTGAGCTGGTGTTAACTTTTCATTGATGATGCTCAAATTCACCTAGATACAACTATGCCGCATTCGTACCTGAAATTCACGAGAAAAAAAAACATAATTAATTTCACTGATAAATAAGATCCAACATTCCAACAGAATAACAAAACAAATAAAAACAGAAAAATTTACATTAGTTTCATTTAGATTTCTTGGTGATGCCATAGTTTCAGCAATAAAGAACTCAGCCTAAGAAAATCCAAATCCAAATAACAACACTATCAGTAACCTAACGAGAAATCTATTACAACCTGGAATTGAGAAATCTATTACAATAACCTAAAAAGAAAAACCCTAAACCTTAATCCTCTTTCAGTTTCCCTCATTGAACAACAGAACTTCACAAAAAAAAATCTAACTTTAAGGAAATGCGTGATATGATGAGAACATCTATTAGAACTATCAGAACCTTAAAAAAATTAAGATACCAAAGATCTATCAGAAAATCTAACCTTACAAAAATATAACAACACTATCAGAACTTCACAAAAAATTAAAAGGAAACATGTTTTCATGTGAGAAGAATATCTAACCTTAAGATACCAAAGAAATCGTTCAGTGAGACTTGCTTGTGTCGCCGTCGAACCGTGATATGATGAGAGCAGAGAGAACTTGATGCGTAGAAAGAGCACTGTCGTTGGTCGTCGTTCTTCGCACGTTGAAGGCCGATTGTTGTGGTGTGTCAAGGTATTGCCGGTCGTCGTGGTGTGAACCGCCGGTTGGAAAAACAGTGTAAGTGAGAGAAATTTTCTTTTGAGAGGAAATAACTTATCAGATTCAACATTTTAGTGAAAGAGAATAATACAATCAATTACTTTAACCTAACACTGAGTTACTAAATTTTTCTTAAATATTAACTAAATTACAAAAAAGAAATCTAGGTGTACTCTTAGTGTCAAAGTATCATTTATGTTATTCATATAATCTATATCATAAGGTAAGTCGTGTCATCTTTACATATAATATTTAATTTTATTTTAAATGAGATTTGTATCTTATAATACATTCTTTATCATGAAATATTATAATATCAGATAGGTAAATATAATTAAATATAATATGTTAACTTTTTCGATAGACTCAAGTTTATATTAATGTTTGTATTTAAGAGAGATATTTTTTGTGAATTCACTTTAGAACTTATCTATATTTTATGCTTGACTTATTTTCTCCAAGTTTAAAGTCTAATAAATAGGAATTGACATATCTATGATAAGTGTCAACCAGTGTAATCATCAATCAAATATGAAGACATAAAGATTGATACGTTTTAATACAAGGATTCTCTTTCTCCTGTTCTCTTCATTTTGGCGGTTGAAGGGCTGGCATGCCTGATGAGGAATGTGTGCTCCAACCACTATTTTTAATCTTTTGCTATTTCTGATAACTTCTAAGTCGAGCTTCTTCAATTTGCAGATGACAAAATGATTGTGGCCAAGCTTTTCGAGAGAATATATAGACGTTAAAAGTGATACTTCGTGGTTTCGAGGTTTGTTCAGGCTTATCCTTCAATTTCATTAAAAGTATTGACATTGATTTCAATGTGAAGCAGGATTTTCTGTTTGTTGTCTCAGACTACCTTTTGTTTGCTTTCAACTTTCTCGATATTCTTATTGGCGGTAATTCTAGACGATGTTCTTATTGGTCTCTAGTTCTTGTGATCTTTACGTGTCGCGGTTAAAAGATTACAGATTCACCATCACCTTTTATTTGTTTTTAAGAAACAAGAAAATAATGATAACATAAAGTTAAAGGATGAGACATTAGAATTCCAGAGTCAGTTAAGCGAGAGGGAGGTGTTAGACACCCCTCATCTCCATTATAACACTTTTATAATACTCTGTCATTCAGACAATGCGTTAAACGCACTGTCGATCAGAGTTTTTACACTTTCTCTCTTTCATAACTTTGACTTAGGTTTTATTCAATCTAAATCAGATTATGAAATCGTCTAATAATTATTTCTAAATCAGATTACTCATTATTTATGATGTCATCTAATAATTATTTCTACATCAGACTATTCATTATTAATGAAGTCGTCTAATAATTATATGATTTGATTCTTCTGGGTAACCATATTTCAGAGATAAACCACGTTAAATCAGTTCTGAATGCAAAATTCAGTATCAGAGATTTAAGACACCTCAAGTACTTCCTTGGATTTTAGATTTACGGATCTTCCATAGGCATTAAACGGAGAACACAGTAGTTCTCCGTTCTCAGGTTGAACAGTGAAGGATCAGAGAAGTGCAATTACTCATTCTTAACTTAAAACCTACATTCTTAACAGCAAAGAGTACTTCTACATAATAGACTTCAACAGAAAACTGAAGAGTAACGGCAGCAAGTGATTGAGTTCAGTAGTTGCAAATATACCATTATTGACCCTGGAGAAGACAAAATTGTTTCAAGCACCGACAGAACACGAAGCGCTCCTCGTTTCAAACAAATAAGGGAAAACTTCCCATCCTACCTCCTCTACGTTTTTGACAGCCCGGTATCCAAAAAATGAGAAAATATATATTTGTTAATTTGCCCTTGGACCTATATTTTTTTTACCATATATTTAAAAATACAGGTCACAATCATCAATCATCATTGAAGTGCCCATTGGCAACGTAAATATAGTTTGGATATACTTCAAAATGTAGGATTCTACATAGTTTAGAAGTCTTATTGGTAAGTTGTTGTATTTGACATACTCTATGTCTGATATTTCTTATTCTATTTGCAAATTAAGCCAGTATCTCTCCAAACCACCAACAACACACATGTAGAAACTGCTTGAACAATGATAGTAGTGCCATGAAATCTAAATATTTAATCTAGAACATAAAAATATGTATCTAAATAAAGTTGACAACAAACAAAATGAGCATATCATGAATCTATTCTTTTGTTCAATCTCAACTTGTGTTGGAGCAGTAGTACAGTCTCATAGTACATATGTACACGGTTGGGAAACAACCTAAGAATACACATCAAACAGCTGCACTCCCTGCCAAATGAAATGTGTATATATACATTAATGATGCAGAATGAATTGCACATCATGATTCGTCGGCCTTTGGCTCGAGAACGACCGGGATCTTTTCTTTGTGGTCACCTCGCAACACCTCCACAATCACCTGAAATTCAACATCACCAAGTATTAAGCTATCATAACAAATCAGTTTCAATTTAGGTTTGTTTCTATTTTCACTTGTTTCCTATTTTCATTGATTTAAAATATGTAACTAATTTTTAACCAACGGTGAACTAACTTCATCTCGGGTTCGTATAACTTTGCTTAGGATACATACCTTCTCGCCAACTTCACATTGATCAAGAATTCTGTACAAGTCGCTTCCATTAGTAACCTTCTTACCATTCACAGATGTTATGATGTCTCCTAATATGAGTCGACCATAGGCATCGCGCTTTGTCGATTGTAGGCCCTACAACAAAATAAAAATTTAACCAAATTCATCACCCTTGAAAATTAAGTTCTTAAAAAAAGCGATAAGTTGAGCTTATATAAGAAATAAGCTTACTGCTTTTCCAGCTGGACCGGTGGCAGGAGCATCCAAGACAAGCACTCCACTTACTCCCAATTGCTCCACAGATTGGTCAGGAGCAAACTTGATCCCTAATATAGGTCTAGTAACTTTCCCAAACTTCACCAATTGATCAACAATGCCATTTACCTAAATATATAAAATAAGCCCATAATTTCATAAACTATATTTAAGAGAATATAAAAAAAAATGGTATGTTTCTACTAATTGTCATCTCCTTAAAAACCGAACCAGACATTGAACCAGCAAGACCTGTCATGGTTTAAAACTGCTTTAAACATCTCAAACCCGGATGACACCGAGTTCAAGTAACTCAAATAACCAAACCATAGACAGTGCTGGTTCACGATTCAACCGATTGCACCGTCAGGTTTGGGTTTTTAAAACATGTTTATAGAGAGGCAAGAGTCGGGGCTCACAGTATCGACAGGAATAGAAAATCCAACACCGGATGATGCACCAGATGGAGAGTATATAGCTGTATTTATCCCAATGAGGCTTCCAGAACTATCAAGGAGTGGCCCTCCACTGTTACCAGGATTAATTGCTGCATCGGTCTGTATAACATCTTGAATAGGACGACCAGTTGCAGCCGAACTAATTTCTCGCCGAAGTCCACTATTATGAGAAACAAGTATATTATTGAAATTTAATCGACACAGAACGTATGTAGAAAAGATCAGAAAGTATCCAGCTTTCAAGTTATCCAGCATGAGAATACTAGAAAAGCATATGTTTATGACGCACCATTCAAAAAATGAAAAATTATTTACCATACAAAATGGTTTGACGTTACAAAGAAAGACGAAAGATAAGATGTTGTGCAATACGGTGTTGCATAAAAATAGTTTACAGTTTTCATACCTGATGACTCCAGTTGTAAGAGTGTGGTCAAGTCCAAACTGCAAGAATCACATGATAACTTATAAAAACAGTTAACAAGTTTTCAACCGGGATTTCCATCATCTCTATAGATCGGAAAACTCGTAGAAGAATACACATTTACAATACAATATGCATCAATCTGTGAGAAAATCTTACCGGGTTCCCAATAGCATACACTTTCTGACCAACAAGCAAGTCAGCAGAGACCCCAACAGGTATAGGTCTTAGCTTGTCTTTAGGCGCATCAACACGAAGCACGGCAACGTCCTTGTCTTGGTCAAAACCAACAACTTTTGCATCATAAGTTGATTGGTCTGCAAGAGTGACCCTGCACATAACTAGCGTCTCTTTGAACAGAAGTATTTTTACTTTTTGAGTAGAAATCTAACTTGGTGCCATTGAACAGTAATTCTCAATTCACACACAAAGAGACAGTGAGTTTGTAATAGCGTATTAACAGCTTATTTGAGTTTATCTTATGACCTAAGCAGTGCATTTGCAATTGTTTGAAAGAGCTTATAAAAATACTCTACAACATTTCTATAAGTTGTGCTTAGCTTATTTCGATAAGTTCTTCAAGTGTTTAATTAAGTTGTCTACCAAAACACACCTTTATTCAATAAGAGCTTAATTAGTTAAGTTGTTTACCCAAATACATCACAGGTATAATTTTGAGAAAATCAACAAGGAAATTGATTCAAAAGAAGCAAAAACCTACCAACCTGAGATCAGAAGCACCCCTGATAACATGATAATTGGTGACTATATGACCATCCTTATCCCAAACGAAACCTGACCCGGATCCTTGAGGAACCTCCAACACATCCAGAGTAAACGCATCCTGCCTAAACACAACCACCCACATTAAATATACATTCAATTCTAGTGAAAAAAATTGATTTTGTAAACTGATTCAAGCTAAAATTGTCTGTCCAAATTTTGCTAAAAATTGATTTTGATTCAATAGATTTTGTAAAACTTATTTTAGTTAAAACTAAGTTTTAATGTAAAATGATTTCAAGTTTAAAAGCAAAAACTAAAACTTCTAGCTTCAAGTATAATCAATTCTAGAAGCAATTTGCAAAATCAATTTTGTCTTCCAAAGGTGAAACTATGCATGCAACCTATAATCAAAATCAACTGTGCTAAATCAATTTTGGAACCAAAAACACAGTAATAAAAACAAAAGGGTCATCTAAAAATTCAATCTTTTCTATCAAAAGAATCAAACACCGCCTAAACACAATAACCCACATGAAGAAAACCAAAAGGGTTATCACAAAATTCAATCTTTTTAATCGAATTTCAATTTTGTTTAACCAAAAGAAGAAAAAGAAAGACTTACTTGACAGCAAGATTAGTTATATAAACAACGGAAGGAGTATTCTCTTGAAAGAGACGAACAGTAGCTAGTTCATCGGTCTGCAACTTCCTTGGTGTGGTTACAACAAAAGCAGAAGCTGAATCCGGATTTGAAATGAAGAGAGTGAAAGAGAGTGCAATTGAAGTGCAGAAAATGAAAAGAGAATCTAAACAGGTTTTAGGTATGGAGAGGTTTGGAAGTGAAATTGGTGTTTTGGTTAATGGGGTTTGAGGAGGAGGAGGAGGAGGGTGTAGGAGGAAAAGGGTAGGGTGAGAAATAGAATGGGTTGGTGAATGGAAATGGAGGGATTTGGATTTGGTGATTATAGAGCGAGAAAATGAGGAAGAATGGAAGAAGAATGTGGAAATGAGTGAAGAGGAAGAAGCAATGGCCATTGTTTTTTTGAGTGGAGTAACGTTCTTTGTGGTTCTTGGAATGTTGGATTACGTTTTCAACGTGACATGTTCTAACTGATTGCCGACCTGGATGGCTTTTTTGGCAGGTTTGAGAAGTTCAAGGTTGTAAGCGATTTCAACCATTCATCTTTGATCAAACGGTTCAAATTATATGATAAATAAAAATATTAAATGTGCTGACTTTTCAAAACAAATTAGATATTCTTATACCATGACTGTAAAAACTAATCATAATATCTTGTTTAACATAGATGTTGAGTTTGTAGATAAAAATCTTATGATGAAACTGTAATTAAACTCTTATAAACTTATGTTAGACAGATCCATGTAATTGAAACTTTCCAAAAGTAAATTTAAACCAGCACAAGAGCAAAGACTTCTTTCCATAAAATAAATCTACAACAGTGGAATCATTAATAAAATATGTGGTTCATACTCATAGTAGCAAAAAATTACTGACCAAATGCTGTAAACTAGAGTTACTAGACTACACCTCAAAACCACGGCAAATTTTCACGTTAATGCAAAAGCTCCTTCTTGCAGCTTCTAGAAATTACGGCAATTTTGTCTTGGTATTGCTGCAGACGTGCGTATCAATACACAAAACGTGCAACTGAACACTGCATACATTCTTCTGAAACATTTTCATCTATCATCATAAATACAAAGCTATAAGTTACAAAATTTTGTCAAGAGGTCTCAATTCTCTGGGTAAGCCATCAAAATGTCCAGCATCTATGTCAGATTGGAGCATAGGTCGTTTTCCTGTTTGCCAAACAATGCCCTCGGCTAGGTGTTCTTTGCTTGGCGTAAGCATTACGAAATTGGGATCAGCTCTTTGATAACTGCAAACAAGTGTAAATAAAGAAGCAAATTTACAAATAGTACGAAACACAAACTTTACAAATATCTCATTAATTAACATGGCAGAGCTTAGAAAAAAGGTAAATAAAATTGAAAGCAATTCTCTTTTTTTTTTAATGCAGAACACGGGTGGGTGTGTATGAGTCATGATATATTAGCAGAGAATCTATTGAATCAAAACAAAGAAGTGCTTCCAAAGAAATGAACCTGGCTTCTCTGAGACTTTCACTTTGGAGGCCAAATCCATATTGCAATTGACCGTCTGCACGATCTCTGGTGGCTGGAAAAAAAAAGGGCATTCTCAGCAGGTCAAACATCCAGAAAGAAGATGACTATAGAATCACAATTTTGGAAGAAATGTCTCAAATTATCATATTTAACTTTTGAAATTTTCACAGGATGAGAAGTTGAGAGCAATTTAACATCATAGATATTAGATCTTATATCATCGAACTTGCTGAATGAGGTAGCAGTGGAACGCATCATAAACCTAGAAAATGATATTACATGGGTGATATTCACGAATAAAACAACATACCCCATCCCAAAACACGCTCTGCATAGAAAACAGAAATGCTCAAGGGAGAAAACATATATTCCACAAAGAATATAGGTATAACAGTTCGACGTGTAGGAATAATTTAAACTTCACAAACACAGGGAAACAAGGAACCCTTCTTCCTAGCGCCTCCCCGTACAAGCACAGATGCAAAAGGATGGGAAAAATCCCACTTAAGAAAACAAGGAAACCCAAGCTCAGTCATTGGCTTGAACAATTCTTGGCTAGACTTTACTTACAATTAGGCTGAACTCCAGATTACCAGAGTCCCTTTTCCCTATGAACCAGAGGGTTTAAGACCAAAAAAAAACATAGCAAGATTGTATAGAAAAATCCCTCTAGAGACACCTGAAATGTTGAACGTGAAAGAAGGTTTCCACCATGACTTGAATGCAACAGCCATTGTTGAGCTTTTAGGTCCAACTTTTGCCTGAAAATACAATAAATATTCATCATGAGTAAATCCATTATAATTAATCTATGACGAAACCTGCCTAACATTACATTAATATTTTACCTTCAGCAAGAAGTTCTTATTGGCTTGCCAGGATGCACCTATTTGAAAAGTGGAGTCTGAGATACTGTTTGCTGCTATCGCGTCATCAACACTTCAACGCAGAAAATTAGTTTCACCACATTGGTACAACTTCACAGAAATTTGAAGATCTTTAAAGGCAAAAGAGTACCTTGTTTGTAACTCAAACCCAAAGTCAATGTAGTTTGTAATTCCAACAACAGAATTCTCTTCAAGGGGGTTCTTCACCTTTTCAATTCAAATATTTGAGTTTTAAAGCATTATATATTAATATTCTGATTCAACAATAAATCAAAGAGTTTACTAGTACTCAAACCAAAAAAGATTGAACGAAGGCAAGCATAAAGTAATCCTGGATGGAACTCTATCTTACTGTAAGAAAAATTAAATTTAAGAGACAACTAAAATCAAATATGTTTAAACATCAGTGTTTGTGAAAAAGATAATCGAAAGACAAAGGATACTTAAAATACAATGGGAAAAGACAGAGCAAGGGCCAAGGAAACATACCCGTCTTTGAACAACCATATGCTGATAAAATGAGGCAACAAACTGCAGATTGTTTAGAATTCAATTCAGTAAAATCCTTAAAATATTATCAGAATACCACATCGTACCAGCGAAGAAAAGTACAAATGTGTAGTTAATTAGCTAGTAGTTTAAATTGCATTATATCTATTAAAGGTTGTTACAATATTCTTGAAGAAATTGTGATGATTGGTGAAATGTTTTATTTTAATATAACCTATGTTTCACACATTACAATACTTCCTACTTTAAGAGAAAAAACATGTTGAAAATATTACCCTACAACATTTTTTCCAAAGAATAAATGTAAAATATTAATCAATTTAATTATGAAGATTTACCTGAGAGCTTTTGACAAGCTCAAGACTGAAATTGAAAGACGGGCTCAAAGGGCTGCCAGATCCCACGCCGTAACCCATGGCACAACTCCAGTTCATCAAATTTGAAAGTTTTGCATTTGCATCTAAAAAACAGCACCGCAAGGTATTATGCACATGATAGTTTTATAATATATACAAGTGAACCTTGTGTTAGTCGTACTAGTATATGTTTGTTTTGTGTCTGTTTTAGCTCATCCTTTAAGTACAAATTCCTTAAACTACTTAAAAACAATGATGCATTAGTGTTCAAGTTCTTCAATCCCCTTTCCCCGCTGACAAACTCTCAGCCTCTGTAGATTGTTTTTTTTCAGTTCATTACTCTATCTTTAAGTATTCTATCTTTAAGTATTATATAATTGATTTGTAATAGCACCCAAACATAAATCAAAAACTAAACTTACAACAAGAAGAGATAGCATTTGTTGATTGATTAGACTAAACTAAACTGCTTAGAAGGGAAAATGGCAACGGAATAGAGTTGTGCTCCTTGTTAGATGATGATCAATAAAAGAACAATAAAAGATAAAGGCCAATTCTGAGAAAGAGCCCACTTCTCTATTCAGCCCCAAACCAAT
Organism: Lathyrus sativus; assembly: GCA_963859935.3. Lineage (NCBI taxonomy): Eukaryota > Viridiplantae > Streptophyta > Magnoliopsida > Fabales > Fabaceae > Lathyrus > Lathyrus sativus. The sequence continues at coordinate 646,474,065 of OZ012735.1, read as the reverse complement.
TGTTAATTTCTACTTACCTTTTTGTGGTTATCCCCACCCCACTCCCTATATAGTGTATTCTATGGTCGTTTTCTTTCTCTCCTATAACCAATATGGGCTGTACCTCTCCCCTAATTACTAATGGGTCTGTTAATATCAGTGGGCCTAACAAAGTGTAACCCTAAACACATGTGCAATTTTAGAATACACACACGAAGACCCTAAACACATGTGCAATTTTTAGAATACACACATGAAGACGCATGGGCACACACTGAGCAAGTGAGACTAAAAACCATTGATGTATTAGTGTCCATTTTATGGCTAATGAAATATAAAACTTTTACATCTCAATCTATCAAAGGTGCAATATGCAACCAGTACGGATAAGTTAAACATATGCACCATGTTGAAAACCAAACCATAAAAAATAATTTAAAAAGCCCAGCACTGATGTAAAAAAAAAAATCTGAAGATGTTGAAATATTTGTAAAGGAGCAAAATCTGCATAGTTCTTACGGTGTGGCTCAAACTGCACCCCGGCTGTTACCCTTCCTATCTTGCTCACCAACCATACACTTTTTGGTACTTCGTCTTTCACTGCAAAGTATTACAATTAAAAAGTTTATAAGCATTGTTTTTGCATGTGGATCATAAATCAATACATCAAAAAATCTATCACAGCAATGAAAAAATTAGCAATCTTAGTAAGAACAGTTATAATCTCAAACTTTAAACACAGAGACAAAGCACAAAGTAATACTCCAAATCTTCTATTCTTTCAGGAAAAATTACTTACAGTTTTAATGAAAGATATTTAATGTAGAACTCAAGGTAATACTCCAAACTTGTATTGAGAATTTGAGACTTAACATTAATGCCTATTCAGTGTTGCTGTAACCAGGGGGAGGATCTAACCCTTTTGAGGGCATTCAATTGAACCCTCAGAAAAAAAATTTAAAATGCACATACACCCCTATATATTTTGTATTTTGAACCCCTGAAATTTTTTTTTTTGCACTACTAGCCCAAGAGACCCTGAATTTGTTTTTTTGCACCTCTGAGCCAAGGTTCTGGATCCGCCATTGGCTATAACGCCTAATACCTCAAACAATAAATAAGTAAACACTTAAGCAATCATGAACCAGAAGGGTAGCTTGCGTGTAAATATCATGTGTAAATAAGGACCAGATTCTCTGTGCTTTGAAAGGGAAAAAAAAACACTTTAGTGAATAATATGTTTTAAAATGTTATAATAATTACACAATTTTTTTTGTAAAGAAAATGAAATCTCAAATCTAAAATAGGCAGTTTCAATGCTATTCTGGGAATTATGAAAGTGTGGCTTTGTGGGGATCTAGAAAAAGTAAAATCATATAAGAGCTTTTCTCAATGCTTATGGATTGCATCCTAAATCTGCTCAACACAGCCAGTTAGTAGCATAAAACCAGGTAACTTACTGGCAAAAGGCATAAGTGTGACTCCACATGATAGATTTCCCGAACCGTATCTCAATCCCATTAGGCCATAATCTTGGGACGTTTCTCTGTATAATTGGCGAACTTTGTCAAAATTGTATGTTGCTATTTGTGATGAAGTGCAAAACTACAAGAACTTAATACACACTTCTTCCACCATCATCAAACAAAACACACCTTTTCTTCAATAGCAAAGGGAACACTCCAAAGGCCCCAAATCCATATCTGGGATAGTAAGCACACGACCTCATCCGCAAAACCCTAAACAAATAAACCACACACAATATTCATACCACTTCAATTCAAACTGATGATGTAAGCAAATATCAAAAGCAGTATCATAAGTCAGAGCTTCTTACGGATCAGATGTTGATACATAAAGGTCTACGAATGTATGAGGATCATTTACGTCACTGCACATTAGATATCCACCAAGTTAAAATAAAATCTCAGCATTCACTAAACAAAAAGCATAAAGTCTTGTTTTCATACTCAACATTGGTATCCTTCATTATCATATAAATCCCCACATTAGATAAACAGGAACAAGGGAGCGATTGGAAGAGCTTAATTAGACATATCTCATGACATAAATATTTATAGTAGTATTATTTCTTGGATATACTTTTAAAGATAACTTGCGGTTGTGTGTGTGAGTTTCTAGTGATTAATACATAGTTATTAGTGTTTATCAAGTGCTTAATTAAGGCGGTTGCCCTAACGAACAGACACTAAATTTGGTAATACTATTTCTTACGGAATCAGCGCGTTATTAAAAAAATTTACTTTCTAGTCCTCCTTATATGCCATCTATTTATTTTTAGAGAAAATGGGAAATGTGCTGTAAGTGCATTGCTATTAAACATTACTTTCTAGTCCTCAACCTATGAATGATTCAAGTTTTATGTGTTTCTTTTGTCCAGCCACTAATATAATAAAGCATGGATTCAACTTTGAGGATGAAAATGAGATATTACAACCAAAAACTAATGATAATTAAATAAAAGAAGAGTATAGAACACCTTTGCCAGCGAAACGAAGCATTTCCATTGATGTTTTCTTCAGGCTTTTGATCAAGAGGACCTGAAACCTAAACAAAATTTTTAAGAAAAATCAAAAAATACACACTATTATTGATTAATTTTTGTGAATCAGGTTCAGTAATAAAATAGGAATGAATGAGGATACTGTAGCGATGAGATCGACGTGAGGATCGTCGATTGGCTTAAGCATGATTCTAGTGATGAAATGCTTCGGTTGCTGAAAGTAATCGTTGAAGAGACACCTCAACGCGAGCTTCCCGAAAACGACGTCGTAGGATGATTCGAGCATTCTGTCACGAGCGGCGAGGGGAGGGAAATCGAAGAGCGGTGGAACTAGAACCACCGGCGGTGGTACTTCCGCCTCTTTCCGAAACCACTTCCACATTGTTGTCGATTTAGGATTTTTCGAGTTTCGAGATTTCGAGAAATTGAAATGCAAATGGAATTTGAAATTGGGACGAAGATGAAGTGAACTTTGTGGGATGAAGATGAAGGGAATTCGACGTTTTCGACATGAATCGGTGGTGGTGGCGCCATTTTCGCACGCTTCACGAAGGTTTCAACTTGGATGCGCAATTACGGAAATATCCTTCTACAGCTTTTAAACGTTTGGGCTGGGCTTTTCTTTAACGGGATACTTCAAACTTTAAAATTTTACTCCATACCTATACATTTATCCACACCCTACATTTTGTTCTTTATCATTTATTTAAGATTTATGCACTCTTACATTTGCTTACCTGATAACTCTAGAGGTGGCAATTGAATTCATTAAGGCAAAATTCATCCAGCAGACAAAAAATAAGTTAGTGGATTGGATTAAATCCATCCATTTATATGCATGGATGGATTCAATCCATCCAACATATTTTAAGGATCCAATGGATTATTTTTATTTTCGTTAGATTTATTTTTTTAAAAATAGATTTATTTAAAAATAATTAAAAAATTATATTTTTTTTCAAAAAAATGAATTTTTTTCTGAAAAAAAAAAGTTTAACTTTTTTCAAAAAAAAATCAGTTTTTTTTTCAGAATAAAAAACTGATTTGTTTTTCTAAAAATAAAATAAAAATTTTTCTCGAAAAAAAACCGACTTTTTTTTGGAAAAAAAATTGATATTTTTTTTCCGAAAAAAATCGGTTTTTTTTTCAGAATAAAAAACTGATTTGTTTTTAAAAAAAAAAATTCTCGAAAAAAAAACCGACTTTTTTTTTGGAAAAAAAAATCATTTTTTTTTCAGAATAAAAAACTGATTTGTTTTTCGAAAAATAAAATAAAATTTTTTCTCGAAAAAAAAACGACTTTTCTTTTTGGAAAACAAATCTATTTTTATTTCCGAAAAAAATCGGTTTTTTTTTAGAATAAAAAACTGACTTGTTTTCCGAAAAAAAATAAAAAAAATTTCTCGAAAAAAAAACCGACTTCTTTTTTTGGAAAAAAAACCGGTTTTTTTTCAGAATAAAAAACTGATTTGTTTTTCGAAAAAAAAACCGATTTTTTTTTGAAAATACAAAAAATTCAGTTTTTTAATAAATATATTTATTAAAAAATAAAAAAAATTCAGTTTCAAAATATATTTATTAAAATTCAGTTTTTTTAATACAAAAAATAAAATTTTCAAAAATAAAATAAAATAAAATTTTTAAAAATAAAATATATATTTATTTTTACAAAATAAAAAAAAAGTTGGATGGATGGATATCCATCCATTAAAAATGTGTTAATGGATGGATTGGATGGATTTTATTCTTAATGGATGGATTGGATTGGATAATTTTAAGAAAATTTTAGTGGATTGTTAATGGAATAATGAATTGTTTTAATCCATCCATTAACAATCCAATCCATATCCATCCAATCCATCCATTTTGCCACCCCTAGATAACTCTAAGATAAGACATCCGATATGTATTTTGTTTTCATTGACTTACTTGAAATAATGTTTTTCTATTTGTTTTTCTTTTTTGAAAAACTTGTGTGTTTTCTGATACATATTTTGTTTAGCTTCAGCACTTGATAACTTGATACGATGTTATCCGGATCGAGTTTCATTAAGTGAACCGACTACGCTAAGTTATTCAAGAGTTTTTTATTTTGTTTGAATTTTTTTATGTTGCAAATATAGAAATTTGTTTATAGATATGCAATAAAAATTAAATATGTGTAAGTATCTCTGATACAATATTCTTAACTACATAAAGATTTGAAACACGAGAATAAGTAAAAGTTAGATTAAAGAGATTGAAATTAGGAATAAAGTAATTGTTATCATTTTTGAATATGTGACTTCCCACACAAGAGGGAGTGAATTGTGCGGTCCCGAAAAATATGGTTTTGGAAAACTTTGCGGATCAAAATCAGAGTTTAAAAACATTTTTAAAAGTTGTTTAAGTATTAAGCAGTAGAAAATAAATTAAAAATATAAATTACGGAAAATAAAGAGTTTAGGGAAAGAGAGGAACGCTAAGAGTTATAGAGGTTCAGTCAAACAAGAAAACAGCATAATCTTCTCCCTAAGAATTGATCTTGAAAGTATTCAATAAACTTTGAGAGCTTTAGTAGGTAAAACTCACGAACCCCTTTATATAAGAAAAATTTCCAACCTAAATAGTAAGACTTGGAATTTAACAATTGAGTCTGCTCTTCTAAACGATGGATTGAAGCGGTTAACCCTCTTTCCACAAACTGTAGATAGAAGCGGTTAGTCTTTTTTCCATGAGAATCATGGAGCGATTAGTTTTAAAACTTCACAACAAACTTTGTAAGTTTTTACCACGGAAGGAGCTCATGAGCGTTTAAACCTTGATTTTATACAGGCTAACCAACAACTTGGGAGATTTTAATACCAGTATATTCTCGAACCTTGTCCAAGCTTTTATCACATGCTAACCTTTAACTTAACCTTGATTTTGCCACGTGTTAATCTTGAACCTATCAAGCATTTAATCACGGGCTGAGCTTGAACATAAACAGGGGTTTGATCACACAATCACCAAAGAAAAATCTTTTACGGGTTTAACTTCTAATTCAAGTAAATAATCCCTAAATGGATAATGTTCAACTAAAGTGTACACAAAAGATTCACTTGGTGAATTTCACAATTCTACCCTTCCAGAATTACAAAATATCCTCACTCACAAAAGAACTTTCTCGAATAAGCACTTTAGCTAAAATATTAGTGAGAGAAAGTAAAAGAAACTTTTTAGAGAGAGAGAGAGAGAGTAAAAAGTGTCAAAACATGATTCTAGATGAAATAAAATGAGGGAATGGACTTTTATTTATGTTGGGAGGAAATCCACAATGCAACGGAATAATCCAACAACACAACCTCTCTCAAATATCAAATGCAACAATAATCAACAAAACACACTAAACAACACAACACAATTTTAGCGTGGAAAAATCTTCGTTAATTAGGAGTAAAAAAAGCACGGGACTCGTATGCCACTTAAATCTCCACTATAATCAAACAATTGATACAAGCAAGGTTGTCTCTAACACTAGTTAGAGGAATACATTAATATAATCCAGACTTACAATTTATCTCGGAATATAACAAGAAACAAGATATACAATTAACAAAAGCAACAACAAAAACTGCATCTTAGAAAACCACTCGGTAGACATGTCTAGAAAACTCACAAGTCGCTTTCCACCGTTAAAAATGTACCTCTGTAAATTTTGAACAATGTTACAAAAAATCAAGACGATCCAACGATTGGATTGTGAGAAAACTCTGATCTCGTGGGATTGATCTGTGTTGAAATGGGCCAACTGGAATTTCACTCTTCTCTCTTTTTTTTCTTTTGTTGTTTCTCACATTATGAAATTTTGACCTAATTCTTTTTATTGGATAATAACAAAGTACTAAACACACCTGAGATACTAACCTACATTCATTTGGGCCACTCCAAATAAGAGGAATAACCCTTTGTCGACTAGTTAGAGGGCAACACCAATCGGGCTACTGTGTAACCAAACTCAAACTTTCTTCTAGGCAACGCCTTCGTCAACATATCTAAACCATTGTCATCAGTGTGAATCTTCTCAAGCTCCATCAACTTGGAATCTAATGCATCATGAATCAAATAATACTGAACATCTATATGCTTCGACCTTGAGTGAAAGGATAAATTCTTAGATAAGTGAATGGCACTTTGATTATCACAAAACAGGGCATACTTTTCTTGTTTCACACCAAGTTCCATTACAAATTTCCTCAACCATAAAAACTCTTTTGACGCTTCCACGTCGGCTATAAAATCATCTTTGGTAGTAGAGAGTGTAACACACTTTTGCAACTTTAATTTCCAAGCCACGACTCCCCCGAAAAAGTCACCATATACCCCGAAGTAGATTTTCGATCATTTAAGCTTCTGACTATATCTGAATTCATATACCCAACCAACATAAGCTTCTTACATCTTAAGGTTAGCTTCAAATTTTACGAGCCACGCAAATATCTCATCACCCATTTCATGGCCTTCTAATGATATTTTCCCATATTGGAGAGATAGCAACTCACCATTCCCATGGTATGAGCAATATCGGATCTTATACAAACCATAACATACATCAAACTACCAACGACCGAGGATTACAAAATGTTCTTCATACTCAAATTTTCTTCATCCATAGATGGATATAGTTTATGACTAAGCTTGAAATGAGAAGCAAGTGGAATGCTCACCACCTTAGCCTTATCCATACTAAAATGTCGAAGGAGTTTCTCCACATACATTTCTTGTGACAAGTACAACTTCTTCTCATTTCAATCTCGAACAATTTCAATACCAAGAATTTTTCAAGCCTCTCCTAAATCCTTCATAGCAAAAGATTCACTCAAAATGTTCTTTAACTATTTAATTCTTGAAATATCCTTTCCAACAATTAGCATATCATCCACCAAAATCAAGAGAATAATGAAATCACCTTTAGAGAAGTTTTGAAAAAAAAACACACAATGGTCGACCTTGGTCATCTTCTACCTATGTTCAATCATCACTGAGTTGAAATTTTGATACCATTAGCAAGGTGCTTGTTTCAAACCATAAAGGCTCTTTACAAATTTAAAAACATAGTCTTATTTGCCCTTCTTTTGAAATCCATCTGGTTGTTCCATGTTTTCTTCATGTAAATCATCGTGAAGGAAAGTCGTCTTCACATCCATTTGCTCTACTTCCAAATAAAGACTAGTGGCTAGCCCAAGAACCACTCAAATAGATTTTATCTTCACAACCGGAGCAAAAATCTCGCCAAATTCAACACCTTCCCATTGTTTAAAACCTTTTACCACAAAGTGAGCCTTGTATCTTCTTTGAGAAGTACACTCACCTTGCTTAATCTGATAAACTCATCTATTTTTCAATGCTCTCTTACCATTTAGAAACTTTGCTAACTCAAAGGTATTAATTTTACGAAGTGATTAAATTTCATCCTTCATGGCATCCATCCACTCCTTTTTGCTCTCATCCTTCAAAACATCTTCAAAGCTAACGGGTTCTCCACCATCGGTAAGAAAAACATACTCATTCGAGCGGTATCGAACGAAAGGCTTTTTATCACGAGTAGACTGCCTCAATGCATTAGAAACAACCGGTTGTTCAACACTTTCAACCTATTGATCAACTTCATTTTCAACAACTACTTCTGTAGCACCTACATCAACAATATCATTAGGATTTAAAACATTATAAATATTCAAATCCATACCTTGATTTTCAATTGGAACATCTTCGAAAGTGATAGGGGTAAGAGCAATATTAGTTGAGTCTGTATCAACATTTCTTCATATTCAAAAATCAGATCTTTATTCTCAACTTTTTAGATGTCCTCAATGGTATTATCCTTCATCAATACGACATTACGACTACGAATAAGCATGTTGTACCGGGTCAAAGAATCAATACCCAATTTCATCAAGTTCATACCTAAAAAATACACTTTCTTTGCCTTCTCATCCAATTTTGATCTCTCATCCTTTAGAATATGAACATAACTCATGCACCCTGTTAAGGGCCAAATTGTGCATATTTTTTATAGTATTTTGTGGCCCTTTCCAATTGTTTCTTTGGTGTTTTATTAGTAAATTCATACGTTTTAGTGTAAATATTAAAATTTTCGATTTTATTATAAATATTATGAATTATGATCATTTTGATTCCTTTTGACAGGTCTTCTTGTTGATATATAATGCTAGAAACCTATGGTGAAAGAAAGAAGGCCTAGAAGAGCATTTTTGGAGCTTTCGTGTCGACAACTCGTGCCCAGCGCGGTTTCAGCGTGCTTTTGAAATGAAGGCAGTAGCTAAGAGTCCATGACCGTTCTTAGCACGCTCCAACCGCACTTAGCACACTTTTTGGGTTTTTTACTCTGTTTTGCTGACCGCGCTTAGCACGCCCCTGATGGCGCTTAGCGCGGTGCCACTTACTGCTACTTTTTCCACTTTGTATAAATAGCTACCTTAGGAGATATTTTGAAAAACATTGTATTTTTTTAGATCTTTTTATCTCTCTTCATTCTAAACATACTTTTAGAGAGAGAAACAAAACCCTAAGAGGGAGAAGCCAAAATTAAAGGAAATCAGAGTTTGATCTTCGAGTAAGTGCTTCGATCTCTTGTTGGAGTTGGTGTTTCCCGTGAAAATTGGAAAATAATCGTTGATCTTCCAAATCTAACTTTGATGACTCACAAGATCGATCAGATTGATCCTAGGACATGTGCTAAGTGTTGATTTAAAGAAAATACTAAAGAACTAAACACTTCGACAGTGTTTATAAGAAAAGGTTAATGTAAGTATATGGTTCGACAGGAATGAAAGAAAATTAAATTGAAAGAAAAAAGTAAAGAGCTTCAAAAACACTTAAAAGAAACAAAGTATGATGTCAAAGACGTAAATTGCAAGAAAGTAAAGGATGAACTTTTTAAGACAAAGTGAAGATAAATTTCATTAAAATGTAAAATGGTATTTTTACATTACGTACATTCTCCAATAACTCTTTTCTCTATACCCGGATACTTTGAGTAAATTTTGGAGTGACTTGTACAATAGTAAACACAACACCCTGAATTCTATTGCTAGAACCCCTATTTATAATAATACAATTAACTGTTGTTAACTTCCTAAAATGATCAGCCTCTGACAAGTGTCGTGCTGCATGTAGTTGCTTCTTGGTTGTGCGTCACTTGTCTCGTTCAAAAATGAGAAAGCATAACTACTCCCTCCCTTATTTGAATTTCAAATTCTACTAGTATTTGGCCAGCATTCTCGGTCGAAGGTGACCTATCTAATCTTAGAAATATTTCCTAAGTCCCAAAAAAGTATTCCTTCCTTATGTGAATGCCTTCGATTTCATTTATGGCCAAGTCCCACTCGAAGGCTTTTCCATATTATTTCGAGAATTCAATATTTCACCCAAACACTTTAATTTAATGTGGGCGTCAAATTTGTGAGCTAACAGTTGGATCTAATTTATTGATACCTTATGTATTTCTTCTGATCTTTGTTTTGTAAACTAGTTTTGATTCAATATTGATGTTATCTTCGATTTTATGTTTGTGGGTTTGAGTGGGTATTGAGAAATCTCTTTCAAATCCTAGATCTAAGATATTCATCTATCAATGAGCAAACTCTAGACATAGATTTGTGATTTAATATTCACTAGTATCAAGCTTTCATATTATTGTGTTGATTGTTAGCATGAGACATCATCTAGTGATTAATACGGTAAAGTCCACGATAACACTTTAGACATAAACGATATTATGAGGATGCGTGATAATAGAGAAGATGAATTATGTTCACATATATAAATCAGTTGAATGCATGTAAAAAGGGTGAAGCATATGTACGTATTCTTTTCATTGCATTTTATATGAAGCAATCATTTATCTGATATGGGTGTCATCTTTGTTTACCTGTTTATCTTTGATTTAAACCGCTATAGACATATACTCTTCAAATCTGGATCTAGGATGAATACCTGTTAGGTTCTAAACTCTAGACATAGATTTAGGCTTAGCATTTGCGTGAGTATCAGTTCTTAATGCTTTGTGTTGTTGAGTTACGTGAGACATCACTAATGAGACAATACGGTTGTTCTCTCAATATTGCGTTAGATATAACCTCGATTGTGGGTGATATGTGAGGATATTATACGAGTGATTAATTTGTGTTTAACTGGTCAGAAGAATGCATGTGTTATCAATTGATGAAATACAATCCCAACAAGGCTCTGTTTATATTTTTAGTTTTTACTTTATATTTTCTGCCTTTATTTATGGTAACGTGAATGTTTTAACCAAATTTTCACAAGAAGCTTAGAAATGTAGAAATCGTTGGACGACGTTCTTTCCCTTACACCGATCCCTGTGGAGACGACAAAACTGGGTACTAAATTAATTTTTGCTTATCGCTACATTTTGTTGAAGCGGTATAGCGACAAGAAAAAATTAATTTAGTAATAAAACACCAACGAATTTACTAATAAAACACCAAAGAAACAATTGGAAATGGCCACAAAATACTATCAAAAATATGCACAATTTGGCCCTTAGCACATCCAAACACCCAAAGATGGTTGTAGGAAACATCTTTACCACTCCAAACATGATTTAGAACATCAAACTTCAATGGAACACATGGAGTAAGGTTTAAAAGATGTACAATCTTGCTCAATGCTTCTCCCTAAATGTATTTTGGCAACTTTGATTGAGAAAGTAAACATCTCACCATTTCCACCAAAGTTTTATTCATTATTTCGGCTAACCCATTCAATTGTATTGTCTTTGAAGGAGACTTTTAATGACGTATACCTTGATCTTAACAATACTTATCGAAAGGTCCAACGTACCCTCCCTTGTTATCTTTTCGATGCACTTGAGCTTTTTCCTCGTTTCTCTTTCAAACGATGCTTGAAAAGACTCGAAGGTATCTAACACTTGATCTTTCTTCTTCAAGGTATAAGCCCATGTTTTCCGAGAATAATCATTAATGAAAGTCACAAAGTAATATGAATCATTAAGTGACCATGTCTTCATCAGACCATACACATTGGAATCTAAATCCAACACTTCTGATTTTCTCTTTGGTTTTAATTAGATAAAGGAAACTTGCCTTTGTTTACCCTTCAAACAATGCGAACACTTTCTCAACTTTGGATTGGAAACGCCAAACAACACATTCTTCATTTCCAAAATGCTAAAACCTTTTTCAATCATATGACCCAAACACTTCTGCCATAATTTGGATGAGCTATCATTGTCACAAGTGTTAATGTAGCACTTCGAAACCCCAAGTTAGACAATATACAAGTTTGAATTCTTTTTTCCTTTAGCAACCACCATTGAGCCTTTATTTATCTTTCATTCATTGGCTGAAAAAGAATTTTCATATCCTTCATTATCCAACTTTCCAACAGATTGAAGATTAAATCGAAGTTCTGGAATGCGTTTCATGCCATTGAGAACTAGAGTAGTCTCGTTGCTAGTTTCAACACAAATATCTCATATTTCGATGACATTAGCTTGCCTTTTATTTCCCATAAGAACAACCCCAAAGTCACCAATCTCGTAAGTTAAAAAAAATCATGTCTCGAGGTTGCATGAGTAGAAGCACCACTATAACCACCCAATCCATCTCATCACATGATAAATTGCCATTCTCTACACAACTATCACAAATAACAAAGAAATCATCAACAATATCAACATCTTCATTATTGTTGCCTTCCTTTTTGTTGTTGTTGTTGTAGTTCTTATTCTTGTTTTCCCTTTTCAATGTTCAGTAATACCTTTTCATGTGTCCCTTTTCCCCATAATGATGACATTCAAAATTAGATAATCTATTAGAGTCTCATTATGATTTATCATGTGACGTCCCGTGATTACTTGAACCTGTATTTTGATGTTTCCCCCTTGATTTGGTAACCAACACCTTGGAATATGAAGAAGAACCTTTTGACTTACGCCTCAACTCCTCATTCAACTCACTACTTTTAGCCAAGTCCATGGAGATGATACCATTCAGAGCGATGTTAGGCAAGGATTTCCTAAAAGCCTCCCAAGAATTAGGCAAAGTACCAAGAAGCCACAAACCTTGAATGTTGTCATCAAAAGTAAGATTCATCACCTACAATTAATTTATAATCCCTTAGAAAGTGTTTAAGTGACAAGTTATTGGTGAACCATTACTATACCTCAACTGAAGGTGAGATAATACTTAGAAGGGGGGGTTGAATAAGTATGAAAGATTAAGACTTAAAAAATAATCACACAATTATTTTTATCCTGGTTTGCTTAAACAACTACTCCAGTCCACCCTTCCTAGAGTGATTTGCCTTTCTCAACAAGGACTTAATCCACTATTAAATCAAACTGATTACAATAGTAACACCTAAGAACAATTGTTCTTAGTCTTCTCAAGAGCTACTGATTCCAACTGAATCCTCTTAAGGAATTACCTTTATAATCAATGTAAATTAAATACAAGAGTATTAATGCTTCTATAAAGCTTTTATCACAACAGTGATTTTTCTCTTAAGTTTAAGTACAAGAAATTATAATAAGAATATGAAGGAATGAGAGCTTAGAATAAGATGATTTCTTTTCAGCAAAATTGTGTCACTGAAGAATGTGGTGGAGTTCTCCTTTTATAGGCAGCTGATCCAAGGATGCTGAGCGTTGAAAAGAGAGTCCCAAAAAGGTCTGAGCCTTTTTGTCTTCACATCAAGTGACCTTTCCTTGAAGTAGATAACACAGAAAAATCCTTTTTGTCTGTGTAACTGTGTCTAGCACAAATGAGGAAAGAGACGTTGATTTACTCCAACGGATATATTCTTGAATATTTCTTCTTCAGTTTTCAGCAAGTTCTTCAGAGTCTGAATGGATCAGAGTCTTCAAATGATATTCAGAACTTTGCTGTATCAGAGTCTTCTGCAGCATGTATGCTTTCAGCGTGTTGATCATCAGAGCATATTTGACACAGAACTTCAGTACTTGGCAGCGTTAGTACTTTCAAAAACTTCTGTAGATTTATGCTTTGAGAAACTCTTCAAACAATATTCTTCTTTGCTTCAGATGCTTCAGCTTCAGATGCTTCTGACTATCTTCAGATGCTTCTGACTCAGAATGTTCTGGAGCTTCTTGCTTCAGATCCTTCTGGAGACTACGCTCAGGATCTTCTGTAAAGAGCAATCAGATTCTTCTGTAAGATGCATCTGGCGCTTCAGAGTCAGGATAACTTCTCGTATACAATACATATTTGCTTCTAGAGAGTTAATTTCATTTCAATCTGCAGTAAAACTCTCTAACAAATTTTAGAGTATATAATTCTTAAGTATAAAATTTCCTAACAGTTATCATCAAAACAAAGAGTTATTATTAAGAACCAATCTGTGTTCTAACAATCTCCCCCTTTTTGATGATGACAAAAAGTATCAGAAATTTTATTTAACTGAACATAAAGAATTATAACTCCCCCTGAGATGATGAATCTCCCCCTGAGTTAAATATGAAAAAGGAATTGAAACTTCCCTTTTGTCTTGAGTAATCTTCAGAGTTAGATCTTGTTTGTTCTTATAACATTTTAGGGTCAGAATGTCTTGCAGATATAAGATTCAAAGTTTGATAAAAGACAAATGATCTGAGAGACTCAGAGTTTCTTTTATAGAGTGTTCTTATCAAATGTTCTGAAATAGTCAAGTTAAATGTTAGATAGAATAGATATGTCTGAAGATTCATTCTGGTGAAGTTATATTAAACAGTTCAGATCTATATTTTCTCCCCCTTTTTTATCATAAGCAAAAAGTAAAAACTTTTAAAAAGACAAATAAAAAGAACAATAAATAAGATAATTCAATGGAGAAACTGATTCATTCAAAAGATTAGAGCAAGAGTACATAGGTAAGCATCAGAAGACATAACAATAAAATTCAGATGCAAACAACAGATGCAAACAACAGTAGAATGAAAAAAAATCTAAGAGTGTTTGGACAAAAGCATCTTCAATAGATCTGTAATCTCAGAGGAGGATTGCTCTTGCTTAGACATCCACTTAGTCATAGTTTCATTCTTCTCATCTTGCTTTGACGTCCATTCTATCATATCCTCAGACTTCTTATCCTGCTTAGCCATCTAGGATTTTATCTCTGATTGTCCAACCTCCAGAGCAGCAATCTTGTCCCCAAAGTTTGGATGTTCTGTCTTTATCTCAGATGAAGAAGTTGGAGGTTCTGTAGCCTGAACAGAGTCAATTGCCATTGGTTCTGTAGATCCTGAAGAGGGTTCTACCAGAGTCATAGTCAATGCATTAGCAGTAGATTCTGTTGGAGGTGGAGGAGCATCTAAACGAAGTAGAGGTTCAGTTTTGTTGACAGTCCAGAATAGAGTCCTTTCAGCTCTGAGCTTTGCATCATCAGAACAGACGTTCTTCAGATTTGAAGCTACAGTGTTGAATCTATTGATGAATCCTTTCCAGATGATGTCAGATTCATTTGCATCCATTGTTTCAGAGCATTTCTTCTGAACAGTACCTAAAGACATCTGTATTTCTTGCAAAAAAGTTTGAAATAAATGATCAATATTAAGTCTGGGTTGTGGTTTAAGCAAGGTTTCCAGAGTTATATGTTTAGGTTTTAGAGTTGGTGGAAGAAGTGATTTTTGGATGGAAATCAGAGGAGGAGGATAATATGGAATGAAAGGAATTTCTGGTTTTTGAGGTAAGGATCTGTTTAATGCATTAAGCAAATGAGGTTTTGGTCTTGTGCGAGGGTAAACATCATCAAAAGGTTCATTTGAGTATGGTTGAAAAGCAGATTTTGGATGTTCAGCAGATGCAACTGTGTTATCAGATGCAAGTTGCAGAGCTGAAACAACAGCTTTACCAGATGTTGCAGATATGGTTGCTAAAGATCCTACATTGTTTATTGATTGAATATATGATAGAATCACAGATGGAAGAGCTTGTCTGAGTTTTGGTTTCAGAGGGTTGAGGGGTTCAGAAGGTTCAACTCTATCATAAAAATCTTTCAGTTTGAAACCATAAGATAGATTATGATAAAGAGAAGAAACTTGGGCACAAGATATAGAAGATGTTGGATTGGAATTGGGGACTAATATCTCAGATGATGGTGCAGGTGGAGGCATAGGATCTGGAATGGGAGTTTTAGAAGGGATGGTTGATTCAGGTTCAGATTCAGGTTGGTTCATCTCAGAGTATTTTTCAGATGGAGAGATTAGAAAATATGGGTGGATTTCTGATTCTGATGAGTTGGAGGATGTTGTAGGTGTACAAGAGGTAGAAGATACTTGAAACACTGTTTTTAGTGGAGTGACATCAAGAACTTCTGTCTCAGGGATGTGAGGTTCAGATGTGTTGGTAGGTTTTGAAGGAATGTCAGATTGTTTGGATGGTGGTTCTGATGAAACAGGAGCAGAAGTTACTTTTGTAGGTTCAGAAGTAACAGGTGCAATAGGTTCAGAAGGTGGATTATTTGATGGTGGATTGTCAGAGGCTTTTTCTGGTTGAACTTCTTTTGGTTGGTTCTCTGGATGTTCAGAGGTTTGTTGTTGATCAGATTTTTGTTTTTCAGATGGTTGTTGTTCTGATGGTGGTTGATCTGATGGTTGTGGACGTGGAACAAAGTGTTTGATATGAATTTTGGGTTGAGATGGTTTTGATACAGAAACAGTTGTTTGTTTTTGAGGTGAAACACAACTGGGGGCAGTAACAGAAGTGGTTTGAGTAACAGGAGGTTTTGGAACAGACTTAATATTAGAATCATTAATAACAAGATTTGCAGAAGTTACAGATGATTTAGTACCTTTTACTTTAATCCTCTTGGCAGGTACAGAAACAGCTTCTTCAGAATCTTTTCTCTTCAAGAGCTTCTTGGGCTTCTCAGCAATCTTGACCTTCTTCTGGCCAGGTTCAGATTCTTCTACAGGCTGAGTCCTTTTCCTCTGAAGTGGTGCTTCTTCTTCTCCTGCATCTGGTAGTGGTTGTTTGACTAGCTGAAACACATTAGCTGGAACAGGTATTCCTTCCTTCTTGCATTCTTCTATATACATAAGCACTATATGTCTGGGTTCTTCAGCAAAGTGTGAAGGCAAAGTATCTACCAACACAAGCGTGCCTCTGGTTTTTGATGATGACAACTTGCTAAGAGATATCCTTCTTTCGTTTAAATCATTCACGCTACTTATGATTCAATTTTTACAATGACGTAATGCACAAAAAGCTGTAGAAATTTATGTTTTTGCAGATTTTTGAACCATGAGCCGACCATACCGTCAGCACACAGTTTCATTCAGTTCACACGGGTCAGCGCATGAAGGTCATGCGTCGACCGTTAACTTGGCGCATGCAGGTTTAAGAATCAGACGGCTCAGCGCATAAAGATCATGCGTCGACCGCTGACTCGGCGCATGACAGTTTGAGTGTCACACGGCTCAGCGCACGCCGACCCTATGGTCGACCGTTCGCGCGCAGAAACAGAAATTCTGCTATGTTTCATTGATCTGTCAACTGTCTGTTTTGTATATTACTATAAATAGCTGTCTTTTCAATTTTAACAACGAACATTTTTGAAAGCATTGTGAGAAAGTGTTCAGGTCAAGAAACGTGAAAGAGGTGCATCAGTGTTCTTCATCTTCATCGTTCAATCAACTCACAAATCCTCAAATTACAGATAATCAATTTTTTGCTGCGGTTTGTGGTTTGCTCGACGGTGATAAGGTTCGAACGCGTGATTGAAGATCCGGTTCGAGTGGAAGCTGGTGCAGGTGTTTCTTGGGAGAAAACCTTTGAGGTTTTACCTATCAAGACTACAGGTTTTGAAGGCTTTTGTTACGGAATCGTCGGTTCAACAATCAAGCGAGTGCGAAGGTGATTGATTAGCGGAAGGTTGATCAATCTAGTAGCTAGGGCGTTGAAAGGTTGAAGACGTTCCGGGTTCAATTTGGGTGTGTCTAAGATCAGCCGTGCCAAAGGTTTGATCAACGGAAGAGTTGTCAATAAGGTGGCTGCAATCGGAGGTCATTCACATCAAATTGGAGGACTTGATTCATCTTGAATCAAGGGGCAAGAAGTGGTAGAAATTATCAGCAACATTAAGATTGTTTGTATCAATTGTCTATCGATTCTTGTGTATAACTGTTCTACCAAACAGGTGATATCTATTCAATACATATCTCAATTCTCATTGTAGAATTGAGGGCAGACGTACCCCAACGCGAGGACGACTGGGGGAACTGCCTCATCAAATCTTGTGTTCCTTTATTTTCTGCATTTTCAATTACAGCTTAAAATTAAGTGATTCTAGAATAAGTGATTTTGTCAAATTGTAGTATTGATTGAGTGAGTTGGTGAAACACTGTTTTTTAACTACTAAGTACAATAGAAATACTGTACTAAGGCTTTTTCAATCACTCATTCAACACAAATATCATTTAAGGTATTTGTGCACACCAACTGTTCGACAAAAGTGCTGAACTAAAATTGCCTTAATTTTGCTGCTAGTTTTGGTGTAATTTTTGATCATTGGAATAAGGAAATAGTACGAGTGAATCACATCTGAGTTTTGCATAAAAGTGTGTAGTGATTTACTATCCGTTATCGTCTTAAATTCATCTGCTTGACGCATATCCGGCTCTCCAATAGTTGTTCGTTTTAGACTATATTTTCCAAGGCCGCTTCCGCATTTGAAAACAATTTTGAAAACCAATTTTATTGGTAGCGCCACTCAAATTTTTAAAAGGGATCTATTCAACCCCCCCTTCTAGATCCGTGCCTTAGTCTAACAAGTGGTATCACGAGCTCCGGTTCTCCGGTGCTTCAAATACAACATTGATAGAATAATGGCTAACGAACCAAAAGGGGCGTACAATAGAGCTCCCGTTTTTAACGGTGAAAATTATAGCTATTGGAAAGACTGTATGCGGGTGCACATTAATTCCATAGATAGAAAGATATGGAACGTTATTCTCAATGGTCCGATTGAAATAACCATGACAAATGAGAATAACGAAGTTGTGCCAAAGCCCGAAGCACAATGGACCGACGACGATGAGCGAAAGTATAATTACGATTGGAAAGCTAAGAACATTCTAATCTCCTCACTAGGTGTAGATGAATACTACCGTGTATCCCATTGCCCTACGGCTAAGACTATGTGGGATGCACTACAAATTGCCCATGAGGGGACAAACGATGTTAAGTTGGCTCGAATCAACACTCTTATACAAGAGTTTGATCTTTTTTTCATGGAGCAAGGGGAAACCATTGCTGACATGCAAAAGAGATTTACTCATCTCATAAACAGATTACATTCACTAGGAAGACCTATTTCCAATGATCTTGCTACTAATAAAGTTTTGAGATGTCTTAGCAGGGAATGGCAGCCGAAAGTGACCGCCATCAAAGAGGCAAATGATCTTACGGTATTAGACCTGACTACATTGTTTGGCAAACTACAAGAGCATGAACAGGTACTCTTGAGTCTTGACCAACATGAAAGGAAAGAAAAGAAGGACAAAGTAAAGATGAGTGAAAAGAAGTCCATAGCTCTTAAGGCTTCTTCCTCGAAGTCTAAAGCAAAAGAGCAAAGTGATTATTCTTCAAGCGACGACGAAGAAGAAGACATAAATGAGGACATGGGGCTGTTCGTTAAACGGTATAACCGGTACGTGAGAAAGAACGGCATCCAACATTCGGAGAAGAACCTGGTAAATTTCCGAAGGCAATCAAGGTTCTCCAAAGATGACAATCAAAAAGGCAAAAAGACTAGAGGAACGTGCTATAAATGTGGAAAGCCCGGTCACTACAAACCGGACTGTCCAATGAACAACAAGGGAAAAGAAAAGGAACAATCGAAGTCACATAAGAGAGCATCAAAGCCTAGGAGGGCGTACATCGCGTGGGAAAGCGACAGTGATTCTTCCTCCTCTAATGAAAGCTCTAGTGATGAAGAAGAGTCCGTGAATCTATGTCTCTCCGCAAATCAGAAAAAGAAAAAGAAACAGGTACGTCACTCTAGATATAATATGTCATCTAATATGTCTCATTCCGAATTACAAACCGCATTCGATGTTTTACACAAGGAAGCAACTGAAGCCTTTAAGAAACTTGCTTCTAATAGAAGAATTTTTACATATTTAGAGCACAAAGTCTTAGAGTCCGAAAAGAAATTAGAGGACCTTAAGGCTTCCATTGTGAAAGATAATGAATCGGATTGTAAGGACAATAGTAATCCTTTCAACTTTGGTTGTGATACTTGTCATATTTGGCAAGGTGAGGTTAGAAACCTTAAGGCCAAATTAGACAAGGCACTTGAACCTAAAATTACATTTGCAATCGATAAAAAGGATTTTAGAAAAAGTATGATAAACCCATATCAAAAATATGCATATGTAATTAGGGATCAAGCAAGTGAAAGTGATTCTAATGTCGACTTTGTATGCTTTTACTGTTGCAAGAAAGGCCACTCCATTGGTAAATGTCGATTTAGGAGATTTCTTGTTCCTAAAGGCATCTACCAATGGTTGCCCAAACGCAACCGTCTTGTCGCTAACCTATTAGGACCCAATATGCCATTGGGTACCTCCCTTTTCTAAGTTATATTTTGACAGGTGAAATGTGTCGAGTCCACCGAGAGAAGATGGGTTCTTGATAGTGGGTGCTCAAGGCACATGTCTGGAGACATATCCTTATTCATAGACTTCGTGGCTAAGAAGAAAGGGTATGTAACATACGGTGATAACAACCGCGGAGCGATACTAGGTAAAGGTAGTATAGGTAATCCCTCCTCTACTACAATTTCCGATGTGTTGCTTGTCGAAAACCTTAAACATAATCTCCTTAGCATTAGCCAATTATGCGACAAAGGTTACAATGTTTCCTTTTCAAAAGATTGCTGCAAAATTGTGCATGAAAGTGATAAGAAGAATGTGTTTATTGGTTTTAGAGTAAACAATGTGTATATGCTTGACTTGAATGTGGTATCCCCAACAAGCGATCAATGTCTCATATCTATGAGTGAAGACTCATGGCTATGGCATAGGCGCTTAGCGCATGTCAACTTTGACTTACTCAATAAGATTGTCTCAAAAGATCTAGTACTAGGACTTCCCAAAATTAAGTTCACCAAGGATCACCTTTGTGATGCTTGTCAAAAAGGAAAACAAACGAGGATCTCCTTTAAATCCAAAAAGATTATTTCAACAACGAGACCTCTTGAACTACTTCATATGGACTTGTTTGGGCCGTCTAGGATCAAAAGTCTAGGAGGAAACTATTACGGATTCGTAATAGTGGACGACTTTTCTAGGTTCTGTTGGACCATCTTCTTAGTGAGTAAAAGTGACACGTTTGCCGCTTTTGAGAGATTTGCCAAGCTCTCCCAAAATAAGTTAAATACAAACATTGTGTCAATAAGAAGTGACCACGGAGGTGAATTTGAAAATCATTTATTTGAAGAATATTGCGGTAACCATGGCATCGATCATAACTTCTCGGCTCCACGAACTCCTCAACAAAATGGGGTTGTGGAGCGTAAAAACAGAATTTTAGAAGAATTGGGAAGAACAATGATTAATGATAGTGGTTTACCAAAATACTTTTGGGCCGACGCCATTAGTACGGCATGTTATGTTTTGAATAGGGTACTCATCCGCCCCATTCTAAACAAAACTCCGTATGAACTTTTAAAAGGGCGAAAGCCTAATGTTTCTCACCTTCATGTTTTTGGATGCAAGTGCTTTGTATTAAACAATGGAAAGGAAAACTTGGGCAAGTTTGATTCAAAAGCCGATGAAGGCATTTTTCTAGGGTACTCGCAATCAAGTAAAGCATATAGGATTTATAATAAAAAAATTACTAGCTGTTGAAGAGTCTGTGCACGTTACGTTTGATGAGTCCTATCCGAGAAATGTCGGAAAGGATAGTGTTGTTCATGGTGCAGGTACATCCACAGAAGACATACTCAAAGGTGGCGAAACGGGGATTGATCAACCCGATAGAGTCAAAATTGAGGAGGATAAGGATGCACACCATGAGGTAACTGAGGAAGCTCATCCGCCTACAAACGATGATCTCCCTCAAGCTTGGAAGTCGTGTAAAGATCATCCAATTGACAATATTCTCGGAGACATCACAAAGGGAGTCACCACTCGATCTAAGCTAAGTAACTTTTGTTATCACTTCGCTTTCGTTTCACAAATAGAGCCTAAAAACCCCAAAGAGGCCCTACTCGATGAGCACTGGTTTTTATCGATGCAAGAGGAACTAAATCAGTTTAAAAGAAACGAGGTATGGGACCTTGTCCCTCCTCCGCGAGGCCATCGAGTAATCGGCACCCGATGGGTGTTTAGGAACAAGTTGGACGAAAACGGGGTAATAACCCGTAATAAAGCGAGATTGGTCGCTCAAGGGTATAACCAAGAGGAAGGCATCGACTATGAGGAAACTTATGCGCCGGTTGCCCGACTCGAGGCTATACGCCTTTTACTCGCCTTTGCATGTGCAAAGGATTTTAAGTTATTTCAAATGGATGTTAAAAGTGCGTTCCTTAACGGTCACATAAATGAAGAAGTATATGTGTCTCAACCTCCCGGTTTTGAATCTCATGAATACCCTGAACATGTTTACAAGTTAAAAAGAGCTTTATATGGTCTCAAACAAGCTCCTAGAGCTTGGTATGAGCGACTAAGTAAGTTTTTACTTAATCAGGGGTACTCACGAGGAAAGGTTGACACTACACTCTTCATTAAACGTCAAGGAAAGCACTTGATTTTGGTGCAAATCTATGTTGACGATATTATATTTGGATCCACTAACATGAATCTCGTGAGAGAGTTTTCTGACCTCATGCAGGGCGAATTCGAGATGAGTATGATGGGGGAGCTCACATACTTCCTCGGCCTGCAAATTAAACAACTCCAAGAAGGGACATTCGTGAGCCAAACAAAATATTGTTTGGACTTGATCAAGAGATTTGACATGGCAAAATCCAAGGCCATAGACACCCCAATGCCTACATGCGTAAATTTGGATAAAGATGAAAATGGCAAGGACGTAGAGGTAAAACGATATAGAGGTATGATTGGTTCACTTCTCTATCTTACTGCGTCACGTCCTGATATTATGTTTAGTGTGTGCATGTGTGCACGATACCAATCATGTCCCAAAGAATCCCACCTAAAAGCTGTTAAACGAATTCTTCGATACCTGTCAGGTACCCCGAAGTATGGATTGTGGTATTCTAAGGGTAGTGATTGCTCGTTGGTAGGTTACTCCGATTCCGACTTTGCCGGGTGCAAATCGGATAGGAAAAGCACTAGTGGTACATGTCATTTGTTTTCAAACTCCTTGGTTAGTTGGCATAGCAAGAAACAAGTTTCAGTTGCTTTATCAACGGCCGAGGCGGAATACGTTGCCGCTGGTAGTTGTTGTGCTCAAATTCTGTGGATTAAGCAACAACTACTAGATTTCAATCTTAAACTTGAACGTATTCCTATCCTATGTGACAACACTAGCGCTATTAACCTTACCAAAAATCCCGTATTACACTCTCGCACTAAACATATAGAAATTCGACACCATTTTCTTAGGGACCATGTTGAGAAAGGTGATGTTGTATTTGAACACGTTGACACTAAAAACCAACTAGCGGACATTTTCACAAAGCCGCTAGCAACGGAACCTTTCTTTCATATCCGCCGAGAACTTGGCATCCTCGACATTTCGGAACGGGAATAATATTTGCTGATGTTATCTTATTTCATTCAAATAATCATGCTGTTGTACTTCTAACAATTTGATATTCGTGTAAGTATAAGTATGTTGTGTATCAAGCAAATCAGGCATCAAGGTGATATTGTTCTTTCTCTCTCTCTTTGTTTGATAATCCTGTTGATCTCAAATCATATCGCTTATACTACGCTAAATTTGTATGACATCTACTGCATATGTATATAGATATTTTTTTTTTCTTATATGTCATGACATCATTTTTGCATAGCATGTACCTCTGAATATGGTAAAATACAAAAATCTGCTGTTTGTTGCATATTGAGTCGACCATAACAGGGCAGCGGTCGGCGCACCCTGTTAACTTTTGTATCTGGTGAATGGCAATACACCGGGTGGACCACCCTTGGCAAATTCTATCAGCCGTATCAACCAAGCACTGCAGACCCACCTTCTCCTCAACAACCGTCAAACAATTCGGAGATTTTAGAAATGATGCAGTCGATGCAGTTGGAACAGCGAAATTTTATGACCAATATGCAGGAACAACAGCAAAAATTCATGAGGGATCAAAATGAAAGAATGGCACAAATTCGTTCTGAACTGCATAACCAAAATGAACGGATCAGTGGAATGTCGACTCAGCTGGACGCTCGATTCGAGACTCTAACTCACTGTCATCAAGCTGAAGAGCGCGCCATTGTCGACAGTCTTGACTTTTTGAATAACATCACAGAAGAATTTACTGATCTAGCTCATCCCCAACGCCATCCTCATTACTATGACAGGCGTGGTCGTGGTCGCGGACGTGGACGGGGCTATTAGCATGCGCTCATATGTCATTTGTTGTTTCCTGTTTTGGCTTGCATTCATTTTGTTTGTTGTGTTTTGCTTTTCTGCCCAAACTCACTATGATTGTTGCTTACTTCTATGTTGCTATCATGACATTTTTGTGGTTCTGTAATCTATTAACTGTTATCTCCATCGTATGTATAACTGTTGTTTACTTCTCATCTGTTGGTATCTCATTTATGCATGATTCAATGTGTTGTTATTGTGTCACGAGTTTACCTCTTTTTGATGTTGTCAAAGGGGGAGAACCGAGCAGTAGATAGACGATGATTACGACCGCTATAATTGTAAAAGAAAGGGGGAGCATACCTATACCTATCACGTGTTGCGTAACAGTAGGTTGCCATCATCAAAAAGGGGGAGAATGTGAAGGCAAAGTATCTACCAACACAAGCGTGCCTCTGGTTTTTGATGATGACAACTTGCTAAGAGATATCCTTCTTTCGTTTAAATCATTCACGCTACTTATGATTCAATTTTTACAATGACGTAATGCACAAAAAGCTGTAGAAATTTATGTTTTTGCAGATTTTTGAACCATGAGCCGACCATACCGTCAGCACACAGTTTCATTCAGTTCACACGGGTCAGCGCATGAAGGTCATGCGTCGACCGTTAACTTGGCGCATGCAGGTTTAAGAATCAGACGGCTCAGCGCATAAAGATCATGCGTCGACCGCTGACTCGGCGCATGACAGTTTGAGTGTCACACGGCTCAGCGCACGCCGACCCTATGGTCGACCGTTCGCGCGCAGAAACAGAAATTCTGCTATGTTTCATTGATCTGTCAACTGTCTGTTTTGTATATTACTATAAATAGCTGTCTTTTCAATTTTAACAACGAACATTTTTGAAAGCATTGTGAGAAAGTGTTCAGGTCAAGAAACGTGAAAGAGGTGCATCAGTGTTCTTCATCTTCATCGTTCAATCAACTCACAAATCCTCAAATTACAGATAATCAATTTTTTGCTGTGGTTTGTGGTTTGCTCGACGGTGATAAGGTTCGAACGCGTGATTGAAGATCCGGTTCGAGTGGAAGCTGGTGCAGGTGTTTCTTGGGAGAAAACCTTTGAGGTTTTACCTATCAAGACTACAGGTTTTGAAGGCTTTTGTTACGGAATCGTCGGTTCAACAATCAAGCGAGTGCGAAGGTGATTGATTAGCGGAAG
Source organism: Lathyrus sativus (assembly GCA_963859935.3). Taxonomy (NCBI): domain Eukaryota; kingdom Viridiplantae; phylum Streptophyta; class Magnoliopsida; order Fabales; family Fabaceae; genus Lathyrus; species Lathyrus sativus. Next base: position 646,448,800 of record OZ012735.1, on the reverse strand, counting down.
GTTGATCAATCTAGTAGCTAGGGCGTTGAAAGGTTGAAGACGTTCCGGGTTCAATTTGGGTGTGTCTAAGATCAGCCGTGCCAAAGGTTTAATCAACGGAAGAGTTGTCAATAAGGTGGCTGCAATCGGAGGTCATTCACATCAAATTGGAGGACTTGATTCATCTTGAATCAAGGGGCAAGAAGTGGTAGAAATTATCAGCAACATTAAGATTGTTTGTATCAATTGTCTATCGATTCTTGTGTATAACTGTTCTACCAAACAGGTGATATCTATTCAATACATATCTCAATTCTCATTGTAGAATTGAGGGCAGACGTACCCCAACGCGAGGACGACTGGGGGAACTGCCTCATCAAATCTTGTGTTCCTTTATTTTCTGCATTTTCAATTACAGCTTAAAATTAAGTGATTCTAGAATAAGTGATTTTGTCAAATTGTAGTATTGATTGAGTGAGTTGGTGAAACACTGTTTTTTAACTACTAAGTACAATAGAAATACTGTACTAAGGCTTTTTCAATCACTCATTCAACACAAATATCATTTAAGGTATTTGTGCACACCAACTGTTCGACAAAAGTGCTGAACTAAAATTGCCTTAATTTTGCTGCTAGTTTTGGTGTAATTTTTGATCATTGGAATAAGGAAATAGTACGAGTGAATCACATCTGAGTTTTGCATAAAAGTGTGTAGTGATTTACTATCCGTTATCGTCTTAAATTCATCTGCTTGACGCATATCCGGCTCTCCAATAGTTGTTCGTTTTAGACTATATTTTCCAAGGCCGCTTCCGCATTTGAAAACAATTTTGAAAACCAATTTTATTGGTAGCGCCACTCAAATTTTTAAAAGGGATCTATTCAACCCCCCCTTCTAGATCCGTGCCTTAGTCTAACACAAAGAACAGAGGAAAGTCATCTACAGGAACCCTCTTATTCAATTCAGACATATTCAACTTCTTGGGAGCTGTAGTGAGTTCATCAATAATTTTGAGTCTCAGAAGACTTTTAGCGTTCAGAGGTTTTCCCATTATAAACTCTAATTCCTCTGTAACTCCAGCAGCGTACAGAGCAGTCACTAAACCATTTTCAGTAAGAAGATTTGAGAGCAACCTTCCAAAGGGGATCCAAGTTCTGATCTTCTGTCCTTTCTCTTTCACATATTCTCTAGATGCATTGATATGGTTCCACATATGCATGAACATAATATATGGAAGATCTACCTTGGTGCTCTGACTAAGGCAATACATGAAGTAGATCTGTTCATTATTGACATAGTCTGGAGAATTGGTTGATTTCCTGTGGTGGATGCATCCCATGAAGATCTTGGCCCAGATCTTGTAATCAGGCTTCAGATCTTTGAATTTGTTAGAAGCTTGACCAGCAGTCATAACTTCTTCATAAACCTCATCCATGTCCACATGCCCAGCTGGCAAGTGAGAAACACCATCTGTTTCTTCATATCCTATCAATCTTCTTATCAGATCCTCTGTGATAATAATCTCTTTTCCCAGCACAGAAGATAAGATGAATTTGGGATAGACTGATGCATGAATCCAGAATTCTTTCACAAGGAGAGGGTAAACTGGTCAAAAAAGCCTATCAAAGTACTTAACCCATCCTTGAGCTCTAATTATGGAACGAAACTCAAACCCATTATCTGCCAGAGAATCAAACTCAACCATAGATTCACACACAACTTCTAGTTTATCAACAGACGTTAGAAGTGTTCTTTTGGGAGGAGAATATGGAGCAACACCCAAGTTTTTTGAAGTCACAGCAGCCATAGTAGATTGGAATTGAGAAGTTGTTGATGATGAAGACGCCATTGAAGAATGCTTAGTCAAACACTTAGGTTTTGGGTTTTTATGCAGAGAAAATAGGAGATGAAAATGCATGTAAATTCTGAGAGAGTGAAAAGTGTGAAAGTGAATACAAGACAAGTATTTATACTAAAACACTTAGGCACATCAACAGTCAGAAAAACGCACGTTTGAACAAGCATTAAATGAAGAGAATAAAAATCATTTCAAAACAATAAATGCTTCTGACAATTTGGGGGGAAAACCAAGATTCTTACTATTCAAACTTCACCTCAAACGTCTCTTCAGTTATGTACACGCCACCTCTTCAGATTTTGTGTGACACGTGTTTACTTGCATGCTGTTCTGAATTCTCTTAAGAAATGAAATGTTAGCCAACGTTCAGATCTTCTAAAGATTGTTAGTTCAGAGTTTCACAAAAGAAATATTGATCAGAATAGAATAAACAAACAGAAGAAATACTTCAGAGTATTAAGCATTTTTGCATCTGTAACAATTTGCTTCTGATAAATATTATTCTTGACAAAAATCCATACCAATATTTTTCAGAATAAAATTGAATCTATCTTCAACAAGGGGTTTTGTAAAAATATCTGCCCATTGATGATCTGTATCAACAAAGGCTAAATTTATGATTCCCTTCTGAACATAGTCTCTGATGAAATGATGCTTAATTTCTATATGTTTTGCCTTAGAATGTAAAATGGGATTCTTGGGCAAACATATAGCAGAAGTATTATCACAAAAGATAGAAATGTTACTCTCAAAAATTTGATAATCTTCTAGTTGACTCTTCATCCAGAGCATCTGCGTGCTACATCCAGCAGCAGCAATGTATTCAGCCTCTGTGGTTGAAAGTGCAATTGTGGGTTGCTTCTTGTTGTACCAGGAGATTAAATTTCTTCCTAGAAATTGACAACTTCCAGAAGTACTTTTTCTTTCCACTCTGTCTCAGCGTAGTCAACATCACAGAATCCAACTAATTTGAAATCATCAGATTTTCTGTAACACAAACCCACATTAGAAGTACCTTTCAGATACCTTAGAATCCTCTTGACAGCTGTCAAGTGTGATTCTCTAGGATCTGATTGGAATCTAGCACACAGACAAACACTGAACAATATGTCAGGTCTAGAAGCAGTAAGATAAAGAAGAGAGCCAATCATACCTCTGTAGAGCTTCTGGTCTACTTTCTTACTTACCTCTTCTTTGCCAAGTGAGCTAGTAGGATGCATTGGAGTCTTTGCCAACTTGCTGTTAGACATGTTGAATTTCTTCAGAAGTTCTTTAACATACTTTGTCTGATGTATGTAGGTGCATTCTGGAGTTTGATTAACTTGGATTCCTAGAAAGAATCTGAGTTCTCCCATCATGCTCATTTCAAATTATGCCTGCATACATGTAGCAAACTCCTTTCCAAGCATAATATTTGTTGATCCAAAAATAATATCATCTACATAAATTTGGCAAATTAGAAGATATTTCTTAATTGTTTTACAGAATAGTGTTGTATCCACTTTGCCTCTGATGAAATTCTTCTCCAGAAGAAAATTGCTCAATCTCTCATACCAAGCTCTGGGAGCTTGTTTTAATCCATATAGAGATTTCTTTAATTTGAAAACATGATCTGGAAATTTTTCATTTTCAAAACCAGGAGGTTGGTGGACATAAACTTCTTCTTCTATAATACCATTAAGAAAGGCACTTTTAACATCCATCTGATACAAAGTGATGTTATTTTGTGCAGCAAAGGAAATAAGAAGGCGTATAGATTCTAACCTTTCCACTGGAGCATATGTCTCAGTGTAATCAATACCTTCTTGCTGACTGTACCCTTGAGCAACCATCCTTGCCTTATTCCTCTCAACTTCTCCTTTCTCATTTAGTTTATTTCTGAAGACCCATTTTGTACCAATTATATTGAATCCTTGAGGTCTTTGAACTAGATCCCATACATCATTTCTGCTGAATTAGTTTAGCTCTTCTTGCATGGCAATAATCCAATCATTGTCTTGCAGAGCTTCTTCTACAGAAGATGGTTCAATTTCTGACACTAGTCCAAATAGTGATGCTTTAGATGATCTTAGAAAGGATCTTGTTCTGATGGGATCATCCTTCTTTCCAATAATGACATCCTCTGGATGAGAAGCTTTAATTCTGGATGATGATCCTCTGATAGTTGACTCTTCAGAAATGTTTAGATTATTCATCTGAGAGGTTAAAGGAGTAGCATCTGGAGTTGCTTCTGGTTCCTTCACTTGAATTTTGTCTGCTTCTGGAACTTCAGAGTCAATAAAGACTACTTCCCTATCTGCAGAGTTATCAACCTGCTTTGGCTTTTCAGAGCCAAGCTTATCATCAAATCTGACATGAATGGATTCTTCCACAATCTGTGTCTCAGTGTTTTATACTCTGTAGCCTTTAGAGCGTTCAGAATATCCAAGCATGAAACACTTCTGTGCTTTGGAATCAAACTTGCTCAGATTTTCCTTAGTGTTTAACATATAGCAAATACATCCAAAGGGATGAAAATATGAAATGTTGGGCTTTTTGTTCTTCCACAGTTCATAAGGAGTCTTCTTCAGAAGAGGTCTAACAGACACTCTGTTCTGAATATAACAGGCTGTATTGATTGCTTCTGCCCAAAAATGTTTTGCCAGATTTGTCTCATTGATCATGGTTCTGGCCATTTCTTGCAAAGTTTTGTTTTTCCTCTCTACAACCCCATTCTGTTGTGGAGTTCTAGGACAGGAAAAATCATGAGCAATGCCATTTTCAGAAAAATATTTTTCAAAATATTTATTTTCAAATTCACCACCATGATCACTTCTGACTTTTATAATTTTGAAATTCTTTTCATTCTGGACTTGCTTGCAGAAGTCAAAGAACACATAATGTGACTCATCCTTGTGTTTTAAGAACTTTACCCATGTCCATCTACTAAAGTCATCAATAATGACTAATCCATACTTCTTGCCTCTGATGGATGCAGTTTTCACTGGTCCAAACAGATCAATATGAAGTAGTTCTAGTGGTTTAGAAGTAGAAACAACATTTTTTGATTTGAAAGATGTTTTTGAAAACTTCCCTTTCTGGCATGCTTCACAAAGAGCATCTGAAGTGAACTTCAGATTAGGGAGTCCTCTGACAAGATTAAGTTTATTAATCTGAGATATACGTCTCATATTAATATGGCCCAATCTTCTATGCCAGACCCATTGCTCTTCATTAACAGACAAGAGGCATTTAACATTTTGAACTTTAAGTTCTGAAAGATTTATTTTATAAATGTTGTTTTTCCTCTTACCACTAAATAGGATAGAGCCATCCTTTTGACTAATAGCTTTACAACATTTTTGATTAAAGGTAATATCATAACCATTATCACTTAATTGACTTATGGACAATAAGTTATGCTTTAACCCTTCAACAAGTAAAACATTAGTAATAGAGGGAAGTTTACCATTTTCAATAGTGCCAGATCCAATGATCTTGCCCTTCTGGTTCCCTCCAAACTTCACGTCACCTCCAGATCTAAGTTCCAGGCTTTGGAACATAGACTTTTCTCCTGTCATGTGTCGTGAGCATCCAGAGTCCAGGTACCATGATTGGCGTCCTGACCTTGCTGCTAAGAACATCTGCAACAGGAATTATTTTGTTTTTAGGTACCCAGATCTTCTTGGGTCCTTTGGGGTTAGTTGGTTTGTAGGTTTGTCTAAACTTCTGTTTTTCAACATAATGTTTATTCTGACTTGCCTTGGGTTTAAACACATAAGTATTCTTCTCAGAGCTTGTGTGTTTAATGTCATTCAAGTGACGAAATTTAAATTGAGAATACAGAGGTGTCTTCTTGATAAAAAGTTTGTCAACAGGTTTTGGATTGCTTCCAGATGAAGATTCATATCCAATACCTCTTCTGTTGTTTCCACTAACACCATAGATCATAGAAGCCATCTTGCTTCTGTCTATGCTCTTAGTAAGAAATCTCTGGAAGCTAGAGTCATATTTTTCTAAAATATTTTCACATGACTTAGTCTCAGATTCAGATTCTTGTTGAGTTATTTCAAAGTCATTTTTGATTTTCAGATTTATTTCTTTTTGCTCAACAAGTTCTGTTTTCAGAAGATCAATCTCAGATTCAAGATTGCTTTTCAGCTTCTTGTATTTGAGTTTGATATTGTTATAACTTTTAAGAACTTCTGTTAAAACTTTTATGAGTTCTTCTTTGGTAAGTTTAGCCATTACCTCTTCTGCGTCATCATCAGATTCTGATTCTGATTCATATCCTGAGGTACCTTCCTCTTGATCCTCTGTGCTGGCCATCAGTGCAACATTTGCACATTCTTCTTCTGATTCAGAAGATGATTCACATTCATCTGAGTCATCCCATGTTGCCATCAGAACCTTCTTCTTTTTGTTAAACTTCTTCTTGGGTTTTTCTTTCTGAAGTTTGGGGCAATCATTCTTGTAGTGCCCAGGTTCTTTGCACTCATAGCACACAACTTCTTTCTTGGCAGATCTTTTGTGTCCAGAAGATTCCTTTCTATTATCAGATCTTCTGAAGTTGTTGAACTTCTTTCCCTTGTGCTTCCAGAGTCTGTTAATCCTTCTGGACAACATGGATAACTCATCTTCTTCTTCAGAAGAAGATTCTTCAGAGCTTTCTTGAATGACCTGCAAAGCTTTAGCAGTTTTGTTAGATTTTAATGCAACAGATTTACCTTTTTCTTTCTTCTGAGGTTCATCTTCCTCAAGCTCAATCTCATGGCTCCTCAGTGAGCTGATGAGTTCTTCTAGAGAGATCTTGTTCAGATCTTTAGCCATCTTCAAGGCAGTCACCATTGGTCTCCATCTGGTAGGCAGACTTCTGATGATTTTCTTTACATGATCTGATGTAGAGTATCCCTTGTCCAGAACTTTCAGCCCAGCAGTGAGTATCTGAAATCTGGAGAACATGGCTTCAACAGATTCAGAGTCTTCCATTTTGAAGGCCTCATACTTCTGGATCAGAGCCAGAGCTTTTGTCTCCTTAACTTGAGAATTTCCCTCATGAGTCATTTTTAGGGATTCAAACATATCAAAAGCAGTCTCCCTGTTTGTAATTTTCTCATACTCTGTATGTGAAATTGCATTCAATAATATAGTCCTGGCTTTGTGGTGATTTCTGAAATCTTTCTTCTGAGCATCTGTCATAGATTTTCTGTCAATCTTCTTGCCATTCCCATCTGTGGGATGGACATATCCATCTATGACTAGATCCCATAGATCAGCATCATATCCTAGGAAAGAACTCTCAATTCTGTCTTTCCAGTAGTCAAATTTCTTCCCATCAAACATTGGGGGTTTGGTGTTGATCCTATCCCTTTCTTCATATTTATTGTTAATATTGGACATTGAATTATCAGCCATGGTAACAAATAAATATATATCAAAGTATTTCTCTCTGGATCTTTACTGACACTGTTAAGTGGTAGCACACTCAGAACCGGAGCTCTGATGCCAACTGAAGGTGAGATAATACTTAGAAGGGGGGGTTGAATAAGTATGAAAGATTAAGACTTAAAAAATAATCACACAATTATTTTTATCCTGGTTCGTTTAAACAACTACTCCAGTCCACCCTTCCTAGAGTGATTTGCCTTTCTCAACAAGGACTTAATCCACTATTAAATCAAACTGATTACAATAGTAACACCTAAGAACAACTGTTCTTAGTCTTCTCAAGAGCTACTGATTCCAACTGAATCCTCTTAAGGAATAACCTTTACAATCAATGTAAATTAAATACAAGAGTATTAATGCTTCTATAAAGCTTTTATCACAACAGTGATTTTTCTCTTAAGTTTAAGTACAAGAAATTCTAAGAAGAATATGAAGGAATGAGAGCTTAGAATAATATGATTTCTTTTCAGCAAAATTGTGTCACTGAAGAATGTGGTGGAGTTCTCCTTTTATAGGCAGCTGATCCAAGGATGCTAAGCGTTGAAAAGAGAGTCCCAAAAAGGTCTGAGCCTTTTTGTCTTCACATCAAGTGACCTTTCCTTGAAGTAGATAACACAGAAAAATCCTTTTTGTCTGTGTAATTGTGTCTAGCACAAATGAGGAAAGAGACGTTGATTTACTCCAACGGATATATTCTTGAATATTTCTTCTTCAGTTTTCAACAAGTTCTTCAGAGTCTGAATGGATCAGAGTCTTCAAATGATATTCAGAACTTTGCTGTATCAGGGTCTTCTGCAGCATGTGTGCTTTCAGCGTGTTGATCATCAGAGCATATTTGACACAGAACTTCAGTACTTGGCAGCGTTAGTACTTTCAGAAACTTCTGTAGATTTATGCTTTGAGAAACTCTTCAAACAATATTCTTCTTTGCTTCAGATGCTTCAGCTTCAGATGCTTCTGACTATCTTCAGATGCTTCTGACTCAAAATGTTCTGGAGCTTCTTGCTTCAGATCCTTCTGGAGACTACGCTCAGGATCTTCTGTAAAGAGCAATCAGATTCTTCTGTAAGATGCATCTGGCGCTTCAGAGTCAGGATAACTTCTTGTATACAATACAGATTTGCTTCTAGAGAGTTAATTTCATTTCAATCTGCAGTAAAACTCTCAAACAAATTTTAGAGTATATAATTCTTAAGTATAAAATTTCCTAACAGTTATCATCAAAACAAAGAGTTATTATTAAGAACCAATCTGTGTTCTAACATCAATGACATCAATTGCTTGAACAAGAACAACTTATTGTTCCACGTCTTTCTTTCATATAACTCCTTAAGTTTGGTCCAAAGAGAGCGAGCATGATTCATCGAGCTTACATGATTCAAAACATTATCACCCATCCATTGGCGAATGTAAAATGAAATGACAATAAAAAAAACACACCATATAACATAACACAATTTTAGCATGGAAAAACCTCTGTTAATTTGGAGCAAAAAATTACGGGACCCTTAGGCCACTTAAATATCCAATACAATCAAACACTGGGTATAATCAAATTTCTATCTAACAGTACTTAGAGGCATACTTCAACATACTCAAGACTTACAATCAATCTCATAATACAACAAGAAACAAGAGATGCAATCAAACAAAACAACCACAAAAACTGCACCTTGGAAAACCACTCGGTAGACAGGTCTAGGAAACTCAAAATATGATCTCCACCATTCATAATGTACCTCAATGAGTTCTGAACACTGCCACTAAAAATCAAGACGATCCAACGGTTGGATTGTGAGAAAACTCAGATCTCGTAGGCCTGATATGTGTTGAATCGGGGTTGCGGGAATTTCACACTTCTTTCCTTTTTTCTTTTGTTGTTTCCCCAAAATTTGTCCGACTTGTATATCATTTTCATTTGTACTTCCTTCCACTAACTGTTATTCATAAAATTCGAAAAAATATGTTGTTCCTGCTCAATGTGTTGCTAGGGTGAATCAAGTTTCAGGCAAGGCTGTCAGGTCAAGTATGTGTAGGCAGTATTGACCGAGGTTCATCTGGTGGTGACTTAATCTAGGTTAAGCAAGAAGATATTTCATGATCATGCCAGGGTATGCATGATTCAAGAAGTGTGCATCTGATACTTCACTTAGGGTTTTGTGCAGGTTCAAGTCATCTGGTTGAAGTCAAATTGCAAAATGTCAACTTCAGTGTATTTGGTCCTTATCAGTCCTAATCATATGATCCATGTGCTTGGCATTTGTTCAAGAATAGTTCAAGATGGATTTCTTTTGGTTCTTAAGATTGACTCATAATTGTAAGGCATGATTCATGTGATTCATAAAGCTTTCGTCATTGTCAAGTTGGTTGTTAGAGGTCAATAATGTTGTGGTTTTGAATTCAAATGCACGTGAACTCTGTTCACGAACAAGTATGTTGTTGCTTAAAGTTTAGTCAGGAGTTTCAAATATCAACCATCTTTACAGTGCAAAGTACCATTACAAAATCACTATTCACGTTTCAAATAAATAAGTACAAGGGTGAGCATAACAATTCACGACTATTCCTATATTATTCAATTCAAGTTATATACAAAGGAAATTAAGCATTGATTCAATTCATAAGAAGATTCAAAGTAAGTGAAAGTCCAAATTTTCTACAAGAGATGCCAAAGCCCACAAAATAGAGTTAAAAAAACATTACAAAAAATGAAATTCCAAAGTCCATTATCAAGAATTGTACATAAGCCCGTGATCCATATTTTTTATAACCAATTACAAAAATCCCAAGAGCCCATTAGAAATTACAAAAAATGATGATACAATAAGCCATGAACATCTTTCACAAAATAATTCTTGCCTTCATTTTCACAACACCCAACTCAACCATGGCTCTAAACTATAACCTTCCTCACGTATCAAATTTAACCACTTTCATACGCTTTAAGCAAGCCTCCACATAGCAACCTTACCAAACCATCACGTACCAAGACACACGCACCAACTTTCACAATGTTATTTGCAAAACAATGACATTGCCTGCCACACGATTCACAATTCAGCACTTGCAGCCATTACACACACAAAGCCATACAATATTCCAAAATGTAAAAAAAAACCTTCAAGTGAAGATACTTAAAACCTTCCATATGTTGACCTCACAAGCATGACCATACGTCCTACACTTCATAACAATTGTCATCACACACAAAACCTTGACACAACCTAAGGATACGCATAAAAACACGTCACCAATTTACTGAAAAATGACTTGTATAACAAATACAACGCATACCACTCCAAGCCACTATTTTCACGCACCATGTCACACCCCCAGAACCAACGTAAATACGTAAAAACCGTTATGCAACAGCAACATTTCATCACTCATCTTTCATCACAACTTTCTCTCCAAGTTTTCACAAATACTCTACACTCCCTCTATAAAAGCCAACCTTATGCTCTTCATTTTACAAGTTCTAGAGAACCAGGTAATTGCTGCAGAATTCATCCTTTAAATTTCCATTCAACTTCCATTTTCAACTTCACGAGTCCTTCAAAATAACCATCAAACCATTCTCAACACTATTCAACTTTCACCTTGCTAAACCTTCTTCAACCACAAACCTCAATCACCCTCACCCCAAATCATTCCCAAATCGCAAAAACAACAACCTAACTTCAACCCAAACCTTCAATCAACCCAAAATCAACCATTTTTTTCAAAACAACACAGAACGAGAAAGGAGATGAAAAAGACGGTTTAAATCAAAACCAAACACAAATCCATAAACGAACCTGAAGCTTGAGTGAACCGAAATCGTGAAGGAAGGTCGGGAATGTAGCATTTTTCCTCTTTCTGGATCTATTTGTTGACACAATGATGAAGAATTACTTCTGAGCAAGTTGATCTTCCATGACTATTTTCTCCATTTTTGCGTCTTCGTGGTTTTGTTCAAAATGTCATGTTCTTCTTTTTTTTAAAGATGGATCATGCCTTGTGGGTTTTAAGTTGATGATGTCTGGCGTTGAATTTTTTTTAATTGTTGTTTTGTTCTTTAAACCGTGACATGCTTTTATGTTTGATAGTTGTGTTTGGATTGGGCTTTCCAACCCATTTAGATTCCATTCCATATTAACACACCTATTATGGCCTTTAGCACCAGCCTTCTTGTTTTTTTTTCATCTGCGTGTTTTTTAAGAATGGGTGAATGGGCTTAAGACCCATGATGATTCCATAACAACAACACCTTTATGCGCTTCATCGCCTCATCTCTTCTATTAAATTTTTTCTTGTTTTTATTTTCTCATTTTGTTATTTTTTTAAGTTTTATAGAATTTTCTTTTAGTTTCACTTTTGTTTTAGTTTTTTTAAATCTTAAATTCCTATATTTTGATCTACTTTTCCATGATTTACTTCATTATGTTTTGATTTTCTTTTTTTCATTTTGATTTTCATTTCGATTTTGTTTTGGTCTATGAAGTCTAGATACCATGAATGTTGATTGTTGAGGTTGTTTAACCTTCATTATTTCAAATCTGTAGGGAATGATCCTTTGGATCATTTTATATACTTTAGGATTATCATAGGTTACCTTCAATTAATCAACAAAAGTTTGTGATTAAGACGAGACCGTTCACTTTTATTTTCGTGTGGCACGATTCTTTGAGAACGGTTTTCATATCATTTCTCCATTATGTTTTAGCACAAACATCTCTGTTGCACGGCCTCCTAAAGAATGATCTTCGTCATAGATCGTACTACGATTGCTTAGCGCTAAAGTGGACCCAGTTTATCCGATCAATAATAATTAACGATTAACAATTTAACAACTAACTTTAATTTATGTCCAATATACTCTTGATTTATTTTTCAGTCAATATATCTTGTCCATATTATCATACTGTTCATATCATCATTATCATATTATTCATATCTTGTTCATCTAACCCTTTTCTTGTTCATCTTATTCAAAAACACAAAAAACATTGTAAAACTATCGAAACCTTAAAAACTTTCAATTGGTGGACTGTGGTTACTACCCTGAGTATTGGAGTTTAGACTTTGTACATAAACCTTTGCAAGGAGAGATGGATCCGACTCTTGTTCGTTGCTTAGTTTAGTACACCTCACACACACGGCTTCTTCTTGGGCTACATGACAATGACCCCATTTATTTCTCGCAATCCCGTGTACTTTACATGTACCCTGCCCCCTTTATGATGTACGCACTTTACTCGCTTTGCTTTGATTGTGGTTTATTTACTAGGAGCACCCCTAGGGACTAGCATAAACTAAACCATTTTCAAACTAATTCTCAATTCTTCATCGAGCCATTTTCAAAACACCTCTGTAAGTTGATTGCTCTTTAGCATCATCATCAACCTAATGCACACACTCACACTTTCTTCGTGATTTCGTTACTAGAAGCACCCTTAAGGACTAGGATCGATTCACACATTTTTCATAAACCCTCGATTCGTCGTCGAGCCATTTTCAAAACCAAATTTTAAGTCGAGTGCCTTTAGCCTCGCAATCAACCTCTTCGCACGCAAACAAATCCTTGATCCAACATCAAGTGGATTTTCTCAATTAAACTTCAAAACACATAACAACTATCGAAACTTTTTTCAAGGTGAAAGAAAGGGGGATGGAGTCTTCGATCCTTTTCTTCAATTGTTTGGGTGCGAGTTCTCTTACTCGTATGTGAGCAATTGACACCTCTAAAAACTTCTAACACGACAATATTCAAACCATTTTTGCAAGCACTCGTAGTTCGTCAAAAATATTTAACAAATATTCAAACATAATATTTTTTCAAGGTGGAATGGAGGGGGATGGACTCTTCCATCTTTTCTCAATTGTTTGGGTGTGACTTCTCTTACTCGTGTGTAAATAATTGTCACCTCTAAGTCAAACCAACCAAGTAGTAGTTCCACGGATTACGAATGATCTGATTCTTCACTCTCGACCGAATGAAGATACATAGGCACAAGATTGCGATGATCTTGGTGAGCTACCTTTTTCTTTTCCTCTTATTTGCGTTTACCTTCCATCTTTTTCTTTGCTACCTTTTTATTTTTCCTTCGTTTCTACCTTTTTCTTTTCCCCCCGTTTGCTACCTTTTCTTTTTTCTGTTGTTTTCGTCCAAACCTTTTCTCATAGTCGAACTACGAGCGCTCTGATTTCTCATTCTCGTCCGAATGAGCATACATAGGCACAAAGGCCCCAATCCTTGGCGAGCACCCTAACCTTGAACCACCCCTTTTCCCTTAGAAATCAAATCCTTTTCTCTTACCCTTTCGCATTTACTTGTTTAGAAGAAAACAAACAAGCTTAGCTAATATTCCTCACAAATCGAACTAAGAGGTTCCTATTGAATAAAACGGACGTATGGGGTGCTAATACCTTCCTCTTATGTAACCGACTCCTGAGTCCAGAATGTGGTTGCAAGACCGTGTTCTTATCTCTTAAAGGTTTGCTCGATATTTTTATTTCCCTCTTTTGGGATAAATAAAGTTCGGTGGAGAATTTGTCGAACCAATTTTTTCGCACCTTTTGTGCGAGGGTCGTATTATCGATTGTATTTTTCGAGGTACGACACTTATGAATTGTTAATCTAATTCTATTTGTTGTATAATAACAAAGGCTTACGCAATCATGAGATACTAGCCCACATTCATTTGGGCCACTCAAAATAGGAGGGACAACCCAAAAATTTATAGGCTAGAAGTTGGCTCAAAATGGAAATTGATTTTAATGCCTTTTAAGACAATCTAATCGATTATAACCTAATTCTAATTAGTTAGAATCTTATATGGTAATCAATTACCATATACAAAAAGAAAGAAAAAAAAAGATATCTAGTCGTTGTACATCATTAAGACGTTGTTGTAATCACTTAGAGCTCAACTTTGAACTGATCTAATCAATTAGACAAATGTTCCGATCAATTAGAAAAGGCAAAACTATGCCCATAGCAATTCTGACAGTTTTTAACTCATCTTACACATCTTCAAGATATTTTAGAAAATATTTTCTTGAGAAAAATCAGTTTGAAAATAAGTTTGTGTGTGTGTGTGTGTGTCTGTGTGTGTGTGTGTGTGTGTTTTACCCATGCACTTTTACAAGAATTCCCTTTTTCTATTACAATACATTCACTCGGACTAAGGTAGGGCTTGCATGTACTTCAAGACTTTGTCAAATGCTTTCTTCAGTAGACTCTTGCTTAAATTCACTTGATATGAGGCTTGTTAGATAGTTTCGATCACCCTTTCTAGATAGACAACCAAGCATGGATATCGTCGAGTACGACGGACGTGAGGGTGCTAATACTTTCCCCTTGCGTAACCGACTCCTGAACCCGAGATTTGGTTGCGATGACCAATCTTATCCCTTCTTCGTCAGGTTCTCTCTGCTTGTTTCCTTTCCCTCGTTGGCATAAATAACGAACGGTGGCGACTCTTCTGTCATTGCCGGCACCTTTTTTCGCAGTAGCGACAACTGGCGACTCTGCTGGGGATTATAACGATTCCCTATGCGAGTCAATCCTAGCGCTTGTTTGTTTATCTTTGGGTGTATGTACATACGTGTTGTACTTTATTTTTACTTTCCCGCATTTATTTTCAACATTATATATCATTATTACTGTGCTGTGGGGAGGGAGGTTCTGTTGAGTGATAAGCCAGACCCAGGCTTGAGTTCAAACATAGCACTAGTAGTGGAGATTAGTGGGGGCGTACATGCTTTGCAATGTACTAGTTCCCCATGAAATTCGTGCTCAGACGAGATTCTCTTTGATGATTTCCTTTCCAGCCCTTTGGGCTTGAGGGGATTTTGGATCTGAGGGTTGTCGACTCTGGGGACCGATCATTTGTGATTCAGCTCAGTGAGGCCTCTTCGGGAGATGATGATGCCAAACCAGAAATGGTGAACGTATCATCATTTCTTGAAAGTCTGTGACGCTGATGAACGCATAGGATACCGAACCTTATCAGTGGATAGGTCCATACCTGTGAGAGGGATTGAGTTATGCAGGAAACCTCGACCTTCAGATTACCCGGTTTTCTTTACAGTATGATCTGAGTTATTGATATCAGTGGTTCCTATTGTAAGAGTTGTGTGTAACACGGTGGGAGAACTGACTTTAAACAATGTTGCGGATAGCAAGAGTCGCCACCGACTTTTATTTTATCCATAAGGAAAGGTTATAAAAGAACAGGAAAGACCTTAGAGAATATTTTGGGTCCGGGGGGTAGGTTATGAAAAGGGAAGGTGTTAGCACCCTTTTCATCCATGGTTATCCATGGGCTCTTAGGTACTTAAGCTCACTTTTGAATTGTTTTGAAAGTGTAGTGTGTGAATAGAAAATTTCCAGAATAGTTAATAAATAATCCATGTAAGGATGTGTTAAGAACTTGTTGAAAATTTGTTTAAGTGTGAAACAGTTTTGAAGTGAGCAAGTATCTAGGAGTAGCCTACCCTAATGTTTTAAGGTCTTTCTTATTCTTTATTCTTTCCTTTAGTAAGACTATCCCTACTATAATGGAGTAGGTAGTCCTTACTTTGGATGTTAAGGGACATGTGAGGGACAATTGGATTTTTGAAGGCCATTGTGGGATGTAATAAGCACATATAAGGGACCATCATCATTTTTCGAAAGGGACTCGATTCGTAAAGGCAACCATAAGGGACTTTGATGATTTTTCTATTTGAGGGACTTGCTTTATACACCCCACTTAACCATTATTCGTAGGCAACTTGAGGGATATCCTTAGGAAGTGAGACGGCGATTAAAATCGGCTTACGTGTGTGACGTGTTTATTTTAATTATCTTTATTTAAAAGTGATCTAAATTTATTTTAATATTACATACATGTTGTTGCACTCCCTTATTACTAACCATAATAATAATTAAATAATTAAACAACTTTACATCCAAGAAACAATTACAAAATAATAAGCAAAATAATTAAATAGCAAAGATAAATAAAAATATAAATAAGCAATAATAAATAATAAAGGGGGTTAATTCTAAGTTTACTCGGCAAGACATCGCATCTTGTGCCTACGTATCCTTACGGGAGTGGAATCAGAGTAACCGTAGTTCCCCTCAAAAGGGAGGTTAGAGACTTCTTGACTGTGGTCAAGGTCTCAAGGGGAATAAACGCATCTTAAGGACACGCTTACATGGAGTGTAGAAACTCCAAATCTCTACGTTGAATTGTTAAGTTGTAATTAGGGTTAAATTAGGGATTCCACGGCGGGAAACCCTAAAATGAGCGCGACGGCTCTTTGACCTAATGCTAGGGGTAAAATTGTAATTTTGCCTGCGGCGAGGCATTTGTGAAAATTTAGGGTTGAAAAGGTGTAAGGGTTGAAGGTGAGGACTATTGACACGGCGGTCAAAAGCTAGACCTAATTCCTTCGGCAGTGCATAGTGTGACAGAAATATTGGTGGAAGTGTGATAGAATTTAAATCATGCATCAGCGGAAATAAAATGCGGAAAGTAAATGCGATTATTGGTTCGCGAGGTTACAACCAAGAAACAGTTACAATTATAAATAAATAACGGTAAACATAATAAGCTGCAAAACGAACAAACAACGTTAGTGGGTAGAGTTAGGCGACAATCAGATGCATTATGAGACAATGAAGGAAAAGATGCAAATTTTGAGATTTTTGTTTTTTGATTATAAAAAAGGTTTTTAAAGTTTTTATTTATTTTTATTATTATTTTTTTAAAAGGTTATTTTGAATATGTAAAAGAAAGGATATAATTTATTAATTTAGAAAAAAGGGTTCACTAGTTGTCAAGTAATTTAAATAAAAGATTAAGGTTGGTTTATTTTTTTTAAAAAAGATTAAGGTGATTAAGCGATTATGTGTGTGTTTAGTGGTGATTAAGTGGTAAATTACACAAATAACCAAAACAAACATAAACAGAAGTGGAAACGCAAAACCCTAATAGATCGTCTTCCTCATTCTCTCATATCCTCTCTCCTCTTTACCGCTCTCTCGACCTTGTCAAGCACCGTTCTTTCACTTTTTCGTTCCTGAAGCACAAATTGAGAACATTAAACAAATCAAATGAACTCAATAATATCAGAGATTTACCGAAGATTGTTGGTGGCGGCGGGATCGAACGGAAACGGAGTGGCTTCGCGGTAACAGTAGATGACGAAGCCGGGTATTTCGTCGATGAGGCTCCGTCGATTGATACTTACGGCGGTCGGAAGTGGTTTCGCTTGCTCACTGAGATAAGTTACCTCGCTCAATTTTTCGGTAGCTGCGATTTCCGTATGAGGGTTCTTTCATCTGAGGTGATATGGTTCCCTTTTATATTCTTTTTGAATGGATTTTGTGGGCTTTGGATCTATGTTTGCGTTACTTTTTCTCTGAGATTCTCAAAGATCTGATTTGATTTTGTTTCCTTATTCGCTTTGATCTGTCGGTGACGTGTTGACCTTGATTTGGGAAGTTTTAATCTTTTCTTATCTGGACTTTGCGATACCTAGATTCATTGACTTGTTGTTAACGATTTTCTTCTCTTCTCGCAGGGAACTTCGTATGAGTTCAAATACTGGCTTGCCCTTATGCTGTGGTTGAGGTGGCGCTTAGTCGGCGATGACGACGTTGCGTCTGAGCTGAGAGCTATGGTGGTCGTTGTTGTTTTCGAAAGTCATTCGACTCTTGAGTTGGTAGGGAGTCGGCGACAAATTCTCTTTGTTGCCCTCCTGGCTACTCGAGCCTTGCCCAGTGATGAATTAAGTCTGAGGGTTAAGACCCTTCCATCTTTGCTCATGAATTCTGAATTATGACTTATGGTCAATGTGTTGCTGTTGTTGTAGGTGGCAAATCGAAGCTATTGGTATTGTTCTGCTGTTGTTCGCTTCTGCCCGATGATGATTCGAACTGAGGGCTGAACCAATGATGTCGTTGTTGTCGCTAATGCTATCCTTATTTCTTGCTGCTTATGCTGTTCCTGTACTATAGTGGCATTATCTTCTGATATGCTTTTGAACTGCTATTGTGCTGTCTTGCTATCGTCAAAATGCACTGACCATTGTCGCCGTGTGCAGAAGCTTGTCATACTTGTTGATGCAGATGTTGATGTTGTGGTGTTAATGGTTGCTCTTGAAATTGTTTGGCAGATGCTAACTAGCTCGTCTTACTTGTAATCGATGTCTGCAGGTATTGGAATGACGTTGCTTGCTGTGTTGGAGTTGGTGCCATTTGCAATTGGTATCTGTTATTGTTATTGCTTGTAGCTTGGAGATTTGCTTCTGAAACGGTGATGATGATTCGTGAATCTGAACCGTCGTTGGCGGTCATTGTTGCAATGTTGGTATTTATGAGTGATGCTTGTTGCCGAAGCTGTGATGCTTATAGCTGATGCTAATTTGTTGTTTGCTGGTCGAAACTCGTGTTGCTTCTCTTTGCTTGTTGTGACTGATGTTGGTTCTGCCTGTTGGAGGTCGATTGTAGCCTTGAACTTGTTAGTTTGTTGCAGCTTGAAGTTGTTTGGGCTGATGCCGCTGTTACTGATTTCTTTGTGACGAGATATTGGGCTGTTTGATTTTAGATACTATCTTGTCTTACGCCGTTGCCGAAGGGCTGTTTGGTGTTCAGTAGGGAGTTGGCGGCAACTTCGGTTGTTGCCCTTCCAGCCGCTCGAGTTTCACGCCCGATGATGAGCTGAACTGAGGGCTGAATTTTAATTCCCTTAGTTCTGTTATTTGCTTTGACTCAGGTCTCTCAACGGTATTCTCATTGCTGGCTGTTTTTCTTACTTTAACAGGTTGGAAAGGTGTTGGTGAAGCGTTGGCCTCAGCGTGATGTATCGGAAGCTCATACTTGCCGCAAACGGGATGACCGAGAAACTCTCGTGAGCTCTTGAGAGTAGCCCAGCTGCTCTTTCTTCTTTATGTTCTGAATTACATGATGATTTGGTGCGTCGTGATGCAGGTTGCGCCGCCTGGTTACCGTAACTCCGCTGATCAGCTGTATGAGTATTTGGAGGGTGGTACTTGTTGGTCTCACTGTTATAACTCTGAGGGAGATCATCAGATTCAGTTATTGTCGGTCTTTCTGCGGAGAGTTGTTGGTTAAGCAAAAAACTCCTTAAGGCATTATCGATAAGTGTCGGTAGAAACCTTGTAGATGCTGTTAAGAATTGAATGTAATTGATTTGTAATACTTCAAAATTGTAACTCAGGACCTGTTGTTACTCTGAGTCAAATGGTAGGAATTTAAAACATATGTATTCATCCTTGCCATGGAAATGAATGAGGCTCCGCGCGACCAGGCTCGCGTTTTTTTTTTGTTTTTCGGCATATATATTAAATTCCTTATGTATTTAAGAAAATAGTTGTCGTGGCAATAAACTTGTTCAGGTTTCTGTAACTGATGTGTTGGCTTTGGAGTTTTGGAAGAGAAAGAAAGAACTTCAATCGGTACCCTCTCACGTTGATGTTCCTGAATTTAATACTTGAAGCCAATGCAAAACCGAGTGAGTGGGGTGATGAGGCCTTCTTGGAAACATCTCTCACTAAACCTTAATGAACTTGAGTGACCCGTTTATAATACAAAGATAGTGTGGTGGTATGAAGATTAATAAAATTAAATTTGAACCTTAAGGTATGGACTTTGAAGTTGACCCTTGACGAATCACCTGAAAACTTTTGTAACTTGAACCTCCGAGTTCAAACTTCAAATGGACCTGAGATTCGAAAACTTGCATAGATATATGAATATTGATTTTATACTTTAATATCTTCTTTGAAATGGCCCATAAGCACACACCACAAACAAAATTCATTATATTCAAAGCGCAAGACGATCTCATTCTTGTCGCGCGAGTTATCACTTTAGAGCTTCGGAAGTGAGGACACCATTTGTATCTTAACATGCCACCAAACTATATCCAATTCTCAAGCAACTGTCCCTGAGACCAGTGGGTAGAAATCCCTGACTCTCCCTTGGGGAATATTTTAAAATCTAAGGGGAGACATGTTTCTCCATAATTTATTCTTATCAACACTTCTTTAATGGCTTATGGTCAATCTTAGAATCTCTTAACTTTCGATATTTCACAAGTGATGAGCCAATTTGAACCTTTTGAGATGCACCAAAAGAATTTCCCGCCATAAACCAAATAACATCATTTGATCATTGCAGATGTTGGATTAAAAGCACATATGAGCGATCCTTAATTCTCGGGTCCACGCCATCTTGCACTAGAAAGCTGCACACACCCGTTAGTCCTGATAAACACGTATACTAGAGCATAATGAAAACCTGTAAGAAAAGATGCACACGGAGGTGGGGTCTTCAGGTCAAAAATTAGGGTGCAACATATGTGAACCTTGTGAATCTTCTTAGAACACAAAGTCTTGTATTGTGAGGGCAAATTTTGGGGTGCAACAGCTGCCCCTGTTCAATTTTCTGAAACCTGAGGGGTTAGATTGGTATATTTGCCAGTCGTAACCTGGAAGGTTGAATGGGATTGAACACAAAAGCCCAAAAATTTGCACTCACCAGTGCATGGAGTGATATTGATGGTTGGTTGAACATGATTGAGTGGGCTTAAAGATGCCACTAGGGGAAAGTTCTTCAGTAGTATAATGAGAACTGTCAGGAGTCTGGAGTAGCATGTCTTCATGAGGATAGAGCAATCAATAATGATAACCCTAAAGCAGTCTTGAAGTGATAAATCTGACCTCAGGAGGATAGAGCAATCAATAGCTCTAAAGCAGTCTTGAAGTAATAATGGCTTCAGGAGGATAGAGCAATCAATAGCTCTAAAGCAGTCTTGAAGTAATAGAATGGCTTCAGGAGGATAGAGCAATCAACAGCTCTAAAGCAGTCTTGAAATAATAATGTGATATGTCTTCAGGAGGATAGAGCAATCAATAGCTCTAAAGCAGTCTTGAAGTAATAATGTGATATGTCTTCAGGAGGATAGAGCAATCAATAGCTCTAAAGCAGTCTTGAAGTAATGATTTCAGGAGGATAGAGCAATGGATAGCTCTAAAGCAGTCTTGAAATAATAATGTAATTTCAGGAGGATAGAGCAATGAATGGCTCTAAAGCAGTCTTGAAATAATAATGTGATATGTCTTCAGGAGGATAGAGCAATCAATAGCCCTAAAGCAGTCTTGAAGTAATGATTTCAGGAGGATAGAGCAATGGATAGCTCTAAAGCAGTCTTGAAATAATAAGGTAATTTCAGGAGGATAGAGCAATGGATAACTCTAAAGCAGTCTTGAAATAATTAGATGGCTTCAGGAGGATAGAGCAATCAATAGCTCTAAAGCAGTCTTGAAATAATAATGTGATATGTCTTCAGGAGGATAGAGCAATCAATAGCTCTAAAGCAGTCTTGAAGTAATGATTTCAGGAGGATAGAGCAATGGATAGCTCTAAAGCAGTCTTGAAATAATAATGTAATTTCAGGAGGATAGAGCAATGAATGGCTCTAAAGCAGTCTTGAAATAATAATGTGATATGTCTTCAGGAGGATAGAGCAATCAATAGCCCTAAAGCAGTCTTGAAGTAATGATTTCAGGAGGATAGAGCAATGGATAGCTCTAAAGCAGTCTTGAAATAATTAGATGGCTTCAGGAGGATAGAGCAATGAATAGCTCTAAAGCAATCTTGAAGTAGTAATATGACCTCATGAGGATAGAGCAATGAATAGCTCTAAAGCAGTCTTGAAATAATAATGTGATATGTCTTCAGGAGGATAGAGCAATCAATAGCTCTAAAGCAGTCTTGAAGTAGTGATTTCAGGAGGATAGAGCAATGGATAGCTCTAAAGCAGTCTTGAAATAATAATGTGATATGTCTTCAGGAGGATAGAGCAATCGATAGCTCTAAAGCAGTCTCGAATAATGATTTCAGGAGGATAGAGCAATGGATAGCTCTAAAGCAGTCTTGAAATAATAATGTAATTTCAGGAGGATAGAGCAATGGATAACTCTAAAGCAGTCTTGAAATAATAATGTGATATGTCTTCAGGAGGATAGAGCAATCGATAGCTCTAAAGCAGTCTTGAAGTAATGATTTCAGGAGGATAGAGCAATGGATAGCTCTAAAGCAGTCTTGAAATAATAATGTAATTTCAGGAGGATAGAGCAATGGATAACTCTAAAGCAGTCTTGAAATAATTAGATGGCTTCAGGAGGATAGAGCAATCAATAGCTCTAAAGCAGTCTTGAAATAATAATGTGATATGTCTTCAGGAGGATAGAGCAATCAATAGCTCTAAAGCAGTCTTGAAGTAATGATTTCAGGAGGATAGAGCAATGGATAGCTCTAAAGCAGTCTTGAAATAATAATGTAATTTCAGGAGGATAGAGCAATGGATAACTCTAAAGCAGTCTTGAAATAATAATGTGATATGTCTTCAGGAGGATAGAGCAATCAATAGCTCTAAAGCAGTCTTGAAGTGACGATTTCAGGAGGATAGAGCAATGGATAGCTCTAAAGCAGTCTTGAAATAATAATGTGATATGTCTTCAGGAGGATAGAGCAATCGATAGCTCTAAAGCAGTCTTGAAGTAATGATTTCAGGAGGATAGAGCAATGGATAGCTCTAAAGCAGTCTTGAAATAATAATGTAATTTCAGGAGGATAGAGCAATGGATAACTCTAAAGCAGTCTTGAAATAATTAGATGGCTTCAGGAGGATAGAGCAATCAATAGCTCTAAAGCAGTCTTGAAGTAGTAATATGACCTCATGAGGATAGAGCAATGAATAGCTCTAAAGCAGTCTTGAAGTAATAGGATGATTTCAGGAGGATAGAGCAATCAGTAGCTCTAAAGCAGTCTTGAAGTCATGAGAGGCTATCAGGAGGACAAAATAACCCTGAGGTTACAATAAAGCAGTCCAAAGTAATAAGAAGCTCATCAGGAGGATAAAGTAACCCTGAGGTTACAATAAAGCAGTCCAAAGTAATAAGAAGCTCATCAGGAGGATAAAGTAACCCTGAGGTTACAATAAAGCAGTCCAAAGTAATAAGAAGCTCATCAGGAGGATAAAGTAACCCTGAGGTTACAATAAAGCAGTCCCAAAGATCATAAGCTTGTTTGTTGGATAATTAACCTGAAAACAAGGTAGCACTCTGTATAACAACATTAGTTTATGCTTTATGTATGCATGTATGACATGATGCACTTAAGTAATGTACTATAGACATATATGTTATGGTATGATGTAAATGATGTATGTATGATATGACACTGCTGGAAGTGTCTGGATATCCTTGTATAACAACTGCTGGCCAAGGAAAATAAATCCCGATTCGTTGTTGAAGAATATATAACCCTCCGTCTGCTGGGGATAACAAGGTATAGATAACCTCCCGTTGTTGGGGATAACAAGGTATAGATAACCTCCCGTTGTTGGGGATAGTAGGGTATAGATAACCTTCGTTTTCGTTTGATAGTAGGATAAGTATAACATCCCGTCTTCGTTCATCGTGCCCTTATTGGAAAGTAATTTCCCGTATATCTGTATGAGGATAAAAGAGATGGATATAAATTCCAGGGGAGATTAGACTTTGTGAAAATGGATTAGTCCTACTGATGGTTTGTAACTGTCTTGTAAAGATGAACCGGCGAAGCTTCGTTGAAATCCTTCCCTCGTTCGTCCTTAGTAAATACTATTACTGCATTTTCATGCATTTCTGGTAAACATCAATCATATTAAAAGCATACATGCATTTCTGGTAAACATCAATCATATTCAAAGGCATACATACATTCAAACACAACCAATGGACGTTTCGCTTATGTAAATAGGGTAAAAGTGAATCTGGATTCAAAAGATGGGATTTATTTATATCAAAAGTGACCCATACACGGGTAGGTTTGTACAAGGAGACATAAACCCTAGTAAGAGAATTTTGTCATGAAGCTTTACAAAAAGAATCAGCTATGTGGGAAATAATCCTATTGAGTTTCAATTCTACTATTGCCACTCAAGTATCTCATCTTCTTGCTGTTGAGACGGAAACGATTGGATTGAGCTTTATCTGTTTGAGCTTGAGTAAGTAGTACAACTGGTTGCAGTTTCATGAGTGATCCAAACGAGACATAGTCATACGCTTTAATCCCTAACTTTTGCCTGGATTGCCCTTTCAGGTTTTCAATCCACCGGGATACCCTTTTTTGCCCAAGCCGCCTTTTCAGGTTTTCGACTTGTCGGGTGTACATCTTTTTATATATATATCCCTAATTTTTGCCCAAACCCTTTTGGTTTGCCGGGATGCCCTTATTTTTGCCTAGGCCTGTCAACCTAGCGGGTCTCTTTTTATGCGTAGTATTTTTTAACTATGTCTGCGTTTACAGGTTGTGGGAAGTCTTCACCATCCATTGTAGTCAGTATCATGGCACCTCCTGAGAACACTGTCTTGACTACAAATGGTCCCTCATATGTTGGAGTCCACTTGCCCCTAGGATCACCCTGTGGTAATATGATACGCTTGATTACCAAGTCACCAGCCTGATATACCTTTGGCCTAACCTTCTTGTTAAAAGCTTTGATCATCCGTTTCTGGTACATCTGGCCATGACAAACTGCTGCTAACCTTTTCTCATCAATCAAATTTATCTGGTCAAGTCGAGTCTGAATCCACTCATCTTCATCCAAGCCTGCATCCTTCATAATTCTCAAGGAGGGGATCTGAACTTCAATAGGCAGAACTGCTTCCATACCATAGACTAAGGAGAATGGGGTTGCCCCTGTTGAAGTACGTATTGTAGTACGATAACCATGCAGAGCAAATGGTAACATCTCGTGCCAATCCTTGTAAGTAATAGTCATCTTTTGTACAATCTTCTTAATGTTCTTATTAGCAGCTTCAACTGCCCCATTCATCTTTGGACGATACGGAGAAGAGTTGTGATGCTTAATCTTGAACTGCATCTTCGAAATCAACAAGGTAGTATGGGTCAACATATACTGTCTTAGTCGGCGAGCAGCCCGTGCCAAAGCGCAGCAAGTTTTCTCGAGCAGTGAGTATCTTGTTTCACAGTCGGTAAACTTTTTGCTAAGGTAGTATATTGCCTGCTCTTTTCGACCAGACTCGTCATGTTGCCCCAATACACACCCCATTGAGTTGTCTAATACTGTTAAATACATAATCAAGGGTCTTCCATCAACTGGTGGCATTAAAATTGGAGGTTCTAGCAAATATCTCTTGATTTCATCAAAGGCAGTCTGGCACTCATCATTCCATTCCATCACCTGATCTTTCCTCAACAACTTGAAGATTGGCTCACAGATGGTAGTTAATTGGGAAATAAATCTTGCAATGTAGTTCAATCGTCCCAAGAAACCTCTAACCTCCTTCTCAGTACGGGGAGCTGGCATCTCTCGTATAGCTTTCACTTTTGCAGGATCCACTTCAATACCTTTTCCACTGACAATGAAACCCAGGAGCTTTCCAGATCTAACTCCGAAAGTACACTTGTTTGGATTTAATCTCAACCTGTATTTCTTCAACCTCTCAAACAACTTGTGCAGATGATCAAGATGTTGTTCTTCATTCTGAGACCTGGCTATCATATCATCCACATATACCTCTATCTCATGATGAATCATATCATGAAACAAAGCCACCATAGCACGCTGATATGTTGCCTCTGCATTCTTCAAACCAAATGGCATTACCTTATAGCAAAAGGTGCCCCACTGTGTCACAAATGTAGTCTTCTCCATATCTTCAGGTGCCATCTTGATTTGATTGTAACCAGAGAGACCATCCATAAAAGAGAATACCTTATGCTGAGCAGTGTTGTCTACCAGAATATCAATATGAGGAAGTGGAAAGTCATCTTTAGGGCTAGCCTTGTTCAGATCTCTGTAGTCTACACACATACTTACCTTACCATCTTTCTTAGGAACTGGTACCACATTTGCAACCCACTGAGGATAAGAAGTTACGGCCAAGAACCCTGCATTGAACTGTTTCATTACCTCTGCTTTGATCTTTTCTGACATTTCAGGACGCATACGACGAACCTTCTGCTTCTTTGGACGACAATCTTCTTTCACTGGCAAACGGTGAACCACGATGTCCGTATCCAACCCTGGCATATCTTCATAAGACCAAGCAAAGATCTCCACATAGTCACGTAGCGTCTGAACCAACCTGCTCTTGACACTGTCCTCTAAATCAGCCCCTATTTTGACCTCTTTTCTGTTTTCTTCAGTTCCCAGATTCACAACTTCGACTGGCTCTTCATGTGGCTGTATAGCTTTCTCTTCTTGTTGTAACAACCTAGCAAGCTCTACAGGTATTTCACAATCGTCCTCGTTTCCGTCTTCAGTTTGATAGATCGGATTCTCGAAATTGTAATTGGCAATAGTAGAACTGTTATCAACTGGATCCAGAGTGGATGAGGATCTGTATTTTAGTGACGTGGGTGTGTGTAAGAACACATAGCTGATAAAGCAAAAATAAAAGAAAAAGAAAGACAAGGAACACAATATTTACGAAAACGAAACGTCCACTGATTTTATTGAATGAAGTATGCAAATGAAATGACAACCCGTAACAAGCACACCATTGTGCCCCGGGTAAGGCACATGGCTTGAAAGTTTTAATTGTTCCAGAAATCACAAATTTAAAAACATAACACAGTAATAGTATTTACTCCTGACTAAAGGAGATAGAGATAACATCTTCAGTTGTCCAATTATTGAGTCCAGCACCCACAGTAGGAAAAATCCATGCCTCCAAGTTGTAGTCTTCATCTTGATCTCCCACAGCATTGATAACCCCTTGATTGGTGATACGAACAGCATGGGCACGACGGACAGCCTTCTGGGACTCTGCAGTGAAACCCAAACCAAACTTGTCAGACTTGTATGGAATATCAGGAAGCTGACCCCAAATAGTACAACCACCTTCTTCCACCACAGCTTTTGCATCATTGAGGGAGGCCATTGCCATTGTTGGAGGGTTTCTGATGACCACAGGAACCTTCTTCACAGCAGGAGGAGTCACACAATCCTTAACAGCCCAGGGAACCACTTCAAATGACTGACATGGAGTTTCAATGTATTCACCTTCTACTTCCAGATACTTGAAAGTGTTTACATGGCTGACAAAGTATTCTTCCTCTCCAAAGACAGTAACAACTTTTCCATTCACCGGATATCTCAACTTTTGATGTAATGTGGAGGTCACAGCACCTGCCCCATGGATCCAGGGACGACCAAGCAGACATGAGTACGAAGGACGAATATCCATCACATAGAATGTAGCAGTAAACACCTGAGAGCCAACCTTGATTGGAAGCTCAATTTCCCCATACACTACTCTTCTAGAACCACCAAAAGCCTTTACCACAATATTACTGAGTTTCAATACCGTATCTTCAGGACTCAGCTTGTTCAGGACTTCCTTAGGCAACACATTCAGAGAGGAACCATTGTCTATCAGCACATGAGACAGGGTAGTGCCCCTGCATTCAATTGAAATATGCAAGGCCCTGTTATGATCCCTCTTGGCAGGGGTCAAGTCAGCATCAGAAAATCCTAACCCGTTGTCATAGGTCAGGTGCGCAACACAATTCTCAAACTGGTCCACAGAAATTGCACTGGGTACATGATCCATCTTTAGAAACTTGATCAATGACTTGGCATGAGCCTCAGAACATAATAACAGGGAGAGCATAGAAATCTTTGAGGGAGTATGCCCCAGCTGATCAACAATATCATAATCACTCTTGCGAATGATTTTCAATACTTCTTCCATCTGTTTAGAGAGGTCATCAGCAGCTGGCACATCAGTAGATACAGGCTCAATAACAGGATCCTTGCCCCGAGCATCAGTGGTGGAAGTAACAGCAGGAGTAACTGCACTCTTAGAAGCAACTGGAGGAGAGAAGACTCTTCCACTACGAGTGATCTTGCTAGATCCAGCAATATTATCAATGTCAACAGGCATATCAGGTAAAGGCTCCTGCTTGACACCATGGATGTAAACATCAGACCCATAGTGCCAAGGCACAGCTTTGTCAGATGTATAAGGAATAGGACCAGGAGTGGTAATGATCAGAGGAGCTACTCTGGCTTCAGCAACAACTTTCACAGGACCTTCAGCAGTAATCTTGATTGGGCCCTGATGAGTGATTCTTAGTGGTACTTTGTCAACCATGTCAACCTCTTCAATCTTCTTACCCTGAGTCAGATGATCCACCATACTTTCTACAGATGCTGGTCTTCTTTCAAACACTATAGTATATTTATCCATGAGACGTTGAATCCCATCTCTCAAAATGAAGCAACTATCCGGCTTATAGGTACAATATAGACAATCTTCATGACAACCTGGAAAGATCCCAGCTTGTACTAACCTCTTTTTGATAACAGACAATGGTGTGCTCAACTCCATAACTGAATAGACATGCAGATCTTCATCAATATCTTCATCAATGGCGTTGACAGTCTTCTCGTGATTTGGCATTGGAGCTGTAATCACATTTGGAGTACCTGGTGGATCAAACTCAATTTCTCCAGCATCAATCATATCCTGAATTTTGTTCTTCAAGACCCAGCAGTTATTAGTATCATGTCCTGGACAGTTTGAATGATATGCACATCGTGCATTGGGATTGTACTTGGGAGAGGTAACATTGGGATTCTGAGGGGCCTCCCTCAGGGTAATAAGTTCAGCTTTCAACAAGTGTTGCAATGCCTGAGCCATTGACATGTTGATCTTCGTGAACTGTCTTCTAGCCCTCTGTTGGTTGCCTTGAGGCTGCTCTGTTATTGCAGGAGTTGGATTTGAAATATGAACTGCACTAACAGACTGATGCCTTCTGTTACGATCAGGCTGACCATACACAGCATTAGATTCTTTCTTCCCAGTGGGAGGCTTCTTTGCAGCACCTAATGAAGAAGTGCCCACTTGGATCTTACCACTCTTGATACCATTCTCTACTCGCTCTCCTGTCATGATCAACTCAGTGAAGCCAGATGATGAGCTTCCAATGAGATGACTGTAAAACGGACCATTCAGCGTACACATGAACATATCAACCAACTCCCTATCAGTCAAAGGGGGTTGAACTCTTCCAGCTAAGTCTCTCCACTTCTGAGCATACTCCTTAAAGCTTTCTTTGGCACCCATAGACATGCTTTGAAGCTGCATGCGAGTGGGGGCTAAGTCAGCATTGTATTGATACTGCTTGTAGAAAGCTTCAGCAAGGTCATTCCAATCTCTGATGTTGACACTCTCCAACTGATAATACCACTCTAGCTGAGCTCCAGATAAACTTTCTTGAAAGAAATGGATCCACAATTTTTTATCAGCAGTGTGGGGTTGAATTCTTCTGACATAAGACCTCAGATGCAATTTGGGACAAGAGACCCCATCATAGACAACAAATGTAGGAACTTTGAATCCAATGGGTATGACCACCCCAGATATCAAGCTCAAATCCTCAAAATCCAGCCCAGATGATTTCTGTAATTCCATAGCATCCATTCTATCCACCAGCATCTTGAATTTGTCTTCGTTAGGCTCATGGTAGTAGTTAGCCTCAGAATCAGAGTCCCCCATAGTGTTGTGGAGACTGCCTCTCTCCTGCTCAGATTCTTCAGATTCATAGTCTTCAACATGTTCCTTGGTCTTGACAGGACCTTTGAACCTTCTTCCCATGTTGAGCAACCCAGCAGACCTTCTAGCCTTCTTAGTCTTCTTGGCCAGCAGTGTCTTCAATTCATCCTGCCCCTTGGATAGGTTCAGGATCCGCTCTTGGAACTGTGCATTCTGTGCCTGGAGATCCTTAACTGATTGTTCAAGAGCCATTGCTGAAATAAACAGCGAGAAGATGAGAAACCTGTGCACAATTATAAACCTGTGATGCAATGATATGGGAATGCATATGCAATGTTTTCAAGGACCGCAGGATTTAAATTTGCTTAAACAAACGAGAAAGTAACTTTTTATTAGTAGTAACTTGTTTTGCCTTTTAGGCTTACAAAAAATGAAAACGAAATAAGTACAAAAGATGGGGTTTTAAGTCTCCCATGGACGTTTCCTCTTTGTGTTGAGGTATGAGTTGAGGTTTCGTTCCTCGTGAAGTAGCTTTGTTAGCTCTAGGATCCTTGCTTGGCTTGCTTTGTAATGAGCCTCGAAAGTATCCCTTTGCTCTTTCAGTTGGATCCATGATCTCTGCAAGTCTTCCATATCAGTAGGCATGTCTGGGTGAAGGATGGTATAAGCTGTGTCTCCTTCAGCAACAGGTTCCACGGTAACTGGTAGGATGGCAGGATATGGCATCATGAGTGTCTGAGCACGAAATCGTACCCATCTGAGATAAGCCTCCATAGGAATGGTGTACTTAGGCTCCAGTGTCTTGCTGTCAATCCTGTTTACCTTTCCCCAAGCTCGTATGAATCTCTGACGGTAACCCTGAAGATCGTTGTCGTAGTCAAACACAATGCCCTGAATCAACATGTCATGTGGACCATCGCTCCGGGCGTAACCAAACTGTCGTAAAGCTAGAGATGGGTTGTAGGTGATGCCTCCTCTTATGCCTAGAAGTGGTACATTAGGAAACTCCCCACAACGGTCAATGATAGTGACATTCTCCATAGATCTGGAGCACCAATGGATGTCTGAGTGAGAAAGTGACATGATCCTCTTGGACCATCTGAACCCTTGCTCGTTCTTCATTACTGAGCGAGGAAGGTGAGAAATAAACCACCTAGAAAGTAAAGGTATGCAGCACATCAAAGTTCCTCTTGCCCTTGTAGTACGGGTGTGAAGAGAATGTAGGATGTCTCCAAGTAAGGTAGGCACTGGATTGTGACTCAGGAATATGTTGATGGCATGAACGTCTATGAACTGATCAGGATTGGGGAACAACACTAAGCCATAAATCAATAAGGCTAAGATCTCCTCAAAAGCATCGTAGCTCATAGCCTTCAAGAACATTTGAGCTTTATCCACTAATACCTTGGCAAGAATACCTTTAACTCCACTTCTCGTCTCTAGAACAATGTCAGACTTCTTCAGATGTAGAGCTGCAGCAATAACTTCTGGTTTAAGCTCCTTCTCTAAGCCTGTGAATGGCTTCTGATCAAGAACAGGTATACCCAGAAGTTTAGAGAACTCCTCCATGGTTGGAACCAGCTGATAATCAGGAAATGTAAAGCAATGGTGCTTAGGGTCAAAGAACTGAAACAACACACTCATCATGTCTTCACTGAACCCTGAAGTAACTAGATCCAATAAGTGACCATGTCTCTTGTTGAACTGGGAATGATCAGGCACTAGGGAAACCAACTCCTTGAGCTTAGCAGGTATCCCTACAAAGTTGATCCTGATGGTGTTTCTACGAGCAGAAGCCATGACCTGCAACAAAGAACAAAGATAAATCCTTTGGTCCTTGAAATGGTTAGGGAAAATGATATGCTTATGATGCATGATGATGTCATGATGTCATGCTCAATCACAAACATGTGGCACACACAAACAAGTCACACCATAGCCCTAGGTTTAAAGGCTTGCATGAGGTTCAAAGGCAAATACCCTCCCCTGAAGTTAGATGGTTCATCCTGTCCTACAAGAGTAACCAGGTTCTAAAGGATCTCAATATCATTGATCCTTCACAAGGGTGGTTGTTCAGAAGGCAACTTACTTGCCAACCAAAACCCTCCAAGTTTAAGATCTCAATGAGCGTAGTATCGAGTGTCAACCAACTTCAGTCTGCACCAAAGCCGGCTACCTCACTACTTTCTAAAGGCCAAGATGAGTTAACTAGGGTTCTAAAAGTCAGTTAGTGCATTGACAACATATGGCAGCCTCAATATTATCCTCAACTTGACTTAAGGAATATAAGCACCAACCACGAAGTCGCACTAACTATGGCCACCAGATCAACCGTATCGATATACGTCGTACAGTTTCCTTGGTCTATTGCCATTTACCTAAGGTACACTAGGTCCGGGTTAGGATCTTTCACACATGAGAGCACCCCAACAATATAATAATAAAGCAAACAAGGCAAACAATTTAAAGTGATCTTAATTCCTAAGGGTACCCCTCTTAAATATATCCCCAGCAGAGTCGCCAGTTCTGTAACACGGTGGGAGAACTGACTTTAAACAATGTTGCGGATAGCAAGAGTCGCCACCGACTTTTATTTTATCCATAAGGAAAGGTTATAAAAGAACAGGAAAGACCTTAGAGAATATTTTGGGTCCGGGGGGTAGGTTATGAAAAGGGAAGGTGTTAGCACCCTTTTCATCCATGGTTATCCATGGGCTCTTAGGTACTTAAGCTCACTTTTGAATTGTTTTGAAAGTGTAGTGTGTGAATAGAAAATTTCCAGAATAGTTAATAAATAATCCATGTAAGGATGTGTTAAGAACTTGTTTGAAAACTTGTTGAAAATTTGTTTAAGTGTGAAACAGTTTTGAAGTGAGCAAGTATCTAGGAGTAGCCTACCCTAATGTTTTAAGGTCTTTCTTATTCTTTATTCTTTCCTTTAGTAAGACTATCCCTACTATAATGGAGTAGGTAGTCCTTACTTTGGATGTTAAGGGACATGTGAGGGACAATTGGATTTTTGAAGGCCATTGTGGGATGTAATAAGCACATATAAGGGACCATCATCATTTTTCGAAAGGGACTCGATTCGTAAAGGCAACCATAAGGGACTTTGATGATTTTTCTATTTGAGGGACTTGCTTTATACACCCCACTTAACCATTATTCGTAGGCAACTTGAGGGATATCCTTAGGAAGTGAGACGGCGATTAAAATCGGCTTACGTGTGTGACGTGTTTATTTTAATTATCTTTATTTAAAAGTGATCTAAATTTATTTTAATATTACATACATGTTGTTGCACTCCCTTATTACTAACCATAATAATAATTAAATAATTAAACAACTTTACATCCAAGAAACAATTACAAAATAATAAGCAAAATAATTAAATAGCAAAGATAAATAAAAATATAAATAAGCAATAATAAATAATAAAGGGGGTTAATTCTAAGTTTACTCGGCAAGACATCGCATCTTGTGCCTACGTATCCTTACGGGAGTGGAATCAGAGTAACCGTAGTTCCCCTCAAAAGGGAGGTTAGAGACTTCTTGACTGTGGTCAAGGTCTCAAGGGGAATAAACGCATCTTAAGGACACGCTTACATGGAGTGTAGAAACTCCAAATCTCTATGTTGAATTGTTAAGTTGTAATTAGGGTTAAATTAGGGATTCCACGGCGGGAAACCCTAAAATGAGCGCGACGGCTCTTTGACCTAATGCTAGGGGTAAAATTGTAATTTTGCCTGCGGCGAGGCATTTGTGAAAATTTAGGGTTGAAAAGGTGTAAGGGTTGAAGGTGAGGACTATTGACACGGCGGTCAAAAGCTAGACCTAATTCCTTCGGCAGTGCGTAGTGTGACAGAAATATTGGTGGAAGTGTGATAGAATTTAAATCATGCATCAGCGGAAATAAAATGCGGAAAGTAAATGCGATTATTGGTTCGCGAGGTTACAACCAAGAAACAGTTACAATTATAAATAAATAACGGTAAACATAATAAGCTGCAAAACGAACAAACAACGTTAGTGGGTAGAGTTAGGCGGCAATCAGATGCATTATGAGACAATGAAGGAAAAGATGCAAATTTTGAGATTTTTGTTTTTTGATTATAAAAAAGGTTTTTAAAGTTTTTATTTATTTTTATTATTATTTTTTTAAAAGGTTATTTTGAATATGTAAAAGAAAGGATATAATTTATTAATTTAGAAAAAAGGGTTCACTAGTTGTCAAGTAATTTAAATAAAAGATTAAGGTTGGTTTATTTTTTTTAAAAAAGATTAAGGTGATTAAGCGATTATGTGTGTGTTTAGTGGTGATTAAGTGGTAAATTACACAAATAACCAAAACAAACATAAACAGAAGTGGAAACGCAAAACCCTAATAGATCGTCTTCCTCATTCTCTCATATCCTCTCTCCTCTTTACCGCTCTCTCGACCTTGTCAAGCACCGTTCTTTCACTTTTTCGTTCCTGAAGCACAAATTGAGAACATTAAACAAATCAAATGAACTCAATAATATCAGAGATTTACCGAAGATTGTTGGTGGCGGCGGGATCGAACGGAAACGGAGTGGCTTCGCGGTAACAGTAGATGACGAAGCCGGGTATTTCGTCGATGAGGCTCCGTCGATTGATACTTACGGCGGTCGGAAGTGGTTTCGCTTGCTCACTGAGATAAGTTACCTCGCTCAATTTTTCGGTAGCTGCGATTTCCGTATGAGGGTTCTTTCATCTGAGGTGATATGGTTCCCTTTTATATTCTTTTTGAATGGATTTTGTGGGCTTTGGATCTATGTTTGCGTTACTTTTTCTCTGAGATTCTCAAAGATCTGATTTGATTTTGTTTCCTTATTCGCTTTGATCTGTCGGTGACGTGTTGACCTTGATTTGGGAAGTTTTAATCTTTTCTTATCTGGACTTTGCGATACCTAGATTCATTGACTTGTTGTTAACGATTTTCTTCTCTTCTCGCAGGGAACTTCGTATGAGTTCAAATACTGGCTTGCCCTTATGCTGTGGTTGAGGTGGCGCTTAGTCGGCGATGACGACGTTGCGTCTGAGCTGAGAGCTATGGTGGTCGTTGTTGTTTTCGAAAGTCATTCGACTCTTGAGTTGGTAGGGAGTCGGCGACAAATTCTCTTTGTTGCCCTCCTGGCTACTCGAGCCTTGCCCAGTGATGAATTAAGTCTGAGGGTTAAGACCCTTCCATCTTTGCTCATGAATTCTGAATTATGACTTATGGTCAATGTGTTGCTGTTGTTGTAGGTGGCAAATCGAAGCTATTGGTATTGTTCTGCTGTTGTTCGCTTCTGCCCGATGATGATTCGAACTGAGGGCTGAACCAATGATGTCGTTGTTGTCGCTAATGCTATCCTTATTTCTTGCTGCTTATGCTGTTCCTGTACTATAGTGGCATTATCTTCTGATATGCTTTTGAACTGCTATTGTGCTGTCTTGCTATCGTCAAAATGCACTGACCATTGTCGCCGTGTGCAGAAGCTTGTCATACTTGTTGATGCAGATGTTGATGTTGTGGTGTTAATG
This sequence comes from Lathyrus sativus, assembly GCA_963859935.3. Taxonomy (NCBI): domain Eukaryota; kingdom Viridiplantae; phylum Streptophyta; class Magnoliopsida; order Fabales; family Fabaceae; genus Lathyrus; species Lathyrus sativus. Next base: position 646,413,410 of record OZ012735.1, on the reverse strand, counting down.
GTTGCTCTTGAAATTGTTTGGCAGATGCTAACTAGCTCGTCTTACTTGTAATCGATGTCTGCAGGTATTGGAATGACGTTGCTTGCTGTGTTGGAGTTGGTGCCATTTGCAATTGGTATCTGTTATTGTTATTGCTTGTAGCTTGGAGATTTGCTTCTGAAACGGTGATGATGATTCGTGAATCTGAACCGTCGTTGGCGGTCATTGTTGCAATGTTGGTATTTATGAGTGATGCTTGTTGCCGAAGCTGTGATGCTTATAGCTGATGCTAATTTGTTGTTTGCTGGTCGAAACTCGTGTTGCTTCTCTTTGCTTGTTGTGACTGATGTTGGTTCTGCCTGTTGGAGGTCGATTGTAGCCTTGAACTTGTTAGTTTGTTGCAGCTTGAAGTTGTTTGGGCTGATGCCGCTGTTACTGATTTCTTTGTGACGAGATATTGGGCTGTTTGATTTTAGATACTATCTTGTCTTACGCCGTTGCCGAAGGGCTGTTTGGTGTTCAGTAGGGAGTTGGCGGCAACTTCGGTTGTTGCCCTTCCAGCCGCTCGAGTTTCACGCCCGATGATGAGCTGAACTGAGGGCTGAATTTTAATTCCCTTAGTTCTGTTATTTGCTTTGACTCAGGTCTCTCAACGGTATTCTCATTGCTGGCTGTTTTTCTTACTTTAACAGGTTGGAAAGGTGTTGGTGAAGCGTTGGCCTCAGCGTGATGTATCGGAAGCTCATACTTGCCGCAAACGGGATGACCGAGAAACTCTCGTGAGCTCTTGAGAGTAGCCCAGCTGCTCTTTCTTCTTTATGTTCTGAATTACATGATGATTTGGTGCGTCGTGATGCAGGTTGCGCCGCCTGGTTACCGTAACTCCGCTGATCAGCTGTATGAGTATTTGGAGGGTGGTACTTGTTGGTCTCACTGTTATAACTCTGAGGGAGATCATCAGATTCAGTTATTGTCGGTCTTTCTGCGGAGAGTTGTTGGTTAAGCAAAAAACTCCTTAAGGCATTATCGATAAGTGTCGGTAGAAACCTTGTAGATGCTGTTAAGAATTGAATGTAATTGATTTGTAATACTTCAAAATTGTAACTCAGGACCTGTTGTTACTCTGAGTCAAATGGTAGGAATTTAAAACATATGTATTCATCCTTGCCATGGAAATGAATGAGGCTCCGCGCGACCAGGCTCGCGTTTTTTTTTTGTTTTTCGGCATATATATTAAATTCCTTATGTATTTAAGAAAATAGTTGTCGTGGCAATAAACTTGTTCAGGTTTCTGTAACTGATGTGTTGGCTTTGGAGTTTTGGAAGAGAAAGAAAGAACTTCAATCGGTACCCTCTCACGTTGATGTTCCTGAATTTAATACTTGAAGCCAATGCAAAACCGAGTGAGTGGGGTGATGAGGCCTTCTTGGAAACATCTCTCACTAAACCTTAATGAACTTGAGTGACCCGTTTATAATACAAAGATAGTGTGGTGGTATGAAGATTAATAAAATTAAATTTGAACCTTAAGGTATGGACTTTGAAGTTGACCCTTGACGAATCACCTGAAAACTTTTGTAACTTGAACCTCCGAGTTCAAACTTCAAATGGACCTGAGATTCGAAAACTTGCATAGATATATGAATATTGATTTTATCCTTTAATATCTTCTTTGAAATGGCCCATAAGCACACACCACAAACAAAATTCATTATATTCAAAGCGCAAGACGATCTCATTCTTGTCGCGCGAGTTATCACTTTAGAGCTTCGGAAGTGAGGACACCATTTGTATCTTAACATGCCACCAAACTATATCCAATTCTCAAGCAACTGTCCCTGAGACCAGTGGGTAGAAATCCCTGACTCTCCCTTGGGGAATATTTTAAAATCTAAGGGGAGACATGTTTCTCCATAATTTATTCTTATCAACACTTCTTTAATGGCTTATGGTCAATCTTAGAATCTCTTAACTTTCGATATTTCACAAGTGATGAGCCAATTTGAACCTTTTGAGATGCACCAAAAGAATTTCCCGCCATAAACCAAATAACATCATTTGATCATTGCAGATGTTGGATTGAAAGCACGTATGAGCGATCCTTAATTCTCGGGTCCACGCCATCTTGCACTAGAAAGCTGCGCACACCCGTTAGTCCTGATAAACACGTATACTAGAGCATAATGAAAACCTGTAAGAAAAGATGCACACGGAGGTGGGGTCTTCAGGTCAAAAATTAGGGTGCAACATATGTGAACCTTGTGAATCTTCTTAGAACACAAAGTCTTGTATTGTGAGGGCAAATTTTGGGGTGCAACATTGTGCTATTGTTCTTGTCAAAGCGAAGCACCGGTTCTTCTCAAGCTACAACACAACAATCTTGATCCCCCATTTGAATTTCACATTTTTCATTTTTTGCATTTCATCTGCATCTTATTAACATGTATTTATGTTGCAGGTGCATATTTCCCCCCTTAGTTCTAGTGATTTTCTCTCTACCTCCGACATGGAACACCTGAAGAAAACAGTTGCCTACAAGCTGCCTACTCCAGACATTAGTTATATGCTCAGTTTGATTGTCGCGGTTGATAGAGAGGTACTGGAAGACTTCAGAAGATCCTATGGAAAATTGCTCAGTTTTGTCTGCAAGCCTTCGGTGTACGAGATGAATGGTTTGTATGCTCTACTGCAATTCTATGACCCGCAGCTGAGATGTTTCACATTTCCTAATTATGTTCTCGCACCTACCTTGGAAGAGTATTCTGCATTTTTAGATGTGCCTATTCTGAATCAGATGTCGTTCTTCCATACGGACGCTAAGCCTAATCTGACTCAACTTTCTGCAGCATTACATTTGGACGCCTCAGAGATAGAAGGAAAATTGACTAAATGGAATGGTGTGCCTGGTTTCTCCTTGCAGTTCCTTGTTAAGAAGGCTCAACAGTGCGCCAAAAATGGATGTTGGATCGTATTCAATGCCATTCTAGCTCTTTGTGTCCATGGCATCATTATGTTTCCCAATATGCCGTAGTTCGTAGATTTGGACGCATTTCATATCTTCGCCTCATGGAATCCGATACCCACACTGCTCGATGACGTTTATCACTCGGTTCACTACAAGAATGAGAACCGAAGAGGGAAAAATGTATTGTTCCATTATTGTACAGGTGGTTTGCCAGCCATATGCCCGAGACAGGTCCTTTTGTCACTTCTGCAGGTACATTGGAGTGGTCGGAACGTCTGATGGGTTTGTCAGCTGAGAACATCACTTGGTTTGATAGGAATATACTTGGTATGGAAATCATCTATAGCTGCAGTGGTTTTCCTAACGTTCCTCTAATCGGAAGGAAGGGGTGCCTTAACTAAAATTCGTCATTGTTGGTTAGGCAGTTTGGTTATGCATTAAGGGATCCTCCCAAAGAAGAAGAGGTACAAGAATCTCTGTACCTCACCGGGCTGTTGGGAGATGATATGTTATCCAAACTTGAGCATGCTTGGAACAATATTCACAGAAGAGGAAAAGCATTATTGGGGAAAAGTAATAGTCGTGCCTATGATCCCTACTTGAGTTGGATTCAGGATAGAGCGAAGAGGTTGCTGATGTCGTTTCCTCAGTGGCGCCTTGGTATCCCCTCATGATTGAGGAGCCAACCACGGTGGACATTCATAAGTACAACTACTTATGGGCCGAGAAAGAGGAGATACGGAAAGCTAATGAGGAGTTGGAGAAAGAGATTGCTCAGCTCCGAAGTGAGAAGACCGAAGCAACCTATTCTTTAAAGAAACAGACTGAGTTGGTAAACAAGTTGGGAACAGACTTAACCAAGTAGATTAAATCCCAGGAATGATTGGGTCTAGATTTGAAAGTTGTTAATAGTGTGCTCGCTTCCAAGAAGCGGGAATTGGACAAAGCTTATTTAGAGATCTCCAAGTTCAACGCCCAGTGGAACGCCACCTTGGCCAACAATAAAGAGCGCGAAGATAAGTTGAAGCTACAGATCAACAAATTGAAGACTCAGTTGAGAGCCAAAGATGAGAAGATTTCAGCAGAGGCCTCACTCAGGCGTGACATCGAGTACAGACTGAATGAAGCTATTGCAAACCTGGAAGATTGCAGGCTGAGAGCGGATTCCAAAAGATGCAAGCTTGAAGATTGTTTTGGTGAAGGAGCATGGGAGGACTACGTTGAGGACCTACAACGTACCATTAGCCAGAGAGAGTTGCTTATTCAGGGGCTACTCACCAGACCAGATCACCCCGAGACGCAAGAGTTTCTAGAGGAGTTCTGATCTCGTCATCCAGCTTGATTACCTTGTTTTCTTTCTGTAGTTGTTGCTTATTCTTGTTGTAATAACCATCACCAGGCTTGTTGGTTGAGGTCCTTTCAGATTGTACTCGGTTGATATGCTTGTACGCTGCCTGCATGGCTTTTCATTTATATATGAGGAGTTTTCTACTATTGCTTGTCTAGGGGGTTTTCCATCGTCGTGTTTTATCCCGGAACTAGAATTGAGGGGGAAATTTCCTTGTTGCATACATACATGTTTGCATAGCATTTTTGTATTACAGGTACAACAGGACCATTTTATCTCATCTCTGTTTCTCCGTTAGTGTGTTTCAGGATTGTTGATCGAACAGCTCACCGGTATGCTACCCGAGGAAATCAGAGAAGAGTGTTGCACCCTAAAATTTGACCAACTGGGTCCCGTATCTGGCTCGATGTTTCGACGCATTTCGCATTTCGCATTCACATACTGCATATAGTGCATTTCCTCAATCATGGTGATTTTATCGGGATTACAGCCCTGCTGTCGCATTTCAGGTATCTCAGACCGGTTCGGATAATCGGAGGTTATTTTGAGAAGTCACGCGCTTCCTGGGTGTTTTCAGTACGCAGTGATTTTGAAGATTCATGGTGTCCGGGTTTACTGTTTGCTTCGATCTGGTCTCGCGCTCTCTTTTATGTTGGTTATTTGCCTTTGTCTTCTTTTTAGGGTTTAATAGCCTTTTGTAGATTTTAAATAGGCTTTATAGATTTTTCAGAATTTAAATAGATTTTTTTAATATTTTTAATAGCTTTAAAATCATTTTTAGAATATATTAGATATTAAATAGCTTTTAAATGTTTTTAGAATAATATAGAAAGAATATAGTTTTTTCTTTTATTAATAATAGATTTTCTTTTAAATAAGTAATATAGGTTTTGTTAGAGATTAAATAGAAATTTGATGGAATTAGTAGTAGAAATTATTAGAATTTTATTATTAGTTTAGAAATTAATTAGGGTTAATAGAGTTTTTTAGGTTAATTCTCTTTTTAGGTTTAATTGAGATTTAGTTAGATTAATTAGGTCTTAATCGGTTGTTTAGGTGTTAATTAGGATTTATTAGATTAATTAGGTTTTAATTAGTTTAATTTTTAGTCTTAAGTGAGTCCATTTCATCCATTCAGATTTTATTCAGGCCATTTTCGTGGGCCCAGTTTGGAGGCCCAGTTCTATCAGTCCATTTTTCGTCCAGCCAGGTGTCGTTATAAAAGCACGCCACACGTTCACGTTTCAGAGGGCCACATCACAATTCACTTCACCAGAATTTGCCACGAGTTTCCCACTACTACTCTCAGCCCCACGTGGCTTCATGCATGATCTCCACTAACTCCCTCACCATGACACTTGTCTTCCTCTGAGCATCACCGGTTGCATGGTCGGCGGCCATGCAACCACCGCACCTGAACCTTGCCGGCCACCCTAACTACCCTACAACCAACTCCGGCCGCCACACCAATCGCCGAAAACTGAAAAAACTCAGCAATATTCATCCTTTCTAGATGATCTTCATCTTCCTCCTCTGGCCAACTTCATCCTCTCACCGGAAACTTCATCATTTCCCCGGAGATCTTCATCAGATTCACCAGAACGATCATCATCTTCATCACTCTCCAGAAACCTCCTCCAGCGATCTTCAATCTTGTTCATCCGTTCTCAGCGACTTCATCAACAGAACTCATCAACAGGTTCGTGATCTTCATCATCGTTCATCTCCAGAAACTTGAAGATCTTCATCGATCTTCATAGAACATGCAACAACCATTCATCAACAACATTCATCATTTCTAGAATATTGAAGGACGTGTCATGTTCTTCATCGTCGATCTGCAAATCTCCACAAACAAGTTTTCCAGAAATCATCAACAATCGTCGGTCTTCATCATAGTTTGCCAGAGAGCTTAAATCATCTTCGCGTGTTCATCTTTTTTTCAGCGAATCATCAAAGATTCATTTCCTTCAACAAGAACATCCAAGATCCAGCAAGTTTCGCATCTCCAGAAAGAACATTTACGAGACATCCAAATCTTCATGAGACCCGTTCAGATTCATCACTTCGTCAACAATTTTTTCCAGATTCGTGTTGCTGATTCTTCTTCGCTTCATCACGGATCATCATCCACGAACATGCATCCTGGATCTTCAAGATACTTTGTTGCAAACATCATCACCGTTTGATCTTCGTCAAGAACACGGTTCTTCAAGAACTTCCTCTGGTTAGATCTACTCGCATCGATTATATGATCGTGATTCCTTCATCGACAGTTGTTAGGGTCAAAGTGATTTCTGGTGAGATGTGAACATTGATGGAACTGATTGAGCGAGAAAGATCGATGAAAGCGAGAACGAGGGTTTGAGAGAGGAGAGGACGGCCGTGAACAGTAGAGAGGGAGAAAGAAGAGGAAATTAGGGTTTCAGATTGGAAATGAGAGTGAGAGAGAGTGTTGGACCCAGAAGGTGTGGGCCTTGGGCCCAATTCGTTTTTCCAATTCATCACCTTCTGATTACTTCCCCTACCCCCCCCCCTGCGTGTGTGTGTCTGCTGAGATACTGGGCTGGGCCCATTTGCTACACGCCCCATTTCCATTTCTGCACCCCTCCCCCATTTTTTGTTGTTTGGCTGAGTTCTTGGGTTGGGCCCATGTGGATTCTATTTTGTTTTTTTATTACTTTACACATCCCCATTCTACTGCAGTGCACCCCCCCTTGTATTTTTCATTTTTTTTCTTATTTTCTTTGTTTAGAGATTTCAAAAAAGGAGAGAAAAGATAAGAAAAAGAATATATTTGAGAAAAAATGTGAAAAGATATATAAAAAAAAAAGAGATAAAAGAAAAGAAAATATTGAGAAAAGAATATCGAGAAAGAAAAAGAAAATAGAAGTATGAAAAAGAAGAAAAATATTAATATTGATTTTTCTATTTTCTTTTAGAGTATATTTTTCTTCATGGAGTTTATTGTAGGGATAGTTTAGAAGTCCACTTGTTAGGGGACTATTTTCCATTTGATTTTCCATGGTAGATGGATAGGATAGTATTTTCTAGAAGTTTATTTTCCGTATTCAATCATTGTAACCCATTTTCAGAATATTAATAAAATGAGATTTGAGCTGTGGTCCAGAAGTAGCCGAACTACAGCTGCTCTGATTCCTCGTACTGAGCGAGGATATGTAGGCATAGGATGCGACATCCTAGTGAGCACACTAACAACTAACCTTTTGTTCTCTCGCTGCTGTGCGATCGAGACTTCCCTGCTGATGACTGATGTTATCCTTTTCTCTTGCCCTTGCGCATTTGAGACCAGACCGTAGTTTTTTCCCATAGGTTCATGTACCTGTAAAACCAGATTAATTTCTCACTCCTGTGTGAGAACACCGTAGTTAGCCTGAACTACGTAAGCTCTGATCTTCCATATAGTGTGGAAGTACGTAGGCACAAGACGCGAAGTCTTGGCGAGCCAATTTCCCCGTAGTCCTGAACTACGTCGACTCTGACTTTCTCTTTTGAGAATACGTAGGCCTAGAGTGCGACGCTCTATCGAGTCAATTCCTTTCCGTTTAGATTTAGCAGCCGTAGATAGATTGTTTTGCATCCTGTAGACAACCCAAGCAAGCGTGGATCCCGTCGAGTACGACGGACGTGAGGGGTGCTAATACCTTCCCCTTGCGTAACCGACTCCCGAACCCAGGTTTTGGTTGCGACGACCATACCTTTCCCGTCTTTGTGGTAGGTTTACCTCGAGCGTTTCCTTTCCCTCCGTTGGGATAAATAACGCACGGTGGCGACTCTTCTGTCAGCCGGCGCCGATTTTCGCAGTAGCGACAGCTGGCGACTCTGCTGGGGACCCAACGTCCCCTGGCTGCTAAGGACTGCGATAGTTCCTTATGCATGTGGGATCCAACGTCCCCTAAGAGAGTCAATCCTAGCGCTTGTTTGCTTGTCTATTGGGTTTATTTATTGATATTATCTGTTGCTGTTATGCTATTGGGGTGTGACGGGTGTTCTATGATTGAGAGATAAGCCGGACCTGGGCTTGAGTGCACCTTAGACTTAGAGTAGAAATTAGTGGGCACGTACCGGCTTTGCTTGTACTAGTGTCCCGCGAAATCTACACTCAGACGAGGTTCTTCTGGTTGGCCTCTTGTCCCACCCTTTGGGTGGCTCGGGTTGCTGGTTAGTTGGATTTTCGACTCTGGGAACCGATCATTTGGAAGTTAGCTAAGTGAGGCCTCTTCAAGACTTGATGATGCCACTCCTTCTGGGAATCGTATCGTCAGTTTTGAAAGTCTGTGACGCTGACGACCGCATAGGATGCCGTACCTTGACTGATCTAGGTCCATACCCGTGAGTGGGAGGGTTTTTGCAGGAACCTTGACTTCCAACCTACCTGTTATTTTGGTCCTCTCTTCAGAGCGAACGTACTCCGTCAGCAGCGCAGCAGTATTCAGATTGTGTGGGGGTTGTGGTCCCGTTGTTTGCTGCATCTTGCATATCATTTGCATAAACGTGTTGCATCATATTGCATATCATCCTCCAGTTAGCCAGAGTTCTGATCCAGCCTTTGTTTCCTGAAGGTGATTACCCGGAGTTTGGCTTGAGCAGCTGTTGATTGTCAGAAGACCGACCTAGGGGTTGAGTAGATTTGAGCATAATCGAGCATTGAAGTCAGCTGAAGATTATTGGGAGCTATGTCTGAAGGCAATTTCTAGTCCCCTAATACCTTGACAGGGTTCACTATGACGTCCAACCCTCTGTATGATTCTATGGAAGACTTCCCGCTAGCGAACAACGTTACTGCAGACCAAGTTGTACAGCCTTCTGTGGAGAACCGAGGTCGACATGAGCAGTTTGTTGCCCGAAATGAACGTCCTCCTCCTGTTAACAATCAAGGTGTTGTTTTCCCTGGGATGAATTACCGAAGAGATATTCCAATAGCCAGGACCGTAGATCCAAGAGCTCTTGAGACGGATAGAAAACTCCGAGCGTTGGAAGAGGGAATGAAAGCTTTGAAAGTGAAAGATGCTGTTAACCTGAATGCTGTAGACATGTGTTTGGTTCCTGACCTGGTGTTGCCTTATAAGTTCAAAGTGCCGAAATTTGAGAAGTACACGGGAGATAGCTGTCCGAAGCAACATTTGATTATGTTCTGCCGAAGAATGACTTCGTTTGTGCGAGATGACAAATTGATGATCCATTGCTTTCAAGATAGTCTGACTGGGGCATCTTTGAGGTGGTATATGCAGTTAGAGAAAAATCAGATTCGATCATGGATGGATTTAGCCAGAGCCTTTCTGAAGCAGTACGATTATAACCTAGATATAGCTCCCAATCGCATGCAGTTGCAAGAATTGTCTCAAGAGAACAATGAACCTATCTGGAAGTATGCTCAGAGATGGAGAGAATTTGCTGCCAGAGTGCACCCACCGCTTTTGGACCGAGAATTGACGAGCATGTTTGTGGACTCCCTACAAGATCCGTACTTCGAAAGATTGCTTGGACTTCCGTTAAGTTTCTCTGACGTGGTAACATTAGGAGAACGCCTTGAGTATGCCATAAGAATCGGGAAAATTCAGATTATTTCGAACGATCAAGCTGGTGAAACTGAATATCCTTGTGACTATCAGAATGAAGAAGGAGTTGTGATCAATGCAGTCATGCCAAAGGTTGAATATCCTCGAAGCGAATCAGTAAATTTTGTTGGTTCTTCATCTTATCAGAGATCAGTACCTCCTGTGGCTTGTTATACTGAACAGACAGCCGTGCCTAGGGCACCATATCAGGAATCTTATGTCACTTCCATTGCAAATCAGCGAACTCGTGGTCGAGGTTATCAGAATCAGCGTCAGAATCAGAATCGACCTTGCAACAATTTGGAACGAAGGAAAGCTCCTTCTCACCCAGTGCCTATGCCGTATAGCCAGCTGCTACCATCTTTGATCCAGAGTTCTTTGGTGGAACCTAAAGCTCTTAAGCCAGTTCCAGAACCTTACCCTCCTGGGTACAATCCCCACGTTCAGTGTGGTTATCATGGTGGCTCTCCGGGGCATTCAACTGAAGATTGTAAAGCGTTTCAGGCGAAGGTACAACAGTTGATCGACCAAGATCGCATTTCCTTTCGAGAAGGATTTTTGTTTGTTCATACCAACCGCTCAGCTGTCTAAACTCGTAGATTCAGAAGGTTGTTTTCAAAGGAGCCAGTGATTCAGACAGGCGGGCGCCTCGACATTGGCAGTCCTCAGACTTTTATATCATTTGCATTTGTAGTTTTCTTTTTGTTATTTACTATTTGTTGTAAACATTGTATGTTTCGAATGGTGATATTAATAAGGTGACTATGCATTTTTCTGAATTAATCATGTCGTTGTCGCTCATTTACTGCATTGCACTGATACTTGCATTTTATTTACTCCACTTTATCACTGTGATTAGCAAAGATTGGAGGGAGGATGACGAAATAAACTCATAACCGATGATCGTATGCTTTCAGATAAGACCTTGCCGAGGACGTACAAGGCATTGATTCAAATCCCCTAAACACTGGAGATATAAGGAGTTAGTCCCTTGTTAACCACTTCGAGCCAGGAAGTAGAAGTTTTTTCGGACTTTTAAACCCTCACATCTTAACCCGGGGCAGGGTAGTTGTCAGTTAGCTTGACCGAGCATTCAAGTCTTATAGAGGAGTATTGTCTTTCGAGGACCAATTACAGTTTATACCTCTCAAGAGGTCGTACCTCGTCAACCACAGTGGGTAAACCTCACCAATCAGGAGTGAGACCGTTACAATCCTTTCAGAGCAATCAAGACAACCGGTGTCACACGACTTTGTTCCAAAAGAAAGAAATAATAAAGCCCGCCAAGTAAAAAGAAAGAAAAAGCTGGAAAGCTAATACTTAGGCAAAAAATCTGGGCATCCCGCTGGACTTCAAAAGAAAACGAAAAAACGAAAAGAACTCAAAAGGAGTCAGTCCAGGCAAAAATTAGGGAATCAAAAGAATGGAAAAGAAGGGATAGAAAAAAATAGATCCCCAGCGAAGGACAAATTTGTGTATACAGGCACCGAAAATGAAGCAGGAGTAACTGTCACTCCGGGAAAAAACCCTGTGAGTTCCTTAATTGTGGTTCTTACCATTCAACATACCTCTCGAAGAGGCGAGCGCTCGAGCCAGGTTAACTGAGCTTTAGGATCGGAGATCATCGCGTAAAAGGGGTGGGTACAAATCAAAATTTGAGCCAAATATCCTTTGTTTCACGAACCGTGAACCCGACCACGATACAACCCTTAAAAGACCTAATTGAGGTATGGTTTATTCCGAAAGCGCATTACGATAAGGGTGAGTAACCTGACTCCTGCGTGATTTGCTAGTCATATCCTTGTTGTATTTTTCACTGATCAAATCAGCACTACGTTTGAACTTTGGTTCATTCGTCACTCACAATCATGACACATAAATGAGTGACAAGGCAAAAAATTTCAAAGTCTGCATAAACATTGCATTAAAATTACCATTCGTGAATAGACAATATTTACTTGCAGGATAGTAGTTGACACGAAGGAAATTCCAACAGGGAATAATCAAACAGGACTGAATAATACAGTAGTCTGAACCAGAATAGTATGCTGTGAAGCCCTATGAATCAGGGGCATTAATTTCCAGTAAGTTTAGTATCGGTTAGTCTGAGGACAAGTCCCGAAGCATCAGTTGATTATGGGGCGGTTTGTTGGAGAAGCAGCTGATCAGAAGTGAGTCTTCTCGGGACCCAATCAGGGGCAATCATCTATAATGTTGTGATTTGAAAGCAGAACCTTCCAGTGGATAGTCAGATCAGGTTAAGTCGCTTATACGCTCATTCACTTCAGAGATAGTGAAGACCAACTGGGTTGACAATTGTTTGAGTGAGGTTGAATCCTTTTGTGGTACAGATACCAGGGCAAATAATCTCGAGGTTGTCTCGTAGAAAGCTGTTCAGAGCAATATTCCCAAAAGTTGGATTGGGGCATATTGAATTGTACTGGGGCAAGTCATGCAAGCAGGTCTGTTTATCCCCAGCAAGAGTTGAGTATCGGGGAATCGTGTCAATACCCTTCCAAAAAACCTGAGAAGAGCCGTGTTGTCGGTGGATTGTTATCCTACAGTTTAAATCTGTTACGTGTCAGAACTTCGTAACCAAGTCGTTTCCAAAGCCCAGGTCTCGCCTGGCAAACCGGTAACCAGTTCTCGTCTGGCCCATGCTTCCGTAAATACCAGTTCTCGCCTGGTACCTGTCTTCGTTTAACCAGTTATCGTATCGTCGATCTTTTTCCGTAAACATCAGTTCTCGCCTGATGCATGTCAACTTCCTACCAGTTCTCGTCTGGTTGTTTTCTTTTCTTTAACCTATTGTTGTATCAGTTCTCATCTGGTACATGTCAGCTTTCAGCCAGTTCTCGCCTGGTTGTCTTTTTCTTAGCCTATATCCAGTCAGCCCCGTTTGACGTTCAAAACATAAAAAACCAATTTTCGTTCAAGTTTCCTAATCTATTTTGCTATCAGTTCTCGCCTGATAGTCTACCTTTGAATGCTAGTTCTCGTCTAGTATTTTCCATCTTGTTAATAACCCGTTGTTATCCAAAAAAAAAATATATGTAAATACCCGATACAATAATATCGTCACGTTTCCCGATATGAAGCTTAATGGATACCAGTTCCCCGATTAATGTTTGAATACCGTATGGACGTTGTTAAATCAGAATTACTCATCTTCAGCAGTTGAAAGTTGTGTATTGTTCTCGGAAGAATTGAGATTGTATTTTACCCCGCATCAGAGTAGGATCAGGAGTATCCCCAGCCGATTAAGATTGATATCCTTGACAGAAGGGGCATTCTCCAACAGTGAGCCGTTTACAATCAACCCCTATTTGGTTAACCACCACAGAATGCAGTTTGACAGTGGTTAGGAAGAATATCGTCGAGATGATTATGTGATAACCGATTACTTTCAGTGGAGTTGTCTTTGCCTCCGGCATTTATTTTGCCAAAGCGGTTTGTAGACCTGGTGTTCTCTGGCAGCTAGAGCTTACATTAGCATTTGCATATATCGTCAAATTTGCATCTATCAAAACGCATAGCATATTCATGCCGTATAGGGTATTGCAGTTACAAACGCATAACATTTACATGTCATATAGGGCATTGCATCATTTCAGACATCCGCATGTCGAAACATAGATCAGGGTGGTTACCTATTGGCCTTCGAATTTGTTCACCTGCAGAGTTGTTTGGTTAAGCTTCTCTACTCCCCCCAGCGGAGTGACTTCTTCACATCTGGTTGTTACGTCAGCATTGGAAAAAAAGAAAGATTGACATATATCAAACTTCTGAAGCTGTCGCCTTCGTCGAAATAGGTGTCAGGCAGTTCATTTCAGAATTCCCCAGGAGAGTTTCCTCAGGTTTGCCAGGAACCATGAGTCGACAGAAAAGATCCCATAGTAGATGGGAAGGTGTTTGCTTTTTTGAAGCATTATTCCGAAGAATCAGTATCTGTGGCGTCACACAGGTGATTGATATTGAGAAAAAAATAGCAGAAAATTTATCAGATAATTGCCAGTTGTTGCCGTGACAACCAGACTTCAGTATTAGACGTTATTTCTCAAGCAGTTTTACAGTTTATTCTTGAAGTTGGCAAATTCTAGGGTTTCATTTGTATTCAACCATCTTCTACCTTTGAATGATTAAAGGCTGGGCGCTCTTCAACCATTCAGGTCCAAGCCGCTTGAATAGGGGCAGCTGTTGCACCCTAAAATTTGACCAACTGGGTCCCGTATCTGGCTCGATGTTTCGACGCATTTCGCATTTCGCATTCACATACTGCATATAGTGCATTTCCTCAATCATGGTGATTTTATCGGGATTACAGCCCTGCTGTCGCATTTCAGGTATCTCAGACCAGTTCGGATAATCGAAGGTTATTTTGAGAAGTCACGCGCTTCCTGGGTGTTTTCAGTACGCAGTGATTTTGAAGATTCATGGTGTCCGGGTTTACTGTTTGCTTCGATCTGGTCTCGCGCTCTCTTTTATGTTGGTTATTTGCCTTTGTCTGCTTTTTAGGATTTAATAGCCTTTTGTAGATTTTAAATAGGCTTTATAGATTTTTCAGAATTTAAATAGATTTTTTTAATATTTTTAATAGCTTTAAAATCATTTTTAGAATATATTAGATATTAAATAGCTTTTAAATGTTTTTAGAATAATATAGAAAGAATATAGTTTTTTCTTTTATTAATAATAGATTTTCTTTTAAATAAGTAATATAGGTTTTGTTAGAGATTAAATAGAAATTTGATGGAATTAGTAGTAGAAATTATTAGAATTTTATTATTAGTTTAGAAATTAATTAGGGTTAATAGAGTTTTTTAGGTTAATTCTCTTTTTAGGTTTAATTGAGATTTAGTTAGATTAATTAGGTCCTAATCGGTTGTTTAGGTGTTAATTAGGATTTATTAGATTAATTAGGTTTTAATTAGTTTAATTTTTAGTCTTAAGTGAGTCCATTTAATCCATTCAGATTTTATTCAGGCCATTTTCGTGGGCCCAGTTTGGAGGCCCAGTTCTATCAGTCCATTTTTCGTCCAGCCAGGTGTCGTTATAAAAGCACGCCACGCGTTCACGTTTCAGAGGGCCACATCACAATTCACTTCACCAGAATTTGCCACGAGTTTCCCACTACTACTCTCAGCCCCACGTGGCTTCATGCATGATCTCCACTAACTCCCTCACCATGACACTTGTCTTCCTCTGAGCATCACCGGTTGCATGGCCGGCGGCCATGCAACCACCGCACCTGAACCTCGTCGGCCACCCTAACTACCCTACAACCAACTCCGGCCGCCACACCAATCGCCGGAAACTGAAAAAACTCAGCAATCTTCATCCTTTCCAGACGATCTTCATCTTCCTCCTCTGGCCAACTTCATCCTCTCACCGGAAACTTCATCATTTCCCCGGAGATCTTCATCAGATTCACCAGAACGATCATCATCTTCATCACTCTCCAGAAACCTCCTCCAGCGATCTTCAATCTTGTTCATCCGTTCTCAGCGACTTCATCAACAGAACTCATCAACAGGTTCGTGATCTTCATCATCGTTCATCTCCATAAACTTGAAGATCTTCATCGATCTTCATAGAACACGCAACAACCGTTCATCAACAACATTTATCATTTCCAGAATATTGAAGGACGTGTGATGTTTTTCATCGTCGATCTGCAAATCTCCACAAACAAGTTTTCCAGAAATCATCAACAATCGTCGGTCTTCATCATAGTTTGCCAGAGAGCTTAAATCATCTTTGCGTGTTCATCTTTTTTTCAGCGAATCATCAAAGATTCATTTCCTTCAGCAAGAACATCCAAGATCCAGCAAGTTTCGCATCTCCAGAAAGAACATTTACGAGACATCCAAATCTTCATGAGACACGTTCAGATTCATCACTTCGTCAACAATTTTTTTCCAGATTTGTGTTGCTGATTCTTCTTCGCTTCATCACGGATCATCATCCACGAACATGCATCCTGGATCTTCAAGAGACTTCGTTGCAAACATCATCACCGTTTGATCTTCGTCAAGAACACGGTTCTTCAAGAACTTCCTCTGGTTAGATCTACTCGCATCGATTATATGATCGTGATTCCTTCATCGACAGTTGTTAGGGTCAAAGTGATTTCTGGTGAGATGTGAACATTGATGGAACTGATTGAGCGAGAAAGATCGATGAAAGCGAGAACGAGGGTTTGAGAGAGGAGAGGACGGCCGTGAATAGTAGAGAGGGAGAAAGAAGAGGAAATTAGGGTTTCAGATTGGAAATGAGAGTGAGAGAGAGTGTTGGACCCAGAAGGTGTGGGCCTTGGGCCCAATTCGTTTTTCCAATTCATCACCTTCTGATTACTTCCCCTACCCCCCCTGCGTGTGTGTGTCTGCTGAGATACTGGGCTGGGCCCATTTGCTACACGCCCCGTTTCCATTTCTGCACCCCTCCCCCATTTTTTGTTGTTTGGCTGAGTTCTTGGGCTGGGCCCTTGTGGATTCTATTTTGTTTTTTTATTACTTTACACATCCCCATTCTACTGCAGTGCACCCCCCCTTGTATTTTTCATTTTTTTTTTCTTATTTTCTTTGTTTAGAGATTTCAAAAAAGGAGAGAAAAGATAAGAAAAAGAATATATTTGAGAAAAAATGTGAAAGGATATATAAAAAAAAAAGAGATAAAAGAAAAGAAAATATTGAGAAAAGAATATCGAGAAAGAAAAAGAAAATAGAAGTATGAAAAAGAAGAAAAATATTAATATAGATTTTTCTATTTTCTTTTAGAGTATATTTTTCTTCATGGAGTTTATTGTAGGGATAGTTTAGAAGTCCACTTGTAGGGATGGCAACGGGGCGGGTCGGGGGCGGGTTTAACTACACTCGCACCCGCCTCCATGTAACAGACCCGCCCCCGCCCCCAAATCCAATCGGGGGTGAAAATTTATCACCCAGACCCGCCCCCAGTAGAAAACGGGTGCACCCGCACCCGCCCCGCCCCCACCCGCAAAAAATTATTATTTTTTTAATTATAATAAAAATTAGTAATTTAATTAAAAAATTGATTATTTTAATAAATTAATTAATTATTTAATTAAAATTTTAATTAATAAATGAATATTAACTTGATTAATTTTATTATTTTAATTGCAATAAGAATATTAATAACTTAATTAAAAGTATAATTAATAAATAAATATTAAAATAAATAAAATAAGGAAATCAAAATAAAATATATTATTTGGGGCGGGGCGGGGGCGGGTGCGGGCGGGTCTTAGTGTCTACCCGCACCCGCACCCGAACCCGTAGTTAAGAACCGGGTTTCACCCGCACCCGCACCCGCACCCAATTAAATCGGATTTCCCCCGTTAATTTCGGGGCGGGCCCGGGCGGGTGTGGGCGGGCCCGGGTTTGTTTGCCATCCCTATCCACTTGTTAGGGGACTATTTTCCATTTGATTTTCCATGGTAGATGGATAGGATAGTATTTTCTAGGAGTTTATTTTCCGTATTCAATCATTGTAACCCATTTTCAGAATATTAATAAAATGAGATTTGAGTTGTGGTCCAGAAGTAGCCGAACTACAGCTGCTCTGATTCCTCGTACTGAGCAAGGATATGTAGGCATAGGATGCGACATCCTAGCGAGCACACTAACAACTAACCTTTTGTTCTCTCGCTGCTGTGCGATCGAGACTTCCCCGCTGATGACTGATGTTATCCTTTTCTCTTGCCCTTGCGCATTTGAGACCAGACCGTAGTTTTTTCCCATAGGTTCCCGTACCTGTAAAACCAGATTAATTTCTCACTCCTGTGTGAGAACACCGTAGTTAGCCTGAACTACGTAAGCTCTGATCTTCCATACAGTGTGGAAGTACGTAGGCACAAGACGTGAAGTCTTGGCGAGCCAATTTCCCCGTAGTCCCGAACTACGTCGACTCTGACTTTCTCTTTTGAGAATACGTAGGCCTAGAGTGCGACGCTCTATCGAGTCAATTCCTTTCCGTTTAGATTTAGCAGCCGTAGGTAGATTGTTTTGCATCCTGTAGACAACCCAAGCAAGCGTGGATCCCGTCGAGTACGACGGACGTGAGGGGTGCTAATACCTTCCCATTGCGTAACCGACTCCCGAACCCAGGTTTTGGTTGCGACGACCATACCTTTCCCGTCTTTGCGGTAGGTTTACCTCGAGCATTTCCTTTCCCTCCGTTGGGATAAATAACGCACGGTGGCGACTCTTCTATCAGCCGGCGCCGATTTTCGCAGTAGCGACAAAGAGTGATGGAGCAAATTCAGTCAGAGATGCAAGAGTTTAGGGAAAGGATGAATCAGTTCATGGACCTCATGCAGAGGGTCGCTAACAGACAGGAACAACTTCGTACTTTGGTGCAGCCCTTGATTGCACGAGTTTACAGTAACGGTGTTCTTCATGGGGGACAGACTGCTAATCCCCCTCTCAATGAAAATGGGACTCCTCATGCCCGCGTTATGCCTAATTTGGTTATCCCTACTGCTGGAGGGAAGGGTAATGGTAATGGCAATATCGTTGGTTCTGGTAATGTTGCTGGTTTCGATAACATTGGTTTCGAGAATCCTGGAAATGGTAATGCTGCTAACAGGAATGTTCATAGGTTTGGTGCCGCCTGTGCTGCACATGGTAATGTGGATCAGTTATGGAATGAAGACAGATAGGATGATGTGTTCACACCTAGGGATGTGGTTGCTGAGTTGCCTTTCTGAATCTGATAGGAGGATCAAGTTGATTGAGGAAAAGATGAGGTCTCTGGAGAACCAAAATGCCATGGGCCTTGATATGGCTAATCTGGGACTTATCCCCGACCTAAAAGTGCCTCTAAATTTCAAGTCCTAGACTTTGACAAATATAAGGGTACCACATGCCCAAGAGTTCACCTACGCTCTTACTACCAGAAGATGTCCGCGTATTCGGACGATGAGAAATTGCTGATGCACTTCTTCCAGGACAGCTTGTCCGGGTCGTCCCTTGAATGGTATATGGGGCTGGAGCCCATCAATATCCGAAGCTGGAGGGACCTGGCTGAAGCCTTTGTAAAACATTACCAATATAACAGTGACCTTGCTCCCAACAAGGTCCAACTTCAGAATCTTTCCCAATGAAATAACGAGTGCTTCAAGGAGTACGCCCAAAGGTGGCGTGAACTCGCGGCAAGAGTACAACCTCCAATGGTGGAGCGTGAGTTAATCGATCTGTTCATCGCTACTCTACCTGGGGTCTACTATGAGAAGCTCGTCAGTAACATGTCGGGTAGCTTCTCTGATTTGATAATCACCGGAGAAAGGGTGGAGAACGACATTAAGCTCGGGAAGATTTAGTCAAGCGAAGTGCCCTCGGCTGGAGGAGGGAAGAAGACGTTTGGTGGTAAAAAGCGAGAAGGTGAGACTAGTTATGTGTCTAGTTCTCGGGGAAGGGGAATAGATCAGTCTCGGAATAATCAGCGTCAACAGGTCGCCAGTTGTTAGCTCTTAAATTCGACACCCCATGCAAAAGAAAGGAATTCAAGATGAAATGCCAAGAACAAGTTGAGAACAAAAATTGGTCGAAAGGTGTAAGGAAGCTAAAGGAAGGAGTCAAAGAATTCACCCAAATTAAAAGAGAAACAAGGACTTCGACCGCTTGTTGTTGTTGGTGGTTTGTTGAAAGGTTTGAAATTTAAAAGTTTTGGAGGGAACAGTTTCGTTTGCCATATACTTAAGAAGACACGTGGCACCTTATGAGCCGTAGATCCATGCATTATGACAAGTGGCGAGAGGAGGTGATGTTGGAGGTTATTAGAAGTTATTTTTTACTATTATAAATAGGATGTCTTAGACATAAGCAAAGTGTGTTGTAATTTACCATTGTATAAATTACTCTTAGAATTACTCCAAGTATCAGAGTGTAGAGAAAGCGAGTATTATAGAGAATGTACGTGATGTAAACACACCATCTTTTATCTTAATGAAATTTACTTTACTTGCTTTAAACTTTACAGAGTCTTTACTTTCTTTTCACCCTTCTTCCTTATTTTCTTTCTTGCCTCTTTTTCGTATGCAATTCCTTTCTCTTCACCCTTAATCTAATCTCCCCTCTCCAAACAAACTTCTTTCTTTCTTTTATTACAAGTTTTATTTTACCTTTCAAGTTATTTCGTAGTCGAACAAGGTGTTTCTTTAGATTCTTTTACCCCAATACTGCCTAAGTAAGGAACTTAGATAGATTTCCAAAACAAAAAGCCTTTAGCACATGTCCTAGGATCAATATGATCGATCCTGTGAGTCACCAAAGTTAGATTTGGAAGATCAGTGGTTGTTTTCCGATTTTCAAGGGAAACAAAATGGCACGCCCAGTGCGACAGTGCTAAAAATCTTTTTTATAAAACTAAATTTACAAAAAAATTTGTGGTTGTGTTGGTCCTTTTCGTGAGAAGTGCATTTTATGTTACTGAGAAGTGGTAGAGTTACCGCCGTGGACGAAGAAAGACGACCAAGACGAAACATTAGGAACATGGCTACGGATACGAACCAGCCAGATAACCCCAACCGTCAGGGAGACGGTTCCAGTGAGGGAATAAGAGACGATGGAGTTCCCCCTCCGATACCGTCGGCCGGAGAACAAACGGTGCTTCCTGTAAGGCCAGTACCGACACCCTCCGTACTTGGGACTGGATCGATGGTGATAAGACCTTATAGTCAACCAGTGTTGGAATATATTGGCCATCAGACGTCAAATCCTCAGATTTTGTTAAGGGAAAGTTCGACTTCCAGGCAGTTCGTTCCCCCTGGTTTTTCACAGTCACCAAGAAATCCCCCATATGGGATGCCCACCGCTATGATGCAGGGGCTCCAAAATGCACCCCCCATATACTCAGATCATGCAATGGCTTCGCCATTACAGGGGTCAGGGTCTGGCATTAACATGGGTCGAAATCCCCAAAGTCAGAGCTTAGGGTATTCGACGCAAGGCCCCAATTTGAACAACACCTTAGTTGCCTGTTTGAGACAACAAATGGATGAAAGTAACCTACAAATGGTTCAGACCTTGTCACAAACCATGGGTGAAATTTTTCAACCATTAATACAAAATACAACTCAAACCAATCAACAATTGGCGATACAACTGACAAGATTGGCCGAATTCATGGGGTACCCCCCTTAGCTAGAAATCAGGATGCAGTAGCGGATATCCCACGAGAAAACTTGGGAAATATGGCAGAAATCGATGTAGGAAACCAAGGAAGGATGGCCCCTCCTGTAGTCGAAGTGCTTAGGGAAGAGCCATTGCGAAATCAGCCCTGTGTCCTGGGAGAAAGAGACCCAGGAGTGGTTGTCGTGAATCGGAACCAAGACGCAGACAATGTAGTCCAACAGGTTCGACGAAATAACATGGTCGTCGATAACAATCTAGCAGCCATGGTCGAGAGAATTATGGCAAAAAATGGGTTAAACACTGGGTTCACCAGGCCAAATTACACTTCACCTATAGTAGACTATATCCTTCAGGCGAAGTTACCCCCTAGGATGAAAGTACCCAAGTTTACTAAGTTTTCAGGAGATACGACGGAGTCTACTGTCGAACATGTGGCTCGTTACCTAATCGAGGCTGGAGAGATAGCGAATGATGAAAGCCTTAGAATAAAATACTTCCCAAGTTCTCTTACTAAAAACGCCTTCACCTGGTTCACAACACTTCGCCCTAATACGGTGTGTAATTGGACCCAGTTAGAGCGTTTATTCCATGAACAGTTCTATATGGGCCAGACTAAAATTAGCTTAAAGGAACTCGCTAGTGTGAAGCGTAAGTTTTCTGAGCCAATCGAGGAATACCTTAATAGATTCCATTTGCTTAAAGCCAGATGCTTCACACAGGTCCCTGAACATGAGTTGGTCGAAATGGCCGCTGAGGGTCTCGACTATTCTATTAGGAAGAAGTTGGATACCCAGTATCTAAGGGACATGGCCCAACTAGTCTATCGAGTTTGGAAATTAGAAAGGCTCAAAGACGAAAAGGCTAAGTTTAATAAAAATAAGAAGGTAGCTTTTGTTGAATATAATGAGAATGTCGAAGGGTTGTGCGATGATCCTGTGAGCTTCGATGATGGCGAGGTGGATCTTGCTGAACTCAAATAAGGACCACCTTACTCATATAAAGTACTAGCTCCCCCCACAAGGGAAGAGTTATGTCAAATCTGAAAAGAACGATAGGTTCCCAAAGAAAACATATACTTTCGACATCACAAAATATGATGAAATCTTCGATTTGTTAGTTAAAGACGGACAAATGATAGTGCCACCTGGCGCTAAAATGCCGTCCATAGAACAAAGGAAGAAAATAGGGTTTTGTAAATACCATAATTTCCTGGGTCATAAAACGTCTCAATGTTTTCTTTTCAGGGGCCTTGTTCAAAATGCAATCCAGAAAGGACGTCTAAAGTTTGTAGAGAAGGCTAGCGGCCAGATGAAGGTCGACACAGACCTTCTGCAAATGGCGGACGCACATTATACAAAACTAGTGGAAGCCAACATGGTCGAAGTTACTGATGGCTGCGATCTTTCAATCTACATGAAAGAAACTACTGAAAATCCCATAGACGAGGCTGTGATGGATAAAGTTACCATGAGCTTCGGACAAAAGGATTGTGTGGAAATGGCAATTGATGACCACGACCAAAGGGATGAAGCCATAAGTTCAAATAACAAGAGCGATCCAGGTTGGGAGATAATGACCAAATAAACTGCTGATAACTTCGTCAGAATTGATCAAACCACTAAAGGCGTGGAGCTAGGCCTGAGGAAGCTTAATCTGGTCGAAGAAGTTGAGATTAACATGGTAGAGATCACTCAACATGAAGATGTAGCGGATAGTGAATTGAATTACCAGGGGGCACACACTAGGGAAGCGTACCCAGAGCAGGAAGAATCAATCGTTGCTTTCCTCCACCGTTGCCAAGAGAGAGGATCTAGTGTGATGCTTTGTCCCCGATGCAGCGCCATATTTGACAAAAAAGCCGCACATAAGCTAGATGGAACACGAAGGCTAAGGAAAGATATCGAAAGGCCCAGATTCGACCCTCGAAGAAGTCTTCAAAAAAGATTTGACCCCCGCATAAGGCCTCCTACAAACAAACCCACTAGTTTTAAGCCCAACGCTAAGGCCACTAATGGAAAGTGGACAAAGCTCAATAAGAATAGACAGCAGGGGCAGCAAAGGTGGAAGAACTTCGAGGTGCAACGAGGATCTTCATTAAGCTATCAAAAGGAGTTTCAGTCTTCAAAGGCTGCCCATGTATCAGAAAATTATAAAGGAAAAAATCCCATGTCTCGATCGCAATGGAGACGAGAACAGCGACAAAGAAAAGCACTAAAGGAAGGTGTACAAAGGGACCAGCCAGAATCCAGTACCAACGTTCCTGTCGAAAATGGAGGACGGACAAAAGCATTTAGGAAGACACCTGTAGGACGAAAGTTGTTTCCGACACAGGTCGAAGAGCAGAGGAAACCGGTCAGGGTCGATGACGAAATGACCGATAATTTTAATGAAGACTCTAACAATACTCTGGATATTTTGGTTAATGTAGTATCAGTGATGCCTAGGGAATTTGACAGGATTTTTGTGGTTGAAAACTTGGACACCTATACGGACTGAGAGATGGCAGCTCATAAGTCGGTATGTTACTATGTGATGAATAATGGTTGCGTCGAGGAGTAAAACGCATTTTTCGAACGGCCCGCGGAGGCGATGAAGAATCATATGAAACCTCTTTATATTACGGCACAAATAGAGAAGGTCCCAGTTAACAAAATCTTGGTGGATTGCGGCGCTACGGTGAACCTAATGCCGCATTTTCTGTTGAACAAGATTGGAAAAGATGAGACGGATACAAAGCTGCACAACATGGTATTATCAAACTATGAAGGTAAAATGGGCTCGACCATAGAGGTCATACAAGTAAATGTCACGGTCGGAACCATTAACCGCCCAACTGTCTTCATGGTGGTAGAAACCACTGCCAACTATAATCTGTTGCTTGGAAGAGAATGGATCCATGGAGTGGGGGCAGTGCCATCTTCGATGCATCAAAGGGTCGCCATCTGGAGACCAGATGGCATTGTCAAAAACATTGAAGCAGATCAAGGATATTTCAAGGCACCTATAAACCATGTTGATAGAAGACAGTTTGACAAACATTTGGCCAGCATAGGCCCATGCGAGCCTGCAGATTTTAAATTTACACCAAACGACGAAGTGTATTGCTCACTTTATCTGCATCCCGCCGAAGGTTTCCGATGGGACAAGGAAGTGCCAGGTGGGAGGCTCCCATACCTTGGTGCACTTCCTATAGACCTCACTGGGTGGGGAAGTGAATTTAGTGAGATGACTGAAGCCATAGCGCTTCAAAGGATTTAGGCCTACATGGCCGAAACTAAGCTACAAACGGCCTTGGAGGCCGCCAATAAAAAAATGGCTGAGAGAGCCAATGAAGAATATGAACAAATAGGCTCAGGTGGGCGTTTCGACCCTAAGCCTCCCGACAAGATTCAATACGAAGGGAAAAGACTCGACGCCATTTATGATGATGAGCCTCTGGGTTTTGAGAAAGATCCCTTGGCCAACGATGTTAAAATGCTGGCGCAAGATCCATTGGAGGAAGTGGATCTGGGAGATGGAATGATCAAAAAGCCGACGTATATCAGCGCCAACCTCGACCCCAAACTCAGGGTCGAGACCATCTAGTTGCTGAGAGAGTACAGGGATTGTTTTGCTTGGGACTACGACGAAATATCGGGTCTAAAGAGAGATCTAGTCGAGCATAGACTGCCAATCAAGCCTGGCAAAAAACCAGTCAAACAGAACCCAAGATGTTTCGCTCCTGAAATCCTCTCAAAGATAAAGGAAGAAATCGAAAGACTCCTCCGATGCAAGTTCACCCGTACGACCAGGTATGTCGAATGGTTGGCAAACATTGTACCAGTCATTAAGAAAAACGGATCTTTAAGAGTTTGCATAGACTTTAGGGATTTAAATTCAGCAACCCCTAAAGATGAGTATTCAACGCCAGTGGCAGAAATGCTAGTCGATTCAGCCGCTGGCCACGAGTACCTTAGCATGCTGGATGGATATTCTGGTTACAACCAGATTTTCATTGTTGAGGGTGGCGTTCCTAAAACGGCATTCCGTTGCCCAGGGGCCTTAGGCACTTACGAATGGGTAGTGATGCCTTTTGGCCTGAAGAATGCTAGGGCAACATACCAGCGGGCGATGAATTCGATTTTTCATGATTACATTGAGTCCTTTATGCAGATATATATTGATGACATTGTGATAAAATATGTATCAGGAAAAGCTCATGTAGAACATCTGTGCAAGTCCTTCATAAGGATGAGGAAGTTTGGCCTCAAAATGAATCCCCTGAAGTGTGCATTTTGCGTGCAAGCAGGAGATTTGTTGGGTTTCGTAGTCCACAAAAAGGGGATCGAAATCAACCAAAACAAAACAAAGGCCATTATGGAAGCGAAAGCGCCATCCAAAAAAAAGGAACTACAATCCTTGTTGGGTAAAGTAAACTTCCTAAGAAGGTTCATATCAAACCTCAGTGGAAAAACGCAGGCC
This sequence comes from Lathyrus sativus, assembly GCA_963859935.3. Taxonomy (NCBI): domain Eukaryota; kingdom Viridiplantae; phylum Streptophyta; class Magnoliopsida; order Fabales; family Fabaceae; genus Lathyrus; species Lathyrus sativus. The sequence goes on along the minus strand of OZ012735.1, from coordinate 646,387,925 downwards.
TTCTCATCATTGCTTTGAGCCACCAAGGAGAAGTTCGAATGGGGGAAAGATCAGCAAGAAGCTTTCGACAAGATCAAAGACTACTTGACTCATCCTCTAGTCCTTTCACCTCCATGTCGGGACAAAAGCATGAGACTGTACATAGCAGCGTCAGACAAAACTCTAGGGAGCATGCTTGCTCAAGAGGACGGAAATGGCGTCGAAAAAGCCATTTACTACCTTAGCAGAGTTTTGAATGATGCAGAAACTAGGTATAGCGAGATAGAGAAATTATGCTTATGTTTGTATTTATCATGTATGAAGTTGAAGCAATATATAAAACCAGTTGATGTTTATATCTCGTTGCATTTTGATATTATTAAATATATGTTGTCCAAGCCTATTTTGCATAGTCGAATTGGTAAATGGGCATTAACATTAACTGAATACTCACTAACATATAGACCGCTAAAAGCGATCAAAGGTCAAATAGTGGCAGACTTCATCGTCGACCACTACATAAATGAAAATACCCTGAACATTGTTGAACTAGAGCCTTGGAAGCTATACTTTGACGAGTCTAGTCATAAGAACGGGACAGGCATAGGTCTGCTGATTATTTCGCCTGACAAAATTCTAACAAAATTCAAGTATAGAGTCGATGACCTATGTTCCAATAACGAAGCGGAATATGAAGCTTTGATTGCCGGACTTGAAATTTTGTTAGAATTGGGGGCAACCCAAGTTGAAATAATGGGAGATTCAGAGCTGGTCGTAAAACAGCTAACAAAGGAGTACAATTGCGTTAAAGAAAATCTCATTATGTATTTCGTGATAGCCAACAGGCTACTCAAAAAATTCGAAGTCTGCACTATTCGACATATACCACGATTACACAATCAGATAGCCAATGATTTGGCGCAAGTCTCTTCAGGATATAGGGTCTCGAAGGAAAACTTCCAAGAAGAAATTGAGGCCAGAGGCAAGGTTGTGTCCGTAGGTTTGAGACCGTCAGATTTTGAAGTTATGAAATTTGGCTACGCTGACGAGGAAACCTTCAAGATTTTTACAGTAGAAGGCCTGACAGACAAAGATTGGAGGAAACCTTTGGTCGAGTACCTTCAGAACCCTTTAGCAACCACAGAACGGAAAATAAAATATCAAGCGCTAAGCTATGTCCTTTTGGGGAATGAGTTATTTAAGAAAACCTCTGAGGGAGTTTTACTTAAATGCCTCAGTGAATTTGAGGCATACTTGGCGTTGTCATTAGTCCACGGTGGGACATGTGGAGCGCACCAGGTAGGCCAAAAGATGAAATGGCTACTATTTTTCCAAGGGATGTACTGGCCCACGATGCTGAAAGATTGCATTGAGTTCACCAAAGGTTGTCAGGAATGCCAAGTCCACACTGGCATACAACATGTCCCAGCAAGAGAGTTACACTCCATAGTCAAGCCATGGTCATTCAAAGGTTGGGCTTTATACTTGATAGGAGAGATTCGACCCGCATCTTCCAAAAACCAGAAGTATATTTTGGTAGGGATAGACTACTTCACCAAGTGGATCAAAGTTATACCTCTACCAAAAGTAGAACAAGAAGATGTCATCGAGTTCATTCAGAAGTACATCATCTACAAATTTGGGCTACCAGAAACAATAACGACAGACCAAGGGTCAGTGTTCACAGGTAGGAAGATGCAGGAGTTCGCCAAAGAAATGGGATTCAAACTTCTTACTTCGACACCTTATTACGCCTAGGCCAATGGCCAAGTCGAAGCGGCAAACAAAGTGATAATCGGCATGATAAAGAAGCGGATTGGAAGCAAGCCTAGAAATTGGCATAAGACTTTGGATCAAGTCTTATGGGCATGTCGAACATCCCCGAAGGAAGCAACCAACACTTCCCCTTATCGACTGACCTTCGGCCATGACGCAGTGTTGCCAGTTGAGATATACATACAGTCGGTCAGAATTCAAAGATATCACGAAATCCCTCGAGAGATTTATTGGGACATGATGCTTGATGAGTTAGTGGATTTAGACGAGGAAAGATTAAAAGCTCTAGAACTCTTGAGAAGACAAAATAAAAGAGTGGAGAAATCTTATAACAAGAAGGTCAAAGCAAAGGCTTTCTTGGTTGGAGATTTAGTATGGAGAGTAATTCTGCCTACGGATCGAAAGGTTAGGTCTTTAGGCAAATGGTCCCCAAAATGGAAAGGACCATTCCAGGTATCGAAAGTGTTCTTTAATGGGGCATATGAAGTGACAGAGTTGAGTAAAGACAAGAGAATATTAAAAGTAAATGGCAAATATTTAAAAAATATAAGCCTGCACTTCAAGAGGTAAAAATATCAGCAGAATAACAGTCGAATATAAAGCAAAGCCATAAATGGTGATTAGCAAATACGCCAAAATGACCCAGTGTCTTACAAACAAAGTTAAAATGGCTTACAAAGGCCAGTAAAAAATTGCTCTATTACAAAACCTAAACAAAATTAAAAAGGAATATTTTCCTTCATCTTGAGTTAGTTCGACTTTTGAAGTTCGAGGTGGCTCTAGCATTGAGATTTATCTGTTCTCAGCTGGGCAACTTCAGTTTCCAAGCGACGGTCTTCCTCGGCGTAGTTAACAGCATGTTCAAGTTCAGCTGTTAAGGGGGAATCATCGAAAGAAGATAATTCAACATTCTTCTTCTTAGCTTTCGCTATCTTACTGCGAAGTCTTTTGATCTTGCGCTCCCAACAGGCAATGTTCGCCTCATTAGTAAGGACCTCTTGCTTATTTTTCTCCCTTGTCTCCTCCAATGCAGCGATCTTTTCTTCAGAGTCGACAACAACAATCCAAGTGGCAGCTTCACTGCCTGCTTTCGTCTGAATGTCACCCTCAATCTAGGTCAATAATCGAAAGTCTTTGTAAACTTGGTCAATTAACGTGCCAACTTCTTGAATGACATTTGCAGCCTCAGGAGTAATCGATTTAAGATCCACTTGTTGGAGAAGAGCTCTGAAGGGAAGATGGCTGGATGGGCCCATCCGCAGAAGGGTGAAAAGATCCCCTTTAAAGATATTTTTCTTAATCTTATAGAGAGCACTGTCAGCTGGCTAATTCAAGGTTGGCCCTTTAGATGTCGAGGTGCTGGGAGTTCTGCCAGAAGAATGACTTCGCCTGCTCAAGAGAAGCCTGATGTATTGTCGAGGGTTAGAAACCTTTAACGCATCAAGTTCGGCGGTGGTAAGCTGAGTTTCTCCTTGGAGGGGGATTATTTGAGTGTCCTTGGGGGTAGAAGAAACAGGAGTCTTTATCACTTCAGCAGTGGTGGTTTTTTCGACGGAAGTTTCCACAGGTTTCAATTCTTTATCTTGACCTTCCTTTACCTCTGCGCCATCCTCTTCCATTTCATCTCCAGTACCTTCATCGCTGGACTCGTTCAATTCAGACTGGTGCATGGCTTGATCTTCAACAACATGATCACCTTCGACATCCTTTTCGTCCACAGCTATCGTTTTACCCAAGGGAGAACTGTTCGTATCGACCAAGTTTGTGCCTCCCTCCAAAGTGTTGACTTCATCATCTGCTATGATAGGACCGACCAGAATATTGTTGTCTTCATGGTTAGATCCATCAGTTTAAGATTGTTGGGTAGTTGTCTTTGCAGGTGAAGGAGGGACTGTGAAAGAATCAGGTTTATTAATCTCACCAAGAGAACTCATACCAGAACCCAAATCAGAGGTGGGATGATAGGTAGGCTCACCTTGGCTATTCAAGGGATAGTGATAGAGGAAGCTTGGTTGGGTTAGATTGTGGAGCCCCATCATCAGCCTAGAAAAGACAGACATCAAAAAGAATAGGACCAAAAATCAGTGCAAGACCCAAAGAAAGATAGATGCGCAACATACCTTGACATTTTCATCAGCAGGGCTAGAGTTGTCACTCTCCATAGGAACAACAGTTTGGATTGAAGCATCCCCCATGGGAGCCTTAGTAAGTTCTTGAGGGGGAGTATTGGTTTGAGGTATTTTGGTTGCAAGAGGAGCGGATGGAGCATCAGGAGTATCCACATCATGGGTGATCTTTCGTTTTCTTTTTACTTGAAGATTCTCACAAGGAGATCCATCTTCGTCATCAGAATCAATGATAATCTGGGCAGAAGCCCTTTTTAGCCTCTTTTATGGGGTGGGTGGTTTTCGAATGACCTGAAAGCAACATAAAGTGTTAAGAGTGATTAAGGAAGTCGAAATAGTAGAAAGTTGCGGAGGATTACCTTCTGGTCTTCGACCTTGCCTTCAGTTTTGGTTGCTGGGGCAGCACGTTTTGGAGCAGCTGAAAAATAAATAATACCAATACCAGTTAGCAACAATAAAGCTCAGAGAGGAAAGTCCAAATCGAAGGGGGATGAACCTTCAAGAATGTCGGATTCGATGCGAACATATTCGATACTAACATGAAGGTGCCCTTTAAACGTATCGAGTGTATGTTTAGTCGGAACCACCCGCTGCGCTTTGGGCTTCGACTGCTGTCGAAGGATTTTTATGGCGTCTCGACAATAAACCAATCTGGGAATGGAGGGGCAAGAGCCATGCCACTAGCAGTTGGTAGTCGAGGGACTTTTGGGGGAAAAAGTTTAAAGGCAACCTCATACCTTTTCTCACGAGGAATAGAAGAGGGAATCTTTAAACTGTCCAATTTTTTAGAAAAATTTTCTTTCAAAGTAACAGCAGCCTCACGGATGGTTCGACTAACATCATCTGGTCGATAGGCAGTTTCAAAGTACTTCTAAAAGGCTTGAATCTCTTTGATATGGGTAGACGTACCTTTCTTGATCTTCTCCTGCACATCAACGAAAGCTTGATTGACCATTGTCTGGGTTCAGAATGGGAAAGGAAACGATCGGGAAAAACCTAACGCAAAGGGTATAAGACAAGGTCATCACAACCATTGTCTGGGTTCAGGAGTCGGTTACGCAAGGGGAAGGTATTAACACCCCTCACGTCCATCGTACTCGATGGGATCCACGCTTGCTGGTTTATCTACGGGTGAAAAAAAACAATCTATCTACGGCTTGTAAAGCTAAACGGAAAGAACTGACTCGATAGAGCATCGCGCTCTATGCCTACGTATTCCCTTGTGCAATGGGAAAGTCAGAGTCATCGTAGTTCGGGAAACTACGGGGAATTTGGGCTCGCCGAGATATCGCATCTCGTGCTTACGTACTTCCACACGGCGTGAAAGATCAGAGCTTACGTAGTTCAGGCTAACTACGGCTAGACAGTGTGTTCTCGATCACACAGGGGTGAGAGGAGAAAGGATTTACGATACTAGCGTGCGCATTCTAGCAGTTAGGTGTTTGTTGCTCGCTCGACAGAGACTTAGGCGTTACCTATTTGCGGTAGAACGGACATAGTATGTCGAGTTTGAAAGGTATGGGAACCTACGGGTTCTAGAACTACGGTCTGGTCTCGATTGCGCTCGGACAAGAGAAAGGGAACATCAGTCGTTAGCGGGAAAGTCTCGATCGCACGGCAGCGAGGGAACAAAGAAGTTAGTTGTTAGTATGCTCGCTAGGATGTCGCATCCTATGCCTACATATTCTCGTCTGGTACGAGAAATCAGAGCAGCTGTAGTTCAGCCAACTACAGCAAACAGGGGAAAGGGAAAAAAGGTAGCTCGCTAGGATATCGCATCCTATGCCTACGTACTCTCGTCTGGCACGAGATATCAGAGCAAACGTAGTTCGACGGGAAAACGAGTCTCGATTGCACAGGGGCAAGAGAAGGGATCTCAATCGCCTGAACGCGAGAGGAAAGGCTTTCGATCGCACGGGGGCGAGAACAAAGAGGAAGCAGGCTTACGCCTAAACGGGAAGGAACTTGGGACACGCACACAGGAACCTAGGACGTAGGAGCGAATGCGTCGTATGTCACCCAAAGGGTACCATACTAGACATCCTAGACGATTGAGAAGAAACTCCTCAACTGTCATTTCCCACGTATCTAACGATACAACTCACAACACTCGACGGTTGCCTGAAGAATTGAATAAGATGATGTTGAACGAAGCGGCTCCGTTGGCTCCTGACATGCGCGCAAGCTCCATTCCAATCTTCTCTTCTTTGGATACTTGATGAGGACGCTCGAACCAGTACCAAATGTATCGCTTAGACCGTCATGGTTAGACTTATATGAGAAATCGAACTCTCAGAGGTAGCGTATTGATGTCCGTGTCAAAGACAAGATAGAGAAATGATATCGACAATCATTCTCCAATTGAATCGTGTCACACGGCCAGCCAAAAATAAAATCAGAGATAAAATCGGATAGAAAAGAAAATAGGAGAGAAAATAGGAGAAAAATCCACTAACAAATGGAAATAAAAGTCTACTCCTAAAATTAACAATTAAATTCTACTAGAAAAATATTCTAAAGAAATATTAAAAGGAATTGTATAAGAAAAATAGCATGAAAATTCTATCCTAAAGTACTATAATATTCTATAAAGAAAATAGAAAAAATCTATATTAAATCTATAATATCCTATAAGGAAAATAGAATGAAAATTCTACATTATTCTAAAAATAATAGAATATAAATCCTATATTAAACATCTATAGTAATATTCTAACTATGAAAATAATCTCCTAAAAGAAAATAGGAAAATAAAACTAAACTATTACAAGCATATCGTCCAATACAAGGGAAAAATTAAATTGCAAAGGGGAGGGGGATACAATCTGCAAATTGGGGGTAAGGCAGAAAAAAACATTCTGGGCCCAGCCCACAATACATTAAAAAAAAATAACACAAAAAAAAGGGGAGGGGGGGGGTGTCGCTACTGCGAAAATCGGCGCCGACTATGACAGAAGAGTCGCCACCGTGCGTTATTTATCCCAACGGAGGGAAAGGGAACGCTCAGAGTAAACCTAACGCAAAGAGGAAAAGGAATGGTCATCGCAACCAAATCCTGGATTCGGGAGTCGATTACGCAAGGGGAAGGTATTAGCACCCCTCACGTCCGTCGTACTCGACGGGATCCACGCTTGTTTTCTGGTACGGATTGTTATTCTATCTATGCTAAAGGTCTGGGTTAAAAAGAAAAGAAAATGACTCGGCAAAGTATCGCACTTTATGCCTACGTATTCCCGACTAGAACGAGAAATCAGAGTCAACGTAGTTCGCCTAACTACGGATGAAGGTGGGAAGGTTGCTCGCTAGGATACGGCATCCTATGCCTACGTACTTTCATACAACATGAAAGATCAGAGCAAACGTAGTTCGGGCTACGGAAGACACAAGCTTGTCTGACTGTTTTTATTACCTTCAAAAAGGTTTTTCTTGATTAAGAGTCCAAGCGGACAAAAATGACACTTTGATGTTTGTTTTGAATCTTTTACGAAAGAAGTGTTTTTTAGTTTGTTTGCAATCTCTGACGCACTAGAGACTATGATTTGAGAGTGACTACGTCCCGTGTCACCCAAAGGGTGCCACACTAGGCAGCCAGACTACTGGAAAGAAGCTCTCCAACAACCCTTTCTCAAATAGCTTAAGGCTCGTAACGTACGACATCGATTAACCTTATTACTGTATTTTTGAGTTGTTTTAAGATGAGAAGAGAAAGAAGCTCTAAAAAGCCTAGGGTTGAAAAGGGAATAAAAACTAACCTAATGTTGTCATGCATGGATAAGAATCCTAATGTCTGTCGTAATTCCCTCCTGCACAGAGGAAATCAGAGATCCTAGGGGATAAACAGAAAAGAAAGCAAGCAAATACAGTAAAATGCATGCAATGCAGCAATACAAGCGAGACAAGGGAGTCCCGCTCAACCTCGAACCTGGGAAAACAACAGGCAAAGTGAATCAACATTCACTTCAAACCTAAGGGCAAGCTATACAAGCCAACAAACAATACAGAGAAACAAAAACCACAACAGAGGAGGCAGCCCAAACAGCAGCACCAAACTCCTATAGTAAACAACACAAGCAGCAGCTCTGACAACAACAGTTGATTAAACAGCAAAAAGTTGGCAGCAACAACCTTCATCTTCATGAATAGCTCCCATCTTCAAGCTCCACTAAACCTTCAATCTTCAAGAAGCACCAAGCTTCACAAGCTTCAAACTTCAACAAGCAACCAGTTTAAACCAGCAAACTTCAACCAGTAGGCAGCTTCAACAAGCTCCTAACTCCATCTTCAAAAATAAGCAAGACCTTAGCTTCAACAAGCAACCAGCTTCAACAAGCAACACTCCTAGCTTCAACAAGCTTCTAGCTTCAACAAGCACAAACTTCTCTTTACCAAGCTTCAACAAGCAACCAGCTTCAACAAGCAACACTCCTAGCTTCAACAAGCTTCTAGCTTCAACAAGGACAAACTTCTCTTTACCAAGCTTCAACAAGCACCTCCAAGGGAGAGTCAATTAACAAGATCAAATTGAAATGTTAAGTAGCTTAATGACAACCAAAGGAAGCCACTAAGAACTTAACATTATAAGAGAATGGCATCCTCAAAGTTCTACTCTTAAAGCATGCCACTCATCCCTACAAAGGAGAGATGTGACTTCTTTAATAGGACTTTATGTCATTGGATTGAATGGAGATGAACAATATACTCCATGTTTGAAGAAAGAAGCAAAACTAGTCTAATGCTCTTCCTAGAACCCTAGTTTTCCTAAGCTCCTGACAAGCACTCCACCAGATGAGAAAATCTTCACATCCAAGCTCCTTCAAGCTCTCCAAAGCATCTTCAATTGGTCTTCATGATCATCCAAGCACAAGAGCACCACCACCCTAATCTAAGGGGAACTATTGATTCAAACTAGCCAAGTTAGTCCACTAGAAACACCTAGAAGTTAGTCTTAAAACTAAATCTAACTAAAATACCAAAAGTGATTGTAAAATCCTATAAAAATTACTAAGGGTTCCTAAACCTCTTAAGAATCACTCCATACAAAAACCAGGGGGTTAACCATTCATTTAGGCCTAAAACTATGCCCTAAATCTAAGGGTACTATCCTAAAACCCTAATTCTACAACACCTAATGTTCAATACTCAAACTAGCCTAAAATTCTCTCACAAAATTATGAGAAAATTACTAGGGGTACATGCATATCTAAGCTATCTATCCCAATAAGAATCAACTCAAAAGTCATCACCAACCAATCATACCAAAATCAGCAAGAACACATATCAAACATATTGAAAATAAAACCAATTAAAATGCAAAAAATGCAATAAAAAAATAAAATGCATGAATTACTGAAATATTAATCCTATAAAATTCTAGACTCTTTAAGGAGTCAAGGAAAAAAATCCTGGATTAAAAATATTAATTTTTCTATTTATGGTGATTTTATGTCTAAACTATATGAAAATGACAAAAATAAAAGAAATATAATGAAAATAAAAAACTGCGTTGCAAATAGCAATAAACCTATGTTATTTCTCCAGACTGGGCCCAAAGGAGGGTGCGGTTAGCATATCTGACTAAGCCCAAAACGAAATTAAAATATAATCAGAAAATAAAATGGAAATTAGAAAATGTTTGTGCTGAATAGCAATCCACTCACGTTGTAATTTTCAATTGGGCCTAGACTGGGGTGTGAAGAGCAAGGATCACTAAGGCCCATCCACTCTGATTAAATGACGGTGAGTTTCATTAAACTCATCCTCTTCAGACGTGAAATCAAATCTTGGCCATTGATTTGTGTTTTGGTCAAGGGTCAAAGCACCATCTAAGGGTCCTGGGTCATCGTCCCCAAAGGTTTGAAAAAAGGAGGGAGAAGCTCAAACGTTGGCCTGAGCTTTGCGCCACCGTCTTCTCCAGCGTGGCACGTCTAAAAATGCATCAATCAGGCCAACTAAATACCCTAACCCACTCCAAATTTCATCCTGATCATGAATACGACCTTCAAATCCATTGATTCATCCTCTAAAACCAAACCCGATCCAAGTTGCAGAGATTCATCCAATTCTTGATCACCACTAAACTTAAAATTAAAGCTCCTAAACTCATCTACACGCATCAGGCTTCAAAGCTATATCTTCAAACATGCTTGAAACCTCAAGAATCATGAGATATTCCTCTCAACAGAATTCTGATCACAACCTAAAGTATCACTAATCATCCCAAATTTATGCCTAAATTCAACCTAGCAACATCTATATCCTAACCACATATCAAATGCTAATCAATTTCCCTTAATCTAAGCTAAAAAATGAAAGTTAAAAACCTGGAAAAACTGGATGAACAGAAGGTGCAAATGCTCGATTCAACCTCCAATCTTTTGCAGAATCACTCAAGAATCACTTCCCAAGCTACTCCAATGGACAATTTGCTTTGAATCCTCTTCAATTCCAAAACCTGATTCTTGATGCAGCTTGAGAATTTTCAATGGCTTGCTCTGGTTCCTTGCTCAATTCCTCCCAAAAAATGATCTGAATCCAATGCATATGCTATATAGAAGCTGATAGAAACCTCTAGAAAGTTCTGTAACAACCTGAATGAGAAATTGAAAATCTCATTCCCTTTGAAAATCTCATATGCAACAGTCATGCATTGCTCTGTTCTAGCTCTTGGTTTCACTTGAATTTCTCTCCTCATGACATTTTGAAATGAATGGCTATGGTATCTCCCTTGTTTTTGGTCCAATGGTGATGTATTGATGTGTGACTTCAACCTTAAGTAACAAAAGGGAACCATATGAAATTGGCCTCAAATCCAAAAAATAATATTTCCATCCTCTCCAAAATATGTTTTCTGATCAATTTGGTATATAACATGGACTTGTTTGACCATAAAACCAAGATTTCCATTTTTTGGCCTTTAAATGACTTATTTTTCTTCCCTTCAAAGCCATTTCAAACCAACATCTCCTATGAGCCAATTTAAAGCCTATTTGATGCATGGTCAAGGTTAAAACCCTATTTTGAGCAACTTTCTAGTTGAACAATTTTCCATTTGAGGCCTCTAAGTTGGAGATTTTGACCCATACTTGAAAATGACCTATAATCACCAATACCCAAAATACCCCTGGATTGCAAAGACCATAACTTGAGTTCTACAAATCCTCTTGAGGACTTCTAGTACTATATGGAAATCTAAGATCAATATCTACAACTCTTATGTTGTCCAAGAATCCATTTGAAACCTCCTTGAAGGGAAAAAGTTGCTTGGAAGTCAAGTGACTTTCACAGATAAATTTCAGTGTCCTCTGATGACCTATAATTTGCAAGAACCATAACTTGAGTTCTATAAATCCCCTTGAGGACTTCTAGTACTCAAATTAAAGGTATTGAGATGCTCTACAAGTTTCATGTTGGCCAAAGATCCATTTGAAACTTTTATTTTTACTTATGTGGCTTTGAAGTTAGGCACTAAACAAGGGATTTTACACTAAAACCCTAATTTAGCAACTTCCCACATTCTTGATCTTTCTTTGCTTAACCTTGGCACAACACCACACATGCATCAACATACCAATCCATGAATCCCATGACCTCAAGGTAGGCTTTAATGCTCTCCAACTACTCAATTGAATTAGGGTTGACCCAGATGAGACCCTAGTTGACTGCACCTCAACTGTGGCTCTTGTACTTGAATCAATGACTTGTCTCAGCTTCAATATGGCCCTCTAGGAATTCTATGAGACCCATACACACCTCAAATTCACATTCCATGATTCTCATCCTACTGATGATTCCCAATATTCCTCAAGATAGGAGCAAAACCCACATGTAGGCACTCAAACTTCTCAAGACTTCAAATCACTTCTTGATGGCTTGGATGACTTCTCATCTTGGATAACACCTCTTGCTAGGCTCTTCTCTTGATAGACACCTTTGATCCCCTGTTAGATGCATGCTATGCCATGATATGCCAATGATTGAACTATGTACATGATGTAACTATGCAAATGAAATGCAATGAAACATAAATCAGACAAGAAAAGGTTGAGCAAATTTTGGGGTACAACAGGGGGGTGCGCAGGTAACCGTAAGGTGTAAGCAAAAAGTGTTGGGCCCAGCCCAACTATCAAAAAAACAATTCAGAAGGGGTGTAAGTAGGGAAAACGGGGTATGAGGTCCAAGATACGAAAGTTGGGCCCAAGACCCACAGATCCACCCAGCCCGCGTGAACAATCCTTCTCCCTTCTCTCATTTCAGAAAAAATGGAACCCTAACCCTAGCTCCTTCCCTCCGCCGTTTCTGCCACTGTTCACCTCTCTCCGTCTCTGCTTCCTCTTTGCTTCCTCCCTCAACTTCCCCGTTCATTCCTCATCAATCCGTTCGTCTTGAAATCAAACTAACTGACATCAAAATACCAGTTACCTCCAGAAGCTCGTGTGAATCAAAGATCTGTTAGTGAAGAGTTGGTTCTTGGAGTTCATTTGAAATTCTGAGGAGTTGCTATGACGTCTATGGTGTTTGGAAGATCAACGAAGATCTGGAGAGCGAGCGATGACCTGATGATGTAAACGATGGAGCTTCATCATTCTCTGAAGATCTGTGATATAGATGAGGGATGAAAATATGGAGAGAAGTTATGAAGCTCCATGAATGTCAAGGGAGATCGTGAAGTTCTAGAAACGGTGTTGGATGAAGATTCGTATGAATCTTTGAAGGATTTCTGGAAAACTGGACAAGATCTTCAAGGAGATGATGGACACCATTGAAGATTGAACGAAAATTGTTGCAGATCTGGAAAACTTGCGAAGAACTCGATGATGTTCTTGAGGATCTGGGCTAAGGATGAAGGACTGATGAACGTTCTTGAAGATCTGAGGATCTTGAATATTGTTGATGGAACTTGAACAGATCTATGAAGATGATGATGAATCTGAAGATTGTTGTTGAATTCTGGAGAAAAAATGTGAAGAAAACGGTGAACATTGATGAATCTTGATGAAGATTCGTTGAAGAAACTGGAAAAACTGAGACGAAGATGATGAAATTTGACGAAGAACGATGAAGATCTTAGAGATTTCTGGAAAAATGATGAGTTCCGGTGACGGTTACCGGTGGAAAATGCAGTTTCCGGCGGCAGTTGCATGGCCGGCCGGTGAAGGGATATGGTGAAGCCAGTGAGAGACGCGTGGGGGACAAATGGCGTGCATGCGGAGAGAGAGTGACAAATGGCGATGAGGTGTCAAATTGTGGATGCATGCATTGAATGAGGTGGCCAGCTCTGAGAGTGCACGCGTGGCTGCTTTTATACATGACATGTGGCGCGATTTGAACTTGGGCCTCCAGAGAATGCCACCTGGCCCACGAATTACTTAAACTCTGAATTAAAACCTGATTAACAACTAAGACTCCATTAATACCACAATTAAAACTAATGACCAAAAAAAACTCTAATAAATTCTGATATTAAAACTAAAACTCAATTAATTCTTAATTAACCACAACTAAATAAAATGATTAAAAACCAATTAAACAAATTAAAAGGTGGATTAAAATTGGTTTAAAACTAAACGACAATTAAGACTCCCTAAACCTAATTGAAACCAATTAATCTAACTAAAAAACTAATTAATATCTAATTAATATTCTAAAAAGAAATTAATCTAAAAAGAAATGATTTAAACTCTATTAAACCAAATAATATCTAAAAATGATTAAAGTAATTTCTAAAAAATAAATTAAATCTAAAAACTTATTAAAAATCTATTTTAAATCTAGAAAAACAATTATTCTATTAAAATCTATTAAAAAAACTATTTAATATCTAGAAAAATCAATTAAATCCATTTAAAAAATTCTAGAAAATAAAAGGGAAAAATCTAAAAATGCCATAAAGCCGATTAAATTGATTAGAAAACAAATGCGTGAACATAGCGAAATAAGCGGTAAAAACCGGACACCGAAATGTCCTCAAAAATAACAACGAGAGCTGAAAACACCGGGATGGGCACAAATTCTCAAAATAAAACCCGCTTATCTGTGGCCTGGAATGCCTGAAGCATCAGGAGAGGCTGTAATCCCTATAAAATCAATCTGACTGCAAAAATGAAATGGATGCGGTATGTAAGTGCAGAATGCAAAATGAGTCAAAACATAAGCCAAATACAATAATTGGTTGGTCAAATTTTGGGGTGCAACAGCTGCCCCTATTCAAACGGCTTGGACCTGAAGGGTTGAGAAGCGAACGACTTTCAATCATTCAAAGGTAGAAGACGGTTGAATACAAAAGAAACCCAGAAATTCGCCAACCTGCAGAAATAAACTGTACAAACTGCTTGGGGAACAAATATATCCAGAACACTGAATCCAGTTGTCACGGCAACAAACTGATCAATCATCTGACAAGGAAACTGACTTCAGCACTAGTTATTTGCGTGACGCCATAGATAACAAACCCGAAGATTGGATCAACATGCCCTTGATCCTCTCACGTCGTCTAATGATAGACAGGAAGAAAAACAATCTTGATCTCGTATCGTCTAATGATAGACGAGAGGAAAATTCTATTCAAATCTCGCATCTTCTAATGATAGACGAGAGGAAAGTCATATTCAAATCTCGCATCGTCTAATGCTAGACGAGAGGAAAATCAATCCAAATCTCGCATCGTCTAATGATAGACGAGAGGAAAACCTTGTCCGAAGAGCCACATCGTTAGTGAGAACTAGCGGAAGGAGAACCATATAAACTTCAACACTACCCATCAAATTTCATAATCCTTTCGTCTACAGGAATTGATGGAAAGAATGATATCTTCAAAAGGGCCACAGCATCAGTAAGAACCGACAGGAAGAAAACCACCTTCAAAGAGCCATGTCGTCAATAAGAATCGACAACTAGGAAAAACAAACATTCTTCAAAGAGCCTCGACGTCAATAAGGATCAACAGTCAGGAAACACTTTTTGAAATGTCACCTCATCCGATAAACAGAAAGAAAGCCAATATCTGAAAGATCGCCTTGAAACCTCTCAATGTCTCAAGATAGACGGAGAGAAACCATACTCGAACTCCCGACGTCTACAGATAGACGGAGAAAAATCATAATCGAACTCATGACGTCTACAGATAGACGGAGAAAATATCTTGCTCAAACGCCTAAAGATAGACGGAAAAATCCATACTCGAACTCATGACGTCTAAAGATAGACGGAGAAAATTCATGCTGGGGGAAATACATCGTCAATAGGAATTGACGGGAAGAACAGTCTGTCTTTATCAGATGATCGATAGACAAAGCATAACCGTCGTATGATCTGAGAATCAAATACCAAAGAGCTGTCTGATTAAAGCTGCTGAATAAATGCCCCTGAACTGATTACAGAGTACTTCATGTTGCCATGTAAGGCTGATAGAAACTGGCTTATGCTTCGTATGCATATGCGTATGTTTGAATTTTCCTATGGCGTAAATGCTCCATATAAGATGGAATGTTACGCATTTGACGATGAAATGCAAATATGATGCAAATATGATGATATATGCAAGATGTAAATGCAGGCTCAGGCTGCTGGAGAAAAGTTGTACACAGAAGAACCATTCCATCAAAATAAATGCTGGAAAGGTGAAGCCAACTCCGCTGATGGAGAAGCTGGATACGGAACCACTTCAGCAAAATAAATGCTGAAGACAAAGCCAACTCCGCTGGGGATAACCGGATATCGCAGAATTACTCCAGCAAAATAAATGCTGGAAGAGTGAAACCAACTCCGCTGGGGATAACCAATTGTACTAAGCGTGATCGGACTTCCCTGGGGATAGATCACACGTGCCAATGAAAATTGGACTTTTGCTGGGGAAAACAGACAGAGTCTTCCTACATACCAATGAAGCTTGGATTTTGAAACTGATGCGCCAACACAAATGGGCCTCACAGTGATTGCCAATATGGATTGGGCTTTAGGAATGGCTCGCCAATGAGAATTAGGCTTCTTGAAAATTGCCAATAAGGATTGGGCTCTTGGGCTATCCATGATGGGTCAGGTACGATTGACACTGGAAAACATCATGTCTGAATTCACAGTTTCTGATTGAAGGATCAAGGACGGTAACACGACTTCCCGACATTCGTCTCACACTTGAAGATTGGCTGAACCTGCTCGAGTAGCTCTGATGACACGAAGAGGAACAATTCCTTCGCTTCCGATATTTCCCCAGCCTGTAGGATCTCTGTGGGGATATTCCTCAAGAGGAAATCTAAAAATCTGTACCCTGATGGTCTGACATGAACTGCCCCAGCACTCTAAAACTCAGAGAGATGCTTCGGATCAAATGACCCTCGGGCAAGAAACAACTTTGGCGCTTTTCTCAGAGTGGCCTGCCCCTGTCTGCAACGACTTTGCCCCTGATTGGCTGATCTGCGGGGAGATACACTAGTTGTCCTTGAGAGATTCATCAAATCTCGACCTGACTGCTTCAGAATAACCGACTTTGGATGGCTGACATCACTAGGGATTATAGCTTGCCCCAGTTCACAGAGTATTTGGGCGTTCTGCATTCTATCGTGATCAGACTTTCCACTATAGGAAACTTTCCTGCTGTCAAGCACTTACCCGCAAGTAAAACCAATTGTTCTGCACAAAAGATATATCAATGCAATGCATATGACAGTTTTAACATCCAATCTGTTCACTGGAAAAGGAAAAATAGTTTATGGCATATAATGAACAAATCATCTATCAGAATATCAACATCAATACCAACATGGTAAGAAGAACCCTTTTAGGAGTCAACTTCGACGCGATCTTTATCGATGTATGCCTTCGAAACAAACCTGCTTCAATTAGGACTTTTTCTGGTTGTAACGTGGTCAGGTTCACGGTTTAAAAGGAAAGGATAAAGGCTCAAACTTTATTTTCACCCACCCGTTCACCTTGATGTTCTCCAATCCTACATTTAGCTAATTCGACCTTAGCGCTCACTTCTCAGAAATTGAAGGATAGGAGTGATAGTTCGAGAAACCATGAATTTTTGGAGTGACAGCCACTCACTTTTCGTTTTTGACACTTGGGGTCACACGACTCGTATTTTGTTCGAGGATTTTTCATTTGTGATCCTTTTCGTTTTTTCTTTCTAGTTTTTCGCTTTCCCTAATTTTTGCCTGGACTGGCTCCTTTGAGCTTCTTTTGATTATTAAGTCCAGCGGGATGCCCTCTTTTTTGCCTAAGTCATTTGCTTTCAAGTTTTGACTTAGCGGGCTTTTGATTCTTTTTGCTTTTTTTTTTTACTTTTCGAACAAGTCGTGTGACACTGGCTGTCTGACTCATTGGGGAATAATGTGACTGTTTCACTCCTGATGCTTAACCACCGCAGTTTCTTAGACACGACCTCTAGAGGTGTGATTGATCCTCGAACAGACACTCCCTTCCGCAATTTGGACGCCCGGTCGAATTAGCTAACACCTACCCTGCCCCAGGTTAAGATTGAGGGTTTTTTCGTTTTCCGAAAGAAACTCCTACTACTATGCTCAAAGGGGTTAACAAGGGATTATCTTCCTTATAACTTCGGTGTTTAGGATTTGCAACAATGCCTGTACATCATCAGCAGGTTTTATTTTCAAAAGCATACTTTATCGGAAGCTCGTGCATCTTTAAACTTCGTCATCCTCCCCAGATTCCGCTTAACCAAGCGTTGGATATCTGTGAAAACAATGAGTGAACACGAATGGATTAAATCAAAACATGCATACTCATTTCATTATCAATATCAATTGAAAACAATACAAGTTTTACGAATGCAATTTGCGCTTTAACAGAAAAGAAACTACAAATGCAAAGAAATGACATGATAAAACACAGATTGCCAGTTGCTGGGAACCAGGCTTTTCGAACTTGATTTGTTGCTGAGCCAGCCCTCTTCAGAATTACTCGTCGAAGTCATCCTGATACTCTTCCGAACATCTGCTATCAGTGAATTCTCCCATAACCTGGACTGATTCACCCACTTGGCTGGATAAAGGAAGGTCGACACCATGAGGCGTGACAAATATCCTATTAGAATATATCAAGGCTTGAATCTGGCTTCGAAGCACCTTACAGTCATCTGTTGAATGCCCTTGTGCCCCAACATGGTACTCACAGCGAGCGTTGGCATCAAAACCTGGGGGATAAGGCGGGATCATTGGATCGGTCTCCTTCGACACTATCAGCCCCCTTTTGACCAAATCCGGCAACAATTGACTATACGACATCGGTAGCTGAGTAAACTGCCTTTCAGGTTTCCTTGGTCTTCGTCGGGCATGCTGACGTGGCTGACGATGATACAGCTGTTGACTCTGGCGGGTAACAGATATTTGACATACAAACCCAACAGGTTGCTGACTCTGAGTACTCGAAGTGTCTGGACACTGAATCTGAGGTACGGGAGATTCTGAGCCAACATCACTTCCTTTCTCCCATTCTTCTTGAGAACTGACAATTGATTCATCTTCATAAACTGCAGCATAAGGAATGTCCTGAATCTTTTCGCTCTTGATTCCACTCTTAACACGTTCTCCTACTCTTATCAAGTCCGCAAAGCTTGCATTTCCACAACTGAACAATGTGTCATAGTAACGGCCTTTCAAAGTATCCACGAAAAGGTCAACCATTTCTCTATCCACAAGCGGTGGTTGAACACTGGCAGCTAATTCTCTCCATCTCTGCGCATACCCCCTAAAGGATTCGTTCTCCGCATGAGATAATTCTTGCAAATGCACGCGACTAGGAGCCATATCCAGGTTGTAGTTGTCGAGGTGAAACTTTGATACCAAACTATTAATTAGTTTGAATCGTTAACTCATTTGCAACCGATCTTTGATTTGTCCAAAGGAAGGGATAAATATCGAAATTCCCACAATGCAATGCAAATGCAAGCTAGATTGTTTTAGGTTCGGGGGTTGGTTAAACTTAGGGAAGGTACCAGCATCCTAAGTTTCTGTAGTACTCTACAGGAACCTCTTGTTTTAATGTTTGTTTATTGCTAAGTTATCCGCTTAAGGGTAATGTTAAGGGTTAAAGGTAAAGAGAAAGACCTAAGGGGGTTAGTCCTAAGTATACTCGCCAAGACGTCGCATCTTGTGCCTACATATCCTGACGGGATTGAAATCAGAGTATCTGTAGTTCCCCTAAAGGGTTTGAGGAATTATTAACTGTGAGTCAATGTTCCAAAGGGAAATAAGCGTTCATATGGAAACGCTTACTTGGAGTGCGAAGACTCCTATCTAAGTTAAAAGTTGAATTGAAAAAATGTGAAAGTAGGTCCACGGCAGGACGCCTAAAAAGTGAGTACAGGGACTCAAATCCTCGGGCTAGGGTGAGGGTAAAGGCATTGACACGGGGTCAAACATGTGAACCTTTCCTTTGGAGGGGATAAACGTTAAACAGAAAATTAAAGCAGTAAGTGATTAAAAATGTAAAATAATAAGCAATGTGATAAGATATGGATGAATTGTTTGATTTAGTTAACTTAGAAGTTAGGAGTTGAGGTTAAAGATTTCCCTTTTTTGAGAATTTTATGGCTGAGATGAAAATATGCCTAAAAATTAAATTAATATGCAAATTAGAAGAGTTTATTTATTTTATGATTTTTTTTTGATGAATTATGTATTTAGAACCGTTCGGTTAAATAGGGTGTTAATTTAATGGTTAATCTTGAAAAAAACGATTGTTATTCTTGAGGAGAAATACTGATTAACAAATATTAAATAAATCCTAAAAAATTATATTTTACTTAAACCAAAGTAATTAATTGATCAGGAATTTAAAAAAAAACAGTTTCTCTTGGTTTTTAATATATATATATATATATATATATATATATATATATATATATATATATATATATATATATATATATATATATATATATATATATATATATATATATATATTTATATTATTAAGAGAGGAGAGATTCTAAATATTTGTTATTTTTATAAATTAAAATCAAAATGTTATTAATGAATTGAAGTTAAAAATAAACTAAGCCAGTATAGAACCTAAAAATTAATCATTTCTTTATTTTAAAATTTCTTTTCTTAATGCTCAATAAAAATTATTTTTTCAGATTTTTATTTTAGTTAGTGGTTAGTGGTTGGTTAGTTTGTTAGTAATGTTTAATATTAATAATAAACAATTACATATATAAAATAAAACCAGCCCAAATAAAATAAAATAAACAAAACCTAAATAAAATAAAATAAATAACCGGGTCGATGGTGGTCAACCCACCGAACCCGGGTTGACCCGTCCCAACAGTAGAAGGCAAAAATTAGGATTTAGAAAACCCTAAATCAGATCGAAACGGCGTCGTAAACCCCCCTTTCTCTCTCGTCAACCTCCCTTGTCTCCGATCAACTCTTTCCATTTCGTCTTCCTCAGATTTCCCTTCAATTTCTTCTTCCAATTTCCTACAAAGTAAACAGAAAAAAAAGATTAATGTTAGCCAAAAGAGAATCCCACAGTTCAATATCTTTTTTAGGGGGTTTCGATGGTGGATTGGAATTTGCGGACGATGGCGGTTGGGGTTCGCGACGGTTGTGGAAGCGACGAGGATTTTGTCGATGATGAAGATAAGTGTTCTTCTTTATGCTTTTTAGGTTTTTTCGAAGTTAGGATTTTTGTGGTTTATGTGTGAACGGGTGTATTCTGCTGGGGTTTGGTATGAATTTCTCTGCTGGTGGTTTTCTGTTTGTGAATGGATATCTGTGTGTGGTTGAATGTTGTGCGTTTTTTTTCTGTGTATATGTGGGTCTTTACAGTCTCAACTGAATCAAATGTCGATTAATCGAATTGAATGTTGTTGATTTGAAATAACTGCTGTTAATGGTAATGAATCATTTTCCTTTTCTGTTTGGAATATCGCATCTGATTCTGTTGTAAATGATGGTGTTAACTTGCTCGCATATCCTTTCCTTTTCTGTCATGCTAATGAGTTGGTTTAGGATACTGATTTGGTTTTGGACAATAAAACAACCTTTTGAAATGTTCTCGCTTTTAGACTATTCTTGTCTGAAACGTAAATATTACAAAATTTATTTGGACTTGCTGATGTTTGAAAGCCTTCCGGAATCAATTTCTTCATTTTTGATAACTGTTATTTTTTTTATGACAGGGGCCTTTCCATGATTAAGGAGCTTCCTAATGGTGATATACCGATGACAGCATCTCGTGGCGGAATACTATCCAAACCTGTGAGTATGTCAGTAATTGTTGCTGAGATTTGGCCTTTATGTTTCTCCTTGGTATCTCCAGACAATCCTCTATCGAAAGTCTTTTCTTTTGCTTTGGTGCAGAGAACTCTCTGATGCATAAATGCCTCAGTCAGAAGCCCACACTCAATCCTTACCCGCACTGCAGTGACAACATCCCTAAGTGAATTCATTTGTAGTCCACCATCACGCCCAGACCATCTCAAAACCATGAGAGCAGTATCAAGACTACCTCTTTCTAAAAGTACTTCTGCAATTTTAGGATGGGAAGTTGGACCAGATATCTCAGGAAGAATGCGACACGCTTCCTGTAAAGCTTCATCTGTATGATCATTAAAGAGGTAAAAAGTCAAAAACTCAAGTGAAGAGTGCCTGCTTATACTAAATGTAGCTGCAAAGTCCTCTAATATGTCTCTCCATTCTTCATCAGGAATGGTCCAGTGGCGATCGTACAAATAATACAGAAAAATTGCTTGTTTTGCAATCACCACATTAGAACTTCCATGCAAAAAGAGTAAGTCAGCAGCTGCTCGAAGATTTTTGAAGGGATAGCAACTCAGCACCTGATCAGTATTGGACCTGGAAACTGATGCTCCATCTTCCTGCAAGGCTGCAACTTCTAATCCATCTCCAATTTCAGGCATCATCTCCTCCTCCAAATTAAGATTATTCAATGCCTCTTCAATAAATAGAGATCCAGCATGTCCTTTTGACTCCGTTGATTCATTTATTGCATCTGGCCAAGCACGTCTAATTGCTTCTGATTTCCGTTTGCGGACAACTGAAGCCCATGATGAAGTATTAGAAAAGCGAGATCTCACATTATCTAAAAAATCATGTCTGGTACACCAAATAACAATCTCCATATGCTGCTTTGTCTTTAATATGCTCTCTTGAAGATGGTGCAGATCATGAAGTTGTGCTGAAAGAGTACCCTTAAAAGATGACTCAAAAATGTCTAGCACATTCGATATGCCCTTCAAGTATAATGAAAATTTCAGAAGTAAACTTAATCTCTCTTTCATTCCTGAGACGTCAAGATTATAAATTCCTTGTAGTTCAATACATTGATTTTTGAAACTCTTGCAGGAAGGGAAAGCTTGTAACGGTTCTTAGCTGGATGCCGGTGAAGTCTCTCTTACGAGCTGCATTCAAAGTGGTGGCAAGGTATCCGAAGCACACTTAATATAGTTTAACTGTCGGTGAGTGTTCCGCATATGTACTGCATATTTGTAACCTACTGTCAATCTGTATGGTTACACTATCTTGGAGAACTCTAATATAGCAAACCAATTCTTACTTGCAACGAATTCTAGAGCAGGTGTGATGAGCGTGATCTTCTCGGAATGCGAAGACTGGCCGTGGAGTTCAAAAGAAGTTACAGGGGAGAAACACACTAAAAGTCTACGACCTCTTGCCAAGGAGGTGCCTTCAGATGGTGTATCCGCCTTAAGTTTCCTTCACCCTTTGGCCTTTCAACCTCAGTTTTCCCAATGACATCAGATTTGTTGCATGATGCTTAGCCATGGGGATCATAACTCCACCTAGTGTAGTTTTTGCTTTATTATTAAGTTCAACTTTGGCTAATAATTTGTCTGGTAAAGGCTGACGTAAACTGAGATGCGAATTGCAGGAATTCCTTCGGCGGTAGCGGGTGAACTAAATCGTCCTCCAAATTGGTTGGAAGGCTGGACAGGGTCTGTTGTCAATGGGGTGTTTCAGATTCGGAGTGGCGGCTGCAGCCGGCTCCTGATGCGTGACAGGGTTTCACACTACCTTGCTTTTACCGCTGGTAATTAGACCACCTTGGCCTTTAAAATTCTTGCCAAACCGTCTCAAAGATGTTTGATTACACGCTGCAACTTACTTGGTTTTACCGAGAAGATGTTGTAATTGATCTACTTGGGATTTCTTGAACTCTAAACTCTTGAATCCAAGCCGAGATCATTAGTACACCGCAAATTTAACATGTAAGTCAAACTGGACCATACTAAGTTTTGCCTTTGTGTCTTTACTATTGCTTTTGGCATTCCTTTTGCAGGTACGACCCGGAGATACAGTGGTGCAGTCAAGCTTGAACGTGTTCTGGAGTAATCCGTGCGGGGTCCGAATGCTATCACTGTGGGGGTCGCCTATTAAACACTTATTTTTCTATGTTTTGTATATATATATATATATATATATATATATATATATATATATATATATATATATATATATATATATATATATATATATATATATATATATATATATATATATATATATATTGACTAGACAAACTGCAGTTAGTCACTTAGAGTTAGTACTCATAATCAAGATTTGAAAAGAGCAATGATCCTTAATTTGGTCCTTGTGAAGATTGTGACTCCTGCAGTTAGTTACCATACTTGGATTGTTCTCAACTTTGAATATTTGAATTGGTGATTGGAGATTAGAACAAAAAGAGCTTTTAAGTTTTGTAGCTGTTGTTGGAAATCATGTTTCATGGTTGAGTCTCCTGACCCGTCCCTTTTCTGTTTTCGCAGGCCTACAGTTATTCTTGCCGCTTTATATTATTTACAAGATTCAGTGAGCCAAGGCGGATTTATTTTCTTCTATTTGCAGCGATGGATTTTACCTGCTCAAATCAGAACCTCTGCGGGGCCCTGCTTTGCTGATGACAGTTATGGGCAGAATCAAAAACAGGTCGGTAATTAGTATGCCAATGCGGTAACATTCATGGTGTTTGCGACGACATTACGTGGTCATAACGCTTTAACATTATATTCACATTTCCGCTATTCACATTTCTGCAGGCCACATGATGTTGCTCGGAAGATGGTGGCGGGTACGATTGATGGTAAACCATAAATGTGTTGGTGAAAATATGGTGCAAGATACGGGAATGAATCAAAGATAAGAGACAACTAGGTGCTATCTTGAAGATTGGCGAGGGATTTAGCGGGATGTGCTTTATAGAGAAAGCAAAACTTAGTCCTCTTAGGCTTAATTTGTTGTAACCTTTGGATTTAAAGCAAGCTGTGTTCTTCAGCAAGCATGGAATAATATAACTAAAATTGTTTGAACCAAATTTTATACATGCTATTACTTTAAATTAATGAAAACCTCTCAACTCTTGACCTTGTTGTATTCCGAACTCAAACTTTGACAAAGAAGATCAACAATTTAGAGATTGGCACTTAATCTTGCACCTTGATACTAAATCCTATGTTATGAATCTCATGTCGATCAAAACGAGTTTAACACGTATTAACGCACTTGAACGCACATTCTTTAGTTGATCTCAAAACTCATGATGCTTTTAAAAGTATAATCTCAAGACACCTCTAAATGGTAACTTGGATCCAATCTTGATTCAGAACTTTATCCAAATTTCAAAGAAACCTCTTAATATGTGAACCACAAATTATGAATCAAGTCCATCCGTTTGAGATCAAAAAGCAAACACAGATCCATCCATGGATAATAACAACCAAACTCACCCTTCGCCCTTGTTACAAACTCCGGCAAAACTTAGCTCTGCAATACCCGAGAATTATGTTAGGCTATACTTTTGCCTGTGGGCTGTTGATCCAAAATATTCTCTAAAATACTTGACTGTGAGGATTTGACGCTTGGTTTTACTGTACCTGCACGAACCGGTTAGTCGTAATAAACACGCACACAAAAGTAATGAGAGAAAATAAACAGAACAAGGAGGTGAAATTTTAAGGTCAAAAATTAAGGTGCGACAGTAGTTGTACTGCTTCACGAAGGCATTGGCTAAATCCGACCATGACTTGATGTTGTCACTCTTCAACTGCATGTACCAATCCAAAGATGCTCCGATCAAACTATCTTGGAAACAGTGAATCATAAGCTTGTCATTGGTGACATGTGAAGTCATTCTTCTACAGAACATAACCAAATGTAGCTTCAGACAACTATCCCCTTTGTATTTCTCAAAATTGGGCATTTTGAACTTCGGAGGCAACACAAGGCCTGACACCAAACACATGCTCACAACATTCAGGTCAAGAGTATTCTTATTTATCAAGGCAGCCACCTGATCTTCCAATAGCTGAAGTCTCCTCGTATCCTCAACAGCCCTAGGGTTCTCAGTATTGACCCTCAGAGCGGCCCTCTGATGATCTGGCACAGGGAAAGTGAAACACTGATAGTCTGTGTCACGGAGAGAAGATGCATCTCTGTCTCCGACATGAATCTGCA
Organism: Lathyrus sativus; assembly: GCA_963859935.3. Taxonomy (NCBI): domain Eukaryota; kingdom Viridiplantae; phylum Streptophyta; class Magnoliopsida; order Fabales; family Fabaceae; genus Lathyrus; species Lathyrus sativus. The sequence goes on along the minus strand of OZ012735.1, from coordinate 646,362,592 downwards.
CATTCTGGGCTACATTGTTCACCGGAGTCCTCTAAATATGGTTCTCTCCTCTGGTCATAGTTGTTATGGCTTCCATGACCTGGCTCAGCTGGTTCTTCAACAACTCAAACTCTCCCTGGTAACAAACTGATTCTGCTCCGCTGAGTCCATGATCCTTCCAGAAACTAACTCAAGTCCAATGCGAATGCCGGGAAGTCAATTGCGAGTTGGACAAAAGACCGGTAAGCTCTTTGTTCCAGCTGAGTACGGACATGCAAGTATGAGATGCACATGCAATGCAAAATGCAACAAACACGGGATCACAACCCCCACAAAGCTCTGAATACTGCTGCGCTGCTGACGGGATAAGTTCGCTCTGACGAGAGAAAACCAAAATACCGGGTAGGCTGGAAGTCAAGTTTCTTGCAAAAACCCTCCCACTCATGGGTATGGACCTAAACTGACACAGGTTTGGCATCCTATACGGTCATCAGCGTCACAGACTTTCAAGAGGGACGATACGATACCCAGAAGGTGTGGCATCATCATCTCTTGAAGCGGCCTCACTTAGCTGAATCTCAAATGATCGGTCCCTAGAGTTGACAATCCTCGGGTCAGACAACTTGTCGAGCCCAAAGGGCCAGGCAAGAAGAATCAAAGAGAATCTCGTCCGAGCGTAGATTTCATAGCTAGCTGGTGCGAGCAAAGCAAGCAGACTAACCACTACTCTCTACTTCTAAGTCTATGTGCACTCAAGCCCAGGTTCGGCTTATCACTCGTCAGAGCTCCCCTCCCACAACAACACAATAGCAACAGATAATAATAAGTGCGGGAAATGTAAATGCGGTAACATACAACATACAACATAAAAATAAACACCCACAGACAAGCAAACAAGCGCTAGGATTGACTCTCGTCGGGACGTTGGATCCCTCAGATTGACTCGCATAGGGGACGTTGGATCCCCAGGAAACTATCGCAGTCCCCAGCAGAGTCACCAGCTGCTGGGGATTGCCCAGGCAGCTAGGAAGAGAATCCAAGACAAGACTCGCTTAGAGAACCAGAGTCCCCAGCAGAGTCGCCAACTGTTGAGGATTGCCCAGACAGCTAGGAAGAGAATCCAAGACAAGACTAGCTTGTAGAACCAGAGTACCCAGCAGATTCGCCAGCTGCTGGGGATTGCCCAGGCAGCTAGGAAGAGAATCCAAGACAAGACTCGCTTGTAGAACCAGAGTCCTCAGCAGAGTCGCCAGTTGTCGCTACTGCAAAAATCGAGGCCGGCAAAACAGAAGAGTCGCCACCTTTCGTTATTTATCCCTCAGAGCGGGAAAGGAAACGATCGAGAAAAACCTGATGCAAAGGGTATAAGACAAGGTCATCGCAACCATTGTCTGGGTTCGGGAGTCGGTTACGCAAGGGGAAGGTATTAGCACTCCTCACGTCCATCGTACTCGATGGGATCCACGCTTGCTGGTTTATCTACGGGTGAAAAAAACAATCTATCTACGGCTGCTAAAGCTAAACGGAAAGAACTGACTCGATAGAGCATCGCGCTCTATGCCTACGTATTCCCTTGTGCAATGGGAAAGTCAGAGTCATCGTAGTTCGGGAAACTACGGGGAATTTGGGCTCGCCGAGATATCGCATCTCGTGCCTACGTACTTCCACACGGCGTGAAAGATCAGAGCTTAAGTAGTTCAGGCTAACTACGGCTAGACAGGGTGTTCTCGATCACACAGGGGTGAGAGGAGAAAGGATTGACGATACTAGCGTGCACATTCTAGCAGTTAGGTGTTTGCTGCTTGCTCGATGGAGACTTAGGCGTTACCTGTTTGCGGTAGAACGAACATAGTATGTCGGGTTTGAAAGGTATGGGAACCTACGGGTTCTAGAACTACGGTTTGGTCTCGATTGCGCTCGGGCAAGAGAAAGGGAACATCAGTCGTTAGCGGGAAAGTCTCGATCGCACGACAGCGAGGGAACAAAGAAGTTAGTTGTTAGTGTGCTTGCTAGATGTCGCATCCTATGCCTACATATTCTCGTTTGGTACGAGAAATCAGAGCAGCTGTAGTTCAGCCAACTACAGTAAACAGGGGAAAGGGAAAAAAGGTAGCTCGCTAGGATATCGCATCCTATGCCTACGTACTATCGTCTGGCACGAGAGATCAGAGCAAACGTAGTTCGACGGGAAAATGAGTCTCGATTGCACAGGGGCAAGAGAAGGGGTCTCAATCTCCTGAACGCGAGAGGAAAGGGTTTCGATCGCACGGGGGCGAGAACAAAGAGGAAGCAAGCTTACGCCTAAACGGGAAGGTGTTTCTTTAATCTAATCTCCCCTCTCCAAACAAACTTCTTTCTTTCTTTTATTACAAGTTTTATTTTATCTTTCAAGTTATTCCGTAGTTGAACAAGGTGTTTCTTTAGATTCTTTTACCCCAATACTGCCTAAGTATGGAACTTAGATAGATTTCCAAAACAAAAAGCCTTTAGCACATGTCCTAGGATTAATCTGATCGATCCTGTGAGTCACCAAAGTTAGATTTGGAAGATCAGCGGTTGTTTTCCGATTTTCAAGGGAAACACCAGTATAACAATTCTTTCCGTTCCACAACAACAATAACAACCGCAACAACAGCAGAACCAGCATGGGTATAAGAGGTTTCTAGGTCGGGCGGCAAATAGACAGTTCGACACACCACCAATGTCGTACTCGCAGTTACTCCAGACTTTTCTGCAGTTGCAGCTTATCCAGAAGAAAACCCTATCTCCATTGACTGGGCCACCTCCACCTGGGTATGATGTGAACACCCATTGCGAATTTCATTCAGGTGCCCCGGGTCACACTATCGATAATTGCAAAGTGTTCAAACATAAAGTGTAAGACTTGATCGATAGCAAGACAATGAATTTCTCCATTGACGCTCCCAACATCATACATAATCCTATGCCAAACCACGGACAAGATGGAGTCAGTGCGATCATCGAGGATGATGGTTTAGATTTGATAGCAGACGTTAGTGAGCTGAAGACGCCGTTGAGCTTCGTAAAAGCTAGGCTGTTGAAAGGGGGTGTTTACCCGGGCTGTGCTGAAGATTGAGCCGAATGTCTGAATGATTCTGAGGGATGCATGCAGTTGAAGGTTTGTATTCAATGTATGATGGATAGTGGGAGTAAATCTGAAGAGTTGGTAACTGAGAAGAGGGGCGAGACTGCTACGATCTCTATCCCATATAAAACTATTATCATTTCTGCTCCTAGACCATCAACGATTGTCATTAAAAAAGCTGGTCCCGTGCCTTTTAAGGATACCAGGGTCATTCCATGGAATTATGGGGCCGAGGTATATTGTAACGGACAAAAGCTAGATTTGAAGAGTTCGCCTGTTGAGTCAGTGGAGAATCTGGTTGGTGCAGGAGGAATTACCCGAAGTGGTCGAGTCTTTTCACCACCCGAAGTGGTGGCTGATAAAGCAGACAAAGGAAAGGGTAAAATGGTCATGGAAGAAACCTCTCAGGCTGGAGAGAAAGAACTGTTGGCAAAAGATGTAAAAAAGTTTATGAGGCTAATAAGAAAGAACGACTACAAGATAGTCGACCATCTACAACAAACTCCTTTTAAAATTTCCATATTGTCATTGTTTCTATGCTCGGAAGCACATCGCAATGCGTTGCTAAGGATATTGAATACTGCATATGTGCCTCAAGAAATTTCAGTAAACCAACTCGAAGGAGTTGTTGCACACGTAAACACAAGGAATGGTCCTGGTTTTACGGACCTAGAGTTGACGCTGAAGGGAAGAAATCATAACATCGTGTTGCATATTTCGATTGAATGTCGTGGAGCTGTTATGTCCCATGTTTTGGTTGACACCGGGTCATCTCTAAATGTACTTCCTAAGAAAGAATTAATGAAACTAGACGCTCGAGGGCTGATGTGTATGCCTAGTGATTTAGTGGTGAGAGCTTTCGACGGAACCAGACAATCAGTGTTCGGAGAGGTGAAACTGCCTATTCAGGTAGGGCCAGAAGTGTTCGATGCAGTGTTTTATATAATGGACATCCAGCTGGCCTACAGCTGCTTATTAGGCCGTCCGTGGATCCACTCAGCAAGAGCTGTGACCTCCACGCTGCATCAGAAATTCAAATATATGGTCGGTGGCAGCATCGTCACGGTATGTGGGGAAGAGGACAAAATGGTTAGCCATTTGTCGTCGTTTAAATATGTGGAAGTGGATGGGGAGATCCACGAAACTCTCTGTCAAGCATTCGAAACGGTCCAGGTTAAGGACAAGTCTCCTGCAACGAGCAAAGCGCCCAAGGTGGCCATATCTTCTTTCAAGGAAGCCCAGGCGGCAGTGTAGTCTGGGGCAGCATAGGGTTGGGGCCAGGTGCTTGACATCCCCAACAAGCAGGATAAGTTTGGCTTAGGGTACAACCCGTCTGCTTCATCATCCTCACAGAGCGTGCCGCGCTACAAAGGACCAGTGTTGTTCACCCCAGAAGGTGTCATTTTCAAACGCATCAACGCTGTTTTCGATGAGGAAAGGGATGGCGATTGCGACATGGATGCCTGGATCAAGCCTTGCACACCAGGACAGAGTCTGCACAACTGGTCTATCCAGGAGTTCATTCAAGTGACTACTGAACAATAATGATCTATTTTCCCGATTATTGTATGACCCTATGTTCTACCCGGAGCATAGGGGTATTATGTCAGGGCTTTGCTTGTTTATAATTTAACATTTTTGTTAATAAATCAAAGGGCGTTATTTCTCATTCAAATTTTGTGATCCTTTTTATTCCTGTTTTATGTTTAACAATAAAATGGCAATGTGGTTTTGTGTTGCATATCATTTGAAGCATTTAACCATTTATCATTGCAGGATCCACATTATAGATAACACCGATCAAGAACCTTCTATGACTCACTTCGACTTTGATCACCCGATATTTCTAGCCGAAGAAGAGATTGATGAGGATGACGACTTGCCGGAAGAGTTGGCTAGACTCTTGAAACAAGAAGAAAAGATCATTCTGCCTCATCGGGAAGAGATTAAGGTCATCAATTTGGGTTCTGAAGAAGTTGTCAGAAATGTCAGAATAGGGGCTGCACTGCAGAGTAAAAATCAAGGAAGAGGTCCAGAAGCAGTTGGACACAGGATTTTTAGCCGTGACAACTTACCCTTTGTGGGTCGCCAACATAGTGCCTGCGCCGAAGAAAGACGGTAAGGTACGAATGTGTGTTGATTATCGGGATTTGAATAAGGCGAGCCCAAAGGATGATTTCCTGCTCCCTCATATTGACGTATTGGTCGACAACACTGCTCAATTCTCTGTATTCTCCTTTATGGATGGTTTTCCGGTTATAACCAAATTAAGATGGCACCAGAGGATATGGAGAAAACGACGTTTATCACGCCGTGGGGGACATTTTATTATAAGGTAATGCTCTTTGGGTTGAAAAACACAGGGGCAACCTATCAGCGGGATATGGTCACTTTGTTTCATGATATGATTCATCACGAGATTTAAGTATATGTTGATGACATGATAGCAAAGTCCCAAACGAAGGAAGGACATTTAGTCAATTTACAGAAACTGTTTGAAAGGCTCAGGAAATTCAGGTTGAGGTTGAATCCTAATAAGTGTACTTTCGGAGTACGGTCAAGAAAACTACTGGGGTTTATTGTTAGCGAAAAGGGAATCGAGGTCGATCCTGCCAAAATTAAAGCTATACAAGATATGCCAGCGCCTAAGAGAAAAAAAGAGGTTCGTGGCTTCTTGGGGAGGTTGAACTACATTGCTCGGTTCATATCTCACCTGACAGCCACGTGCAAACCAATGTTCAAATTGTTGAAAAAAGATCAGGCGGTCGTCTGGAATGATAGATGCCAAAGGGCATTTGACAAAATCAAAGAGTATCTGCAAGAACCTCTGATATTGATACCTCTAGTAGCAGGAAGACCATTAATCATGTACTTAATGGTTCTTGAGAACAACATGGGTTGCATTCTCGGTCAATACGACGAGATCGGAAGAAAAGAGCACGCCATATACTATTTGAGTAAAAAGTTCACAGATTGTGAGTCCCGTTACTCGATTTTGGAAAAAACGTGTTGCGCACTCGCGTGGGCTGCCAAACGTTTGAGACAGTATATGCTTAATCATACAACCATGCTGGTTTCGAAGATGGATCTGATCAAGTATGTCTTCAAAAAGAAAGTGCTTTTAGGCAGGATTTCCAGGTGGAAAATGGTACCGATAGAGTACGACATCCAGTATGTTTCCCAAAAGGCCATCAAGGGAAGTGTTCTGTCAGAGTACCTTGCTGAACAGCCTGTCGAAGATTATCAACCAATGAAATTTGAGTTTCCTGACGAGGACATCATGTTCCTTAAGATGAAAGACTGTGAAGAGCCATTACCGGACGAGGGGCCAGAGAGGAGTTCTCAGTGGCAACTGATATTTGACGGTGCTGTTAATTCGTATGGAAGTGGAATCGGGGTAGTCATTACGACTCCCCATGGGTCTCATATCTCATTCACTGCCAGGTTAACATTCTTGTGCACCAACAACGAAGCAGAATATGAAGCGTGCATCATGGGTTTAGAAGAAGCCATTGATCTGAGGATCAAGAATCTCGATGTATACGGTGATTCAGTGCTTATCGTTAATCAAATCAAAGGAGAGTGGGAAACCCGACAGCCCAATTTAATTCCCTACATGAACTATGCGAGAAGGCTGTTGCCATTCTTCGATCGTGTGGAATTCCATCACGTGCCTCGAGCGGAGAACCAGATGGCAGACGTTCTGGCTATGTTAGCATTGATGTACAAAGTGAACTTCTGGAATGATGCTCCTAGAATTGTCATTTCTCGCCTCGACAGACCGACGTTCGTATTCTCCATTGAAAAAGCTGCCGATGGCAAGCCGTGGTTTTACGACATCCAAAATTTCCTCAAGAAACAAGAGTATCCGCCAGGGGCTTCGGCCCAGGATAAGAAGACTCTGAGGAGGTTGTCTGGTAACTTCTACCTGAACCCAGATGGTGTGCTTTACTGAAGGAACCATGACCTGGTGTTATTGGGATGCATGGACGAAAAGGAGGCAACGTTGCTTATGGAAGAGGTCCACGAAGGAAATTTCGGTACACATGCCGGTGGGCATGCAATGTCTCAGAAATTATTACGAGCAGGGTATTATTATCTAACCATGGAGTCATATTGTTTTAAATTTGCGAAGAAATGCCATAAATGCCAGATTTATGCAGACAAAATTCATGTACCGCCGATCCCGTTGAATGTTATGGCGTCCCCGTAGCCTTTCTCTATGCGGGGGCATTGATATGATTGGTAAGATTGAGCCAACCGCATCTAATGGACATTGTTTCATTTTGGTATCCATCGACTACTTCACCAAGTGGGTTGAAGCAGCCTCGTATGCGAACGTCACCAGGAAAGTCGTAGCCCGATTTATAAAGAGGGACATCATCTGTAGATACAGAGTGCTCGAGCGAATCATTACTGACAATGGTTCGAATCTTAACAATAAGATGATGAAGGAGTTATGCCAGAACTTCAAGATTGAGCATCACAACTCATCGCCCTATCGGTCGAAGATGAACAGCATTGTTGAAGCGGCCAACAAAAACATCAAGCGAATAGTGCAAAAGATGGTTGTCACTTACAAGGATTGGCATGAGATGTTGCCCTTTTCTCTTCATGGTTATCGTACTACAGTGCGCACTTCAACTGGGGCAACTCCCTTCTCGCTGGTATATGGTATGGAAGCGGTCCTACCATTGGAGGTCGAGATTCCCTCTTTAAGAGTTCTGGTCGATGTCAAGCTCGATGAGGCAGAATGGATACAAAACAAATTAAACCATCTCAGCCTGCTGGATGAGAAGAGACTAGCGTCTGTCGCATACAGTCGGCTGTATCAGAGCCGGATGAATAAAGCTTTCGATAAGAAGGTGCGCCCTTGAAGCTTTCAGACGGGCGATCTTGTGCTAAAAAAGATTCTCCCACCACAATCAAATCACAGGGGCAAATGGACTCCCAACTACGAAGGTCCGTATGTTGTTCAAAAGGTCTTCTCCGGATGAGCCTTGTTATTGTCCACCATGGATGGCGAGGACTTTACATCCCCTGTGAACACGGATGCAGTTAAAAAATACTTTGCTTAAAATGACCCGTTGGACGGAAAAAGAATATCCAGGAAAAAATGGGGCATCCCGGCGAACCATGAAAAAGAATGGGTTCGGGAAAAAGTTAGGGATATAAAGGAAAATATATAAACCCGCAAAGTCAAAAACCTGGAAAGGCGGCTTTGGCAAAAATGGGTATCCCGGTGAATTGAAAACCCAAAAGGGCAGTTCACGTAAAAGTTAGGGATTGAAAAGAAAATGACTGTGATTTGCGAGTGATACTTCATTGCTTAGTGGATTGGGAGAATCTGCGGGCCGTTTATCCGAATCAATCTCTTATAAAGACGAAGCATCGGGAAAGCATCGAAGTCAGGCGAGTCATAGAGGGATCAGCTCATGGTGTTCGTCTACACCATATTGCCGACATGTCTGTACACTTTTGTATATCTCTGTACATATTTGTATATTTCTTGCACAACTTCCTCTTTTCAGGGGTTGCATCTGTTGTAAAACTTTGCCTATTCACAGGCCATTTATCAATAAACATATATTATTCAGTAATCTGTTTGCTTTGTTTTAACTTTTACTATTTTGTTTGTGAAAAACGCCCGATGTTTGTGATAAACTTGCGCATGTATAAACTTGCAGGCCTTGGCCGATAATCATTAAAACTTTGATTTAACTGAACAACATCATGAATGACGACTGAGATAGTGCCTTTCGTGTAGGATATCTTGTCTATTTATTCATTTTTGCAGGGTTGTTACCCTTGGGGCAAAGAGGTAGGGATGAAAGTAGCTTTCTCCCCAACCAGAGTCCATTCCCCAACAATTGGAGTTTGCGTCTCTATCCCCAGTGGAGTTGTATGCTTGGTTAAAGGAGCAGTTAAGTGTGTATCTTTATCCCCGGAAGTTGGTCGATATACATTTGATCCCCACAGATTGCAGGTATGTGCCTACTCCCCAGCAAGGCAAGATCAGATTTCCCTCCACCAGACAGGTATGGAATCGTTCCCAGCAGTGGGTTAGCACATAATTTCTCTAGCAGATCGTCCGTAAATATTCAGCTCTCAGCAGTTCAGACCAAGGTCTCCGGCAGAGTTGATCCCCCTGCAGATTTGGTGATTCCCCGGCAGGTAGGATGTGATCCCAGTGTCCGGTCATCTTTCCTCAACGAAGTTTTTGTTCCCCGGGAGAGTCGTAGCCTGGAAGGCTATTCATGGTAGTTGATATTCTCCGTCGAGTGAGAGTGGCTGTTTAGCAGGCCGTTCGCCTCCTACGTAGATTCGTCTATTTCCCCAGAAGGTTTGTCTTCCGGAAGGATGTCCATGGCATTTTCCCCAACTGAGTACTCCCAGTATCGGAGGTAGGTCTTCGCAGTTTGCGTCGTTTTCTCCGGCAGAGGTGGTTGTTCCCCAGAATGTTATATTCTGGCAGGCTATTCAGGGCTGATGTCCCTAGTAGAACATGGTTAACCCCGGGAGGTGTATCGTTATTCCCCAGCAGGGTCGTTTTCTTTTCCCAGCAGGGTGGTTTCTGTATCTCCAGCATTTATTTTGTTGGGTTAGTTCTGTTGCATCTGCATGCGTGTATAGCATCTACCCAAACGCGTAGCATTTCCATTTTGTATGGAGCATTACGCCATATTCAAACATGTGCATGCGAAACATAAGCCAGGTTGTTACCTTTTTGTTTGCAGGTGTATCTCCGACAGATGACTGATATCTTAGCCCGTAGGTCGTCCAGACCACAGTAATGGGTGTTGCTATTTCCTCGTCCGTTGAGTATCCAGACTCCGGTCAACCTTCGTTGAGCGTTCAGGCTCCGGCTTATTTCGTTGAGCATTCAGGCTCCAGTTCTTTTGTCCGTTGAGTATCCAGACTCCGGTTAAGTACGTCGAGCATCCAGGCTCCGGTTTATTTGGTTGGGTATCCAGACCCTGATGAATAGATTTACGGTCAGTTCCGTTGAGTATCCAGACTCCAGTAAGTTCCCCATTCGTGATGAATCCCTTATTGCGTCGAGCATCCAGGCTCCAAAAAAGTCGTTGACTCGTTTTCTTCGTTGAATATTCAGTTCCCGATGATTTGAAAAGTGTTCTTTCATCCCGCGTGGTATCCAGGCCCCGACTCATATTATTCCCCATTCGTGTCCTTAGACTTCAGCTAGTCATATTGTAGAAGGCTCACTTGGTCTTCAGACCTTGTTAAGACTGGTGATATGTCCTCTTCGTCTGTTGAGTATCCAGGCTCCAGTCTATGTCGTTGAGTATCCAGACTCCGACAAATTTTCAACTCATGATGTATTTCTTGGCCTGGTATGGTAGTCAGACTATGGCAATTCGTGATGTGATTCATTTCGTTCGTAGAGTATCCAGACTCCGGCAATGTGAAATAGTGTCTTAAAAACCCTGTGGTATCTAGACTCTTATGAGTATTTCTTCGTTCGTTGAGTATCCAGACTCCGGTAAACCTTCGTTGAGCGTTCAGGCTCCGGTGATTTCCCAGTTGGCATTATTGCTCTGTCCATTGAGTATCCAGGCTCTGGTCAATTACGTTGAGCATTCAGGCTCCGGTTTCTCCATTGAATATCCAGATTCCGGTGAATTTTCAATTCGTGAGGTACCGTTCTCTCCGTTGAGTACCCAAACTCCAGTAAAGGTCAGTTGGGTCTGAGATCCTGATAAGTTCCGTGGTTATATTTCTTCTCCTTTGAATATCCAGATTCCGGTAAATGTCCGATTTATGAGGTATTGCGTTGTCCCTTGAGTATCCAGATTCCGGTAAATACCCAGTGAAATTGCCATCTTCATTGAGCATTCAGGCTTCGGATTCTTTATTTCGTTGAGCTTTCAGGCTCCGGTTTATCCTGACTATTACATTGAGCGTCCAGGCTCTGGTCCGTCCGTTGAGTATCCAGACTCCGGTCAACTTCGTTGAGTATTCAGACTCCGGTAATTCGATGTACGGTATCTAAGTCATGACATGTTTAAATTTGATTTCTTAATTCGTGTGGTAGCCAGACTATGGCAAGTCTAGATGGGCATTCTTTCATCCGTTGAGTATCTAGACTCCGGTCGTTTCATTGAATACTCAAACTCCAGTTTTACGTTGAGAATTCAGGCTCCGTCGAATTACCAATTTCTGACATGAGTTTCTTTTTCCGTTGAGTGTTCAGACTCCTACCAGTTACATTGAGTGTTCAGACTCCGACTAGTTACGTTGAGTGTTTAGACTCCGGCTTTTACGTAGAGCGTCCGGGCTCCGGCAAGTGTCCAGTTTCAAATGTGACCTTCTTTGTCCGTTGAGTGTTCAGACTCCGTTCGTTACGTCGAGCATTCAGGCTCCGGTTTATTGCGTTGAGCATCCAGGCTCCGGTTTGTTTCGTTGAGCATCCAGGATCCGATTGTACGTTGAGTATCCAGGCTCCGGTTAATTTCCAATTCGTGGTATTTCCTATTCTATGTTGAGCATCCAGGCCCCGGTTCCTTCGTTCGTTGAGTATCCAGCCTCCGGCCATAATGTTGAGTATCCAGGCTCCGACAATTTGAAAGGTTACCCTTCAACCTATATGGTATCCACACCATGACGTAGTTGTTGATGAATGCGTTCATCCTATTACTGTTTTCCCCAAGCAGAGTTACTTGGTTAAGTTTCTCTTTTCTCCCTACTAGATTTGCTTGGTTTAAGCTTCTCTTCCCCAACGGAGTATTCTTGTGATTATTCAGATATCTTCGGAGATTGTTATTCCTTTTCAGAGTTTGCAGTTTATTTCTGCGGTTGGAAAATTTCCGAGTTCGTTGGTATTCAACCGCCTTTTACCTTGATTGCTTGAAAGTCGTTCGCTTTTCACCCAGTCAGGTCCAATTCGTTTGAATAGGGGCAACTGTTGCACCCCAAAATTTGCCCAACCTTTTCTTTACTTGGTTTATGTTTCATTGCATTCATATAGCATTAGTATTTGCATACCATTATCCATGTACAGGGGATTGAGAGAAGTGTGCCTAGCAAGAGAAGATTACCAAATTTTCCAAGCCTAAGAAAGAGGTCTTATTCAAGCTATCAATAGCTTATCATCATCATAGGAAAGTCAAAGTTCTTTGGAAAGAGCAGATGAATGAATATGGTTCACCTTCTATCTTGGAGGCCATGTGAAGAGCATCAGATGATATGAAGTCCATGGTTATGGATGGAGAGAGTTGTATAAGCTCATTAGATGTCTTAAGGGTCATTGAGGGGCTTGTGCAAGTCATTGTATCAAGTGCAAGAGGCCACAGTCAAAGGTGGTGCATTAGGGTTTTCCTTTGGTCAACCCTAAGTCAACAGTGGATTTGAAAGAGATTAAGACTCAATTACAAGTATTTGTGATCATGGAATATTGTGTCGAGATGTCTAATATATCATTTCAAGATCAATTCATCAAGAATCAAGTGTGTGAGAAGTTGCTAAGCTAGGTTTTCTAAGCTTGTTAGTGTAAAATCCCCTATTTAGTGCCTAACTTCAAGACCACATACCTCAAGATACAAGCCTCATCTCATCTTGACCTTAACATAAAACTTATAGAGCATGTTTCTAGCTTTCTTTTGAGTACTATAATGCATCCATTGGGTTTCCAGAACTTAAGATATGAAGCTGACAAGTTACAGGTCATCAGATGAATGTGATTTTGGTCAACAAAAGTCAACCAAATTCCAAGGCTTTTTTGACCTAGAAGGATGTTTCTCCTCACTTTGACCCAAACATAAAAGTTTTTCCTTATGATCTTATATTTCCAAAAAGTACTAGAAGTCTTTCATCTGATTTGTAGAGCTCAAGATATGAAGCTTGCAGTGCAGGGGTATTTTGGGAAACTTTGTTTATAGGCCATTTTGGTTATAGGTCAATTTCACAACTTTGAACACCTCAAAGGGAACCTTTTACAACATCAAACTTGCTTCAAATAGCATCCTTTGCATCATTAAATCATCACTTATCATGAGTTTGGATTGGACTTGGAGGATGGTGAATGAAAATTCATGGAAAAAGCCTTAAAAGCCATAAATCCAAATAAATTCATTTGGAACCAATTTCAATCAAGTGTGTGCATTTTTTGAGTCTACAAAACATACTAAATATGATGCCAATTTTAAAATTTCAATTTGAGGTCATTTGCATGGTTAATTTAAAGGTTGCTTCACATTGAAGCAACACATCCAAATCTCACTATAAGATCAAATTAAGGAACAATCCTCATCCATTGGATCAGTTTACAGTGCAAGCAAGCTAATTGAACAAGTAACCAAGCCATTGAAGCACTGTTTTGCACGCAAAATGAAGCACTCATAACAAAATTTTGGATTTTAATTGGATACTCATGGGCTTTGACTGGGCTTTATTTGCATATGGATCCATTGTATATAAACTCAACATCATTCACAAAGTCTCAGAATTGGATTTGGAGTGAGATTGATCAAGAAAACAGTTGCAACTACTCAAGAACAAGTGAAAATCGAATTCTTCAATTCATCCAATTTCAAGCAAAATTGAACGCATCTAAAGCTTCCTTGAAGATTGTGGAGTGTTTCTGGATTATTTTCTTCAAGAATCATCAAGGTTTCAAGGTCCAACGGAGCTATTCTGTTAGGTAACCTACTCTTCCAAATTTCTCTCTGTATAGGTAGCAATCACACGCCATTCTTGCATATTCATGCTCACTTATCATCATAGATGGATTCTGGTTAGGTTTAGTTAAGATTCGTGACAATTCTTGAGGAACGCTTGATTTTGTTTTGCTGCAGTTTGGCTGATTTAGGACGTGTTAAGCTTAGATAATTATAGATTCTTGATCAGTGGAGAGTGTAGATGAATTTAGACTATTCGTTTGAGAGTTTTGGTGAGGTTTTACTCAACCTGATATTTTGCGCTACCGGAGAATATGACCGGAGCCACCGTGCTCCGGCATCTGTAATTTCCCTCCACCGGAGATGTTTGAATCTCCATTTCCACGTATGGTGCCATCTCACCATTAACGCTTGTTGACTCTGAATGATCCAATGGCCAGGATCATTAAACGGTTAAATGGACCTTGGGCTTAGTTTCTAATTGAACCCCCAGCATAGTGAAGCCCATATAATACACGTGAATTGATTGTTGTTTGCACCACTGTTTTTTCAATTTTCATTTCTTTTTCATTATTTTCTTATTTCATAATCTGTTTTATTTTAATCAAATTAAAATACTTCCAAATGTCAATAAATCTCACAAAAATAATTTCTAAGCACTTTAAGATGTAAATTGAATTTAGGAATTTTTGGTTTTATTTTTTCTAAACATTTTTCAGTTAATAATAATAATTCATTTGGAAGTGTTTCAATTGGATTAAAAGTTGCACATCTTGCATTCTTGATTTTATTTTGTGATGATTTCTTCGTATAAATGCTTGATCTCTTTTGTGCATATCATTGACACATTTATCGATTTTTATGATATTTTTCTCTCTGGTTTTAGTACCATTTGGTTAGGGTTTTGGTTGAACCTTTAGGACCTTCCCTTTACACTAGTTCTTAGAACATCCCTAGAACTTTCCCCTCTGTTTGCCTAGTTAGGTTTAGATTTTTTCCGCACAATCTTTACCCCTAGTTCCTAACACTAGAGGGATCCCATAGGATTTTATTTGGAGTTTTTAGGAGTAGTTTACTATTTTTAGTATATTTTAAACTTTAGGTCACCCTTGTATGGTTTCCACCCTAACACTTGAACTAGTTTGCCCCCTATTTGAACTTTGTGCATTGTTTGAGCACCCAACTTTGTGTATCCATGTCACATACCTATTAAGGCATTTGCATGTTAATTTTTATGCCCTAATCATGTTCTTAACTTGTTTAAGTTTAGACTTCTTTTAGGTATTCCATTTAGGGTTCTCCATGTGTACATGTTGCATGATCTTCATCTTTTGCATGATTCTTTTACAACCATTTTGCCCATTCCTTTTCAAGTAATTTGTACACATATTTCTCTCCTAATCTCTCTATGTCCTATGACCTGAGGATCCTACTTGTGGAAGCTTAGTTCCTCCTTTGGAGGAATTTAAAGCATGTCATAAGAAGTTGAACCTTTGAGGACTACTTATGTGTTTTGCTTGCACATTGAATGTGGTATGTTTGGTTGAGTGCCCTAGTAAGTTACCTTGGTTCTCACTTTGCTTACCATCATCTTATGAAGTCATTTTCTTCTTCCCTCTTCATGTTGTGTGCTTTTGTGCATTAGAATAGAAGTAGTGCATGTGTAGGTTTTTCCCTTTTAATCTCCTACTTGCATTTAAAGGTTGAGATGAGCTTGTGGAGGTTTTCACCCAACATTTTTTCCTCCCTTTGCTTGGATGTTATTTTATCTTTGTGATTTCCTTGTTTGAATTAAAGGTTGAGGTGTCCTCCCTTGCTTGTATGTTGCATTTCATGTGCATTCATTCACATTCATATTTCATTTACTTAATGATTTTGCTCATTGTTCTTCTTCCTTTCTTCACATGTTCCCTTAGGAATTATCACTTCCTTGTTTAAGGATAGTGATGATAGAACTTTAGGGTTAATCCTTGGCATGATAACAAATAGGATAGAATTCCCTTCTAAACTCAAATTTAGGACCATCAAGCATGATAACTTTAGGGTTTTGACTTAGTCCCCTTTAGAAGTCCTTCTTCTCTTCTCATCTTCAAACAATTCTAACACACCTAATAAAGGCTAATGAGTATTGTAAGTTACAAGCCTTAAGCTACTTAGGAAATGGTTATTGGGGGATTTCCCTTTAATGGCCAGAATGTTTAGTGTAACACCCTTTGGGTGATATGCGACGCATTCACTCCTAAGTCATAGTCTCTAGTGCAATATGAATTACAAACATTCATTTAAAACACTTCTCTAATAAAAGACAAAAACAAACAGTCAAACTCCTCTTTTTCCCTTTGGGGCTCCCTTAATCAAGGAAAACATTTTCATAAACAAGAGTGTTGTTAACTCTTAGTTCTACCGCAAACAGGTAACGCCTAAGTCTCCAAAGGTAGAGCTGCATACACCTAATTGCTAGAACTGATTGTTAACCCTACTCGGGTAAAAACAGTTGAACGAACCGGTGTTCGTATTTACCCGAACTACGTTTGCTCTGATTTCTCATACCAGATGAGAATACGTAGGCAAAAGACGGAGATGTCTTGGTGAGAAACCTTTCCCCGCCTTTCACCCGTAGTTAGCCGAACTACGTTGACTCTGATTTCTCGTACCAGAAGAGAATACGTAGGCCCAGAACAGTGATGCTCTGTCGAGTCACTTTTCTTTTCTTTTGTCCCAGACCTTTAGTTAGATAGTTTCAATCACCCTTTCTAGATAGACAACCAAGTGTGGATTCCGTCGAGTACGACGGACGTGAGGGGTGCTAATACCTTCCCCTTGCGTAACCGACTCCCGAACCCGAGATTTGGTTACGATGACCAATCTTATCCCTTCTTCGTCAGGTTCTCTCTGCTCGTTTCCTTTCCCTCATTGGGTTAAATAACGAACGGTGGCGACTCTTCTATCATTGTCGGCACCTTTTTTCACAGTAGCGACACCTAGAAGTGGAGAAGTTAATGCTATCCTTAGACATGTAATCAGGGTCGTATGTATTGCCTGTTGGTTTGAGCCTTGTGATATCGACTATGTTGAACAGGGTAGGGGTCATCATTCCACAAGGAAGATGGAGAGTTTAGTGGGTGTTATCCCAAAAATACAAAGAAGAGAGAATCATTTTTAAGCAATAGTCTGGGCCTACCTTCGATAACATGATTAAATCATAAATACCCATGTCTTTACAGGTTTAGGACTTTGTTTTCTCTAATTTTTCTAGCCAACTTAAATAATCAGAAGGATCCTTAAAGGAGGGGCTTGCTCGAAATACCCTAAATTTGTTCGTATACCTAAGGTCAATGGCCTCTTCAGTAGAAGGAGTGCCCTGGTTGGCAGGATTAGGGTCCTCATTGTTAGCCCTAGGTTTGTTAGGATGGCCTATGGGTTTGTACCTATGGTAAGTTGGGAAGAAGTCCTTAAGTTTTCTAGGATCAGCATCTACATCAGATAAAGGACCAAATAAAGCCAATGGTTTACCAACAACAGAAAGAGGACTAAGTACCTAGGATTCATAAATTCTTCTTTTTTCTTCAGCAAGCGGTTCAGGTAGGTACTATTGGTTTCCCATCATAGTTGGACCGTTGATGGTGTCAAATGGAAGAAGTTGAGAAATCTTCTTAGGAGCCTTCACGGGTTTAGTAGATTCCTTGGAGGCTTTGGTTACATCTTTGTTGGAACAGTTTAAGGAAGCCATTGTTGAAATGGAGTTAAACTAGGTTGTTTGAAGGAGAAGAAGATTGTGAGTTTAGGCATTCAGAAAGTGTAAAAAGAGGAAAACAAATGAAAAAGGGGTATTTATAAGGGTGGAAGCAGAAGCAGTTCTGAAACAACATTTATGGTTAAAATGGGAGTGGGATACGTGTTCTATCCTCTATCCTTGATGAAACGGTGGCAGTTAGTGCCTAACCCCATGATCTCCTAGGGTCTAGGATATGTGATAATGGCAAAGATTCTCACATGGGTTTTGAGGGAATGTTTTATAAAAGGTAATCATGACCATGATGTCATAGGCATGTTATAGAAGCTAAACCGTTTATAGTAGTGACTCATCAGAGACTTCGAATCACACATGGATTAATTAAGGCGTCGAATAAAGTTATAAAAAATGTCTTTTTCTTCAGCGCTATGGAAAATGACATCTTTGGGGAACAATTTGTTAGCTCCAAATTTCGAATCCTGAGATTAATTTTGATGGAAATAATAAAGTTATTTGAATTCGACAAAGTGGGACACTTATTTTCAGTCGAAGCAACCTTGTCATGCAAGGAGGATATATTGAATAAGAAGTGAAGAAAAATATGTTAAAGTTTTAGAAGGTGGTTTGACAGAAGATGGTGATATTGTTTCGACATTTGATTTGAATTCAAATAAAGGAGGAAATTTTTGTTCTTATCCACATTTGTGAAGGAGACACGTGGAGCTTTTCTAAGAAAAGGAGACATACCGAATGCCACTTGTAATTTGTTTATAGGAAGACCGTTAGGGTTGGTTATTTTTTATCATTATAAATAGAGGGTTTTAGTGCTAGGATCGGGGTGTTCCAAATTTGTACAAAGTTTCTGAAATTACTCAAAGTATCCATGTGTAGAGAAAAAGAGTTTGTCGAAGAAAATGTACGTTTGATTACACCATATTTTTTTACATTTTAATGCAAATTTCATCTTTTCACCATAAAGTCTATCTTTTTATTATTCAAGTTATTTTTCAATGCATTTAATTGTCTTTGATTAAGTTTTTGCACCTCATTTTTTTAAAATTTTGAAGTTGATAGTTGTTAGATCATGGATATTGTTGAAATATTCACTAGTTCCCAAACTTTAAATTGAGAATTACTAGCACATGTCTTAGGATTTGTGTGGTCGATCCTGTACGTAACCCAATTCTTTTTTAATTGGAAAGACCAGCGGTTGTTTACTAATTTTTCCAGTAAACAATAACACACTTGCAACAGAGGATATTGGTGACGTATCAATCAAGAGAAATAATGGTGAGAACTCCTTGATTAAAGATGTGTTGTATATCTCGGGAATCAAATGTAATCTTTTAAGCATTAGTCAATTTCTTGAAAGAAATTATAAGATTCACATGGAAAACAAAGTGTTGGAAGTTATGGATGCAAATAGGAATTTGATCCTAAAGACCAATATGACTTAAAACATAACTTTCAAAGTTGAATTGAAAGTAATGGAACATAGATGTATTGCAAAGGCCGCTAGTAGAGAAAAATGGATATGGCATTGTAGGCTTGGGCATTTGAATTTTAAGGACGTCATCAATGCTATGAAAAAAAACATGGTTACGAAGCTGCCGTTGATTTATATGCCAACCGAAGTATGCGAAAAATGTGTGTAGACCAAGCAATATCGAGACCGCTTTAGCAATGGTACAGGGTGCAAAACCATATGTCATCTTGAGGTGGTTTATTTGGATGTTTGTGGGCCGATGCAAGTTGACACATGGGTCGTCCCAAACAATTTGAAGGTCCTGTTCTATTTTAAAATTAGGCCCTTAATAGATGAAAAAAAAAACAAATTAAAAAAAATCATATTTCATTTAAATTAAAAATAAAAAAGACGGAAGTATTCAAGAAGTTCAAATTCATGGTAGAAAGACAAAATGATCACAAAATCAAAATTCTAAAAACAGACGGTGGAGGTGAATATGTCTCAAATGATTTAGGGAAATTTTTTTGATCAAGGGGGCATTATACATGAGTTGGTTCCGCCCTATACGCCTCAACAAAATAAAGTTGCCGACAGGAAGAATTGATTGATCATGAACATGGTGAGAAGCATGTTGAAAGGGAAGAACTTGCTAAAAGAATTATGGAGAGAAGTGGTATCCTCACTGGCATATTTGTTGAATAGGTGTCCAATAAAGAAAATTGAAAATATTACACCCGATGACTCTTGGTCCAGATTCGAGCCAAATATGAGTCACTTGAAGGTATTTGATTCGGTTGTGTATAGACATGTTTCAGATCAGCTTGGAAGGAAGCTAGATGACAATGGAGATAAAATGATGCTTATTTGATATCACTCTACGGGTGGATACAAACTCTATGACGCTGTCAACAAAAGAATTATGATCAGTAGGGACATGATTTTTGATGAGATGAAGGGATGACAACATGCTAAGTTTAATTCAAATAGTGTCGTACTTGTTCCCGTAGTGTTTGAAAATTCAAAAAACATGCTACCAGTGAAGTCCAAATTGAAGGAAATGTGAGAAGATTAATAAGGTAAATAGGCATGCCCGTAAGACTACAAGATTGTGAGTTGTTCCCATATAATGAAATAAACGACAATGGTGATCTCGTCCATTTTGCGTTTATGGTTGAATTTGAACCCATGAGAATAGATGAGGCCTTGAGTGATCCAAAAGATTATGCTATAAAGGAAAAGATAAAGTCAATTGAGAAAAATAAGACATGGGAACTAGTTGATATATTGAAAGGAAAGAAGCTAATTAGTGTAAGATAAGTGCACAAAATGAAGGCAAATCCCAAGGATGAAATAATCAAGCATAGAGTTTGATTAGTTGCAAAGTGATTTTGCAAAGAGAAGACATAAACTTTGAAAAAGTATTTGCACCGACAGATAGAACTGAAAGATTAAGCTAATTGTTGGTATTAAAAATAACAATAATTGATCGATCTATCAAATGAATGTCAAATATGCATTTTTGAATGGCCCTTTGGAAGAGGAAGTGCATATGCCACTACCACCTAGTTTTCTTGTGAAAAAATAGGAAAAATAAGTTCTATAGATAAAAGAAGGCATTGTATGGGATGAAGTAAACACCAAGGGCTTGAAACAAAAGAATTGATGAGTTTCTAAAGGAGATATGGTTTGATAAATGCGTATCTGAACATGGTGTGTATGTGAAGAAGGATATAAGAAAATGAGTGATCATCCTATGTCTCTACGTTGATGATTTACTAACTACAAGCAACAATGAATGTTACATTACCGAGTTCAATGGTGATTTAATGAAAGAGTTTAAAATGACCGACCTTAGTCTCATGAAATATTTCCTTGGCATTGAGGTTCACAAGTCCGAAAAGGGACCACTCATGCATTAAAGGAGGTATGCTCTTGAGATTTTGAAGAAGTTAGAAATAAAGCATTGTAATGTTATAATTACCACTGCAGATCCAAGATTGCAATTGTCAAAGAATGAATATGAGCAAGATATTAATCTAACACAGTACATGAGTATGATTGGATCATTTCAATACTTATGAAATACAAGACCGTGCTTGGCATTTAATGTGATCATAGTGAGAAGATTTATGGGGAAGCTAAAGGCATCACACTTGGCAGCCATAAAGAGAAATCTAAGATACGTCAAAGGTTCAATTGGATGGATAATTCTATTTTCTGCAATGGATAAAGGCAGAAGCTGCAAATTGATTGGTTATACCAATTCAAACTAATGTGAAGATAAAGATGACAGAAAATCCACTACTTAATAGATCTTTATGTATGGTGAAACACTAACATCTTGGTGTTTTAAGAAGGAATCATTTGTGACACTCTCTTCTTGCGAGACTAAGTACATTGCAACGTCTATAAGTGTGTATCAAGTTGTATGGTTGATGAATTTGATGAAGGAGTTATGCAACGGAGAGTGTAAAGTTGTGACATTAATGTTAGATAATGTTTTCACTTTAAACCTTGTCCAGAATTTTATTGCACATGGGAGAAGCAAACATACTGAGATATGATTTCACTACTTGAGAATGAAGAAAATTGAAGTTATGGTATTGCAAAAGTGAAGATTAAGTGTCTGATCTGCTAATCAAAGGAATGTCAATTGAAGTGTTCAAGAGGTTGAATAAACACATGTGTATGGAAGACTTAAATTAAGGTGGTGTGCTGAGAAAATAGTAATTCAAGCGGTCATGTGGTTATTAATAGTTCAATAAGTGATTACTAATAGTTCAACATGTGATTACTGATAGTTCAGTAAATGGTTATTGATAGTTTAACATGTGGTTACTGATAGTTTAGTAAGCGATTATTGATAGTTCAACATGTGGTTATAGATAGTTCATCATGTGATTAATGCTAACTATGTGTCGCTACTGCGAAAATCGGCGCCGACTAAACAGAAGAGTCGCCACCGTGCGTTATTTATCCCAAAGGAGGGAAAGGAAACGCTCGAAGTAAACCTAACGCAAAGACGGGAAAGGAATGGTCATCGCAACCAAATCCTAGATTCGGGAGTCGGTTACGCAAGGGGAAGGTATTAGCACCCCTCACGCCCGCCGTACTCAACGGGATCCATGCTTGTCTTCTAGTACGGATTGTTATTCTATCTACTCTAAAGGTCTGGGGTTAAAAGAAAATAAAATGACTCGGCAAAGTATCGCACTTTATGCCTACGTATTCCCGTCTGGAACGAGAAATCAGAGTCAACGTATTTCGCCTACCTACGGGAAAGGAGGGGAAGGTTGCTCGCTAGGATATGGCATCCTATGCCTACGTACTTTCATACAACATGAAAGATCAGAGTAAACGTAGTTCGGGCCACGGAAGACACAGATTTGTCTGACTGTTTTATCTTTCTGAAAAGAGGTTTCTTCTGATTAAGAGTCCAAGCAGACAAAAGTGACACTTTGATGTTTGTTTTGGATCTTTTACGAAAGAAGTGTTTTTTAGTACGTTCATAATCTCTGACGCACTAGAGACTGTGATTCGAGAGTGACTACGTCGTATGTCACCCTAAGGGTAGCACACTAAGCAGTCAGATTACTGAAGAGTGACCCTCCAGCAACCCTTTCTCAAATATCTTAAGGCTCGTAGCGTACGACATCGATTATCCTTATTACGGTGTTTTGAATTGTTTTGAGATGGAAGAGAAAGAAGCTCTAAAAAAACTGGGGTTTGAAAAGGGAATAAAACTAACCTAATGTTGTCATGCATGGATAAAACCTATTGTCTGTCATAATTCCCTCCTGCACAAAGGAAATCATAGATCCTAGGGGATAAACAGAAAAGAAACAGATATATACAGTAAACAGTAAATATGCATGCAATGCAGCAGTACAAGCGAGGCAAGGGAGTCCCACTCAACCTCGAACCTGGGAAAACAATAGGCAAAGTGAAACAGCTTCACTTCAAACCTAAGGGGCAAGCTGAACAAGCCAACAAACAATACAGAAAAGAAAATAAAACCCAACACCAGCTCTGACAGCAACACCAGCTCTTTCAGCTACAGTTGATTAACAGCAAAAAGTTGACAATAATCCTTTCAAGTAAGACCCCATCTTCAATCTTCAATGATCCCCAAGCTTTAGATAAGATCTTGTCTTCAAAAATTTCCAAACTCTGGAAGGCACTGAACCCCAACAAATAAACAGCTTCAAACAGCAGCAGGACCCTAACTTCAACAGATAACTCTCTTTGACAGGTACAGGCTTTATCTTCACCAATATTCAATGGACTCCATTATTCATAGGTTCCCATCTTCAATGCCACCACTCCAAAAGAGAATCAATTAATGATAGATGAAGTTGAGATGTTAAGAGGCTCAGTGACACCCAGGGAAATCACTAAGATCTTAGCATAGCAAGTAAAAGGTATCCTTAAGGTTCTACCCAACCAAAGCTTGCTCTACATCCCTCCTAAGGAGAGATGGAACTTCTTTGGGGGACCTTGTGTCATAGGATGGAATAGAGGCACAAGAAGCTCTCTATGTTTGACAGAAGAAACAATACTATTCTAATGCTCTTCCTATGATCCCTAATCCCTAAGCCTCTGACAAGCCCTCTATCAAAGGAGAAGTCACCAACTCCAAGCTTCTTCAAACCATCCAAGGAAACTTCATTTGATCTTCAAGTCATCCAAGCAAAGCCCAAGCCAAAAGCACTCCAAAATAGCCCCACACAAGCATAACCAAATCCAATACCCAAAGGAGAAACCCAAAATCAACACACAAGTTGCAAAAATCAGATAAAATGCTAGAGCTTATCAGAAAATCCTAGATAAATTTCTAAGGTAACCTAACCCTATACCCAATACCCCATAGGACTCCCAAACCCTAAATCAAACATTCAAACCTCAAACTATGCACAACACCACAACTATATGTTTTGAAACCCTAATTCTAACCCCTCTCCTATTCACCTCTCAAACTAACCTAAATTTTATTCACAAAAATGTGATAAAATTTCTAATAGTACATGCTTCACTAACCTAATCAACCTCACAAGAATCAATCAAAAATCATGCACCAATCTCTCATACTAAATTCATAAAAATGAAGTACTAAACAAATGTAAAATAAAAGCAATAATATTGTAAAATATACCAAAAAATATAAAATGCAAGAAATTAATATTTTTATTATTTCACAATTTTCTAGAGGTCCTAATGAAAATAGGGAAAAAATTCCCATCCAAAAATAATATTTTTCCAATTTAATATGAATTAATTCCTAACTATGCTCTAAACATGAAAAATAAAAAAAAAGAAAGAGGAAATTGACAAACAGGCGTGTCAAATAGCAATGGATCCCAGTTATTAGCCAGTTGGGCCCAGGAGGGGGTGTTAATAGCAAGCGCGCCTTAAGCCCAGACCACATGTTAAAACAAATCAGAAAATGAAGGGAAATTGGAAAACTTGTGTGCTGAATAGCAAGCAATTCCTGTGTATTTTCAAATGGGCCTGGGAAAGGGTGTGTCAATAGCAACAAAATCATGAAGCCCATGCCAATTCTATTAATGAAACAGAGCGTTTAACTCCTCTCAGCCTCTCTCACGAAAATTTTGGAACGCATCCTGGCCCTTGGTTATTGTTATTGGTCAAAGTCCACACTAATCCTAGGGTCCTCATGTTGTCTTCCCCAATTCAAAAGGTTGGAGGGAAAGGTTATCAGACGGTGGCCGGAGGTGGTGCCACCGTCGTCCCCAATCATCAGTATCATCAATCTTCACCTAAACTCAACACTAAACACATCATCCTACTCGTTTCTCCACAAGCAACTCAACCATGCCCTTCATTAACACTGAATCCTCCTCCATTTTAAATCACGAAGCAACTTTCAGAAATTGCTCAAGATTCAAACCTCACTAAACCTAAAATTGATAAGCCTAAATTCATCACCATGCTACACTGAGTCATTCTAACTATCTAACTATGATTAAATCACCAAGAACTGCAAGATATGTCCACCAACAGAAAATGTGCTTGACCTAAAATTGTCTCTAAACATTGAATTTAGTTACCAGAAAGCACCTAGCCATGTTCTACATCACATCTAACTATCTAAAACCTAACAATTATACCTACATCAAGCCATAGAATGAAGTTTACATACCTGCGAATTTTGGATGAACAGAACAAGAAAAGCTTCAAATTAAGCTCCAAGATCCTCCAGACACGATCTATGATCAATTACCAAGCTTCTGTATGCATCAATTGGGGTTGAATCTTCTTGAATTGCCAAATTCGATTCTGACTTGCAAGAGATGAACTCAAAGTGCTATCTCACAATTCTTCAACAATCTTAGTCAGCAATCTATCTGGAATCAATCACCAACACATGATCAAGCTTCTGAATGCAAAAATTTGGATTGAAATGGATCAAATTGGTGTAACCGATTTGGATTTGCAAAGTGAAAATTCAAAGTTCAATATCTCCAATCTCTCTCAATCTGCACCAACCCATGCCTTGAATCATTCACAAACCTTATATAGAACTTGTAGGAATGCTCTAGAAACTTCAGGAATGATCTATGGGAGAAATTCAATATCTCTTACATTTGAAATTACCATCTCATGCTTGTATGTGGCAGCTGAGTTCTAAGCTTGTTGTAACACTTGATTTTGATCCAAATTCTCCTCTAATGACAAATTGAATGGATTGGCAAGGGTTAAGGCCTTGGTTATGCTCTAAAGAGTGGTTTTGCACATGTTACTTATGATGTAAGAAACCACTTTACAAAGGAAGTCATGAAATTAACCCTCAACTCAAAAATGTGGAAATGTCATTGTTTCCAAAATGTGTTTTCCAATCAATTTGGTATGTCATATGGACTGGTTTGGACCTATAGCTCAAAAATCTCAATTTTCCTCTTTGGTTCATTTAAAATCCATCCTTATTTTAGGCCATTTTTGCAATTTTGTGATACAAGCCCTTCCAAGCTCTCATGACTTCTTACCTAGCCCAAAAACATAATTTTAAGCACATCTCATGTTGAACATTTTTCCATTTGAGGAGTGGCAGATAGAGATTTTGATCTATGTTGGAAAGTGACCTATAATTCAACTTTCCCAAAATACCCCTGGATTGCCAAGACCATAACTTGAGTTCCACAAATATTCTTGAGGACTTATAGTACTCAAATTAAAGCTAAAGTCAAGCCCTACAATTATTATGTTGGCCAAGAATCCATTTGAAAACTCCTTGATGGGAAAAAGTTGCTTGGAAGTCAAGTGACTTTCACAGATAAATTTTAGTGTCCTCTGGTGACCCATAACTTGCAAGAACCATAACTTGAGTTATACAAATCTCCTTGAAGACTTCTAGTACTCAAATTAAACCTATTGAGAAGCTCTACAAGTTTCATGTTGTCCAAGAATCCATTTGAAACTTGTATTTGGACTTGTGTGGCTTGGAAGTTCAGTGATATACAGGGGATTTTACCCTAGGAACTCTGTCTCAAACCCCTCCAACCACTCTTGATTCTCTTGAATTTGATCTTGACTCATTCATACACATACTTTAACATTTCAATCCATGACTTCCATGACTTAGAGATAGGTCTTGGTGCCCTTTCTCTACTCTCCTTGACCTAGGGTTACCCAGATGAAACCCTACTTGTACACACCTCAACTGTGGTCCTTGAACTTGATACCATGACTTGTCTAAGCTTCAATAGGGCTCTTTAGGCCTCCCATGAGATCCATACACACCTAAAATTCATGATTCCATGTTGATGATCTTCAATACACCTCAAGTTAGGAGAGAAATCCACCTGTTGACACTCAAATCTCCTCAAAGCTTCAACCCATTCCTTGATAGCTTGGATGTTCTTCAGCTTGAATAAGGCCCCTTGATGTGCTTCTTTAGATAAGGATGGCACTTGATCCCCTGTTTGATGACTTGCTATGTTATGATATGCAAATGATTGGACCATGTACATGATGTGACTATGCAAATGATAATGCAATTAAAACATAAACCAGGTGAAATAGGTTGAGCAAATTTTAGGGTGCAACACTATGTATGTGATTACTAACTAGAAGTTAGTCAGTTAGTAGTATGATCCTATATAGAGGATGTAATACATGTTTGTAAAGTTTATTATCCATCAATATACCATATTTCACCTTAATTTTCTCATTCTCCCAATCTCTCCATTATTCATCAATGTTCTTGTGTTTGAGATTTTTACCCAACAATATATTCAAAATGAACATATTTTTATCAAAATATAATATAATTTGATAGAAAATAATATATTGTTACAATATAGTTTTGACAAGTATATATTACTAGAATGAACAACATGTGTTTTATCAATATTTTTAGTAATAATATTTAGTAAAATTGTAGTTTTAACGTCTTATTATAAATCGTTTTGTTATATAATTTTAAGAACATGAGAATAAATCTAAACTATTAGATTTTAAAATAAATGCTGGAGATTATGTTTGGTTTTTGATTTTAAAATCTAATGGTTCAGATTCATTTTCATGTTCTCACATAAAAATGACATTATCATATGATACGTGAGAAAAAAAACTGACACATAATTTCCACCATTTATTTTAAAATCTAATGGTTCAGATTCATTCTCATGTTCTCACATAAAAATGTCATTATCATATGATACGTTCTCTCTCTCTCTCTCTCTCTCTCTCTCTCTCTCTCTCTCTCTCTCTCTCTCTCTCTCTCTCTCTCTATATATATATATATATATATATATATATATATATATATATATATATATATATATATATATATATATATATATATATATATATATATATATATATATATATATATATATATATATATATGTGTGTGTGTGTGTGTATATATATATATATATATATATATATATATATATATATATATATATATATATATATATATATATATATATATATATATATATATATATATATATATATATATATATATATATATATATATATATATATATATATATATATATATATATATAAATAAAATTCACATATAATAAAAAAAGGTTTATTTATTTATAATAAAGTCTTATAATGAAAAACAAAAGAGATTATAAAATAGAGGGCCTTGACTTTCTTTGGTTGGATTTGTGGCTTTGTAGGCCCTCTATTTTATAATCTCTTTTGTTTTTCATTATAAGATTTTATTATAAATAAAGAAACCTTTTTTTATTATATTTGAATTTTATATATATATATATATATATATATATATATATATATATATATATATATATATATATATATATATATATATA
The DNA here is from genome assembly GCA_963859935.3 of Lathyrus sativus. Lineage (NCBI taxonomy): Eukaryota > Viridiplantae > Streptophyta > Magnoliopsida > Fabales > Fabaceae > Lathyrus > Lathyrus sativus. The sequence continues at coordinate 646,334,355 of OZ012735.1, read as the reverse complement.
TATAATTCAAATATAATAAAAAAAGATTTATTTATTTATAATAAAGTCTTATAATGAAAAACAAAAGAGATTATAAAATAGAGGGCCTACAAAGCCACAAATCCAACGAAAGAAAGTCAATCTAAAGAAAGATAAATCTATTATATTTTGTATAAAATTATTCCTAATTCTCATAGGAATGTCATAAAAAATGGTTAAAGAATTCAAAGTGAATCCTAAATTAGTAAAGAGATTTAATCCAGAAATCTAACCCTTCCTTGTCAAGCAACCAAAGAAGACTTAAAGAAAGTTTGTACTACCATGGTAGAATTAATTTGGAAATTATTATTCCCATCTTAAATGGTGGAAAAACAACATAAGAAATTCTAAAAATGTCCTTCAAAATCCAAAAAAATGTATTTTCGGATGTATATTCTCAGAATTTAATAAAGTGAAACTCACCTTTTTTTTTCTCTCTCCAAAATTTAATTCAGAGATATATTTTCAGATTCTGGAAATATACTTCCAAATATACATATACATATAGTTCCTTTCAATACACATAAACACACACCTCATCTGATAAAAACACAATGATACCTTTTCTTGCAAAATGAAAAAACGTGGCTTTAAAAATTTATGAAAGTATAGTCCAAAACCCAAAAGTATATTTTCGGAATATTTTTTTGACAAAAATAAGGGTGTGACTTATTTACGCATAAATTTGATGTATTTAAGATGCAATCGGAGATGCATATTCGAATTCTAGAGGTTTTTTTAGGAGAGTATAATAGTAATCTTTATGGTGCATTAGCTAATTCCCATCATTTTCTATCCAAAATTTAGCCCAATTTTTATCAATAGAGATTTTCATGACTCTTAATAGTGCATAAAATTCAGTAAGAGCTGAAGAATACCACTTAAGTTGTTCAACAAAAACCAAGATGAAATATTCATCTTTATCACGAAATATTCCAGCATAACTTGAAGGGGAGAGATCATGATTATAGACTCGACCGCAGTTACACTTGACCTAATCAAAAATAGGTGGTCATCAAAGCACTTATATGATTTGATAAGCTTTGAGAGGATTTATGGAGACATTGAAAGTTTTGAGCATTCGAAAGTCATCCATCGAAGAAGCACATAATAGACGAAGTGCATTATATTATTGAAAAATGTCGGAAATATCGGTAAAGTCGAATAGATTCAATACTCAATCGTGAATGAAATCACTTTCCTTAAAATTATTTCAAGTACTCTCAAATATATCTTAGAGTTTGAACGCAAGAATAACCAGGATAATTCAGCCTTATATCGAATTTGCGCAAGACTGACGAAAACTCGATTTATAGTGAAGAAAGTTTGAAATTATTTCAATAGGATATTTGATTTGTGATATGATTTTCTGGATTTCAGAATGATGTATTTATAGGTCATATATGTGTTGTTTCACAAGGTTGCGGCCCTTGATGAAACAACACCTTTAAACTAAAGGTTGCATTGTTTTCAAGCATTGCCATTTTTCATTCAGCAACAACACTTCACAAAGTGTTGCTTCTCTTTGAATTCAAAAATTTAAACGCATGCATCGACCAAAACGAGAGCAATAATGATCCCGACTGAAGGTCATCTGTCGTCCACCGAAGCGCCACCAACGCCGCCTCATAACGCCACGAGTAGCTCTATTGCTCCGATGCGTCGGGCCAAAGTACTGAAGTGCTGCCTACAAGCCGCCACTAGCACCTCTATACCCACGCCCTCGGACCCGGAGTCGATGCCGCTGTTGGCGACACCGGCGAGGAGTTGTATGGAGGAGGAAAATGACATAATGCTTGGGACCACCACACTTGTCCATGTGACACTTTATCATTTGTTGTCCTTTTATTTAGTTAATGCTCACAACTCTTTATAAAGACTTTTAAAGTGAGTGAAACTTTCTATGTAGGACTATTTCCCAATCATTTATTGGCATTTATTATCTTCCACTTTTCTTGTCATTTTGTAACACACCCATGGACATTTATTATTCATAAATTATAACAATCCCCTACTTGTTCTAATAGTGACAAGACCAATCCCAGAAAAAAGAAATAAAGAATATTAATACAGTTAAATATCTTTCGATTTGAATTCAACCTTGTCTCTATGCTTCAATAATGGCCTGTTAAAAGCCCCACACATGTTGTTAACTTGCATATCACATTTTGTATATGTCTTGAACTATGATCTAGTCTAAAGTTGTACAGGTGTTTCCATCATGTACTTCCATGCATGTTCATTTGAATCTTTCATTTTTTGCATTGCTCTTTCCCATAGTGGTATTGTAGTCTCCCTAACTGATGCCCACATGACCTCTTTTAACTTAAAACCAATATATTTCTTCTTCTAATTTCGACATAGATACTTTACACAAAATCTCTGCCTCACATGGACACTAATACCTTGAATTTAAGGAATCAGCCCCAATCACAAGTAAGACAAGAAATAAAGACATAAGGAACAATATAAGAGATTGCCTAAGATATTATATAGGATAATACCTAAGAAATCATGTAAGATAATATACCTTTAGCTGGTAAGAAACAAAGTCATATGCTCTTTGATTGAATTCATTTAGTTTTTCCAGAATAAGATGTAAGAACCACTCCCATGAATCTTTGGTCTCAGCTTTAGCAACTACATATGCAATTGGAAACGTTTGGTCGTTACCATCCCTGCCAACTGCAACCATTAATTCCCACCATATTCCCCATTAAAAAATAAGCATTCAATCCAATTTGTGGACTATGTTGAATGTCAATTTTGCTTTAAATTGATCATTAATTATTTGTATTTTTCAACTCTTTTGTGTTGTTTTGTTGGATTTACTCCATGTTATCATGCTATTCTTCAATATTGTGAAAATACCTTTGGTTGCTTTGATTTATGTGTTATTGTGCAGGAATTAGGCATAAAACCATCAAAGTGTAAGACACAAAGCATTTGGATAAGGAAACCAAAGGAAGAGAAGAACTTCAGCATGTTCGTTGGGCGAACAGCCAGCGAGGAGTGCCGACGAATGTTCGCTGTGCAAACACAGGGTGAAGAGCCAGTAAAGATGGCAGTAGTTAAAGGACCCTAAGTTTGTTGTGCGAACTTATAGACGAGTTAGTTCACAGTGCAAAGGATTTCTCGTACAACGAACTTCAAATATTTCTCAAGGGGGGTTTAACTGTTCAGTGGCACTTCAAGTGCCAAAAAAGGAGTTCGCTGGGCGAAGAAACCGTTCGTAGTGTGAACGTGACATATTCTAAAAGTATTATATAAGTACTTTTCCCCATTTTTTGGAGAGGGAGCCCCATTTTTACTCACAAGAACTTAATTTTTTCATATTTCTTTATCTAAAGGTGATATTTTGCAAAAAGAAGCTGAATTCGCATCCGAGTTTGATTCTTCGACGTGGATGCTCATTTATCTTCTTCTAAAATTTGTAAAGAAAGCTACCATGGTTGTGGGCAGCTAATTTCCTTTGTGTCAATATTAGAGGTAGTTAATCTTAATATTATGTGTTTCTTTTGATCTATTGTTTGTGAACAAGGTTGATGATCAATATATGTTGAAGACATTTTCTTTTAATGTGGTATTTATGATTTGGTTCACTCTAGAGATAGATTTTCCAAGTCTTGATCTTATTTCTTCATCTATTAACAAACAAACTCTAGATATAGATTTGGAAGTTAATATTTGCTTTGTATTGGTCTTTACGATTATTGTTGTGGTTGTTATTTCGAGAGATCATCTAGCGATTAAAAACAATAATACCCACGAAGCCGCTTTAGAGATAAACGAATTCGCGAGGATACATGATTGTATTGATCACACTACGTTCATATGCTTGATTAATTGGATATGTATAAAAAGGGTTAACGAAATCTAATGTTGACATGCTTTTCTTAAAAGTTAAACATCTTTCTCTATTTTACATCTTTGCAACCAAACTTGTGTTTCAAAACAAGAAAACTGTGAAAACCCCCTTTTTCTTAGAACTCTAAATTATTGAACGACAAGCATCTAGATATCAAATCAATCCCTGCGGATACGATAAAACACCCACCAAAAATACTTTTCAACAAAATAGCACCTTTGCTGGGGATTGTTGTTTGATATTGATATTGTAAGCATTGCAATAGTTTAGGATTTTAAGATATTTGTATTGTAAAATCTTACCTCTGTAATTTTCTTCTGCTTTTTAATTTGTTTGGCTAGTATGCAGAATCTGTTTGTGTGAGGGAGTGTGCCGACAGAAGAACTTCTTTTTATCACGAGGTTAAAAGAACTGCTCGTAGGCTCAATAGAAGAACTAGACGGAGATGGAAAATTTCTAGAGAAAGAAGAGAGCAAGGAGAATCTTCTTCATCAACACCAATTATTACACCAACTCTAAAAATTGTTGATCCACCTCCACCACCACCCCCTGCTTCAACTCTGTGTACTAACAGTCCGAGACACAATGCTCAGTTTGCATGCAACGCCCATAACAGTAGGCATTCTGAGATGAAAATGAGAATTATTGAGCTTTTATACCAAAATCCTTTTATCGGTATGGATCATGAGGATCCGTTCATACATCTCACCAAATTCTATGAGATTACGGGCAAAACGCAACATCGGAAGTAGAAGAGGAATCTTTGTTTAAGAGACTATTCCTGCATTCCTTAATCGGAAAGGCGAAGAAGTGGTATCTTGATCAATTAAATTTAGTGATGAGAGATTGGAATTTATTGGAGGAAAAGTTTCTTGAACAGTTCTTTTCCCATAATAGATTCATGGAAGCAAAGATGGCGATATCAGTGTTTGCTCAAGGAGGAAATGAACCTCCCAATGAAGCTTGAGAGAGATTCAAATCCATGTTACGCAAATGCAAAGGCCACGATTTTGATGAATTAAAACAAGTGCACATATTTAGAAATGGACTCCAATCGGTTCACAAGACTTTGTTAGACGCTACCACAAGTGGATCATTAGTGGCAAAGAGTGTGGAAGATGCGGTAGCCATCATTGTTAGGATGGCATTGAATGATCACCAAGGAAATCACAATCGTGGTACACCTCAACAAAAACCGAGAATGATAAATTTGGGAACAAATGACGCAATCCTTACACAAAACAAATTACTTTCACAACAAGTGGAGTTGTTGACGCAACAAATGTCAAAGCTTCCATAATAAATTAAAGAAATGCAAGAGATTCCCAACAACAAATGATTGGCGAGTTGTGAGCTTTGTAAAGGTGATCACCCTACCGGGTATTGTCCTCCGGTGGTTGAAGAAGTTAACTATGTAGGAAATTAAAACCAAGGTTATCAACCTCGACCACCATACCAACAAAATCAAGGTTATCAACAACAATGGAGGCCTTAAGATGCCATAACTTCTAATCATCAACAACAATATAAAAACTACACTCAACCTCCACAAGCTCCAAGTGGAAATTCAAATATGGAAGACACCTTCACCCAATTTATGCAAATCTCAATTTCTAACCAAAAGAACACCGATGCTTCTATTCGGAATCTTGAGACTCAAATTAGGCAATTGTCCAAGCAATTGGCCGAACAACCCAACGGGATGTTTTCGGCTAACACTCAAGTCAATCCTAAGGAGCTTTGCAAAGTTATATTTATTAGAAGTGGTAAGAAGATTGATATGGGCATAAGTGACGAAGTTGTGGAAGAAGAGGGAGTAGTTGAAAACGAAAAAGAAATTGATGATAGTGAAGGAGAAAAAAATGTTGAAGTTGAAAAGAAGAATGAGATTATGGAGGAAGTTGAAAAAATGATGTAAAGGAGAAGTTGAAAAAGATGAAAAAAAGAAAATAGTATGAGGGAAAAGTTCTACACAAAAAGTTACCATACCCTATTTCTCCTTCTAGAAAAGAAAATGAAAGGCATTATGCGAGATTTTTAGATATATTTAGCCGATTGCAAATAACCGTTCCATTTTCCGAAGCTCTCGAGCAAATGCTTAAGTATGCCAATTTCATGAAGGACATACTTACAAAAAAGAAAAGGTATACGGACAAAGAAATCATTACGCTTAATGAAAATTGTAGCGTTGTTGTTCAAAGTATTCTTCCACAGAAAGAAGGCGATCCGGGGAGAGTAGTTTTACCTATCACAATAGGTAATAATTTTAAATACAAAGCTTTGAAAGACATGGGTGCTAGCATCAATTTTATTCCTTTGTTTGTGGTAAAAGGCTTAAAAATATGGAAATAAAATCAACTAACATGACTTTGCAACTTGCGAACAAGTCAAGGACTCGTCCTCATGGAGTTGTAGAAGATGTGTTGTTAAAATTAGACAAATTTTTGTTTCCAGTTGATTTCATAGTCATGGACATGGAGGAAGACGAAGATACTCTGATCATCCTTGGAAGGCCCTTCATGAAGACTGCAAAAATGTTGGTCGATATTGATGAAGGCATCATGAAAGTAAGGACTAGTAAGCAAGAAGTGTGCTACTCACTTTTCAAAGGAGTGATATGTTAAAGTCTATTGGAATATGGCTATCACGAGAAAAAATAAAATGCAAGAGTTGCATTAAGGAAAAAGAAGGATGAAGAGGCTAAAGTGGCAATGATGAAGTCGTGTTGGAACTTTTCATTATTGAAGAAAATTGGAAGGAAAAAGGGTCATGAAAATGGATGAAGAATGTTGTGTTGAAATGTTTGGTTTGGTTGCTTTTAGTGCCTTTTTGTGATCCTAAGGTCACATCGGACCAGCGAGCTCAAACAATGTTAAATAAAGCGCTAGTTGGGAGGCACCCCAACATTGTAAGTACTCTTTCAATTTTACTACTTTGATAATGTAATTTAGTTTAGGAAGTGTTGTGGTAGGATAAACTGAAAACAAAATTTTTTCCAAAAATTCTGTAACATTCGCCTTGAAGTTTGCTAGGCGAACCTGGGGCAAATGTTCGCTAGACGAACTTAGCGGGACAGAGAAAAAAAAAGTTTTCTACCACATCACTTGAAATTTTGGGTGGGCCATATTTGTGTAAGCCTAACGCCCACTTTTTTGAGTTGGTGGGGCAATACTTTCCCATTCCACTATTTGCATTCACTTTGCTCTTGTCTATCTACTTCTTACAAAACACACCACACACAATTTTATTGGCTTTACAAGTGAAGCAATCCAATCTCAATTGCAATTCCCATTCTCTCATCTCAACACAATTCAGGTTTGAATTTCTGTTTTCATTCCTCTGTTCTTTTTAGAAAAAAAATGTTGTTAGGGTTTGTTTGTGAAAATGAAAATTTTTTGCTTCTAGGCTCTGTGAATCTGTTGTAAGTTCTTTAGTGTTAGTTTTTAGTTCTTTGCATGATGATTTTGAACTTCAAGAAGTTTGAAAGTTGAGTCTATTTAGGTTAGAGTTAATTTGAAATAGAATGAAACCTTGTGAAATTTAAACCTTTTGCTTGAACAAATTAAGGTTGTGGTGTTGTTTTTTGATATTAGTTGTGTACCGTGAATAGAGAAAAGCTGAATGTAGGAATTTGGCTATATGTCTGAACTTCTTGGTTGTAGGCAGAACCTGTAATTTTGGAATTCGTAGGATTCGCCTTAAGTTCCCACAACGAACCTGGGGTGAGTATCCGCTATGGCTTCGCTAGGCGAACTTTTGGTGAACATGACAAACAATTTAAAATCTCTATGGTGCTGAGATTCTTGTTTTGATTCTTTGTGATTTGTTTTCTCACTAATATATCTTGTGTTTGGTTGGCTAGTTTTGTTTTGTGAATGTGCAGATGGCTTCTCCTAAGACAATTTCGTCCAAGAAAAGAAAGGTCGGAAGTTCATCATGCCTATAACCAATCCAATTTGATGCTGACAGGTTTAGAGGATCTAAGCAAGCTGCTCGTTATCTTGCACTAGAGAAGAGGAAAATCTTGCCAGGAAAGAGGTTCAACATCAATCCCCAAGGTTCCTACCGGGCGGTAGCAGGAATGATTCATAGCAAAAAGTGGGATAAGTTGATAATGCCTTATGATAGTTACAACGTAAAGCTTGTAAGAGAGTTCTACACCAATGCACTTCTAGATGACGATGAGGCGTTTACTTGGACTACTATGGTTTACGAAAGGGAGGTCAAATTTGACCGGGACACCATTAATGATGTTTTAGGTAAGCCTCTCTCCTTGAGGAAGGATGAAACTGATGAGTATTATCAAACTTTGAGGCTTCATAGAGACACAAATTCCATTTCTAGTGAATTGTTGATTGAGGGAAAATTGGTGGAGTTAAACACATATGGGGTTGCTAGAAGATGCCACAAGGAGGACATGCGACCATTATCTCAACTGATAGTTCTCTTGGTGTTGACTAACATCAAGCCAAAGTCACACACCTCCACTGTGACCATTCCGGTTGCACACTTAATTCACATTATTTTGACTGATGTTCAGATTGATGTAGTTAGAATCATTGCTGATAAGATGCATGCTGCTGTGGAGAGTGGACTTAGATCAGGGGCTCGAGTTAATTGCCCCTTGGTCTTTCCATGTCTGATTATGGTTTTGCGCGTGCATGCGAGGGTTAAGCTACCCTCCCATTGTCAGGTGAGGATTCCGGCTGCTATCGATGATATGTATGTGGATAAGTTTTGCAGGCTAAAGGGATTGAGAGGAGGACAAACCTCTAGTGCTGGTGCTGATGCTGGTACAGGTTTGGGAGGTGACGATGCTTCTGGTTCTGGAGTTACAGGCTCCTAGGGCTTTGACCTGTTCCAAAGGGAGATCTATAATTATAACTGGGAGTGGATGGAGACAACTCAGTGCATCATGATTGATATTTATGATTCTATGCAGGTATTATATTTACAATACAGGGAGCCCTTTATGGAGCATTCAATGATGACTAGGGAGCAGTTCCTAGCTCATACTGGTTGGCCTGAGGCCAGGCCACATTTTGGGGAGGGGGCAGGTGTAGCTATTTCTGAGAACCCTGAGGAGGCCGGAGATGATGATGAGGTTGGTTCTGATGATGTTTCTAGTTCTGGAGAGGAGGTTGATCTAGAGGAGGAGATAAAGTGTGATGAGGAGTAGTTTGTTGATGGATATTTTGAGCATGATCTTAAGCAACTTCCTTTGGTTCTACAAAGTGAAGTTTTCTGTTAGCTTAGATCATTGCTATGTTATTTTATGTTTATGTTTATTGTATTACCTTTTGATGTACAATATCCACTTTGTGGATTAATTTGGATAATGTTGATTGTATGTGCCACTTTTGGGTACAAGTACTTTTTTTGGTGTTTTTACACCATTAACATTTTAATGTTATATGCATTTTAATTCTTTAGTTTACAAATGTTCAACTCTTGTAGTTCATTATTGATATGCTTTCCTTAGATCTAATGTTTCCCTTTTGTGTGTTGAAATGAGAGAACTTCTAGATTGGTTGCTAATTGATAAAAGTATCTAATAAAGATTCTCCCAAGTTTGGATGGTGATGATAGTATTTGATCACGTAAGTATGGGCAAGGTACATGGTTACCTCTTTCTAGGATGCTAGAATGTTTAAGATTCCTTTCTTTGTGCAAATGTAATTTTGTTTCACTTTGGCAACTTTTTTTGAATGCTTGTATCACTTAGGTTCCAATAGTCACAAATTTGTGAGAAACCTCCATTGTTTACCAAATGCATAGGATGACTGATAAATTTTGTTGAATACATTTGATTCATGCTTAATCTTGTGATTATTTTGATATTATGGAAGCATTAGATGTGATCAAGGAAATTGTTGATTTTGAGCACAACCATATCCAAAAATAATTTACCCGTGAGTAGTGAGAATTTGCTAACCCCTTTGAGCTTAATAGTTAGATCCTAGTTTAGTGATGGACTTGGTTTGTACATAACTTTAAAGATAGTTCATCAATACATTGTGTAGGATTCTAAACTTTCTTTCTTGAACCTTTCAATTTGTGCTAAATTGTCTTTCTTTCCATAAAAAGCAAGGAACATTCACTTGAGCTTTGGTTGAAACTAAGTTGGGGAGAGTGAAACGAAGAGTGGAAGGTTACCAAAAATTTAAAAAAATTTCAAACAAGCATGAAAAGAAAAAAGTATGAATATGATTATGAAAACCAATTTTTTTTTCTTGTTTGAAGAAAAAAATATAGATAAAGAAATAATGTGCAAAAAGGTGTTAGAAGGGTGACAATAGAGAAAAGAAAGTGTTGGATGGAGTTGAAATGTGTACATAACCTTGTTTAGTGAATGTTTCTTTTACATTGGCAACTTTGAATCAATGGTCTTATAAATATCCCTTTGTTGTGAACCTAATCAAGCTACAACCTTTAAAGATCTTAGTGATTTTCTTGCTTCCATAATTTTTTTGATAATTATTTAGAGGAATGTATGAATTGTTTTGTATTTGCATCATTTGTCAAGTGAGTGAAATTGTCCCGCGGTTGCAAGTGCGTTATTTCCTTCAATTCTTATTCGAAGAGGAGTGTTAGAGTGATTCGAGCATGATAATTTAGTTGTTACTTGAAGCATTGCATTATATTTGTTTAAGAACTAAATTCTTTTACATTGTTCGATTCTAGGGAGTTGTAACCATTAGTTGTGTACATTTATTTGGTTTTTTGAGCCATATATCCATTCTTGGATGAATTAAATGCTTGACAAAATCCTCTTATTTTCAATGAGAGGGATACTTTGCTTGAGGACAAGCAAAGATCAAGTTGGGGAAGTTGTTGAATGCCAATTTTGCTTTAAATTGATCATTAATTAATGACATTTTTCAACTCTTTTGTGTTGTTTTATTAGATTTACTCCATGTTATCATACTATTATTCAATATTGTGTAAATACCATTGGTTGCTTCGATTTGTGTGTTATTGTGCAGGAATTAGGCATAAAACCATCAAAGTGTAAGACACAAAGCATTTGGACAAGGAAACCAAAGGAAGAGAAGAACTTCAGCATGTTCGTTGGACGAACAACCGGCGAGGAGTGTCGGCGAATGTTCGTTGTGTGAACACAAGGCGAAGATCCAGCGAAGTATCTCAGAAAGATGGCAGTAGCTAAAGGACCCTAAGTTCACTGTGCGAACTTGCAGGTGAGGTAGTTTTTAGTGCGAAGAATTGCTCACACAATGAACTTCATATATTTCTCAAGGGCGGTTTAACTGTTCAATGGCACTTCAGGTGCCAAAGAAGGAGTTCGCTGGGCGAAGAAACCGTTCGTAGTGTGAACGTGACATATTCTAAAAGTATTATATAAGTACTTTCCCCCATTTTTTGGAGAGGGAGCCCCATTTTTACACACAAGAACTTCATTTTCTCATATTTCTTCATCAAAAGGTGATATTTTGCAAATAGAAGCTGGATTCGCATCCGAGTTCGATTCTTCGACGTGGATGCTCATTTATATTCTTCCAAAATTTGTAAATAAAGCTACCATGGTTATGGATAACTAATATCCTTTGTGTTAAGGTTAGAGGTATTTAATCTTAATATTATGTATTTCAACATATATTGATCATCAACTTTATTCATATACAAAAGATCAAAAGAAATACATAATATTAAGATTAACTACCTCTAATCTTGACAAAAAGGATATTAGCTATCCATAATCATGGTAGCTTTATTTACAAATTTTAGAAGAATATAAATAAGCATCCACGTCGAAGAATCAAACTCGGATGCGAGTCCAGCTTCTATTTGCAAAATATCACCTTTTGATGAAGAAATATGAGAAAATGAAGTTCTTGTGTGTAAAAATGGGGCTCCCTCGCCAAAAAATGGGGAAAAGTACTTGTATAATACTTTTAGAATATGTCACGTTCGCATTGCGAACGATTTCTTCGCCCAACGAACTCCCTTTTTGGCACCTGAAGTGCCACTGAACAGTTAAACCACCCTTTAGAAATATATGAAGTTTGCTGTGTGAGCAATTCTTCGCACTACAAACTACCTCACCTGCAATGCTTGATACAATTTCTCAAGGTTGATTCAAGTGTCATTCAATTCAAGTGAAGAATTCAAGAAGAGTGTAATTTGACTAATGAAGATTTTGGATCACACATGAAGTTTAAGATTTGATTATCATAAGTCTTTGATCAAGAATCAAGAGTTTAAAATTATCTTGGGTTAGATTTTTTAAGCATGGTGCAAGAATAATATAGAGGTGCAATTTCAAATTTCCAATTCGTAAAACCATATCCATTTCTTGCAATTTCCAAATCCATATTCTAAATAACCAAATTTATCCCATCCCATTCTAAATCATTATCCATATTTTGATCCATTTTTTTCTAAACCATTCATTAATCCATAAATATCCACATTTATCATATCCATTTCAAATTAATTTTGAAATTCTAAATCATTATCCGTCCAATGTCCAAATTTTCACTATCCATTATCCATATTTTTTAAATTTATAAATATCCATCACCATTTTTATTCATGACCACTATCCATTTTTTATCCAAATTCTCATTTAAAACTATTTTTTCAAATAACCATTTTCCAATCCAATTCTAAATCCACATTATAAAAATTTATTACCCATTTTCAATTATCCAATTATCTCTTTTAATGTCCATATAAATTCCATTTTCTAAATCCATTCAATTTTTCTACAAATAAAACCGATTTCAAAAATTATCAAAAAGAGTCACCATGGTCCAAGTTTGAAAGCCCATACCAAACAAATTAAACAAAAAATTGAAAGAAGCAAGCTCATGAAGAAAAATTCAACAAGCATCCAAAGTAATGAATACAACACAAAAATTGTTACTACAAGATTCCAAAAACGCTTTTTCAAATAAGTTGCGGTTGTCACACACAAATTCGACCCCACATAACACAAAACGCAACAAATTGGATTACTAGATGAAAAAAACAACACAGATTCAAAGTTGCAACCACGTCAACCATTTCAAAACGGCATCACGAAACGCATTACAACATGAATAAAACGGCAGCATTCATGATTTATTTTCATCACACAAACTTTGTTCGAAAACTCAGTTTCAATTCACTCTTCATGGCCTATAAAAGAGGACTCATTTCATCATTTTTGACAGGCTTGAAGAGCCAAATAATTGCTGCTAACTTCACTTGATAAGCCTTCAAACTTCAAGCTTAAGGTTCCATCATAATTATCTTCAACCTTCAAACAAAATTCTGCACCTTCTCTTCAATCTTCCACCTTAAAACATCACAAATAAACACATCAATTCTACATTACAATTCAACAAATAAGCTTCAAGAAATCTTCAACCATCAATTCACCATTGACCTTTAAACTTTCAATCCTCTTCTTCCAAGCTTTACCACAAATCTTGTAACCGCAACGTCAAAACCATCCGCAACAATTCTCGTATCGAAACAAGAACAACATAAATTCGGACCAACCAAGGAGAACAAGGACAATAGTGAAGGAGAATTCAGTCGTTACTCACCTTGAATTGAAGGTATTTAGTGGATATCGGCGAACTTTTTGCGGTTTGAATTCGAGCTCGTGTTTGGATAATCTTTGAAATTGAAACCATATATGCGTAGTACATTGTGTGCCGATTCTTTCCGACCAAGTTTCGAGCTTCGCCGCTCCGTTATGGCGGAGCTCAATTTTTCATTGCTAGCATGAATAGTGACTACGTTTTCCATATCTCACGAAGAAGAAGAAGAGGATGTTCTTCTTTTGGTTCACAACATTTTTTTTTAAAAAAGTGTCTTCATATTAATTGGGTTGGCCATGTGAGTATTACTTTGCATCACCACCATTTTTCTCACTGAACCTCCTTTTTTTAAAAATGATTTTCTACCTTTTTTTTTTAATTCAAAGTTTTAATGAGTTCTTTTTTTAAAATTTATTTTCTTAATTAATTTTTTTAGATCTTATTTAATTTTCTTTGATTTTGATATTTTTAATATTTTATTTAAAATTTATTTTAAAATTCATATGAATTACTTTGTTATTTGATTTCTATCTTTTTTTTTTTTGATAAATTCTTAATTGTTGGTTGTTTTGAATTTTGAGTCTTAATAAGATCTCTTCAACATCAATGAATTTTGGGTGTCGATTTTATCCACCAAAAGAGGTGATTGATATTGATGATGATTTAATCGATTTAAGATTCAAATTAGTGGTTCTTTTTATCTTGACCTCTTTCTTCTTCTTCTTTTTCTTTTGATTGATGAAATTTATGGATCATGGATTATTGGTTGTCAAGGATGTTTAATCTTCATTATTTTAAATCTATGGATGAATTATCATTGAGATAATTCTCTGTACTTTGGAATAGTGATAGATTGCCTTTGATTAATCGTAAAATCTTGATTAAGATGAGATCGCTACCTTCTTTTTTTTCCGTGCGGTATTGCTTTCAGAGAGTGATCTACATATCACTTCTCTAGAATGCATTAACACTAACATTGATATTGATCAGCCTCAGATAGTCGTGGTTTCTACATAAACCCAATTATGATTGCTTAACATAGTTCTAAATTGTCCCGTAATCAGAAAATGATCATTTGTGGCTCAAACTTATATTTGAAAGTACAAGTATGGTTGATTATTTGTCTTAGGTCCATTACCTATGAAATTTGTTGTTAGGAGGCTTTGATTTTATCAATCCTCTAATGAGTCTTCATTAACTTTGACCTAAGTGGATGAGTTAACCATCATTGATCATTTGTTCTAACAACTAATCATTAACTCACTAACAATACTTTTGTACTAATTTTGTTTATGTTTCCTTCTTGCTCCCTATCTCTATTTTATTTTTTATGCTCCATTATCATCATCTCATATCATATTATTGTTTATATTTCTGTCATTTCTCTTTTGTCCACTTGGACCATATTTTGTTCAAAACACTAATAAAGGCTTAAACCTCTAAAAAACTTGATGCTCTTAATTTTGTGGTTATGCTCTTGGACTATTATTAGACCTTGGACCTCTTGGACTATTCATAGACCCTTTGACTTAGAATTAGGTCTCTTTCCCTATGCTTAGAGTATTATGCATCTTTGCCTTTATTTGACTTGCTCATTAGCTTATGCTTCAAATCAGATGGAATTCTTATTTCGCTAGCTATGAAGTGTGCTACAATTTGGTTAGATCATTCTTATCTCTAGCTTTTATTTTTCTTTCTAGGGTAGTCACTTCATCTCTTCCCCTTCTTAAATTTTCAAAATTTCCTATTTTTTTTAATATAAAACTTCTTGTTTTCAAACTTAAAACTGCTTTCATAAAAAACCTTGACTTTTGTCAAGTGATTTCCAATTTTTTTTAAATAAATGTCAATCAATGTTAATCATACTTTGACCAATTCCAAAAAAGATATAAAAAAAAACTTCACACCATTCAAACTTTTTGTGCCTTTGCGCACTTTTTATTTTAAAACTTTTTCATAAAGTTTAGACATGAGTCATTTTCATAGTTGAGATGTAATTCTCATATTCCCTATAGTATCTAAGATGTTGACATTTTCCACTTAGATGTTGAGTGATAGACTTGTTGATTTTAATCCAATCAAAATCCTCTATCTTTAGGTGATGCAAATGTTGTCTTATACTTGTGGGCGACTAGTCGTAGTTTTCTCCTTAAAATGACGACTTGTCTTTACATTTAAAAATGAATCATAACCAACAATTTTTTGTTATTTGTATCACGAATTACGAGGTTTTGATCCTATATTGCACTTTGTAGGTACGTAGGCATGAGGCGATAAGTCTCTCCAAACACAAAAATCTTTAAAATAATTCTCTTCTCATCTCCCCAATCTCCTTTCAAATAAACCTTTTCAAACCAAAAAGCGTAGATATTTTAAAGGGCTCTTATAGAGTACTATAGACATTTTGGGTGCTAGCACCTTCCCATCGCGTAACCAACCCCCTTACACATTCTCTATTTGTTCTTGTTTTAGAACTCTTTAGGTTTTGTTTGCTCTTTTTCCTTTCCTTTTGGATAAAATAAAAGTGCGGTGGCGACTCTTGCATTTTTTAGTTAAGTTAATCAATAGCTTACACTCACAAATTTTTCCGCTACAATATGATCATAAAAACTGATAATTTTCCAATATTATTTCCCATTCTTTTTACTAAACCTTATGTAGAACTTACAACCAACCACAAACCTAATTACCATCCTTTTAGAATTATTCATCTTAACAAATACATTTTTCTGATTTTCCATTCCATATTCTTTGACAGTATCTCTTATCATCTTCTTGTTTGTAAACATTATTCCTAAATGAAACCCACATCCCTCACCATTCTTATAACTTGGAAACTTAACTACATCTTCATCATCATCAATCTGAGGAGGTGTGTATAGATGATCAGAATCTTAACATTCTTCATGTTACATATCATCTGGTCCTTATTCTTTGTTTCCACTAGAGTCGTCACCTAAAGTCTCAAGGGGTAACACTTTGGTCAAATCCATCTCCTCAAAATCTCAATTGGTCCCCATTAACTTCACTATACTCACTTTCAACATAATCCTTACCGTTCACTTCAACATGTTCATCATTTACTCCAACATTAGGCTCATTCACTTCACCATGTTCAACATTCATTCCAACATTAGGCTCACTAATTTCAGCTTGTTCATCGATCATTTCAACATTAGGCTCACTAACTTTAACATGTTCATCATTCACTTCAACATTAGGCTCACTAACTTTGGTTGTGAAGTCATTCATTTCAACATTAGGCACACTAACTTCAACTAGTTCATCATTCACTCCAACATTAGGCTCACCAAAACCAGTACATTAAACATCATCATCATCATCATTAATGTAGTTATCTAATTCAATTGGATCCACAATCACATGGGATTCAAATACTTTGTGCTCCACGTATACATCTATCAGCTCGTGTCCCACAACATCTTTGGCAAATTGCTTCACATCCTTATCATTATTCAATGGCCTCAAACCACGAGAAAATCTAAATATAAGGTTCTAGTACCACATACACCTTATGTCTACATATCCCTCACTTTTAATCAATCTCTCCAAATTCATATATGACATGAAATCAAGATCCCACTGCCAATTCATTTTATATAACTCTCCGTCAACATACCATTTAACAAGTTTAAGAACTAATCTCCCCCTATGATGTATTCTTAAACTAACCTTATTAGTCTAACTTGGCCTGAGAATTAATTGAATAAAATAAACATGGAATAAGTTAAAATTCAGTGGGACCACAACCAAACATTAAATAAACATGGTGGACTACAACATATGAAGAAGACAAGTACACAAGAAAACACTTGGGATCACAAGTTTTTATGAAAAAGACAATGGACCACAACTTAACATACAACATATAAAACAAAATAAGTGGGGACATAGTGACACTCCAAACGGGACAAGAAAACACACCTTAAACAAAACTTCACTTGTCCGTTGCTCATATTCGCGAAACCCAGGTACCAAATGCTACAACTGTGACCTTCGATTGCCGTTTATGACTCTTCGTTTTCGGGTTTGATAACTTAAGCGCTTATAGGTTTGATGTTGTAGTCGCTTTTCACTTTTCATTTTAGGATTGTTTTAGTATTAGGGAGAGAAGACATAAGAATTAGGGTTACTTGATTTTGGTTTCTGAGTTTATATTTAATTTAAATTCTATATTAGTTAAAAATTTATTAAAGTGTTTCATATCATTTAAAAATGTTATCTAAAATAAAATAAAATTTATTTTTATTATAATATTATGACATAGATCCACAGTCACGCTACCATATCATTATTAAACATGTCAAACAAAATTGAAGGGTGACCATAAAAATTCCAAAAACACTAAAATTCAAGAAAAAAAATTGGTTTTAAAATGAAGAGTCTAAACCAAAAATGAATTTTAGCCTAATATTTATAAATCAACCAATTTTATAATTATATATAAAACTCATATTTAAATAGAATATTTAAACCTACTACTATTATTATCTTTTCATGGTTATTTATGTCACGCATTATATTTTCATGGTTATGTTACGAGCAAATATTCTTCCACTAAGCATACTTTCGGTTAGTTGAGATTCATTTTCTGTGAAGCAACGCTAAGTCCTTTTTTTCCTCACACTTTTCTAGTGTCTCTCTGTCCTTATACTCATCATACATCAACAATAATAACAAGTACGCCACTTTCTCTTTTCTGCTTTCACAGCTTCTTCTAGGTTCTCCATTTCTAATTTCGATTTCATGTTTTTTCGTACAAGCACGTGTATTTCTGGTTCTTACTTTAATACTTAATTAACGTTGTTTGTTTTGTAGTTGTCTTTTTTTCGGGAAAATAAACAATTCTAATATGTCGTTTTTTGTTTATTCTAAATTTTATGTTGGAAATCATGATTGTGTTGGAAAAACAACAGTTGATTTTCTCGTTAACACAAATTAACGATTGAGATTCTATTTTAGCCTCTATAATTCATTTCTTACGAACTTTTAATGATCGTTTGTTAATCGAGAGTTTCGTTATGCTAAGCTATGAGTTTGGTTCTGCATAGTTTATGGTTTTTGTTATTAGCTATTGCGAGAATGAAAATCTGTTTGTGACGAGAGACTGATTTTTGTGCAGAAACATTGCAATGGCAACTTGTATACCTGCTTCTGGAAGGGGCATATTGCATTACAGAGTGACAGACTACAAGGGACGAAGCAGTAGAAGAACTGCATGGTTTTCTGATATGCCTGTCAAGAGATACTTAGGAAAAGATCTTTCATGGTAAACATTTTGATGCATAGTCATTTCATATCGCACTATCGATTTTCTTATGTTGAAATTGAGATCTTCTTTGCTTCTTATGAGCCATTGTTGAATGGATTTTACTCGCTTCTCAAGAGTCATTCCATTGTTAGGAATCAAGATTAGCGATCTCATATCTTGCTAATGTAACATGTGTAAGAAAGAATATCTATGTAGCACCGACACTTCTGATTCAAAACGTGTCAATATCTGGTGTCCGAAATTGGCACATGTGGTTACATTCAATAATTTCATTTTCTCAAAGTATCATCTGCGTTGACGTGTCGGGGTCCTGTCCGGTGTTTGTGTCGGTGTTTCATAGAAGAATATTTGGTTTCTTTGCTAGAGTCAAATTGTGAAATCTTACTTCATAGATAGACTTTCAGACTCATTCTTCTTAGAGAAACTAATGATTTTTAACTGTTTTGGGGTTTATATTTTTAGGTGTAAAGGGGTATCCAATTCCAAGGTACTGCAGATACACAAATGTGAGTTTTCTGAACCTCCGCTTTGTAAGAATCGGAAACTCTTCAAAGTCATTTCCTCGTGCAAAAAAGACGGTCATACAAAGTACTTTGACTTTTCCGTCATTGGGAGTGGAATTGCTGGCCTCAGATATGCGCTCGAAGTTGCAAAATATGGAACTGTTGCAGTCATAACAAAGGCCGAGCCTCATGAATGCAACACAAACTATGCTCAAGGTGGTGTTAGTTCTGTGCTATGCCCTTCAGATTCTGTGGAGAGTCACATGAAGGACACCATTGTAGCCGGTGCTTATCTTTGTGACGAGGAGAGTGTTCGAGTATGTTCTAGACGTATTAAATTTCCCACGTAAATTAATTAAGCACTTATAGCATAAACGCTTATCATTTGATTCATTTTGTCCAGGTTGTCTGTACCGAAGGACCAGAGAGAGTCAGAGAACTAATTGCTATGGGCGCATCGTTTGATTGCGGGGAAGACGGTAACTTGCATCTAATGAGGGAGGGCGGTCATTCACATAATAGAATAGTTCATGCTGCTGATATGACTGGAAAAGAGATTGAACGCGCTCTATTGAAGGAAGTTACCAGCAATCCTAATATTTTTGTGTTTGAACACCATTTTGCTATAGATCTTCTCACTTGTCAGGTTTGTTCTCTTTTCTTTTGGTATTCCTAAGAAATATTTGGAAGTTTAAAATTTGAAGAACATTTTGAATGTTTTGATGCATTCGTTAACTGAAAAGTGCCACTCTTGTTACAGAATGGATCTGATATAACTTGTCTCGGCGTTGACACACTGAATACTGAAACCTTAGAGGTGGGAAAAGCAATTATGTGCAATTGTTTGAGAGCAAAATCACTGCAATCATTGAATATATTTTCTAATCTTCAATCTTTTTTAGCTTTTTTAGGTGATAAGATTTCTTTCAAAGGCGACTTTACTAGCGTCAGGGGGAGCTGGACATATTTATCCTAAAACTACAAATCCATTGGTAGCTCTCTTTTACTAGTTAACTCGGATGATATGTTCTAAATTTGATAATGCAATGATCGAAGTATAAATAAAAAATAAATGAGAAAATCAATGCGTTCTACGTTAAGCTAAAAACATTGAGCAATCAAATTGTCTAATTTCCCATTTATAGTGTTGATACTTGATTGCATGTTTAATATGCTTTTGTATATGCTGTATTGATTGCAATATATTGAAAGTCTTATTTGAATGTTAATTTGAATTGTATTTTACTATCACAGGTAGCCACCGGAGATGGAATTGCAATAGCACACCGAGCTCAAGCTGTGATTTCCAACATGGAGTAAGTTGATTAATTCATAACCACTAATTTTTTCGTATATCATATTTCGTTTCTTTCTGTTGTGATTTTTTTCTTCTGTTTCTTAAGACTCATGATCGATGCAGGTTTGTACAGTTCCATCCGACCGCCTTAGCGGACGAAGGGCTTCCTATACAACCAATCAAGCCTAGGGATAATGCATTTCTGATATCTGAAGCTGTAAGGGGTGATGGAGGCATCCTTTATAATTTAGCCATGGAAAGGTTTATGCCTTTGTATGATGAAAGGGCAGAGCTTGCTCCAAGGGATGTAGTCGCAAGAAGTATAGACGACCAACTTAAAAAGCGTGACGAAAAGTATGTGCTTCTTGATATCAGCCATAAGCCGAAGAACCAAATTCTCTCACACTTTCCCAACATTGCTTCAACGTGTCTTCAATATGGTTTAGACATAACACGTCATCCGATCCCCGTTGTTCCAGCTGCTCATTACATGTGTGGAGGAGTTCATGCCGGGCTCCAAGGAGAGACGAACGTGAAAGGTCTGTATGTAGCTGGTGAGGTAGCGTGCACAGGTTTGCATGGAGCAAATAGACTTGCTAGCAACTCATTACTCGAGGCACTAGTTTTCGCACGAAGAGCTGTTCAGCCGTCTGTCAATCAAATGAAAAGCTCTAGCCTCGACCTGACCGCATCAAATTTATGGCCAAGACCTATTGTGCCGTTTTCACTTGGAAGTAACGCGAAAGACAAAATTTTATCAGCGACCGATGAAATGAGGAAAGAACTACAATCTGCCATGTTTTACTACGTAGGAATCGTGAGGTCAACAATGTGGTTAGAGACAGCGGAGAGAAAAATCGGTAGTCTCGAGGCGAAATGGGAGGAGTACTTGTTTAGGCATGGATGGAAACCAACAATGGTGTTCCCTGAGATTTGTGAAATGAGAAACCTCTTCTGTTGTGCTAAGTTGGTGATTAGCAGTGCACTTTCAAGGCACGAGAGCCGCGGATTGCATTACACCATTGATTTTCCGAATCTCGAGGAAAGTGAGAGACTTCCAACAATCATTTTTCCAAGTTCACCTTTGAACAGTACACGGAGTTGTTCTAGGCTATTACACAAGGAACCTATGTATCAATAGAGCATCAATTTCTACCATTATATTATATGAATAGGTATCTTTGATTGAAATTCAGAAAAATAAAATACCAAAAGAGAAGGGAATAACCACTTGCTAGAATTTGCTATTCAGAATGTCTTTCCTCTCTCTTATAGTTGTTAACTCAGTGATAAGACTTTGACCTTGTAACCTCTAAGGACAGAGTTCAAATATAGTTAGATATATAGGTGATCTCCCTTCTATACTTTTATGTATTGGCACTTATGTATGCGGAGATGTTTTTCTTGCAGCAACTCTCTAATATTGTTAGAATATAACTCTGTCTTAGAGATGTTTGAGATAACATAAAAATATTAAGAATGTTTGTATCTGTTTAGAGTTCTACATACATGTGTTTATAAGTGGGGGCAATCCTCACCCTATAGAACGGTTTTGCAGGGATGAATTAGGCTCAACCACACATTTTTAACATAGTATCAGAATCTCGTTTAAGATTCGATAGACCACTTTCTATCAGATTTCTGCTATCGAGTCACCTATCTACCATTTATTTTCACGCTCCTGTTATAATATGAGTAGTTGATATTATTATTATTTTCACATTAAGCACTTATGATGTGAAGGCCCCCTCGTGAGTTGTTGTCTTTTTACCAAGAGTTTAGGATAAGGACAAGTTATTTTGTCATAGTGGTCCAAAACATGTGATTGTTTTATTTCAATAGGAAATGATTTTGTTAGAACTTAGAAATGTACAATGGCTCCATCTATTTTATTAGTAGTGCCAAATTCACCTCTTGGTGTGATTCAAGTAGTTATCAACTCCAACTATGTCTGTCACATTCATACATTTAAGATTATGTTCGAACCCATCTTAGACATACATCAGTGTTAAATTTCTTGAAAGAGTTTTTCTTTTAATTGTGGTCCTCTCCGTTAGTTTCTGCAGTTGCGTGTAGAGAATAATCGATTTATACCAAAATATCATAACAAATTA
Organism: Lathyrus sativus; assembly: GCA_963859935.3. Lineage (NCBI taxonomy): Eukaryota > Viridiplantae > Streptophyta > Magnoliopsida > Fabales > Fabaceae > Lathyrus > Lathyrus sativus. The sequence goes on along the minus strand of OZ012735.1, from coordinate 646,311,711 downwards.
TGATTTTTTAAATAAAAAATAGCAAATTTTATTTATGAGTTTCACATCAACACAAATTTTGTGTCATTTTTTAATAAAAAATGGTATGATTAAAAATGATAAAACTCTAAGTGCATGGTTTTGTAATTATGTTCAATGTTTAATTAATTTGAGACAAACTTGTGCGAGAAGACAACTGTGTAATTGTAAATAATGCAACAAAAATTGTCGGTGTATACATATATAAAGTAAAGCACAAACCTCACTGAAACCATGATCCATACTAGTGAGTGAGTGAAATCTGCAATCTCCTCAACAATGAATTCTAGGAGATTTATTCATTTACTTTGGTGTTTCAATCTGTATGTAGCATTTACATTCATTCAAGTTTCATCTGAGAACAATGTCCATGATTCCAAGAAATGTGACTACCCTGCAATTTACAATTTTGGTGATTCAAATTCTGATACCGGAGCCGGATATGCAGTATTTGCAGGTGTAAACCCTCCTAATGGCATAAGCTTTTTCGGAAGCCTATCGGGAAGATCTTCTGATGGTCGTCTCATCATCGATTTTATCAGTAAGTCGAACCATTATCATCATAGATTCACACATCAATTAAATTTCACTCTTTAAGCATATTCAGATTAACATATTTTAGCTTATTTACTGATTTAAGAAGCACTTGTGAAAATGTTAGAGAATGTTGGATCTTTGCAGGTGAAGAACTGAAGATACCATATCTAAGTGCTTATTTGAACTCAGTTGGATCAAATTACAGACATGGTGCAAACTTTGCAGTAGGAGGCGCGTCCATTCGTCCTGGCGGTTACAGTCCAATCAACCTTGGCGTTCAAGTATCTCAGTTTGTTTTGTTCAAATCACACTCCAAGATTCTCTTCAATCAACTCTCTAACAACAGTAAATTTCTCATCACTTATCACTTACCATTCTCTTCAATAAACATACCTTCATTCTGAAGTGTCGGTGTTGTAAAACTTACGAGTGAAAATTGAACACACGTGATGTTATTTATAGGGACAGAACCGCCTTTTAGAAGCGGTCTTCCGAGGAATGAGGATTTCTCTAAGGCCCTTTACACCTTTGATATCGGACAAAATGATATTTCCATCGGCTTGCAGCACACTTCTGAGGAACAGGTCAAAAGCTCAATTCCTGATATCTTGAGTCAGTTCGCCCAAGCAGTGAAGGTAAAAACCAGCTAGTTCTCCGATTTGTTTGATTTCGATCACATTGCAATCTCACTTGTTCGATCTCCGGTTCACTATTATATTTACATTGTCATTACTATGTTTTAGGATCTATACAATGAAGGTGCAAGAGTGTTTTGGATTCACAATACAGGTCCTATTGGATGCTTGCCCTATGATATAATCTATTATCAACACAAGAACGGTAACTTGGATGCAAACGGATGCGTTAAACCGCACAATGAGATTGCTCAGGAATATAACAGGAAGCTAAAAGACCAAGTGTTTCTGCTAAGGAGAAAGTTTCCATTAGCCAAATTTACGTACGTTGATGTTTACGCAGCCAAATATAAACTTATCAGCAATGCAAAGAGCCTAGGTAATGTTCGATCTCCAAAAGCACACATCATTGACTAGTTTTCATGTTCGCGTCGCGATCTTTGTTATTACCAAATAAATCAGTCTAAATTTTAACTTGTATGTTTGATTTGTGGCAGGTTTTGTGAATCCAATGGATTTTTGCTGTGGAAGTTACTACGGTTACCATATAAATTGTGGGAAGAAGGCGATAATAAATGGAACAGTTTATGGGAATCCATGTAATAATCCTTCACAACATGTTAGTTGGGATGGTATACATTACTCCCAAGCAGCAAATCAATGGATTGCTAAACAAATTCTGTATGGACGTTTATCTGATCCACCAGTTTCAGCTGTGAAGGCATGTCATATTTGAGTGAGCATGAACATGTATGTTGATGATTTATGAAGTGTAGTGATTATAAAGAGAGCATCAACACAAGAAATGAAATCAATATAGAGAAGCTTAGAGTTGTGGTATCACTTGCAATTTTGATATCTAGTCCTAATAGTCTTATATTAGTATAAATCGTTGTGTATTTTTTATTTATCAATCCCTTGAGAAGAAGCATTTGGAAGGTATTGTTACAAAATGCCATTCTTCTTTTGATGAAATGCAATATTATTGTGGTATCGAAAGACAAATCACCGTACAATTCAAAATACCCAAATTAGAACGAGAAACAAATTTATGAGAAAAATGTATGATTCAGGAAACAAATTTTGCTTTACTTAATTGAAGTCCCTTTTATTTTTTTCATTTACTTTATCTCAAATTTATTACTTTTCTAGTTTACTTGGGATTTCGACATTGTCGAAACCGTCAATCTCTTTCTTCATTATTTTTATTTTTGTTATTTTATTAAACATTTAGTTTTAACTTATAACAACACTGAAGCGATTACTCTTTTTGAAAAATATGTAAAAAATTGCCTTAAGATTTTTTAATTTGCTCCTACAAATAATTATTTAAAACTAAGTGATTGTTTTTCAAAATCACAGGTAAACAAATTGGTACGTTTAGTGGGACCTTTTGCGCAAAATTTTAATTTTTTTCCAACTTTTGTGTTGGTTACGTCTTTAAACTGTTTTTTATGCGTGCAAGTGATATTTATATCATATTCGACTGGTTTTTGTACCATCAGACGATGTATTTCTAAACCAATTATCTAATGTGCAAGTATTAATCGTACAATATAGAACTGGACTCTTTTGTCATCGAGGCGTCATGGTAGTTTGACTATTTTGAATAATTTTGGACGGTGCCGTAAAATGTCTTAAAGATAGCGACCTAATACGTGACTCAACTCAGTAATTTATTCTGTGGTTGCTTTTCAAAATCGTTAAACAACAATTTAAGACGTTCCGAACTTCCATGCCTACCGAAAAAATTGGTATTTATGCGGCTATTGTCTCTGACAAACCGTTCAAGTTTGAGGGAAGTCACTTCAAACACTGACAACAAAAGATGCATTTTTTCTTAACCATAAAAAGGTTGCCAACATTATGACTGATGACATTCTTGTTGTTCCTTCCAAATTAATTGAGCAAACTAACGGTAAGAAATCTATGGATTTAGATGGATCACTTAATAATTTTGAAGCTAAATCTAATTTACATATTAAAGCGAACAATTTACAGGTCAGGAAAGCATTCTCCCTATGAAAAGAGAATGATTGTCACATTTTAAATGGACTCACAGATGATCTGTATGATTATTATAGCAACTACGATACTGCAAAACATGCTTGAGAGGTTCTGGAAAAAAAGTATGAAGCCAAAGAAGCTTGAACAAAAAGTATGTAGTTAGGCGCTACCTAAAGTACCAAATGGTATAGATGAAAGGTTAGTGAAGGCTCAATATTACAAATTTAAGAGATTACTTATGAGACCATCACCGAAGGTATGTCTTTAGATGAACAATTTCAAATTGCTTTTATTATTGACAAACTGCCCCCTAGGTTGAAAGTTTTTAAAAAACTAGCTTTGCCAAAAAACAAAGAATTTTTAATTGAGAGTCTGATTATTCACCTTCAAATTGAAGAAAAATCTCAGATTCAAGATCGTAAAGGAAAATTCTTAGTTGTTTTAAACAACAAAAATAGATTTTGTGTAGTTCTGAAGCTATTTGACAAATGATTAAAGAATCAGAACCACAATGTTATGAATCGAGTTAAGAATGAGAACCCTTAATGGGCCCCAATTACTCCAATTGATAGGCAACAACCACCACCATAAAGAAAATGTCAAGAGTCCCGCATCGGATAATATATAGCTTGAACATGTGTTTATAAGTGGGGGCAATCTTCACCTTACCAACTGGTTTTGTAGGGATGAGTTAGGCCCAACCATATTTTTTAACATGGTATCAGAGTCTCGTTTAAGATCTAGTGGGTCACCTACTATGGTTTCCGCTATTAGTTCATCCACCATTTATTTCCACCCTCTAGTTGTTTAGTCCTGAGCGTGAGGGGATGTGTCAAGAGTCCCACATCAGATATTATATAGCTTGAACATATATTTATAAGTGGGGGAAATTTTCACCTTATCAATTGATTTTGTAGGATTAAGTTAGGTTCAACCACATTTCTTAACACAAATGACACTGATGTTTTCTCTTGCTTCAATAATGGAAAATTGGGTCATATGATTAAGAAATATAAGATTAGGCTTAAACCTTGTGTTGCTCTTAATGTAGAGGTTAAACCTATTAATGTGCAATTTATTGCTTTGATCACTAAAATCAACAAGATTGGTGAATTTGATGGTTGGTGGATAGACATAAACTTCTCTTGTCATGTCTGTCATGATCGTGTAATGTTCAAAGCATACACGAATAAGAAAGTGTTGTTAGGAGTTTCCCACACCACTAATATTGTCGAATAAGAAAGTGTTATTAGGAGTTGCTTACACCACCAATATTATTGATATAGGAAAATTGATATTATTCTGGTTTATTTAATTAATTTTATAAACAACATGGAATTGTACATGAAACGACAACATCATACTCTCCTATAATAAATAGTAAAACATAAAGAAAGAATATAACTCTTACCGAACTTGTTGTTGAAATTATGTTGAATTATGGTGTTGCTTCTGAAGAGAGTTCTCAAGTCTAAAAGTAAGATCCACTACTACAAAAAACGCTTTTTATCTCGGATGCGAAACTCATAATACCTCAGCTAAAGAAGCGAGGTAACGAAGGACGACATGAAAACTTACCACTTATCACCTCGGTGGAATTAAAACCGAGATATAAAGTTATATGCACATAGGTTCAAAGCCCAATAACACCAGAGATTCACACATCAATTAAATTTCCAACTTTAAGCATATTCAGATTAACATATTTTAACTTATTTAATGATTTAAGAAGCCCTTGTGAGAATGTTGGATCTTTGGAGGTGAAGACCTGAAGATACCATATCTAAGTGCTTATTTGAACTCAGTTGGATCAAATTACAGACATGGTGCAAACTTCAAAGTTGGAGGCGCATCCATTCGTCCTGGAGGTTACAGTCCAATCAACCTTGGTGTTTAAGTATCTCAGTATATTTTGTTCAAATCACACTCCAAGATTCTCTTCACTCAACTCTCTAGCCACAATTAATTTCTCATCACTTTGCAATACATTTCTTGTTTATTACGTTTATCTTTTGTGTCGGACACTAAACATACCTTCATTCTGAAGTGTCTGTATTGTAAAACTTACGAGTGATGATTTAAAACCTGTGATGCTATTTATAAGGACAAAACTGCCTTTTAGAAGCGGTCTTCCGAGGAATGAGGATTTCTCTAAGGCCCTTTACACCTTTGATATCGGAAAAAATGATATTGTCATCGGTTTGCAACACACTTTCGAGGAACGGGTTAAAAGCTCAATTCCTGATATCTTGAGTCAGTTCGCCCAAGCAGTGCAGGTAAAAACCAGTTAGTTCTCCAATTTGTTTGATTTCAATCACATTTCAATCTCACTTGTCCAATCTCTGGTTTACTATTATATTTACATTTTCAATACTCCGTTTTAGGATCTATACAATGAAGGTGCAAGAGTGTGTTGGATTCACAATACAGGTCCTATTGGATGTTTGCCCTATGATATAATCTATTATCAACACAAGAATGGTAACATGGATGCGTTAAGGAAAAAGTTTCCATTATCTAAATTTTCATACGTTGATGTTTACACATCCAAATATAAACTTATCAGCAATACAAAGAGCCTAGGTAATGTTCGAATCTCCAAAAGTACACATCATTGACTAGTTTCATGTTCGCGTCACGATCTTTGTTATTACCGAATAAATCACTCTAAATTTTAACTTGTATGTTTGATTTGTTGCAGGTTTTTGTTGGGAAATAAGTGTGAGTTGTGTTGAGAATCAAGTATGAGTTCTAAGTCCTGCATTGCTTAGAAAAGTGGAGGTTAAGTATTTTATAAGTAAGGGGACCCATACACCTATGACCTTAAAGTTTTGGGTGAACATGTGGTGTATCTCTCACTTGTTTGGGTGAGTCTTTGACCTTTAGGTAATTGTTTCACCCAATGTGAATACTCCTCCCCATGATGTCCCATAAGTGGTATCAGAGCCCGGTTCAAGTAAGGGACATGCTCCTTGTGTCAAAAGTCTTCCTGACATGTTGGTCAGGCGGCGACTTTCGTTGAAGTGCCCATGAGGAGATAAGGGTGTCTCTCAATGGCGGTACAAGTGTGTTTCGTTGAAGTGCCCAAGTAAAGATCATTGGCGTGTTGTTAATAGAGTACTAAAATACTTGAAAGAGACACTTAACTATAGTTTAACTTATAGTGGATATCCTTCAGTTTTAGAGGAATATACAAATGCCAGTTGGGTAAAATATGTAGAAGATCGTGACTCTACTAGTGGATGGATCTTTAATCTTGGTGGAAGGTTCTAAGAAACAGACTTGCATTGTCGACTCCACTATGACTGCAGAATTTATTGCTCTAGCTATCGGAAGTAAAGAGGCTGAATGACTAAGAAATTTACCGTATGAGATACCTATTTGGTCAAAGCCAATGGAACATGTACCCATACATTATGATAGTCAGTCCACTCTATCGAAATCATATAGCCAAGTATATAATGGAAAATATAGACATATTGGTATAAGATATAACTATGTGAAGGATTTAATTTTAAATGGAGTAATTTTCATTATTTTCGTAAGAATAGAAAATAATCTTGCAGGTCCTTTGACGAAAGGTCTAACAAAAGACATGGCGCTGAAGACATCATTGGGGATGGGTATAAAACCCATATCTAATTGATCACCAATAGTGGAAACTCATCTCACACTTAGTTAAAATAAAGTCTTGAGTTCAATGGTGAAAGTACACTATTAGAGTGATTGCAAGTACTTGTTTATAAAGACATCCCAAAGAGCAGAAGTATTTAGGGACCATAAGTAAAAGATGGAAGGTTGAGTTTTACTCTTAATGGATATATAGCAAAAAATTGCTGAAATTTATAATTATGGGTGTTGCACCCCAAAATTTGACCAACCGGTTCTCGTACTTGGCTTGTGTTTCATTTCATTTTTGCATATCATAGCATTTGTTCTTGAGGCAGGGGATCAAGGTTTTCCTGTGGCTCAGGGCTCTTTTTAGTGCAAAAGACTGAGCAGTGAGCATCAGAGAGTCCCTGGCATTTATTTTTCCCAGCGGTCGGGCGAACGATTTTATTTTATTTTGCAGGGTATTTTTAGCTCAGAAAGCAGCATTCAGGCTATCTCAAGGATTTTCATGGTTATGATATTCAAGAGCAAGTTTCAGAAGTTGAACAGAGCTCAGAACAGATGAAAACGGGCAAATGTGCAGATTTCCCTCCAAAATGCGCCAAATTCAAATTTTTGAAGTGTTAATCGATTAACCAAATGTGTTAATCGATTAACCAAGTCAAAATCTGGCCAGATTTAAATTTTTAACAGTATTAATCGATTAACCCAAACTGTTAATCGATTAACCAGTGCAGATTTTGCCTCTACACGTGAATTCTCAAGAGGAGTCACTTTGGGGTCTAATTTTGATCACTTGGGAGCTCAATTTTACACTTGGGAAGGATTTATAATCATCTTGAATTTTGGTTAATCTCATTTTCCCTCCAAACTCTCATTCCTCATTCCAAACCAAATTTTCCAAACCACATTCCAAACCTCTCATTTGGATCCAAGCCTAAGAGGTATTTAATTGGTTTACTTCAAGCCTCACACATCTAATCTTCATTTTTCACTCTCATTTTCATAATTCATCTCAATTCTCTCAAGTTTCTCTCAACTCCTAAAACCCTCACCAAAGCTCTTCATCTATTGAATTCTTTGATTCTCCATTGGAATCAATGAATTCTTGGGCTAAAACCTTCATCCTTTATCATCATCATCTCCATTTTTCCATTTGATTTTCGTGCAAGCTTGGATCTGAATTTTGAAGTGGATCTAGAAGTGATTATTTGGAGTAATTTGGCTTGATTCTGGTTGATCATCACTTCTATTACAAGAATTGGCTTGGATCTTGAAGTATTTTGGATTTCTTGCGTAGATCTACCCGTTCAAAGTTAATCAACATTAACCGAAGCAATTCTCCGCTTCGAAGGTTGGAATTCTAGATCTATTGCATTTTTGAGCTTACTTTGCATAATCATGTTAATCTTCATCTTTGATTGATTTGGTTGATTCTTGATCCATATGAAGTGTGATGGTGCTATTTAGATGTGTTTACATCTTGTTTAGATCGTTATTTTCTGGTTTAATTTCGTGCACAATTGTTTATGTGATCATGTGGATGTTTGCTTAAGTGATAAGTTGCCGAAAAGTGCTTTTATGTTGCTGTTTTCTGCTGTTGGAGCAGTGTTAATCGATTAACGTCTGGTGTTAATCGATTAACTAGATCAAACTTTCAATTTTTCTGCAGTTCACACAGTGTTAATCGATTAACTTAATCTGTTAATCGATTAACACGTTCAAACTTTCACTTTTTCAACTGTTTTTCAATGGTTAATCGATTAACACCTGCTGTTAATCGATTAACACTGCTCCAGCAGGCCTGTTTTTGCTGTTTTTCATGCTTGTTTCGGTACCATTTCACTTCGAATCATCATGGATCAGTGTGATGCATTAGGAGTGAGATGTTTTGGATATATGCCACTGTTCTCGATTGTTTAATCTTGATTTCATTGACATGCGTGTTTGGTTTCCACTTGAGGGCATACTTTCGTAGTTGTCGTTCAAAGTGATGATGTGCTTGCATGTTCATGTTTGCTTGCCTTCTTGCATTTCTTTGCTTTGTGTGCATTCTTTTTGCAGCTTCTTTCTTGCATTAATAAAGGTTGAGATGTGCTTGTGGAGGTATTTACCCCACACTTTTTCCTCCCTTTGCTTGTGTGTTGCATTGCATATGCATTCTTTCTCCTTTCATGTTATCTTATGATTGAATTGATTCTTCTTCTTTTGTCTTCCTTTGCCATGTTCCCTTAGGACTTCTAATCTTTCTTATTCAAGATGGATTATGATAGACATTAGGTTCAAACCATGCATGCTAACATTAGGGTAGATTTCCCCCTCTTTAATCCAAACTTTAGGTCCACTTTGCATGACGACATTAGGACCGAGTTTCCCTTAGACCTTCCGTGCGTCTCTCATCTCATCTCAAAACATGCTAATTCATCTAATAAATACGATGAAAGTTGTACGCTACGAGCCTTAATCACATGGGGAATGATGAGTGAGGGGTCTCCTCTCGCTTGTGTAGAGTGTTTAGTGTACGTCCCGTTTGGGGACGATATGCAACGTATTCGTTCCTATGTCATAGTATTTAGTGCAACGTGAATCACAAACCGAATTAATTCACTTCACTAAAAAACACAAAAACAAACTTCAAACATTTTTCCTTCGGGATTAATTGGGAAACTTTTTCATAAAAAGAGTGTTGTTAAGCTTTGGTTCTACCGCAAACAGGCTTTGTCCCTAACTGCTAGAACGAAGGTTTAACCCTACTCGGTTAAAAACATTTGAACCAACCGGTGTTCTTGTTACCTGAACTACGTTTGCTCTGATTTCTCATACCAGATGAGAATACGTAGGCACAAGACGCAATGTCTTGGCGAGCAACCTTTCCCCACCTTTCATCCGTATTTAGCCGAACTACGTTTGCTCTGATTTCTAATACTATATGAGGATACGTAGGCACAAGACGCGATGTCTTGGCGAGCAACCTTTCCCCACCTTTCATCCGTAGTTAGCCGAACTACGTTGACTCTGACTTTCCCATTGCACGGGGGAATACGTAGGTACAGAGCGGCGATGCTCTGCCGAGTCATTTTCCTTTTCTTTTGTCCTGTGAGACCATTAGCGTAGATAGTTTAAACACACCCTTTAGATAGACAACAAGCATGGATCCCGTCGAGTACGACGGATGTGAGGGGTGCTCATACCTTCCCCTTGCATAACCGACTCCCGAACCCAGGACTTGGTTGCGATGACCTTATCTTTTCCTCTTTCGTTAGGTTTTTCCGATCGTTTCCTTTCCCTCTCTTTGGGATAAATAACGAAAGGTAGAGACTCTTCTGTTTTCCGTCGGGTGTTTTTCGCAGTTACTAAATGGGTGCATTTCTGATATAGTCTACCTATACGAGAATGAAGTGAGACTGTTTCATAGAGTTAAAGGGCTTTACTCTTAAATTCTTCTGAAAATGGTACGTGACGCAAGGCCATATTAAATGTGTCGATATCTATAATTCTTTTGATAGTACTGAGATTTCATGTGTGGATTATGCACGCTTGTTCTAATGAATAATTGGTCCAAAGTTTGTCTACCAATCTATTCGGGGATGAGTGAAAACGTAATTTATTAAGTAAATGTTCAAATCGTAAGATATCATTATCTAAAGCCATGATATTTAATTATATTTTGTAAATGGTGGGGGATTGTAAGACATTTCCAAAATATTATATGAAAGTACTTATGAAATGTGTGTGTGTGTGTGTATATATATATATATATATATATATATATATATATATATATATATATATATATATATATATATATATATATATATATATATATATATATATATATATATATATATATATATATATATATATATATATATATATATATATATATATATATATATATATATATATATATATATTTGCTAAAAATATTAATAATTAAACAATGTGGCTTAGTGGCAAAGGATGTTTCTTTTGAGGTAATGGTTTGTGTGAAATTCAATATTCAACAGTCAATTGACAAACTCACCACATATACTAATGTTGACTAGGAAGGATTTCAAGACACCATAGATCCACATTTGATTATTGTCTTTATATTAGAGGTAATTTAATCTTATGGTTTGATAAATGACAACATACGCTTTCTCATTATAGTGCACAAACACAGTATCATGGTGTTGCTAACATTTGCTTTTGAATTTTGTTGCCTTCAAAATTTACTCTTAAATTCATACTTTTATCATAAAGGTTAATTAGTGTACTATTATTACGGATGATAAAAAAACTTGTATCCGTGGATAAAACTCATCACAACACAATTTGATGGAGATATAGGAATGACCAAAGTTATGAAAACAATGTATACACTAAAGCATTTGTGATATTCTCAACTATATTTGTATTAATTACATTATTTTCGTAACTTTGGTCTTTTCTATATCTCCATATTTCGCAAAAATATTCGATTGTAGTCGTTTTTAGAAGTTGTGCTCTCCAATCTTTGCCCTTGCTTTTCCTAGTAATTCATTCCAATTCTTCTTTCCACTTCCCTGACTCATGCAGAATTCGCAGACATGTAAGCACTTTCTTCCAAATATTCTTCAAAGTATTATAGCCAAATAATAAGTGTTGTATGGTTTCTACCTTAGTACAATCAATAACCCCAAACTATATAACCTCTCCTTCGTAGCTAATTTGTCATGGCGAGCTAACCACATCACATTATTATTACAATCAATAACCCCAATCCTGATGACGTGTCCCCGTGGGGGTGAGCACATGGAGATCGTGCGGAAGACGAGTGGGTCTGCCCGACGTATCTAGCTTCGTGCCCGACATGGGGGATTTGGGCCTTGTTGGGTCTGCTCGACGGATGGGCAGGTCTGGGCCCACTCCAGAATAGAAGCCCCCCCAAGTTGTTGATCTGTTGCGGAGGAGTGATGACTTGATAGCAACCGTGTCGAGGACGTAAGAGGACGAGGATTGAACTCGTCGGACTATCATGTCAAGGACATAAGGGGGAAAATCTTGAGCTCGTTGGACTATCATGTCGAGGAGGCAGAAGATTGTCGGGCGGAGGTTTCCCCGTGTTTGAGGGGGAACGAAGGGATGTGATTATGTGATCATTTATGGTGGCCACGGTCTGTCACCCATTGCTCAACTTAGGGCGGCTATCCTAGGGCACTTGAGTGCCTAGGGTTTCTTCGAGTCCCATGCTGTGTTTATAAATAGGTAGGTCCCTGCCCTTTTATTACTTTTCGCTCTCAATCACTATCGTATGTCATCTCTTGATCTTCCGTACACGCATCGTCATGTAACACAACCATCGCACCGTCCGTCGCGAATTCCACCGTCTCTCCGTCTAGCCTATTGTATCAAGTAATTATTCTTCTTCTTTTCTTCCGTTTTTCTTATTTCTGACATCCTCTGTGGCGGACACGATAAGTGTCCCAAGGAGGATGTGGGTTTTCCGGCGATTACGGCGGGATTCCCTTGACCTGGGATGAAGCCCTCGAGGTCACCTGAGGTATTAGGACGAGTGTCCCGGGGACAGACGATAGGGTTTGGATGAACAACCTGGGGACATAGGATAAGGTTAGATGAATGTCCCGGGGAGGGACGCTAGGTATAAATGAATGTCGCGGGGACATGCGTTAGCGTTGGATGAATATCCCAGGGATGCATGCTATTGTGGGATGAATGTCCCGGGGCCATGATAGTAGACGCACAGGGAGGTTGATGTCGAGGCGGAGTGTAAGTTGTAGTCGTTATCCTCATCGCCCTTTCACTTGATCTATGGTGGAAGGGTGACTTTGATCTTGAAACATCGAGGTAATACGTGATCGGGTTAGACCGACCGTGGAACTTGTCGAGGGTGCTCATCTGGCTGGAGCTGTTGCTCATCAGCTCATCAAACTTCCTCTTCACGGATCCGATGGAGAGCTTGTTTGGGGTCCCGCTTGAGATGACCATCATAGTGGGGAAGTACTCCCACACGCTAATAGGGTGTATTGGTTCTTCGGGCAGCTGGTGCTCGACAGGGAAGTTGTGTTCTCTTAGGGAGAACAAGTCTTCAGGCCGACTTATGCTGAGGGCCACCTGCAGCCCCGAGTCGTTGATGGGCATAGGAATGTCCTCGACCCTTTTGGCTTCGTGGGCCTCCTGTCAAGGGGCATCTCCTCCCCTGGTGTACCTCTTCAAGTGCCCATCCTTGATGAGTATCTCGATTGCATCCTTGAGGTAGATGCAATCCTCGGTGACATTCTGTGGCTGCGGCGGAAGCGGCAGTACTTGGACTTGTCCATGTTGGCCTTGGGGGTGCTGATTTAGGGAAACAAACACCTCCCCGTACGAACTCCGAGTTGGCGCACTCAGCCAGGATGCGCTCGTGGGAAGTGATGAGGGTCGTGTACTAAGTGAACCGGCCTGCGGGGCCCCTCTGCTCTCGGGGCTCCCGGGGACAATTATATCGTCGGCGGTGTCCCCCGCGCTGGGGTGCTGGAGCTTCTTCTTCCCGAGCTCCATGGGAAGCTTCGCGGTTACGAGAGTCTCGGGCTGAATTAGCAACTTCGGTCTCCTCGTACCAAATGTATGCTCGGACTTTCTCGAGGAAGGCTTGGAGGAAGGTTGGCTGGTGGATTTCTACGGCCTCATAAAATTTGGAGCCGCAACGCAGCCCTTGCTCCATGAGGTAACGCTTCATATCGTCTAAAGTGGTTACCTAGACTGCCTCTGTCGTGAATCTTTTGATGTAATTCCTGAGAGATTTATCCTGGGCTTGGATGACCGCGCCCAGGGCAGCCTCTGTCTTTGGATGGCGTCGGGACGTCGTGAAATATTGTGAGAAGAGATCCTTCAGCACCCTCCACGACGTGATGGACTCGGGCTCTAGGCTCTTGTACCATACCATGGCTCCCTTCCTTAGAGTCGTCGGGAAGAGCCTGCATTTGATGGCTCATCTGAAGTTCCAACAATCGAGCATGGCCTCGATATCCTCCAGATGGTCGTCTGGGTCCGTCGTGCCGTCGTAGGTGGAGAGCGCATACGGCTTCTCCATCCCATGGGGGATGGGAGTCTCCATGATTTCCCGTGAAAGGGGAGTCCGGTGGTTTTCCTCGTCACTGCAGACAGGGGAGCGTGAGGGAGAAGGATTGTGTCGAGGGACTTGATTACGACCCTTCATCCTCTTACTCGGGGCCTCAGGCATGTTCCTCCTCGGGGAGCGCCTCTCCTTCCGGGGAGGTGATCTGTCGCGCTTCTTGGAGGTCATAGTTTGGGGTCTCTTTAATTGTGGTCGGCGCCCCCGTTAACGGGGAGAGGGGGCTTCGGGAATCCTCGCACTAGGTTCTCCACGGGGGAGAGCGAGATGAGCTATCCTGCTCCAACATCCCGATACGTTCGTTCTGCTGGAACAACATCAAATTAGTCTGGGTTGATGGTTGCGAAGAGGGTAGTCATCGTCGGGTCTGCCCCTGCTGGCGTGGGGACGGGCTGGAAAATAGCCGGGCTCCTTGCCCGAGTGGCGACGTGGCGTTCCGCGTCCTCAGATGAAGAGGAGGCAGTCTGCCCGTCTCTTATGTCACCGTCATGGACATTGGAGGGCTCGCCCTGATCCTCACCGTTGATGAGTGGGTCGAAGGCGGAATTATGGACAACAACGTCGTGGCGTGGGCTGGTCATGATCTCGGAAGTTGATGAAGTTGATAAAAGCTTTGGTTCTACTGCTCAGAAGAACGGGGAAGCTTTAGATTCCCACAGACGGCGCCACTGATCGTACCTGATCAGAAGGGATTGCTGGTCGGCCACGCGTCGTCTGGTAGCTGTTCACCAGAGATAGGGAGAAGGAGGGGGTGTACCTGCAAGGCACTCTAATGCTTAAATGAGTAAAGAATCAGAGTGAGAGCAAATACAGAAATAGGTGTAGAGAATGGAATACCTGACCCTCTAGTGAAATATGGTATTTATAATGAGACCCCAACGCAGGGGCAAAGGTCACTTGCATTAGGCCAGATTGTCAGACTCAACCCAAGTGACTGATAAGGCTTACGTGGTGTAGTGAAGACCAGCATGTGGTCTTCGCCCTAGATCAACTGTCCCGTGATCTCCGGAAGGTGGGCTGACCAACTCTTTCGGAGGTGGGTAGTTGCTTGATGACGTGTCCCCGCGGGGGTGAGCACATGGAGATCGTGTGGAAGATGTGTGGGTATGTCCGACAGAGGAGGCGTCTGCACGGCGTATCTAGCTTCGTGCTCGACATGGGGGATTTGGGCTTTGTTGGGCCTTGCCCATATAATGTTGGGTTGGGACTGTCCGACAGATGGATCCTAACCACATCACATTATTATTATTATTATTATTATTATTATTATTATTATTATTATTATTATTATTATTATTATTATTATTATTATTATTATTATTATATGTTAAATTTGAAATTATATTTATTTTTAAAAAGGATAAAAAAATAGTTATTTATATATTTTTAAAAATATATTTAAATGATAATATTTAAATACTAATAAATATTTTAAAATTCACAAATACTCGTTTGTCGAATATCCACACAGATATAAAACAGAAACAAATATCATATTTATTAAATAAAATAAGTAATTCGATATTAATATCTGTAATATTTATTAAATGGAATAGATAACACAATATTAGTATATGTTTCTATTAGTACCTATTGTTATCCCTAACTTTGACAATGTTAATCTTATCTATTTATTAGATAATTTTATTCAACAACAAAAATCAGCAATGTAATATTTAAAGATTCTTTAAACAAAAAACATGAAACCCATAATTATTAATTAAGTGTCTAGAATATTAACTACCTTGAATCTTTATAGAAGTTGATTTTAAATCTCTGAAATAGTTTTTTAGTACTATATTTAAGAGAAAATTCTTTTCATTTATTTTTTACTATAGGTTACCAAATATATTTGGTTGTAATACATGCTTCAGGTGTACCTTGCGTGGCGAAAGACTAAAAGAAATAACTATCTATTGACTTAGTGCTATTTATTAGAAAATAATTTGAAGAAAAAAATTGAAAATTTTACACTTGTCATTATTTTAGAGGATAAATTTTAATTTATAAAAAGTTAAAAATTGCTTTATATCAAAAATAACAAAGTAGAAAGTACTTGCTTAGAAATGTCACCTTCAAATGCTTTAAAATTTTTTTAGAATTTTCCAAACACTTGCTTAACACATTTCCTCTGCCCGGTCATTATTTTAACTCAGTTTTATATCTCAATTTTTTTAAGTGAATACAAGTATTACTAAAAGTTTACAAAGCATAAACCAAATAAAAAACAATCGTACAAATTATATTAGTATTTAATAGTCATATCAGATTAATGCATAAAATAAATTTAAATACATCTCGATTTTAAACAAGGACATTACTAGATTTTAATAATTAATGTATGAATAATTTCATCCTTCTTCAATCCAACAATCTAACAATAATCAATCAATTTAATAAGTGTATTGACATTTCTTATCTCATTATCAAAGATTCTATGACATTGCATAAATAAATAATCATGTAATATAGGTTTTGTTCGATTATTTATTTATTTATCATGTCATTGAATATTGAAAATAACATAAATAAACACAATAAACAATCATATTAGACTGTGTATCACAAAAGAGCTGTGATCCTCAAAATTTAACCACATTTATATTCTTAAAATTTTGATAATAAAAAAATGGAGAGAATTCTAACCCATTTTGAAGTAGCTATAGAAGTTACAAAAGAGTGATAAAGATTGAATTTATATGAAATGGTGTTAGTTTGAGAAAAAAAATGGACGCGTCAAACGTTGATATTATATACGAAGAATATCACATAGATGATGATATGACATGGATGTATTGTTGAAAATTCACCTCGTATCCTATGAAGAATTCCCTTCAATCTTGATCTCAAGATTGATGAACAAACCCACAATATGATAGTAATGGTAATAACAAGTAATTATCAAGAACAACAAAAGAAAAGAAGAACACACAAGAAAGAGAAGAATGAGAGAAGAAAATATTTGGAGAGAATGTGTTATCCACAACTGTGGGATTTCTTATTGAATTTTCACTTGCTAACTGCAACTGTGAAATCTGTTCTGTTGTGATGTAGAATACAAAGCAAGACACCTTATTTATAGTTGTAGGTTTACACTAGCCCAAAACATAAAAGGCCCAAAATATTCTAAATCAAATCTAATCATATGATATCAAATCTAATCATATGATATCCAATCTAATCATATGATATCTAATCATATCATATCAAATTAATCATATGATATCAAATCTAATCATATGATATCAAATCTAATCATATCAAATCACAATGAATTATATTTAACACACCACCTAATTCATTGTGTCTAAACTGTCTACATTCATCATGACTCTTAGTCTTCTAAAGGCTTCGACCTGCACTCCCTTCGTCATGATATCTGCAATCTGATTCTCAGTGCTGTAGTGTTCCAACTTCATCTTCCCTTCTGCTACCTGCTCTCGAAGATAATGGAACCTCATTTCGATATGTTTGCTTAAGTCCATACAGGGCTTTATGAAGCCTGTACACCTTTCTTTCTTCGCCTTGTTTCACAAACCCAGCTGGTTGTGCAACATAAGCTTCTTCGTCTAAGGGGCCATTAAGGAATGCACACTTCACGTCCATCTGACATGTGTGCCAGTTGTTCATATTTGCTAGACCAACAACCAACCTGATTGTTTCGATTCTAGCAACAGGTGCGAATACTTCATCGAAGTCGATTCCTTCCTTCTGAAGAAATCCTTTCGCCACAAGTCTCGCTCTGTGTCGAGTTACTTCTCCTTTAGGATTTACCTTCACCTTGTAAACTCACCTCACATCAATTGCCTTCTTGCCTTGCGGCAATTCGACAAGTGACCAGGTATCATTGACTTTGATGGACTCTAACTCTTCAATCATTGCTTTCACCCACTTCGAATCTTTCAATGCCTCAGTTGCATTGACTGGTTCGACATCTGCGTAGAAAGCATAACGTACCAGCTCACCCTCTTCATCGACTACATCATCTGATGTAATTACACATTCTTGCAACCTTGCAGGCATGTGTCTTGTTCGTCGAGGTCTGCTTGAACCTGCTTCATCTGCAACTGGTTCCTGTCAAACTTCTATTTCGACTTCAGTGGCTGGTTCTTCACAAGAGATTCTCACTGAATCCTTCTTGGCATTTTCAGTCCAATCCCATTCTTTAAGCTCATCTATGATTACATCCCTGCTGATCACTGTCATACCCTAAATTTGTCCTACCTTTTTGAAAATATTTTCCTACCGTTAGACACGTGTTCACCCGAAATTGGGCGTTTTCCAAATTTTATCCATTTCTGTCCAATAAAAGCGTGACACATGGCCTAAGTTTTTGTTTGTGAATATTATTTCAATTTCTTAACTTTTCTTTTCCTTTTAAAATATTGTTAATAATAATAAATATTTTATGTATATACTTGTTTTGTTTGATAATTATAAATGAATACTGGTTTTTATTAACTATTTTGTAGGTTTTAGTTTTTTTTATATATTGCAAATATTTTTATTTAGTTATATTTATTTAACTTCTGTAATTATTAATGGATTTTATTTTATTATTTAATAAGAAGAGAAAATTGTAAAAAAGAAAAAAGAAGCAAGTTGGGAGAGAGAGGCCCAATTGGGATGGCCCGTTAGGGTTTGCATTCAGAGCATACTATTAAAAGGGAAGTCTTCAGGTTAAGAAAAAAAGACCCTAAAAACACTGTTCACGGCTCCCTCAAAACCCTAACCTACTGTTCATCACCCTTTCAAAGAAACCTAAACGGTGCCACCCTAATCCCAAACACCGAAAACGGCCGCCGTATTTCAATTCACTCCCAACCCTAACCTCTCTCGCAAACCTCAAGAATCGTCTCCCTCATTTTACCGGCGCCGCCATCATTTTCATCAAACCATCACCTCACCACCTTCTTCGTTACTCTCCATCACAACAACATTCTTCTCCATTGTCCCCTCTGTCTTAAATCCCAAAACCCTAACTCAATCCCCTTTCTCACACTTCCGCCACCACCGTCACTGATTAAACGTTGCTGAGTCATAACGATTTTGAAAACAACTTCGCGACAACTCTCAATTTAATCTTCAAGATATGAGTAGCAATGACAACACCGGCTGGTATTCACACGAGTTTCGCTTCAGCAACAGCTTATAGCATCACTGTGTTCAAACGAGTCGTGTTGCTTATAAGTCTTTGCTCTTGAGTAACGCTCAGGATGCCATGAAAACACCGACATCAGTTTGAAGAACTGCGACGACAACACAACAGTTCCGCAACAACTGCGACAAGAAATAAATGGCAACAAGAACATCTCGGTCATAGCGACAACAAGGGCGCATCTCGCATCAACACCACATCGTGCCTGCAACATTTGATATTAAGTCGTTGTCTATTTCTCTTTTTGCAGGGTGATGAGCAAGTAGTAGCGGAGCAACGCCATATCATCAAGAAGATTCCAACGGTGGCTCCTGTCTAGCTCTGTTACTTTCAATGTCGATGACAACGTGTTTTGAGACAACCACAACGCAAGCACGATTCTGTTACTCAGCATAACAATGGCATAAGCTTTGATTCATGGCCACACTTCTAAGCGAAGAAGGACTCGGGGGTTTGGTAACATTTTCCTTCTGTGTCGCTCTGTTATGGCACTCTATTTTAATGCAATACTTTTATTAGTCTGTTACTCACCAAACACACAATTTCCAACATGTTGTTTTTAGTTGTACATCACTAATATAATGTGGATTGGGTGCTGAACATGACAAACATTTGCAGGTCAGTTTTCAAAAGTTTGTAATGTTATGGTAACAACTTTGATTTTCTGTTTGTGACTATGCAGTGTGGTTAAATCTGTGTGGTAACATCTTTTTGCATTTTTGTTATTTCTGCCTGCTAAATATGATAGTCTGTTTTTATAAAGCGAAGCAATCACACGAATGGTAGCAAGGTCTATGGATAAATTCTGGTTTGCAGGTTCAGTCTGACAACAACGGGCTTCGTACAAGCAACTCAATGATTAATCACAGACTTTCAGTTCAACGATTTTTTTTCCAGCGTGCGATAATGACTCGGTGAAGTTTATTGTTTGTTTTGTTCTGTACAGATTAAGGGTGTATTAGTGCGTAGTCGAATACCGACTTTAATAGCGGTAACAACGGCTGCAGCTCAGTGGAAGCCGTCACGCGGCAGTTTGTACACACAACTTGTTTCGATTGTCCGCGACACAAACCGATAACAAGCTCAGCTTGCTTACGCATTTGATTCATATAGCAGCTTGCGCTTGCGTTTTCAGTGTAAATTTGTTCATGTTATGTTTTGTTATGTCTGAGTTGTTGTCTGCTGTAGATTCTTATGCAGGTTGTGTATTAACTCAAGATTTGGATTTCATGGCATTCTTTTTGTGACATTGCAACATCCTGTTTTCGACTGCACAACCATGGATTCCAGTAGCAGCAGCAGCTCACTTGTCGGTTCCCTGCAGGTTTTCGCTTTAATCCAACAAATCTTCCGATTCCAAGCTCGTTCAAAGATCTGTCGCCATGGATTGGAAAAAGGAGGTGAAATCAGTGTTTGAAGCTTGCCAACAAGTGCTTAATACGACAACGACAAAGGCGACATCCTCAGCTTACGTGGCTCCGGTTGGTGGCATGATAACAGTATAAGCTTTGATTTTGCGGAAATAGCAAAGCTCATGGCAGCGGCAACAACATTTAGAGCTATTCGAGCTCGACATCCCGTTTGCTAACGGCTTAACTCGATGCAGACCGCGTGAACTGTTTCCGTATTGGGTTGGTTTTGCTTTCATTTTTGAACTTGTTTTGAGAGCACATTTATCTCTTGTTTTTTTGTTCTGATTTGGTCAGATGTTTGATGGTATAATGAACATTAGAATTAATCGGGGTTATCATGTGATTTGTGTTGTCGATTGTGAGAAATAATGAGCTTTACACTTATACGAATGTACTTTCTGGTTTTAAATTAAGGGTGTTGTTGCGTTGCTGATACAATGTCGTTGGCGATACTTCACTCGAGTCGAATTGGAATCGAATTTGTTATTGGTTAAAGTTGGAAATTCTGATTTTATGTTGATTATGCAGGTCTGTATGTGAAGGATGAACTGCATTTAAGGTTGTCAAAGTTTGTTTGGATTGAAAATCATCATGACCTTCTTTAATTATTATAGTAATGTATTTACTGTATGTTTGTTTTTTCGGTTAAGATAAGCTAGCTATATTCCCATCACGTTTGTTTGCGAAAGGAAAAAAACAATTAGCAATTTTCTTTGATTTAATAAGTGGCAATTATTATTTGAAATGATGGTAGTACCCCAAGATTAAGTTTTTTTCTTTTTATTGAAATCCTTTTATAAATTTTTTATATACACTAAAATCCTAATATTTTCATTGTTTCAAATTATTTCCTTGGTAAAACCACTTTCAAAATTTGATCCCCTTTTAGAAAAAAGCCTAGATCAATTTATTCAAACCTTTTTTTATTATTTCATTAAAATATTTTCTTAAATCAAAACTACGAAAATTTAAATTCTTGAAGTCTAGCACTTCTTGAATTTTTGGACAAACATTATTGGGGTGTACACCTTAAATAATATGTCATTTAGACTATTCGTTTAGTACGCAATTTAGAACAAAAATATCATAAGAATCTTGCATTCTGTGTGATATTTCCGCTGTTCATCCAATTTTTTTTTCAAATAAAAATGGTGTTATTGGAATCTAGCATTTCGGTAATACCCCGATTATTTAGTTGTGGGGCCGACGTCTCATTTATTAAATAGTCGATATTTTCAAGCTCAATCTCGCGTTCTCACTTCTCACACGTTCACAAATTATTTTCATACCCCATTTCATTTCAAATTATTTTTCAAACATCTTTTTCGATTAAAACCCCGAAAGAAGGAGATTCTTGGAATCCAGCATTCCTTGGATTTTCGAGTGAATAATTCTTGAGGCACGCTCTTGAGTTGTTATTCACTCAACCTTTCAACTCTTTCAAATTCAATCATTTTCAAGCATTCTCCTAAGTCGAATGCTCGTCCGTATTCGCAACCCATTTCTTTCACAATGCCTCGTGGTCTCGATATTAGGAGCACCCTCAGGGACTAATGTCGTTTCTCACAACCCTAACACTTGACACATCGTCAAGTCGGCTCCATCTTCAAACAAATCTTCGACACGTCGTCGAGCTACTTCAAAAACAACTTCCTTTCGGCCTCGCATGCCATTCTTCGATTCGATCCTTTCACAAATATTTTTTTTAAAACTTACGAAAGAGAGATACTCTTAGAATCTAGCATTCTTTGGGTATTTGAATGAGTAACTCTTGAGGCGCGCCCTTGAGTTGTTATTAGTTCATTCTTTCGTTTTCAAAACATCCAACTCTTTATTTTCAACCTATTCAGTCAATTCCCGAAAGAACTGAGTTCTTGGAGTCTCGCATTCCTTGAATTCTTGAGTGACAAGCTCTTGAGACGTGCTCTTGGGTTGCTTGTCAGTCACTCTTTCGTCTCCTTCGCAAAACTTTCAACTCATTCAACCTCATCTTTTCGTGGTTGTTACCACGAACTACGGACGCTCTAATTCTTTATTCATTCTTGAATATAAGATACGTAGGCACAAGATTGCGATGATCTTGGCGAGCACACTTCTATCCATCTTCCGTTTCCCCCCATCCTTTCCCGTAGTCGAACTACGACGCTCTGATTTCTCATTCTCGTCCGAATGAGCATACGTAGACACAAGGGCCCCAATCCTTGGCGAGCACCCTATCCTCTAACCACCCATCTCTCCTTTGCGTCTTTATCCTATTAACCTACCAATTCTACCTTTATCAACGAGAAGAAAGCAAGTAAACCTAAACAACACTCCCCACAATTACTTTAAGAGGTTCCCGTCGAGTACGACGGACGTGAGGGGTGCTAATACCTTCCCCTCACGTAACCGACTCCCGAACCCGGAACTTGGTTGCGACAGCCCTGTTCCTATCTTTTCGTTTCAAGAGGTTTTCTCGATATTTTCCTCTCCCGTTTGCTCGGGAAAAATAAAGTTCGGTGGCGACTCTGTCGAACCGCATTTCCGCGCCTTTCGCGCGAGGGTGGTATTTTCGAATGTGATTTTTCGAGGTGCGACAGGTGGCGACTCTGCTGGGGACGTATTGCTCCATGCAAAGAGAGAGTCGAGCCTATCTTTTGGTTTGTGAGGAGTGTTTGTTTTTAATTGTTTTCTTTTTATATTTGTTCTCTTGTAGAGTTTATTTGTGCTTGTTATCTGGGCCTTTCGGTTCTTGGGATGACGTCATGAGTAAGGCTCTACGCCCGAGCTTTGGTAAAAGCAGAGAGAACACATAGTTTAGAATTGGTAGTCAAGTAGTGTTAGTCTCCGAGGACTTGCTCCTTGTGGGCCTAGCATGAAAGCTCCTCCAGAGGAGACTTATTCGTAGATCTTGTTGTAACACAGCCAGCCTGTTGCACGACTTGATTAATGAAGGGTCCGTGATTCTGGGAACCTTTTGTTAACACCAGTTCTGATATTGGTGGTCGTGTAGTGTTAGTCTCCAAGGACTCGCTCCTTGTGCGCCTAGCATGAGGGCCCCGCTCAGGAGAGACCTTATCGTCATTATCGTCATAATACAGCCAGCCTGTTGCGTGACGCTAATACGACTAGTGTCCGTGATCCTGGGAACCAAACATAGAAACCATCCCGTGAGAGGGTTTATGGGTAGAATGTTTAGACCTTCCCGTATAGGTTGTACTTGTCAGTTTTCTTTGAGCAGGAATTATGGTTACTTATCTATTACAGTTACCAGCTTCAGGAGTTGTTTGATTGTGATCCTGTAATCCTGGATCTTGTATCTTGCATTGCATCTTGCATATCATTCGCATTGCATTTCATATGTTGTGCATTTTGCATTTCCAGTCCTTCAACAGAATCTTATGTCTCCGTTCCTTCTCCTCCAGTAAATCAAGCTGATTCCTCGACACCAGTACGCAACTAGAGCCAATACCAGACGTATGATGGAGCAGATTCAACAGGAGCAAATTGCTATCAGGAAGGAGCTGGAATCCCTCAACAGAAAGATGGATCAGATCTTCGAAGCCCTCTCCATAACTGGAAAGGAATCAGAACAGCAGACCGTTCAACGACCGCGTCAGCAAAATCAACACAGGACATGGAAGCCAGAAAGAGTATTTGATAGTCTTCCAATGACATATGCAGATATCTTTGCTCAATTAATGGAACAAAGGGCTATCGTCCCAAGAGATCTAGCTCCCCCAACTGTCCTTCCTACTGATTATGACGTGAATGCTCATTGTGAGTTCCATAAGGGCGCTCCAGGTCACAACATTGAGAACTGTAGGTTTCTCAAACACAAAATTCAAGACCTGATTGACAAGGAAGCTCTCACCTTTGATGGGAAGTATCTCAGTGCCATCAACAACCCGATGCCACCAGCCAACTAGCACTAACATCATATCAAGTCCAGTTAAGTTCATTCTCTGAAGAAGGCCGCCATGCTGCCATTTAATCTTTCGCATTTATTGTATTTTGACTTTGTGTGTTTAAGTACTGAATGCTTTGAACAATTGCCATTCGTATTTGGTTTTCATTAATGTATTGTTTATGCATGTTTTGATTTAGTTATGTCGTATTCACTCTTTTTTACTTATCACCAACACATTTTCCACTATATTCACTGTTGTTTAGCATGATTTGAGGGAGGATGATGAAAACGAGATACCCATAATTGCAAATCGTATGCTTTCAGACCGAATCTCGTCAATGATGTACAGGAATTGCTTCAATTCCCCAAACACCGGAGATATAAGGAGTTAATCCCTAGTAAACCACTTCGAGCCTAGAAGTAGCAGTTTCCTTCGGATATTCAAACCTTACACTTAACCTGGGGCAGGGTAGTGTTCAGCTAATTCAACCCCGCACTCGAGTCAACAAAGCAAAATCCAAAAGACGGTCGTTCATCAAAGACCCATGCTATGGCAGTCACAACCTTCCAACAAAGTCCAAAAAAAAACATCAAAAGCCTGCTAAGTCAGACACCTTAGAGGGGACTTAGGCAAAATCAAGGCAATCCCGATGGATCTGACAAGCAAAGTCAATCCATGCAAAATTTAGGGATCAAAAACAAAAGTAAAAGAGGACCCCGAAATCCTCAACAAATAAGATTCAGTGGCCACCCAAGTCAAGGGGCACTGACATCCATCAAAAAAACCAAAATAAGGTGACTGCCATGTCAAGCTAACCTTGAACCTTCAAGTTTACACCATCAAGACAAGTGTAGAATTAACTGAGCGTAGGACTGGAGATCATTAAGAAGAAGGGGTGGGTACAAATCACACTTTGAGCCTAATAACCTTTGTTTCATAACCGTGAACCAGACCACGTTACAACCCTTGAAAGACCTAATTGAGACGAGGTTTATTCTGAAAGCATATCATCGCAAGGTTGCGTAACCTGACTCCTCACATGATTTCTAATCATCAGCATCGGTGTCATTACTCTTTTTATATCCTCTACACCGATCAAAAGTGGCACAACGTCTGGGCTAGCAGTCCATTCGTCTCACTATCACGACACTTAAATAAAAGACACTTTTTCAAAACTTACCTTGAACTTTGCATTAATGTTACCATCTATGAATGTACAATTTTAATCGCAAATCAGTGCTAGGTATTCAAAGACACTCCAGCAAGGGGCAATCGAGGAGAAACTTGACTTTCAGTGGCGTACACGAAGCAAGATTATTTCAAGGCCTACGGGCTGGGGCAAACCACTAGCAAGTTCAGACTGGGGCAAGACTATGTCGCCTTGATCATCAAGCAGAGTAGCAATTCTCTCTGAAGTAAATTCACAATCACCAAATATCCCAGACTTGGGGCATCAAGGACATCTTCCGCTCTAGGCATGGCGTCTTCAGCAAACTGCGTGTCGAGGCAGTCAATCCCTCCCACCACCCGAAGTCCAATCCACATTGGCAACTACCAAAAGTCCACCACGCTGGCGCTTACACCTGCATTTCCAAATTACCCGTCTGCACCATATACATCATACGCATTGCATTCAACCTCAAAAGCATCTTACATCATATGCATACTCCAATCATACCATACTTCCCCAACTCTTGCATCTCCGCACGTCAGCATTTGCATCTGCACTTCCATTCATATAGAATATCATTTATCATCCAGCATTCATATATGCAAGTCAAGGTCCAGGATCAATCTCGAAGATTTTCAAGACCGTCGACCGCCCAGTCAGGGGCGTCTTCCGCAAGATGGTGGGTTTACCCCACGATTTTCAAGAGCTTCAAAGCAGTCATCAACCCAGTCAGGGGCAATCTTCTGCAATTGTGGGTTTCTCCCACAAAATTTAAAGTTATTCAAAGCAAGATTCAGCCCAGTCAGGGGCATCTTTTTCAAGACCATGGGCGTCTCCCGTGACGAATTTCAACCTCGTGGTTGGTCAAATACGCAAATCAACATTCAGCCCAGCCAGGGGCATACCATCCAAGACCGTGGGCGTTCCCCACAAAGTTGTTCAACCTTTTGTTGGGCAAATCCAAGAAGTTCAGTGCAAGATCCAACCCGAACAGGGGCATCTTCAGCAAAACCGTGAGCGTACCTCATGAAGTTGTTCAACCTTTTGTTGAGCAAGCCAAGACATCAAGACAAATTCAGCCCAGTCAGAGGCATCCTCTTCAGAATTCATGGGCGTAACCATGAAACCATTTCAGCAAACTGTGATTTCCAAGCAAGACGGTGGGCGTACCCCGTTGACTCATTTCAAATCAATCTTCTTCTCAGGGGTTCCCCATTGAGTTGTACCCAGCAAGCGTGACCGTTGTCAATTGCCTTACTATCATCCTTTTGGTGATAGTCGAACTTCGTCAGTTCAACCTAGCCTGCATCCTTTTGGTGTTGGTAAACTTCAAATCTATGTTGTCCTATCATCCTTTTGGTGATAGCGACCTGTGTGTTGTGTTTCGCTATGCCATCCTTTTGGTGGTATGTCTGATATTTCGTCGATATCAGATTGCGCGATGTTTTATTTGCGTTTTCGCTCTACCATCCTTTTAGTGGTAGGTCTGATATTTCGTCGATATCAGATTGTGCGATGTTTTGTTTGTGTTCTCGCTCTACCATCCTTTTGGTGGTAGGTCTGATATTTCGTCGATATCAGATTGTGCGATGTTTTGTTTGTGTTCTCGCTCTATCATCCTTTTGGTGGTAGGTCTGATATTTCGTCGATATCATATTGTGCGATGTTTTGTTTGTGTTCTCGCTCTACCATCCTTTTGGTAGTAGGTCTGATATTTCGTCGATATCAGATTGTGCGATGTTTTGTTTGTGTTCTCGCTCTACCATCCTTTTGGTGGTAGGTCTGATATTTCGTCGATATCAGATTATGCGATGTTTTGTTTGTGTTTTCGCTCTACCATCCTTTTGTTGGTAGGTCTGGTATTTCGTCGATATCAGATTATGCGATGTTTTGTTTGTGTTTTCGCTCTACCATCCTTTTGGTGGTAGGTCTGGTATTTCATCGATATCAGATTATGCGATGTTTTGTTTGTGTTTTCGCTCTACCATCCTTTTGTTGGTAGGTATGGTATTTCGTCGATATCAGATTATGCGATGTTTTGTTTGTGTTTTCGCTCTACCATCCTTTTGGTGGTAGGTCTGGCATTTCGTCGATGTCAGATTACGCGATATTTTTATTTATGTTTTCGCTCTATCATCCTTTTGGTGGTAGGTCTGGCATTTCGTCGATGTCAGATTGTGCGATATTTCTTTTATGTTTTCGCTCTACCATCCTTTTGTTGGTAGGTCTGATATTTCGTCGATATCAGATTATGCGATGTTTTGTTTGTGTTTTCGCTCTACCATCCTTTTGGTGGTAGGTCTGGTATTTCGTCGATATCAGATTATGCGATGTTTTGTTTGTGTTTTCGCTCCATCATCCTTTTGGTGTTGGGTCTGGTATTTCGTCGATATCAGATAGTGCGATGTTTTGTTTGTGTTTTCGCTCTACCATCCTTTTGGTGGTAGGTCTGGCATTTCGTCGATGTCAGATTACGCGATATTTTTATTTATGTTTTCGCTCTATCATCCTTTTGGTGGTAGGTCTGGCATTTCGTCGATGTCAGATTGTGCGATATTTCTTTTATGTTTTCGCTCTACCATCCTTTTGTTGGTAGGTCTGGTATTTCGTCGATATCATATTATGCGATGTTTTGTTTTTGTTTTCGCTCTACCATCCTTTTGGTGGTAGGTCTGGTATTTCGTCGATATCAGATTATGCGATGTTTTGTTTGTGTTTTCTCTCCATCATCCTTTTGGTGTTGGGTCTGGTATTTCGTCGATATCAGATAGTGCGATGTTTTGTTTGTGTTTTCGCTCTACCATCCTTTTGGTGGTAGGTCTGGCATTTCGTCGATGTCAGATTACGCGATATTTTTATTTATTTATGTTTTCGCTCTATCATCCTTTTGGTGGTAGGTCTGGCATTTCGTCGATGTCAGATTGTGCGATATTTCTTTTATGTTTTCGCTCTACCATCCTTTTGTTGGTAGGTCTGGTATTTCGTCGATATCAGATTATGCGATGTTTTGTTTGTGTTTTCACTCTACCATCCTTTTGGTGGTAGGTCTGGTATTTCGTCGATATCAGATTATGCGATGTTTTGTTTGTGTTTTCGCTCCATCATCCTTTTGGTGTTGGGTCTGGTATTTCGTCGATATCAGATAGTGCGATGTTTTGTTTGTGTTTTCGCTCTACCATCCTTTTGGTGGTAGGTCTGGCATTTCGTCGATGTCAGATTGCGCGTTATTTTGTTTATGTTTTCGCTCTACCATCCTTTTGGTGGTAGGTCTGGCATTTCGTCGATGTCAGATTGCGCGATATTTTTGTTTATGTTTTCGCTCCATCATCCTTTTGGTGTTGGGTCTGGTATTTCGTCGATATCAGATAGTGCGATGTTTTGTTTGTGTTTTCGCTCTACCATCCTTTTGGTGGTAGGTCTGGCATTTCGTCGATGTCAGATTGCGCGATATTTTGTTTATGTTTTCGCTCCACCATCCTTTTGGTGTTGGGTCTGGTATTTCGTCGATGTCAGATTGTGCGATGTTTTGTTCGTGTTTTGCTTTGCCATCCTTTTGGTGGTGTTGGCCGTGTGTGTTTCATTCCCTCATCCCTTTTGGTGATGACGGCCTTTTGCTAGTTATTTACGGTTTGCTCAGAGGCTTACCTCATCCAGCATTTTCAATTCTCAAGCATCTCTTTTTCTTTCGGACAAATTCAGGGTTTTCTTTATATCTAATTGACTTCTACCTCAGGAAAACGAACGCTGTAAGTTCATTTCCTCGGGTTTAAGCCTATTAGATAGGGGCATCTGTTATACCCTAAATTTGTCCTACCTTTTTGAAAATATTTTCCTACCGTTAGACACGTGTTCACCCGAAATTGGGCGTTTTCCAAAATTTATCCATTTCTGTCCAATAAAAGCGTGACACATGGCCTAAGTTTTTGTTTATGAATATTATTTCAATTTCTTAACTTTTCTTTTCCTTTTAAAATATTGTTAATAATAATAAATATTTTATGTATATACTTGTTTTGTTTGATAATTATAAATGAATACTGGTTTTTATTAATTATTTTGTAGGTTTTAGTTTTTTTTATATATTGCAAATATTTTTATTTAGTTATATTTATTTAACTTCTGTAATTATTAATGGATTTTATTTTATTATTTAATAAGAAGAGAAAATTGTAAAAAAGAAAAAAGAAGCAAGTTGGGAGAGAGAGGCCCAATTGGGATGGCCCGTTAGGGTTTGCATTCAGAGCATACTATTAAAAGGGAAGTCTTCAGGTTAAGAAAAAAAGACCCTAAAAACACTGTTCACGGCTCCCTCAAAACCCTAACCTACTGTTCATCACCCTTTCAAAGAAACCTAAACGGCGCCACCCTAATCCCAAACACCGAAAACGGCCTCCGTATTTCAATTCACTCCCAACCCTAACCTCTCTCGCAAACCTCAAGAATCGTCTCCCTCATTTTACCGGCGCCGCCATCATTTTCATCAAACCATCACCTCACCACCTTCTTCGTTACTCTCCATCACAACAACATTCTTCTCCATTGTCCCCTCCGTCTTAAATCCCAAAACCCTAACTCAATCCCCTTTCTCACACTTCCACCACCACCGTCACTGATTAAACGTTGCTGAGTCATAACGATTTTGAAAACAACTTCGCGACAACTCTCAATTTAATCTTCAAGATATGAGTAGCAATGACAACACCGGATGGTATTCACACGAGTTTCGCTTCAGCAACAGCTTATAGCATCACTGTGTTCAAACGAGTCGTGTTGCTTATAAGTCTTTGCTCTTGAGTAACACTCAGGATGCCATGAAAACACCGACATCAGTTTGAAGAACTGCGACGACAACACAACAGTTCCGCAACAACTGCGACAAGAAATAAATGGCAACAAGAACATCTCGGTCATAGCGACAACAAGGGCGCATCTCGCATCAACACCACATCGTGCCTGCAACATTTGATATTAAGTCGTTGTCTATTTCTCTTTTTGCAGGGTGATGAGCAAGTAGTAGCGGAGCAACGCCATATCATCAAGAAGATTCCAACGGTGGCTCCTGTCTAGCTCTGTTACTTTCAATGTCGATGACAACGTGTTTTGAGACAACCACAACGCAAGCACGATTCTGTTACTCAGCATAACAATGGCATAAGCTTTGATTCATGGCCACACTTCTAAGCGAAGAAGGACTCGGGGGTTTGGTAACATTTTCCTTCTGTGTCGCTCTGTTATGGCACTCTATTTTAACGCAATACTTTTATTAGTCTGTTACTCACCAAACACACAATTTCCAACATGTTGTTTTTAGTTGTACATCACTAATATAATGTGGATTGGGTGCTGAACATGACAAACATTTGCAGGTCAGTTTTCAAAAGTTTGTAATGTTATGGTAACAACTTTGATTTTCTGTTTGTGACTATGCAGTGTGGTTAAATCTGTGTGGTAACATCTTTTTGCATTTTTGTTATTTCTGCCTGCTAAATATGATAGTCTGTTTTTATAAAGCGAAGAAATCACACGAATGGTAGCAAGGTCTATGGATAAATTCTGGTTTGCAGGTTCAGTCTGACAACAACGGGCTTCGTACAAGCAACTCAATGATTAATCACAGACTTTCAGTTCAACGATTTTTTTTCCAGCGTGCGATAATGACTCGGTGAAGTTTATTGTTTGTTTTGTTCTGTACAGATTAAGGGTGTATTAGTGCGTAGTTGAATACCGACTTTAATAGTGGTAACAATGGCTGCAGCTCAGTGGAAGCCGTCACGCGGCAGTTTGTACACACAACTTGTTTCGATTGTCCACGACACAAACCGATAACAGGCTCAGCTTGCTTACGCATTTGATTCATATAGCAGCTTGCGCTTGCGTTTTCAGTGTAAATTTGTTCATGTTATGTTTTGTTATGTCTGAGTTGTTGTCTGCTGTAGATTCTTATGCAGGTTGTGTATTAACTCAAGATTTGGATTTCATGGCATTCTTTTTGTGACATTGCAACATCCTGTTTTCGACTGCACAACCATGGATTCCAGTAGCAGCAGCAGCTCACTTGTCGGTTCCCTGCAGGTTTTCGCTTTAATCCAACAAATCTTCCGATTCCAAGCTCGTTCAAAGATCTGTCGCCATGGATTGGAAAAAGGAGGTGAAATCAGTGTTTGAAGCTTGCCAACAAGTGCTTAATACGACAACGACAAAGGCGACATCCTCAGCTTACGTGGCTCCGGTTGGTGGCATGATAACAGTATAAGCTTTGATTTTGCGGCAGCAGCAAAGCTCATGGAAGCGGCAACAACATTTAGAGCTATTCGAGCTCGACATCCCGTTTGCTAACGGCTTAACTCGATGCAGACCGCGTGAACTGTTTCCGTATTGGGTTGGTTTTGCTTTCATTTTTGAACTTGTTTTGAGAGCACATTTATCTCTTGTTTTTTTGTTCTGATTTGGTCAGATGTTTGATGGTATAATGAACATTAGAATTAATCGGGGTTATCATGTGATTTGTGTTGTCGATTGTGAGAAATAATGAGCTTTACACTTATACGAATGTACTTTCTGGTTTTAAATTAAGGGTGTTGTTGTGTTGCTGATACAATGTCGTTGGCGATACTTCACTCGAGTCGAATTGGAATCGAATTTGTTATTGGTTAAAGTTGGAAATTCTGATTTTATGTTGATTATGCAGGTCTGTATGTGAAGGATGAACTGCATTTAAGGTTGTCAAAGTTTGTTTGGATTGAAAATCATCATGACCTTCTTTAATTATTATAGTAATGTATTTACTGTATGTTTGTTTTTTCGGTTAAGATAAGCTAGCTATATTCCCATCACGTTTGTTTGCGAAAGGAAAAAAACAATTA
This sequence comes from Lathyrus sativus, assembly GCA_963859935.3. Taxonomy (NCBI): domain Eukaryota; kingdom Viridiplantae; phylum Streptophyta; class Magnoliopsida; order Fabales; family Fabaceae; genus Lathyrus; species Lathyrus sativus. The sequence continues at coordinate 646,279,312 of OZ012735.1, read as the reverse complement.
GCAATTTTCTTTGATTTAATAAGTGGCAATTATTATTTGAAATGATGGTAGTACCCCAAGATTAAGTTTTTTTCTTTTTATTGAAATCCTTTTATAAATTTTTTATATACACTAAAATCCTAATATTTTCATTGTTTCAAATTATTTCCTTGGTAAAACCACTTTCAAAATTTGATCCCCTTTTAGAAAAAAGCCTAGATCAATTTATTCAAATCTTTTTTTTATTATTTCATTAAAATATTTTCTTAAATCAAAACTACGAAAATTTAAATTCTTGAAGTCTAGCACTTCTTGAATTTTTGGACAAACATTATTGGGGTGTACACCTTAAATAATATGTCATTTAGACTATTCGTTTAGTACGCAATTTAGAACAAAAATATCATAAGAATCTTGCATTCTGTGTGATATTTCCGCTGTTCATCCAATTGTTTTTTCAAATAAAAATGGTGTTATTGGAATCTAGCATTTCGGTAATACCCCGATTATTTAGTTGTGGGGTCGACGTCTCATTTATTAAATAGTCGATATTTTCAAGCTCAATCTCGCGTTCTCACTTCTCACACGTTCACAAATTATTTTCATACCCCATTTCATTTCAAATTATTTTTCAAACATCTTTTTCGATTAAAACCCCGAAAGAAGGAGATTCTTGGAATCCAGCATTCCTTGGATTTTCGAGTGAATAATTCTTGAGGCACGCTCTTGAGTTGTTATTCACTCAACCTTTCAACTCTTTCAAATTCAATCATTTTCAAGCATTCTCCTAAGTCGAATGCTCGTCCGTATTCGCAACCCATTTCTTTCACAATGCCTCGTGGTCTCGATATTAGGAGCACCCTCAGGGACTAATGTCGTTTCTCACAACCCTAACACTTGACACGTCGTCAAGTCGGCTCCATCTTCAAACAAATCTTCGACACGTCGTCGAGCTACTTCAAAAACAACTTCCTTTCGGCCTCGCATGCCATTCTTCGATTCGATCCTTTCACAAATATTTTTTTTAAACTTACGAAAGAGAGATACTCTTAGAATCTAGCATTCTTTGGGTATTTGAATGAGTAACTCTTGAGGCGCTCCCTTGAGTTGTTATTAGTTCATTCTTTCGTTTTCAAAACATCCAACTCTTTATTTTCAACCTATTCAGTCAATTCCCGAAAGAACTGAGTTCTTGGAGTCTCGCATTCCTTGAATTCTTGAGTGACAAGCTCTTGAGACGTGCTCTTGGGTTGCTTGTCAGTCACTCTTTCGTCTCCTTCGCAAAACTTTCAACTCATTCAACCTCATCTTTTCGTGGTTGTTACCATGAACTACGGACGCTCTGATTCTTTATTCATTCTTGAATATAAGATACGTAGGCACAAGATTGCGATGATCTTGGCGAGCACACTTCTATCCATACGTAGGCACAAGGGCCCCAATCCTTGGCGAGCACCCTATCCTCTAACCACCCATCTCTCCTTTGCGTCTTTATCCTATTAACCTACCAATTCTACCTTTATCAACGAGAAGAAAGCAAGTAAACCTAAACAACACTCCCCACAATTACCTTAAGAGGTTCCCGTCGAGTACGACGGACGTGAGGGGTGCTAATACCTTCCTCTCACGTAACCGACTCCCGAACCCGGAACTTGGTTGCGACAGCCCTGTTCCTATCCTTTCGTTTCAAGAGGTTTTCTCGATATTTTCCTCTCCCGTTTGCTCGGGAAAAATAAAGTTCGGTGGCGACTCTGTCGAACCGCATTTCCGCGCCTTTCGCGCGAGGGTCGTATTTTCGAATGTGATTTTTCGAGGTGCGACAATCACTACCTGCTTATTCACTGGGTCGAACAACTTGTAACCTCCTGTCGAATGATATCCTATCAAGATCATCTGATTCGACTTATCATCAAGCTTCCTTCTCAACTGATCTGGCACACGTCTATGTGCTATAGATCCAAACACCTTCAAGTGACTAAGACTAGGCTTGACACCAGACCAACATTCTTCTGGTGTGATTCCTTCAAGCTTCTTCGTCGGACATCTATTCAATATATATGTTGCTGTCGAAACTGCTTCTCCCCATAATTCTTTACGTAGATGTTTTCCATTCAACATACTTCTCACCACATTCATGATGGTTCTGTTCTTGTGTTCTGCAATTCCATTTTGTTATAGAGTGTAAGGTGGCACCACCTCATGCACAATCCCTTCTTTTACACATAGTGTATCGAGCTCTTTCGACACATACTCTCCACCACCATCAGTCCTTAGAATTTTCAGCTTTCGACCACTCTGTCTTTCGACCATGGACTTGAATCTGGAAAATACCTCAATCACATCACTTTTCTTCTTGATGAGGTAAGTCCACAGCTTTCGACTGTAATCATCTACAAACGTGAAAAAGTATCTATTGCCACCAATCGAATCCACCTGGATTGGACCACATACATCAGAGTATATGACTTCAAGTATTGCCTTCGACTTCCTTCCTGCATCCTTGCTGAAGCTATTCTTGTGTTGTTTCGACTGAACACACTCCTCACAGACTTCACTTGGAATGTCGATTTCTGGTAATCCTGAAACCATATTTCTTCTCTTCAGTTCTCTGATGTCATTAAAGTTGAGATGACCTAGTCGAAAATGCCATAACCACTCATCTCTGCTGGCTGCAGTTGCCAGACACTTGTGCTCCATCACATTGAGTCCAATCTTGAAGGTCCTATTCTGAGACATTAGAGCCTTCAAGATTAATCTACCACTTGCGTCGAGGACTCTCATCATCTTGTCTTCGACAACTACCTTGTAGTTCTTTTCGACAAGCTGCCCTATACTGAGCAAATTACTCTTCATGCCTGGTATGTACAACACATTGGAAATTGTTGACCTTTTGCCATCTTTCCTCATAATCAAAACATCACCAACACCTTCAGCTGCTAGAGTGTTGTCATTTGCAAACTTCATCGTATTCTTCGACGAGGGCTTCATGTTGACAAACCAATCTTTCCTTCCAGTCATGTGTGATGAGCATCCTGAGTCCAAGTACCACTGATCTTGGAATCTTTCTTCATCGTTTATTGTGACCATTAGCAACGTTTCTTCTTCTTCATGTTTCGCCAGCTTTGCATCAGTCTCTTGATTTCTCTTCTTTTCTGGACAGTCACTAACATAATGACCATACTTCTGGCAATTGAAACATTGAATGTGGCTTTTGTCTGTCTTTCGACCACCACCTCTTCCTTTACCTGCAGCACCACCTCTTTGGTTGCCTTGGTTCCAAGGTTTCTTTTGATTCGACTGGTTTCCTCCTTTGTTGCCATTCCAGCTACCTTTGCCTTTTCTCTCCTTTTCCGTCTGTGCCTGCAAAGCCATATCTTTTGACTTTCCTGCAGCTCTCTCAGCCATCCTCTGTTCATGAGACTCAAGAGTCCCTTGAAGCTCTTCCTTCGTCAACACTGACAGGTCTTTCGACTCTTCTATGGCAACTACCACGTGGTCGAATTTTGGAGCCAACGATCTCAAAATCTTTGAGACAACTGCTTTCGTCGTCAGCGTTTCTCCACATACTTTGATTTGATTCACCAACCTTGTAACTCTGGTGAAGAAACCTGTAATGCTTTCGTTGTCTTCCATCTGAAGCAACTCATAGGTTCTCTTGTGAGTTTGTAACCTCACCTCTTTCACCTTCTCTGCGCCTCCAAACGACTTTTCAAGAATCTCCCATGCTTCTTTTGCTGAATCAACATCACTAACCTTTTCAAAGTTATCAGGATCAACACATTGATGAATTATAAAGAGTGCTTTATAATCCTTCTTCAATTCTTTGTGCGCTGCCTTTTCCGCCTCCGTTGCGTTCTCCCCAAGCGATGTTACTCCATCTTTCACAAGATCCCAAAGATCTTGATAACAGAAGATCACCTTAATCTGCTTGCACCAATTCTCATAATTGTCTTTCTTGAGAATTGGCAGGGTCGCCGGAAAGTTGTCGTTCAGATAATTCATCGCCATCACTATCTTCCTTCCTTGAATCTCTCAACCGGAGCTCTAGATACCAGATGTTGGAAATTCACCTTGCACCCTCTGAAGAATTCCCTTCAATCTTGATCTCAAGATTGATGAACAAACCCACAATATGATAGTAATGGTAATAACAAGTAATTATCAAGAACAACAAAAGAAAAGAAGAACACACAAGAAAGAGAAGAATGAGAGAAGAAAATATTTGGAGAGAATGTGTTACCCACAACTGTGGGATTTCTTATTGAACTTTCACTTGCTAACTGCAACTGTGAAATCTGTTCTGTTGTGATGTAGAATACAAAGCAAGACACTCTATTTATAGTTTTAGGTTTACACTAGCCCAAAACATAAAAGGCCCAAAATATTCTAAATCAAATCTAATCATATGATATCCAATCTAATCATATGATACCTAATCATATCATATCAAATTAATCATATAATATCAAATCTAATCATATCAAATCACAATGAATTATATTTAACATGTATTTGTTAAATAACATTTTTATTGAGAGTAAACTAAATGGGTAAATTAAGATATTTTTTGTGGGCTCAAAGTAATTTGTAGGATTTAAAATATTTATAGTTGATTTGAGTTGTTTTTACTTTAACAATGGTTGCTTTTAAAAAACCAAAACTTGATCACATATTTTAGAGTTGTCGGAGCTTTATTGATATTTTAATAATATAAAATAATATTAAAATAATAATTAGAGTCATTGAAATTTGATAGTGTGCGTTGGTTATATAGTTGTCGAAGACTAATTGTTAGTTCACGTAGTGTGATGTCATTCTTGTTCCAATGCAAATTATTTATAACTACCGTTACTATTAAAAAATTTAATACTACAGAACCTGCACTAAAGATGCTCTTAGTTGACAGAAATAGTTGGTGGTACCTAATGTCTCATTTGGATTAATATAATAATAATAATAATAATAATAATAATAATAATAATAATAATAATAATAATAATAATAATAATAATAATAATAATAATCTATTTAATATATAAAGAAAATACTTTATTTTAGTGTGACCTATTTTTCTACTATTTTTACCCTTATATTATTGTGTAATTTACTTAATAACTTTCTATTATTAACTTCCACGTAACTTATTATTATTAACTTCCACATAACTTCTTATTATTAACTTCCACATAATTTCTTATTATTAACTTTAATATATTATATTTTTTTTAAAATTATTTTAACAAAAAATATCGTTTATCTTTTTATGTGCATTAAACAAACGGACAGACGGACACACGACTGTTTGTGCATACCATATGGCCGCTTGTAATAATAATAATAATAATAATAATAATAATAATAATAATAATAATAATAATAATAATAATAATAATAATAATAATAATAATAATAATAATAATAATAATAATAATAATAATAATAATAATAATAATAATAATAATAATAATAATAATAATAATAATAATAATAATAATAATAATAATAATAATAATAATAATAATAATAATAATAATAATAATAATAATAATAATAATAATAATAATAATAATAATAATAATAATAATAATAATAATAATAATAATAATAATAATAATAATAATAATAATAATAATAATAATAATAATAATAATAATAATAATAATAATAATAATAATAATAATAATAATAATAATAATAATAATAATAATAATAATAATAATAATAATAATAATAATAATAATAATAATAATAATAATAATAATAATAATAATAATAATAATAATAATAATAATAATAATAATAATAATAATAATAATAATAATAATAATAATAATAATAATAATAATAATAATAATAATAATAATAATAATAATAATAATAATAATAATAATAATAATAATAATAATAATAATAATAATAATAATAATAATAATAATAATAATAATAATAATAATAATAATAATAATAATAATAATAATAATAATAATAATAATAATAATAATAATAATAATAATAATAATAATAATAATAATAATAATAATAATAATAATAATAATAATAATAATAATAATAATAATAATAATAATAATAATAATAATAATAATAATAATAATAATAATAATAATAATAATAATAATAATAATAATAATAATAATAATAATAATAATAATAATAATAATAATAATAATAATAATAATAATAATAATAATAATAATAATAATAATAATAATAATAATAATAATAATAATAATAATAATAATAATAATAATAATAATAATAATAATAATAATAATAATAATAATAATAATAATAATAATAATAATAATAATAATAATAATAATAATAATAATAATAATAATAATAATAATAATAATAATAATAATAATAATAATAATAATAATAATAATAATAATAATAATAATAATAATAATAATAATAATAATAATAATAATAATAATAATAATAATAATAATAATAATAATAATAATAATAATAATAATAATAATAATAATAATAATAATAATAATAATAATAATAATAATAATAATAATAATAATAATAATAATAATAATAATACACTATAATGGGTAAAAGAAAGCTACTTTCGAATATCTTTTAGTTTTATTTGCAATTTTTGGCTTGCCATGCCAAAGTGGATGAATATGGTGATAATTGTGAATGGTTTGAGGTTTGATGAAAGTTCTGAAAATCACATTTTGATGCCGCAATTATTTCATAAACATGTTTTAGTTTATTATTATTATTATTATTATTATTATTATTATTATTATTATTATTATTATTATTATTATTATTATTATTATTATTATTATTATTATTATTATTATTATTACAAGATTTGTTTTTAAGAATTACATTTTATTACTCATACTAATTTTAAAAAATAGTGAAGGGGAAGTGACGATTTTTCAAAATATTTAAGAAATCAATTTTGCATAATAATGATGAACTTTATGATCAAATATCTTTTTTAATGATAAAGTTTATATAGAATTAATAGACAAACAACTGAATAAGTAAATTGCGCCGCTATTTTTTTTTAAATTGCAAAATCATTCCTCTCAATTATCAACTAAAACAGACTAAAAAAGTATGAAGTTATATATTTAAAAATTAGGTTTCTCTGTTAGAATATGTTGAAATGCATTTTTTAAAGGATAGAGAATAAAATGAATAAAGGAGCAAAGAATAAGATTATTATGGAAAATTTGCTAATTACCCATAAAAAAACTTAGTGTTATCAAATTGAAAAATTGGGTGAAGGTAATCCGTTAAGTGTCAATTTTTGGATTAAGAAAATTCAGAACCAAAATAATTGGAAGTAAAACATGACAAATTTACTAGGCAAGTCTTAGCTTTGCATAGCGAATAATGAAAGTTTTAGTGACTTAGTAAAAATATTTAGACTTATTTCGTGATGAAGAAAAGTCAAATCACAAGTGAGCCAGCGGCACTTAAAGAAATTTTACTTACGGGAAATCTATAAAAAAGATTAATTGCAAACTTTAAAATATATAATATCTTATTGTACCACTTAGGAACCACAAATGCTCAGTGAAACCATGGAATAAAATTTTGACGTGACGAAGCTTATTTTTGATACTACAATGCATGAATGAACATGCAAGGTTAACACTTGAACACTCAAGTCAGTAAGAGAATGAGATGTAACGTGAGTTATGGATTAGAGAGACCATTCCTCAAACCCCATGCGAGATGCTTTATATATGAATAGTGGAATGACTTGGACTAATGATTGGGTCTCACCCTTTTTGGCCCTATGTCCGGCCTCAAATAGGTTCTCCCTAAGACTTGTTGTGGTGCAACAACAGGATGTTTTTAGAAAACTCAATTTTGTTCATTGGTTGGAGAAGTGAAAAAGATTTAGGAGCTAAGATGAATGGCCTTGTGAATAAGCACATTAAATGCTAGTTTAATCCTTGAAACATCTTGTAAGACCGTTCTTACACGTGACCCTAGCTCCCTAGTATATGTTGTGGCACTTTTCTTTAGGGTGTTCAAGTGTACTTGAGTGGCGTTTTAATATCGAGGTTATTTTAACCGTTGTTTTTCATCTTCCCATTTTCTTTTATTTGAGTTCGTTGATTTACCTCATTCCCCCTATATATAATATTATTTCTCATTCTTAACAATGTTTCCACTTTTTGCACAAATTGTAAGCATTTCTTCTTACGCAAACTCATATTGCTTCCCTTTAAACTCGGGTGACTCATGTTCTACCTATATTTCTTTTCATACATGGGTTTTGCATTTCTTCTGCATTTTCTCGATTCATCGCATTCCCAAAATTGTTCTTTGCTTTAATTGTTTCTTCAAGCTTCATCTTTTTCGAGTACCATTTATCTTCCCTACTGCTTATTCTTTTTCCATTCCTTGATTTAGTCATGGCTAACGTGGGAGGAAACCCTGCAAATATTCTGGAAATTTTTAGTTATGTGAGTGATGCTTCATCTCACAATGAAATAATAAACCCATAAATGTCAAATGTCACCCCTTTAGCAATTAATTGACATCTTGCAAACCTTATTGTTCTTAGTGACAATTATGGGTCAAGTGAGGGTTCTATCAAAGATAGAAGTGAATCCTCAAGTTCCCATCTTTGTGGAAATACATATGATTTTGTTGGCCTTGCAATTTGGGATATTAATGTTAGCCTTTCTTCTTTCGAGCTTGTTGAGGCCCATTAGGATGAACCGATAACACACCGCTTTATTAATTCATTTAGATATGTAAATGGTTGATAACCTAGTATTAAGTAGGTTAGGAATCACTTCAACTTTTGAAACCATTCCCTGACTTGTGACACGTACCACCTTTTTCATGATACTTGGGAAGACATGGTTAGAAAAGAACATCAAGGTCTCGTCATGCCTACTGATGTTTCCCAATACCACTGGGTGAAGGTGGAGTCATTGGGAACCGCTTCTTTAATCAATGTTGCTCAAAATTTAGAAAATTCTTGCATGGATGTGGGATCGTCCTCTGATTGTTCAGTTTCCTATATTGATCTAGACAAAATGATATACAACCTCTTCGAAGGGTGCTCTATACATTTCATCGAGTGCTTGCTTTCCAGGTTGAGATTCAAGTTTCCCTTTAATAGCTTCAAAGAAAGGGTGTTAAACCTCTTATGAATTGCCCTCTCTCAACTGCACTTGGTGGTTTGGGCATTTGTCAAAGTGTAACAATATTGGTGCTAGTATCAGGGGAAAGTGTCGACTGCACCATTATTCTTCCATATTTTTAATGTGAATCGTACTTCGGCCAATGCAAACCGAGTGCAAGGGTTTGTATCCCTCTTTCAGTCGTTGAAGATGTTTGAAGATTACCTTGATAATTGGAAAAACTTAAAGGATTGTTACTTTTTGGTGACCCCTTTGAGTTAATAGATCATTCTTCTTTTTGCATCCCTCAAGGGGTGAAGGAAAATTCTCCTAAGAGACCCAAGTCATTAGGGTCTGCTTCTAAAGGGGTGACCTTGGCGGTGTTACTAAGGTATTTCTTGTTTGTTTATATGAGGGACTGAGTCGATGCTAATACCAATCGACCTAGAGATCGAAAGAACAACCCGTAAAATTCATGAAACGAAAAGAGAAGCATTGCAAATTATCGAAGAAGTAAAAGATGAAAAAGTAGATATGGTAGTTCTCGTACGACAAACTTTGGGAGATTATTGCTAGAAGACCGATGTCGACTAGATATCACTAGGATTTTAACCGAAAGATCCTATAACATTTGATATTAAGAATTATGTACTTTCAAGTCTGAAGGAAAACCCGTTTGACGAGAAAGTAATCAAATATTCTTAGGAGTGATATTGTTAGAACACAGATTGATTCTTAATAATATCTCTATGTTTTGATGATAACTATTAGGAAATTTTGTATTTAAGAATTATATACTCTAAAATTTGCTTGAGATTTTTTACTACAAATAGTAAAGAAATTAATACTCCAGAAACAAATCAGAATTGAATGCAAGAAATTAACTAGACTCTGAAGCGCCAGATGCACTCATTAGAAGATTCTGATTGCTGCCAACAGAAGATTTTGAGCGTAGCCTCCAGAAGATTCTGACGCAGAAGCTCCAGAAGAATCTAAAGCAGAAGCTCCAGAAAGATCTGAAGAAGTAGCTCCAGAAGAATCTGAAGCAAGTCAGAAGCATCTGAAGCAAAGAAGAATTTTGTATGAAGAGTTTTTCAAAGCATAGTTTCTACAGAAGATTCTGAAAGTACTAAAGCTGTCAGTACTGAAGTTCTGTTCCAAATATGCTCTGATATTTAACACGCTGAAAGCATACCTGCTGCAGAAGACTCTGATCCAGCAAGCTCTGATCATCATCAGAAGACTCTGACTCAATTAGACTCTGATGAACTTGCTGAAAACTGAAGAAGAAATATTCAAAGATTATATCCGTTGGAGTAAATCAAACGTCTCTTTTCTTATTTATGCTAGACACAAGAACACAGACAAAAAGGATTTTTCTGTGCTTTCTTCTTCTAGGAAAGGTCACTTGATGTGAAGACAAAAAGGCTCAGACCTTTTGGGACACTCTTCTCAATGTGCTGCTCACCTTGGATCAGCTGCCTATAAAAGCAAGTCTCCACCAAATTCTTCACTTAGACATTTTGCTGAAAAGAAATTAAAACATTCAAGCTCTCATACTTTCATATTCATTCTTAGAATTAATTTCATTGTACTTAAACTTAAGAGAAATATCACAGTTGTGATAAAAGCTTTTTAGAAGCATTCTTACTCTTGTATTAGATTTACATTGATTGTAAAGGATTTCCTTAAGAGGATTCAGTTGGAATCAGTAGCTCTTGAGAAGACTAAGAACAGTTGTTCTTAGGTGTTACTATTGTAATCTGTTTGATTAAATAGTGGAGTAAGTCCTTGATTGAGAAAGGAAAATCACTCTAGGAAGGGTGGATTGGAGTAGTTGAGTTCAACGAACCAGGATAAAAATACTTGTGTTTTAATTCTAAGTTTTAATCTTTCATACTTATTCAACCCCCGTTCTAAGTATTATCTCACCTTCAGTTGGCATCAGAGCTCCGGTTCTGTGTGTGCTACCACTTAACAGTGACAATAAAGATCCAGAGAGAAATACTTTGATATATATTTAGTTGTTACTATGGCTGATAATACAATATCCAACATTAACAATAAATATGAAGAAAGGGACAAAATCAGCATCAAACCCCCTATGTTTGATGGGGATAAATTTGATTACTGGAAAGACAGAATTGAAAGTTTTTTCCTTGGATATGATGCTGATTTATGGGATCTAGTCATAGATGGATATGTTCATCCCACAGATGGGAATGGCAAGAAGATAGACAGAAAATCTATGACAGATGCTCAGAAGAAAGATTTTAGAAATCATCGCAAGGCCAGAACAATATTATTGAATGCAATATCTCATACTGAGTATGAAAAAATTACAAACAGGGAAACTGCATTTGATATGTTTGAATCCTTAAAGATGACTCATGAGGGAAACTCTCAAGTCAAGGAAACAAAGGCTCTGACGCTGATCCAGAAGTATGAGGCCTTCAAGATGGAAGACTCTGAATCTGTTGAAGCTATGTTCTCCAGATTTCAAATCCTCACAGCTGGGCTAAAGGTTCTGGACAAGGGATACTCCGCATCAGATCATGTAAAGAAAATCATCAGAAGTCTGCCTACCAGATGGAGACCAATGGTGACTGCCTTGAAGATGGCTAAAGATCTGAACAAGATTTCTTTAGAAGAACTCATCAGCTCACTAAGGAGCCATGAAATTGAGCTTGAGGAAGATGAACCTCAGAAGAAAGAAAAAGGTAAATCTGTTGCTTTAAAATCTAATAAATCTGCTAAAGCTTTGCAGGTTATTGAAGAAAGCTATGAAGGGTCTTCTTCTGAAGAAGAAGATGAATTATCCATGTTGTCCAGAAGGATCAACAGACCCTGGAAGCACAAGGGAAAGAATTTCAACAACTTCAGAAAATCTGATCACAGAAAGGAATCTTCTGGGCACAGAAGATCTGACAAGAAAGAAGTTGTATGCTATGAGTGCAAAGAACCTGGGCATTACAAGAATGATTGCCCCAAACTTCAAAAAGAAAAACCCAAGAAGAAGTTTAACAAAAAGAAGAAGGTTATGATGGCAACATGGGATGACTCAGATGAGTCTGAATCATCTTCTGAATCAGAAGAAGAATGTGCTAATGTTGCATTGATGGCCATCATAGAAGATCTGGAGGAAGGAACTTCAGGATATGAATCAGATTCTGAATCTGACGATGATGCTGAAGAGGTAATGGCTAAACTTACTAAAGAAGAACTTATAAAAGTTTTATCAGAAGTTCTGAAAAGTTATAACAATATCAAACTCAAATACAAGAAGCTAAAAAGCAGTCTTGAATCTGAGATTGATCTTCTGAAGACAGAACTTGTTGAGCAAAAAGAAATTAATCTGAAAATCAAAAATGACTTTGAAACAACTCAACAAGAATCTGAACCTGAGACTAAGTCATGTGAAAACATCTTAGAAAAATATGACTCTAGCTTTCAGAGATTCCTTACTAAGATCATAGACAGAAGCAAGATGGCTTCTATGATCTATGGTGTTAGTGGGAACAACATAAGAGGTATTGGATATGAATCTTCCTCTGGAAGTAATCCAAAATCTGTTGATAAACTCTTCATCAAGAAGACACCTCTGTACTCTCAATTTAAGTTTGGTCACTTAAATGACATTAAACACACAAGCTTTGAGAAGAATACTTATGTGTTTAAACCCAAGGCAAGTCAGAATAAACATTATGTTGAAAAACAGAAGTTTAGACAAACCTACAAACTAACTAACCCTAAAGGACCCAAGAAGATCTGGGTACCTAAAAATAAAATAATTCCTGTTGCAGATGTTCTCAGCAGCAAGGTCAGGACACCAATCATGGTACCTGGACTCTGGATGCTCACGACACATGACAGGAGAAAAGTCTATGTTCCAAAGTCTGGAACTTATATCTGGAGGTGATGTGAAGTTTGGAGGGAACCAGAAGGGCAAGATCATTGGATCTGGCACCATTGGAAATGGTAAACTTCCCTCTATTACTAATGTTTTACTTGTTGAAGGGTTAAAGCATAACTTATTGTCCATAAGTCAATTAAGTGACAATGGTTATGATATTACCTTTAATCAAAAATGTTGTAAAGCTATTAGTCAAAAGGATGGCTCTATCCTATTTAGTGGTAAGACGAAAAACAACATTTATAAAATAAATCTTTCTGAACTTAAAGTTCAAAATGTTAAATGCCTCTTGTCTATTAATGAAGAGCAATGGGTCTGGCACAGAAGATTGGGCCATATTAATATGAGACGTATATCTCAAATTAATAAACTTAATCTTGTCAGAGGACTCCCTAATCTGAAGTTCACTTCAGATGCTCTTTGTGAAGCATGCCAAAAAGGGAAGTTTTCAAAATCATCTTTTAAATCAAAAAATGTTGTTTCTACTTCCAAACCACTAGAGTTACTTCATATTGATCTGTTTGGACCAGTGAAAACTGCATCCATCAGAGGCAAGAAGTATGGATTAGTCATTGTTGATGACTATAGTAGATGGACATGGGTAAAGTTCTTAAAACACAAGGATGAGTCACATTCTGTGTTCTTTGACTTCTGCAAGCAAGTCCAGAATGAAAAGGATTTCAAAATTATAAAAGTCAGAAGTGATCATGGTGGTGAATTTGAAAATAAATATTTTGAAAAATATTTTTCTGAAAATGACATTGCTTATGATTTTTCCTATCCTAGAACTCCACAACAAAATGGGGTTGTAGAGAGGAAAAACAGAAATCTGCAAGAAATGGCCAGAACCATGATCAATGAGACAAATCTGGCAAAACACTTTTGGGCAGAAGCAATCAACACAGCCTGTTACATTCAGAACAGAGTGTCTGTAAGACCTCTTCTGAAAAAGACTCCATATGAACTGTGGAAGAACAGAAAGTCCAACATTTCATATTTTCATCCTTTTGGATGTATTTGCTATATGTTAAATACTAAGGAAAATCTGAACAAGTTTGATTCCAAAGCACATAAGTGTTTCATGCTTGGATATTCTGAACGCTCTAAAGGCTACAGAGTATACAACACTGAGACACAGATTGTGGAAGAGTCTATTCATGTCAAATTTGATGATAAGCTTGGCTCTGAAAAGCCAAAGCAGTCTGAAAACTCTGCAGATAGAGAAGTAGTCTTCATTGACTCTGAAGTCCCAGAAGCAGACAAAATTCAAGTGAAGGAACCAGAAGCAACGCCAAATGCTATTCCTTTAACTTCTCAGATGAACAATCTAAACATTTCTGAAGAATCAACTATTAGAGGATCATCATCCAGAATTAAAGCTTCTCATCCAGAGAATGTCATTATCGGAAAGAAAGATGATCCCATTAGAACAAGATCCTTTCTAAGATCATCTGAAGCATCACTATTTGGACTGGTGTCAGAAATTGAACCATCTTCTGTAGATGAAGCTCTGCAAGACAATGATTGGATTATTGCCATGCAAGAAGAGCTAAATCAATTCTCCAGAAATGATGTATGAGATCTAGTTCAAAGACCACAAGGATTCAATATAATTGGTACAAAATGGGTCTTCAGAAATAAGCTGATTGAGAAAGGAGAAGTTGAAAGAAATAAGGCAAGGCTGGTTGCTCAAGGGTACAGTCAACAAGAAGGTATTGATTACACTGAAACTTATGCTCCAGTGGCAAGGTTAGAATCTATACGCCTTCTTATTTCATTTGCTGCACAAAATAACATCACTCTGTATCAGATGGATGTTAAAAGTGTCTTCCTTAATGGTATTATAGAAGAAGAAGTTTATGTCCACCAACCTCCTGGTTTTGAAAATGAAAAATTTCCAGATCATGTTTTCAAACTAAAGAAATCTCTATATGGTTTAAAACAAGCTCCCAGAGCTTGGTATGAGAGATTGAGCAATTTTCTTCTGGAGAAAAATTTCATCAGAGGCAAAGTGGATACAACACTCTTTTGTAAATCAATTAAGAAAGATCTTCTAATTTGTCAAATTTATGTGGATGATATTATTTTTGGATCAACAAATATTATGCTTGGAAAGGAGTTTGCTACATGTATGCAGGCAGAATTTGAAATGAGCATGATGGGAGAACTCAGATTTTTTCTAGGAATTCAAGTTAATCAAACTCCAGAGTGCACTTACATACATCAGACCAAATATGTTAAAGAACTTCTGAAGAAATTTAACATGGCTGATAGTAAGCTGGCAAAGACTCCCATGCATCCTACTAGCTCACTTGGCAAGGAAGAGGTAAGTAAGAAAGTAGACCAGAAGCTCTACAGAGGTATGATTGGTTCTCTTCTTTATTTAACTGCTTCTAGACCTGACATATTGTTCAGTGTTTGCCTGTGTGCTAGATTCCAATCAGATCCTAGAGAATCACACTTGACAGCTGTCAAGAGGATTCTAAGGTATCTGAAAGGTACTTCTAATGTGGGTTTGTGTTACAGAAAATCTAATGATTTCAAATTAGTTGGATTCTGTGATGCTGACTACGCTGGAGACAGAGTGGAAAGAAAAAGTACTTCTGGAAGTTGTCAATTTCTAGGAAGAAATCTAATCTCCTGGTACAGCAAGAAGCAACCCACAATTGCACTTTCAACCACAGAGGCAGAATATATTGCTGCTGCTGGATGTAGCACGCAGATGCTCTGGATGAAAAGTCAACTAGAAGATTATAAAATATTTGAAAGTAACATTTCTATCTTTTGTGATAATACTTTTGCTATATGTTTGTCTAAAAACCCTATTTTACACTCTAAGGCAAAACATATAGAAATTAAGCATCATTTCATCAGAGACTATGTTCAGAAGGGAATAATAAATTTAGCCTTTGTTGATACAGATCATCAATGGGCAGATATTTTTACAAAACCCCTTGTTGAAGATAGATTCAAATTTATTTTGAAAAATATTGGTATGGATTTTTGTCCAGAATAATATTTGTCAGAAGCAAATTTTTACAGATGCAAAAATGCCTAATGCTCTGAAGTATTTCTTCTGATTGCTTACTTATTCTGCTTAATATTTTTTGTGAAACTCTGAACTAACAATCCTTAGAAGATCTGAACGTTGGTTAACGTTTCATTTCTCAAGAGAATTCAGAACACATGCAAGCAAACACGTGTCACACCAAATCTACAAAGGTGGCGTGTACATTACTGAAGAGACATTTGATGTGAAGTTTGAATAGTGAAAATCTTGATTTTCCCCCCAATTTGTCAGAAGCAATAAATGTTTGAAATGATTATTATTCTTTTCATTTAATGCTTGTTCAAACGTGCAAAAAAATTCTGACTGATGGTATGCCTAATTGTTTTAGTATAAATACATGACATATCTTCACTTTCACACTTTTCACAATCTCTGAAAATTTTATGCATTTTCATCTTCTCTTCTCTCTGCATAAAAACCCTAAGCCTAAGCGTGTGACAAAGCAATCTTCAATGGCAACTTCATCATAAACAGCTGCTCAATTCCAATCTTCAATGGCTGCAGTTACTTCTGCAAACATGGGTGTTGCTCCTTACTCTCCTCCGAAAAGAACTCTATTGACCCCTGTTGAAAAGTTGGAGGTTTTGTGTGAATCAATGGTGGAATTTGATTCACTTGCAGAAAATGGCTTTGAGTTTCATTCTATCATAGGTGCTCAAGGATGGGTAAAGTACTTTGATAGACTCTTTGGACCAGTTTACCCCCTCCTTGTGAAAGAATTATGGATCCATGCTTCAGTTTACCCTAAGTTTATCCTATCTTCTGTACTGGGCAAAGAGATTATAATCACAGAAGATCTGATCAGAAAGCTAATTGGATATGAGGAAACAGATGGAGTTTCACACTTGCCAGTTGGGCGTGTGGATATGGATGAAGTGTATGAAGAAGTGATGACTGTTGGTCAAGCTTCTAACAAGTTCAAGGATTTGAAGCCTGACTACAAGATCTGGGCTAAGATCTTCATGGGATGCATCCATCATAGGAAGTCAACAAACTCCCCAGACTATGTTAATAATGAACAGCTCTATTTCATGTATTGCCTCAGTCAGAGCACCAAGGTAGATCTTCCATATATTCTCTTTATGCATCTGTGGAACCATATAAATGCCTCTAGAGAGTATGTGAAAGAAAAAGGACAGAAGATCAGAACCTGGATCCCTTTTGGAAGGTTGATCTCAGATCTTCTAACTGAGAATGGATTGGTCACTGCTCTGTATGCTGCTGGAGTTACAGAGGAATTGGAATTCATAATGGGAAAGCCTCTGAATGCCAAAAGTCTTCAGAGACTTAAAATAGTGGATGAACTCACAACAGCTCCTAAGAAGCTGAATGTTTCTGAACTAAGTAAGAAGAGGATTCCTGTAGATGATTTTCCATTGTTCTTTACTGAAGAACCAAGGCACATTGTTGTGATGTACATTGATGAGTGTAAGAAGGAAGGAAAGCCTGTTCCTGCAAACATTATTCAGCTAGCAAGACAACCTCTACCTGAAGCAGAAGAAGAAGAAGAACAACTACATAGAAAGAGGACTCAGCCAGAAGCAGAAGTTGCACCTGTTCAGAAGAAGGTCAAGATTGCTGAGAAGCCACAGAAGTTCTTGAAGAGGAAAGAATCTGGAGACACTTCTTCTGTACCAGCCAAGAGAATCAAAATCAAAGGTACTAAATCTTCTGTATCTTCTGCAAATCCAATTGTTTTAAATGATTCTAATATTAAGTCTGTTCCAAAACCACCCTCTACACAAAATACTTCTGTTACTGCTCCAATTTCTAAATCACCACAAAAACAATCATCTGTTCCAACACCAATTCCAACAAAAACAATTCAAACCCCAAAAGTCTCTGTACTACAATCCTCTCAACCAAAAATTCAAATCACAAAAACTGTACCACAAAAACAACCATCAGAACAACAACCTACAAAACAACAACCACAACCTTCTGTACAACAAAAATCCTCTGAACCACTTCAACAAAAGCCATCTGAACAACAAAAGCACCCGCAAGAAAATCAACCAGAAAAACCACAAGAATCTCTACCAGAAAAAGCCTCTGAAAATCAACCACCATCAAATAATCCACCATCAAAATCATCTGAACCTACTACATCTGAACCTACAAAAATAACACCTGTTCCAGTTTCATTTGAACCAATCACAATTCCATCTGATACACCCATCTCAGAACAACCATCAAAACCCTCTGAAATTCCTTCAGAACCAACCAACACTTCTGAACACAACATTCCTGAGACAGAAGTTCTTGATGTCACGCCCTTAAAAACTGTGTTTCAAGTATCTTCTACTTCCTGCACACCAACCACCTCTTCAAACTCCTCAAAATCTGACATCCACCCAAACTTTCTAGTCTCTCCATCTCACAGAGACTCTAAGGTAAACCAACCAGAACCCATTATACCTTCTAAAGCTCCCATTCCAGATACTATTCCCACACCTGCACCATCATCTGAAATACTGATTCCAAATTCCAACCCAAGATCATCTATTTCTTGTGCCCAAGTTTCATCACTGTTTCATAATTTTGCATATGGTTTCAAACTCAAAGACTTTTATGACAGAGTTGAACCATATGACCCTATCACCCCTCTGAAACCCAAACTCACAATGACCCTTCCATCTGTGATTTTCACCTACATTCAATCTAAATCAGATGTAGATTCATTAGCAACTATATCCTGTTCTGCTAAATCTGACAAAGTTGTTGCTTCAGCTATACCAATTTCATCTGATAACAATGTTGCTTCTGATGAACCTCCCAAATCTGCCTTCCAACCCTACTCTAATAAACCCTTTGATGTGGTTACCTTACACACCAGAGCAAAACCTCATCTGTTAAATGCCTTAAACAGATCCAAAGAAAAAGCTCCTGAAATTCCCTTCATTCCATACTATCCTCCACCTCTGATCTCCATCCAAAAATCAAATTTCCCACCGACTCCCCAACCAAAACCACTAACTCTGGAAACTCTGTTACATCCTAAGCCCAGACTTAATGTTAATCACTTATTTCAATCATTTTTGCAAGAAATACAGTTGTATTTAGGTATTGTTCAGAAGAAATGTTCAGCAACAATGGATGCCAAAGAATCTGATATCATCTGGAATGGATTCATCAACAGATTCAACTCTGTGGCCTCAAATATGAAGAACATATGTTCTGATGATGCGAAGCTCAGATTTGCTGAGGCTGAAAGAACTCTATTCTGGACTTTCAAGACATCTGAACCTCTGCTCCTTACAGATGCTCCTCCATCATCAGAAGAAACTACTGAAATTGCATCTGAAGAAAATCATTTGGCCATGACTCTGGTAGACCCTCCTTCTAGTTCTAATGCTCCAGACTCTACAGAACCCATGGAAATTGACTCTGTTCAAGCTCCAAAACCTAATCATACTTCTTCATCTGAGATAAAGAAAGAACATCCAGATTTTGAAGATAAGATTGCTGCTCTGGAAGCTGGTCAATCTGAGATCAAGTCCTGGATGGCAAAACAGGATAAGAAGTCTGAGGACATGACAGAATGGATGTCTAAGCAGGATCAAAAGAATGAGACAATGGCTAAGTGGATGTCCAAGCAAGAGCAGTCCTCCTCTGAGATTACAGATCTATTGAAGATGCTTTTGTCCAAACACTCTTAGATTTTCATTTTTTTTCATTCTATTGTTTTTGCATTTGATGTTTGCTATGTATTTTTTTTATATATCTTCTGATGCATGTACTCTTGATCTGATCTTACTGAATGAATCAAAGCTTTCTCCATTGAATTATCTCATTTACTGTTTCCTTTTATTTGTCTTTTTAAAGTTTTTACTTTTTGCTTATGACAAAAAACGGGGAGAAAATATAGATCTGAACTGTTTAATATAACTTCACCAGAATGAAACTTCAGACATATTTATTCTATCTAACATTTAATCTGACTATTTCAGAACATTTGATAAGTACATTCTGTAAAAGAAACTCCGAGTCTCTCAGATCATTATGACTGTTATCAAACTCTGAATATTAATCCTGCAAGACATTCTGACTTTCAAATGTTAAAAGAACAAACAAGATCTAACTCTGAAGATTACTCAAGACAAAAGGGAAGTTTCTATTCCTTTTCTGTATTTAACTCAGGGGGAGATATTCAACATCTCAGGGGGAGTTATAATTTTAATATTTTCAATTAAACAAAATTTTTGATGTTTTTGTCATCATCAAAAAGGGGGAGATTGTTAGAACACAAATTGGTTCTTAATAATATCTCTATGTTTTGATGATAACTATTAGGAAATTTTGTATTTAAGAATTATATACTCTAAAATTTGCTTGAGAGTTTTTACTGCAGATAGTAAAGAAATTAATACTCCAGAAGCAAATCAGAATTGAATGCAAGAAATTAACTAGACTCTGAAGTGCCAGATGCACTCATTAGAAGATTCTGATTGCTGCCAACAGAAGATTTTGAGCGTAGCCTCCAGAAGATTCTGAAGTAGAAGCTCCAGAAGAATCTGAAGCAGAAGCTCCAGAAGAATCTGAAGCAGAAGCTCCAGAAGGATCTGAAGAAGTAGCTCCAGAAGAATCTGAAGCAAGTCAAAAGCATCTGAAGCAAAGAAGAATTTTGTATGAAGAGTTTTTCAAAGCATAGTTGCTACAGAAGATTCTGAAAGTACTAAAGTTGCCAGTACTGAAGTTCTGTTCCAAATATGCTCTGATATTTAACACGCTGAAAGCACACCTGCTGCAGAAGACTCTGATCCAGCAAGCTCTGATCATCATCAGAAGACTCTGACTCAATTATACTCTGATGAACTTGCTGAAAACTGAAGAAGAAATATTCAAAGATTATATCCGATGGAGTAAATCAAACGTCTCTTTCCTTATTTATGCTAGACACAAGAACACAGACAAAAAGGATTTTTCTGTGCTTTCTTCTTCTAGGAAAGGTCACTTGATGTGAAGACAAAAAGGCTCATACCTTTTGGGACACTCTTCTCAACGTGCTGCTCACCTTGGATCAGCTGCCTATAAAAGCAAGTCTCCACCAAATTCTTCAGTTAGACGTTTTGCTGAAAAGAAATTAAAACATTCAAGCTCTCATACTTTCATATTCATTCTTAGAATTAATTTCATTGTACTTAAACTTAAGAGAAATATCACAGTTGTGATAAAAGCTTTTTAGAAGCATTCTTACTCTTGTATTAGATTTACATTGATTGTAAAGGATTTCCTTAAGAGGATTCAGTTGGAATCAGTAGCTCTTGAGAAGACTATGAACAATTGTTCTTAGGTGTTACTATTGTAATCTGTTTGATTAAATAGTGGAGTAAGTCCTTGATTGAGAAAGGAAAATCACTCTAGGAAGGGTGGACTGGAGTAGTTGAGTTCAACGAACCAGGATAAAAATACTTGTGTTTTAATTCTAAGTTTTAATCTTTCATACTTATTCAACCCCCATTTTAAGTATTATCTCACCTTCAGATATCACTGATGATCATGTAAAATTACGTTAGTTTGATTTTTCTTTGATAGGTCGCGCAAAGGATTGGTTGCAATGCATCCGAAATGGTACTATTCAGGCTTGAAAAGAGTTGGAAGACAAGTTTCTTGACAGATATTATTCAAATGCTCAGTTTGTGGAGAGAAGAGAAGTGATTTTCAATTTTGCTCAAGAAGAGTCTGAATCATTATCTGACACATAAAAAAGATTTAAGTTGTTACTCCGTAAGATTTAATTAACTTTTAAGTAAAATAATTCTTTCAAACTTATTTATATTAAAATCAATTTTCTCACCACAAAACCAAACATATACTAATAAGAAAATTTGACTCTACGATACAGAAATCACAGAAAAATAAAATTTTAGTTAATGATGATGCAATTATTAAAAAAAAAATCTTAACATTTCTATTATTTTTAAAATATGCACACAATTATTTGTGTCAATAGTTTAGTATCTATGAAAATAGTAAATAAAACTAACAAAAAAAAATTTAAAATAAGAAAATAAAAATTCAAAATAACAAAGTATAAAACAAAATAAAATTTCAAAATTAAGTGAGATAGGACTTAATCTATAAAACTACAAAGTAAAATAATGAAGAGAAATGATATTCCTACACCATATTTCTACACCTACACCGTATTTTACTGTTCATCAATATGATAAACAGTGAAATATTATAATAATATTATTTTTATTTTATTTTTTTAAATTTTAAATATTTTTTTATTAAGTAGTACTGATATAAAATTGTGTGATTAACCAACTTATAACTTTATCAATCAATCTTTTATATTGTATTAACCAACTTTGATTACTACTAAAAATTGTTTTTAATATCTGAACGTTTATTAACTAACTTCATAACTTCATTAACCAATTTTGTACATTGTATTATCCAACTTTGATTATTGTTAAAAATTATTTTTTTATATCGGGACGTTTATTAACCAATCCTATCAATTCATTAACCAACTTTTTATATTTCATTAACCAACTTTGTTTCATTACTTCAAAGTAATTGTTTATGAACACTCTTCACGAATACTGTTCAAACATTGTTCACGTACTATTCAAAAAAAATATTTTTTATTTTAAAATATATTGTTTATCGTATAAATATGGAGAACAGTATATACAATATAATATTGATGTAAGAAAAGAGTGTAATATACAATATAATATTGATGTAAGAAAAGAGTGTAAGAATAACAATGCGGAATAATTTAACAACCTTAAAAAAAAACAATTCAAATCAAACACTTCAACACACTTTTCCAATAAAGAAGAACTTTTCACCATGTGGATGAGAACATGGACTTCAAATTTTATTGTATTCTACTTTGAATTTGTACAATTTTGCTTTCAATTTGTACAAATGTTTTTGTCTGGCCTTTTTGAGCAAATCTTTCCTCTCTCACATGCGCCCATGTGCTGGTTGACAGAAATTTTCAAAAAATATAAAATATAATTAAGGTGAGGTTTAAAGTAAACAAATGTCTTAATTTTTCAATAAAAATAATTGATGTGATAATCTTTGATATAATGATAAAGAAATCAACAATAAGCAAAGGTTTTATTAATAACACTTGGTAGCTTCACCAGATAATAATTGTAAGGCCTCTGATGCTATTCTGTGGAGTCACATTAATTTGCCTATGAATTGTATCTGAGGTATAGTACACTTGGTTTAGTATTTTTATTTATTATTTGTATGTGTTACTCTCTTTTAATTATGTTTTAAATGCACTTTTATCCTTTTATTTTAATTTTCGTAAGCTTTTAATTCTCCTTTAAAAAAATTAATTTTTTGGTCATTCTATTCAACATTTTTTAGATTATTTTTGGTGGCATCATATCCCATAATTTATGTCATATCATATTTTTAAAATAGAAAATTAATAAAAACTAGGTTATAAGACTATTTATAATTTATAAATTAAGTAATTTAAATAATTTAGGATGCCATGTGTTAATGAATTAATGGCCAATTACAAAATAAATTGTTTTGCCTTAGGTAGAATTCGAATTCAGTCCCTCGAATTCAAATTTTCAATATATCAATTTTATTTCTGTGTTTTCGTTTTAGCACTTATCATTACGTTTTCACACCAACAACACCTGCAAATAAGTGCCACACATGAAATATTTTCAATAAGTTGTCAAAAAGATGTTCCTAAAACCAATCTCAACGAGAATTGCTCCTAACTTCTTCGGTTAGGGTTCCGGCGTGACCCATCTCCGTAGAATTTTGTTGAAGAGAAATTTGTAAAATCTCGTACTACTCTTGACTTTTTTGTTAAGAAAAAAAACATAATAGATCTAAAAATATCTATCCACATAAATTGTCTCGTGAAGGATATGAAAAACTTGAAAAGAATATGATTGAAAAAAAAAACTGAACTGGAGCTAGGAGATTCTATAAGTCTTGATCGCACTCTATCTCCACCATCACATCATGAGAAATGAAAGATGACACGTCAAAGAAAAGGCGTTCACATCAGAAGCTACACGCGAAGTGGCTGAAAAGATTGTAAGTACATACTTTTTCAACAATATTTATTTTAGTTAAATCAGTTTGGTAAAGATGAAATTTGATGTGTTGTAGGATATGCTGGTTGAACAATCAAAAGCCGACCTCTTTGTTTCACAAGATCGTCATAACATCTTTGTAGAAGCGATTGGAACAGAGAAGCATCATAGGCGTGCTCGTAGTCTTGGAAGAGGCGTAAACTTCAAGTCATAATTTAGACCATCTCAATCTTTTAAAGAAGTAAACCGTAGGAGAGAGATTGAAGAGATAGTTGCTGTAAAGTTGAGGGAGGAAAGGGAGAAGTCGATTCAGGAGTAGAGGGAGAGGTTGTTGCAGCAGGTGTAGAAGAGTACCTAGAAGGAGCAAGAGGAGTGAAAGAGGTTGGCCAAGGAGGAGCGAAAGAAGTCGAATGAGTAAGAGCTTGTGAAGATGTCCGAGAAGTGTACCCGTGATGTGCTTGAGGTATAAGTATAAGTTAAAAATTTATGTTGTATGTTGTTGTTATTATTGTTTGTGTAGTTTATTTTTTGTATTGTATCTCTGTTATTTTTATGATGCAGAAATTGAATTTATTGAGTCTACTCAACCAAAAAAATTTAAATTATTCGTTGTACATTCATGATAAAGTTCTGTGTGGTACAAGCACGAAAGAAAATTATTTTGTCCACCAGTACAATATTGAAACCACATCATCACAATTAGATAACACTAAGATACTTTTAATGATATTAAATAGTATTTCATACATCTGCGAGAATATTATATTAAGTCATGATCCAGATCAGTTTTATGTACTTCCTAAGACTTTTATTATAGATTTTTGAAGGCTGATGAATGGATAGACAATACCATATTACAATTGGCGTGCTCGTAAGTATAATTTTTACGTTGATTCTATTTATATTCATATGTTCTCGTACTTTAACATAAAGATTGACTCTTACAGGTTCTTGCATGAGATGTGTGTTGAAAAGAATTTAAGAAGTTATTATTGCATTGAGAGAGAGAGAGAGAGAGAGAGAGAGAGAGAGAGAGAGAGAGAGAGAGAGAGAGAGAGAGAGAGAAGAGAGAGAGTTTTGTCATTTTTATGTGCAAATATGTAAATATTGTATTCTGTGTTGATGAAAACAATGTAAATTTGTAGATTTGATTTTGAAAACAATGTAAATTTGGTATTTTGTATTTATAAGATTTAAAATGATCTGATACTGGTTTTATCAATATTTTGTAGTTTATGTGTAAAAAATGATACAGGTCAGTCTAAGTGAGATTTAAAACAAATTATGTATGGCAATAGATAAGATTTAACCCCTCGGTTATTAATTAAAACTAGCGTACCAATATAACTCATTACCTCAGATATTAAATAAAATCGAGAGGTAAAGTGGGCGCGCTTCATAGTTTTGAAAATAAAAATATGTTGTTGTTAGGGATTGAACAAATGACCATTTCCGTTATAACCGTGACTTTTCCAAAACTAAGGGGTAAAGTAGAAAGTTTTTGTGTCACCCTTCGTTACTTCGGTAGCATAGCCGAGGTAAAAGCCATTTTGCATATGAGGTGAGATGTGTTACTTATAATAGTGATATCTTTGTATCAGTGTTATTGACTCTTTGGTAGTTTTGTTCCAATTGTCTTCAAAATTGGTAGCTTGGAGCCGATGGATGGTATGATACTAGATCTCTTGATTCTCTGTATTATTTAGATTGTAGTTATTCTTAGTTTGATCATGTATGACCTGGCCTTTGTTTTTATGCCAAACAATTGGATCTTGATTTGAGGTACTCTAATTTTTGGAGCCTTCACATATACGCCAATTTCTCTTAGTGTTGATATTCAGTTAGGTTTCTGGATTCCCTCCTTCATTTCTTGTCATGTATATATGCCCCCACATTGTACAACTATAGATAATGATTTCTATTGTTGTTTATCTTTCCATTTCTTTTTCCCCTTTTCTCCTTATTGATATCATCTATGTTATTGTCTTTTTGCAGGTTCTCTTGAAGTTGATCCTGAACATTCCTCTTTCAATTCTTGTATATCTCATTCACTTTCCGATTGTTCATGTGTTCCTTCTCCTTATTGTCTAGGCTGTGATGCCTATTGACCTGATTTTTATTATTATGTCTAGGTTTTTCTTGATTTTGCACTCCTTGGCTCCGGTTAGTAGGGCTCTAACCATGGAAAAGTGACTTGTCTTGATTTACCTCATTACCGTTCTTATTAGTCTAGAAATTCTGAGTGTTGTTTTTTCTTTTGAGTTGATTGCATGCATTTTCTCTCTGCTTGTTACTTGATAAATGATGTTATTGGTATATGTAATTATACTATCAATAGATATGTTTATATCTTCAAAAATATCTTTGTTTCCTAGCCCATCATATACCATAAAGAATAGCCATGATATTTTTTATGGTATCCTTATCCCTAACTTTGATGTTGTTCCACAACCAATCGACCATATTATTCGTTTTCTTGTTATTCATATTTGAAGAAAGTTTCTATCCAAACCAAATTCTCTTAGTTCTATCACATTTCGAAAATGTGTGGATAAGGTATTCCTCCTGTTTAAGACATATAGGGCATAATATGGGACAGTTAACCCCATTGTTGCTCAACTCTCCTCTAACTAGAATAACTTGGTTAATGATTCTCCAACTAAGAGCCTTGATCCTAGGTTGGATTTGAATAATCTAAACCTTCACATCTTCCTTATAGTTAGAATTACCAGGGTTACTTAGAGTAACCTGATTTTAGAATCTATGATATCCAGTTTTAACTAAATAATTACCATCCTTATAACCCTTCCACATGATAGAGATTTCCATATCTAAGTTACCAATTGGTATTTGAACAATTCTTTCCTTATCATAGGGAAATAATATCTCATCAATGGGAGTTTGATCCCATTGGTTGGTTCCTTGATCTAATAGGATTCCTAACCCAAAGCATGTTGGAATCTCAAGGCTTCCAAGTTAGAACTTTAAACATACCTTGATAGGGAATTCATGGATCATCCCACACTTTAATGGATTTTCCATTGCCTACTTTCCAACAACATCCTTGAAGAATGTTGTTTGTAACTTGAAGCAGGCTTTTCCAAATGTAAATATTTGTAGGTTTTCTTTTAGCTTGTTGGATAATGGTGTTTGTGAAATACTTAACCTTAATACGTTTAGAAACAATAGACACATTATTGATCATAATTCTCCACACTTGTTTAGCTAGAATAGCATCATTAAATATGGTCATTCTTCTAAAACCTAGGCCTCCTCCATTCTTACTTTGGCAAATTTTATTCCAGCTATTCCAATGAATTTTCCTCTCATTATGCTTAGCTCCCCACCAATAATTTCTAACCATCCTGCCAATTTCCATACACATATTACTAAGGAATCTAAAAACACTCATGGCATAAGTTGGTATAGATCGAGCTACAACTTTAATGAGGATGGCTTTCCCTGCATATGATAGGTTTTTTTCATTCCACCCACTAATGTTTTTCCTAATTCTATCAATGTTGTATTTAAATTCAACCTTCTTAGATGTTCCTACCTTGGTAGGAAGCCCAAGGTAATTTCCCATTTGGTTGGTAGTGTTGATGGGCATCCACCGACCGATCCTATTTTTTATGTCTTTAGTGACTTTACCACCGAATGTCATGATAGATATGATGTAGTTCATAAATTATCCAGAACAATTTTGGCATGTTTACAAGATATTATAATGTTCTCTTACTTCATCCTTATTTTCCCTATAAAATATAAGGATCTCATCAACAAAAATAACACTATTACAAAATATACATTTCGTAACACCAATTTTACAACGGCCATAGTATTAACCGTGATAATAGTTTATTTCTAGGCGCTTTTTTTTTGTATTTACTAGAGGACATGTCACAATGGTCAAATGAAGCAACCGTGGTGAAAAGGTACACGAGGTGAAATGGTTCAAATTCCATCACCTACAATTAGCCATTTATCGTGATAAAAATGTTATTGACCTTGTATATTACCACGATTTTTATTACCAACCGTGATGAAAGGTGATACTTTATTTATATATATAAGCAAAATTATATATAGCTTCAGTACATAACAACCGTCTCTCTCAAAACAAAACTCTAACAACTTTTTCACTCGGCTCTCTCAAAACAAAATCCTAACAACTCTCTCACTCGTCTCTCTCATATGAAAATCCCAAAACAAAACCATAAAAACAAATCTTAGCCAATGGGTACTTATAGGTTCAATTTCTCTACAGTTTTTTTTTCTTCAAAATCTGTTTCAATAGCTTGTTTTATGATGTTTTAACTTCCTTATTGTTTTGACTTGTAGGTATGGATGCTTCTTTTAATAAAGAGGACAAATATAAGTTTAGCCTTACAAACTTGTGTCAAATATCTAGAATGACATCCATTCAAAATATACACAAGTTTGCAGGTTTAAGTTTATCTTCATCCTTATTTCATTGACAACACGCCTTTATGGTACATGTATGGTATGTTTCTGAATCATTTTATGACTTGATATGTTTGTTGTATCGTTTTTGTTGTTTATGGTTTGTTGTTGATGAATGTTTTTGATGAATGTTATTGCTAATGTTTTTTTAAAAAATGAGTTTATTATATATTATGTGATTTGAGTGTTTTTCCAATCCCTTACCAAATATATAAATTTCTAAACTATTTTAGGAAATTATGTTATGATAGATAAAATTATATTAGAAAATAAGTACATGTTCAATTCTTGACAACAATTCTTCACACTGTTAGCTGGATGTTATTCTTTGACGGTTAGAACTTGGTTTAATGATTGTAGATCTTCAACCACTCCTCTCTCCACCTCTAATTTTGTTTGCAAAGTAAATAATTTTTTGCAAAAACAATTAAAGATGAAGACAGGGAGATTGAAGAACTAGGATCATTAAACCAAGTTCTTACTATCAAAGAACAAAATACAGATAAGGGCTTGAAGAACTCTTGTTAAGCATTGAACATGAACTTATTCTTCTAATATAACTTAAACTTTCCTATTATAATGTTCTACTTCAGATTGGAAGATTATATGTTTAGTGAGCATTGGTGAAATAAGTATTTCACTTAATTTATAATAAATTCCGGTCCATATTTAATCACGGTTGTTTAGAAAAACTGTGATTAAATATGTTACATTAAGTAATATTACAACGCTTGTTTAAAGTAACCGTTGTGGTAGGTAACACACTATATAGATATAAGCACGGTTGCATGTCCATGGTGGAAATCATCATACATACAATCACACATTACCTCACAACGGTTGGACCAACATGATGGTATCCCTTTTCTAATCATTGTGATATGTGTTTTCTGTAATAGTGTAGGTGAGATATAATAGGGGGAATTATTAGCCATATCTAGCCTATGAATACTGCCAATGTTTTACTTTTCTAAAACGAGGCCAGAAAGAACCTTGACACACATAATAAACAGAAAAGAGGGACAACAATTCCTATTGTCTGATGCCTCTAGAAGGATTGAACCACTTCGAGTTATTATCATTGATAAGAATGAAAAAAGAAACAAATGTTATGTACTTCATAAAAATGTTAGTGATACTATTGGGGAACCCCATGGAGATAAGGGCATTCTCAAATAAGTCTCATTATAATCTATCATAGGATTTCTCCATATCGAGCTTTAATCCCATATAGCCTTTGCTAGAACTTTTAATTTAATTAAGGGAGTGAAAAGTTTCATAAGCCAAGATGACGTTATCTGTAATGAGTCTAAAATGAATGAAAGCACTCTAAAAAAGAATTATAATAGAATTTAGCACATGTTTAATCTTGTTAGATGTTGTTTTAGATATAATCTTGATAGTAGCACTACAAGGGATATAGGACGATAATAACTTCTAATATGTTATCGTCCAATATGATTTCATGTTTAAATGGTTTAAATTGATTTCATGTGTAAGTGAATCACTTTTGTTCTCATCCAATATGTTATCAATGTGTAAATGTCTCACTTATTAAAATTTAGCCTTTTAACATTACAAATTAATTACAGGTCACAATGTCTAAATTTGGCATTTTACTTATGAGTATATTTCTAAACAGGTTCTAGCACGTTCTAAAAAGAGCACTTAAAAAAAGTAAAGCTAATGTCGGTTAAAGTCGTTGCTACCTTTACTTTATAAGATACATAGTGTCACCAAAGATCGATGCTACATGAACACCTATAACAAACTAGCATCTCCCAAGACTAACGTTACATAAATACCTATAACAAGCTAGCGTCTTTATAAACTGATGCTACATGAACACCTATAACAAGCTATCATCTCTTTAAATTGTCACTACATAAATATATATAGCACTCTAGCATCACTAAAGACCGGTGTTAATTGAACACCTATACTAATCTACTTTCATAATAGAGTGTTGTTAATATAACATGCATTAACTGTTTGGAGTCTCCATGACTGTGCTACATGCACCAATAACGCCTGCTTTTCAATCACATATTAGATTCGATCTAATATTTCTAGCGTCGCCTGGATGCTTCTGTTAGCTTCTAGAATGGAGGCGTTCGTTCCTACTCCAGCGCTAGACTGACACTAACAACCCAATAGCATCCGTTTTTGGCCTAGTAGTTTTGGCTTTTGGCCAACGCTAAAACATAGTTTTATTATAGTGTGAAGACTAAGTTCACTGCCACTCTTAAAGAATATGTTTCATTCTCTTTATCACACTTCCACCCTTTTTAAAAATGTAAAGGATGTACTCGAATTTAAACTAAAACACCATAGATGGAATAATGAGAAATGTTAAATTATTATGGTAGGAACAACTATCAAGCAAGCAAGAGAAGAATGAATGAGAAAATACATTTGAAAAAAACCTAGTTCCACATTGTTTTGGTTACACTTACTTAGAATGTTTATATAGCATACACAAATATAACCTAATGTCGCTACTACAAATAACCTTTTTATGACGAAGCTTACACCTCAAACGATAAAAAAAATCGAGGGTATAGGTCTTGGGAGCGCCATGTTTTATTATTTTTTTTAAAATAAACAACTTGTTCCCTCTATTTTTAAGAAAACCGAGGGAATATAACTATAAGGGAGCTTGCTTCGAATCCCAGTTACTGCATTTTATGTTTTTTTTAATGGTTTAATTGGTATTTTTCACTTGGCGTCTTTTCAACTTCACTTTTTTTCTTTGTTAATTTTGTTTCAATTTTTTTATTAGTATTTTTCTTGGTTACATGGTCCAACTGAGAGGTAACAGATATTTTGTATCAACAATTTCAAATTACTATTTTCAAAAGTCTATTTTATTTTTTTATTTTATATATTCAAATCCCTCAGTTTTTATAAAAAATGGACGTGATATATATTTTTAATGAGTTCCCAGAATATGGCGCTATCGTGTTTTTTTATTTATTTATATTTTCTATTTTTAATTAATAAGTTCACATCGACTTCTATTATATATATATATATATATATATATATATATATATATATATATATATATATATATATATATATATATATATATATATATATATATATATATATATATATATTAAATCTAATGCATCAAACTATTTTGCAACACCTAAGACTAACTTCTTCAAAAATAATCCACATCATCTTATTTGCTTAGATGTACATCTTCTATTAAACTACCAATCAAAACACCACTATTTGCTAACACACATTATTTGACTTCTTCCCTACCAAAACCCTCTATTCACCTTCCCTATATTACCACGTTACAAGTGACAAAAATAATCGCTACGCTACTCATGTTCACCTAGGTTTGAATTACTCCTTCCTATAATTTTCGCCAAATCAAAAATTTGAGTTTAAGATTGCAGCATTCATTATGCGTGCGACAGTTCTAATCGTAGAAAGCGTGGTTTTTCTATGATTATGATGGTTCGAGATTCCCCTTCCTACGATTTCAGACAAATCAATTTGGTTTTAAGATTACAACATTCGTTATGGGTGCGTTGTTCTTGAAAAATTCAATTTTTGATATCTCTGATCCCAATTTGATTTCCCTTTCCTTAAATCTCCAATAGTTTGTTATAATTTTTGATAAATCAATATTGAATTACATTTGATTATATGTATAATAATCAATAATGTTCCTTTTCTTCAGATCTATAACAAATTCTTCAAATAACGGTGTAACCGTATAACCATCTCGGTTGTCAGTGTTCTTAAAGAATATATATTAATAGTCCTTTCAACTGTTATATTTCCAAATTATACTACTAAATATAATTGGATATGGTATTGGTAAGTTTTATTTGTAATGACTAAAGTTTTATTTTCAAAGTATTCCTGAATGAACCACCAAGGGATATCTCCGATTACAGTTTGATTTTTTCTTTTCGTAAATCTCCAATAGTTGGTTATAATTTTCGATAAATCGATCTTAAATTACGTTTACCTTTCTAATATAATGATTAAATAATATACACATAACCACTTTTATTAAAGTCTATACACGATTTTCAAATAATATTTCTTAATTTAATTCTTAACTTGTGCCTTAGGGCACAAGTTAGCATTAGCATTACCCTATTAACATTATTATTGAAAATAGAAAAATGCATATAAATAATAAATATATTACAATAATTCTAAACATTAAAAAAAAAATACACATACTATTTTATTCCAAATATTAATTGCACATAATAAAATGTTAAATAAATAAAATATTTTCTTTTATAAAATATTTAATAAACACGTGTATTATTATTATAAATATTTATATCATTAAAAAAAACTCATGAAATAATGAAAAAATATATATAATAAACTATTTTTTAAATCATGAAAGAAAATCCATGATTGAATGGACATGAGTTACACATTTTGGTGAAAAAAATAATAAAATTTATACTGATATAATATTAATTATAACTTATAACTCATCCAATTTTTTTTCAACAACATCCAATTTAAAACGGATTGATGTAACATTTTACTTACATACTAAATAATTGACTAATTCAATTTTGTCATAATTAAAAATTAGGCAAAATAACCTTTTTGGTCCCTTAACTTTAGCTCGGGGTCCATTTTGGTCCCTTATCTTTAAAAAGTGCCAAATTGGTCCTTTAACTTTTAAAATGGTGTCACGTTTATCCTTCTGTTAGTTGTCGTTAGTTTATTTTTGAAAAAATTGTCATGTGGAGTGCTGAGGTGGAATGGAGTGTTGAGGTGGAAGTGAGGTGGAAGTGAAGAGGGCACGACTTGAAGAAGACAACAGTGAAGAACGATTGAAAGCAAGATTGAAGAAGAAAACACTGATGAAGCAGAAAACGATTGAAGAGAAGCAGAAAACGAAGAAGAAGAAAACGATTGAAGAGAAGCAGAAAACGAAGAAGAAGAAAACGATTGAAGAGAAGCAGAAAACGAAGAAGAAGAAAACGATTGAAGAGAAGCAGACGATTCAAGAGCCAATCTCGAAAGGTTAGTTCATCTCTCTGATTTAGGGTTTTTCGGTATAGGTTCAGACAGATTTAGGGTTTATATAAATTTGTTAGTTTAAACGTTAATTACTTACATGGTATGCCCAGGTATCATGGAAGAATAGATAACTCTGAAAATTCATCATAGTGGTGAGTTCACAGACAAAGGTCGTAGTGTATATGAGAATGGAGTAGTAAATGATTTGAGGGTAGATGTCGACAGATGGAGTTATTTTGAGCTAGTTGGTGTATTGAAAGACCTAGGTTACAGGGAGTTTGAAACAATATTTTACAAGGACCCTCAATTTGGGATGAACCGACTTGTTGATGACAATAGTGCTTTAGAAATTGCCGCAACAAGAGCCGCCATGTTAACAAGAGCCACCATGACAATGGTCTTTTATGACAATGCCGAAATATTTGGAAGTGGAACTGAGTCAAATCACATACTGCCACACACTGCAACAAGAGCCGCCATGTTAGTGCGAATCAACACACTTCTCCAAGGCTATTCTGGTATTCGATTTGAAATCTTGGAAGCCATAACCAAGCTCATTAACAGCAACATCGCCCCGTGTTTACCACTTCGAGGTACTATCACTGCTTCGGGAGATTTAGTCCCTCTTTCTTACATTGCTGGTTTACTAACAGGAAGACCGAACTCCAAAGCTCATGGACCTTCTGGAGAAATACTTAATGCCAAACAAGCTTTTCAATTCGCTGGAATCAATTCTGATTTCTTCGAGTTACAACCAAAAGAAGGACTTGCACTTGTTAATGGAACTGCTGTTGGTTATGGTTTGGCTTCTATTGTTCTATTTGAATCCAACATCTTGGCTGTCTTGTCTGAAGTCCTATCTGCTATTTTCGCCGAAGTTATGCAAGGCAAACCCGAATTTACGAATCATTTGACACACAAGTTAAAGCACCACCCTGGTCAAATTGAAGTTGCTGCTATTATGGAACATATTTTGGATGGAAGTGCATATGTCAAAGCGGCCAAGAAGTTGCATGATTGCACATGTTGAGAGTGGTATGATTGCACCCTGGTTCTTCAACTCATGTCTTCCACATTCTTGATTGCACTCTGCCAAGCAATTGACTTAAGACATTTGGAAGAGAACTTGAAAAACTCAGTTAAGAACATCGTAAGCCAATTTGCTAAACGGACCCTTACAACTGGTGTTAATGGAGAACTCCATCCTTCAAGGTTTTGTGAAAAGGACTTGTTGAGAGTGGTTGATAGGGAGCATGTGTTTGCCTATATTTATTTGTTTCTCTTGAAAATTCTTTCTTTGTACTAGATTTGTGTAGCGATTATTATTAGATTTGTTATGCCTTTATCATCATTTCACTTTTCTCCAATGTTAAAGTGAAACTTGTAATTTACTTTTATAATAGAATTTCATTTGTTTGACATACATTTTTGGTTCATTTGTGCAACTATATAATATATCTGTTGACTAGTGTTTGGCCAAGTAGGCAGTGGTTAGTCAATCAATAAAAATAAGTATGTGTTTCTTTTAAGATAAGAGTAACAAATTAACATATTAGCATTTTCATCTAAAACAGATTAGCAGTATGTATGCTTGTGAAAAATTTATACAGACTTTTGGAGATAAAATGTCACTTATTATAAAGTATAAACTAATTCATGAGTAGTGATATAATGTTGCACAATTGGAAAATGGGTCAAGATTTTGGATGTCTGATTACCTAATTATATTAATGACTGAATAATGACTATTAAAATTTTGAGTTCTGATAAATTAGAATCATTTTCTTATGGTGTTAAATTATATATTCTATTGTTTTCATGAAATAAAATCATATTGAGTTAAAACTTTGGCTAAAAGTGGGCTGTCATGTTAGGTAATAATAATTTGGATGTTCCTCTTACATTCTACTGTTGTTGTCATGAACAAGTTTATGTATTATGAACAAGTTTATAATTTGAAATTGTAAATTGAAATTGTGACATAATATATGCTACTACACCAGAACTGTGACATAATTATTACAAGCTGCTACACCAGAAATTGTGACATAATTTGAAATTGAAATTGTGATATAATCCAAACTGTGACATAATTATTACAAGCACCACCTATAACCAAAACTGTAAATTGAAATTGAAAATATATGCTACTACACCAGAACATGTTATACTATTGCAAACTTATGCTGCTACACCAGAACATGTTATACTATTGAAAATATTGCAAAACATTGCAAATATACCAATATGCCAATTATTGATGTTGCTGCTGTTATACCAATTATTGCAAATATGCCAATATGCCAATTATTGCAAATATTACCAAACATTGCAAAACATTGAAATTATTACAAGCATCACCTACACCAGAACATGTAAATTGAAAATATTGCAAATATGTCAATTATTGTTGCTGCTGCTGTTATACCAATTATATGTTTCTGCTGTTATGCTGAAATATTGCAAAACACAATACAATCCAATTATACCAATTATATGCGGCTGCTGTTATGCTGAAATATTGCAAAACACTTTACAATCCATATATTGAAATTGAAATTAACTGCTGTTATGCTGCTGCTTTATGTATGCTGCTGCAAATATTGAAATTAACTAAACTGATACAATACATATATTAAAATCCAACTATTACATTCATGTTAAAGTCATACAAACTTTAACTAAACATAATACTTCCAAACAACCCATAATAACCTAACTACCCCTAACAACTAATACGATGATAATAATCACAAACATCAAATTCAAAATCTTTTTCCACTTCATGATATTCTTCATTTCAATTTCAAGTTTCATCAGCTTTTTTCCTAATTCTTCATTTTCCATTGCCGCTTTTTCAAGTCCCTTCGTTACCACACCCAACCTATGCATCCAAAATTGCTCCTTCTCATCACCCATCTCCTCATAAAACCAATCAAAGAAGCCACAACTAGCTTGCATACCTCCCTGTAAGATTAATTGTTTAGAGGATAATAAACAGAAACATAATTTACACAAAAACATAACTTGAACAGAGAACAAAACCAGCTTGCATACCTTATAATTTGGACAACCCCAAAATTTTTTTCCCATATTCTTAATAGTCGTTGCCCTTTGAAGAACAGCCATGTCTCCACAATGGCACATGGGCTTCCATCATGACCGACTACAAACATTCGAATCCCGACTTTTCGTTTTTGAAATGGAAGAGCAACATCCGGATTTCATGCTTGCCCTAGATTAATTTATGGATTCGTGAGTGGAATTGGGATTTGGGATATGAAATTTTTTTAGGGCTTTCAACGAAGGAGGGAGGAGGGAGAAGGAAGACATGAACAAGATTGCCACCTCATCTGCCACATATACAAAACAAACGGACGTTTGTGGTCAATTAACGGTGAGGACTAAAATGACACCATTTTAAAAGTTAAATGACCAATTTGACACTTTTTAAAGATAAGGGACCAAAATGGACCCCGGGCTAATGTTAAGGGACCAAAGGGGTTATTTTGCCTTAAAAATTATTTGAGTTTTAATTACATTATAATTTAGAAATAATATTTATTTATTATTATGACAATCATATTAACACGTTTAATAATTAATTTTATAACAATTAACAATTAACTGGATTCCAATTTCATTATAATTTATAATTAATAATCAATATATATGGTTTACTTACTGATCGTACCTAATCAGAGAGATCGTTGGCCGGCTACGCGTCTGAGCTGTCGAACTGTTGATTTGACGGACAGAGGGGGGTGTACCTGAAACACACTTCGATGCCAAAGTAAGGGACGAGCAGAGTGATAAAAAGTATAAAGAGAAAGGAGTAAGAGTTAGATTACCTGACCCTTTAGTGGAATAGGACATTTATAATGAGCCTCCAGCGCAGGGCCAACGGTTACTATGCGTTGGGCTGGGCTGTCAGGCCCAACGTCAGTAACTGCTAGGACTGACATGGCATCATGAAGACCAGCACGTGGTCTTCGCCCTAATGTAACTGTTCCGCGCTATCCGAGAGGTGGAGGACCAAATAATTGGGACACAGATAGTTACCTGATGACGTGTCTCCGCGTGGGGGACACGTTGAGAACTTGGGAGAGGTCAGAGGAGCTTCCCGAGCTGGATGGGTTCTACCCGACCGTGGGGCAGAAGAGAGACAAGTCGGGCAGATATAAATATCTTGTCCGATTGCCGTTGATCCGTGCCCGACGGGAGAAGATGTTATGTCCGACAGGTCTCTGCCCGACGATGAGGTCTTATTGGGCCTTCCAACCTGGTGGGGTTTGGGTCTGCTCGACTATGGGCCAAGCGTTGACCCAGTCTAGAACATTAGCCCCCCAAGTCGTTGCTCGCGGTTAAGCGAGCTATGACTTAAGGTGCAAAAAGTGTCGAGCATGTCCCTATGTCGAGCAGGCTGCGGTTGTACTGGTCGGGTGAGCCAATGATGTAGGGGAAACTCGCAATCAAGGAGGGGAATCTGAAGAGACGTGGGGAAGGTTGAGGGTCACCACGTGTCACCCTACGGAGGCTACAGGCTAGGCACTTGAGTGCCTAGCGATGCTTCGTTTTCTATGCTAAGGCGTATATATACGTGGGCCCCGCTCGTCTTTTTGTTCACTAATTCCTTTTGCTGTTGTTCGACCTTCTGAATTGTCTGCTCGACGCCTACAGTCTTTCTGCTTGACACCTACAGTCTTTCTGCTCGACGCAACCGCTTTTTTCCGCCGTATCACGTAAGTCTCTGCCTCCATACTGGTATTTTTTAGTACTTCTGATGGTGCTCCTGGCGGTTCCTACGGGGAGGTTGGGAGACCATGGGCTTTTCCGGCGAATATGCTGGAGAGTCCTTCAAAACTAAG
The DNA here is from genome assembly GCA_963859935.3 of Lathyrus sativus. Taxonomy (NCBI): domain Eukaryota; kingdom Viridiplantae; phylum Streptophyta; class Magnoliopsida; order Fabales; family Fabaceae; genus Lathyrus; species Lathyrus sativus. The sequence continues at coordinate 646,240,808 of OZ012735.1, read as the reverse complement.
GTTTTAACTGACTGTCCTCGGCCTTTGCGATGAGCGGCCCGGGGAGGATTGATGAACATTGAATGTCCCGAGGGTAGTCGACAAATACCCCAGACAAGATTGATGAGGGCGCCGAGGATAAAGATTGCATTCCCCGAGCACACTGGAGGGTCGGGTTACCCCAAAATGGTCTTCTGGGCGCCCAGGTGTCCACGCCTTTTCACTTGAACTGCGGTAGAAGGGTGGATTTGATTTGGCTGTCAAATTCATCATGTTCCTCTACTTTTCAGGTAAATGGATTCCCATGATGAAGAAGAAACGATGTGGTATCTGTAACGCCTCGATTTTGTATATTCCCATTTTGTTGAGTCCTTTTGAATTTATTGGATAATTGTTATTTTAATGTGGAATTTATGTGATAATATGTCATATGTGCTCATTGTGCTATTTTACCAATTCGGAGAGTTTTCGGTGAAAAATAGATTGGAGGATATTTTGGACATTAGTATTAAATGTTAAGTTGGATATTTTATGAGATTTTGGAATGGTAGATATTTTGGAGAGAAATAGAATAGAAAGAGTTATAAGAGAGAAATAGAGAGAAAAGGAGGAGATAGAAAGAAAAGGAAAGGAAAGAAGAAAAGAGAAGAGAAAGAGGAGAAGAAGAGGAAAACCTAGAAATTCATCAAGAACAACTTCCAAGATTTCGGTTAATCGGGTAAGGGTGTGAAACTTTATTATTTACTCAATGTGTATGATTATGTATGGATTGTTTGGGTTATTTGGATGTTTTGCTCATTTTCCATTCTAGGGCATAAATATGGTTTAATTGATAGAAACTGAGTTTTATCGGCTAGATTCTGGAATAGATGGTGTAGATTAGTCGAGAAATGTTAGGCTAAGGCTACCGGAACAAGCCGGAATAGAATCGGGTGATTTTGGAGGTTTTTGAGATGTTGAACAGTGGGAAATTCTGAGTTCGCAGACACTCGCTAGCACCTTCGCTAGGCGAGCTGGTAGCGAACGTTCGCTAGGCGAGCTAGTAGCGAGCCAGTAACAAATGGTCCCAGACTCTGGCAGAATGGATTGAGTGTTCTTCGCTGGTAGCGAGATGGGGTAGCGAAGGTTCGCTAGGCCTTCGCTGAGCAAGCAGGGTATCGAACTAAGTCAGTGGCTTCTGCTTTCCTTTGCGAACTTGTTCGCTAAGCGAACAGGTAGCGAGCACTCGCTAGGAGCTCGCTGAGCGAGTGAGGTAGCGAGCGTGACAGCATGTTGTTTTCTTGTGTTTTCACTCCAATGTTGATTCTTCAATTCAAGTATGATTGGCTCCTTTTTGTAATGCATAGTTGTATGTTGTGATATGATATGTTGTGGGTATCCGTATAACGTGAATCCTAGATTGTGAATCGTGGAGTGTGAATTGTGGCCGTTTGGCAAATATATGCATTGTTTCATTTGATTAAAAATGCATGATGATGGTGATGAATGATTGATACCTTATAGAATATACATTAAGGTGTGTATTAATCGTATGAGATTAGATGAGATGAAATGCATGAGAATATATAGAGAATATGTGTGCATTGCTTGAAATTGTTGTGTGAAATGTGTTTACGTGCATTTCTTATACACTAGGGTAGAATGACAAGATGTTGTTCCTAGTGGAGTATATACCGGGGTAGAATAACTAAGATGTTGTTCCTGGTGGGGTATAAGTGATGTACCCATAATCCTGAATAGGGATTTGTGAGAGTCGATGAATGACTTGATTCCTCGGAGAATCTGCTGAACGATGTGATTCCTCGGAGAATCTGCTGAATGACTTGATTCCTCGGAGAATCTGCTAAACGATGTGATTCCTCGGAGAATCTGCTGAACAATGTGATTCCTCGGAGAATCTGCTGAATGACCTAATTCCTAGGAGAATCTATTGAGTGATTGCATGCCCGTGTAGGGAGGGAGTTATATGATTCCTAGGAGAATCTGTTGAGTGATTGTGTGCCCGTGTAGGGAGGGAGTAATTGGATTCCTAGGAGAATCCGCCGAACGATTGAGTCGTACTGTATTGTATTTGCATAGAGTAGCAAGTTGGCCTCTATGAGTCGCATATATCATCTTTATATGATGTGGTGGTGAAATAAACATAAATGTAAATGTTTATATGAAATGAATATGAATTGTGAAGTATATGAGTGAAATATTATGGATGTGGTGGGAATGTGAATTGTGTATATCTTTATGTTAAAATAATTATGTAATTATATGCATTGATTATTATGATAAATGTTTCTCACCCTTCTGCTGTTTTATAATGCTCTATGAGGCATTGCAGATTAGTTGGCTGGTGGTCTTTTGTGAAGCGCGACTTCTATCCTTTTTGGCCAGATGGCTCTGATATGTAACACCGGGTAGCTAGGAACTGTTTTGATTCTTTTGTGATACATTGTGTATGTATCTGGATATAGAATGTTTATGTAAACATGCCTTGATGATGAATTATGTTGAATGATGTATATGTATGAATACATGTTGATGTTTAATCAATGTTTAGATGTTTTCACTTTTATTCTGAACATTGAAATGTGGGTTTAAGGGCTAAGTCCCTTTTTTGTGAGTTGCCCATTGTTGCATATCTATATGAGTAGGTGTTGAATGTGTTTTACTTCATGATAATGTGACATGCTCTTTTATACCATGTTTTTAATTATGCTCTGATGAATATTTTAAATATGTGCCTAAGTGATTTATCTGATTATTTGGGGTATCGAAAGGGGTGTTACAATATCTGTCCGACAAGGAGGAGGGTCACCAAGATGAGACCGTCGTGGATCCTCCGGACAGGCCGGTCGGAGAGTGGGTCGGGGACGAACCCCTCAATTACATGTCCCGATTCGTGCTCGACGATTCATATGTTTTTGCAGTGATTGAAGATAGAGAGGTCGAGGTTCCTCATTAATTTCGAGCATGTCGGCCTCGGGAACTGGACCGTATCTGCTCTCGCTGCGACGGGGGCCGATTCCCTTTGTACGAATTTGCATTCAAGGAGGCAATGAGTGTTCGACCACTTGATGTTGGTGCCGTCTCAATTTCACCCCAACTCCCTCGCTTTTCTCTGTGCATTCAAGATCATCTGCAATTATCTCGAGCTCGGGGCCACCATACCGTTCTTCTTCTATGTCTTCCACTTGCTGCGGCAGACTGTGGCTGGTCGACATAACTGGATCTCCCTGAAGCAGCCAACCAGGATCTTCCAGGCATACACAGACTCTGTTCGGGGGTTCAAGGATAGGTGGTTCGTGGTTATGTCGGAGACAAGCGAGACCGTCAATACAATGTTCCGGTAAGAGGTTACCGTCGTGGACGACGAGTTTGTAGAGAGCTTCGAGTCCCATTTCCCCTTAGAGTGGATGGAGTTGTACTTTCGCTCTAATACAAAGAGCTTTATCTACCGACCTAACCGCCTGGGCGAGGAGGATAGCCTGGCTTTTAAGAAATTGGTCGACTTCGTCGGGTGTCTTCCCCCTCGTAAGTGCGTGACTCCGGATAGGCAGTACATCCGCGGCGCCGACAGGGAGATCCTGACCGATACTAGGTGCATCAATACGAGGGCCCTCCTCGAGTGTCGAACTAAGGCAGAGGCTCATCGGTTTTTAGGTAGCGGGTCACTTCCTCGGCTTTCCTTTATTCTGCTGAGACTTTCTGTACTAACTGTTTTTTTGTACTCTCCTTGCAGGTGCTATGGGTTCGATGGAAGAGCGTGTGACGAAGCTGCTAAAAGGGGGTGCCCAAGTCCCTCGAGGAGGGCCTCTACTGTCTGGAAGGAGGTCGCTGCTGGACCGATGGGGTTGGCTTCGTCTCCACAAGGTAGCGGCTGTAACACCCTTCTAAACCCTGCAGAATATATATAAATAATCAGAGTAATTATCATGCATCTCACAAAAGGGTGGCACATATAATTTCAAAACATCACACAATCACCTGTCATGCTCAATAACATATAGAATAAATTCATGTTTTTTATACACTTTCACATTAGCATGTAGCAACGAATTTACTTTAATCATAATAGACATAATGAAAGTTTCATGCTCATCTCATTCAGAATCAATACTTAGGCTTAAACGCCAATACTTCATATAATTCAAAATAACAATAACATAATGAAGTAGAGTACATAAAGTATCTCTCAAAACATGAACTCAAAACATTCCTCAGTGTTACATAATCAAAGCATGACTCAACCCAAAATAAATAAAGACACAAACCAAGCCACTCCAATAGCTACCTCGCGCTAGAAGCAACTCTACTCCTTGGTACCTGAGCGATATCGTATAAAACATCATTCCAACAGAAGGGTGAGAATTCACATAATTATTGAAATTATAAGATAATAATTAATCTAAGGCATACAAGTATAATTCAATTATTCTCACACTTCAAAGTTTCATCAACAAAGTATCACTCAAGTAACCATACCATTCACAAGTATATATACACAATCCACAATTTCACCAATTTCAACAATTCACATAGATACACATAATATGTAGCAGCGAATTTACTTTAATCATAATAGACATAATAAAAGTTTCATGCTCATCTCATTCATAATCAATACTTAGGCTTAAAAGCCAATACTTCATATAATTCAAAATAACAATAACAGAATGAAGTAGAGTACATAAAGTATCTCTCAAAACATGAACTCAAAACATGCCTCAGTGTTACATAATCAAAGCATGACTCGACCCAAAATAAATAAAGACACAAACCAAGCCACTCCAATAGCTACCTCGCGCTAGAAACAACTCTACTCCTTGGTACCTGAGCGATGTCGTATAAAATATCATTCCAACAGAAGGGTGAGAATTCACATAATTATTGAAATTATAAGATAATAATTAATCTAAGGCATACAAGCATAATTCAATTATTCTCACACTTCAAAGTTTCATAAAAAAAGTATCACTCAAGTAACCATACCATTCACAAGTATATATACACAATCCACAATTTCACCAATTTCAACAATTCACATAGATACACATAATCTCATAGCACAAACATATACACAATGAGACTCAATGCAAAACTAAATGCAAGACTCAATGCAACTCATGCAATGTGGTACCAACACTTGTTATTATTTTTCGGTTTTTACATTTAAACCAGGTTCGTTCCTTAGACCAACAACACACAAAAGCCCATTCCCTAAGCTTTCAAACCCCACTCTAGGTTTGGGACAAGTCACTAGCTCCCACGAAACTAACAACCATTGCCTCTTGACACAAATAGTGCACGTGCAAGTTCACAACCATATGCAATTAAGATTATTCCCTAATCTTAACATTCATGCATATCTTCAATAATTCATCACACTTGAATTATCACACAATCACACTTACTTGCACATTTTTATCAATCATTCACACACAATTCACTTTCAATGGTATACATAACATTTTACAATACAATTACAACAATATTATCACTATAACAAGCAATGACTATTATGAATTTCATGTTGTCACACACTAAAATATACTTATAAAAGCATATACACAAGTATTCGACAAATTATCCACAAATAATTTCACAACCGGCAGTAACAATGCAACAATTCAATAATAGAACATATACACAATTGAGTTCCCAAACATATTAGATATAAAATTATTTGGAAACTAATTATATTATCTAGACTATGTTATAGATCTATTCATTAGCTTTCCAACGCTTCGAATGAGAACCAAAAACGACTTACGAATCAAAAGTTATGGCCAAAATCGTCGGAACAATTTATTTTACCAATACATAGTCTTGCGTTGAATGCTAGCAACGAATCAGTAGACGCATGGGAGGCCGAAACAAATTCCAAAAAACGCATTCAGTATGCGTCGACTGCTGCAACGTACGCGTCGATGCAAACAACGCAGAATGCAGAATTTTCTGCATTTTCCACCGTTGGAGGCCTTCTGGACCTCCGGTTTCAATTCCGTAAAAAACCCCAGTTCTAGAATCCGAAATACTACCATTATATAACAATTATAACAGTCTAGAACATATTTAAGGATCCTATCATCATATATCATGTAATCATAAATTTCAAAACCATGGAAATATGAGATTTTTATCCTAAATATGATACTACACATCATGCACTATCATACAATCCCAATAATCATATAAAAGCCCACCCTTACCTTAGTTTTTGGATGATTCTTGAGCCCTCTCTCTTGGTTCTTCTTCTTCTCCACCCTTCCTTCTCTCTAGCCTCTTTTTTTCTTTTCTTTACTAACTTTCTCTCTCTTTCTATTCTTTTGTTAAACCCTAACATTGTCTTAATCAATTGGGCTTAACTCAATACACTCTCACTTACTATTCACACACCTAATTAAGCCCAACTAAATAATCTAACAATTCTACATTATTCTACCAAATAGAATAAATCAATTAATTTAATTAATTTAATAAATCAAATAATTCATTTAAATCAAATAAATTAGTTAATTCAATTAGACACAAATTCACACACTTAATCATTAATTTAATTAAATTAATAATTACTAAAAATTGGGTTGTTACAACTCTCCCACACTTAAAAGATTTTCGCCCTCAAAAATTATCTCAAACGAATAACTCAAGATTAGACTCCCTCATCTGACTCTCAAGCTCCAAAGTCACGTTTCCACCAGCTGGTCCTCCCCAAGCGACCTTCACCAAAGAAATCTCTTTACCACAAAGTTGCTTCAACTTTAGATCCTCTATCCATATAGGTGATATCTCCACAGTCAGGTTATCTCTTACCTACACATCATCTACTTGGACTACATGAGACGGATCGACAATGTATTTCCTCAATTGAGATACATGGAACACGTCATGGAGATTAGAAAGCGACGATGGGAAAGCAACACGATAGGCTACCTCTCATATCCTCTGCAAAATCTGATAAGGATGAATAAAATGCGGCGTTAACTTACGCGACTTCAATGCTCTACCAACACCAGTTATCAGAGTAACTCAAAGAAACACATGATCTCCCTCTTGAAACTCAAGTGCTTTCCTCCTCTTATCATGATAACTCTTTTGACGACTCTAAGAAATCTTCATCTTCTCTTGAATTATCTTAATCTTATCAGTAGCCTGCTGGACTATCTCAGGTCCAACCGCAACACTCTCTCCCGACTCATACCAACACAATGGCGCCCTACACCGCCTACCATACAATGCCTCAAATGGTGTCATTCCAATACTCGAAAGAAAACTGTTGTTGTAAGTAAACTCAATCAAAGGTAAGTAACTATCCCAAGTTCCTCCCTTTTCTAACACACAAGCTCTCAAAAGATCCTCAAGTGATTGAATCGTCCTCTCAGTCTGACCATCTGTCTGCGGATGATAAGCAGAACTTAAACGTAACTTCATACCCAAAGCACTTTGCAAACTTTCCCAAAATCTTAAAGTAAACCTCGAATCTCTATCTGACACAATGTTAGATGGAATACCATGCAAACTGACAATCCTCTCAATGTACAGCTTCGCCAACTTCTCCAATGGGTAATCCATTTGCATTGGAATAAAGTGAGCATATTTCGCCAATCTATCCACAACAAACCAAATAGCCTCATGATTACTCGGTGTTCTAGGTAGACCAGATACAAAATCCATCGATATGCTATCCCATTTCCACTCAGGAATATATAACGGCTGCATTGTTAGAGCGGTAAAGCAGCAAGCAAAAAATATTAAGTACCCAGTTTTGTCGTCTCCACAGGGATTAGTGCGATATGAACGCCGTTCAACGATTTCCATATTTCTAAGCTTATTGTTCAAAAGGTTTGGTTTAAAAGGTTCAAAGAATCATGGATAAAAGCAGAAAATATAAATAAAGACTGAAATATAAACGGAACCTTGTTGGGATTGAATTTCATCAATTGATAACATATGCATTCTTCTGATCAAATTAAACACAACACAATCATTCGTCTAATATCCTCACGTATCACTCACGACAGAGCTTATCTCTAATGCAACATCGAGAAAACAACCATGTTGTCCCATTGGTGATCTCTCTACCAACATAAACACAACATGGAGCATTAAGAACTGATACACACGCAAATGCTAAGCCTAAATCTATCTCTAGTATTTAGGACCTAACAAGTAATCATCCTAGATCCAGATCCAAAAAGTATATCTCTATCACGATTTAGATCAAAGATAAACAAGTAAGCAAAGATGTTACCCAAACCAGATAAACGATTGTTTTGAATAAAATACAATGATCAAAATACGTACACACGCTTAACCCTTTTTACATGTATTCATCTAATCTGCCAAATGTCGGCGAACATCGTTCTTCATCACTATTATCACATACCCACACAATATCATATTGATGCTACCCATGCTACCCATGCTACTTAATCAACACAAGACCATAGAAGATACAATGAATATCAACTTCAAAACCATGTCAAAAGTTTGTTCATTGATAGAAGAAAATCTGAGATTAAAGATGTGAAATGGTTTTGTCAAGACCCACAAATAAGAAATCAAATATAATCATTCAATAGAGAATCCAAACTAGTTCACAAACATAAATTAGATGAAATACATAAGGTATCAAAAGATTACAATTCAAACTCCAACAAGAGATCGAAGATCTTACCTCCTCCCTCTTAGGGTTTTGTGTTTCTTTCTCGAAAGAAATGAAGAGAGATAAGTTCTTCTCTTCCAAAATGTTACAAAAAATGATAATATGAAAAGATATCTAAGTTATGACCTAGAAAGCAGTAAATATAGTACAAAAAGATGTTCTGTTTCCCCCCATTCGCCAGGCGAACAGGGGCCTTCGCCAAGCGAACCAAATGAAACAAGGCACTTCAAAGTGCCTCCAGCGAGCAAACCGCCCTTCTGAGTTATCGCGCCTTCGCCTGGCGAAGCAATCATTCGCCAGGAGAACCTTCGCTGGCTTCACTCGCCAGGTGAAGTTTATGTTGGTTTGCTACTGGAATATCCAAGAGACCTTCACCAGATCCTTTGTCATGCTAATGGTAGTGAAGCTTCCCTGGAAGCATTGCCAGGCAAACTTCATGCCCTTTTGGTCTGGGAGTTTAATTTGAATTACTCGCCAGGCGAACTTTCGCTGGCACTCGCTGAGCTTCGCCAGGAGAATGTTCTGATATCCAGCTTCTTCTAGCAGCTCTGTCTCATTGTGCAAGCATGACAGTATTCTGGTGGTTTGCATATTGTCTTGGTTTCCTTGCCCATTTCTTGTGTCTTACTCTTCACTTGTTTTGTGCCTAATTCCTGCACAATAACACACAAATCAAAGGTACCAAGAGATTTTCTCATAATGTTGCAAACCAACCAAAATAAGAGTGGTTTCCAACACTTTCATGACGAAAATGAGTGAAAGATGCCAATGCTTGATAGCTCAAATAAGTGAAATTTGGCATCTAACAACTAGCCCCAACTAGCTTTTTGCTTGTCCTCAAGCAAAGTATGCCTCTCATTTCACAACAAGAGGATTTGCTCAAGACTAAGATTCACCCAAGAATAGATAAAATTGGCTCAAACACAAATGATGCAAACAAGCCATGGTTTCAAATGTTTAGAAAAAACAATGCACAAGAACTAAATTCTTAAAACAAGTATTAAACCATGCATCTATTAACAACTATGTTTTTCATGAATGAATCACCCTATCTCTCCTTTTCGAATAAGGATTGAAGAAATTACGCGTTTACAACCGCGGGGACAATTTCACTCAACTAACAAACAATGCCAATATCAATTCAATTCATACAAAACCTAATAATCAAAAGTGAAAATATGGAAGCAAGAAGATCACTAAGGTCTTTAAGGTTGTATCTTGGTCAGGTTTACAAACAAGGGACACTTCTAAGGCCATTGAAACGAAATTGCCGATGCAAAAGAGGCATTCACCGTACACGTTATTTACACATCTCAACTTCATTCCATTCATTTCTTACTTGCAAACCTTCCCAACTCTTATTTCACAACTTATTCTTTCACTATTTTTTTCTTCCAAGCAAGCATTCTTTTCTCATCATTTTTTTTATATTCATTTTCCCATAACAATTTTTTTTTGTAATGCTTGCTTGAATTTTTCAAAAGTTGTAGCAACCTACTATCTTCCTTTTTCATTCGCCCCAACTTAACTCTTTTGCTTGCCCTCAAGCAAATGCTCTTAGCTTTTTATGGCAAAGAAGACAATTAAAACATATTCAAGGGTTCAAGAAATTTTTTTAGAATCTCACAAAATTAAGAATGAGATTCACACTGTTTAGGCTCAAAGGGGTTAACGAATTCTCTCTACTCACGGGTAAGTTGCATTTGGAACTGGTTGTGCTCAATAAAAACAAGTTCCTTGATCATTTCTAATGCTTCCACAAATTTACAATGATAATAAGATAAAGCATGAATCATACGAATCAACAAAGTTTATCAGAAATCCAGCATTTAGTAAACAATGGAAGCTTTCTCACAAATTGTGGTTTTTGGTCCTAAGTGAAACAATCATTCAAACAAGTTGCCAAAAGAACAAATTTCATTTGCACAAAGACTTAAGTTCTTAAGCATTCTAAAATTCTAAACAAAGGACACCATGTACGTTGACAATGATCACTTATTTCATACTATCATCGCCATCCAAACTCGGTTGAAGCTTCATTGAATGCTCTCATACCGATAACAACCACTCTAGAAGGAGTTTTCGTCATTCCTGAACACACTAGAAAAAACATAAAAAGAACAAATATATACAAAATATACAAAGCTTAAAAACATAGAACCGTTGCAATGCGCTTCAATATCTCAACACCAATCCCCGGTAACGGCGCCATTTTGTTGGAGCGGTAAAGCAGCAAGCAAAAAATATTAAGTACCCAGTTTTGTCGTCTCCACATGGATTAGTGCGATATGAACGCCGTTCAACGATTTCCATATTTCTAAGCTTATTGTTCAAAAGGTTTGGTTTAAAAGGTTCAAAGAACCATGGATAAAAACAGAAAATATAAATAAAGAGTGAAATATAAACGGAGCCTTGTTGGGATTGGATTTCATCAATTGATAACATATGCATTCTTCTGATCAAATTAAACACAACGCAATCATTCGTCTAATATCCTCACGTATCACTCACGATAGAGCTTATCTCTAATGCAACATTGAGAAAACAACCATGTTGTCCCATTGGTGATCTCTGTACCAACATAAACACAACAAGGAGCATTAAGAACTGATACACGCGCAAATGCTAAGCCTAAATCTATCTCTAGTATTTAGGACCTAACAAGTAATCATCCTAGATTCAGATCCGAAAAGTATATCTCTATCACGATTTAGATCAAAGATAAACAAGTAAGCAAAGATGTTATCCAAACCAGATAAACGATTGTTTTGAATAAAATACAATGATCAAAATACGTACACACACTTAACCCTTTTTACATGTATTCATCTAATCTGCCAAATGTCGGTGAACATCGTTCTTCATCACTATTATCACATACCCACACAATATCATATTGATCCTACCCATGCTACCCATGCTACTTAATCAACACAAGACCATAGAAGATACAATGAATATCAACTTCAAAACCATGTCAAAAGTTTGTTCATTGATAGAAGAAAATCTGAGATTAAAGATGTGAAATGGTTTTGTCAAGACCCACAAATAAGCAATCAAAGATAATCATTCAATAGAGAATCCAAACTAGTTCACAAACATAAATTAGATGAAATACATAAGGTATCAAAAGATTACAATTCAAACCCCAACAAGAGATCGAAGATCTTACCTCCTCCCTCTTAGGGTTTTGTGTTTCTCTCTCGAAAGAAATGAAGAGAGATAAGTTCTGCTCTTCCAAAATGTTACAAAAAATGATAATATGAAAAGATCTCTAAGTTATGACCTAGAAAGCAGTAAATATAGTACAAAAAGATGTTCTGTTTTCCCCAATTCGCCAGGCGAACCAAATGAAACAAGGCACTTCAAAGTGCCTCCAACGAGCAAACCGCCCTTCTGAGTTATCGTGCCTTCGCCTGGCGAAGCAATCATTCGCCAGGCGAACCTTCGCTGGCTTCACTCGCCAGGCGAAGTTTATGTTGGTTTGCTACTGGAATATCCAAGAGACCTTCGCCAGCTCCTTCGCCAGGCTAATGGTAGCGAAGCTTCGTTGGAACCATTTCCAGGTGAACTTCATGCCCTTTTGGTCTGGGAGTTTAATTTGAATTACTCGCCCTGGCTCGCCAGGGGAACTTTTGCTGGCACTCGCTGAGCTTCGCCAGGCGAATGTTCTGATATCTAGCTTCTTCCAGCAGCTCTGTCTCATCGTGCAAGCCTGACAACATTCTGGTGGTTTGCATATTGTCTTGGTTTCCTTGCCCATTTCTTGTGTCTTACTCTTCACTTGTTTTGTGCCTAATTCCTGCACAATAACACACAAATCAAAGGTACCAAGAGATTTTCTCATAATGTTGCAAACCAACCAAATAAGAGTGGTTTCCAACACTTTCATGACGAAAATGAGTGAAAGATGCCAATGCTTGATAGCTCAAATAAGTAAAATTTGGCATCTAACAGCTGCATCAAACCTGACGGTTTCTGATGCTCAATCTTTGATTTCTGACAAGTCAAACAAGAATACATAAACTCGACAATGTCTTTCTTCATACAAGGCCACCAAAATACCTTCCTCAAATCTTGATACATCTTAGTAGCACCGGGATGAATACTCAATCCACTACGATGCCCTTCCTCAAGAATACTCTTCTTCAGGTCAACAATATCTAGAACACAAACTCTATTACAACATCTTATAATACCATTCTCATCACTCCGAAAATCACCACCTTGACCTTGATTGATCAAAGTCAACTGATCAACTAGGCTCAAATCAGATTTTTGACCTTCTCTTATCTCATCAAGAATGTCACTAGTAAGTTTCAACATACCCAGCTTAACTTCATAAGATGTCTCTTCACAAACTAAACTCATATCTCGAAATTTCTCAATCATTTCCAACTCTTTTACCATCATCATTGACACATGCAAAGATTTCCCACTCAATGCATTGGCTACCACGTTTGCTTTATCTGGATGATTATTCAAACCAAAATCATAATCCTTCAGAAGTTCTAACCATCTTCTTTTCCTTGCATTCAATTCTTTCTGATCAAAGAGATACTTCAAACTCTTATGGTCACTAAATACCTCAAATCTCGAACCAAACAAATAATACCTCCAAAGCTTCAACACAAATACAACACGGCCAACTCTAAGTCATGCTCGGACAATTCCTCTCATGCACTTTAAGTTGCCTTGAAGCATAAGCTACAACTTATTGATGTTGCATTAACACACCTCCCAAACCCATCAAAGAAGCATCATAATACACAACAACTGGTTCTTCCGGCTTCGGCAAAATCAAAACAGAAGCTGTCGTCAATCTTCTCTTAAGCTCTTGAAAACTTTCTTCACACTTTGCATCCCAAACAAAAGCTTGGCCTTTCCTAGTCAACTGAGTCAATGACAAAGATAACTTGGCAAATCCTTCAATGAATTTCCGATAATAACCTGCCAAATCAAGAAAACTTCTAATCTTAAAAACTGATTTCAGAGCTTTCCATTGCGATACCGCTTCAACCTTCGACGGATCAACTGCAATACCTCCACCCGAAATTACATGGCCAAGGAAACTCACTTCCTTCAACCAACACTCACACTTAGAAAGTTTAATATACAACTGCTTCTCTTTCAACACAGGTAACACAATCCTCAGATGCTCAACATGCTCTTCTTCACTCTTCGAGTAGATCAAAATATCATCAACGAACACAACCACAAACTTGTCCAAATAACGATGGAAGATCCTGTTTATGTACTCCATAAATACACCTGGTGCATTAATCACACCAAATAGCATCACATAATACTCATAATATCCATTATAACACCCTTCTAAACCCCACGAAAAATATACGAATAATCAGAGTAAATTTTTATGCATTCACAAAAGGGCGTCACACATAACTTTCAAACATCAAAACCACCTGTCATGCTTATTAACCAGTTATAATAAATAATCATGCTTCTCACAATTTCACTTTGCATGTAGCAGCGAATTCATTTTATATCATGAATTCTCTTAACAGAATAATCTGCTCATCATATAATTCAACATCTCTTAGGCACTAAGGCCAACATCACAATATTCTAATGAATATAAACACATATTATAGAGTACTTAATATATCTCTAAAATATAAACCACTCAATCCCAGTGTTACATGATCAGAGCATGACTCGACCCAACATAATTAAATTGCTAAACAGCTACACCAGTAGCGACTTCGCAACTACAAACAGCTTTACTCTTGATACCTGCACGATGCCAGATAGGACATCATTCCAGCAGAAGGGTGATCAATATTATCATAATAATAATGCATATAATCATATATATATATATATATATATATATATATATATATATATATATATATATATATATATATATATATATATATATATATATATATATATATATATATATATATATATATATATATATATATACACACACACACACACACACACACACACACACACACACACACACACATACACACACATACACACACACACACACACAAGCATTGAACACACTTATTCCACATTTCTCACCATAATTTATCCTAACTCATCATATACATCACTATATATATATATATATATATATATATATATATATATATATATATATATATATATATATATATATATATATATATATATATATATATATATATATATATATATATATATATATATATATATATATATATATATATATATATATATATATACACCAAGCATATTTATCATGCATATATTCAAAGTTCTCAATTCCACAATTCACGCACATATGCATACTTTCATACAACAATCATATATTCATCATTCTCAATTACACAAGTCATGTACACACGCATATGCACACATTCACACAATATTTATCTCTATGCCATGTGACTCAATGCAACTCAATGCAACTCATGCCATGTGATACCAACATTTGTTATCCTTTTTCGATTTTTACACTTAAACCGGGTCCACCCTTCTAGACCGATAATAACAAAAGCTCGTTCCCTAAGCTTTCAAACTCACCCTTCTAGGTTTGGGACAAGTCACTAGTCTCCACGAAACTAACAAACATTGCCTCTTGACTAAATGATGCATATGCAATCAACCACCAAATGCACTTAAGATCGTTCCCGCATCTTAATCCCATGCATTCAAATAATTCATCATTCAAGAATTATAATATGATTGCACACACAACATATTCATATTCAATAACATCATATTCATCGAGCAATGCACACATATTCACAATATGTTCCCATGCATTCTTCACAACATCGCATACAAACAATATGCATTCATAATTCAATATCATCACCATATTATCAAGCAATGCACACATATTCACAATATGTTCCCATGCATTCTTCACATATTATAACATATAATCGATATATATGTATATATATATATATATATATATATATATATATATATATATATATATATATATATATATATATATATATATATATATATATATATATATATATATATATATATATATATATATATATATATATATATATATATATATATATATATATATATATATATATATATATATATATATATATATATATATATATATATATATATATATATATATATATATATATATATTCACAACATCGTGCCAAACGGCAACAAACCTCATCACAATTCATCATGCATTTTTAATCAATTTAAAACAATGCATTATACACGCCAAAAGGCCACATTTTATAATCAATTCTACAATCTAGGATTCACGCCTTACGGCTACCCACAACATATGTTTCACAGCACACAATTACTTATTTCCAACAAGGATCGAACACAATCGAACCAAGAAATCAACATAGGATAGAAACACAAGGAAACCAAATGCTGTCACGCTCACTAGCATGCTTGCCTAGCGAGTCCCTAGCAAGTGCTCGCTACTTGTTCGCTACAGCGAACAAGCTCGTGAAGGCAAACAGAAGCTACTGACTTTGTTCGCTACCTTGCTCGCTTAGCGAAGGCCTAGCGAATGCTCGCTACCTCGCTCGCTCCAAGCGAAGAAGACCAATTCCATTCTGTCCAAGTCTGGGACCTCTCGCTACCTACTCGCTACAGCTCGCTGCAGCGAACGCTCGCGACCAGCTCGCCTAGCGAACATGCTAGCGAGTGTCTACGAACTCAAAAACCCTCACTGCCATCAATCCACAACTCTCCACAAAATCAACCGATTCTCACCAAACCAGTTCCTATAGTCTTAGTCTAACATCCCTCGACTAAACTACACACTTTATTCTCGATTTTAATCGTTAAAACTTAGATTCTACCGATTAAACTCATTTATGCCCTAGAATGAAAAATGGAGAAAACACCCAAACAATCCATACAATCCATACATAATCATATACATTGGTAAGATAACAATATTTCACACTCTTACCTTGACTAATCAGAAGCTAGAAGTCGTTCTTGATGATTCCAAGCTTTTCCCCTTTTTCTCCTTTTTTCTCTTCTTCCTATTTCTTTCCACTCTTCTTTCTCTTATGTTTTCCATTCCCTTTCCTTTCTCTCTACTTTTCTTTTATATCTCTTTCTATCATTTTTCTTTCCATCATAAGTCTTCTCCCAAAATATTTACCAATTCATTTTCTCATAAAATATCCCATCTCATCATTAATTAGAGAATATCTAGTAAACCCATATTATTCTACCAAATAGAATAAATCAGTTAAATCTAATAATTCACTTAAATCAAATAAATCACATAAACCAATTAATGAGTACAATTAATCAATTATTGAAAATTGGGTTGTTACAACTCTCCCCCACTTTAGGAATTTTCGTCCTCGAAAATGTTTCTTGATTCAAACAACTCTGGATACGACTTTCACATCCTAATCTCCCAATTACCTCCACCAAAGGAATCCCTTTACCTCGAAGTTGCTTCTCGTTCATCAACCTGAACTAGCAATGCCTCAACAGTCAAATCCTTTCTCACTTGTACACCATATATCTAAATGAATGCACTTGCACTTTCTCAATTTAGGTACATGAACATATCATGCAATTCCCACAAGTGACAGCGGTAAACAGTCTAACATGCTATTTTCCCCACGCTTCCGCTGCGCCACTCTGATACAGATCAACAAAACACAGTGGGTGCTTCGAGACCTCAAGCTCGACCAACACCAGTTACTATCATAACTCTCAAAACACGTCCTTTCTTGGATCCTTTTGATATTTTCAATCGTCTCTTGTACAATCTCAGGTCCGAGCACAACACTCTCGCCTGAATCATATCAATACCAAGGAGTCCTACACCTCCTACCATACAAAGCTTCATACGATGTCATTCTAATACTAGAATGATAGCGATTATTGTAGGTAAACTCAATCAACGATAATTAACTATCCCACGATCCTCCTTGATCCAACACACAAGCTCTCCACAAATCTTCTAAAGACTGGATAGTTCTTTCTGTCCGTCCATCCGTCCACGGATGATAGGCAGAGTTCAACTTCGACATAGTACTCAAAGCGTCTGCCAACTCTCCCAAAATCTCGAAGAAAAATCAGATTCCCATCTGACGTAATATTTGACGACATCTCATACAACTTCATCATTTCATCGATACACATCTCAGCCAGCTTCAATATAGAATGATTAATCTTCCTTGGTAGGAAAAGAGCCAATCTAGTCATTCTATCTAAAATCACCCAATTAAATCATATCTCTTCAAATTCTTCGAAAAACCCATCACAAAATCCATGGAAATACTATCTCATACCACTCAGAAATATTCAACAGTTGTATCAGGCCCAACAGCCTCTGATGTTCACACTTTGACTTTCAACCAGTCTAATCAGCATATACAGCCTCAACCACTTCTCTCTCTATCTATGGCCACCAAATCAATTTCCTTAAATTCGGTCACATCTTCATAGCACTTGGATGGATACTCCATCTACCTCAATGCCCTTCTTCCCGAGTACTCTCATCCAACCACACTATTTGGAACACAACCTCTACCACGACATCTCATGGGGTCATTCCCATCAATCCGAAAGTAAGCTCTTCGGCTTTAATTCATAAAATTCAATAAATCTATTAACTTAAATTAGAATTCCGACCTCCTCGCATCTCATCAAGAATACCAATAGTCGGTCTCAACATACAAAGCTCAACTCCATAAGAAGTCTTTTAACAAACCAAACTCATATCACAAAATTTCTCAATCCGTTCTAACTCTTTCCACTATCATTAGTATACGCAAAGATTTCCATGTCAATGCATAAGCTACT